>OZ014520.1:70863385-73263385 GCA_963966055.1 Lathyrus aphaca
TGGTCAGGTTGATAATGAATAGTTATTGGTAGATGAAGTTGGATTTTGATGTTGAAGGCAAATAATTGCTTGGGAAATATTTTTCTGAAATGATGAAAGTTTATGGAATGAAGGTTTTAGTGAGTGAAATTAAGATACAGGTTTGTCAAGGAAATTGAGTTGGATGAATGATTGAAGTAGGTGGTTTGGGGTTTATGGATTTGTTTAAAGTTTCTGGGTTGTAGATCAATGGATGGGATGGATTTTATAAGTTGATTTTGGGTGGATAGATGGTTGTGTTATGATTTGAATGAAAAATAATATGAAGATATGAGAATTGTTTGGGTTTATGAGGAAATTTAATGAATATATGAATAATATTTGGGGTTAGTGTATGAGTTTCTTGATGTGTTCTTGATGTTTTTGGGTTCAATGTATGAGTTTCTTGATAAAGGTTAAGAATGTTTTCAATGGGAGAATTGATGAGAGAGAAACCTAAAGAAATCATGAAAAGGAAAAGTGAGATAATGTGTTTATCAAAGAGATAAAGGATGAGCTTGAAATATGGGAAACCACTTAGAAGACGAATTGTGGCGACATTAATACAAAAATACATTTCATAACAAACTATTGCCTCACCCAAATTGTCCACTGTGGTAGAATCTAATCAATTAGACTCGTTCCATTAATTTTAATTTTTAAGGCACTTTTAACCACAGTTGGAATACCAACAGTGGTGGAAAATAGCGTCTGATCATAGGTTCGAATTCTAGGACCAACATTTTTGCCTTTTTATTTATTTTTAAGCCACTTTTTTTTACCACAGTTTGAATTCCAACCGTGCTGAAAAGTGACACCAGGTCACGGGTTTGAACGTCAACACCATTACTTTTCTTTTTTTATTTATTTTTAATCTACTTTTTACCACGGCTGGAATTTCAACTGTGGTGAAAATTCGTGTTTTCATTTTTTAAAAATTAAAAGTTAATTACATTTTCGAGATATATAATACTCCATATTCATTCACTTTTTCCCTAGACGAACTTAAACGAACTTCATCTTCTACCTCCTCCTTCATCTTTCATTTAGAAAACTCTATTTTCCCACTAAACCAAACTCGAAAACACCATTTCTTCCATAAACAAAACTAGAATAACATCATTTCTTTCATTAAAACATTTCAGAGCTCTGTCATCTCTTCTCCAATTGAACGAGGCAAGGAAAATATGGATTCAAGTTAGTAATGTTAGTTGTTTTTGTTGTATTATGTAAAAAAAATGTTATTGTTTTTTAGATTTAATTAACGATTTTATTACTTTTATTTTTATTGTTATTTTAATTATTGTTGTTGTTGAGATTTAATATTTAACAATTATGTTAATTTTGTTGTTGTTTGTGGTATTTTGGATCGAACTCTAGTCATGACAATGATATCTTCATGGTTTGACAAAGGTTTAGCATGTAGTCAAAGTATGTTCATATGTTGATCCTATATGTTGTTGTCAATGTATGATCAAACATGCAATAGTCAAAATGCTAGGATTGTTAGCATGTTGAATTCGGCCTTGCTTGTAAGTCAAATTGTTTATTTAGCTTGTAACCTAAGTTAGCATAAAATTCTATAAATAAACTAGTTCTGTCAGGTTGTTGAGAGAGGTTAATTATTGTTATTCACTTGTAATCTTTGAATCCTTATTGAGTAAGTGAATAGTAAAATAATTATAACAAATCCCGATTCTTCTTCTTCATTCTCTCTCTCTCTCTCTCGTAAAACCTAATATGGTTTATTATGTTTGTTCAAGAAACTCATTCTTTCTCATGTTTTGGTTTGTTCTTGACGACATTAATTCATAGCAAACTGGTGTTGTGAGCATGGAGAAGAATATGTTGTCAACAAAGTATGAGATTGAGATATTTACAGGAGTGAATGATTTCAGTATGTGGCACTTGAAGATGCAAGCCCTACTAATTCAGCAGGGTATGTTAGGAGCATTGAAAGGATCGAAGAAGATGGATGTTTCCCTAACTGAGAAGGAGAAGACAACGATGATCGAGAAAGTCCACGGTGCCATCATATTGAGCCTTGATGGTAAGCTTCTCTGGCATGTCTCTCAGGAGAACATAGAAACGGGTGTGTAAACGAATCTCGAAAGTCTCAACATGACAAAATCATTGGTCAGTCGTCTATACCTGAAGCAAGATTTATATTCGTTCAACAAATTGATTCTTGATCATGAAAATATCAAGGTCCGAATTGATGATGAAGATCAAGCATTACCGTTGTTATGTGTTTTACCTAAGTCTCATGCTCACATCAAAGAAACTCTCTTGTATGGATGAGAGTCGTTGACCTTTAAAGAAGTCCAATCAACATTGTACTCTTAGGACCATGATGAAAGAAAAGAGCATAAACCATCTTCTGTTGGTGAAGGTTTTTCCATTGGAATTATGGTAATCAAACATCAGATGTTGAGTAAGATGTCACAACACTAGGATCAAGACAGAAGACAAACACAACAATTATGCAGTGAAAGTAAATGGCTGAATATAAATAACACAATCAATTGTTAACTCAGTTCGGTGCAACATCACCTACATCTGGGGGCATCCAAGTCAGGAAGGAAATCTAGTATAATAGTATTAGTTTGAAGCCTAAGTAAACAACCTTCGGTTTACAACCTTCTCACTTAGTTTTATTTCTATCTAAGACACTCCTAGATGTGAGACCCCTCTCAATTCCCTCTATCACACAATATAAAACCAATAATAATGAACAATGAAAGACACACTTTCAATAACACAAAATCTATTATTGCTTAAAAGCTTATGAGCGGTTACAACTCAAACACAGTCTAATTAAAGCACCTAAGAGGTACATGAATGACTCACAAATGCACAATCAACACAGTTCAACTCAGATATCAAAGTGATATAAGAGTGGATCACAAATAACAAAAACACACTAAACCTTAAAACAATTTCCTCAAAACACAACTTTAATAGTAAATTAGGTTTAGAACAACTCTATATATATCTTCAAATTAGCACGGACTTGGGCGCAAATCCAAAATAACACTAGTAAATATTTTGCACAATCTTTTGTATGAAAATAACAACAAAATATAATGTTTCCTAAAAAGTATCCAAGATCCTTTTTATGAAACAAATGCACTACTGACACATATTTGATGTGCCTAAAATAACCCTCATTGGAATGCGACAGTGTGTGAACAAAAACCATTTAGAATCTCAAACTTTAATAACAAAGATCCCAAATACATAAAACCCTAATCTTCTGGTATATCATGCCATGACATCAAGTCCCAACATCGTGCTAACCATCAGTGATGTCTGACCAACATGTCAAGACATCTTGCTCAACATCTTGTTGTGATACTTGTTTTATCAAAATTACCGTCAATCTCAAAATCACAGAACTTACAATCTATCCTTTTGGCAAATTTCGGCTAAAACAAACTTTGCATTAAATACTGGAGAAACATAAACAACAACAACAATCCAAAAGAACCAAAAGGAACATACACTAGGTAAACAAAAACACTAGAACATATCGGAGGCACACGCAGCAGAAAAAAAAACCTCATAGAGAAAAATAAACTCTCACACAACAAGAACTAAGAGCCTCCAAAAAAAACTAAAACACGGTGTCAAGACATCCTGTCTGACATCACAACAACATCAACAAACCTATCCACACAAACAACCATACCACCATATATACTTCCCCTGCATGATCATCAATTCAGATACAGATAACACTCCCCTTAAAATATAGAACCACATATATTTTAACAATCTTGAAACATGTCTTCAGATACAAATAACACTCCCCCTAAATCATAGAACCACATATATTTAACAATCTTGAAACATGTTTTTCCTCTCTTAACCACTTAATATTTTGAGACATACTTGCACATTACATTTATAATACTCATGAATACACAAATTTATAATAAATATATTTTAAAAAATTATTTTACATATACAAGTTTCTAATCTAGCTTTATGAATTTATTAACTAAATCAATTATTTTGAAATGAAAATAGTTTTTCTTTCAAATATGTCACAATTAAGCATGACAATAGAACTCATACTCGTAGATATCTGCCTAAACCTGCTTTGACAGAAAATACTAACTTTGATCATATTCGGTTTAGAGTTTTTCTTGATTTTAAAAGACAAGGACATGACAAGTAATTAGTGCAATAGTATCGATCTCAAACATATCCCTAAACCCGCCACATTTATTTTATAATTTGTGTTGATGATTTATTAACTTGTGTTAGTAATTTCAATAATATTATTCGTTAAGTGGTTGTTTAGATGGTAGTTTCAAATGTATTTTAGTGGTAGCTTACAATATCAGTTTGTATTTTATTATTTAATTTTGGTAATTTAAAATATTAGTTTTTTTTATGATTAATGAATATTGCGTATATATTTTAATTTGTATTTTATTATTTGAAAAGTATATTTAAATTATTTTAAAATTATCTTATTTTATTATTTACTAGCGTCCAAATCTAAATGAACACTCGTATCAATGAAAACATAAGCAATTTTTTATTTATTTTAAATACAGGATGTGATAGTTAATAGTAAAAGAATTATATGAAAATTAATAATAGAGGTTACATTTAAAATTATGTGAAAGTTAATAAGAGTAATTTAAATGGAAGTTATTGAATAAATTACACAAGGATAAAAATTGAAAAAAAAAGAATAGGCTCCATCAAAACAAAATATTTCCTTTATATATTATTATAGATAATGTAGATTATTGATTATTAGGACCCCGGATAAATTCTGAGTTGGGGTGCGTGAATACCGAATCTTCCTTGAAACATATTTAAATTTTAATTATTAATCTTCGTTGAACATCAATTCAGAAAAACAAATATTTTTGGTTTAATTGCAATTTTGATTTCCCTATTTTCATTATTTTTGACTTTTGGTTCCCCTATTTTAAAATCCAGATTTTTTTGGTCCCTCTATTTTCGTTTTTTTTAGTTTTAGTTCCCCTATTTTAAAATCCGAAATTTTGGTCCCTTTATTTTCATTTTGTTGGAGTTTTGATCCCCTATTTTAAGTTTTGTTTTGGATTTTAGTCTCATTTCCAATTTGGAACTAATTTAATAGGGGGACCAAAAATTTTAAAAAAATGAAAATAAGGGGGTCCAAAACACAATAAAAAAGAAAATAGAGGGACAAAAATTCAGAATTTTAAAATAGATGGACCAAAACTAAAAAAGAATAAAAATAGAGGGACCAAAAATTCCGGATTTTAAAATAGGGGGACCAAAAGTCAAAAATAATAAAAATAGGGGAACCATAATTACAATTAAGCCAGTATTTTTTAAGAAGCCAAATTTAGAGATAAATATAAAAGTCTTCCTCACTTCACCTCATTTGCCTTAGACTAATATTGATATTTTAAAAATCTGACTGTGTATCAAATCGATCATGATATTAAATTACAAGTTCATCAATCAGTCACTTTTCAAACTGCATGACTAAATTGAATTTTATTTTTTTTAATTATTCAAACGATGTCGATATGTTTGAGAAAAAACATATATATTTAATCTGTCAGTTATCCAAAATCATCGATTCATTGATTTCTACAAATATTTTTCGGTTTTGGTTAATTTATTGGTTCAATAACGTGTCTGAACCAATATTCAAAACAAATTAGTAACTCATCCGATTTTCAAATCAACCAATTCAACTGTTTGGTTCGATCATATTTTTAAAATACCAAAATAAGTACTTTGAAGAAAGTTGTTAAGACAATATTTTAAGTGTACCTATTTGCATCTTTTATTTTTTAATGTTGATAATAAGCCGACATTATATATATTGTTAACTAATTGAATTTCTTTAACAAATAAATGCATTATTTGTTAATAGCTTAAGCTAGTAGTTGAATTAATTAGGCGGCTAGTAGTTACACTATTCTGTGTTTTTTTTTAGTAAGCATTGAAATTATTTGATTATAACAAAATACGAAAAAGGATGTCGATTTGTGATTATTCATTCAACCAATCTCTAGGGATTTTTGTTTGTTTGGATATTTATACATGTAAGTCCTTTATATTAGTTCCACATATCCATTATACACCTTTCTATATTGTTTAAAGATGAGAAATATTAATCAAATATCAGAGTTCGATTGGTAAACGATGATCATCATTTCTCAACACAAGTTCTAGATTATTAGGATCTTTCTTTAAAAGAAATTAACACATTGTTTGTTTCTAGAAAGTGTAAGAGAGGGGTCAGACAAGGGGACCCTCTTTCTCCACTCCTCGTTTGTATTGCAGAAGATGTCCTGTAGAGCTAGCACAAAATTGGTGGAAGATGGAGAGATGAAACTTATCAAGGATACCAAAAATCACATTATTCCATTTCATGTGTTTTATGCTGATGATATTATGCTTTTTTGCAAAGCTAAAACATCTAATGTGGAAGCTTTGTAAAATAATTTTCTTAGATATGGCCAATGTTCAGGTCAATATGTAAGCCCTTCTAAATCCTCAATCTTTGGAGGTTCCATCTCTCATCAAAGACTCATTAGTTTCACTCAAAATCTAGGTTTCTTAGAAGGGCAACTACTAATGAACTACCTTGGAGTTCTAATCTTCATTGGTAAACCTAAAGCATTTCACTTCCAAGCTATTGTGGACAGAATCAAGAATAAGATGTCAAAGTGGAAGGCTAGCTTACTCAACATGGATGATAGAGTGCGGCTTGTAAAAAGTGTAGTTCACAACATGCTTACTTACAGAATGCTGGTTTACTCATGGCCTGCTAGTCTCCTTAAAGATCTGGAAATTTTTTTTAGGAATTTTGTCTGGTCTGGAGATATTAGTAAGAGGAAACTCATCATTGTGGCCTGGTATAAAGTTTGCAGTCCAGTTTTGGAGGGGGTCTAGGAATTAGAGCTTTGTCAAAAATTAATGAAGCTGCAAATTTAAAGATGTGCTGGGAAATGCTTAACTCCATGAATCACTGGGCCATTCTTCTAAGACATAGAGCCTAGAGAAAGAACAAACCAATCCATTACCATATTTCCTCTTCTATTTGGTCTGGTGTAAAAAGTAGCTTCAATACAATGCTGGAAAATACAAGTTGGAATCTAGGCGATGGTTGTAGGATCAATTTTTGGAATGATGCTTGGTGTGTGGCGCCACTAGTTCAGCAGTTGCAGATCCCTTCTTTTGCTCATGAAAATCTTTACATCCACTGTGTCTGACTTTGTTTGCAATCATAATTGGAATCTGCCCACGGATTTGTCTACCTAGTGTAACACGGTGGGAGAACTGACTTTAGTTAAATGTTGCGGATAGCAAGAGTCGCCACCGACTTTTATTTTATCCAAAGGAAAGGGCATAAAAGAACAGGAAAAACCTTAAAAGATTTTTTTGGGTTCGGGGGGTAGGTTATGTAAAAGGAAGGTGTTAGCACCCTTTACATCCATGGTTATCCATGGGTTCTTAGTTACTTAGCTCACTTTAAAATGTTTTGAGAAGTGTAGTGTGTGATTAGAAATTTTCTTAAGTACTTTATAATGATCCATGTACGGATATATATAAAGTCTTTGTTTTGAAAATTGTTTGAAATGTGAAGTGTTTTTGAAATGTTTTGAAAAGGTGAGCAAGTACATAAGAGAAACCTACCCTAAATTAAATCTTTTCTGTTCTTAAATATCCTTTAAATGGTAAGACTATCCCTATTATTAAGGAATATGTAGTCATTACCTTGGATGTTGTGAGGGACAAGTGAAGGGACATATGTGATTAGGCAATTGTAAGGTGTATAAGCAATTCGAAGGGACTTATCATCTTTTATTCGAAAGGGACAAGATCATTTACGAAGGCAACCATGAAGGGACTTGATCTTATAATTCTTTAAAGGGACAAGATGATGTTAATGAGAGAAGGGACTTTGCTTTATACACCTTACTTGACCTTTTATTTAGGCAACTTGAGAGGTATCCTTAAGAATGTGAGATGGCGATCGAAGATCGACTTATGTGTGTGCGTGTACAAATTCATAATATTTATCTTAAAATTAATGACCTAAATTCAATTTTTAAAAGAAAATATGTTTTCACTCCCTAATTTACTATCCATAGCAATTTAAATAAAATAATAAAAATTCTACAACTATTACATAATTTGTACAATTACATCATAATAATAATAAAATAATTTAAATGAATAAACATATAATAAATAAATAAATAAATAGGTTAGTAATAATAAATAAAATAAATATAAAAGAGGTTAGTATAATAATATAATGTAGAAAATAAATTAAAAGTTCAAATTTAAATAAATAATCATTTTTTTAAGAATTTTAATAAAAAAAAGAAAAATAATTATAATTATATACTTGTAAATATGATTAATAGTTTAATAAATTAATTATATATATACCTATTAGAAATATTTAATAATTATAATTACAAAAATAAGAAATTAAAATCATAAAAAAAATTATGTTTTTTAAAATAAATTAGGGTTTATAAAGAAAAAAATTAGGTTCTTACATATAAAAATATTAGGGTTAATTATTTAATCTAAACCTAATTAAATTATTTATCTAAACAAATACATACAATATTAATAATATACAATGAAATAAATATAAATAATTTTATTAATAAAGTTTGAATTTTTAAAAAAAATATAAGTTTTTGAATTATATATAAGAAAATAATATAAATATTTTATTTTAAACATTTATTATTAATTAGATTAATCAAATATAATATAAATAAAACAAAATAAATGAAAAATGAGAAAAAGAACATACCTGGGGCTGGGATTCGAACCCAGGCCCTAGGCTTTACACCTCCTGGACCAACAAGCTTTCCACCAGGCCAGCGCGTGCTGATGAACAATGGGTGAGCATAAATCTTCATATGTCAAGCCTGAAAACACAAAGAAAATAAAGCAAAAAAATGTTGAAGCTGGGATTCGAACCCCTGCCTTGGTCTTCATACGCGTATACGCTTACCAGCTGAGCTATTGCAGCGTTTTTGAAATATAACAGAAACAATTCATAATAAGATAAGTCCATTATTCAAATTAGGGTTTCGCGCCAGTCAGCTTCGTCTTCTTCCCATTACCTGCGAAATTTCCTATGCTTTCTCCTGCGAATTTTCCTGCAAATTTTTAAAACCAGAATCCTATATTTTTCAAACATCAAGCAAATCGTAATGTCAATTCAAATTCAAAGCCCATATCAATTATAAGAGTCCCATAGGTCACAACCATGTTCTTAGATTTCATTTAGATGTCCTAAATCCTAAGATCCCAAATTCGAGCTTCAAACCCTAGTAATGGCATCTCCCTGATTCTGCAACAAAAACTCAATACAAGTATACAAAAACATTCCAGAGACATCAATAAACAAGAATTAATGCACAAAAATCATTTATATTAGTTGAATCAATGAAATCGAAAAACTCAAAAACTCAAGAACATGAAGATTCGGTTTCAATGAATTATGATGTTTTGAATGATGGTAATGATTGGGATAGCTTCAGTGATGTTCCAGGAACTGAATCTTCATATCAATGGCAGCTTTGATGCCCAGGATACATGCCTCATACTCAGCCATGTTATTGGTACAATAGAAATAAAGTCTTGCAGTAATCGGGGTATGACAACCTTCAGGGGAAATTATCACAACACCAACACCATTACCAAGTGCATTAGAAGCTCCATCAAAAACCATAGTCCATCGGGATCCTTGTTCAGGTCCGTCATATTGTCCAGGTTCTTTGGTAATAATCATAATGTCTTCATCGGGGAACTCAAAACTCATTGACTGGTAATCATCCACTGCTTGATGAGCCAGGTGATCAGCTACAACACTTCCTTTAATGGCCTTTTGAGTAGTATACTGTATATCATATTCTGTTAGGATCATTTGCCATCTCGCTATTCTTCCGGATAGAGCAGGTTTCTCGAATATGTACTTGATTGGATCCATCTTTGAAATCAATAAGGTAGTATGAGTCAACATATACTGTCTTAGTCGGCGAGCAGCCCATGCCAAAGCGCAGCAAGTTTTCTCGAGCAGTGAGTATCTTGTTTCACAGTCGGTAAACTTTTTGCTAAGGTAGTATATTGCCTGCTCTTTTCGACCAGACTCGTCATGTTGCCCCAACACACACCCCATTGAGTTGTCTAACACTGTTAAGTACATAATCAAGGGTCTTCCATCAACTGGTGGCATCAAAATAGGAGGTTCTAGAAGATATTTCTTGATTTCATCAAATGCTGTCTGACACTCATCATTCCATTCCATTACCTGATCTTTCTTCAACAGCTTGAAGATTGGCTCACAGGTAGCAGTTAATTAGGAAATAAATCTTGCAATGTAATTCAATCGTCCCAAGAAACCTCTAACTTCCTTCTCAGTACGGGGAGCTGGCATCTCTTGTATAGCTTTCACTTTTGCAGGGTCTACTTCAATACCTTTTCCACTGACGATGAAACCCAGGAGTTTACCAGATCTAACTCCAAAAGTACATTTGTTTGGGTTCAATCTCAACTTGTATTTCTTCAACCTCTCAAACAACTTATGCAGATGATCAAGATGTTGCTCTTCATTCTGGGACCTGGCTATCATATCATCCACATACACCTCTATCTCATGATGAATCATATCATGAAACAAAGCCACCATAGCACGCTGATATGTTGCCCCTGCATTCTTCAAACCAAATGGCATCACTTTATAACAAAAAGTTCCCCACTGTGTAACAAATGTAGTCTTCTCCATATCTTCAGGTGCCATCTTGATTTGATTATAACCAGAAAAACCATCCATGAAGGAGAATACTTTATGCTGAGCAGTGTTGTCTACCAGAATATCAATATGAGGAAGTGGAAAGTCATCTTTGGGACTGGCCTTGTTCAAATCCCTGTAATCTACACACATACGTACCTTACCATCTTTCTTAGGAACCGGCACCACATTTGCAACCCATTGAGGATAAGAAGTCACAGCTAAGAACCCTGCATCAAACTGTTTCATCACCTCTGCCTTAATCTTCTCTGACATTTCAGGACGCATGCGACGAACCTTCTGCTTCTTTGGACGACAATCTTCTTTTACTGGTAAACGGTGAACCACAATGTCTGTATCCAACCCTGGCATATCTTCATAGGACCAAGCAAAGATCTCCACATAATCATGTAACATTTGAATCAACCTGCTCTTAAGACCATCCTCTAATTCAGCCCCTATCTTGACCTCTTTCTTGTTCTCTTCAGTTCCTAGATTCACAACTTCGATTGGCTCTTCATGTGGCTGTATAGCTTTCTCTTCTTGTTGTAAGAACCTAGCAAGCTCTACAGGTACTTCACAATCGTCCTCCTTTCCATCCTCAGCTTGATAGATCAGATTCTCGAAATTATAATGGGCAATAGTAGAACTGTTATCAACAGGATCCAGAGTGGATGAGGATCTGCATTTTAGTGATGTGGGTGTGTGTAAGAACACATAGCTGATAAAAGAAAAATAAAATAAAAGAAAGACAATGAACACAATATTTACGAAAACGAAACGTCCACTGATTTTTATTAAATGAAGTATGCAAATGAAATGACATCCCGAAACAAGCATACCATTGTGCCCCGGGTAAGGCACAAGGCTTAAGAGTTTGATTGTTCAAAAATTACAAACTTAAGAAATAACAACACAGTAATAGTATTTACTCCTGACTAAAGGAGATAGGAATAACGTCCTCATCTTTCCAGTTATTGAGCCCATCACCCACAATAGGAAAAATCCAAGCATCCAAGTTGTATTCTTCATCATAGTCACCTACATCATTGATCTGATCTTTCATAATCCCTTGATTGGTGATACGAACAACACGGGCACGACAAATAGCCTTCTGGGACTCTTCATCCACCACAACTCTAGCATCCTTGAGGGAGGCCATTGTAGGAGGCACTCTGGTGACCACAAGAACTTTCTTGACAACAGGAGGAGCTTCAAAATTATTAACAACCCAAGGAACTACTTCAAACGTCTGGCATGGAGTTTCAACATATTCACCTTCCATTTCGATATATTTAAATGTGTTCACATGGCTGATCATATGTCCTTCCTCTCCGTAAATAGTAACAACCTTTCCTTCTACTGGATATCTCAGCTTCTGATGTAAGGTGGAGGTCACAGCACCTGCCCCATGGATCCAGGGGCGCCCAAGCAAACAAGAATACGAGGGACGAATATCCATTACATAAAAGGTAGCATTGAAGACCTGAGAACCTACTTTGATTGGGAGATCTATTTCTCCATGCACCACTCTTCTCGAACCATCAAAAGCCTTCACCACTATATTACTTGGTCTCAACACAGCATCTTCAGGACTAAGCTTGTTCAGAACTTCTTTTGGAAGTACATTCAGTGAAGAACCATTGTCTATTAACACATGAGACAGGGTAGTGCCCCTACACTCAATAGAGATATGTAAAGCCCTGTTATGATCCCTCTTGGCAGGAGTCAAATCAGCATCGGAGAAACCTAACCCATTATCATAGGTCAAGTGTGCAACACAATTTTCAAACTGATCTACAGAAATCTCATTTGGTACGTGAGCAGTCTTCAAAAATTTAATCAAGGCTTTAGCATGAGCCTCAGAACACAATAATAAAGATAACATGGAAATTTTGGAGGGAGTATGCCCTAATTGATCAATAACATCATAATCACTCTTGCGGATGATCTTCAGTACTTCTTCCATCTGCTTAGAAAGGTCATCAACAATTGGTGCATCAGCTTGCACAGGTTCAATAACAGGACCTTTGCCCCGAGCATCAGCAGTGGAGGTAGTAGTTGGAGTAACTGTATTCTTGGAGGTAGCCAGAGGAGAGAAAATTCTTCCACTTCTTGTAATCTTACTAGATCCAGCAATATTGTCAACATCAAGGTTTTCATCAGCAATAGGTGTATCAGCTAAGGATTCCTGCTTAACACCATGAATATAAACATCGGAGCCATAATGCTAAGGCACCTCTTTATCAGAAGTATATGGAATAGGACCCGAAGTGGTAATGATCATAGGTGCAATTCTAGCTTCAACAACAATCTTCACAGGGCCTTCAACAGTAATCTTAATTGGACCCTTATGAGTGATTTTGACAGGACCCTTGGAAGTAGTTCTTACCGGCACTTTATCAACCATGTCCACCTCTTCAACCTTCGCACCTTGAGTTATATGTTCAACCATGCTCTCCACAGAAGGTGTCCTCTCAAACAATATTGTGTAATTGTCCATGAGGCGTTGAATTCCGTCCTTCAACTTCCAGCAACTATCTGGTTTATAAGCACAATAGAAACAATCTTCATTACAACCTGGAAAGAACCCAGCTTGTACCAACTTCTTCTTAATAACAGACAATGGTGTGGTTACATCTGCAACTGAGGAAATATGTGAAACTTCATCAATGGCATTAACAGTCTTTTCATGATTTGGCATGGGAGTGGTAATCACATTTGGAGTACCAGGAGGGTCAAACTCAATCTCTCCAGCATCAATCATATCTTGAATCTTGTTCTTCAATATCCAGCAATTATTGGTATCATGTCCCTGACAATTAGAATGATATGCACATCGTGCATTAGGATTGTACCTGGGAGAGGTAACATTAGGATTCTGAGGAGGGTCCTTCAAGGTAATGAGTTCACCCTTCAACAAGTGTTGCAAGGCTTGGGCCAGTGACATGTTGAATTTGGTGAACTGTCTTCTAGGCCTCTGCTGATTGTTCTGTGGTTGTTCTGGTGTTGCAGGAGTAGGATTGGAGATATGAACTGCGCTCAGAGATTGGTGCCTCCTATTACGATCAGGTTCACCATAAACAGCATTTGACTCTTTCTTCCCACTAGGGGGCTTCTTTGTAGTACCTGATGGAGAAGCACCCACTTGTATCTTGCCACTCCTTATACCACTTTCTACGCGCTCTCCTGTCATTATCAACTCAGTGAAGCCAGATGATGAGCTTCCAATGAGATGACTATAAAATAGACCATTCAACGTACACATGAACATATCCACTAACTCCCTATCAGTTAGAGGAGGTTGTACTCTTCCAGCCAAATCTCTCCACTTCTGGGCATACTCCTTGAAATTTTCTTTAGCACCCATAGACATGCTTTGGAGTTGCATGCGAGTTGGTGCTAGATCAGCATTGTATTGATATTGCTTATAAAAGGCCTCAGCAAGATCATTCCAATCACGGATGTTGACACTCTCCAACTGATAGTACCATTCCAATTGAGCTCCAGACAAGCTCTCTTGGAAGAAATGGATCCACAACTTCTTATCAGCAGTATGGGGTTGGATTCTCCGGACATAGGACCTCATATGCAGCTTGGGACATGAAACACCATCATACACTACAAAAGCAGGGACCTTGAAACCAATGGGTATAACCACTCCAGATATCAAACTCAGGTCTTCAAAATCCAGCCCAGAAGACTTTTGCAATTCCATAGCATCCATTCTATCCACCATCATCTTGAATTTATCTTCATTAGGATCATGATAGTAATTAGCTTCAGAATCAGAATCCCCCATTGTATTGTGGAGACTTCCTCCCTCTTTCTCAGACTCTTCAGACTCATAATTTTCAACCTGTTCCTTGGTCTTGACAGGACCTCTGAACCTTCTTCCCATGTTGATTAGGCCTCCTGACCTTCTAGTCTTCTTGGTCTTCTTGACCAGCAGTGTCTTCAATTCATCCTGTCCCTTGGACAAGTTCAGGATCAGCTCTTGGAACTGTGCATTCTGTGCCTGGAGATCTTTGACTGTTTGTTCAAGAGCCATTGCTGAAATAAACAGCGAGAAGATAAGAAACTTGTACATAAGAAACCTGTGATGCAATGATATGGTGTATAAATGCGTATGCAATGTTTTCAAGGACCGCAGGATTTAAATTTGCTTAAACAATCAAGAAAGTAAACTTTTATCAGTAATAAATTTGTTTGCTCCTTGGGCTTACAATAAAAATGAAAAGAATACAAAAGATGGGGTTTTAAGTTTCCCATGGACGTTTCCTCTTTGTGTTGAGGTATGAGTTGAGATTCCGCTCCTCGTGAAGTTGCTTTGTTAGCTCCAGGATTCTTTCTTGACTTGCTTTGTAATGAGTCTCAAAAGTATCCCTTTGCTCCTTCAACTGGATCCAGGATCTCTGTAAGTCTTCCATGTCAGTGGGCATGTCTGGGTGAAGGATGGTATAAGAAGTATCTCCTTCAGCAACAGGCTCCATAGTAACTGGCAGAATAGCAGGATATGGCATCATAAGAGTCTGAGCACGAGATCGCACCCATCTGAGATAAGCTTCCATAGGAATAGTGTACTTGGGCTCCAGAGTCTTGCTGTCAACCTTGTTCACTTTACCACATGCTCGTATGAACCTTTGACGATAACCTTGCATATCGTTGTCGTAGTCAAACACAATACCCTGAATCAACATGTCATGAGGACCATCACTCCGAGCATAACCAAACTGACGTAGAGCTAAAGAAGGATTGTAATTAATTCCCCTCTTATGCCAAGAAGTGGCACATTAGGGAACTCTCCACAATGGTCAATGATAGTAACATTCTCCATAGATCTAGAGCACCAATGAATATCTGAATGAGAAAGTGACATAATCCTCTTGGACCATCTGAACCCTTGTTCATTCTTCATCACTGATCGAGGAAGGTGAGAAATAAACCACCTAGATAACAAAGGTATGCAGCACATCAGAGTTCCTCGTGCCTTTGTAGTATGAGTATGAAGAGAATGCAGAATGTCTCCAAGTAATGTAGGCACTGGGTTGTGAGTCAGAAATATGTTAATGGCGTGAACGTCTATGAACTGATCTGGATTGGGGAACAATACTAAGCCATAAATCAACAAGGCTAAAATCTCCTCAAAAGCATCATAGCTCTTAGCCTTCAAGAACACTTGAGCCTTCTCTATCAACACCTTAGCAAGAATACCCTTAACTCCACTTCTCATTTCTAGAACAATGTCTGACTTCTTCAGATGTAGAGCTGCAGCAATGACTTCAGGTTTAAGCTCTTTCTCCAAGCCTGTGAAGGGTCTCTGATCAAGAATAGGTATACCCAGAAGTTTGGAGAACTCTTCCATTGTAGGAACCAGCTGATAGTCGGGGAATGTGAAGCAATGGTGCTTAGGATCAAAGAACTGAAACAAAACACTCATCATGTCTTCATTGAACCCTGAAGTAACTAAATCCAATAGATGACCATGTCTCTTGATGAACTGGGAGTTTTCAGAAACTTGAGAGACCAACTCCTTAAGCTTAGGAGGTATTCCTACAAAGTTGATCCGGATAGTATTCCTACGAGCAGAAGCCATGAACTGCAACAAAGAACAAAGATAAATCCTTTGGTCCTTGAAATGGTTAGTGAAAATGCTATGCTTATGATGCTATGATGTTATGCTCAATCACAAACATGTGGCACACACAAACAAGTCACACAATAGCCCTAGGTTTGAAGGCTTGCATGAGGTTTAAAGGTAAGTACCCTCCCCTGAAGTTTAGTTGGTTCATCCTGTCCTATAAAGTAACCAGGTTCTAAGGGATCTCAATATCATTGATCCTTCACAAGGGTGGTTGTTCAGTAGGCAACTTACTTGCCAACCAAAACCCTCCAAGTTTAGAATCTCAATGAGTGTAGCATCGAGTATCAACCAACTTCAGTCTTCACCAAAGCCGGTTATCTCACTACTTTTCTAAAGGTCAAGATGGGATAACTAGGGTTCTAAAAGTTAGTTAGTGTATTGACAACATATGATAGCCTCATATTATCCTCAACTTGACTTAAGGAACATAAGCACCAACCAAGAAGTCACACTAACTATGGCCACCAGATCAACCATATCGGTATACGCCGTACAGTTTCCTTGGTCTATTGCCATTTACCTAAGGTACACTAGATCCGGGTTAAGATCTTTCACACATAAAAGCACCCAACAGATAAGTATAAAGCAAACAAGGCAAACAATTTAAAGTGATCTAATTCCTAAGGGTACCCCTCTTTTATAAATTCCCCAGCAGAGTCGCTAGTTCTGTAACACGGTGGGAGAACTGACTTTAGTTAAATGTTGCGGATAGCAAGAGTCGCCACCGACTTTTATTTTATCCAAAGGAAAGGGCATAAAAGAACAGGAAAGACCTTAAAAGATTTTTTTGGGTTCGGAGGGTAGGTTATGTAAAGGGAAGGTGTTAGCACCCTTTACATCCATGGTTATCCATGGGCTATTAGTTACTTAGCTCACTTTAAAATGTTTTGAGAAGTGTAGTGTGTGATTCGAAATTTTCTTAAGTACTTTATAATGATCCATGTACAGATATATATATAAAGCCTTTGTTTTGAAAATTGTTTGAAATGTGAAGTGTTTTTGAAATGTTTTGAAAAGGTGATCAAGTACATAAGAGAAACCTACCCTAAATTAAATCTTTTCTGTTCTTAAATATCCTTTAAATGGTAAGACTATCCCTATTATTAAGGAATAGGTAGTCATTACCTTGGATGTTGTGAGGGACAAGTGAAGGGACATATGTGATTAGGCAATTGTAAGGTGTATAAGCAATTCGAAGGGACTTATCATCTTTTATTCGAAAGGGACAAGATCATTTACGAAGGCAACCATGAAGGGACTTGATCTTATAATTCTTTAAAGGGACAAGATGATGTTAATGAGAGAAGGGACTTTGTTTTATACACCTTACTTGACCTTTTATTTAGACAACTTGAGAGGTATCCTTAAGAATGTGAGATGGCGATCGAAGATCGACTTATGTGTGTGCGTGTACAAATTCATAATATTTATCTTAAAATTAATGACCTAAATTCAATTTTTAAAAGCAAATATGTTTTCACTCCCTAATTTACTATCCATAGCAATTTAAATAAAATAATAAAAATTCTACAACTATTACATAATTTGTACAATTACATCATAATAATAAAAAAATAATTTAAATGAATAAACATATAATAAATAAATAGGTTAGTAATAATAAATAAAATAAATATAAAAGAGGTTAGTATAATAATATAATGTAGAAAATAAATTAAAAGTTCAAATTTAAATAAATAATCATTTTTTTAAAGAATTTTAATAAAAAAAAGAAAAATAATAATAATTATATACTTGTAAATATGATTAATAGTTTAATAAATTAATTATATATATACCTATTAGAAATATTTAATAATTATAATTACAAAAATAAGAAATTAAAATCATAAAAAAAAATTATGTTTTTTAAAATAAATTAGGGTTTATAAAGGAAAAAAATTAGGTTTTTTACATATAAAAATATTAGGGTTAATTATTTAATCTAAACCTAATTAAATTATTTATCTAAAAAAATACATACAATATTAATAATATACAATGAAATAAATATAAATAATTTTATTAATAAAGTTTGAATTTTTTAAAAAAATATAAGTTTTTGAATTATATATAAGAAAATAATATAAATATTTTATTTTAAACATTTATTATTAATTAGATTAATCAAATATAATATAAATAAAACAAAATAAATGAAAAATGAGAAAAAGAACATACCTGGGGCTGGGATTCGAACCCAGGCCCTAGGCTTTACACCTCCTGGACCAACAAGCTTTCCACCAGGCCAGCGCGTGCTGATGAACAATGGGTGAGCACAAATCTTCATATGTCAAGCCTGAAAACACAAAGGAAATAAAGCAAAAAAATGTTGAAGCTGGGATTCGAACCCCTGCCTTGGTCTTCATACGCGTATACGCTTACCAGCTGAGCTATTGCAGCGTTTTTGAAATATAACAGAAACAATTCATAATAAGATAAGTCCATTATTCAAATTAGGGTTTCGCGCCAGTCAGCTTCGTCTTCTTCCCATTACCTGCGAAATTTCCTATGCTTTCTCCTGCGAATTTTCCTGCAAATTTTTAAAACCAGAATCCTATGTTTTTCAAACATCAAGCAAATCGTAATGTCAATTCAAATTCAAAGCCCAGATCAATTATAAGAGTCCCATAGGTCACAGCCATGTTCTTAGATTTCATTTAGATGTCCTAAATCCTAAGATCCCAAATTCGAGCTTCAAACCCTAGTAATGGCATCTCCCTGATTCTGCAACAAAAACTCAATACAAGTATACAAAAACATTCCAGAGACCGCAATAAACAAGAATTAATGCACAAAAATCATTTATATTAGTTGAATCAATGAAATCGAAAAACTCAAAAACTCAAGAACATGAAGATTCGGTTTCAATGAATTATGATGTTTTGAATGATGGTAATGATTGGGATAGCTTCAGTGATGTTCCAGGAACCTATTACAACCTTTAAAATGCCTTGATATAGCCTCTATTCCACGATCCGAATGTGACTTTTTAACACTTTTTGAGAGTTTGAATGAGGTGTTCTTGGCTGCAAATTTCGTCCTCTCTTATTAGCAATGTGTTTATGTATATATATGGATTGAATTAGGTCAGAAAAATGCTATATCTCTTTGGATTTTTTGGATGTTTGAAGATTGAAAAAGATATGTCATAAAACTTGATTTTCCTTTGATCCAACATTGCTATTTTGAGACAATCTTCATAATTTTTGTATCAATTAAATCCAATTAACTTTTATGACATTCTAGAAGCAAAATCCCTTTTCAAATATATGATTTTATATTTTATTTCAATTTAAATTGTATTTTAATGAATAAAATTCAAATAAATATGAAATAAAAAATAAAAAATCCTAAAATAGGTGGGTTGGGTCGTGCTTGATGATATTGTAAAGATGGGATGGCAATTTGGTGGGCTCATTTAGCAAAAATTGGATTTAAAGCTTTATTTGCTTCATAAGTTTCCCTAAAATTTTCCAACTTTGCAAGGGCACAAATCCTTCAATTTTAATGCTATGAGGGTGTTCTTGGACATTTTGGAAAGCTTAAAGAGTCCTCTAAACAAACATCTTTGGTATCATGTCCATATCTTTTATCATTCTCAAGTTATGCTCTTTTGAAGTTGTTGACTTTTTGTTGACTTTTAAAAGGACCTATAATGTCTTAGCTCATACCTTCCAAATGAAGCATTTTTGGGCTTGGCTTGTGATACACAAAGTTGTAGAGAATTCAATTTCCTTCAAAATGAGCTTTGGATGAAAAAAATTTGATGAAGCATGTGAAAGTTATGGCTGGTCAAAGTTCAGTTGACTTTTCCTGTGAAAACCCTAATTTAGAAACTCCTGATTCTTGATGATCTGAAATCTCCTTGATGAATCATGATCAACCCTTGATCAAATGATGAATTTTACTTCATATACTTGATGTTGGCAAAAAATCATGAAGTTTGACTTTGGTTTGACCACAGTTGACCTCAGTTTGACTTTTTAACTGCTTTGACTGATTTTAACCTATCTGATCATCTGACTGAGCAAATCTTTTGGGAAAGTCTTGAAACTTGACATGGGGATTCTTGAACATATATAAGATGTTATGAAGCTCACTTGAAGTCTTGGAAGTCCATTTAGCCTGATTAAAGTCAAAACCCTAGTTTAGGATGCATTGCTTAGGAGGATGCCTTGTCTGAGGGAATTGTCAAACTTTCTGACTAATTGTGAATCTTGTGAACCTTGTGAACCTCATGAGATGTCTTGTGAACTTTGTGAACCTTGTGAGCCTCTTAGTACACAATGACTTGTCTTGTGGAGGGCAAATTTTGGGGTGCAACACCTAGTACCCAAGCTTAACTAGCTTACTTTCTCATGTCCATATTCCAATTGCTCCTACTGTGGACAAGCTGCTTTGGAAGTATTCAAAAAATGGCAATCTAAAACTCAAATATGCTTACATATTTTTATCTATTCCTGGACAAAAATTGGCATGGTACCATTACTTATGGAACATTTATATTACTCTTGCCAAATCAATGTTTGTTTGGAAGCTCATGCACTACAAGGTCCCTACTGATGAAGCACTCTCTTTTAAAGGGCTGATGTTGTTTCCCTCTAGATGTGAGCTCTGTGGTGCACATACTGAAACTATTTTGCATATGTTCTTTCAATGCAACTTTTCTTTATCCTTATGGAATTGGTTAGCTAGTATTATGCAACAGGGCATCACTTTTACTTAATATTTTGGAAGTTTGGAAGTTGTGTGAAGTCTTGGTCTAAGCACTGCAAAGTTGTGGTCCAAACATCCATTATCAACATAATTAACACCATTTGGTTATGAAGAAAAGAAAAGAAATTCAACAACAAAGTGTTTTCTAGGATGTTAGCTATAAACTTAATTATCTCCAAGGTTCAGTTAACATGGAACATGTTTACCTCTCACTCCCAGTGTAGAATTAGAGACTTTAGGGTGCTCAAAGCCTTTAGAATCTTAATTCCTCCTCCAAAGGCAGCTAGAATCATGGAGGTTATATGGAGGCCGCCTCTAGTATCTTGGATCAAATGTAATACAGATGATATATCCACTGATTTCCCTAGTCGTGCTGCATATGGTGGGTTATACAGAAATCACTCGGGGAAATTAATTGGTTGTTTTGCACTAAATTTTGGTGTAGTCTCAACTTTGGTAGCATAATTTCTAGGTGTTATTAGAGCAATATAATTAGTAGTTGACCATGGTTGGAGCCATCTTTGGGTAGAAATAAATTCGCTTGCAGTATCAAGGGCTATTAGCAATCCAGATTTGGTGCCTTCAGTCTTAAGGAACAAATGGTCTAATACTTTAGTGAAAACGCTTAGGATGTTGTTTATTTTAACACATATTTATAGAGAAGGCAACTCATGTGAATACATTTTAGCTTCATTAGGACTTACCATTCGCGGATTCACCTAGTGGAATGAAATTTCAGTATCTGTTTTTTATGATTTGTTTAGGAATCGTCTCGGTTTACCGTTTTTTCGCTATTATAATCCCTAATGAGTCTTGGCTTTTATCCCCCACTAGTCTTGTATCTTTGATTCCTTTTTAATATACTCTTCAGCTGTTTTCTTAAAAAAAATAAAATAAAGTGTGCGTAAGAGAATGGAAAGTATAGAAAATGAAAAATTTATTGAAATTTGAACTTCTTTCGTTTGGTATATTTAACAAGTTATATTTTGTATAAAAATTGTACTCTACATTTTCATAGTAGGAAAATATTAAAAATTCAACTCATTGTCAATTTAAATTGAAACACATGTTTTCTCTCATATAAAATATCATTTTAATTATTTAAATTTATTAATACTCATTGACTTATAAACTCATAAATATTTTTTAGTAACTTTTTAATCAGTATTCAAATACTTTTTTTCTAATCTATTTTATGTTTTCAAATCGTTGAATAATCTACTTACTTATTATTAATATTTTAGATAGATGATAATGTGAAGTGTTGACCATATTATTAATCTATTTATTATTAATATTTTAGATAGATGATAATATTGACTATTATGAAAATTTAAATATTTTCTTACAATAATTTTTTTTATCTTATCTAATTTAAATTAATAAATTACATGTTAACATGAAAATATATATCCTAACCGTTAACGAAAATATGATAAGTAATGTATTTATAAAAAAATAATATGGTACACACAACTAGCTTATGTAATGGGTAATGGATAAGTGATCTTTATTAGAATAAAATGAATTGCCTTAGTCAATCGGTTAACTCTAACTCATATTGAATCATTTCCTTTAACGGTCCCTAGGAAAATCCACTACGAAATCCATGGAAATAGAATCTCACCTTCATTTAAGAATACTTAAAGGTTGCATCAATCCATACGGTTTCCGATGCTCACCTTCATTTAAGAATACTTAAAAGTTGCATCAATCCATACGGTTTCCGATATTCGATCTTTGACTTCTGAAATATCAAACAACAATACATAAATTCTACAACGCCATTCTTCATGTCTGACCACCCAAACTGTTATAATTTATGAGAATTAAATGTCTAATTGGTGTGTTCCAAAATAATAAGAAAATAGAAAAGTGGAAGAGAAGCAATACTTCGTGAAGTGTTGTTGCGGAATGAAAATAGGTAATGGTTGGAAGCATGACAACTTTGGGTTAAAAGGTATTGTTTCATCAAGGGTCGCAACATTGTGAAACAACACATGCATGCCTATAAATATCTCATTCCGGAATTCAGAAAAAAATTACAAATCAAATATTTTCTTATACAAAATTCCAAACAATCTTCGCTACATAATCGGATTTTCGTCAATCTTGCGCAGACTCGATACAGACTGAATTATCCTGGTATTCCTGCGTTCAAACTCTAAGACATTTTGGAGAGTGCTTGAAATACTTTTAAGGAAAGTGATTTCGTTCACGTTTCTAAGCCTCGGTACAATCCATTTGATTTATTAAAATTCCTAACAATCTTAAAAATATTTGTATAATTGTAATCGAGGTTTCCGTTTCAAACATCAAATGATAGATTGCTTAGTCGTAGATACATTCTAACACAAAAAGAATTTATCTCAAGAATCCGGGTACATTTTATTGTTCATCATAAAAATAAATTATGATAATTATAATATCAAAATTATAAATGGAATTTTTCTAAGAGTTGATATCAAAACATGATTATTGATATTATAATTTTTTGGTAATGTTTAATCAATAAGTGTTTATTGTTGACAATATGTATATATGTGATATGTATATATGTTTTTGATATGAAATCTTGCGTTAATAGTGTAAGAAGACATTAACTTTTCATACAATTTCGAAAATTTTGTTACATGCATATGCTTAAAATTTCAAATTTCAAATTTCAAATTGTAATATTAAAACAAAATTAATTAAACATGATTGCGTACAATGCATTACCAATGTGAATTCTTGTGAACATATAATATGAATAATATGCGAGTAAGACAAAAAACATGCTGCATATTTCCTTTTTCATTTATGGATATGTCTTATATAGAAAAACATTGTATCTTACGACAACCCAGTAATACTAAGGCACACTGTTTTAAGGGAGTGTACTGTGCAATTCTATTATATAATTGAAAACTTTCATACATTTATGTATACATATAGTCATGATCTTGTTAAGTTTTGTCATGTTGTTTTAAGCAATAATGATATGGTGCAATCCGACCATTTAAAATATATATTTGTAATGAAATGATTATGAATTTTGCATCAATGTTCTGCATAGTGATTTTATTTATTTGTTATTATTATTTTAAAAAATTTAATAGCATAAATAAACTCATAGTATAATTTTGAATTTATGTGATTATAAATTATGTCCTATTTATTAATTTGTGGCTGCAACTTTGATAAAAAATATACACTTGTGTTTATCTGCACTGTGAAAGATGTGATGGATTTGTGTAAGTTTTAATTTATTTTAAAAATATTTTGTTAATCACTAAAGGGGTCAAATTAATTGGTATTTATAATTCCAAAACTATGCAATTGAATTATGATTTATATGCTATGTGAATTGTTTATGGTCGATGAAATTTATTGTTATAAGACATATAAAGACCATCTGATAATGGATTATGAAAGACTTCTGAATTTGAAGTCTAATGTAACTATTGAATACAAAGATGTGGAATTTTGAGATCCTTATCATGGAGGATAAGAAATTCAAGATTTCCACAAATAAAGAACCTCTTCTTCACGAATTGTTAAAACACAAATAAAAAATTGTGGCTTCCGCAAATCGTGTTTTTAGAGATGATGCTCTAATCAAGAAATTCAAAATTCTTGAGAAAGGAATGGACAAAAGAAATAAAAAAAGAGCAAGAAGAGCAAAAGGCATAAAAGCTTATTGAAAAGTTGTCAACACGTTTAAGTCAGTTCATATATTATTGAATTGTAAATTGAAAGAGAAGATCAATTGTCTATTGAAATTGATTCAAGAACAAGTTCATATATTCAAATTTTTAATTACAATAATTGATCACCAAGTGTGTGGTGACTAAATTTTATAAAGAAAGTGTGTGTACTTTCTAAAAGTATTTGAAAATAGAAAGTGATATATTTTCTATTTATTGGAGAAATGTCCTTAAAATTGGTTTGATTCAAAGTTCACTATAGTTGATATATTTGTGAAATCAAGAAAGTAGTAGCTTCAAGGAACTCCTCATTTTTAAAAGGATATGTTATCCATAACGAAATGGATTCAATAATATCAAACCATACTTGGGAATTTACCAATCTACCTAAAAGATCAAAATCCATTGGATGTAAGTGAGTGTTTAGAAGAAAGTATCATAGTGATGATACACTAAACACCTAACCAATGATTTTAGACAAAATGAAGGTGTTGGTAACATTCATAAATATGAGATCTCGATGAGGAGATCTACATAGAGTAACTAGAAGGTTATATGGAAATAAACAAAAGGTGTGCAAGCTTGTCAAATCCTTGTATGGATTAAAACAAGCATATAAAAATGACATCAAAAGTTTGACTTTGTCATTGTAAGATTCTCCAATTAAGGGGAGACATGTAACTTAGAGGAGACTTTTCAATCATTATCAAATACTGATTTAAAGAGTTTGTCATCATCAAAAGGGGGAGATTGGGAAGAATATATCATATATCTAGTTAAAATTTTGATGATGACAAAGACTAGCAAAGGAGAAAAGGTTCAAAAGTGTCATGCACATCAATGATGAAGTTGATCAAGAAGGTTTAGCATAGAAGTTCAAGTGAAGATTCGACATAAGTGAAAATAAGGTGCTCATTTTAATTTATAGTATACTACTTTAAATTGCTCATAATTGCATATCTCATTTCATCTAAAACCTTCTTGCATCATCAAGCATGATTATCTAAAAATATTCTTCATCTGATTCTTATTACAAGTGCTTTTACATAATATTGTGTGAGAATATTGTGCTATTCACTTGTCTCTATTTTAATTATATAATTGATCATTAGCAATGAGATGAATGGAATTTCTGACCTCCACATTCAAGATGAATGATCTTGGACTAGTTGACACACTTTTGGGAACAAAAAAAAAAGAGAAATATCAGGGGTTATAAACTTAGTCAAAAAGACTATGTTAAGAAAAATGCTTGATAAGTTCAAACACTTACGCTTTAAAGAAATGACCACTTTATTTGATTCTAGTGTCAAAATTCAAAAGAATGATGGAAGAGTTGTGGTTCAATTAGAATATACAAATGTTTGCAATGTATTAGAACTGACACAACATTTGAAATTAGTAAAATGAGTAGATTTTACTAGAAATATGATTGGTGAACATTGTATGACCATCATTAGGATTTTTGGTTATCTCGTGAAAAAAAATCATGGCCTCAATTATGGTAGACTTACTGTCATATTAGAATGATATACCGATACGAGTTGGATATTGAGTATTGAATATCATAAATCTATATTTGGGTGGATATTTACACTACCCATGCGTTTAATTTCTTGGAAGAGCAAGAAACAAATATGAATCACTCTCTCAACCATAGAATCAGAGTTGTGAGGCTCTTGCTTCTGCTAGTGAAGAAGTCGAATGGTTGAGGGACCTTAGACATTCTTTCGTGAGGAAATTGATTAAGGATGTAATCATTCACATATATACAATCGAGCTACAATTTCCTTGATCCATTTACTAAGTCACTGGCCAAAAACTTAGTAAAAACAACCTCGAGAGGCAAGAGGTTGAAACTCCTTGAATAAGGGTTCCAACAATGATAGCAACCCAATCTGAAGTTATTAAATCTTAACCTAAGATTCAATGGGTAACAACAAGTCATTTATTTGGATGATTGTATAACATTTTGCGATAATGTTGGCTATTATATATCAAGGGTTGAGTTTTTTGAAACTCTTAATGAAGTTCCATATCAAGGATATGCGTTCCAAGAAAAATGGATACAAAAATGAACTTCACCTATGTGAATTTCGAGATCGTTTCGTCTCAAAGTGAGAGTTGGAGTTTCTCTCATGGAAAATTCATGAAAACAGGAAAAACACATGACCATAAATAGTGTTAGGCGAGAGATGTAGGCGAAGAACCATTAAAGAGTGTGTGTATGGTAATGCCGGTCTAATCACATGGGATAACGGTTCAAAGTATAACTACCTAACGTTCCGATTAGACTTTGCGTTATTCTTACTAAGGTTAAGTTCAAATCGAAAGATACTTAATTGTATTAACATTCTTTGTTTCTTTTTTTTTTGGAATTGGTTTTGTCATTGTTAGAACAAGTGGGGAATTGTTATAATTTATGAGAATTAAATGTCCAACTGGTGTGTTCCAAAATGACAAGAAAAGAGAAAAGTGGAAGAGAAGCAACACTTCGTGAAGTGTTGTTGCGGAATGAAAATAGGTAATGGTTGGAAACATGACAACTTTGGGTTAAAAGGTATTGCTTCTTCAAGGGTCGCAACCTTGTGAAACAACACATACATGCCTATAAATACCTCATTCCGGAATTCAGAAAAAAATTACAAACCAAATATTCTCTTATACAAAATTCCAAACACTCTTCGCTACATAATCAAGTTTTCGTCAGTCTTGCGCAGACTCGATACAGGCTGAATTATCCTGGGTATTCATGCGTTCCAACTCTAAGACATTTTGGAGAGTGCTTGAAATATTTTTAAGGAAAGTGATTTCGTTCACGATTCTAAGCCTCGGTACAATCCATTTGATTTATTAAAATTCCTAACACAAACATCTTTTTAAGATATTGATACAACTTCGTGGCTCCCGGATGGATTTTCAAACTAATAATGTGACCTTCTTCTAGAATTATCTCCTTAAGTTCTAGAAAATCCGTCACACAAAATTTGTCTCGAAACTTGATGATACCATTATCTTCTACCTTGAATTCCATTCCTTTCCTTGCTTAACTAGTGCCAATTATTCAATCAATCTCAAATCCAACTTCTGACCCTTTTTTATTCCTGCCATTATATCATTAGTTAACTACAACATACACAATTTCACACTTCCAGACATGGCCTCACACACCAAAACTAGATCTTTAAACTGCTCTAGCAATTCCATCGCCTTAACCATTAATGCCAACATATGAAAGGACTTCCTACTCAACGCATATGCTACCACATTAGCTTTTCCTGGACTATAATTCAACTCAAAGTCATAATCCTTCAAAAAATTCTAGCCATCTTCTTTGTATCATATTCAGTTCCTTATGATCAAACAAATATTTTAGACTCTTAGGATCACTGAAAACTTCAAATCTCGATCCATAAAGATAATACCTCCAAACTTTAAGCACGAAAACAACTAACATATAGTTACTAGTAGCCAAATTTAACCAAAGCCATAAAAACTAAGAAAGTTTGACAACTATAACGTAATTGTATTATTTTCCAGTTTGAACTACAAGATTGTAATAGTAGTATAATTTCACATATTAAGGTGTTACTTTACCTTAGGGATGGTTTCTCTCTAAGGTTGGAACCTTAGAAAGACACATGTATCTTCAAGATGTATCTTGTTGATTGTAATAGAAGTGAAAATCTCTACTAATAAATCTTTTGTGTATATAAATAATTAATACACTAAACTTTTTAGTAGAAAAGTTTTCAATTTATTATAAACAATAGAGATCTCTAATCATTCCTTTGATTTCATGGCTTAGTTTGCGCCTAATGATGAGTAATGAAAGTAGTGGTAGTGTAGTGTGCTTTCGGCTAAATTAATAAAAGTCACTATAGTTAAATTAAATTCAAGAGGCACTTTCTTTCCATGGAGTATTTATTTTTTTCAACGATTCTTCTCCTTCCATATCATTATTATGATATTATTATTTAGTATATTGTCATGTGAACATGTCAATCACAAAACAAAATAAAAAAACATTCAGAAAACAAAAAGTCATGTGAATGAACATCTAAGCTTTATGTCCCATCATGGTCAGTTACGATTTGTTTTTTTTTTTCTTTTCAAACTCCAGTTTTATAATTTTATATTTAAATACCGTACAATAATTTGTAGGTTAACAAGGAATATAACGTCATTTTTTTTGTTTATATTTAAAACTTGATCATTGATCACTTTATTTTTATTGACTAATAACATTGATCTCTATTTTAGAATTGACATGTTTTCTTTATCTGCTCAATATACTGATTAATTTCAGTTTTAATTTTTTAATTAAATAAAACTTTGATCCCGTAAAATTTATGCTATCAATTTAAATTTATGTATTTTTTTGTTATTTTTATTTTATTTTTTAAATAACTTCGATAATTTATTATATCATATTTGATTTAGATTAGATTTATTTAATTTTAAATCTAGATTTGACTTAGTTTCAAAATAGATATTTTAGATTTTTATAGTTTTGAGTTTTTGGTTTAATGTAGTAAATATAATTCTATAAATATGAAGTATCTCTCTTGTAATCAAATAATTTTAACACATTGTAATTCACGGTTTACAGTTGCAAGTGAATAGAAAGAAAAGTCACATAGTTTGTGGGTAGCAAAATTTTCTCTCCAAATTCTCTTAGAACCCTAATTCTTTTTAATACTAGAAAAGTGACTGAAAATTTTCGGACACCATATCCACCGAATTTGGACATCAAGTTAATAAAATTTTAAAGGTCACTAAATCGGTCACTAAATAAAATTAGCCACCGAATTAGTGACTGGAATTTTGTGACCATTATTTTTAGTCTCAAATAGCGTTTGTATAAAAAAATTAATTTATAAAAATATTTAGTGACCGAATTAGTAACCGAACTTTAGTGACCGGAAATTCGGTCACTAATATTTTAATTTCTTTTCTATTTTTATTATATAGTGGAAATTTCATATTTTTATTATTATTTTAACAATTAAAAAATATATTTATACTAATTTATTAATTAATAAAATATAATTTAAATGATAATTAGTTTAATAAATTCTTTTAATAAAATTTAAAATTTGAATTTCGTTTATAATACATACATTCTTAAAGAATAATATACATCTAAAACATAATAGTCTAGTGGTCATGTATAAATTTCACAAATGTAAGAGTATTGGTTCAATTCTTGAATGTAGCAAAACTTTTTTTTTTAAATCTTTAACTAAATGAAAACGGTCACTAAATAGGTCGCTATAAGTTAGCGAGTAGCACTTTTCCAACCGAAAATTAGTAGTCACTTTATTGATCGTTAAATGTTATAGTGACCAATTTTAACGTTTTTTCGGTCACTAAAAGCGAATTTCCTAGTAGTGTTTCTATTTCATATTTCTTCTTTTCTTTGTTAATTATTCCGCAAGAACCTTTCTTTTTCATAAAGAAAGAGTCGAAATTCTCATAGGTTTTGAGTTAATTCCAACATCTGGTATCTAGAGCTCCGATTTCAACGATCTGAGGAAAGAAAAAGTGATGGCGATGAATCATCCGAATGGACACTTTCCAACAAGTTTCAATTCTCAATCAAGATAATTATGAGAATTGGTGCAAGCAGATTAAAGTTGTTTTATGTTATCAAGATTTATGAGATCTTATGAAAGATAGAGTAACAACGCTTGCAGTAGAACGCAACAGATCAGGAAAAGGTTGTGCACAAAGAATTGAAGAAGAAAGATTATAAAGCTCTATTTATAATCCATCAATGTGTTGATCCAGATAACTTTGAAAATGTTAATGATGTTGAATCTGCAAAAGAAGCATGAGAGATTCTTGAAAAGTCTTTTGAAAGACTTAGATGAATATGATGTCGACCCAACCCAATACAAAAGACTTATTTGGTCACTTTGATACCTTTGTCACATAAGGTCTGACTTAGCATACAATGTTGGTATGGTGAGTAGATTCATGCAGAAGCCAAAGGTATCACACCTAGCAGCGGCGAAGAGGATACTGAGGTATCTGAAATGAACTCTCGAATATGGCATTTTGTTTCTTACAGCTGATAAAGGAAAAGAATGCAAGTTAGTAGGATACACTGATTCAAGTTGGTGTAGTGATGTTGAGGATCGTAAATCCACAGTTGGATATATGTTTATGTTAGGTGGTGCACCCGTTGGTTAAAGTTTGAGAAAGGAGCCAATAATGGCATTGTCATCATGCAAAGTAGAGTACATAGATGCTTCTCTATGTGCATATCAAGCAACATGGATGGTGAATCTGGTCGAAGAGATTACAAAAAAGAATCATGGAGCAATCACCATGAAATCGACATCATGTCAGCTATCAATCTGGCGAAGAACGATAGCGCATGGTCGAAGCAAACACATCGAAATGAGGTTCCATTATCTTTGAGAGCAGGTAGCAGACGAGAAGATGAACTTGGAACACTGCAGAACTAAGAATCATATTGCAGATATCATGACGAATGGAGTGCAGGTCGTAGAGAAGACTAAGAGCTATGTTGAATGTAGATAGCTTAGACACAATGAATTAGGTGGTGTGTTGAAAGTGTAATTCATTATGTCATATTTGATTTAGATTAGATTTGATTTAGTTTTAAATTTAGATTTGATTTAGTTCAAAAATAGATATTTTGGGCTTTTATAGTTTTGGGTTTTTGGTTTGAGGTGCAAGCAAACCTAATTCTATAAATAGGGAGTATCCCTCTTGTAATAAAATAATTCCAACACATTGTAATTCACGATTTGTAGTTGCAAGTGAGTAGAAAGAAAAATCCCACAATTTGTGGATAGCAAAATTTTCTCTCCAAATTCTCTTAGAACCCAAATTCTTTTCTACTTCACATTTCTTCTTTTCTTTATTGATTATCCTGCAAGAACCTTTCTTGTTCATAAAGAAGGGTTCAGAATTCTCATAGGTTTTGAGTTAATTCCAACAATAACATTATAAAATATCATTAGTTTAATATATAATTATTATTTATTCAGCTATAACTTATAAATAAAGATAAATTACTAAAATAAAGATTAAGTTTATAATTATTAAATTAATGTATGTCTTCTAAAAAGAATTACTCGGAACATAAACTGCGAAGAAAGAAAAAGTCTGGCCCAATGAAAATATGCGAAGAAATAAAAAGGTCGTCCTAACAGCACGCGTATTCAAATGGAAATGGATACGACGAACAAAATGGTGAGACTGTGCAGTTCACATCGTCAGCCTGGATACAATCGTACGAAATTCTCAATGTTAGACCAAGCACACCGATATAATTTAAATAATTGTAATTGTATCTCTTTATAACAAAAGCATCGTTCATTTCATTCATATCATTAAATTCTTAACAATATTTTTATTTAAACAATTGTGTTAAACTTAAACAACTCAACAACATAACACACAAATACAACATCTCAACATACCAGATGTTTCCACCATTCTCAACAATCGGAAAATAACAACAACATACATAAATAAAACAATTAAAAGCTTCAACTTATCTAGGATATTACAACCAATAAGACAATATCATTTGGCGACAACATCATCGTAATGACACTAGCATCATTTACCACTTTTCTCCAAGTCCGAGTACCTGACTCCATAATCTGCTTCTCAATTTTCCTGATCTTTTCTTTATGCCCAATTTCTCCTTCTAGCCAGCGGTTCAATTCCCTATGCAAATGTTCCAAAGTCTGTGAGTTCCAGAGCAGCACCTTCAGCGGAGGCTTTGTTGCTGAAAAAAAACCAAACCGTTTCTCTTCATAAGTGGAAATTTGGGAAGCAGTTCTTCCGATGTTGATGATGATGATCTACGCTGATTTAGGGAAACATACATGTTGATATGTTGATGTATAGATCTCAGAGATGTGATGTTAAAGAATTCTGAGGAGAATAATTAAATATTGTTGAGGAACAAATGAGAGCATACACAACTTATTTATAGGCAAAATTATCACTCACACATATACTCCAATTCAATTGACGTATTTTAAAAAAATAAATAAATAAAACTCATGCACCTATTGAAAATGCATATGAGTACAAACAAAATAAAAAAAAATAAAAAACACACAAGCCACATGGATTGACGAATATGTGTTAAAAAAATTCATAACTCAACATACAAGCCATATGGATTGGCAAATGTATGTTAAATAAAAAAAATTAATGCATGAGTCATACCATTTGGCGAATAAGTTCAATGCAAAAAAAAAAAGCTTTTGTACTTATACGCCAAATGGTACGGCGTACACAGTACCAAACATAATTAGTTTGATAAATAGTTTGAAAGCATGGTTATTTTGGTTTTTTATTTATTTAAAATGTAAGTTATTGTAAAAAAAAATTCTAAATATTTGTATGGCAAGTACCAAAATTGGAAAGAGAAATGTTAAAGTGATAACTTGGTGAAAGGTATATATTTTCCATAAGTGTGTGTGTGTGTGTGTGTGTGTGTGTGTGTGTGTGTGTGTGTGTGTGTGTGTGTGTGAGAGAGAGAGAGAGAGAGAGAGAGAGAGAGAGAGAGAGAGAGAGAGAGAGAGAGAGAGAGAGAGAGAGAGTTAGTTTCGTAGTTAGATTCATTCGAATGGATGATGGTTTGACACTCAAGTATCTAGTGCCTTCTCCTAAATATATATATATATATATATATATATATATATATATATATATATATATATATATATATATATATATATATATATATATATATATATATATATATATTTCATTAAATAAGATTGTATTTGATATTGTTGAAATGAATAGAGTTGAATTAATTAGAATTTGACAAAGTTGAATTTAATATTTTTCGTGTAACCGTAGAGTTAGTTATTATGAGATTATTTAGAGTGCAAGTAATCTTATTATAAATATAAGGAAAGTCTATGTAGTTACAACTAACTCATCACCCAAATAACACTTTTGTAATACAATTCAGTGCAATTGTACAATATAATACATTCTCATTCTTCCTCCAAAATTATATATTCTCAAAAACTTGAATTTATTTTTTATTTTCATCTCTTTAAATTTGTATGCAAAGTAGAATAATCTTGAAACCAATGTGTGGTTGATTCGCTTAAGTAAAGGATGAATATCAAGAGGTGCGATCAATCAGAATGATTAATTATTGTTCATCAAGATTGATTTGGGTTTTCTTCATGACTGGGGTTTAATTCCAACATCTGGTATCCAGAGCACTGGCTGCGATTCTTAAGAATCATAGAACAATGATTTCTCATCTGAATGATCATTTTCCAACAAACCTTCCTATCTTGAATGACAAAAAAATATGATAATTGGTCTAATCAGATGAAGGTTGTCTTCTACTATAAAGACGTTTGGGGTCTTGTGAAGAATATAGTAACACTAATTGGCGAGAATGTCACAAATGATCAAAAGGTTGCACATAAAGATTTCAAGAAGAAAGATTATAAATATCTCTTTATTCATCAATGTGTTAATCTAGATAACTTTGAAAATATTGGGGATGTAGACACATCAAAAGAAGCATGGGACATCCTGGAGAAATAGTTTGGAGGTGCTGAGAAGGTGAAAGAAGTGAGGTTAACAACTAACAAAAGAATGTATGAATTGCTTCAGATGGAAGAAAACAAAAGTATTACTGATTTCTCCCCCAAAGTAATGAGACTGGTTAATTAAATCAATATCTGTGGGAAAGTGTTGACATCAAGATCAATAGTTGCAAGGATTTTGAGATCATTTCTTCCAAAATTTGATCATGTGGTAGTAGCCATAGAAGAATCAAATGATTTGTCAAGCATGAAAAAAGAAAAGCTTCAAGGGACACTTGAATCTCATAAACAAATAATGGCTAAAAGATCTTCAAGCAAGAAAAAGAGTAATGTGGCTCCGCATATACAATCAACTAAAGATAATAAATTCAAAGTAAAATGGAATGGAAACAAAAGTAGAGAAGGCTACAATAATTTGACTGATAGATGAAACCAACCAGAACATAATGTAATACACTAAATTTTGACCCCAAGATCCCATATCATTTTCATATATTTGACATCATTTGCATACACTTTTTATACATCACTAACCCATTGGAAAAGACCAAAGTTTGTTTTTTGTCTTGTACATACAATAAACTAGGGTTTTGAGCTTCATAGGAAGATTCAGGAAAATGATCAATCAAAGATTGAAATGATATTAAACTATTCAAAATCTTAAATATAATTCAAGAGATCATCAACTCCAAAGATCAAGCACAATATTTCACAATCTCAAGTGGATCAAGCCTCTAGGTCATCAGTGTCACCAAATTAAGGTTTTGACTTATCGGGGCTCCAAAAATGAAAATTTCATCTGGACATGAGCCAATACCCTAGGAAATAGATTAAGTAGCTCATATACACCTTTGAAGTCCATTCACAAGTTTAAATTAGCCTCAGAAGAAGCACTGACCAAAGATCGGGAATTAGGGTTTCATAGTGCACCCACCCTACTTTTTTCTAATCTGAAAAAAAAAACTTTCTTTAATTTAATGTGCTTCTCTCTCTCTCTCTCTCTCTCTCTCTCTCTCTCTCTCTCTCTCTCCCTATATATGACTACACTAATTTCATGCACAGTTTAAAGTTGCAATTACATTCTATTTAATTGTCCATTAAAGTTTATTTAAACAATCTCTCTCCTCTCTCAAGATTTCTTTCATTAAAATTTTATTCAAAATAAGCTGTCTCATTCTCGAATAATTCTAGTAACTTATCATAATTTTATGGGTTAAATATGTTTTTGGTCCATATAAATATCTCAATTTTGATTTTTAGTCCCTATAAAAAAATGTCAAGTTTTAGTCCCTATAAAATTACTTTTGCACGCAGTTTTATAGGGATTAAAACTCAACGTTTTTTTATAGGGACTAAAAATCAAAATTAAGATATTTATAGGGAATAAAAACATATTTAACCCTAATTTTATTATATTAAAAACAATTATTAACATTTCAAATGATATAAAGAAACATATTATAATGAAATTAAAATTATCAAATATTTATTTAACATTTCAGATGTATATGATGTTTTATATAAAATAAAAACGCTATTATAAATAAATGAACAAAAGATATAAGAATATTAAATAAAACTATTAAATATATGAGAAAATGGGATATACATAACCAACCAATCACCATCATGTATCCTGTCATATCAGATTATAAATTATTTTACTTTCAATGCATACCAATTAAACTTTAATATATTTTACAATTTAATAATTCTATTATATATAAAAATTAAATTTACAAACTTGTACCCCCTGAACCCGGGTCCTGGCCTCGCCACTGCATGGGGTCCATTGGAGTTGTCTAGATCATCACATAATATCTATAACACCCCCATCATAAAATTTGATTCCTTCTTGCGATAGGTAAGTCTGAACCCTTCAAACTCCATGTTTCTGGTAGTTTATAGAGTGTTTCTTCTCAATCAATTGTTATGTTTGTTGCTTGTATGAAATTTCATAGTGTTTATGCAAAAATTAGGATTCATCTAGTTTCTTCGAAACATCTCACTCCACACTTAAAATAAATGAAATTAAATTGTACCATCTTCTTCCTTGTTCAAAAACAAGTGAGATTGATGTTTACATCGTGCAAAACTATTGAGTAATCAAAGAGATAAGTGAGGTTTACAAATCAACCATGGCGCGGGCAACAGGAAGAAGAAGAATAAGTGTTATTGGCGTCCTTTTTTTAAATATTTGTATTTTTCATCATTTTCTTAATTGATTTCAAAAATTAATTTGTCTCTCATTTTTAATGTTTTTAAATTTATTCTTTTTGTCAAAATTCACAAAAATGTTTAAATATTTTATTCTAAAAAAAATTCACAAAAATATTTATTATTTCATATATTTGATATTTTTGTAAATAATTTCCTTTTTATTTGTTTTTTTAACATTTAAATAAATCTCTCTCTTGATTTTTCAATTTCAAATAATTTCAAGCCATCGTATGAATAAGACATGATTTTTCAAACCTTAATCCAAAATCATAACATGTTTATTAACCACCTTTGTTAATTTTCATCATTTTTTACATGATTTTCCTTTGAAAAATATATTAAAAGATTGAAATTTGGGTTTCTTGTTTTCCAAGTCTTAAAACTCTTATTCAAAATTGGGCCTCTTTGTAGGGTGTAAGACCCAATCCCTTTCATTTTTCAATTTATTTGGGCCTCTGATGTTGTAAAAGTCTCGATACAGTTTTCAAAATCTCGGCGCGATCATCGTTTTCAAAACAATTCATTTGGGCCTCCTTTATGGTAATAGCCCCAAGTTTTTGTACATAATCTTTTTTTAAACAAAATATCTTGGGTTTCTATTTGAGCTATAAGACCCACATCTCGTTTCAAAATCATCATCCTTCTTTTTGTACTACGAGGAGCATTATTTCTGGTGAAACTACTCTTAGACCAATTGGGCCTCTCTTAGGAGTTATAAGACCCAAATTCTTTTTCAAAACTTCAAATGTTTTAAATCATCTCTCTCATTCTATTTTTCAAATCATCTCTCTATTCAAAATCATTTTAACTATCAATCATATCTTCAATCATCTGGGCATCTCCTCGAGTTGTAAGCCTCATCAACCCCTATTATGTCAATCTTCTCAATCTTTAAATGAAATTCTAAGATAATTCTAAAACTTTCTTCTCAATCAATCCTAAAAAATATCAATTAAATCACAATACATTTGGGCCTCTCCTTGAGCTGTAAGCCCCAAATCTCTTTTAATTCAATGTATACATGTTTATATATTTGTTTATATATATATTTGTGTTTGTATATATATATATATATATATATATATATATATATATATATATATATATATATATATATATATATATATATATATATATATATATATATATATATATATATATATATATATATATATATATATATATATATATATATATGTATATATATATATATATACACACACACACACACACTTGTGCATATCTGCTTAAGTTAGCAGTTCATCCTCACTTTAGATTCAGATCAAACAGTAGGATCCTTTCCTTATGCAACCCTAGTTTAGAATAAACTAGTCCCCACATAGGAAACACCTAATATAGTATAACCTCCTCTTGGGCTTAATCAATATGGACATAAGAAAGACATTATTCCCGGTGAAACTCTTCTTAGATTGCTTATAGGATTTTCTTTTACAACAATTTTAGTTCAATAAACTCTATCTACAAAAGAAATTCAAATCCCCAGAGACACATGTTTCCCGGTGAAACTTTCTCTTGAATTTCTTTTTCCCCTTGAATTGTTCAAATACAGAAAGGACTTGTTCCTGGTGAATCCCTTCTTGAAATTTTCCCAGCCTTCTCTTGGGTTTCATACAAGGACCAACAGGCCTATTAAAGGTTCCCTTCAGCCTCCTCTTGGGCTTTATACAAGGACACTCATACTTCTTACAAGTTTCCATCCTCCTCTTAGGCTTTATACAAGGACCCTTAGGCTTCCTAAAAGCATATGATAGATCTTAGACACCCCTACCAATCACAGATGAAATTTTCCCAGAAGAATCAAGATCTCAGGGTAGCCTCTCACACCTTAATGGATAAGATAGCCTATTCTTGGGCTTTGTACAACGATCTCTTCCTAATCAGAGTAAAAGTCTCTATCGCATTTTCAACCATCAACATGAAATAACTTTCCTTTATAATCCCAACAGATAACCTCCTCTTGGGCTTTATATAATGATTTTCTCCAACTAAGTCAACCTCCTCTTGGGCTTCATATAAGCAGACTTGGGATATCTCACCCTCAATTCATCAAAAGATTCCCTAAGCAGTTAACCTTATGCAAGGAATTTCCCCATTGTATTAGCCTTATTTTAGGATTTATACAATGAGTTTTCACCAATAAACATCAATTCCCCAAAAGATTCAATCATTCAAATATCCAAACTTTCTCATAACTCCCTAGTATTTAGCCTTGTCTTGGGATTTTGTACAAGGCATATAAAACTCCCTCGTGAGTCAGTCTCTCACAAATAAACCTTTTCAGCCTCAATCTTGGGCTTTGTACAAGAGATATAAACTTTCTCCAGTAGAGTCCGTTTTCTTTGTTTATTTTTAACCTTGGGCTTCAATCAAGGCACATAGAAATCCAAATTCCTTTCCTTTAGAGATGAAAAATTATTTCTATCAAACACCTTTTTCAGCTTCAATCTCGGGCTTTAATCAAAACACTTATTATACAGTCTTCTCTTGGACTCAAAACAAGACATCTAGTATGCACTCTTCTCTTGGACTCAAATCAAGACACACACCCTTACAGCTTTCTCTTGGGCTTTAATTAAGACACAAACCTCAACCTATAGCTTCAATTTTGGGCTTTGAACAAGACAATTACATCTCAATATATAGCTTCAATCTTGAGCTTTAAACAATACATAAATCACTTTTCAACTTCAATCTTGGGCTTTGAATAAGACAATCAAATACTCATCCTTTCAGCTTCACTCTTGGGCTTTGAAAAAGACATAAATGCCTTTTTAGCTTCAATCTTGGGCTTTGAACAAGATAGTCAAATACCTTTTTCAGCTTCACTCTTGGGCTTTGAACAAGACACAAATTAACCTTTTAGCTTCATTCTTGGGCTTTGAATAAGATACAAACCAAATTTTCCTCCCGTAGATTTAGGAGAAACTACGATCGTTCAGATTTCCTAATTCTATTTTTGGGGGTAGGTAGGCATGAGATCGTAAGATCTTTACAGCACACTAAATTTTTTTAAAAACCCAATTAGGTCCTCAGCCCCTTTTTTTCATACAAAACAACAAAAAAAGCCTCAAAAACACCAACCTCTCTTATCAATCACCCAACTCTCACCCAATCCCATTTCACAAGCAGGAAACAAACAAAGCAGGATACAAGTAGTATAATTAAGCCAAGGACAAAATTTCTGAAAAAAATAACCAAAAACAAGGACCCCAAACATTTTAAGCAGTTGCTGGATAACATATACCAAGTAGGGTTAGTTTGAGATATCTCTTTCCCTTCCTTAACCAGCTCTAATATGATAAAAATTGAAATCATAAAATAGCACCAATGTGATTGGTGACAAAAGGGTGGCCACAAAAGTCGAGCTACAAGTAGTTCATCAAATCAGAGGCAATCTTCAAACCAAATTAATCACAGAGGTCGTGGTGTAGGTAGAGGAAGAGGTGATGGAAGATAATCTAACAAAAGCCATATTCACTGTTATAACTGTCAAAAGTATGGACATGATGCAAGTAAATATCGACGAGGCAAGAAAGAAGATCAAGAAAGTTATGCAAGACTTGCAAAACAAGAAAAAGATGAAGTATTGTTTATGGTCACAACCAAATAAGCATAAATATTCAAAGATCAGTGGTATCTCAACTCATGCTTCTTATCACACATGTTTGGAAATAGAGTTTGGATCATTAACATGATGCCCTCTATGAAGGTAATGAAAATACCATAAGGGCAAAAGGTGTTGGTGATGTTTTGATTATGAGGAAAGATAGGAAACAATCGTTGATTTCCAATGTGTTGTACATACCTGACATGAAGAGTAATCTCCTAAGTATAAGCCAACTAATATAGAAAAATTACAAGGTGGTGATCATAGACAAGACGATGAGAGTATTAAACTCAGTTGACAAGTTAATATTAAAATCTCTCATGTCTCAGCTGACGTATGATTCACATCTTTGACATGTGGAGACATATCCCAAGGTCATCCCATGTAAGAGGGACTCACCCCATATATGAGGGAATATTGGTGCGTGTTTTTCGCAAGTGTACGAACACGTCAGATTAATATAAAAGATTATCGAATCCACAGAGACCAAGTGTCAACCTATCGTACCTGTTGTTATGGTGTGTATCTAAGGCAACTAAATATAATGGTTTTAACGAGAGTGCAATGGTAAATAAAACGGTAATTTTATACAATTAATAAAGACAGGCTCGAATGTAATTCACATAATCAATTGATAATCCAGTACTTGTTAATAGAACTACTTATGGGCAATGTTTTCTCCTTTGAAAAGAACTAATTTAACAGGAACTGTCGCTTTCGCATATTCAGAACCGAGTTGTACTCTCTAATCAACCCATCCTATTGTCACGGATAAAAAGGTGCGTACTGCGTTAGAGTAGTAAACCTATTTTTAAGCAATATAGTATCTTAACTAAGTTGAAAAGTATTTTAACCTGGATTTCTTAGCAAAAAGAGGTTCTCACGAACCAGACTCTAAACTTCATAACGCGTCCGAAAATCGTTTTAAAATCTCTTTTCTTTTTAATCTAAAAACTCCTAATGAACTAGACAAAGCGCTTTTGGCTGTTTTTGAAATAGTTAAAAACAATTGTTTAGATTGAAAGATAAAATAGCCCTTAAGTGTTTCCACGAACAATTGTACGGATTACTGGTTCAATTACGATCCTTACATTCTAACCTTTATAGATTTAGTTAGACATGATAAAGTAAAAGTTCTTTTTATAATTTTTCATAAAAGTAATTTAGTGCGAGTGCGGAAGGTAAATAAAAGTAGTGCGAGTGCGGAAAGTAAATAAAAGTAGTGCGAGTGCGGAAAATAAATAAAAGTAGTGCGAGTGCGAGAAATAAAGGTATTTAAAGCGAGTGCGAGAAATAAATAAAAGTAAAGCGAGTGCGGGAAATAAATAAAGTAAAGCAGTGCGAGAAATAAATAAAAGTAAAGCAATGCGGAAAAGTAAAATACAAACTGGAATTAAAATGGCGGCAGGATTAACTTCCTCCCAGAGTGCTCCAAAACTCGATCACACAGACGTATACAGACTCGATCACTCGATTGCAGTAACACCCCGATGTGGAATGATAACTGCTTTAAAACTGATATATGCCTAAGAGATTCTAAGTTTGGATGATGAAAAACGAAAATCTAAGGTCCTATTTATAGGAAAACAAAAAGCAGGAAAAGACCAGGATGCCCCCCTCCACTAAAAAGTGGAGGGAACTGTTTTTGCCTTGTGGCGCCCGCCACAAGGCCATGGCGCCCGCCATGAGGCTAATGTGGGATGAAAGAGTGGGGATCGTGGGTCTTGGCAGTTGTGGAGTGGTCTTGTGACGTGGCCACGTTATGGCAGACCCCATGGCGCCCACCATGGTGGATGCCGTAAGTGTAAAACGCTGAATTTCTTGGTTTTCGTCCGTTTCCACTCCTTTTCTTGATTTAGGCCCCGATTACAAAGAAAACCTGAAAACAAAGAAAAACAAAGTAATAACATAACAAAATAACAATAAAAGCTAAGAATGCATGCGAAATCGGAGTCAGAAATGCGGTGAAATTTAATGTTATCAAATTCTCCCACACTTAGACCTTTGCTTGTCCTCAAGCAAACATTAAAGCTCAAGAAGAAAAAAATGGTGTCGACACGTGATTTGGGCTAAAGGGCTTCTAAGTTCAAGTCAGGATGCAGTGACAGGTACTAACTAAGTGAACCAAGGGTACCATAATAACACAGACACAAACTTCAATCCTATATTAACCACCCCATGTCATCCCACAATACTTAGGCCTATCTTCTCATCTTTTTGGGTCCTTTTCATTCAGGCACAATCACATTAAGCCCGTTATCCGTACATGCTTCATAGTAGAGTGATCGATTAGTGATTCTGATCCATAACATAAGATTTATGGAACATAAGCATGTGTAAACCTGTTTTTATTTCGCCTAAATGTAGTTGCGGGGGATCGGATCGTAATCCGCCCTACCAAGTTCAGTGTCAGATACCTCTGAACCAACTAACAATAGGTGACTGCAAATTTTTTCTTTTTGTGGCAAAAAATTTTCTTCTTCTCTTTTTTCGGTTTAAATGACTTTGTGAGGGTCACCTATCCCAGAGTTTGCCTTTTTTTTCTTTTTTTTCTTTTTTTATTAGCACTGGATCATTCATTTATGTTCATCGGCCCCCTACGTAGAGCATGCTTAGGCCGGAGCTGACTGCTAGAATAAACTACTTAGGACAATTTTTTTGAATGATAATAAAGGCCATGGTGTTGGGTTTAGGAGTGATTCCTATATTCAAGAGGTCTATGGTGCTACAATGGTACTGATGTTTCAAAAAGTTGACCTAAGTCACCACATCCTAATCTAAACCTGTCTCAAAGCCCAAAAAACATGTGAAACAACATTGTTTTCTTTTTAAAATTTTTTCTGGTAAGGCTAAGGAAATGGGAAAAAATGAGGATGTACTAAAAATACACTATACTGGTGACTCGTCAGACTCATGCATTATCTAAGAAAATTAAACTAAATAACTTACTGGAAAAGGGAAATAACGGAAAGCAAATAAATAACTAAAAAAGGGAAATGACAGAAAGCAATAAAATCCCCTCCCACACTTAAATCGAACATTGTCCCCAATGTTTCGAAATAAGATAAGGAGGGTAACCTGGAAAAAAAACTATTGCGGAGGAGCAATGGTCCCCTCGTCGTCCTGCTGTGATGGTCTGGAACAACGGGATCTACTGCGCTGCTGGTCCCTCCGGTCAAGTCGTGCCGATAAGGCAGCCTGGGCACCCCTAACCTCTCGAAGGTTACCTAGGATGGAACTCTGAGTGGCCTCCATAAGCTGGTAGTGCCGGCGGTTGACTTCTCTCTGACGGTCCTGCTCTAATGTGATATCGTGCAAGGTACGACAAATGTTGTTGTAAGCACGATCCGAAACCAATTGCGATTGTTGCATGAAGCTCATGTTGTCCGTCAGTTGTTGTGAAATAGTAGAGAGAAGGTTGTCTCGCTTTTCCTCTCTAGCTGTCATATCACGCCACATCTCCTCAGTGACATAGAATCCAGGAGCAGCACCTGCAATAGGGTTAGAGGAAGATGGTGCGGTGTGTGACTGTGAAGGACGATGGGGGGACATGTGAGGTATGGGATACTGCTTTCTCCGATCATACTCTTCATCAGTGTCATGTGCCTCCCCATCAGGAATATTAGGAGGAAGTGGACCTAAAACAGGTGGAGCATTCAGATCATAGGTCCAGTTCCTTTCATTACGTACATCAGTACGTCTACTGCAAGGTAAATCAACAGATGAGATAGCTACCCCATGAACCATCAACTCATAACCACCTTCTCTCCTCGTTCGGCACAATTTCATGTCTTTTAGAAATTAATTGTGCGAGGAGGTAGTGGTTCAAGTGTAGCTATCTCATTGTTCAGGTCAAGAGCCCGAGCAATAGACGTAACAAGTCCTCCAAAAACAATCGGCCCTGTTTTATTAGTAAGTAAAGCCATGTGTGCAAGCATAAACGAGACCTGATTGATATGGGTACCAATGAGGCATCCTTGCAAAAATAGGAGTTCTCTAGCGTTTACCTTATTTGGACTCTCCCGGCCAAAAATAGTTGTAAACACCCCAAATTTGACCTCACTCATTCACACCATGGCTTGTGATTCTTTTCATTTGCATAAGTTCAATCATATCATATCATATTGCATTTTTGTTTCACTGCATTAATCCAAAGTCATTTGCATCTAGGGTTTGTGATCTGAGCAATCCCTGAGCTATTTGAGCCACTTCAAAGGTCATCAATCATCTCAAGAGGGTCCATGTATGTTCTAGCATCATATTATATCCTCACAAGGTCAAGAAAGTCAAAGAATCACAAGAACTGAGAAAGGCATGGAAGCAGAGCCAGGTTTAACTGCACAGATGACCTAAAATTAGGGTTTTGGTTTCAGAGGCCATAACTCCAAATTTTTTTATCATTCTTGTTTCTATTGGTCTCTATATGTTATGAGGATCATGCATATCAATTTTCATGAAGAAATTCAATGGGGAAGGCATCTGATCAAGGGATGACTTCTTGAGCAAGTCAATGCAAAATCAGGGCATCTGAGGCCCCCAATGACCCAACCAAAGGGTGTTCTCCATCATTTTGAATGTGTATGATCTTTATTTGATCATAGAAGATATTAGAAGTTCACAAAATTGAAGAATTTCAAGCCATTTGCAAAATTGCCTTTTTGGGAAAGTGACTTATAATGTAAACTTGTCATTTTGGGAAAGTTTTTCAACCTCCTCTTTTTTATTCAAAAATGCTTCAAATGAGAAAACTTTGGTCATGAAAGTTGTAGATTGAATCATCCCCTTTTCAAAAAGTACAAGAACTCATTCTAATTCATTTTGGATCAAAAGTTATGGCTTGTCAATGTTGGGAAAAATCATGAAATTTCACTTATGCACCAAAGGAGGAAACTTGCAATTTCACATGCCAAGCCTTTATGTGACCTCTAATTGACTTCTAACCATTACACAAACATAAGTCATGACCTAAAATTCAGAATGCACCAAAGAATTACTCATTTTCATGCCTTGATCATTAAGAAATCACAAAGGGGCCAAAGTTGTACCAATTTGCAAAAGCTCATGTAACCATGCCTCTACTTGTTACAACTCATCAAATCTAATCCATAAGCCTTCCTTGATCTTTGCTGCACACAGCCATGCCCAAATCCAAGCCTGCCACATGCCCATACCTCAAGTACAAGTCATGTTGACATTTTGGCAACTTGCCCATACCAATCACCATAGGCCAGCACCCACTCTCTGACCTATCACACTTCTTTATGTGGATCAAAACAAAGCAAAAGCACCACACAACACAGCCTGAAACTCCAAGAGCACAGCACACTCAAAAATCCCCAAATTTGCAAAAGCTTTCGAATCTCTTGATTCAGCCATCAAACCTTCAAAATTTTTCCACCATTCAACTCCATAAACCTCACTGATCATTTCCCACCTTCCATTTTCCCCTAAAACCTTCATAATCAAAAACACGATTTCAACATTTCATGAACTGAGATTCTGCAAACTTCCTCTAGAGGCCATTTAAACTCCAGCTAAGTATCACAAACACTTGAGGGAGATCATTGGAGAAGTTTTGAAGCAAAGAAGCAGCCAAACAGTGCCACTTTCGAAAGCTTCAGTTCAGGTATCATCAAGAACAAATTTTCCAGAAGCTTGATTTTAGGTTATAAACTTGTTCCCCATGTTGCCCTAATCATGTTGATGCTTTTATTTTTGAAAATTTTTGAGTTTTGAGAATGTTATGTTGTTCTGAAATTTTGCCCGTGAAATGTATTTTGATCTGATTCTCTTGATTCATGAAAAATAAATGAGTTTTGTTGTGGGGTTTAGATTCACTGATGTTTAAGGGTTGATTCTTGAGAGTTTGATGAATTTTTGATGCGTATTGAGGGAGATTGGAGTTTTGGCTGGCCGGAGAAGATGACCGGAACACTGTTCCGGTCATCTGAAAGTGATTAGGGTTCAGGATTAGGGTTTAATCATAATTAAGTGAGTTTGAATTTCAGCCGTTCGTTCGCGCGCGTAGTCAATTCCCGCCCCCTTGAGTTTGAATCTCAGCCCTCAGATTAGCTGACTTTCTCTTTTTCTCATTAATTTCATTTTTATTTTATTTGTTTTGCATTTAATTTGTACGAATTTTTAAAAATAGAAAAATGCATTGAAAAATTCTGAAATATTTTGTCAAACCTTTTATTAATTTTCATAACCCAAAAATATTTTAATTTTTATTTTTTGCATTAAAAATTATTTTCAAATCATTTAAATGTTTATTTTTAATTAGTTAATGGAAATTAATTAATTAAAAATGCATTTAGGTATTTAAAAATTACCAAAAAATTCACATTGCATTTTAAAACATTTAGAAACATTATCAAACTCTCAAAACAAATTTCTTTTTGGTCCTTGATGTATTTTGACAATTTTCATTGGAATAAAATTTGTTTAAAGGCAACATTTTTGTTCAAACTTAGAAAAATTCATTATGCCTAACCATGAAGATTTTGATGATGGTTCTTCTTGCATTGCATTCTTCATAGCATGTAGTTTCTATGGTAAATTTGGTTTGAATTTATTTTTCATTTTCAATTTGATGAGCATTTTTCCTTTTGAAGTGCCTTGAAACCCTAGCCAACTTAAGAAAATCATAACTTCCATTAGGTTTAGATTTAGATCCCCTCCTTTGGGCAGTGAACTTGTGTAGGGTTAGGGTTCCTTTGATCCCATTTTCAATTTTTTGTCATGTCATTTGCTTCTGAATTTGAATTTTGTGTTGCATGTTATTCATAAACCCTGATTCTTGTCTTCATTTGCATCCATCTTCCATTTGCTTGCATTCAAGAACTTGCCATGATAGTTTGTGCATCCTCATGACATACAAGACATCTTAAGACATATTAGAATCATGTTTGATCATTGCATCACTCATTTGCCATGTTATATGTCCATTCCATTTCATAAACATTCATGAACTTTTATGCCTCTTTTCATGCTTCATTTGCATCCACATCCTTGTATGATCATCCACAACTCTTGACATGTGTTTGCATCAACTCTTAGCATCATTAACATCATGTTTATGCTTCTGACTTTGGTTTGCATCATTGCATTCATCTCATTTTCATTTCATTTCACCTCTTGTTACTAACTTTTCAGGTGGTAAGTCATTGAGAAGTGAATTTGCCTTCACTTCTCATAATCTCTTCTCATCTCTATTATGCATTCATTGCTGCATTTTATTTGTGTATTAGAGTGAGCTTGCTCATTCATGCTCTTTCTCACTTTCTTCCTTCAAGCAACTTGTCTTCTTAAGTGAAGCAAGTTGTCTTGCTTCTCTCTGCTTCTTCTTCCTCTCATCTGCTTCTTTCCTGGTGGCTTTTCTCCTGAAGATCTTTTGCAAGCCTCATTAACCCTAGGAACAACCAAGCATGATCACAATTAGGGTTTGATTAGTCCCCCATTAGTTTTACCTTTGTGTCATCTTTGAGTCTTCTCTTCTCATCTCTTAATCAAGGACTAAACCTTAAAGGTTTTAAGGCTTTGTGATTAGGGTTATGCATGTATCCTTCTATTAGGATGGAGTGTATAACTTTAATCCTAAGTGTTAAACCCTTAATGTGTTTAAATCCTTTAATCAATCCATCTAATAATCACTAAGACATCAAACTTGTAACTTGGGCCTTGCATTAGGGTTCTAATTCTTCCTTAATTGGTTAAGAAGGACTAACCCTAGTGTTAATGGACAAGTCCCCCTAAAGTTGTCTTACAAATCATAAAATTAACTTCTTAATCTTACCATTTACTAAAATCCCTCTAATAAAGGCTTTGTTTTGTCATGAGGTTAATCCCTAATCATGGATTAAGTTGAGGAGCTTTCCTCAGCTTAAATGTTCTCATCTATTATCCTTCTATTAGGATGGTGTAATGGGTCCATTAAATCCTTGATTATGGCTTAAACTCATTACTTAACACTAAACAAAAATACCAAAAACATCTAAATAAATGCAAGTAGGTTAATGATCTCTATCCTACATCATGGTGATTAAGTGTGAGGTGTTTACTTCCCACTTAAGGTATTCTCATTACCCCTAATCAGAGGGAAGATGTGATGAGTTTACTAACCCTTGGTTTAGGCTTAAGCTCATTTTCTTATAACAAACCCCAAAAAGCAATAAAAGACTGAAAACTCAAAAACAAACAATAATCGTCTCCTCCGGGATTCTTTTCTCACCTTATTCACTCACAAACGAGAATTTTCTTCTTCCGTCTAATGCAAGACAGTTTGCACCTGAGCCAGACAGGTCATACACTTGAGCATAGACAAGCAAGCAATTCACAAGTCAATTGATCTTTCAGTCTCTTTGAGTCGAACTACGGTGTTCTGACTTCCTCATTGCACAAGAGGATACGTAGGCATAACTTAATAGTTATTGAACAAAAGTCTCTGTATATTCCCCCCTCCCTCCTGCATTATTCTTTAAGCCTCATAGTCTTGAGCATTTCATTCTTGTTCTCACACTGACACTTCTTCATCTCACTTCACATTTCTTTTACACTGACACTTGCATTCTTTTCCAGCTTTGATACACAAATTGCACTGACACTACCCCTTTAAAACACAAATCTTTCAAGCGTGGATCCCGTCGAGTACGACGGACAATCTGGGTGCTAATACCTTCCCAGGTTGTAACCAACCCCCTTTCTCAGTCTCTCTGGTTCGCGACCGTCTTATCCATATTTTCTTAGGTTTATGCAGTATTACCTTTCCTTCGGGATAAAAATACCTAGCTGGCGACTCTTGTCTTTCTGAGTTCACCCTTGTGTGTTCTCTCTTCTTTCGCCGACCGTTCGCGTCTGTACCCCATTTGACCTAGCCTCATTTGGCGGGAGCGACAATAGTACATGCCAAAAGATATCTGAAAACTCTTATGGTCGGGTTATGGATGGTCGACGCAAGTATTCCTTCAAAAGAATTTATTGAAGTACTTGAAAGCCTCTGCCAGAAGGAAAATATCTCGGCCGACCATTCTGCATCCAAAGGTGCCTCACAAATCGCACCTTCCCTATGAGGGATTCCTAACAAGCCTGTTAGTTCGTCGGTACTGAATTCATATTCAATTCCAAACAGTCTAAAATTAACGGTACCGACTGTGCTAGCAGTGTTAGGACTGACAGTGTATATCAATGAACTTAAAAACTCAACTGTCAGCCTCTCATAGGTAGGTTCCTGATTAACAAAAATATTATGCAAGCCTAAAAAATCTAATAAGTGAAAAACACTATGATAAAGACCCAAAGCATACAGACAGTTATCATCGACGTACCTAGTCGAGAGAATTTCTCGACTCTGAAGCCTTTGAATAATTTTCCTTTGCCTATCACCCGGTCTTCCATCGCGAAGAAGAAATCCATTGAACTCAATTATTGTTGCTCCTTAGGAAGTGAAAAAGTGGTAAAAATGGTTTATGAGAGAAATGATAAAGGTTTGATTTTTATGGTTTGTGGTGGATGAAAATGAAAATGGATTTTGGATAGGTTTTATAGATGGTGAGTATTTTGGAAATGGGGGAGCTTTAATGGGGTTCAATGGGGTTTTTGAAAGTTGTAAAAATGGGTTTTTGAAGTTGGAAGGTGTAAAAATGGAGGAGAAAGGGGATCAACCCCGTTTTTGATGATGACGGTGTGGCGCCCGCCATAGGGGGTATGGCGCCCGCCACAAGCCCATTTCCTGCTGGGCCTTGGATTTTTACATCTTCTTTTGGGCCCTCTTGCACCTTCGGTCTTGGGGGGGGGGGGTCCGGATAGCGTTTTCTTTCTTCTTCTAAGGCACAAAGCTTGCATATTTTGTTTATGAAGACAAAAATGAAAATAAAATAAAAATCAAAAGAAAAGAGAAAAATTGGCATTAGTGCACGAAATAATATATATATATATATATATATATATATATATATATATATATATATATATATATATATATATAAGATAAACTCAAAGTACATGAAAAAAGAAAATGTAATAGATGCAATAATGTAAGATATGTCTGGAGATGCGAGAAATAAAATAAAGCATGAAAAAAAAGAAATTAAATACTAGGGTAATATCGTCAGTGTATAACGAATCATGTGGTAGGCTTCTCCTCCTGGTTTGATCCACGAATCTCAGCTATCTCTCTCCGAAGCTCTTCAATCTCCTGATATAGAGCATCGGCCTCTGAGGCATGAGTGAGATCAGAAACCTGAATCTGTAATTCCAAGTCCGCTACTTCCTGCTTGAGCAGGGTAGTCTCCTTACGGAGCTCATAAATCTGAGTTTGTAGATCAGGCGGCTGCAAAGACATATTGTTAGACATAACAGTGATTCAGGGAGAAAGAGGTGTAGGAGTGTACTCAGCGGTGGGAGGTGATTTCGGCTCTTCGATAGTCTCTCCATAACCCTCTAAAGCATAACTCCAATTAGTAGGATCATGGACACTGGTCATCAGCGGGTCTGGTAATGTAAAGTAATGTATCACTTCACCGTCAATCAGTAATCTAAAAGTGTTGGGCTCAAAAGAAGCCCTCCTCATCAGTCCTCTGTCAAGACAAAAGTCAACATCCAGGGTGGTGTAGCAGCAGAAGGTCCTGAGGTGCAATAATTTGCGAGACAAGCCCAATGCAATAGCAATCTGTGTAACAATCCCACCGACATGTATAATTCCTACAGATGATCTGGAAACACTAGCAAGACCCTTCAACAGAAAGTTGCCACAAGCAACTGGGCGTGACTGAGTTGCACAAAACAGTAGGAAAATCTCCTCTTCACTTAGCAGAGTCTCTGTATCTGGAAAACCGAGGAAAGAATGTGCCAGAATCATCTGGAAGTACCTTAACACAGGGTTGTGGATTACCTGAGAAAACTGAGTGGAAGGATCTTGGCTCCCTCCACCTGAGATGTTAGACCAAAACTTTTCCACTTCTCTGCTCATAAAATACCCCATCGGTGTCTCTGGAATAGCATCAGGAGTAGTCTGAAAACCTAGTAAATCACCAAACTCTTTGTGAGAGAAGGAGTAGTCAATCCCGAACAACCTGAAAACAGCATATCCATCGGGTCCAGCCCAAGGATCATAATGAAACGAGCTGAGGAACTCTAGAGTTAAGTTCCTGTAAGTGTTGTTCCTATCGTCAAACTGGTCCCACTGGATTTGATGGCATAAGAATCTGACGCTTGGCTCTATCCCCAAGGCATCCATGAAATCATGGTCTGGGTACCTGGTAGGAGCCATAGCGAGTCTCATGTGGACATAGTAACGCTCTCTCTGTGCGTCGTCTCTAAAGGCCACATGCATGTCATCGGGGTTCTGCATTCTGCACAAGGTTAACAAACAAGTCCTGAAATCACATAAAACATTCAATCGTTAGTCCTGACATAATAATAAAGTAAAAAAATTAAAATAAAGTAAAAATAAATAAAAAGCACGTAAATAAGAAAACCATGGGTTGCCTCCCATGCAGCGCTTGTTTAACGCCATTAGCTCGACGACCGATTTTTATACATCATTTGAAGGATATGGTGGATCACTCAGAGTATGATAGGTGTATGTTGTTGGGATGTCACCTCCTTCGTAGGGCTTCAACCTCTGTCCATTGACGATGAACAGTTTACATGTTTGGTTCTTGATTTTGATAGCACCAGATCTTAGGATCTTAGATACTTCGAAATGGCCAGTCCATCTCGAACGAAGCTTCCTTGGAAAAAGTCGTAACCTAGAATCGAACAGGAGAACAGGATCACCTATTTTGAAGTCTCTTCTTATGATTCTTTTGTCATGCCAAGCTTTTGTTCTTTCTTTGTATATGATGGCATTTTCGTAGGCAGATTGTCTGAGCTCTTCTAGTTTGTGGATATCAAGGATACGTTTTTCACCAGCAGTCAAGTAATCCAAATTCAAGGTTTTGATGGCCCAATAGGCCTTATGCTCCAATTCAGTTGATAAGGGGTTGTTCCTATAGGGGTTTTGAAAGCGGTTCTATAGGCCCATAATGCCTCTTGAAGTTTCTGCGACCAATCTTTTCTAGATATAGAGACAGTCTTCTCAAGAATTTGTTTGATCTCCCTATTAGATACTTCCACTTGTCCATTGGTCTGTGGGTGGTATGGTGTTGCTACTCTATGCTTAACTCCATACTTGCTTAAAAGTTTATCAAATATTCTCGATATGAAGTGTGATCCTCCATCACTTATGAATAAACGGGGGGTTCCAAACCTGGGAAATATAGAATTTTTGAATAATTTGATGACTACTCTGGTGTCGTTCGTGGGTGCGGTGATAACTTCAATCCATTTAGACACGTAGTCAACAACTACTAAGATGTACTGATTTCCGAAAGATGGTGGGAACGGTCCCATAAATTCTATACCCCATATGTCGAAGAGTTCTACTTCTTGGATATTTCATAGATGCATTTCATTACGTCTTGAAATATTTCCCGTGCGTTGGCATCTGTCACACTTGACAATGAAAGCATGGACATCACTCCACATAGTAGGCCAGAATAGGCCAGCTTGAAGAATCTTGGCGTAGGTCTTAGATGTGCTTGCATGTCCACCATAGGGTGCAGAGTGACAATGCTTAATTATATTATGTATCTCTTCTTCTAGAACACAACGGCGGAAAATGCCATCTTTACCTCTCTTGAAAAGAAATGGTTCGTCCCAATAGAAGTTTCTCACATCATTGTAGAACTTCTTCTTCCGGTGGTAGTTTAGATCAGGGGGTATGATGTCAGCGGCTAGGTAATTAACAAAGTCTGCATACCAAGGTGCATTACTTATAGCTAAACATTTATGAGAATACTCATGTGGGTCTAGGTTATCATCTTCAATGGTTTCTAGTTGGGCTATCAGTCTATCATAGGCAAAATCGTCATTTATTGGCACTGAGTCAAGTTTCAGGTATTCTAGCCTAGAAAGGTGATCAACTACTACATTATCTTTTGCCTTTCTTGTCACGGATATCTAAATCAAACTCTTGTAGTAATAAAATCCATCGAAGTAACCTAGGCTTGGCATCCTTTTTACTTCGTAAATAACGAATGGCAACATGGTCGGTGTAAACTATAAGTTTGGCTCCTACTAGATAATATCTAAATTTGTCTATGGCGAAAACTACAGCTAAGAGCTCTTTTTCGGTTATTGCGTAGTTAAGCTGTGCAGCGTCTAGGGTTCTACTGGCATAATAAATTACGTGTAACTTTTTATCTTTTCTCTGACCTAGAACAGCTCCAACAACATAGTCACTAGCGTCACACATTATCTCAAACGGTTCTGACCAATCAGGGGGTTTCATTATAGGTGCTGAAATCAGAATTTTCTTCAGAAGATTAAATGCTTCAGTACATTTTTCATCGAAGATGAATTCAACATCTTTCATTAAAAGACCAGTTAAGGGCTTTGTTATTTTGAAGAAGTCCTTGATAAAACGTCGGTAAAATCCGGCATGTCCAAGAAAACTTCTTATCTCCTTGATAGTCTTCGGCGGTTTTAGATTCTCTATGACTTCTATTTTAGCTTTGTCTACCTCTATACCTTTTTCGGAAACTATATGTCCTAAAACAATCTCTTCGGTGGCCATGAAATGACATTTTTCCCAATTTAGCACAAGGTTTACCTCCACACATCTTTCCAGGATTTTCTCAAGGTTGATAAGACAATTTTTGAAATCAGATCCACAGACTGAGAAATCGTCCATAAATACTTCCATGATTCCATCTAAATAGTCTGCAAAGATAGACATCATGCAGCGTTGGAAAGTGGCAGGGGCATTACAGAGTCCAAAAGGCATTCTTCTATAGGAAAAAGTTCCAATTGGGCATGTAAAGGTAGTTTTTTCTTGATCTTCGGGGTGAATAGGTATTTGGAAGAATCCTGAATATCCATCTAGGTAACAAAAGTAAGAGTGTCTGGCTAGGCGCTCCAACATTTGGTCTATGAATGGTAATGGGAAATGGTCATTCCTAGTTGCTTTATTAAATTTTCTATAGTCTATGCACATACGCCAACCTCCATCGGTTCTTTTTGCTACAGGTTCGCCCTTCTCGTTTCGCACGACTGTGATGCCTCCCTTTTTAGGTACTACATGCACAAGACTCACCCATTTACTGTCCGAGATCTGATATATTATACCTGCCTCTAGTAACTTAAGAACTTCAGTCTTAACTACATTACTCATCATATGATTTATTCTTCGTTGGTGTTCTCTGGACGGTTTTGAATCTTCTTCAAGCAAAATCCGATGCATGCATACGGATGAGCTTATTCCTTTTAGATCTGAGATCTTATATCCTAAGGCTGAGTGGTACCTTCGTAAAACATCTAATAATTGGTCTTTTTCCTTTTGGTTTAAGGTAGCACTGACTATAACTGGACGGTTCATTTCTTCATCGAGAAATTCATATCTCAGGTTTTTAGGCAGTTCCTTAAGTTTTACGGTCGGTTTCATAGGGCAAGGCATATGATCTGGGGTAAGAGATAAACATTCGTGAATGTTATCATCAATGTAGGGGTTTTTATAATTGTCATCGTCCAAAATAAGGGTTGATGGCAATTTTATAGATTCAGTTTCTTCTTCTTGTTCTAATTCCCTAATGCATTCATCAATGATATCTAAGGCATAACAAACATCTCCTATTACAGGTGCCATAAGAAATTTTGAAAGTACAAATTCTATCTTCTCGTCACCTACCTCAAAGGTTAGTTTCCCTTTTTTAACATCTATTACGGCTCCGACAGTCGATAAGAACGGTCTACCTAGGAGGATTGGTATGTCATCATCTTCTTTAATGTCCATGACAACAAAATCAGTAGGTATAAACAGCTGACCTATCCTAACAGGGACGTCTTCAAGTATGCCTATAGGGTATTTAACGGATCTATCGGCTAATTGAAGTGACATCTTAGTAGGTTGTAATTCTCCTAAATTTAATCTCTCACAAACTGCTAAAGGCATTAAGCTCACACTAGCTCCTAAGTCTAGAAAAGCTTTTTCGATGACATGATTCCCCAAAATACAAGGAATGGAAAAATTTCCGGGATCTTTATCTTTCTTTGCTAACCTATTTTCGGAAATAGAATTACATTCCACGGGTTTCGGATCTTCAAGTCTACGTTTATTTCTAAGTATGTCTTTGAGAAACTTAGCGTAAGAAGGTATTGGGTGATGGCTTTTGTAAAGGGGATTTCTACATGAAGTTTTTCTATAATCTTAACGAATTTTTGATACTGATTATCGATTTGGGTTTTCTTTAATCTTTGAGGGTATGGTATAGGTGGTTTGTATGGCGGTGGTGGTACATAGGTTTTATTTTTAGGTTCTTCTCCCTTTTCTTGACTTTCCGGGTTTTCAGATTCCTCTGGTTCCTTCTCCTCATTTCTCTCAGAAGTTTCGGGATCACTTAATCTAGGGTTTGAAGGTTCCTTATAAGCGGTTCCACTTCGTAGAGTAATGGCATTTGCTTGCCCTTTTTGGTTTTGTTGAGGTTGTCCAGGGAACTGTCCTCCAGGTGTAGTCTGAGGGGCTTGGTTTAAAGCTACCTGAGAGATCTGGGTTTCAAGCATCTTATTATGAGTAATAATTTGATCAACCTTGGTTCCTAAATGGGTGATTAGTTCGTTAACATGGACGTTTTGGTTCATTAACTCTTTGTTTTGTTGTGTTTGAGCGGTGATAATTTTTTTTACAATTTCCTCAAGACTCGGACTTGGTGGTACAGGTTGCATAGGTTGATTTGTTCTTGGGGCTTGGTAACCTTGTTGTCTCGGAGGTGCGGTATTTTGGATAGGGTTATTATTTTTGTAGGAGAAGTTTGGGTGATTCCTCCATCCAGGGTTATATGTGTTTGAAAATGGGTTTCCTTGGGTGTAGTTCACTTGCTCAGTGTTGGTCTCATTCAACAGATTGCATTCGGCGGATTGGTGTCCTTGCGTCCCACATATCTCACAATTCGGCGAAACTGCAGCTACAGTATTCGGAGTTGTACACATATGTTCGACCCTAAGGGCCAACGCGTCCATTTTAACTTGCATCATGTCCATAGAGCTTAGCTCATGTATTCCTCCTTGGGCTTCCTTCTTTTCCACTGTCGCTCGTTCTACTCCCCATGATTGATGGTTTTGGGCCATATCTTCGATAAGGGCACTAGCTTCAGGGTAAGGTTTGTTCATCAGTGCGCCACCAGCGGCAGCGTCAATGGTCATCTTAGTGTTATAATGAAGTCCATTATAGAAGGTTTGAATGATTAGCCAATTCTCTAAGCCATGATGTGGGCATGCTCTTAATAGCTCTTTATATCTCTCATAGGCTTCGAACAACGACTCTCTTTGGTGTTGGGTAAATCTGGTTATTAGGTTTCGAAGAAGAGCGGTCTTACTTGGGGGAAAATATCTGGCAAGGAAAACTTTCCTAAGGTCATCCCAAGTTGTTATGGAATTGGGTGGAAGGGAATCTAACAAAGATAGAGCTTTATCTCTGAGGGAAAAGGGAAATAATCTTAAGCGTATCGCCTCAGGAGGAGCTCCATTGGTTTTAAAGGTGTCTGCTAACTGGAGAAAGTTTTTTAAATGTTGGTTTGGGTTCTCAGTAGCAAGACCTGCGAATTGTCTCTGTTGCACTAATTGCAGCAGGGATGGTTTAAGTTCAAAATTATTGGCTGGGATAACGGGGTTTACTATACTAGAACTAGGTTCCTCGTTTGATGGTTGGGCGAAGTCCTTAAGAGGTCTTCGGTTTTGATCTTCGGCCATAGCTCTCCTATTCCTATGGAAAAAAAAACGTGCGCGAGCGTAACATTCAGGTTCAGCTAGAGGGTCTACTAAACTTTCGGCACTGCGAGTCTTTTGCATTGACCGGTGGGTAACAACCTTAGTCTAAACGGTATAACTACAGGGTGTGAAATTTGACGAAATTGGTCCCCAACGGCGCCAAAAACTTGATGCGTGTTTTTCGCAAGTGTACGAACACGTCAGAGTAATATAAAAGATTGTCGAATCCACAGAGACAAGGTGTCAACCTATCGTACCTGTTGTTATGGTGTGTATCTAAGGCAACTAAATATAATGGTTTTAAGGAGAGTGCAATGGTAAATAAAACGGTAATTTTAAATAATTAATAAAGAAAAGCTCGAATGTAATTCACATAATCAATTGATAATCCAGTACTTGTTAATAGAACTACTTATGGGTAATGTTTTCTCCTTTGAAAATAACTAATTTAACAGGAACTGTCGCTTTCGCGTATTCAGAACCGAGTTGTACTCTCTAATCAACCCCTCCTATTGTCACAGATAAAAAGGTGCGTACTGCGTTAGAGTAGTAAACCTATTTTTAAGAAATATAGTATCTTAACTAAGTTGAAAAGTATTTTAACCTGGATTTCTTAGCAAAAAGAGGTTCTCACGAACCAGACTCTAAACTTCATAACGCGTCCGAAAATTGTTTTAAAATCTCTTTTCTTTTTAATCTAAAAACTCCTAATGAACTAGACAAAGCGCTTTTGGCTGTTTTTGAAATAGTTAAAAACAATTGTTTAGATTGAAAGATAAAATAGCCCTTAAGTGTTTCCACGAACAATTGTACGGATTACTGGTTCAATTACGATCCTTACATTCTACCTTTATAGATTTAGTTAGACATGATAAAGTAAAAGTTCTTTTTATAATTTTTCATAAAAGTAATTTAGTGCGAGTGCGGAAGGTAAATAAAAGTAGTGCGAGTGCGGAAAGTAAATAAAAGTAGTGCGAGTGCGGAAAATAAATAAAAGTAGTGCGAGTGCGAGAAATAAAGGTATTTAAAGCGAGTGCGGGAAATAAATAAAGTAAAGCAGTGCGAGAAATAAATAAAAGTAAAGCAATGCGGAAAAGTAAAATACGAACTGGAATTAAAATGGCGGCAGGATTAACTTCCTCCCAGAGTGCTCCAAAACTCGATCACACAGACGTATACAGACTCGATCACTCAATTGCAGTAACACCCCGATGTGGAATGATAACTGCTTTAAAACTGATATATTCCTAAGAGATTCTAAGTTTGGATGATGAAAAACGAAAATCTAAGGTCCTATTTATAGGAAAACAAAAAGCAGGAAAAGACCAGGATGCCCCCCTCCACTAAAAAGTGGAGGGAACTGTTTTTGCCTTGTGGCGCCCGCCATGAGGCTAATGTGGGATGAAAGAGTGGGGATCGTGGGTCTTGGTAGTTGTGGAGTGGTCTTGAGACGTGACCACGTTATGGCAGACCCCATGGCGCCCGCCATGGTGGATGCCGTAAGTGTAAAACGCTGAATTTCTTGGTTTTCGTCCGTTTCCACTCCTTTTTCGCTCCTTTTCTCGATTTAGGCCCCGATTACAAAGAAAACCTGAAAACAAAGAAAAACAAAGTAATAACATAACAAAATAACAATAAAAGCTAAGAATGCATGCGAAATCGGAGTCAGAAATGCGGTGAAATTTAGTGTTATCAAATATCCCCATACATGAGTGACTCGCATCATCCAAGAGGAATTCACCCTAAGAATGTTATAAGGGTTACTCAGATAGGGAGAGAAACAACGAAACTAAATCACTTCATCCTTTACAAGCCCTCGTGCTTCAGGAACTGTATATTGATATATTTATGAAAGGTCCACCTGGGGAGACATATAAGAGGTAATTGATGCAACATTTAACCTGTAAAGTCTTCCTGGTCGCTTGTTTCCTACATTGAGAACCCATTTACTGGATGTAATACCCTTTCCTCAAACATGTCACCCACTTGCTATGCGACTCTCTCAAAGCATGGAAATGTGGAATGTGACATGTCGCTAGTCCATAATGGTGTGGAATAAGTCAAGGGAAAATTAACCACACTCTCTTGAATAAAAAGGGATTAACTATCCACTCCCGCATTCTTTCAAAAGTGGTTGCTACTCCCAAGAAACCTAGGACCATGCCCAGTACAATTATAAATGGCTCAATCCTAAAGTTTAGATGAGCATTCTGATATACACATAAATACTAAATACACATAGCTTATCATCTCCCTACACGAGCTACCTCTAAACCTTACAACAAGCCCTAAAACCTTTGACAACCCGTACTCACTACAACGAAATTCCTTTTTACCTAGGTGAAAAAAAGGGTTTTACGTTAATTTATAAGGCACGGTAATGAAAAGCATCATAAAAAGTTTCCACTTTCCCCTCTTTTATTGCTCAAACAAAGGAAAAAGTGTATTGTCTATGGGTTCGAACTCCAACAACAACAATTTCGTATTTTATAGAAAAATCCATAACTTTACCTTGCGATGATAAAACTAACCGAGGTAAAATATGTATGTGTGTGTGTTTGTGTTTGCACATAAAAATGACAACATATATATATATATATATATATATATATATATATATATATATATATATATATATATATATATATATATATATATATATATATATATATATATATAGAGAGAGAGAGAGAGAGAGAGAGAGAGAGAGAAGATCAACTTACTCCAAAAGTAAGTTTTTTTAACTTACTCCAAATCATAGCCTTTAAATTGAATCAAATCTAATTAGATTTGATTCAATTTAAAGGCTATGATTTGGAGTAAGCTAAAAAAAATTACTCTAAGAGTAAGTTCATCCCCACTCGTGTGTGTGTGTGTATAAGTACAATTTTACTTTTTTTTTTAAATTTATAAGTACAATTTTGAAGATGAATTATGAAACATCTTCCATCCTTGTGAATATTGATGAAAATTAAATGTTGGAATTTGTTTTATATTTGTATATTGCAATATATTCTATATTGCTTCAAATTTATTTATTTATAATAACTAACACCAGTTAGAGAGGAAAAATAATTAATCATGTATAAAGACAAGAGATTATGTAAATAACACAAACCTTGTACTTATATTATTATTTTTTGCTTTTGCAATACATCATAAAGACTATTTACATGCTCCTTTAAGTTTCACTTTTTTCATTCCTAATGTTTTCATTACTAATGTTTGTTATTTAGATATATAGTATGATGTTCGTGTTCTCAAAGGTTGTTGTGGTGGTTTCACATGAATCACTAATGTTTCTTGTGAATTAATGTGTTGGCAGTGTCATGAGCGTTAATCCTCAATAAAGGGACGAAAAAAAATTGTTTATGGACGACAAAGATATAGTGAGACAAAACTGGCTTACTTTTCATGTCGTTTGAAACGAAAAATCAGGTAAAATATTATTTCTTTTTTTAAAACTAAAAAATAAAATAGGAATTTTTGTTCCTAGGTGTTTAAATCCACAAAGTTAATAATTTACTTATTGATGCAAAAAAAAATTAATGGAAAAAAATTTGAAATAAGCATGCATTGTTTCTTTCTTTTTTTTATAGTTTTTTTCATTCACTAATTTCTTTATGGGTTTCAATAATCAAACAAATGGTTATATTCAAAACAAATTACAGTAGGCTTATGAATAAATTTCTCAATGTTTTCAACTGAAGAAATAAATATATTATAGAATATTTTCTTTGATTGACAACATTGAAAAGTAATTCCAAAATACAAAAATCTTTTCTTTTACCATTAAACATTTGCAAGAGATGGAAACAACAGCAATGACAAAAACAACATTATGTTAGATAGATTGCAAGAACATAAAAATGTTTTGTTCAAGATTGGTGTCAGAAGAACAACAACACATAACCAAAGTATATTTTTCTTGTAATTCATCCCAAAGAATGATGTTTAAAAGTGTATGAAGCTACTAATATGAATTAGGTTTAGGGTAAAATTTAGTGAACAAATCCTTTTATAATTAAATATGTGTATCATACCCCTCGGTTATGAGCCTAACCGAAGGAATAAATTATTTAATAATTAAAATAAAAAGAAAGGCACCACTTTTACAAAAACAAAAACAAAAGTTGTAGTTGTTGGGATTCAAAAGCATGTACATTGAATTAGTTTACCCCTCAGTTATATACCAAACATGAGGGATTAAATGGTATTTTTTTGAAGGAAAAAAGGACGCACATCCAGGAATTATATCTCGCATTTTCGTTGAGTGAGATGAAAATGTTGTTATAAAATGTGTTATTTTTAGTGATAACTCAACATTGCTTAGTTTTCTCTAAAATTCTCACACACTATTTCATTATCTAAATATCAGTTTAACGAATAAGGCTTATGTAATATCTCATATACCAATAAATACTCTAGTCGTTGTCAGATGAGACCAACTGAGTTCTTATATGCTCCATTTCTTATCAGTTGGGACAAATAAAGTAATTAGTGAAATTATATGAGCTTAATCCTTTTTCAATTTGATTGAACTATATCAATTTATAAAAGAAATGAACCTTTTGGTAACATTAGTGGATGGCCAATTACCCTATAGGAAAAATATCTCTTTATAAGATATTTTCTTATAAATTTTCTTAATTTCCAACTTTACCCTTGTTAGTAAAGTAATAGAAAGAAGAAAAAGAAGAAAGTTGTAAGAGAATAGAGAAAGAAAGAAAAAGAGAAAGAAGTGGAGAAGAAAATAAGAAAGGAGAAGAAGTTTAGGAGAACATCCAAAGCTTGGATCATCATCATCATCTCATTTACAATCTTCCATCATCTTCATCAATCTAAGATAGGTTCTTGTTGGTATAGAACCTAGGGCAAGAATTAAAGAGATGGAAATGTTAAGCTTATGTTTTCTTAACTTGATCATGTGGAATTTTGAATCTCTACATGTCTTAATTATTGGTTGTTTGATTGTTATACTATAACATGTTATTTGATGTGTTACTGGTGTATCAAGGTGTTTTGTGTTGTGCTACAGTGCTTCCCCATCCTTGTTTGTGTTTCCCACTGGTTTTGTTTTATCATTATCGCTAAACGAGGTATTCACTCACTAAGAGAGCCTCCATGATGCCCATAATATGTCTTCTGATAAATTTTCTAAGGGAGTAACTTTCAACGCTAAACGAGATTTCGCTTGGAGGTCGCCCAATCCTCGCTAAGAGAGAAAACCAAATTTCTTGAAGAAAAACTTGTTGTCTTGTCTCACAAAGCCCTTGCTAGACTCTCACTAAACGGGATCTCGCTTGGAAGCCTCATCGCACTTCAATATGTTAGAGCTATGCTTTGCTGAAAAATGTTTTTGTTCCTTGTTTTCATCAAAAATGGGAACTGTGATTTTGATTGATACGAGACTCAAAGCATTGGAAAGCCAATCCAATGCTCTTTTCTTTTATGAAGTAAGATCATGCATGTATGTTTATTAATGCTTGGTGAGATATGATGAACTATTATGCTTATGTTATGAACTATACTATAAATTAGTAATTGTCGTGAATGCAAAATGGTTGAATTAACTATGATGAAAAATGAGGTAAACCTAGGTTTGTAACTAGGTGAATGAATTAGAAAGATAACTTAGATTAAGAAAATGACTTAGGCAGTGATGCTTAGACACGAAGGTACCTCAGTATGTACCGTGGATGAGTAATTTCTTGAATTGAGAACCAATAGGCTTTGTATGGAACATGTTGTGATAATATGAGAATTTTGGTGAATTTGATCACCTAGTGATTAATGAGTGCAATCATGTTGAATGTTGGAACCTAATCACGTATTCAAAAATCATCCTTGATCATGTATGTCCCAATTGAGATGCTTATGTTAAGTGGAATTGGGATGTGCCACAAATGATTAGAGCCTCATAAATTGTTCGAGTCCCATAGAGGAGAGGCCTCATAAGTAGGTTTGAGTCCCATAGAGACGTAGACGCCTAAGTGGGTTTGAATCCCATATGGCGAAAGATACTCTAAGTGGGTTCTAGTTCCATATGAGTGATGATTCTTGAAGTGGGTCCAAGTCCCATGCAGAACCTGAATCCACAAGAAAGTCGAATATTATAAAACATCATTGACTCGAGCCTTATCCTAGACATTGGTGCGGTCGGGAAAAGATGATTTGTGACTTTTTCTAAATAGTAATTTATTGATTTAAATGAACTCAAGTTACATGTTTCCATACAATGTGAATATCTCTTAGATGCTTAAGTCTTGTTTTATTGTGTAAGTGAGCACAAGTAGGACGAAGTTGAACAACTGAAGTTAATAATCGATATGAGATTTATGTAGAGTCGAGTGGAGCCTTAAGATATGGAATCCACTGAGATTATTATCTCACCCTACTATTATTGTTGTTTTCAGGTAATTTTATGCATGTGAAAGGCAAGGATTAGCTCGCCTGATGATGTTTTAGATACTTTCTTTTTTATGATCTTCCGTTATTGATTATTGTTGATTATGTACACGGATTTGGAAAGAGAAATAAAAAAAAAATCATTTATTACATGCATCTACAAAGAAAAGAAAAAAAAAGCACATACTCTCTTTGTTTAATAGTAGATTATGCTTCCTTGTTATTAGTATAACAACAAAAAAAAAAGCACATACTCTCTTTGTTTAATAGTAGATTATGCTTCCTTGTTATTAGTATAACATGTTGTTTGATGTGTGCTTTATACTTGTGATGTGATTTTTACCCCTTAAAATATTTTTTAATTACTCTTTTCAATAATCAGGAAAGAGGTTTGTTGAATTATAATATTAGACTCTAATTTTCCTATGTTTTTCATTGTAAAAAACCAGTGCAGGTGTCCAATGCACAAACATAAAATTTGAAGAATAATGAATGTATCTACAAATGCAGTACTCCTATCCTATGGTTGTTGGCAAAAGAGTGGTTAGTAGCACTACTAGTCTACTACTAGACTTTATGAATTTAATAGATGTATGGGACCTCTGAGCAGCCATATATGGCTATGCATTTTGTTCCATCTATCAATTTGCTTAAATAATTTATTTTGGTCGACATTTCGTGACTAATTTGAACGGTGAGTGCAACTTGTCACTTTGTTCCTTCCTACATGTTCAACGTCATCTTATTTGCATTCCAAAAAACAATTTTGGACTAAGGAATTGCAAATTGATTAATCATTCACAATAGATAAGTTTTAGGAGTAGTTTGTTTGTACTCTAACCAGCTCAATCTATTCCCTATCATTAATTTTTTTTTTTTGTTTCCCCAAGCATACCCTATCCACATACATTACTCCGATCAATATTTAAAACAATTATTTTAAAATTAAATATATTTTTAATCACTTTATTTCAATCAAAATAATTTATTTTATTTATTAAATATTTTTTATCAAATAATTTAATAATTAAAATTTATCTTTTGAAAACGAACAAATAAAATATCACAAATGTAAATTCGTGCACTGTATCTAATTTCTCCGAAGAACTATCAATTGAGTTGCCTTAATAAAATATTTATTGTCCCATTTTAAACATTAGTTTTTTTTACCATCTATTTAACATGTCTTCAATTTTTTCCCTTTAAAGTTTGATGACATATTCTTTTCATTAATGATGATTTGGTACTATGATACTATCATTATCATTGTATATTTATATGTTATTATTTATTAATTAATATTTATTTTTAATAATTTTTTGATAGAATATTTATTCTTAATAATAATCATCATTAATAATATTATACTAAGTATTTGTATTTTAATATTTGATATACGGAAGTATAACTTTTTAAATGATGATAATATATTTATTGTATTCAATTGTTTTTATTGTCCCGTCTCATTTCAATATTTGAATTTTGTTATAATATTTAAATAATTGTATTGTCTTTATAGAGAAATACACAAGTGTAAGATTCTAGCACCCCTATAATATTTCACACTCAGAATATCACGGAAATGATATTCAAATCTATCTCCAAAATCAATTAAATAATTTGAAAAAAGCATATATACATCTATGTTTTTTCTTATTTAGTATTTAATTTTGTATCTTAACTATCATGTTAACTAATATTCTTTCATGTCCTTTTTATAAGAGATATTTCGCATTTTAAGATTTATTAAATAATTAATATATCTAATTTATAATATAGATCAAGTATTATTTAATGAATTTAAAAAAACTCTTTATTTGGGGATTGATTATCTGTTCAAAAGAGAATAGTGTAAAATTATGTGATGTTTGATAACATAGGAATTGATTCAAAGATAGAAAATATAATTAATTTATAATACTAAAATATATACTTTATTATTAAATATTTTTTCAACAAATAGAGCTATGGAGGGATACCATATTTTCATGGGATTAGAAATAAAAAACAAAATTATCCCTAAAGTAAGTGGTATTAATTGTGATACTCATTTAAATTTATATTAACTTGTGTTTTGTGTGTATTATTACTCATCGGATAAAATTTATTTATAGATAAGACAACAACTATCCGGACGGACATGAGTGTGAATATTATGTGATGTAACATATATTGAACATTGTATTTGTTTGATATTATTGATTCATAGAAGAAGATAATATATTTATAATTAGATATTAATGATTTTATCAAATGATAGTTTGGTATTTTTTTTTTTTTTTTTTGTATTTTTACATATTGTTCAACTTATAGGTATCTAACGAACAAACACCATTCAAAAAATAAGATTTATATGATGTCTGTCTACGTTGGACAATTTTCTTTTAAGTTTTATGAGTTACTTTGATTATGGTATAGTGAATTTTGACCATTTTATACGTTTGAGTTTCGCTGTAAAAATGAATATGCATAATTACGTACCCTATCTTATGTATCATATGTAAACATATATAACTTTTGGTTTGGTCGTGTAACCATTTAAATACATGATACAAATTTGTGTATCCGATGTAAATATATATAGTTTTTGTTTTAGTTGTGTATCCATTGAAATATATGGTACAAAATGTTAACCATTTAGACCTTATTTATTTAGGTTTTGTTTTAATATATATATATATATATATATATATATATATATATATATATATATATATATATATATATATATATATATATATATATATATATATATATATATATATATATATATATATATATATATAAATTAAAAAAAATATTTTAAAAATACAAGAGATTTCACATCGCTTAGGCTTCAAAATAGATGTAAAAAGTTATCACCTATTCTATATCCCTTTAATTATCTATCTCAGGAGTGAAAAGTGTCACCTATCCCTTCGGTTAAGAAACTGGTTGATTTGAAAAGTTTTACCTATTCTCTCGGTTACACTTGATGATTTCGGTTCACTTACTGACCGAGTTGATAAGTTGTTTTTCACCTCAGTCAGCCGTTCGATGAGAAATGTGACAAAGATACAAAGGGTATGTTTTATACTGACACCTTTTTTTTTACTTGACACCCGTTCGATGAGAAATGTGACAAAGATACAAAAGGTATGTTTTATACTGACACCTTTTTTTTTACTTGACACCCGTATGATTTATCCTAATACAAAAAAAATCCTTTTCATTTATTTCATTAACAATCTCGCCTGAAAATTTCGATAGGTTAATAAGAAATTGATATTATATCAAAAAAAATCGATAGGATAGTAAAAAAAAATCTGGTATGCCTTTTTATAAGTTTTTTTCTTCAAAAAGTGATACTTGGAGAAATTTATCATTCTTTTTACAAAAACTCCAGAGATTACCGACTTTTTTCCATAACCCTAAAAATTCATGTAGTTTTAATTTACCGAGGTTTCCAAAAAATACGACGTATGACAAATTTTTCCATTTTTCTTTCAAAAAATCCAAAAATAAAACAAAATAAAAAATAAAACAAAAATAAAAATACCATGTATTTGCCGACATTTTCGGAAAATGCGGCATCCTACATGCGTTGTATCGATATTTTTGAAATTAGTGGTACGTATGTATGTTTTTTTAACTGTCAATTTAAAAAATATATGCATGTAGGATACCACATTTTTCGAAAATACCGACAAAATGTATGTGATATTGTCATTCCTTTAGCACTAGGTCTCCCTTCCATATCTCCATTGGCTCTACCTTGGAGTTATACCTTCTCGTGATCCTGTATTTGTCATTGAACTCTCAGATATGCGCGACTTATCGTAGCTCTTCGATCAGGCCTACCACACATTTCAAACCAATCTCGTTTGCTTCTTCGTTGAAATGGGTTCGTCGCCATGATGATGTGTTTATCTCGAAAGGAACCATTGCATCCGCCTCATACACCATTGAAAATGGGGTTTCCTTGGGAGTGGATTGCGGTGTGGTGTGGTATGACCATATTATCTCATGCAGTAGTTTCACCCATAGACCATTGACGTCGTCCCGTTTCTTCTTGAGTCCTTTGAGGATATAGTTGTTCGTTGATTCATCATGAACGTTGCCTTAGAGGTGTATTACGAACATGAATTTTGTCTGTATGCCCAAGCCTTTACAAAAGTCAGTGAGTAGTGTCGGGGAGGCTGTATCAATATATAATCATGTGCCAATAAAAATGCCACATTCTTTTTGTCGTGATCTTAGCCATTGCACCCACCTTTACCACGAAATAGTATACTCTCACTATCATGAAATTCAATTGACCTGATGCCAACTGAAATGAGCCTAGGATATTCACACCCCATTGATAGAATGGTCAGGGCGAGTTCATCGATTGGAGAAGATATGTTGAGATGTAGTGATTATTGGCATGCCTTTGGCATCGTTCACACTATTTTATGAAGGTGATGTTATCTTTCATTAACGTATGCCAATAATATCTTACTCTTAATAGCTTGTGAGCGAGATCTTTTCCATTGATGTGGTTGTTGTAGGCTCCCTTATGAATTTTCACGAGTACTAAGGTGATATCGTTCTCGTCCGGCCATTTCTGCACGAGATTAGCCTTCCCCATATTATAAAGTTTTCCTAAGACTAGAGTGTATATGGAAGCTTTTCTTTTGATCTCTCTAGCTTCTCCCTCATCCCTAGGGAGTTCTCCCAACTGTAGATAGTGTAGTATGAGAGACATCTCACTAGACTTGGGGATGAGTTTCAAGGAGTATGTTTCCTCTTCCTCGATGTTGAGGGATGTAACTCCCTAGATTGCTTTCAGGATTACCGATTAACCCCACAAACCAACACATGTCTTTTCAACATGCTTTATCCTCACTCAAACACTTTTCGAGAAACTTTCCAGAAGGCCACCCATGCAAATACTACTTCAAGTCAAGCATTCTTAGCTATGAAGTTCTTATTTTTTAAGCTAATGAAAATTATATGCATCTTATTGGTAAAAGTAGTACATATAAATCCTTATAAGACTTCCTTAAACCATGCAGTCTCATACTTGCACAACTCTAGGATCCTCTCATTTTGATGTAAATTTGGACAACTTCTCCCCGTCCTCGTCACCCTCGAGTGTTACAACCATTTCATGCCCTCTCCGGCCTTGGGTGTTATACAGGATGCAAAGGTTTCTTGTATTATTGTCCTATTAAACCCCATAATATTCAATGTGGCAAATTTGGACAAGAGATTCTCCCCGAAGTTTTGTTCTAAGGGGGACACGCTCTACTTCAAAAGAAAGGAAACACGAGCATAGATTTTGTACCTTATATAGATATTTTATCAGGTAAGGTTCCTTGGTATGATATTATCCCAATATTTGGTTGACAAATAGCTGAGAGACACTCTTGTATTTTAATTTGGTGGTTCTCATTTCTAAGGCAAGGATTATATCAGTGATAAGAGTCTCATATTTTGTTGGATTGTTGCTGGCGATGAATTTGAACTTCAACGCCTTCTCAATAACTATGTCACTCGTCCCCTAGAGCATTATTTCTGCACTATTTTCTTTTATGTTGAAGGGGTCGTCCATAGATAACACCCGTTCTGAAGGGGGATCTTCTTCGTCAATGGGCGAGTTAAGTCTGGCTACAAACGCGGCCAATGCTTTAGATTTGATACTCCCTCTCGGAATGTATTGGATGTCGTATTCTGAGAGCTCTACTAACCATGATACCATCCTTCCTGTCAAGTCGAGCTTCTTCAATACTTATAAGATAGGGTAGTTAGTTTACAACAAGATGATGTGTCCCTGAAAGTATGGTATAAGCTTTACTGCCGCAATAACAACGGCTAACGCCAGTTTCTCAATCTTCTGGTAGGACGTCTCAACGTCCTTGAATACTTTTCTTATGAAAGACACAAGTCTTTTTGCCTTTTTTTATTCTTGGACGATGATTGAGCTCATCGCACACTCGGTGACTAAGAGGTAGAGAAATAAAGGCAAGTCATCATTCGGGCGAGTGAGGATTGAAGTGATGTGATTAATTGTTTGACTTGGAAAAATATTTCTCACACTCAGAGGTTCAATCGAATTTCTTATTCTTCCTTAGAGCGACAAAGAAAAGGAAAGCTTTGTCGTCAACATATGAGATGAAGTGAGATAGGATGGCAAGGTGTCCCAGGAGTTATTGCATTTCCTTTACATTAGTGGGGATCCTCATATCAATGACCACATAATAATTGTCCAGATTGGCTTTAATCACTCTCGTAGTCATTATAACCCCTAAATTCCCAATGTTGAATTCCAAAAGAGCACTTGGCGGAGTTTGGGCCCATATCATACCTTTCTACTAATTGTAAGATGTCTTTTAGGTTATTGGTGTGACTATGACCTTCCATTGTTTTGATGTTCATATTGTTGACATATACCTCTAAATTTCGCCCAACCTAATGGACGAAAACAGCGTCCATGAGTCATTGGTAGGTGGAATCAACGTTCTTGAGGCCGAAAGGCATGATGTTGTAGTAGTAATTGTCGTAGTTCTACACGAAGGAGGTTTTAGGTGCATCTTAAGGATCCATTCAGATCTGGATATAACTTGAGTAGGCATCCATGAAGCTTAAAATAAGGTATCCTAATGATCTGTCAATTAGACGGTCAATGTCTGACAGCGAATATGGATCCTTAGGGAAGGCAATGTTCAGATCCATGAAGTCCACGCACATACACCATTTTTTATTGGCCTTTCGTACTAGAACTACGTTGGTTATCCATGTGGGTTACTTTGTTTCCTTGATGAATTTAACATCTTCATTAATGGCGTCCCTCTTTTCCTCGCCTACCTTCTGTTTCCTTTACGCAATTGTCTTGGCGGATGAATGAATGGCCAAACAATAACTTATGAATTTGGTGTGTTTAACTTGCATGTATGATGAAGCCCAGAAGAATAGGTCGACATTTCATCGGAGTCGACCGATTAATTCCATTTCTTCCTTTGCTTATAAGAAAGTTCCTATCTTTGTGACTTGGTGAACGTGATGACCTAGACTTCCTTCAATTCTTCTATGGGCTTGAGTCACTCTACCTCTTCACCCAATCTGGGGTCCTAACCTTCAAATTCATCATTTGGAACTTCGGAAGGATGTGCATCAACCAATGTGAGCTCTTCACTAGTTGTCTATAGGCTGTTCAAATAGCATTCACGATCCACTTTTTGATATCCCCGAATGGGGTCCACTCTTCCATTTAGGAGAGGATATTTCAGGGTTAAGTATATGATGGATACGACCGTCCCATAATACGTTGATTATCAGGTGCTCCAGGATGATGTTGTAGGGTGACATGGTATCTACGATGAGGTAGTTGGCGTTTATGGTTTTGACATCATATTCCTCGTCACAGGTGCTTTTTAGGGTCACATTGCCCATTATATGTACATGTTCACCCGATAATCCTTTATGAGAGCTAGTGAACCTTTGAATGTCGTCCAAATTCAGTTGTAACTCTTGGACGACATCCCAAAATAGGACATCGCTTGAGCTACCCATGTCTACCAGGACACACATAATATCACAATTTCTATGCAGAACGGTGATGACCAAAGGACCATTGTTGTGAGGGTTGATACATATCACATCCTTTTAAGAGAAAACAATGTTGATTCATGTCGTTCCTACAATGTTTTCAGAAAAACTAGGGGATATGACGTTTGTCGTGAACAACTATTTCGCGTATCTTTGTTATGAGGCTTTGGAGAGTCTGATCCCAGAAATACAATAGGTAATGGTGTTGGCTACACGGTGTAGGACCTTGTTAGTCCATATCCAGAAATATGGGATGCTAGGGTTGGAGTGAAAGAACTGGCTCAAGTTAGTTTTATCAGGCCCCACTATACATGTCAAATAGTACAGGGTGTGCGTGTTTCCTTAGCAAGGGCAAGGAGACTCAAAGGCCTTAGTAGATGTATTACAATTTGGATAGTGAAGACTTGCTCACGGTGGCGAAAGGCCATGTGCGGTGGTTTTTGAGGTTTCTTAAAAGACCAACTCATGTAAGGTGAGAGGCCTTGTTGGTGGTCAGTGTCGTTGGGTTCCTGGCGGGAAATTAGGTTGATGATTACAACTATTGGGAGCATAATGATCTTTGAGTAGTGCAAAATAAGTATGACTTGAGAGAGTTTATCTCACTAAGAGGATAATGTATTTATAGAAGTCTTTAGAACTTAGGATTACCTCGAAAAAGACTAATGCCCATTCAATCAAATGATGGACAATTGAATCTCATAATAATTACTCTCTCCATCTCACAATAGGTGTCTGTCGCTCCCGGGATTTTCATCCTAGTACAAACGCGAAAGTGGCGCGGAAAGGTTAGAGTCGCCAGCCAGACATTTTTATCCCGAAAGAATGGGAAAGGTAATGTTGCACAAACCTGAGGAAGAAGGAAAGGACAAGGTCCTGCAAACCAAAGATCGGAGTTCGGGAGTCGGTTACGAATTGAGAAGGTATTAGCACCCCAATCCGTCCGCCGTACCCGACGGGATCCACGCTTGCTTGTTTGTTTCAATGGGTGAGAAATATAACTGCTGCTGAACAAATGAACCGCTAACTGGAATGGATATGAGAAATGAGAAGAGAACTGAAATAAGAAAATGGAAAGAAAGGGGAAATGTAGGGAAAATGAAGAATGTGCTCGAACGGGCCCTACCCCGCTGCCTACGTACCTCATCGGGATAATGAGGATCAGAGTCGACGTAATTCGCCTAACCTAGGCGGGAACTATTTGTTTGTATTTTTTACAGCTGGAACTGCGTATGTCTATGCTCAGGTGTTGCAGGCTCGTCTGGTACGAGTGCGTTTACCGTCTTGCAAATGAGACAAGTCGTCGCGAGTTCGCGTTGTGAGTGAATGAGATGAGAAAGAGAAGTTCCCGCAGGATAGTCGCTTATTATTTGTTTTTGTCTTTTAGAAGAAGTGTTTTGAATTTTGTTTGTGAACATTCTCATACTAAGACCTATCAATCGCGGTGAATATTTATACCTCGCCCCGAAACAGGACGCATATAAACACTCCACAACAAAGTCTCGTGTCGTACAAGATTGTTCGGTTTTTATTAAGTGTTTTATTGCTTTTCTTTATGAGATGAGAAAGAATGACTCAAATTGCAAAAGGACAAACTAAGGGGGAATAAGATACAACCCTAAGTTATTTATTAAAATGGTGGTCCTATGGTTAATGAGGTATTCTAATCCTAAAAAAGAAAAGGAAAAGAAGAAGAGAGAGTTAGAAACTAACTTACTTCCTAAGGAAGTTAAGTTGTCTCTAAAGAAAGGGAAAGCCTAAAAGAAAAGCACAAAGTGCTAAGGCAAACAAAATTAAAATGCATAAGATATGGGAATGAAGTAATGCTTACCTTAATCTTCCCCCCTACAAAACAAAAGTTAGCATGGCAATGCATATTGAAAGTAAAATCAAAGCATGAAAGCGATTAAGTACCATAAACGTCCTAGAATGGAACTAGGGTTCAAAATAAGACCTAAGTCTAAAGGTGAAGGTACCTAAAGGTTACATGACTTTTAAAGTCAGTAGCTACATGATATAGGTCCCTAAGGATGCTAGGATACCTTACAAGATCAAACTATGTCAAACTATGTACAAAAAGTTCACCTAAGTTCACATAAATGCAAATTAGGGTTTATGGATGAAGTATGAATGCACATGGCTTACAAGCATGAATTAATACATGAAATGAACATCAAAGTCAGTAGTGAATGCTTATGAAGATGTATTAAGGAATATACAATCATGGATGCAATGGATTAGGCATATGGGGCAAGAAGAAGAAGATGTGAGAAGAAACGAACAAAAATCGCATAAGATCGCACATGATGAAAGTTAAGGAAGAATGACATGTGAATATGAATGAAATGATTATGGGTCAGTAGCATACAAGGTATGAGATGCACTTAGAATGCATGAATAGGCATTAATGATTTCCACATAATTAATGTTATTATTTAGAGGAGAAGAGAAATGAGTTTAGGTTGAAATTAGTTCACATAAGTATGCACTTTAAAGCACCAAAACAAACCAAATGATTATGGTTCAAAAAATGACCTATGAATGGAATTAAAGACATACAAATGACCTATAATTAACTCCTAGAAGTTACCAAAAAATTGCCTCAAGCAAATGGCATGAATGCCTTCTTAAATCCTAGGATATGGAGCAAATACACACATGAATCAACCTAGGATCTAGGTGACATGGAAAAATAGCAAAAAGCCTTTAAAAATTATGAAGTTAAATCCCTGGAATAACAAAGTCATTATCTCACATTGTCCAAAAGGATTGTACAAAATTATGCACCAAAGTGCCAAAACAATTCCTTGACTAGCGAGGTAACAAAACATGATCACCAAAAACAACTCCACAAAGTGGATCAAAAAGGGCACTAAAAATTATGAAAAAAATTCCTAATGAGCATCAAAATGTCACAAATTACAGTGATTAATCACACACAAAAAATAGGTTCTGCACCTATGGGGAAAAATCGATTTCGGTCCCTTATGCCAAAACACTCCCTTTTGGGACAGCTCATGAACTAAAATCCAAATTAATTATTAAAACCACCCAAATATGGAAACAAAAAATATGACAAATTAATTAAGAGGATGAGGATCACTCATGAATTTTTCCAGAATTTTATCTCACCTAAAACTATTTTTAAAAAATGCGACGAAATAGGAAAAAAAGTGGATTTTAAGGGAAAGTGAAAGGAATCGATCCTAATGATTCGTAACCTAATCCCTAAGCTCCGAAATCGACACAAACCAACATATATCACGAATAAATCCAATGCCTCAGGTAGGAGGTCCCAATATGCACCTTAAGCTATATGGTCCTAAGCCGCATACAACTAGAATGATGCTTAAAAGTGGGTTGTCGAAACTACTTACTTGAATGACGTGTCAATTCTTCATATAAAAGAAATCCGGAAAAACCTCAAGCAAGGTCTTGTAGTCTCCATAAGCAAAATAAATGCCTATCTTCCATATTTGCTTTGTGAAGCTTTGGCCATAACCGAAATCGATCCATTATCGATAAAAAAACACATGAATACTCACCCAAATTTAATTCAAAACCAACAATTAAAATTATCCACAAAATTTTAATCAAATATTAACAAGAAAATAAATTAAGATACTAATCCATGAAAATTATTTAACAAAAGAAAATTAACAATTTTTTATAATGACAATTAATTAAGAATCTATATAGACATTTCTAAATAAGCAAATAAGAACACAGGGGGTGCGGAATGAAACAAAGATGTTGTGAATAAAAACTGTCCAAGGCCCAAACCCAGATCAATCTGCAGGGGGTGTCGAAATGGAGATTGATGGTGCTGATAACGATTCCATGGCCTGTCATTGTTAAGCCCAAATCCAGATTGCTTATGAAACCCTAAATTCACAAAATCACAAGTAAAAATAACAAACCCTCTCCTTCTTCTTGGATGCGCCGCGAAGTTCAGTTTCCACCGCCGTCAATCCTGCACTCCGTCATTCCCTTCCCTGTTATCCAACTTGCCAACAACCAAATGAAACCGCTACGTCGTGCGTCTTTCTCCGACGTCCCCTTCACCGTTCAAAAAACACAATGTCGCAAGGGAATAGGAACTATGCCGCGGCTTGCTCTTCTTCTTCATGTGCCGGCGAAACTCATTTCAGCAAGCCTCGCCGAAAACCAGTGTCGTTCACCTTCTTTGCTTTGCCGTGACCGCCCTTGTTCTTCGTCATCAATCTCGCGGAAAAAATGAACGGCTACCCCGCTCTCCGCCGCCATAACTTCATCATTTTAAACTTACCTTCATCTCAGTATTCAAAACCACCATCTCAACTTGTTCTAGCCCTCAACTCATAACGACGACTCTCACGAACTCGCAAAGACAATCAAGGAAATCGAAATGGATCGGGATTTTCTCCGATGACCTCTGCGACGAGAAAGACATCATCGATCGCTCGAGCTCGGGTTTGATTGCTCCCACGCGATCTTTATTTTCTATTCATCACCGCCGCCGACAACACCATCCTTTATTTCTCAATCCACAGTGCGTGAATTTACATGATTCGGTGGAAGATTCAACTGATCTGTGATGGGGACGGTGAATCCTTTGGTGAAGATCAAGTTCAGCGCTCAGGTATGGTTGATTCGGCTTCATTTCTCTTTAGTTCCGATCTGCTATTACTTCCTCTTCTTCGTCTTTTCTTTGATATTTCTGCTTTGGTGATTTATTGAGAAACGCTCATGCTTGGCGCGCGATCCGTTGTTGAATCACTGTGTTGATGCAGGTGAAGAATTGATGCAATGGTTCATGAAGTGATGTCACTGTTGATATTTGAATATTGTTGCAATGTTGATGATGTGCGACGAGTGTGAGGAGCTGGTGCTGATCGATGAGGTTGATATTGATTTTTCATGTGACGAGAAATTGTTGAACTCGTAACTCTTTTCGTGAGTTCTTGATGATTGTAGGATGTGATACACGTTCTTGTGATGATTTTTGACGAATCTTTTGGCAGGTCTTTGATGATGATGATATGAATGTATTTGGTTGAAGGTGATGAATATGGCGAGCAATAATGATTGGGGATTGATGAAGCTCTTCAGTTTTGGTTTTGGAGATCGCAGCTGTGCTGATGTTGTTTGCTGTGTTGAATCTTTGTTACAGGTATTGGAGACCATGATGAAGATCGAAGGCGATGATTCGATCGTTGTTTTGGGATATCAAATATTGGAAGCAGAGTTGATGAAGAGAGTTCAGAGAATGATCTTGTGATGATGAAGTTGGAGAGAGCTTTGGAGATTGCTGCCAAGATCCCCCAACCTGAGTTTTCTCTGTGTTCTTTGTAATGATAATGCCCTGTGATGTTGAATCTTCTTCTTCTTTTTTTTGAAGGTGATGCTGAACTGATTGTATTCCAGGATCTTTTTTTCTGCTATATCAGTTATGGATATAACTGATTTTTTCTGTTATTTTTGTTTGTAACTGTATTGGTGTTTATAACTGAACTCAGTTATATTATTCTGCTGAATTCAGTTTTCTTGTACATGAAAATTTTTTATGCTAAGACTTTGAGATTCAAACCATCTTTTCTAGTTCTGAGTTTTTTTATCAAATTTTCTATCATTATTATTTTCCAATGTTTTATTGTCAAAACTAACATAAGGAAAGTGGGCTTGGAAAGAAGAAAAAGGATGGACTCAAAATATTGACATAAGCTGCGGAAAAAAAATAAAATAGAATTGAAGTATATACAAAAAGGCTTTGGTAATCGGTGAACATAGGTTTAATTGTGACTACAAAAAAAAGTAATGGGCTTAGTAAACATATGAATGGATGACCATTTTCTTTTATGGTTTATGGAACAAAGATAATAATGATGCCAAGCTCGAAAATATGAGCTTAGAAAGGTGGTCAAATGGTTTTACAAATGACCTGGATTTAGTACTTGTAAAGAATATGAGAATTGGATTTAAGAAAAACGGTTCAACATGAATTAAATTGAATCAAAAAAATGGATAAGGAAACGATAAGGGTTTGTATTTGAAATGGATATCGATGACTTGAATTTGAATGACGCCATCCAAATAAACCATAATCGCGCCCCTTTCCGTCCTTAATTCGAATCAAATTACTTGAACCAAAAACTTTGACATCATGATGCATCCTAAAACCAATGCCTCGAACCATGTTTATCGAATCACTTGGGAATGACATAGGCGCACAAATATTTCTGCAAAATAATCCCAAATCAACTTAAATCGATAGTTGAATCACAACATACTAAGACCCTTATCTCTGAGGAAAATCAATGAAGGAAAACTTTTCATTCCTAGAAGAAACCTTAATTCACACTTCATTGTTTGAATAACCAACAGGATCAGTCTGAGATGTTGAAGAGAAATAAACTCTTAATTCACCTTGTTAACATCAACTCTTTTGAATAAACCTCTGAATAAAGAAAGAACTTGGAGCTTGATAATCCTCTGAATAGGGAAATTCTCCTAATGTTTGGAGATCAACCTCTGTCTTAACCTCGAATGCACTAGCCAGATGAATCACCTTTGAATAGGGAAATTTGAGTCACCAAAAAATGTTTGATCCCATGCCTTATGAATCCATGAAATGCATGATTATGATGTTATGACCTAATGGGAAATGCAGATGAAATGCAAAGCGGCAAGCCAATTAAGGAAACAAATATGAGGGCAAATTTTGAGGTATTACAGCTGCCCCTATTCAATCATCTGCATACCTGAATGACTAATTGCAAAAGCTTTTAGACGTTCAAGGTATGGAGTGATTGAATACTCGAATAAAACCTGAAAATTTGCACACTGAGGGTAATGGAAATGTCATCTGCCCATTTATTTATTTATATTTTTTTTTGATTTTGACCTTTGAATAGGTAACGGGGATAGAACCAGGTGGAATAGAATCAATGCAATCATTGCGACTACTGAACGAACCGAAGCCACACCGAGGATGCCTGTTGGCGCAACATCAACCGATTTGCGACTCAAATAAGATCAACCGATCTAACATGGAAATGGTATCAACCGATCCATTATCTTCGCCTTGAGATGAGATCAAAAGGAACATGATCATTGTACTTAAATGATAACCTGAGACGCGATCGTTGTACTTAAACGGAGACGCGAAAAATGAGACTGTTGTACTAAAACAAAGCTCAAAGACGAGGCCATTGTACTTAAATGGAGACTCGACAGGAACAGGATCGTTGTACTTAAACGAGAGCCCAGACGCGACCATTGTACTGAAACGGAGACGCGAAAAAAATGAGACTGTTGTACTGAAACAAGACTCAAAGACGAGACCATTGTACTTAAATGGAGACTCGAAAGGAACGGGATCGTTGTACTTAAACGATACCCCAAGACGCGACCGTTGTACTGAAACGGGGACGCGAAAAAATGAGACTGTTGTACTGAAACAAGACTCAAAGGCGAGGCCATTGTACTTAAATGGAGATTCGAAAGGAACAGGATCGTTGTACTTAAACGAGAGCCCTAGACGCGACCGTCGTACTGAAACGGAGACGCGAAGAAATGAGACTGTTGTACTGAAACAAGACTCAAAGACGAGACCATTGTACTTAAATGGAGACTCGAAAGGAACGGGATCGTTGTACTTAAACGAGAGCCCAAGACGCGACCGTTGTACTGAAACGGAGACGCGAAGAAATGAGACTGTTGTACTGAAACAAGACTCAAAGACGAGACCATTGTACTTAAATGGCGACTCGAAAGGAACGGGATCGTTGTACTTAAACGAGAGCCCAAGACGTGACCGCTGTACTGAAACGGAGACACGAAAAGATGAGACTGTTGTACTGAAACAAGACTCAAAGACGAGACCATTGTACTTAAATGGAGACTCGAAAGGAACGAGATCGTTGTACTTAAATGAGAGCCCAAGACGCGACCGTTGTACTGAAACGGAGACGCGAAGAAATGAGACTGTTGTACTGAAACAAGACTCAAAGACGAGACCATTGTACTTAAATGGAGACTCGAAAGGAACGAGATCGTTGTACTTAAACGAGAGCCCAAGACGCGACCGTTGTACTGAAACGGAGACGCGAAGAAATGAGACTATTGTACTGAAACAAGACTCAAAGACGAGACCATTGTACTTAAATGGCGACTCGAAAGGAACGGGATCGTTGTACTTAAACGAGAGCCCAAGACGCGACCGTTGTACTGAAACGGAGACGCGAAGAAATGAGACTGTTGTACTGAAACAAGACTCAAAGACGAGACCATTGTACTTAAATGGCGACTCGAAAGGAACGAGATCGTTGTACTTAAACGAGAGCCCAAGACGTGACCGCTGTACTGAAACGGAGACGCGAAAAAATGAGACTGTTGTACTGAAACAAGACTCAAAGACGAGACCATTGTACTTAAATGGCGACTCGAAAGGAACGGGATCGTTGTACTTAAACGAGAGCCCAAGACGTGACCGCTGTACTGAAACGGAGACGCGAAAAGAAATGAGACTGTTGTACTGAAACAAGACTCAATTGGGGATAACAACAAGACTTGGTAGAAGTATCCACCCGGGGAAACGGAGCTGCATTCTGTGGGTAACACTTCAATCTGATTGGAGATGTAACGGGTCTTATGTAATATACCTCAAAACTGGCCCATGCTGGTATGCATATGTTTGAATTCATGGCGTAATGCTCCATGAGAATGGAAATGCTACGCTTTGGAGGATGCAAATGCGATGATGATTATGCGTATGCAAATGCTAAGAGATCTCCTGATAAGGAGACTGCAAGTATCCCAGATAGCTTGACTTGGGGAGGAACGATGATCACTACATTGACCTGGTTCATCTTAATGAGGAGGAAACAACTCTGTGGGGAAAACTGTTAATAATTCACCGGCTTTGAACTGCCGCCATTGCCAAAAATAAATTGGACTTTGAGATTGGAGTGCCAAGACCCTGCTGGAGATAGACTCTTCTTGAACTTTGATGGGGAAGTGAGGACCTTCCTGACTTGGTTGGGAACCAAAGGCATGATATCGCTGAGGAAGCAACTGCTGGGGAGGCAAAACACTCCTTGCACTGTTGAGGATTGCCCCTGTCTGAAGGGAAACTTCTGTTTGGGGATGACACCCACTCTCTGCTACCTTGCTGGGTGAAATTTCAACTTCCACTGTACTGGGGATGGTGGAGGATGTCAATGATAAAGCTTCCCGCTAAAGACAAGAGCTCAAGTTGCCACTTGCTGGGGATAAAAGATAAATCCTCTCATGTTGGGAATGAGAGATGTAAGGCGTCTCATGCCGGGGATGAGAGATGATGATATCCTTCTGCTTAAGAAGTAAACTTCCATTTGCCGCACTACTGGAGAAGGGATTGTCTAATGAGACTTGCTAAGGAATTTTGATCAATGAAGCTTGCCGACGAAATAACTCTTGAAGTACTGTGCTGACAATGGCTTTGCCCCTAGCCCCGGGTTGATAGGTTGTCAACTAATCATGAGTGCACAATGATTCTTTGTAATTTCCAACTCGCCTCAAACTAAGGTCCATCAGAAGAAAATGTCTCAAGAGAATTTTACAGAAAACATGACATACGAAATGCCTCAGTGTCTTCAAACTCTTGGAGAGATTCGTTGGATCTCGAAATAACTGCCCCAGACTGCATGGTCTATGAAAGAAATTTGCCTCGCAAGGATTCATGAAAAACCTCATATCACTGTGAAATATTCTGCCCCAGTATTTTGGGCTTTGGATAGGTGCTTTGAATTTACCGTCTTCGGAAAAAAGTGACTTCTGATGCTCTTGTGGTGGCCTGCTCCAGTACAAGTCTTGAAGTGATCACCTCTGAATGACTGTGCTTTGAAGAAAACACCAAGATCAATTGTTCTTTGAGAGATTGAATCTCGAAGTAATTGCCCCAGTTTGGCTGAAATTTGAATGAATGCCTCCGACCGATGGCTCTTTGAGAGATTTGAATCTCGAAGTGATTGCCCCAGCTTGGCTGCATTTTGAAGAGATTGCTTGACATGATTGCCCCGGATTAGTTGGCTCTTACCAGGAATGTTGGGAAAGTCCCTACTCGATGGAGTTTTCTTTAAAAGCGCACCTCGACAGATTGTCCTTCGGAAGTTTCAGACTTCTCAACTTGGCAAGATTAAGCTTCTGGACTGAAGTTTCGTATGTGAATTTTTATGATGCCCAACAAATATATGCAAGCAGAAAATGTTTATTCTAAGAATGAAAATTCTAATGCAACACACATGTTAATCTTGAAGTTTTACTGTAAAAAGATGTCGCCAACCTTTGTGAGTGAATCACTGGTTAAGATACGACATTGATTTTTGATGAATGAAAGCATGCACATGCAACACCAACAAAGAACTTTTAGCACAACTCATAGGAGTCAGGAACGCGATCTTGTGGTAGTACGCTCTCAAAAATAACCTTGTTTCAGTTAGGACTTTTGAGGGTTGTATTGTGGCCTGGTTCACGGTTATAGAAACAAAAGATATAGGCTCGAAGTTTATTTGTACCCACCCGTCTTCGTGATGTTCTCCATTCCTATGTTCAGCTAGCTTTCACAAGCGCTCACTTCTTAAAAAGGGTTTTGTGATGGTTGAGGAACCAATTACACTAACAGTTTAAGCACCACTCATGTTGTTGTTGGGAGGCAGTCACCCCTATTGTCTTTTGTGTCTGTATCACACGACTTTCTTCTTATTCAAGGATCTTTCTTGTGTAATCCTTTTCGTCTTTCGCTTTTGCATTATTTTGCTTATCCCTAAATTTTGCCTGGACTGATTCTTGTGAATCTTTGATTGTGAAGTCCAGCGGGATACCCTAATTTTTGCCTAAGTCGCTTGTTTTCAAGTTTCGACTTAGCGGACTTTTTCATTCTTTTTTTTTTGAACAAATCGTGTGACACTGTTTGTCTTGATGGCTTTGAAAGGGTCGTGACTGTCTCATTTTTCAGTTGATGAGGGATAACCATTGTGGTTTCCGGTCTTTGGACCTATTGATTGGGATAACCATTGTGGTTTTTGGTCATTGGACCTCTTGATTTGGTACAACGAAAGGTAATGGATCCTCATGTGTGTACTCCTTTTGAAATTTGAACGCTCGGTTAAACTAACTGACGCCTACCCTGCCCCTGGGTTAAATGCAAGGGTTTTCTTCATGCGAAAAGAAACTCCTACTTCAAGGCTCAAATGGGTTGGCGAGGGTCTATCTCCCTTATATCTCCGGTGTTTAGGATTTGAAACAATGCCTGTACATCGTCAACAAGGTTTTTCTCAAAAGCACACAATTAGAGATTTTTGCATTTTCATTTCGTCATCCTCCCTCATAGAGTTTAAACACAATAGTTGGTATTGCAATGCACATAGACAAAATCATGAGTAAATACGAATGGATTACTTCAAGAAAAACATGTGCATTTTATTATGGTTATCATTCAAAAAAACAAATAAGTTTCATGCATGCATACAAATGTTTAAACAAACAATATAAACTACAAATGAAAATGCAGTAAAGAAGCTGAACACTGCCGTCACTGAGGAGACTTGACTCCGTATGGACTTATTGCTTCTGAAGATGCCTTTGCAAATTGGGAGACCCATTTGATGAGGAGACTTCAATATGTGAGCAGACTTTCTGGCATGATGACCTTTGAGTCGATCAAATTCTGGACCTTGTCTTCACCTTTGCCTCTGAAAGACTTGCAATCTTCAATTAAAAGGCCAGGTGCCCCAGAATGATAGTCATACTTAGCATTGAAACCCCAAAGGAAACTTTGTCGGAGATGATCCTGATGCAATTAGCTCAACCACTCCGAATTTGCGTAAATGATGAAACTTGTTGCACGTACGTCATCAGAATATGATCAAACTTCTTCTCAAGTTGTTCTGGCCTTTACCCTTATGCTCTGCCCTTAGGACTCTCTTGGGAAGCTGAAATTGGATCCTGGCAAACGACATCTGAAGGGAAGAGGTTGATAAATGAAGTTGATAAATTAGGTTGCTCGAAAAGATCTGATTTGATCTCCTGCCTACGTATCTCCATTGACCAATGGAGAATCAGAGCAGCGTAGTTCCCCTCAATAGGGATGAAAATAGCTTCATTCAGAATTTCCATAACCAAGCTCATCTGAGTCTTCATCTGGTTGACTTCCTGTTTCAGCAGTTTCTGGTTTTGAAATAAAGCTTATACCTCTGCCCTGAATGGCCTCAGCTGGGTCTTCCTTCGATTACCTCCGCCCGGAGTTGCTTCAAATATATACCTTGATGATTGTGATTCAAGTTGTCCATTCTGATGAGAAATCAAGTCAGGAAAAGAATTTGTCTCTGAACACCTGTCAAGAATGCAAGGATGTATGCAAATGCCATGTTCAATTATTTATGAGGAATCTATTTGTTTTGATTCAAGTTTTGATACAGAAAAATCCAATAACATGATTTAGATATGTGATCCTCAGAAATAACTAAACATGTGTGCAGAAATGCTATGATGTCATGTATGCAATAGGCATGTGATCAATGATCTGATGTTGGTGCCGGTGTTGAGCAATGAGTCAAGTGTTTGAATAGAATCATAATAGTAGCACCATCTCTGTATAGAACCCCATAACTGAGAACCCAATAACTGTAGAACTGGATCATATAATAGAATAGTCACTGATGGTGTTGAAGTTGAACAACGAGCCCAGTGCCTGTGGAGAGTCATAATAACAGTTACAATATCAGGGTCACAATGGTAATCACAATAACAATTTCTCTGGATAGAAATCTCGGATCTCCGAATCAAAGAACCATAGAACACTGAACAATACTGGCAAAGTGGGTATGTTGAAGTTTAGGGTTCCTGCAAACCTGTAAACCCCTCCCAATCTCACGGGTGTGCTACTCGGGTCAACATCACGGACTCTCAAAGCCGAACAGCAATAATACGTTCACCATTTCCGAGAAATGGCTCATGACCAAATCAGGGAATCGGTTTGGCATTATGTACTACTCAGGGAGGCCTCAGCTGAGTCCAAGGAAACAAGCATCCTTCACAAGTCTCCAGCTTCAAGCACTGAATTGAGAAACAATAGTACATTCATCCCGAAGGGTACAATACTATCGTCATACGAACAGTTTTACTTTAATTGAATTCCTGTAAGAGAACCAGGCCATCCTATGCGAGTTCCCAATGGACCCTCGGATGCGAGTGGGTTTGCCAACAAATGTGGTCTGCCACTGTCATCACTGGAGAGGGTTGTTTCCATTAAGGTTCTCAATGATCGGTCCCCAGCTTCACATAACCATCAAGGTTGTATCCTGAAGTGGGGAAGAACCCCCACACAAGATAGTTCCAAGACAGTCGCAACCTGGGTGTGGAACACATCACCACTCATCATGTAACCATGCGAGCACAACGTGTCCACGCTAATCCTATAGTGCACTCAAGCCGGGTAGTTGGCTTATCTCACAGTAACTCCCATCCCGCAGAAAAAATGAAAACCAGCACAGCCAGACAGTCCAGTATAATATGATGCATGAAAAATAAAATACTGAAAGCGGTAAATAAATGTGATAAAGTGAAGCTGTAAAGTAAAGACTGTAAACGAAAACAGTAAAGCAAAACTAAAGCACACAACAGCAAACAAACACCCAAAGAAGCAAAACCAAACAGGCGCTAGGATTGACTCTACAAGGGAAACCGAAAGGATCAGGTTAAGTCCCCAGCAGAGTCGCCAGCTGTCGCTCCCGGGATTTTCATCCTAGTACAAACGCGAAAGTGGCGCGGAAAGGTTAGAGTCGCCAGCCAGACATTTTTATCCCGAAAGAATGGGAAAGGTAATGTTGCACAAACCTGAGGAAGAAGGAAAGGACAAGGTCCTGCAAACCAAAGATCGGAGTTCGGGAGTCGGTTACGAATTGAGAAGGTATTAGCACCCCAATCCGTCCGCTGTACCCGACGGGATCCACACTTGCTTGTTTGTTTCAATGGGTGAGAAATATAACTGCTGCTGAACAAATGAACCGCTAACTGGAATGGATATGAGAAATGAGAAGAGAACTGAAATAAGAAAATGGAAAGAAAGGGGAAATGTAGGGAAAATGAAGAGTGTGCTCGAACGGGCCCTACCCCGCTGCCTACGTACCTCATCGGGATAATGAGGATCAGAGTCGACGTAATTCGCCTAACCTAGGCGAGAACTATTTGTTTGTGTTTTTTACAGCTGGAACTGTGTATGTCTATGCTCAGGTGTTGCAGGCTCGTCTGGTACGAGTGCGTTTACCGTCTTGCAAATGAGACAAGTCGTCGCGAGTTCGCGTTGTGAGTGAATGAGATGAGAAAGAGAAGTTCCCGCAGGATAGTCGCTTATTATTTGTTTTTGTCTTTTAGAAGAAGTGTTTTGAATTTTGTTTGTGAACATTCTCATACTAAGACCTATCAATCGCGGTGAATATTTATACCTCGCCCCGAAACAGGACGCATATAAACACTCCACAACAAAGTCTCGTGTCGTACAAGATTGTTCGGTTTTTATTAAGTGTTTTATTGCTTTTCTTTATGAGATGAGAAAGAATGACTCAAATTGAAAAAGGACAAACTAAGGGGGAATAAGACACAACCCTAAGTTATTTATTAAAATGGTGGTCCTATGGTTAATGAGGTATTCTAATCCTAAGAAAGAAAAGGAAAAGAAGAAGAGAGAGTTAGAAACTAACTTACTTCCTAAGGAAGTTAAGTTGTCTCTAAAGAAAGGGAAAGCCTAAAAGAAAAGCACAAAGTGCTAAGGCAAACAAAATTAAAATGCATAAGAGATGGGAATGAAGTAATGCTTACCTCAATCTTCCCCCCTACAAAACAAAAGTTAGCATGGCAATGCATATTGAAAGTAAAATCAAAGCATGAAAGCGATTAAGTACCATAAACGTCCTAGAATGGAACTAGGGTTCAAAATAAGACCTAAGTCTAAAGGTGAAGGTACCTAAAGGTTACATGACTTTTAAAGTCAGTAGCTACATGATATAGGTCCCTAAGGATGCTAGGATACCTTACAAGATCAAACTATGTCAAACTATGTACAAAAAGTTCACCTAAGTTCACATAAATGCAAATTAGGGTTTATGGATGAAGTATGAATGCACATGGCTTATAAGCATGAATTAATACATGAAATGAACATCAAAGTCAGTAGTGAATGCTTATGAAGATGGATTAAGGAATATACAATCATGGATGCAATGGATTAGGCATATGGGGCAAGAAGAAGAAGATGTGAGAAGAAACGAACAAAAATCGCATAAGATCGCACATGATGAAAGTTAAGGAAGAATGACATGTGAATATGAATGAAATGATTATGGGTCAGTAGCATACAAGGTATGAGATGCACTTAGAATGCATGAATAGGCATTAATGATTTCCACATAATTAATGTTATTATTTAGAGGAGAAGAGAAATGAGTTTAGGTTGAAATTAGTTCACATAAGTATGCACTTTAAAGCACCAAAACAAACCAAATGATTATGGTTCAAAAAATGACCTATGACTAGAATTAAAGACATACAAATGACCTATAATTAACTCCTAGAAGTTACCAAAAAATTGCCTCAAGCAAATGGCATGAATGCCTTCTTAAATCCTAGGATATGGAGCAAATACACACATGAATCAACCTAGGATCTAGGTGACATGGAAAAATAGCAAAAAGCCTTTAAAAATTATGAAGTTAAATCCCTGGAATAACAAAGTCATTATCTCACATTTTCCAAAAGGATTGTACAATATTATGCACCAAAGTGCCAAAACAATTCCTTGACTAGCGAGGTAACAAAACATGATCACCAAAAACAACTCCACAAAGTGGATCAAAAAGGGCACTAAAAATTATGAAAAAAATGCCTAATGAGCATAAAAATGTCACAAATTACAGTGATTAATCACACACAAAAAATAGGTTTCGCACCTATGGGGAAAAATCGATTTCGGTCCCTTATGCCAAAACACTCCCTTTTGGGACAGCTCATGAACTAAAATCCAAATTAATTATTAAAACCACCCAAATCTGGAAACAAAAAATATGACAAATTAATTAAGAGGATGAGGATCACTCATGAATTTTTCCAGAATTTTATCTCACCTAAAACTATTTTTAAAAAATGCGACGAAATAGGAAAAAAGTGGATTTTAAGGGAAAGTGAAAGGAATCGATCCTAATGATTCGTAACCTAATCCCTAAGCTCCGAAATCGACACAAACCAACATATATCATGAATAAATCCAATGCCTCAGGTAGGAGGTCCCAATATGCACCTTAAGCTATATGGTCCTAAGCCGCATACTACTAGAATGATGCTTAAAAGTGGGTTGTCGAAACTACTTACTCGAATGACGTGTCGATTCTTCATATAAAAGAAATCCGGAAAAACCTCAAGAAAGTTCTTGTAGTCTCCATAAGCAAAATAAATGCCTATCTTCCATATTTGCTTTGTGATGCTTTGGCCATAACCGAAATCGATCCATTATCGATAAAAAAAACACATGAATACTCACCCAAAATTAATTCAAAACCAACAATTAAAATTATCCACAAAATTTTAATCAAATATTAACAAGAAAATAAATTAAGATACTAATCCATGAAAATTAATTAACAAAAGAAAATTAACAATTTTTTATAATGACAATTAATTAAGAATCTATATAGACATTTCTAAATAAGCAAATAAGAACACAGGGGGTGCGGAATGAAACAAAGACGTTGTGAATAAAAACTGTCCAAGGTCCAAACCCAGATCAATCCACAGGGGGTGTCGAAATGGAGATTGATGGTGCTGATAACGATTCCATGGCCTGTCATTGTTAAGCCCAAATCCAGATTGCTTATGAAACCCTAAATTCACAAAATCACAAGTAAAAATAACAAACCCTCTCCTTCTTCTTGGATGCGCCGCGAAGTTCAGTTTCCACCGCCGTCAATCCTGCACTCCGTCATTCCCTTCCCTGTTATCCAACTTGCCGACAACCAAATGAAACCGCTACGTCGTGCTTCTTTCTCCGACGTCCCCTTCACCGTTCAAAAAACACAATGTCGCAAGGGAATAGGAACTATGCCGCGGCTTGCTCTTCTTCTTCATGTGCCGGCGAAACTCATTTCAGCAAGCCCCGCCGAAAACCAGTGTCGTTCACCTTCTCTGCTTTGCCGTGACCGCCCTTGTTCTTCGTCATCAATCTCGCGGAAAAAACGAACGGCTACCCCGCTCTCCGCCGCCATAACTTCATCATTTTAAACTTACCTTCATCTCAGTATTCAAAACCACCATCTCAACTTGTTCTAGCCCTCAACTCATAACGACGACTGTCACGAACTCGCAAAGACAATCAAGGAAATCGAAACGGATCGGGATTTTCTCCGATGACCTTTGCGACGAGAAATACATCATCGATCGCTCGAGCTCGGGTTTGATTGCTCCCACGCGATCTTTCTTTTCTATTCATCACCGCCGCCGACAACACCATCCTTTATTTCTCAATCCACAGTGCGTGAATTTACATGATTCGGTGGAAGATTCAACTGATCTGTGATGGGGACGGTGAATCCTTTGGTGAAGATCAAGTTCAACGCTCAGGTATGGTTGATTCGGCTTCATTTCTCTTTAGTTCCGATCTGCTATTACTTCCTCTTCTTCGTCTTTTCTTTGATATTTCCGCTTTGGTGATTTATTGAGAAACGCTCATGCTTGGCACGCGATCCGTTGTTGAATCACTGTGTTGATGCAGGTGAAGAATTGATGCAATGGTTCATGAAGTGATGTCACTGTTGAGATTTGAATATTGTTGCAATGTTGATGATGTGCGACGAGTGTGAGGAGCTGGTGCTGATCGATGAGGTTGATATTGATTTTTCATGTGACGAGAAATTGTCGAACTCGTAACTCTTTTCGTGAGTTCTTGATGATTGTAGGATGTGATACACGTTCTTGTGATGATTTTTGACGAATCATTTGGCAGGTCTTTGATGATGATGATATGAATGTATTTGGTTGAAGGTGATGAATATGGCGAGCAATAATGATTGGGGATTGATGAAGCTCTTCAGTTTTGGTTTTGGAGATCGCAGCTGTGCTGATGTTGTTTGCTGTGTTGAATCTTTGTTACAGGTATTGGAGACCATGATGAAGATCGAAGGCGATGATTCGATCGTTGTTTTGGGATATCAAATATTGGAAGCAGAGTTGATGAAGAGAGTTCAGAGAATGATCTTGTGATGATGAAGTTGGAGAGAGCTTTGGAGATTGCTGCCAAGATCCCCCAACCTGAGTTTTCTCTGTGTTCTTTGTAATGATAATGCCCTGTGATGTTGAATCTTCTTCTTTTTTTTTTTGAAGGTGATGCTGAATTGATTGTATTCCAGGATCTTTTTTTCTGCTATATCAGTTATGGATATAACTGATTTTTTCTGTTATTTTTGTTTGTAACTGTATTGGTGTTTATAACTGAACTCAGTTATATTATTCTGCTGAATTCAGTTTTCTTGTACATGAAAATTTTTTATGCTAAGACTTTGAGATTCAAACCATCTTTTCTAGTTCTGAGTTTTTTTATCAAATTTTCTATCATTATTATTTTCCAATGTTTTATTGTCAAAACTAACATAAGGAAAGTGGGCTTGGAAAGAAGAAAAAGGATGGACTCAAAATATTGACATAAGCTGCGAAAAAAAATAAAATAGAATTGGAGTATATACAAAAAGGCTTTGGTAATCGGTGAACATAGGTTTAATTGTGACTACAAAAAAAGTAATGGGCTTAGTAAACATATGAATGGATGACCATTTTCTTTTATGGTTTATGGAACAAAGATAATAATGATGCCAAGCTCGAAAATATGAGCTTAGAAAGGTGGTCAAATGGTTTTACAAATGACCTGGATTTAGTACTTGTAAAGAATATGAGAATTGGATTTAAGAAAAACGGTTCAACATGAATTAAATTGAATCAAAAAAATGGATAAGGAAACGATAAGGGTTTGTATTTGAAATGGATATCGATGACTTGAATTTGAATGACGCCATCCAAATAAACCATAATCGCGCCCCTTTCCGTCCTTAATTCGAATCAAATTACTTGAACCAAAAACTTTGACATCATGATGCATCCTAAAACCAATGCCTCGAACCATGTTTCTCGAATCACTTGGGAATGACATAGGCGCACAAATATTTCTGCAAAATAATCCCAAATCAACTTAAATCGATAGTTGAATCACAACATACTAAGACCCTTATCTCTGAGGAAAATCAATGAAGGAAAACTTTTCATTCCTAGAAGAAACCTTAATTCACACTTCATTGTTTGAATAACCAGCAGGATCAGTCTGAGATGTTGAAGAGAAATAAACTCTTAATTCACCTTGTTAACATCAACTCTTTTGATTAAACCTCTGAATAAAGAAAGAACCTGAAGCTTGATAATCCTCTGAATAGGGAAATTCTCCTAATGTTTGGAGATCAACCTCTGTCTTAACCTCGAATGCACTAGCCAGATGAATCACCTTTGAATAGGGAAATTTGAGTCACCAAAAAATGTTTGATCCCATGCCTTATGAATCCATGAAATGCATGATTATGATGTTATGACCTAATGGGAAATGCAGATGAAATGCAAAGCGGCAAGCCAATTAAGGAAACAAATATGAGGGCAAATTTTGAGGTATTACAGTGTCCTCTTTGAGATTTTCACATTTTTTAAGAAAATGATTAATTGTGTTGATTTTAATGATAAAATTGGTTTCATTTACTAAAATAACCTTATTAATAATAGATAGTGGAATATTTAAATGAATTAAAATACAATAAATAAAAATAATTTAGTAGAAAGAAATAATAAATATTAAATTGATATTCTAAAGAGACAATAGAAAAGATAACACATATTGTAAGACGAATAAAATATTAATTATTTTGAGTTTCACCTATGAGAGATTTATGGGAACACTCACCCTAGACATCGGCTAGTGTGATCTTTCTTGTCCGCAATAATATCAAACATAAACTTTATAAAGTCAAACTCCTTTAGATACTTACGTAGTACACGTCCATTGAACTTGTCCTGGAAACCAATTATACCATTAAAATAAGTTAGGAGTCAAATTGTACTTTTCAGTTTTGTATTGGAGAGATGTTTGACTTCGAAAATGTCTGGGTTTCAAACTTTCCATTTTGATTTTTGGGTATTACTAGTATGCAATGTTACTTTATGCTGGCACGGTTGCTGACTTTTTTGTATTAATTGACATAGAGAAACGGTTGCTGAAATTTTGTATTAATTGATAGAGAAAAATGGATAGTTATTTTATTCGAAGGGTTGCCATTTGGTTGCATTTGACTTTAGGATTTAACTCATTTATTGATAATAGAACTTACTAGGAGATATTGGCATTATTATGTGACAGGTACGAGTAAACAGGCACTGCTATTTCCATGACTAATGGGGATACATGTAACAATTATGTTTTCTTTTCTTACAAGTTGAGATACTTTTTGCATATGGAGTTACTTTTCTTTATTTGTTAGACATTTTGATTGTGCACCTGTGGAGATTTTATGCACTTATTGTGTAGAAAGGAGTAAGGGATTGAGTCAACACAATTTGACAGAAATGATGAATGGTGATTCTTTGTGCAAGATATTCTCCTCCAAATTAATTCAAAAAATATCTCCTCCAAGTTAATTCTAAACAGTCGTATTATATATTTTGACAAAAGTAAAATATTAAGTGTTTATAATTATCTATAATAAAATATTATACTCAATCAAACATCCATCGATATTGTTACAAACAAGATCTATAATTATGGGCACTTTTCTAAAAGTAGTTGATACTTGGACAAAAACATATCGATTGTGTCAATTGTTTTCTGGTACTGTTGTTGATTTTTGCCTCGACCTGAATTTAGCAACATGGAATTGAATATCAACTTTATATTTTGTAACTGTTTCATCATCATGTTGATTGCCATCTTTATATCATTAAACTGCTTCACTGTCTCCGGTATTACTTCTGCACCTCCTCCATCAATTCTCAGAGCTTTAAAGTTGTTGATCACTTTTAAAAACTCTTCTTCTGGATCAATTCTCATACACTTCATCAATTTCAAAACCTCGTCATCTTGAATTTCACCTTTATGACCAGCATTATCACCACAATCCTTCATCACCAAAACAATATCTCTGTCTTATTCATTCCAACTCCAAACATAAAAATTAATAGAGAGAAAATAATAGAGAAGAGGAGGGACATACCATTTGATTTGAAGAGAGAAGAGAAGGCTTGTTTGTGTTTGTAAATTCTAACTATGCATTGCTAGACATATATATAAGTAATGGAAATCTAATTAGTGTAACCCTAGATTAGATTTTAGGTAGTTTTTTTATTGAGATTTTATAGGATTTTAAAAGATTCTGATATTCATTAAATATTTTTATAAAATTAAAATATATTTTGTGGTATTCTATTAATAGGATCGTGATTTTTTAAAAGATTTTTTTTTTTTAAATTTAAAATACATATATCAACCATCTCACTCAATCAAGAGTTTCTCAACAAAATTTGGAAGGCTTTGTCTATTGTTGGTTAAAGTCTCTTTCAAAAATTTTGGAACTTGTTTTCATATGTTTTCTTATTAATTGGGTCTTTTTTTATAAGTGAATATGTATTAAAATCAAGTACTAGATATGCTTAACTTTAACTCAAATATAAAGGAAGAGAAAGTAAAATCCAACAACTCCAACAAAACTAAAGTTCCCGGTTTAAACAAACAAAAAGGTCAACCAATCAAACATTTAAGCTAACTTTATGAGCTACCTCCAGCCTACAAGAACCGAATCGTTAAGTGATTAATTAATCTCAAATTAATCCCGAATTGAAATGTTGTTACTTTGGCTTTTAAATTCTAACTTCTCAAAACATTTAATAACGTCTAACACTCATTCATTTTGACCATCAGAACTTTCTTTTTGAAAAATGACCAAGAACCCTAAATCCCCAAATTAGTGAAGATCTCAAACCCTTAAATTACATTTTCTTTTCAAATCAAATCCCGATTTAAAGTTCACTCTCATCATTTAAGCTCATTCTCATAATCTAAGCTCACTCTCACAATTAAGTTCAGAATGAAAGGGTACTTGTGTGAAAGTGATTTTGTGAATAAAGGCCAAAAATCAATGCCAATACAATCTTCCTAGATTTGACTAAATAGAATTTTCCTTATATAGCTAATTTTGTAAAAGGGATTTTTTGTTGTATGTATGTAATAATTTTGTGAATAATTTTTTGAGCAATTCTGCCATTGACCATTCTAGCTAGATGTTAGTCATTAAGGATCATGTTAGTTAGCTCAATTGTGTTTGAAAGTATTGAAACTGTTAACTATTTGAATTAAAGTTATATTATTTAATACCCAACTAATTGTTGTTATGGTTATTGTTCAACCATTACAAATAATGGTTATGTTGATGTGAGCTGGTTTTGTACTAAAAGTGTTGTAAATGTGTTTTAAAATCTTTGTTGATGAAGAGAAAGAAAACATATTTTAGAGATTATATTTACCGCGAAAATCGAACGGGAAAAAAATCGGGCGGTGAATAGTATCATCTATATGGATGAATAGTATCGTCTGTACGGATGAATACCAAAGTCCGTACGAATGAATAGTAATGTTCGTACGGTGAATAATATTTTCAGTTTTCGAGCATTATTTCGGTTCGGTCCATGGATCTAGATTTTGGGCTTTGTTTATTAGGTATTTGCTATTATAAATATGTATCTCTTATATGTTTGGTGTGTGAAAATCTTAGGGTTTACACCAACAAGGAAAATCAAGGGTTTAAAGGTATTAGGTTTCAGCACAAAGAAAACATTGGATTACACCTTGGCTTTGAGTGATTCAAAATAGGGTTTTTCTTGGGCGCCTTCAGGGTTGTTCTTCGGAACCTGAAGGCGAAGACTATTTTCTCGTAACTCATCTGTAATATCTTGTAACAACTTTCTGAGTATAGTGAATTGGAGAGTTGTTCTCTCCCCCAGAGTAGATCGTTTGATCGAATTGGGTTAACAAACCTTCGTTTTGTTTCTTGCCTTATTCTGTTATATTACCTATATACGGATTATTATTGTTGTAAACAATTTATTTTGGTTGCTACTATTATTTTCCCCACAAATTAATATTGAATTTTGTTGTAATTCACAACAAGATTCTCAACAAGTGGTGCGGTGAGCGTGAAGCAAAGTGAGCATCATGGTTAGTAGATGGTAGATCGAGAAATTTTACGGTAACAACAACTTCGGGTTGTGGAAAATTAAGATGCAATAAATTTTATTCAAGAGAAGTGTATCAATGCTTTGAAGAGTGAAACATTGATGTCTGCAGGGCTTATACAGGTACAGAAGACCGAGATGATGGATAAGGCCAGAAGTGCCTTTATCTTGTGCCTCAGGGATAAAGTTCTAAGAGAAGTCGTCAGGGAGTAAACTGCAGTTACTATATGGGCAAAAATTGAATCATTGTATATGACAAAGTCTTTTCCTCACAGATTGTATCTAAAACAACAACTTTATTCATTCCAAATGGTGGAGAACAAATCCATAGTTGAGCAACTTATAGAATTTCACAAGATTATCGATGATCTTAAGAATATTGAAGTGAAGATTGATGATGAGGACAAAGCTTTGCTCCTGTTGAGTTTATCACCCAAATCCTTTGAGCACTTTAAGGATGCCCTTCTTTATGGCAAGGTAGGTACTATTACTTTTGATGAAGTCCAGACGGTGGTTAAATCCAAAGAATTTTCAAACTCAGAAGATTTGAAGATTAAAGATAGTGGTGAAGGCTTAAATGTGTCATGAGGAAGAGATGAGCGTAAAGGGATGTCCAAATCAAAGAGGTCTGACAAGTCAAAGGTAAAATGTTTTAATTTTCAGAAAATCGGTCACTTTAAAAGGGATTGTCCTGAAAGAAAGGTTAATAAAGATTCTCTTGAAGTTGTAGATGCCTTGGGTGAGGAAACTTGAGATATTTGGGTCATTTACTCAGGTTGCTATTATCACATGTGTCTAAGAATAGAATACTTTGAAACTTTGAAGATGGTGCAAGGTGGAGTAGTTCACCTTGGTAATAATAAGACATGCAAGGTTCATGGTATTGGTACGGTTAGATTTAAAATTTTAATGATCGTGAACTTCTTATTCACAATGTGAGGTATGTTCCAGAACTCAAGAGAAATTTGTTATCAATAAGTATGTTTGATGATCTATTATACTAGAGTTGAACGTGGTATTTTGAAGATTTCACGTGATGCATTGATTATTGCTAAATGATCTAAAATATGTGGTTTATATATTTTAGAAGGTTCAAATGATGTTATTCATTCATCGTTAACTAGTGGAGGTTTTCATGATAAGTAAAAGCTATGGGATTTAAGTTTAAGGTGTTATGAATGCCTTGAGAAAGTTTCAGAGGAGTATAATGAATTTTTTAGAAATCAAGGGATAAAAATGCATGTTACCACTGAGTTGTTATTGATTTTTTGGGGAAGAGCTGAGGTTAAAACAACTAACTTGGTTGGTAAAGAATTTCTTCAGAAGAAGAATAGTGAAAACCAAGGGAGAAAACCGGTAGAAACTATAACGGAGAAAACTCAGTTTGAGGTGGAGTTTCATACTATGGATGCTAGCAGTAGTGAGGGAACATTTACCGAGATCTCTGATTATCATTTGACTCATGATAAGGTAAGGAGGGTTATTGTAACATCTCAAAGGGATAATTATGATAGTATTGAATATTATATTTTTAATGTGGCTGAAGGACTGCAAAATAAAAGAAGAAAAACCTTCAGGGAGACATTTGAAAACAGACGAATTCAAGGGTGGTTGAAAAATCATACTTGTAGGCTTGTTAAATTACCTAAGCAGAAAAAGGTAATTGGAAACAAGTGGATGCAAGTGACGAGATTACGATTCAAGGGTTGCTTGAATTTGATCTAGGTTATTGATTAGAGTTTCAATTTGGTAGAGAGCAGTCATTTTGTTGATTGTTAAATCGTTATTAACACGGTTTAAAGTCAAGGTGGAAATTCTTGTAAATGTGCCTTAAAACCTTTGTTGATGAATAGAAAGAAAACATATTTTGGAGATTGCATTTACCGGGAAAATCGAAAGTTTTAGAAAGTCGGACAAAAAATAAATCGGACGGAGAATAGTGTCATCCATACGAGTGAATAGTATTGTTCGTACGGTGAACAGTGTTTTCAGTTTTCGGGCTTTTTTCGGTTCGGTCTATGGATCCAGTTTTTGGGCTTTATTTATTGGGTATTTGTTATTATAAATATGTATCTCTTATATATTTTGTGTGTGACAATCTTAGGGTTTACACCAACATGGGATAGCAAGGGTCGAAGGACATATGTTATCAGATATGTTGTTGTCGAAACAACTTCAGCCCAAAACACCTTCTTCAATCCAGCACTAACCAACATGCAGCTAACCCTTTATAGGATTGTTCGATTGAATCTCTCAGCTAGACCATTTTGCTGAGGAGGACCTGCTACAGTCTTATGCCTTGCAATCCCAGACTCGACACAGTAACTGTCGAAAGCTTCGTTGCAAAATTCAAGGCCATTATCAGTTCTCAACCTCTTGACCTTTCTGCCAGTTTGAGTTTCGACCAGAACCTTCCAACTCTTGAAATTCTCAAAAGTTTCATCCTTCGTCTTCTGAATAAATACCCATAACTATCTAGAATAGTCATCAACTATGGATAGAAAATATCTTGCACCTGAATATGAAGGATTTCTTGCAGGCCCCCAAAGATCAGCATGGATGCAATCAAGGGATCCATGTGTTCTTTGTTTACCTTTGTTAAACTTCACCCTACAGGATTTACCGAATACACAAGGTTCACAAAACTCCAACTTATCGACTTTGTCACCACCTAGCAGGTTCTGTTTCCCCAGTTCGACCATGCCTCTCTCGCTGACATGGCCTAATCTCATGTGCCATAATTTTGTCTTCGACAATAGTTTCGTGGATGCAACATTTGTCGAACCACTTACAACTTCGGCCTCAAGGGTATACAAGCCTTGTTTCTTCACGCCTCTCAAGACTTCCTTCGACCCCTTCATGAATCTTAGAATACTTTTCTCTCCTTGAAAAACATATCCCTTCTTGTCGAATTCACCAAGAGAAATCAAATTTCTCTTCAAGTCAGGTACATACCTAACTTCAGTCAATAACTTTATTGACTCATCATGGAGCTTGAATCTCACAGATCCAATACTTGCAATTTCGCAAGCTTTGTTGTTTCCCAGCAGCACTGATCCACCATCTTGATCACATAATTCCTCGAACAAATCTTTGTTTGGAGTCATGTGCCAAGTACGACCTGAATCCATAATCCACTCTTTTTCTTGAGTCGCCGCTTGAAACCACAAGAACATTAGATGATTCAAAATCATCTAGAACAATGGCCACATTGACATTATCCTTACCTCCATGATCTTTCAGGCGTTCAGGGAACATCTTTCGAATGTGACCCTCATTCTTACAATGATAACATCGAACACCAGATGATTCACCACTATAAGACTTCTGCTGACTTTTGCCCTTCGTCTTGTCGAACTTACCATCCTTTCGCAATAATTTTGCCTTAACGACCAAACCTTCACCAATCATTGAAGGTTTATCCTCTTTTCGTTCATTCAAGTCCTTAGAGTACAAGGCAGATTGAACATCTTCAAAGGTTAGGGACTCTCTTCCACACAAAAGGGTTTCTTTGAAGTGAGCATGTTTTCTGGGCAAAGCCCATAACAACAACAACGCTTGATCTTCTTCATCGATCTTCAAATCAATATTTTCAAGATCAAGAATCAGTTTGTTGAACATATCCAACTGCTCAGCAAACACTTTGTCTTCACTCATCTTGAATGAATACAAGGTTTGCTTCAGGTAGAGTTGATTCACCAACGATTTGGTCATGTACAAACCTTCAAGTTTCAACCATAACCCTGACGTCGTTGTGTCCTTTGATACCTTTCGAAGAACCTTATCACCAAGGCTCCACAATATTACGTTGTTGTAGCGGTAAAATCATGAGTGTAAGTTATTGATTAACTTAACTCAAGGTACATAGAGTCGCCACCGCGCTTTTATTTATTTCCAAATGGAAAAAGGGAAAAGAACGAACAAAACCTAATGAATCTAAAAGCAAAAGCTAAAAGAAACAAACAGAGAACGAGTAAGGGGATAGGTTACAAATCGGGAAGGTTTTAAGCACCCGACATGTCCGTGGTACTCCACGGGAACCCTTTGAAATATTTACTGCATTTTTGGTTTGAAATGGTTTGCTTGAAAAAAGATTGAAGAGATGAGAAGAAGAATGTTTTTTTTAAGATTTTTGTGTTTGAAGAGGTTTTAACGCCTCATGCCTACGTACCCACAAAGTGCAATGCGAGATCAAAACCCCGTAGTTCGTGGTACAAATTGTGAAAAGAAACAATGAGTTGAATTGATTTTAAAATGTAAAGATAAGTCGTCATTCTTTAGCGAATAATTCCACTAGAAAGAATGAATCATATCTAAACATAAAAAAAGGTTAAAAGAAACGCGCACGAGGGCACAAAAACAATTGAATGAGTTTTGAAAAGTTTTAAAGTTTTTGAGAAAGAAAGTTTCGATATGCTTATGTGGTTTAGCATTTATTAAGAAAATTAAATGAAAAGGTAAAAATCACATGACCTAAGTCAAGGTTTGATTGCGAAAGAGTTTTGAAGTTTGAAAACAAAGAAAGTTTTTTTGAAAATAGGAAGGAGATTTGAAAATTGAAGAAGAGGGAAGAGATGAAGAGACTATCCTAAGACTTGAAAATAAAAGCTAAAGGAAGAACGATCAAACCATATGGCAAGCATTCTTTGAAACAATCGGATTTCCATCTTCATAACCAAGTGAACTCAATCGGAGCCAAAGTCTTCAATCCATAACAACTTGAGCAAAGGGATAGATCCTAAAATCTAAGTCCGAAACTCCACGTCCAATGCTAAGGATAGTAACCACAGTCCGAAATTAAAGTCACAAATCTTTTAGATGTTTAATCCGTTATTAGTGTTTTTGTGTCCAAATGGACAAAGGAAAAATCACAAGCATAACAATATAAACATAAACAATATGATGAATGATATAACATAATAAGCATAATAAGAGAGATAAGGAGCGAGAAATTGAAATAAAGAGGATAAGGTGCGAGAGATTGAATTAAAATGGATTATATTCACATTATTATAATATTTACATATAAGTGGTATGATGAACTTAATCAAGCACAACCACAAAAAAAAATAACAAAATCGAGGCAACCGGATCCAAGTGGATCTTATTCCGAATCGGGACAAATTTAGGTCTATGTTAAGCAATCGCCGAGTAATTTACGAAGTAATTACCCTACAAATGAGGCCGGCCACCACTGATTAAAGTGGAAAATATTCGTGCTAATACATGTTAGAGAAATGATATAATGAATCATTCTCCGAAAACATGTCGCACGAAAAGAAAAGGTAACGGTCTAATCATAATCGAGATTTCATTGAATTATCGAAGGCAACCTATCACGATTCCAAAGTATGGAGAATGATCCAAATGATCATTCATCCATAGATTTGAAATAATGAAGATTAAGCGTCTCCGAAAACCAATAATCGCGAATCGGAGATCTCATCGACCAAAAAGAAAAAGAGATGAAATAAAAGATGGATTAAAAAGAAAATGGATCTAATAAAAATCCATAAAGGAAATTGGAATATTTTTTAAATCCTTTTTTCTAAAATATATTTTCTAAATTGTTTCTAAAAAAATTTCTAAATCTTTTCCTAAAATATATTTTATAAAATTCTTATATCAAAAAATAAACTATAACAAAATCATTTAAAAAAAATATAAAGCAAGCTAAAGGATAATAAAAAATAGAAAAAAAGGAAATGGGAGGGGGATCATTCGCGGGACAGGTGGTGGAAACAGAAGCAAATGAATTCAAAAAGATGTAGCCCAAACTATTAATCCTTTAAACCAAAATAATAGAACAATTTATAAAAAGAAATCTTAAAAAAAAAACAAAAAGAAAAGGAAAAGGGCACTTCTTCTTCAGCGAAACAATTCAAACCAATACCTCCTTCTCAAAAATGTCCGTCGTCCTCCTCTTCAAGAAATCAAATCGGTGATTCCGATCATCCGCGAATCTCTCTCTCTCACAATCGATTCCCTCTCTTCTTCTTTTTTTTTTTTTCTCGATTTCTCTGTTGTGGTGGATCCGGCTTCTATTTGCGAGCTGTAAATTTTGATGCTATAAGGATAATGGAAGGTTTTGAAGAAAGGATGGTTGATTGAAGAGGAAGAAGGTAAATGGAGTTGTGTTTCTGTTGATTTGAGAGAGATTATATGAAACAACAAGTTACGAAAGGGGTAAGGATATGCCGATTTAATTTCAAATTGAAGGTTATCGAATGGAGGTTGTGAAGCTTTCGGTTTTTATTTTTTTGACAGGGTTTTGATATGCTTTTTAAGCTTGAGGAATTGAAGGTGAATGGGGTTTCTTTTATAGAGGTATTGGAAGAATTCAGTGATGCCGTTTCGTGAAGGTTATGTTGCGTTTCAGCTCATGACGGATGCGTGCCTTGCTGCTGTATTATTCACTTGCGTTTTGTTTTATTTGTTCATGCGTTTTGATAAGTGCATAAGTTGTTGGCTGGGCTGGGAGTGTGCGGATGCTTGCGGCTTATTCAGTTGGCTTGGTGTTTTGCTTGTGTTTGATTAACTAGCAGCTACCGTTTTGGTGTGTGAGCTGAGGTGAAAGGCTTGCTGTTATTGTTTGATGTGAAGAAGGCATTTGCAAGTTGGGAGGGTGTTTGTGAAGTCTGTTGTGTATGCGGCTTTGAGATGATGGCTTAGAGTGTGCGAAAAGGCTGGAAGTATTGGCTGTGTTGCTTTGGCTAGGAGGCTTGGCTGATGCTTTGTGTGACGTTGTAGGCGTGCGGCTGAATTTCGTGAACTGATGACGAAAATGTGATGGAAAGTTGAGGAAAACTTGCGGAATGTTACGGCTTGGATTCTTTTTTTGTTAATTGTGATGGGCTAATGGGCTTTATTTTTCCTTAATGAAGTTTATGAAAAAGAATAAAATGGGCTTAATGGTTAAATGGACTAATTGGTATATTTGGTGTAGAAAAAAAAAGAAAATTAAGAATTAAGTTGGATATTTGGATTAGAATAAAAAGGTAATGGACATAAAATTTCTAAAAAAAATGGTTAATGGAAATTGGAGAGAATCGAATATTAATGGATAAGAATTGAAATAGGATTTAAGAAATGGTAATTAGGATAATAATGAATAAAAATGAAAAATGGTTTTTTTATATCTAAAATGGATATGAAATTGGATAATAAAAAAAAAATGATAATTTGGATAATCGAACTAAAAATATGATTTAGAAATTGGATGTGAATGAATAATTGGATAAAAAGAGGATCGGAATGGATTTGAAGAAAAAGGAAACTGGTCTTAGGCCCAAAACCAAAGCTTGATCTTTCTTGCACAAACCACAGGTAATGATGAATACAGCCAATACGAAACCACTTAACAACTTGCCAATTCAACCACAATCACTGAAAAATTGCCTGAATTATTCCCTGATAATTCGAATCTGTGTTGAGGGAAATAAATCCACAAATAAATCACTGATGAACTGATAAATCAAGACCACACTTTTCACACATCACTGCCTGATAACCAATGATCTTAGCACGCAACACATCTTAAACTTTCGAATACGCACTGTCTGAGGAATAAACCACTGGCATACACAACTTGCGATTGAAACAAACTTTTGATAGTTTGACCAAGATTAGGTCAAACGTCCATCTGAATCGGATTGTGACTGAACAAACGCCTCTGAATTGAAATCACTGTCTTATCTTTTCAAACCTGCAACACAGAGAAAAAGGAGAAGAAACAGTCTGCAACATATTTTTTTGTTTTGGTTAGAGGTTAGTAAATATAAACAAATAAAGGCAATTAAACATGGTGATCCCATGCGAAGCAAAAACCTGCAACTGAGAAAGATATATGAACCAACACGTGATCTTGTTTGTATGTGAAATGCAGATGACATGCAAAAAATCTTAGGGTCAAAAATTAGGGTATGACAGATGCCCCTATTTAAGTTTCTTCAATCCATAGATAATGAAGATCGAGATCTTCGTTTCGACAAGATGGAAGATACTTAAATATCAAAAAACCCAATTTTTGATCCTAAGATGCCAAAAACTGGAATGGAATGAAATCACTACGCCAAAAATGTTTTTAATAGCGCATCTTAGACAGCACTTTTAAAAGAAAGCGCTGTCTAAGGTTAAAATTAAAATAAAACACGGAAAATGTTCCAAAAAAATAATGAAAGCGCTGTCTAAGGGGGGGTCTTAGACAGCGCTTTCTAAAAGCGCTGTCTAAGACCCCCCCTTAGACAGCGCTTATAGAAAGCGCTTTTAAATATTTACCTTAGTCAGCGCTTTTGATAAAGCGCTGTTTAAAGTTTTTAAATTTAAAAAAAAATAAAACCATAAGCGCTGTCTAAGGGGGGGGGGGTTTAGAAAGCGCTTTTGGAAAGCGCTGTCTAAGGCATACCTTAGAAAGCGCTTTTCCCAAAAGCGCTGTCTAAGGTCTTATTAAAATTAAATTTCAGACTTCTATTTTCGTTCTCTGTTCTTTTTGTTTTCCCTCCTGCGAACTCCAGCGAACCCTAACAGCGAAAGCGAAATCGCATACATTGTTTCAGTCATTGAAAGTGTTTGAATCGTTCGTTCTACTGTTCTTCATTGTGGTATGTGTTTGAATCGTTCGTTCTACTGTTCTTCATTCGGTTTCAGTTCTTCATTCATTATTCGCGGTTTCAGTTCTTCATTTCTTCACTTTTTCATTCATTCGGTTTCAGGCATTGCAAGTGTTTGAAGAATCGTTCATTTCTGAAAGTGTTTGAAGAATCGTTCATTGCGGTATGTGTTTCAGTTTTGATGTTTTTAGGGAAATATCAATTTTGATGTTTTTAGGGAAATATCAGTATTTTTCATGCTATGTTTTTGGTTTAAGTTTTGATGTTTTTGGTTTACACAGTGGTTTTCTCATTATCAACATCACAGTTACCATTACCAAACATGTTTGTTTCTATGAGAGTTGTTGGTGTCTTGAGTCTTGTTTGATGTTCTTAGGAATGGAGTGAAGGTGGCATGATAAAGTGAACATGTAGATTAGTATTATTAAGACTAATTAAATTGAATTGTGTAGCTAGGTTCACGTGATGAGTTTGGTTTAAGATGTATGATATATATATATAGGTGATGAGTTTGGTTTAAGATTAGGCCAATATGTGAAAGTAGGTTTTCGTGAGAAAATATGGATGATATATATATATATATATATATATATATATATATATATATATATATATATATATATATATATATATATATATATATATATATATATATATATATATATATATATATATATAAGTAGTTCCTCATGGATGGAAGGGAATGAGAAATGCTTCAATTTGGTGGAAAGACTTCATTAATTTAGTTTTTCTTTGAATTGATGAAAAGATTCGAGTGAGATAATATGAGATGGAAAATAGTGATATTTTATTGTTTACTTTAGTTATGAAAATGATACTACCTTAGTTATGTATTTTCGTCTGGATTGATTGTTTACTTTAATAAGTAGGAAAACCATGGATAAAACATGGATCTGTGCTGATCGAATGACCAAAGAGTACGAGAGTGGGGTTGCGGAATTCGTTAAGTATGCTGTTCAACACGCTGAAAACCCCAGACGAATGCATTGTCCTTGCTTGCGTTGTTGTTATATTGGTAAGGTTGACGCACATGGATTGAAATCGCATTTGCTGAGGCATGGAATTGATCAAAGTTATCAGTGTTGGATATTTCATGGAGAGAAAATTAACGAGAATGTTGAATCGAGTGGAAAAAGTAATACGACCTATGCTTCATACGACAAAGACACGGAAACATATGATTGTGATCGAGTTGAAGAGATTGTAGAAGCACTGGAAGAAGATCTTCATGATTGTCCTGAAATGTTTGAGAGGATGGTAAGCGATGCAGAGAAACCGTTGTACAAAGGTTGCACTAAATTCTCAAGACTTTCTGCGGTATTAAAGTTGTACAACATAAAGGCGGGCAATGGATGGTCGGATAAAAGTTTCACAGAGTTGTTGGCCCTTATGAGAGAAATGCTACCGGATGATAATGTTCTTCCTAATCGAACCTATGAGGCAAAAAAAATGTTGTGCTCTATTGGCATGAGCTATGATAAGATACATGCTTGTCCTAACGATTGCATTTTGTTTTGTAACGAATATGCAATGTTAACTGAGTGCCCTAAATGCGGTTTGTCTCGATATAAGAAAAGATTATCTCCCGCAAAAGTCTTATGGTATTTTCCGATAATTCCGAGATTTAGGCGCATGTTTCGTAGTGAAACCGATGCAAGACATCTTACTTGGCATGCAGATGAAAGAATTAATGATGGAAAGTATCGGCATCCGGCTGATTCACCACAGTGGTCGAAGATTGATAATGATTATCCTGAGTTTGGATCAGAAGCAAGAAACCTTCGATTGGCATTATCTACTGATGGAATGAACCCACATGGTCTTCAAAGTATTTCACATACCACATGGCCTGTGATTCTTATGATTTATAACCTACCTCCGTGGCTATGTATGAAGCGTAAGTACATGATGTTATCTATGTTAATCTCTGGGCCTAAACAACCAGGTAATGACATAGACGTATACTTGACACCTCTGATCGAAGATTTAAAGATTTTGTGGGAGAACGGTGTGGAGGTTTATGATGGATATAGGAAAGAAAGTTTCAATTTGAGGGCGATGTTGTTTGGCACAATTAATGATTTTCCAGCATACGGGAATCTATCTGGGTATAGCATTAAAGGTCAACGTGCGTGACCTGTTTGTGAAGACGGAACCGATACGATTCGATTGGAACTTTACCAGAAGAATGTGTTTCTCGGTCATCGTAGATTCTTACATTCTAAACATCACTACCGTGGGTGGAGAAAAGCATTCAATGGAGACACCGAACATCGTAGAGCTCCACCCGCATTGTCAGGTGAACAAGTTTTTGAAAAGGTGAAAGATGTGCGTACTGAGTTTGGCAAGCCTTTTGCACATAATATTGTGAAAGGTGGGTGGAAGAAAAGGTCGATATTTTTTGAATTTCCATATTGGAAGTCTTTGTACGTGAGACATTTTCTCGATGTTATGCATATTGAAAAAAACGTATTTGAAAGTGTTATCGGTACATTACTCAATATAAAAGGCAAGTCTAAGGATGGCCTTAAAGCAAGGGAGGACATGTTAAAAATGGGAATGAGAACTGAATTAGCACCCGTGAAGAAAGGAAGACGAACATATCTACCACCTGCTGCTTTTACTTTATCTAGAAAGGAGAAAAAAAATTTGTGTAAGTCTCTGAGTGAAGTTAAGGTTCCAGAAGGATACTCATCTGATATCAGAAGACTTGTTTCTATGAAAGACCTCAAGTTGAAGAATTTGAAGACACATGATTGCCATGTTATAATGGAACATTTTCTACCGATAGGTATACGTTCTATTTTGCCAAAAAAAGTAAGAAGTTCCATAACTAAATTGTGTTTTTTCTTTAGGTCAATTTGTAGTAAGGTGATCGATCCCGAGATCTTACCAACACTACAAAAAGAGATTGTAATTACCTTGTGTGAGCTTGAAATGTATTTTCCTCCGTCTTTTTTTGACATAATGGTTCATTTAGTTGTTCATCTTGTGAAAGAGACACCGTTGTGTGGACCAGCTTATATGAGATGGATGTACCCTGCTGAACGGTATATGAAAATATTAAAAGGGTACGTGAAATCCCGAAGTCGACCAGAGGGTTGTATTGTTGAACGATACATTGTTGAAGAAGCTGTTGAGTTTTGTACTGAATATTTGTCTAACGTTCAATCGATTGGACTCCCCAGAGCTCAGATTTTCGACAAAATGGAAGGTAAAAAATTAATTGGGAATAAAATTGTGACAATATCAAGGGATGAACGGGATCAAGTTCATTTGTATGTTCTGCACAATAATAATGAGGTTGAGCCATATGTTGAAATGCACAAGGATGTACTCCGAAGGTTAAATCCGAACAGAAATGAAAATTGGATAGTTATAGAGCACAATCAAAGTTTCATACAATGGTTGAAGGATCATATTTATTTGAAGCGCTCTTCAGATCCTTCTTCGGTAACAGAAAGGTTGAGATGTTTGGCATATGGTCCAAGTTTGCATGTGTTTTCTCATAGCGCATATTCAATTAATGGATACACATTTTATACCAAAGAACAAGATGATAAGAGTACTATGCAAAACAGTGGTGTCACCGTGCTAGCTGAAGCAATGCATATATCAAGTATGAAGGACTTAAACCCCAAATATGCAAATTTGTCATATTTTGGAGTTATTGAGCACATTTGGGTGTTTGATTACGAGAAGTTTCAGATTCCCATCTTTGGTTGCAAGTGGGTGAATAGTAGTGGCATACGAATGGATAAGTCTGGATTTTTGCAAGTTGATCTTACTAGGGTGGGGTACAAAGATGAACCTTTTATTCTAGCATCTCAAGCTAAACAAGTGTTCTATGTGAATGACCCGGAGAGTACAAAATGGTCTATAGTGCTTTTCTCTAACAAAGTGACTGATGATAGCGGTGTCGATCAATGTGATATTGATGTTGAGAATGAGTCATGCATTAGACGGAATGAGTTGAATAGAAATGATGAAGTTGAGGATCTTATACCGGATGAGTCATATATAAGAAACAATCATAATGAGGGAATTTGGATCAATTCATCCGTACGCATTGCTAAGAAACAAGTGATTAATATTCCAACAAAGAAAAGAAAGAGATGTTAGTGACTTAGGTAAATTATCCATGGTTTCTTTATTTTTTTTTCCAATTGTTTTGATTATAAGTTATATGTGATAATGCATGATTTCTTTATTTTTTTGTTTTCAATTGCTTTGATTATAAGTTATATCTGATAATGCATGATTTCTTTATTTTTTTTGTTTTCAATTGCTTTGATTATAAGTTATATCTGATAATGCATGATTTCGTTATATTTTTGTTTTCAATTGCTTTGATTATAAGTTATATCTGATAATGCATGATTTATTTATTTTTTTGTTTTCAATTGCTTTGATTATAAGTTATATTTGATATTTGATGGTTTCCTTGGTTTATTACAGGTTAGACATGGCTGATGACCAACATGAGGAAGTTAGTAAAAAAGTATCCGCGGAAGAAGAAATTCGAAGAGGCATCACAGTAATGAGAAGGGTGGTCCAAGGAAGATCTCGAGGCATCATACTAGATGTCTATTGGAGCATCCAGGGACAGCTTATAAAACCTAATGGGCATACCTTAACTAGTTTTATCGGTGCACTAGTAAGGAATGAAATTCCCATTACATGTGATGATTGGAGAAACAAAGAGCTGAATGAGTCCAAAGAAAAAATTTGGAGTGAGATAAAGGTACAATCATTTGGCCCTTAATTATACGGTATCAATTATGTTTTTTCAATTACCGATACTAACTATCAATCTGTATGTTTTTCTTAGCGATGTTTTAACATCGAAGAAGAAAGAAGAGGTTTTTGTATGAAATTGGCCGGAAAGCTTCTAAGAGGGTTTCAGGCATTTTTATCATCCAAGTTCCTTAAGGATGCGGATGGTAATTTTGTGGATGCGGAGCTTCCTAAAAAATATGAAAGTTTGATATCGGCTGAAGAATGGGAAGCTTTCAAATCCAAAAGACAAGACCCGGTTTTTCAAAGAATAAGTGCTACAAATCGGGATAGAGCATCAAGTCCCGCATATCCGTACCGAAAAGGACGTGTCAGATATGGACGCTTAGAACAATCCATGGTAAGTATTTATAAATTGCGATAACAAATTTGTTCATCATATATTAGTTTTATCTGATCAAATTGTATGACTTAATGTGTAGCTGCAGAAGGAGGAAAGTTCAGAAACATCTCTTCCTGCACATGTTTTGTGGAAGGAAGCCCGTGTGGGCAAATTTGGAGTTCCTCAAGAAGAAGTTTTACACGTATACCAGAAATGTGTAAGTATAACATTTTTTCATTAATTGAATAACATTTTTATACACAAATTTTTGACAAGTATATGGTATTCATCTGATTTTTCAGGAGGAGCTATCTCAGTCTTTATCTCCCGATGATACTAGGAGCATACTTAGTCGGGCATTAGATGTCCCTGAGTATTCTGGTCGGGTGAGGGGTAAGGGATTTGGAGTCACTCCGACCTCCCTGAGTATTAAAAAAGGAAAGGCTCCTAGTAATCGGGAGCTTCATGCAAGAATGGAAGCCATGCAAGCTGAGCTTGATGCATTGAGGAGAGAAAGAGAGGCTAGCGCCTCAACAGTATACATAGATGCTTCGGACAAAGACAGTATCAACTGTACCTTTCAGCCGAACATTCCAGAGGTAATTACATATAATTGTCTTAAATTGAACTATTTGCTTAAATTATGTATTTGACATATATACACATTAACGATTTCTTGTTATTATTGGTTTTAGGGCATTTCCCATTGTCAGCTGTATTTGTCGTCACCATACTATCGGATGGTTGGCAAGGGAAAAATGCATAACGTTAGCGGAGTATTAGTCCACACTAGAGAGCTCCCTGCTGGATGTTTGAAGGTATCAGTTGATATTGCAGTTGAGCCGAATGCAGCATTACCATATCCTAGCGATGATTCAGATGCAACAACGGTGCACGAAGCAGTAGGTTCGTTTGTTGCATGGCCGACAAACCTCATATGCGTAGGATATGAGGTATGCTTAAAACTTATGTTAACTTCCTTGGTATATTCAAAGTTTAAAATTTATGCTTAAAATTTTACTTACATATTTTCCTTGGTTATGTTAAATAGACTCCCACAAAATCCAAATCAAAAGATAATGCGATTCCACGACATACCGAGTCCACGGTTTCAAGAGGTAATATACAATTATATGACATATATTCATGGAAGTTGTTACATTCTTAATTTGATCTAACTATTTATATGACATGTAGCTTCAAGAAAATGAGGATAGCAATGCCTCCGCACAACAAAAAAAGGAGGTTAGCAACGCCTCCGCACGGGTAAAAAGTTCTGGTGCTAAGAAGACCGTAGCTAGGAAAAAACCTACCACCAAGTATAGGTCGTGCCTCAGGACATTTCTTGAGATGACCGATATACCGACCGAAGGTGTTCGGACTGTACATATGGAGGTAGGGATTTTCGGCTTTGATTACGACCAAATGATTGGTAATGAGGACTTCATGCAAGTTTTTGGTCGTGAAGAAATCGGCGTCACCGTTGTCAATACATATGTTAGGTAAATCCGGACTACTTTGTTTTATTAATTAAACAACTTATGTTAATGATGTTTACTTTATGTTAATGATGTTTTTATATTAGGTTTTTGTATGACAAATTGATGCGCCCCAATGGTTTGGACGTGTCATTCGGATTCTTAGCACCCGCGACCGTCAACTATGGTTTAATCTTAAGTAGACCGGATACCGTGACGGGGTACGTTCTTCGGATCCTCATGGACAATAAAGATGCGGAGAAGTTGTTTTTTATACCGTTTAATACCGGGTTAGCATTTCATTCTAAATTCATCTATTATAATTATTTTCCAAGTTACCATCTAACATTTTCCTAATCATTACAGTGGACATTGGTTGTTGCTCGCAATCAATCCTATCCGAGAAATTGTGTATTATCTTGACTCGTTAGGAAATGATTGGACAACATACCCGGATATGAAGGTCCTAATTGACACGTAAGTGAGAATGTTCAAAATTTTTCTTAGTTTATGTGAATTGTTCTAATTGCTTCATTTTTATTTTATTAGCGTCCTACAAGCTTTTCGGGCCCAACGAGTTATCCAAACCTCAAGGAGGGGCGCCAACTCCATTACATGGATTAAAGTGGCGGTATATTTTTAATTACCACGTTTTTTATTATATTAGTGATGACACTTGATAAAACTTAGGATTTATAATCCATATTTTTTTTTCATATGTAGTGTCCTCGTCAACGTAATCAAATAGATTGCGGGTATTTCATGTTGAGGTTTATGCGAGATACTCTTGTTTTGGGCCGATTAGAGATTCCCACCGATGTATGTATTTCTAACTTATGAGTTATTTTTATATTTACACATATCTCATATAATTAAATAGTTGGAATTAATTCAAAATATGTTATATTATTATGTAGTACTTTGATGAATTCAAGTGTGCATCTTATACAAAGGATCAAGTGGACGAAATCAAAGAGGAGTGGTGTCAATTCATGATAGAGCTCAAAGTTTGTTCATAAATTTGTGTAATTAATGTGTACATTTGTAGTATATGTAATGACTTGTAAATGTGTACATAAATTTGTATATATTTTGATACATTTAAGGCAAAATTGGTTTGAATTGGTATATATATATAATTATTAGCCAAAAATTGGTAGAAAAAAGGCCAAAATGGCATATATAAAATGTGATAATTGTCTGCCAAAATCTGGTTGAAATTCTGGTTTATAAACCTGGAAAAAATGTGGTTTCAAACAAAACCTTCAAAAATTTTCGTATACCTTAGACAGCGCTTTTGTAAAAAGCGCTGTCTAAGGGGGGGATTAGAAAGCGCTTTAGGCAAAAGCGCTGTCTAAGGGGGGGGCTTAGACAGCGCTTTTTGAAAAACGCTGTCTAAGTTATACCTAAAAAAATTAAAATAGGAGGGGCTTAGAAAGCGCTTTTGGCCAAAGCGCTGTCTAAGGGGGGGGGGGGGCTTAGACAGCGCTTTTCAAAAGCGCTGTCTAAGGTATACCTAAAAAATTTAAAATAAGAGGGTCTTATAAAGCGCTTTTGGCCAAAGCGTTGTCTAAGGGGGGGGGGGGGGGGCTTAGACAACGCTTTTAAGATTTAAAAAAGCGCTGTCTAAACCTTTAGCAGCGGAGGTTTAGACAGCGCTTTAAAGCGCTGTCTAAGGCTAAAAAAAGCGTTGTCTAAGGTCTTGTTTGTTGTAGTGAATGAACGATACGAAGATGATATGGAAATGATATGAAACATATGAAAATGTTATGAAAGCAAATGAGGATATCATGAGATGATATGAAATGCAGAGAAAATACTTGAAATGCATATGAAATAATATGAGAAAATTTATGAGATGATATGAAATGTATCTGGAACCAAATGAAATGCAGAGAAGTCCGTGAGGGACAAGACAACACATGAAAAAGATATAAACGCTGGTGATAAGGAGCATAAAACTCCAATAGGAAAAACAACATGCTAGAGACCAACACATGGCTCGGCTGAGACGAAAATGTCCAAGAATGGCAATTGGACAAAAAGGATCACAACCTCCAGGAATGGTACTGAATGAAGTAAGAAAAATCCCGAAAAAGTACACCAGAAGCATCTGAGGATGACATTACTGACTTTACTAGGAATATCCGAGAATGGTAATCGGAAAAAAGGTAATCACAACATCTGAGAATAGCAATCAGATAAAAAGTGAATCACAACATTCAGGAACAAAACTGAATGAAAACGGGAAAATTTGGGAAATTACATCAACTCAATGATGACCCCAACATGAAAATCCGAGAATGGCAATCGGAAGGGAAGTGATCACAACATCTGAGAATGGCAATCAGATAAAATGTGAAGCACAACATTCAGGAACAACACTGAATGAAATGGGAAAAAGTTCGGGACAGTACATCAAATCAATGATGACTTCACTATGGACATCCGAGAATTTCTGTAGCGGTAAAATCATGAGTGTAAGCTATTGATTAACTTAACTCAAGGTACACAGAGTCGCCACCGCGCTTTTATTTATTTCCAAATGGAAAAAGGGAAAAGAACGAACAAAACCTAATGAATCTAAAAGCAAAAGCTAAAAGAAACAAACAGAGAACGAGTAAGGGGATAGGTTACAAATCGGGAAGGTACATCAACTCAATGATGACTCCAATCATGGAAATCCGAGAATGGCAATCGGAAGGAAAGTGATCACAACATCCGAGAATAGCAATCAGATAAAATGTGAATCACAACATTCAGGAACAACACTGAATGAAATGGGAGAAAGGTCCGGGACAGTACATCAAATCAATAACGACTTCACTATGGAAATTCGAGAATGGCAATCGGAAGGAAAGTGATCACAATATACGAGAATAGCAATCAGATAAAATATGAATCACAACATTCAGGAATAGAACTGAATGAAATGAGAGAAAGTCTGGGACAGTACATCAAATCAATGATGACTTTACTATGGACATCCGAGAATAGCAGTCGGATAAAAGGGTGTAATATATGAGAAGACACAACAAGTAGGTGAAGAAAAAGTTTTGGAGAGACAGACAAATGCCAAGTAAGTTGGACTTTGACCAAAAAGTAAGAAGTTAAAAATAACAAGACTTCGAGAAATGCATATGAGGACTAAAACACTCAATATGCGGACATTTACGAAAACGGGGACTAAACCACCTAAGCACACGCATAATGAGGACTAAAACACTCAAATATGCAAAGGTAAACAAAACTGGGGAATAACACACCCGAGAAAATGCATAATGAGGACTAAAACACTCAAATATGCAAACGTTTTCGAAAATGGGGAATAACACACCCAAGAATACGCATAATGAGGACTAAAACACTCAAATATGCAAACACAAACAAAACTGGGGAATAACACACCCAAGGAGATAATATGAGAGAAAATGCTGACAACCAGTTTAGACTCTTAGAGGAGTGGAAAAGATGGAAGACTGATTCCTCGACACAGAGATCACTGCCATTCTGCTCGAATATTAGAGATGTTATTGCTGAACAAATCTCTGTCACACCAGTAAACTGTATCAAGTTGAAAATCTTTTGGGAGAAATCATGCAAAGCTGCTTGGGGATTCTTGAAGAAAGATTTCCCTAAGTTCAATGACTGATGAAGATAAACTGATAATGGATTCAGTTCCTGACTACTGCTGGAGAAAAATAATCAGATCTTTGAGATAACTGTTGAGAAGAATAAACTGATCATGGCCTCAGTTCTTGAAATGAATGTTGAGAAGATAAATCCAGTATGAATCTTGCAGAGAATCTTCTGACCAACCAAATCTGAGAATAACTTGCGTTGAGCAACAACTCCTGAACCATAGGACTTGAGAAAAACTTGCTTCTCATAAGATCACCGACCAAGTTTCTCAACTGTTTGAAAATTCCTTGATGAGGAAAGTTTATTTGCAAATAAAAATGTTTGTACAAACTTGGTAATTTTAATGCAAAGTTCAATGCAAAGTTTGAAATCAAGAATCATTTTTGAAATTTATTGATGTAAAGTAAATGAAAACATTGTCAAAACACGGCGGTTGAGACAACATGAAAGATAAAGCAAAGGTAAGAAACAAATGATTGGTAACGAACTTGGGAGTCAGTTTACGCAACCTGGTTGTAGTATGCTTTTCAAAAGAAACCTGGATTCAATTAGGACTTTTGAAGGTTGTAACGTGGTCTGGTTCACGGTTTTTGAAATAAAGGATATAGGCTCAAAGTTATTTGTACCCAACCCAACTTCTTGATGAACTCCAGTCCTACACTCAATTAATTCAGCCTATGCATTCAAGTTCCAAAACATTTGGGATTGCAGAGATGAAGATGGTTCGTAAGCCAAAGGATTTTGAGATAACAGTCACCTCTTCCTTTTGTTATTTCTAGTGAGGACTTTGGTCCACTCAACTTATTTTTGTTGAGGATTTTGATGACCTCTTGACAAAAATTTCTTTTTATTATCCCTAACTTTTGCCTGAACTGTGTCATTTGATCTTACAGCCAGCGGGATGCCCCAGTTTATGCCTAAGTCTCCTTCATAGGTTTTGACTTAGCGGGCTTTGATTTTTTTCAATAATTTTTTTCAATATCATTTTTTTCCGAAAGATAATGACTGCATGGCTTAATGATTACGACGAACCATCATTGGCTTTTGAATTGAGAAACATCTTCAACACTTCTTGATGTGTGTGAAGGAAAGCTTGAGATTGCAACCTTTATTGAAAGGTGTCTTGAATGATTCTCTTGTACTTGAATGCACATTTGAATTAATTGAGAACTACCCATCCCCGGGTTAAAATTGAGGGTTTTTTCGAATAGAAAGAAACTCCAACTTCAAGGCTCAAAGGGGTTGACAAAGGATTAACTTCCTTATTTCTCAAGTGTTTGGGATTTGAAACAATGCCTGTATATCATCAACCAAGTCTCAATTGAAAGCATACCAACAACAGTTATGGGTATCTCGTTTTCATCATCCTCCCTCCAATCATTGTAAAGGCTTGAGAAAAGAAAATGAACTTGAAATGTAAAGCATAAAGATGCACATAGTAAATGAAATTGAATCAAAACAAAGCAATGCTCATTTCATTAAAACCAACATGAAAGTACAAACAAAGCTTAAAAGCAAACAAGTCAATACAATTGAAGAAAATTGCAAACATAAAGAAACAATGGCTTAGTGATCCATCAGCAACAAAGATGAGCTGTCCCGTCTGATATTCTGGCCTTGAAGAAAATTTGACAGTTGAATTCTTCTAGAAGATTTACTTCCCAAGCTTCGGCAAAGGATTGTTGATAACATTGGGATTTATGTCATTAAAGTAAAGGATGTTGTTCCTGATAAGTTCTTGCACCTTAGCCTTCAGTGCAAAGCAATGTTCCAAGTCATGACCAGTTCCACCTTGATGAAACTCACAGCGAAGATCCGATCTATAACCAACCGGAAGAGGGTTTGGAACAGGAGGCGGAGGCCTAGTAGTAATTAAACCACTCTTAATCAAGGAAGGAAACAATTCAGTGTAAGGCATCAGAATCGGATCAAAGTTTGGCCTATTGCGATACTGATTTTGTCCAGCAGCAGGATGAGGAGCCTGAGCTTGAGCTCGAATTTGAGCTTGAGCTTGAGCTGGTTGAACTTGACCTTGAACTTGAGTTTGAGCAGGTTGAGTTTTAACAACAAGAGCAACTGCAGCTACATATGGTTGAACATATCGTTGTTGCGGGCGATAAGGCCTCCTCTCAGTTGAAACAGCATAAGCATCACCATCTCTTCTCTTGTGAGGATTCCCAAAAGACTTTCTTGCAGCATTAGGAGCTTCAGAATTGGTAATCTTACCTTTCTTGATACCTTCTTCTAGTCTTTCTCCAATAGTGACTAGATCAGAAAAACCAGATGAAACACTTCCTACCATTTTCTCCCAAAAGAACGGTTGAAGAGTGTCCATGAACAAACCAGTTAATTCCTTTTCGGGCAAAGGTGGTTCCACTTGAGCAACTAGCTCTCTCCAACGCTGAGCATACTCTTTGAACGATTCTTTCTCTTTCTGTGACATATTTTGAAGTTGACGACGGTCAGGCGCCATGTCCAGATTGTACTTATACTGCCTTACAAAAGCATCAGATAAATCTTTCCAGCTTCGAATGTGACTCTTCTCGAGTCCCACATACCATTTCATAGAAGCACCACTCAGACTATCTTGAAAACAATGAATAAGCAGCTTGTCATCTTTAGCATGCGCAACCATTTTGCGACAATACATCAGCAGATGAATCTTTGGACAAGTATGACCATTGTACTTCTCAAATACAGGAACCTTGAATTTATCAGGAAGAACCAAGTCGGAAACCAAACACATGTCTATTGCAGCAGAACCAAAGACATCTTTCCCTTCTAGACCTCTTACCCTCTTCTCAAGAGTCAAACATTGCTCTCTAACTTCGTCCATATATCCAGGTTCACCCTGACTTTCAGCATGTTGACCAGCGGCTTGGTACAAGAAAAGAGAATTCTGATAAGTAGTCTGAGCAGTAGTGTGCACAACAGGTTGAGGTTCAACAAAAGTCGGAGCTGAAAAGACTGGCACAACAGATGGACCACCACATGAGCAGTTGCAGAAACTGGCACATAATCCGGAGGTAACCCATATTCTGGCCAAGTAGAAACTGGTTGCTGAACAACAGGAGGATCAACAACAGCAGTAAAAACTTCAGAGATAACAGTCCTTTGAGGTGGTTCACCTCGAGCAATCAAAACTTGCATCATTTCAGTGAGCCTGGTCATACCGGCCTTCAACTCATCAATCTCCATTCGGACTTCCATGTTATGCTGTTCTTGGTGTTCCATTCTCAATCTGATAGCTCTCAATCTGTTAGCAGCTCTAGTACCGTATCTGTGGTGAGGAGTCAGCTTGACGGATCAACAGACAACTGAGGAAAGAAACAACCGGGATGAGTTCCCACACAACTCAGATGAACGCAAGAATATGCAAGAATGCAATGATATGCAATGTTCACTTCCATTTTCAAAAAAACAACTCGATTATTGCAAACATGGTCAACATCGAGAATACGGTCATGAAATATCTTGACAAAATGGAATTTTTATTCTTTCCAATATTCGCAATAATCGGAATTATTTTGCTTGAAAAATGATTGTGGTGATGATCATGATGAATATGTAGATGCAACAACCACAAACAAGATCACGCAAAGCGCACAGGTTCAAAGGTTCGGATCACGAGCATGGAGTCAAGGTAACAGAACACCAACCCACACAGGTATGTACTAAGGTTTGTCTTCATTGTACCTGCAAAAAACCAAAAGGGTGCTAACAGAGGTTCCCAGAGTTAACAACCATCTTTAGAATATCATCGGTACGTTGGATTACTCCCCAACCGATAATATTCTTAAAATAGACCTCGTCCGAGTGTAGTATCGCGTGACAACCACCTTAGGTTTACACCCAAATAGTTTCCGCACTACGTTCCTAAATTGGCTTAGATTGGTTAAGGGTTCTACGGTCCTCAGTATGATCAGCTCAAGGTCGGAAAATAATGCCACGTACGATTACTCGTCATGACATTGATAGTCCAAGAGAGCCTAACTGAGTAGAGATTATCAAATTGATATCGCTTTGGACTACTCCATCGCGTATCGCTTCAAATATCGCCGTCCTATCATAAGTTCCACTCAGATCCGGGTTAGAATCTATCTCACAGAGGATCACCAAAACCGAAACAGAACAACCAAGTAACAAACAAATCAAACTAAAGCAGTAAATAAATCAAAGTAGGCCGAATCCACTTAGAGATTGACTCCCCAGCAGATTCGCCACTTTTCTGTAGCGGTAAAATCATGAGTGTAAGCTATTGATTAACTTAACTCAAGGTACACAGAGTCTCCACCGCGCTTTTATTTATTTCCAAATGGAAAAAGGGAAAAGAACGAACAAAACCTAATGAATCTAAAAGCAAAAGCTAAAAGAAACAAACAGAGAACGAGTAAGGGGATAGGTTACAAATCGGGAAGGTTTTAAGCACCCGACATGTCTGTGGTACTCCACGGGAACCCTTTGAAATATTTACTGCATTTTTGGTTTGAAATGGTTTGCTTGAAAAAAGATTGAAGAGATGAGAAGAAGAATGTTTTTTTAAGATTTTTGTGTTTGAAGAGGTTTTAACGCCTCATGCCTACGTACCCACAAAGTGCAATGCGAGATCAAAACCCCGTAGTTCGTGGTACAAATTGTGAAAAGAAACAATGAGTTGAATTGATTTTAAAATGTAAAGATAAGTCGTCATTCTTTAGCGAATAATTCCGCTAGAAAGAATGAATCATATCTAAACATAAAAAAAGGTTAAAAGAAACGCGCACGAGGGTACAAAAACAATTGAATGAGTTTTGAAAAGTTTTAAAGTTTTTGAGAAAGAAAGTTTCGATATGCTTATGTGGTTTAGCATTTATTAAGAAAATGAAATGAAAAGGTAAAAATCACATGACCTAAGTGAAGGTTTGATTGCGAAAGAGTTTTGAAGTTTGAAAACAAAGAAAGTTTTTTTGAAAATAGGAAGGAGATTTGAAAATTGAAGAAAAGGGAAGAGATGAAGAGACTATCCTAAGACTTGAAAATAAAAGCTAAAGGAAGAACGATCAAACCATATGGCAAGCATTCTTTGAAACAATCGGATTTCCATCTTCATAACCAAGTGAACTCAATCGGAGCCAAAGTCTTCAATCCATAACAACTTGAGCAAAGGGATAGATCCTAAAATCTAAGTCCGAAACTCCACGTCCAATGCTAAGGATAGGAACCACAGTCCGAAATTAAAGTCACAAATCTTTTAGATGTTTAATCCGTTATTAGTGTTTTTGTGTCCAAATGGACAAAGGAAAAATCACAAGCATATCAATATAAACATAAACAATATGATGAATGATATAGCATAATAAGCATAATAAGAGAGATAAGGAGCGAGAAATTGAAATAAAGAGGATAAGGTGCGAGAGATTGAATTAAAATGGATTATATTCACATTATTATAATATTTACATATAAGTGGTATGATGAACTTAATCAAGCACAACCACAAAAAAAAAAATCGAGGCAACCGGATCCAAGTGGATCTTATTCCGAATCGGGACAAATCTAGGTCTATGTTAAGCAATCGCCGAGTAATTTACGAAGTAATTACCCTACAAATGAGGCCGGCCACCACTGATTAAAGTGGAAAATATTCGTGCTAATACATGTTAGAGAAATGATATAATGAATCATTCTCCGAAAACATGTCGCACGAAAAGAAAAGGTAACAGTCTAATCATAATCGAGATTTCATTGAATTATCGAAGGCAACCTATCACAATTCTAAAGTATGGAGAATGATCCAAATGATCATTCATCCATAGATTTGAAATAATGAAGATTAAGCGTCTCCGAAAACCAATAATCGCGAATCGGAGATCTCATCGACCAAAAAGAAAAAGAGATGAAATAAAAGATGGATTAAAAAGAAAATGGATCTAATAAAAATCCATAAAGGAAATTGGAATATTTTTTAAATCCTTTTTTCTAAAATATATTTTCTAAATTGTTTCTAAAAAATTTTCTAAATCTTTTCCTAAAATATATTTTATAAAATTCTTATATCAAAAAATAAACTATAACAAAATCATTTAAAAAAATATAAAGCAAGCTAAAGGATAATAAAAAATAGAAAAAAAGGAAATGGGAGGGGGATCATCCGCGGGACAGGTGGTGGAAACAGAAGCAAATGAATTCAAAAAGATGTAGCCCAAACTATTAATCCTTTAAACCAAAATAATAGAACAATTTATAAAAAGAAATCTTAAAAAAAAACAAAAAGGAAAGGAAAAGGGCACTTCTTCTTCAGCGAAACAAGCCAAACCAATACCTCCTTCTCAAAAATGTTCGTCGTCCTCCTCTTCAAGAAATCAAATCGGTGATTCCGATCATCCGCGAATCTCTCTCTCTCACAATCGATTCCCTCTCTCTTTTTTTTTTCTTTTCGATTTCTCTGTTGTGGTGGATCCGGCTTCTATTTGCGAGCTGTAAATTTTGAAGCTATAAGGATGATGGAAGGTTTTGAAGAAAGGATGGTTGATTGAAGAGGAAGAAGGTAAATGGAGTTGTGTTTCTGTTGATTTGAGAGAGATTATATGAAACAGCAAGTTACGAAAGGGGTAAGGATATGTCGATTTAATTTCAAATTGAAGGTTATCGAATGGAGGTTGTGAAGCTTTCGGTTTTTATTTTTTTGACAGGGTTTTGATATGCTTTTTAAGCTTGAGGAATTGAAGGTGAATGGGGTTTCTTTTATAGAGGGATTGGAAGAATTCAGTGATGCCGTTTCGTGAAGGTTATGTTGCGTTTCAGCTCATGACGGATGTGTGCCTTGCTGCTGTATTATTCACTTGCGTTTTGTTTTATTTGTTCATGCGTTTTGATAAGTGCATAAGCTGTTGGCTGGGCTGGGAGTGTGCGGATGCTTGCGGCTTATTCAGTTGGCTTGGTGTTTTGCTTGTGTTTGATTAACTAGCAGCTGCCGTTTTGGTGTGTGAGTTGAGGTGAAAGGCTTGCTGTTATTGTTTGATGTGAAGAAGGCATTTGCAAGTTGGGAGGGTGTTTGTGAAGTCTGATGTGTATGCGGCTTTGAGATGATGGCTTAGAGTGTGCGAAAAAGGCTGGAAGTATTGGCTGTGTTACTTTGGCTAGGAGGCTTGGCTGATGCTTTGTGTGACGTTGTAGGCGTGTGGCTGAATTTCGTGAACTGATGACGAAAATGTGATGGAAAGTTGAGGAAAACTTGCGGAATGTTACGGCTTGGCTTCTTTTTTTTGTTAATTGTGATGGGATAATGGGCTTTATTTTTCCTTAATGAAGTTTATGAAAAAGAATAAAATGGGCTTAATGGTTAAATGGACTAATTGGTATATTTGGTGTAGAAAAAAAAAAAGAAAATTAAGAATTAAGTTGGATATTTGGATTAGAATAAAAAGGTAATGGACATAAAATTTCTAAAAAAAATGGTTAATGGAAATTGGAGAGAATCGAATATTAATGGATCAGAATTGAAATAGGATTTAAAAAATGGTAATTAGGATAATAATGAATAAAAATGAAAAATGGTTTTTTTTTATCTAAAATGGATATGAAATTGGATAATAAAAAAATGATAATTTGGATAATCGAACTAAAAATATGATTTAGAAATTGGATGTGAATGAATAATTGGATAAAAAGAGGATCAGAATGGATTTGAAGAAGAAGGAAACTGGTCTTAGGCCCAAAACCAAAGCTTGATCTTTCTTGCACAAACCATAGGTAATGATGAATACAGCCAATACGAAACCACTGAACAACTTGCCAATTCAACCACAATCACTGAAAAATTGCCTGAATTATTCCCTGATAATTCGAATCTGTGCTGAGGGAAATAAATCCACAAATAAATCACTGATGAACTGATAAATCAAGACCACACTTTTCATACATCACTGCCTGATAACCAATGATCTTAGCACGCAACACATCTTAAACTTTCGAATACGCATTGTCTGAGGAATAAACCACTGACATACACAACTTGCGATTGAAACAATCTTTTGATAGTTTGACCAAGATTAGGTCAAACGTCCATCTGAATCGGATTGTGACTGAACAAACGCCTCTGAATTGAAATCATTGTTTTATCTTCTCAAACCTGCAACACAGAGAAAAAGGAGAAGAAACAGTCTGCAACATATTTTTTTTGTTTTGGTTAGAGGTTAGTAAATATAAACAAATAAAGGCAATTAAACATGGTGATCCCCTACGAAGCAAAGACCTGCAACTGAGAAAGATACATGAACCAACACGTGATCTTGTTTGTATGTGAAATGCATATGAGATGCGAAAAATCTTAGGGTCAAAAATTAGGGTATGACATCTGTGTACTTTCTCAATCATGGTCGTCTTTTCATTTGTCGTCAACGCAGTATTCATGGTCGTCTCTCCCTTCAACGCTTCTAAACAACCCTGCTGAACAAGTAGGGCTTTCATTTTCAAGCGCCACAGACCGAAATCGTTCACTCCGGTGAACTTTTCAATCTCATACTTTGTTGAATGCATCTTCTTCACGCTCACCGCACCAATTTGTTCTTAATAGGATACCTTAGAAAACAAAGTATAATAGGCTTCTCAAGAAACCTACAAGGGTTAGGGTGTAGGGTTACCAAAGAAAAACAACAAAGATTGGTTATAAACTGTTATTCTTTCCTTTCTCTTAAAACAATATTACAAGTATACAAGAATAACAAAAATAACCTCTCTCACTTTTGAATTAGGGCTTTATCTTCCTATTTTTCCTTATACAAAATATGAGAGACTAGTATGCTATTTATAATAAAACTAACATACTAACCTAATTGATTTTTTAACAATTACCCATTACAAGCTAACTTAGGGTACAAACTAACTTAAACAATTGGATCCATAACACAAGGCCCAATTAAATAGCATGTGAGCGGACTTCGACGGCATGCTAAACCTAGAAATTGTTCCAATATTTCACAAATCTCCACCTTGGAACAAACTCTATAACATCAAGAAACAAACTAGCTTTCTTCATGCAGCTTTATCAACTGCATACAATGGAAAAACTTGAAACTGGGAAACATCTTGGTGATCATATCAGCAACATTATGATTTGTCAAAACCTTCAGCACTTGGACTTCTCCACGCTCGATTACCCCTCTGACAAAATGCATCCTCACATCAATATGCTTGGTTCGCTCATGATAGACTGAGTTCTTCGACAGATGTATTTCACTTTGACTATCACATTTAACAGTGATACTTCGACCTTGAAGTTTCATCTCCTTTGTAAAACCTTCAAGCTACAATGCTTCCTTTACAGCTTCAGTTAGGGCGATATATTCTTCTTCAGTGGTTGATAAGGCAACAACCTTCTAAAGTGTTGCTTTCCAACTAATTGATATGCCAAACATAGTGAAAACATATCCAGAAATAGATTTTCTTGAATCCATACAACCTGCATAATCAGAGTCGATATATCCTTCAATTGCTTCTTTACTATCTTCACCCAAGGCTCCACCATAAATTAGGACTATATCCAGAGACACATTTATGTACCTTAGAATCCACTTCAATGCTTGTCAGTGAGCCTTTCCAGGTTTCGACATGTACCTGCTTACAAGACTTACTGCATATGCTATATCGGGTCTAGTACAAACCATAACATACATCAAAGAACCTACTATATTAGCATATGGAATGTTACTCATATAAGCTCTTTCGACATCAGTACTGGGACACTAATCTATACTCATCTTGAATTTAGGGTATGTATGAGTCACAACAGGCTTTGATTCGACATACCAAACTTATCAAGAATCTTCTTCAAGTATGCCTTTTAAGATAAGCATAATCTCGATTGCTTTCTATCTCTCTGGATGTCAATCCCAAGAATCATGGACGCAACTCCCAGATCCTTCATATTGAACTCCTTATTGAGTTCAACCTTCACCCTCATTACATTTTCGACATTGTTGCTTGCTATTAGAATATCATCCACATAAAGCAAGAAAATAACAAATGAATTACCAGGTCAAAATCTGAAGTAAACGCAGTGGTCGAACTGACTTCTGATGAAACCTATGCATGCCATGAACTTGTCGAATCTCCTATTCCATTGTCGAGGAGATTGTTTCATCTCATATAAAGATCTCTTCAGTTTTCACACATACTTTTTCCCCTCTTCAACATACCATTCAGGTTGCCTCATTAGGATTGTTTCATCATGATCACCATACAAGAACGCAGTCTTCACATCCATATGTTACAGTTTAAGGTCGAACTGTGCCACCATGGCAAGAAACATTTGAATGGACATGTGCTTCACAACAGGAGACAACACATCATTGAAGTCGATACCTTCTTTCTGAGTGAACCCCCTTGCAAACAACCTTTTCTTGTATCTCTTCGACGCCACTCCTTCGATTCCTTCCTTAACTTTGAAAATCCATTTACAGCTGACTAACCTGGCTCCAGCAGGTTTCTTGATCAGTTCACAAGTATTGTTATCATGAAGAGATTTCATCTCATCATCCATGGCCTTCAGCCATTCATTCTTATTTAGACTCCTCATAACTTCCTTATAGTCTTTAGGTTCTTCGTCTAGAACCTCACTTAAAGATATTAAGGCATAAGATATAAGATATGCATACCCAAGTCTCTGAGGTGGTTTAATGAATCTTCTCGACCTGTCTCTTGCCAGCAGGTAGTCATTATCAGTCTCCTAATCTTCGACATAAGATTTTGCTTTTTCGAATTCATCTGGGTCATGCAATTCAGCATCACTATGCTCCACCTCAACAGGAATTTCTCCCTGTTCCAGCTCTTCGACAACATTGCCAGTTTTCTTGAAAGCCATCTCAGCTTCATTGAAAACTACGTCTCGATTGGTGATACACCTCCTGTGACCTGGCTCTAGGCACCATAACCTATAAGCTTTGAATCCTTCAAGATATCCCATGAACATGCATTTCAAAGCTCTAGGTTCGACCTTGTCTTGCCTAATGTGAGCATAGGCTACACATCCAAATACTCTCAGTTTGTCGAGATCTGGTGGAAGTCCCGACCAAACTTCTTCAAGTGTCTTCATATCTAATGCAGTCAAAGGACATCTTTTTATCAGATATGTTGTTGTCGAAACAACTTCAACCCAAAATACCTTCTTCAATCCAGCACTAACCAACATGCATCTAACCCTTTCTAGGATTGTTCGATTGAATCTCGCAGCTAGACCATTTTTTTGAGGAGTACCTGCTACAATCTTATGTCTTGCAATCCCAGACTCGACACATTAACTGTCGAAATCTTCATTGCAAAATTCAAGGCCATTATCAATTCTCAACCTCTTAACCTTTCTGACAGTTTGAGTTTCGACCAGAACCTTCCAACTCTTGAAATTCTCAAAAGTTTCATCCTTCGTCTTTTGAATAAATAACCATAACTTTATGGAATAGTCATCAACTATGGATAGAAAATATCTTGCACCTGAATGTGAAGGATTCCTTGCAGGCCCCCGAAGATCAGCATGGATGTAATCAAGGGTTCCATGTGTTCTTTGTTTACCTTTGTTAAACTTCACCCTGCAGGACTTACTAAATACACAAGGTTCACAACACTCCAACTTCTCGACTTTGTCACCACCTAGCAGGTTCTGTTTCCACAGTTCGACTAGGCCTCTCTCGCTGACATGGCCCAATCTAATGTGCCATAATTTTGTCCTTGACAACAGTTTCGTGGATGCAACATTTGTAGAACTACTTACAACTTCAGCCTCAAGGGTATACAAGCCTTATTTCCTCACGCCTCTCAAGACTTCCTTCGACCCCTTCATGACTCTTAGAATACTTTTCTCTCCTTAAAAAACATATCCCTTCTTATCGAATTCACCAAGAGAAATCAAATTTCTCTTCAAGTCAGGTACATACCTAACTTCAGTCAATAACCTTATTGACTCATCATGGATCTTGAATCTCACAGATCCAATACCTGCAATTTTGAAAGCTTTGTTGTTTCCCAGCAGCACTGATCCACCATCTTGATCACAAAATTCCTCGAACAAATCTTTGTTTGGAGTCATGTGCCAAGTACAACCTGAATCCATAATCCACTCTTTTCTTGAGTCGCCTCTTGAAACCACAAGAACATCAGATGATTCAAAATCATCTAGAACAATGGTCGCGTTGCCATTATCCTTACTTCCATGATCTTTCAAGCGTTCAGGGCACATCTTTCGAATGTGACCCTCATTCTTACAATGATAGCATCGAACACCAGATGATTCACCACTATAAGACTTCTGCTGACTTTTGCCCTTCTTCTTGTCGAACTTACCATCCTTTCACAAGAATTTCACCTTAACAGCCAAACCTTCACCAATCGTCAAAGGTTTATGCTCCTTTCGTTCATTCAAATCCTTAAAGTTCAAGGAAGATTGAACATCTTCAAAGGTCAGGGGTTCTCTTCCATAAAAGAGGGTTTCTTTAAAGTGAGCATGTTTTCTGGGCAAAGCGCATAACAACAACAATGCTTGATCTTCGTCATCGATTTTCACATCAATATTTTCAAGATCAAGAATCAGCTTGTTGAACATATCCAACTGCTCAACCAACATTTGTTTTCACTCATCTTGAATGAATACAAGGCTTGCTTCAGGTAGAGTCGATTCACCAACGATTTGCTCATGTACAAACCTTCAAGTTTCAACCATAACTCTGACGTCGTCCTCTCCTTTGATACATGTCGAAGAACCTTATCACCAAGGCTCAACAATATTACGTTGTGTGCTTTCTCAATCATGGTCATCTTTTCAGTTGTCGTTAATGCAGTATTCATGTCATTCTCCCCCTTCAACGCTTCCAAACAACATTGCTGAACAAGTAGGGCTTTCATCTTCAAGCGCCACATACCGAAATCGTTCACTCCGATGAACTTTTCAATCTCATACTTTATTGAAGGCATCTTTTTCATGCTCATCGCACCAATTTATTATGAATAGGATACCTTAGAAAACAAAGTATAATAGGTTTCTCAAGAAACCTACAAGGGTTAGGGTTTAGGGTTACCAAAGAAAAACAACAAAGATTGGTTATAAACAACTATTCTTTCCTTTCTCTTAAAACAAGATTACAAGTATACAAGAATAACTAAAATAACCTCTCTCACTTTTGAATTAGGGTTTTATCTTCCTATTTTCCCTTATACAAAATATGAAAGACTAGTATGTTATTTATAAGAAATATTAAACTTAGAAATTGTTCTAATATTCCAATATTTCACAAGCTAACTTAAACAATTGGATCCATAACACAAGTCCCAATTAAACAACATGTGAGCGGACTTCGACGGAAATATTAAACTTAGAAATTGTTCCAATATTTCACAAATCTCCACCTTGGAACAAACACTATAACAACAAGAAAAAAACTAGCTTTCTTCATGCAGCTTTATCAACTGCATACAGTGGAAAAACTTGCAACTGGGCAACGTCTTGGTGATCATATCAGCATTATTATGATTTGTCGAAACCTTCAGCACTTGGACTTCTCCACGCTCGATACCCCTATGACAAAATGCAACCTCACATCAATATGCTTGGTTCGCTCATGATAGGCTGAGTTCTTCGACAGGTGTATTTCATTTTGATTATCACATATAACAGTGATACTTCGACCTTGAAGTTCCAGCTCCTTTGCAAAACCTTCAAGCCACAATGCTTCCTTTACAGCTTCAGTTTGAGCGATATATTCTGCTTCAGTGGTTGATAAGGCAACAACCTTCTGAAGTGTTGCTTTCCAACTAATTGTTGTGTCAAACATAGTGAAAACATATCATGAAAAACAATTTCTAGAATCCATACAACCTGCATAATCAGAGTCGACATATCCTTAGATTGCTGTTGTACTATCTTCACCCAAGGCTCCACCAAAAATTAGGACTCTATTCATAGACTCATTTATGTACCTTAGAATCCACTTCAATGCTTGCCAGTGAGCCTTTCCAGGTTTCGACATGTACCTGCTTACAAGACTTACTACATATGCTATATCGGGTCTAGTACAGACCATAACCTACATCAAAGAACCTACTATATTATCATATGGAATTCATTTCATATAAGCTCTTTCGACATCAGTACTGGGACACTGATATATACTCAGCTTGAATTGAGGGTTTATAGGAGTCACAACAGGATTTGAATTCGACATACCAAACTTATCAAGAATCTTCTTCAAGTATGCCTCTTGAGATAAGCATAATCTCGATTGATTTCTATCTCTCCAGCTGTCAATCCCAAGAATCTTGGACGCAACTCCCTGATCCTTCATTTTGAACTCCTTATTAAGTTCAAACTTCACCCTTATTACATATTCGACATTTTTGCTTGCTATAAGAATATCATCCACATAAAGCAACAAAATAACAAATGAATTACCAGGTCGAAATCTGAAGTAAACACAGTGGTGTTGCACCCCAAAATTTGCCCTCCCCTAGTCAAGACATTATGCTCCAAGGTGTCCCAAGAGGTTCACAAGGTTCACAATTAGTCAGAAAGTTTGACAATTCCCTCAGACAATGCTTCCTTCTAAGCAATGCACCCTAAAACTAGGGTTTTGGATTTCATCAGGCTAAATGGACTTTTAAGGCCTTAAGTGAGCTTCATAACATCCTATATGTCTTCAAGAATCCCTATGTCAAGTTTCAAGGCTTTCCCAAAAGGTTTGCTCAGTCAAATGATCAGATATGCAAAAATCAGTCAAATGGTTAAAAAGTCAAACTAAGGTCAACTGTGGTCAAACCAAAGTCAAACTTCATGATATTTTGCCAAAATCAAGCTTATGAAGTAAAATTCATCATTTGATCAAGAGTTGATCATGATTCATCAAGGAGATTTCAGATCATCAAGAATCAGGAGTTTCTAAATTAGGGTTTTCATAGGAAAAGTCAACTGAACTTTGACCAGCCATAACTTTCACATGCTTCATCAAAATTTTTCCATACAAAGCTCATTTTGAAGGAAATTGAATTCTCTACAACTTTGTGTCTCACAAGCCAAGCCTAAAAATGCTTCATTTGGAATGTATGAGCTAAAACATTATAGGTCATTTCAAAAGTCAACAAAAAGTCAACATCTTCCAAAGGGCATAATTTGAAAATAGTAAAGGATATGGAAATGAGACCAAAGAGGTTGGTTAGAGGACTCTCTAAGCTTTCCAAAATGTCCAAGAACACATTCATAGCCTTAAAATTGAGGGATTTGTGCCTTTGCAAAGTTGGGAAATTTTTGGGAGGTATGTGAAGCAAATGAAGCCTTAAAACCAAATTTTGCCAAATGAGCCTACCAAATTACCATCCAATCTTCATGATATCCTCAAGCACTACCCAAACCAAGCATTATCTGATTTTTTATATTTTATTTAGTATTTATTTGAATTTTATTCATTAAAATGCAAATTAAATCAAAATAAAATATAAAAATCAAATATTTGGACATGATTTTGATTCTAGAAGATCATAAACACCATTTAACTTGATTGGATACACTCAAAATTCGTGCAAAGCTTTAAGAGTATGAAAATATTTGATTTTTTCTTACATTAAAGATCATGAATTACTTCACCATCAAGGCATCCAAAAAGCCCAACAATTCATCACTTTCTTGACCTAATTCTATTTACTATAAGTTCACAAACCTATTGCAAGCACAAGAGACGAAAATCAGCAGCCAAAGAGGAGCTTCAAACTTCCAAATTTTCACAAAAAAAAATCTCAATTCGGATTCTCATTTGCAGGCCATATCAAAGTGTTTTGAAGGTTGCAACATGTTCCTTGAACATCACTGATGCTATCCCAATCATTTGCATCATCAAAAACACACTTGAATGCATAAACCGAATTCACATTTGAGCTTGAAATCTTGATTTTCGATTTTTATTATATGTGTTGTATAAATGGAATTTGATTGTATATTGTTGTTCATATTGATGTTTGCAATGTTTCTGGTTAGTTTGATATGAGTTTTAGTGCAGGATTGATGGTACACCATTATTAGGGTTTCGAAGGTCCAAATTCAGGAACCCTAGCTACGAGTGATTTCGTTTGAAATTGAGGCCTTAATTGGACTTAGAGGACATGCTTTGATTGATTTGAACCCTTGGAATGAATTTATATTGTGTATTCTACGTTTTTGAATTTCCAGGACCTATAGCTACGAAGAAAATCCGTCACTATAGGCTTTAGTGACTGAAAAGTGTCACTAAAAGTCTAAAACGACGGACAGAGGAAGAAGATGAAGCCTGCGCGCGAAGTTTGATTTTTAAATTTTGTTTTATTATTTAATTAATGATTTGTATCTTATTTCACAAATGATGCAGTGGCTCAGTTGGCAGGGACGTGCGTGTTGTTGCTCTTTGGCCTGGGTTCGATTTCCAAGTTTTGCAACTTTTTGTTTTATTTCCTCATAATTATCAAACTTAATATTTATTGATCAGGTGGCATTCATTGTTCACTAGCACGTGCTAGCCCAGTGGTCTGATTTTGCTATGGTAAGGGGGAGGTCCTGGGATCAAAACCAGGCCTCCCCACCTTTCTTTTTATCACTTGTTTATTTATTTTATATAATTAAATATTAGTTAATTTATTTAATATTAAACTATTAATTTTATTTAAAATAATAATTAAACTTTATATTTTCATTAATCTCATAATTTTTCTTGATTAGTCATTTTAATTAATTTCATAAATAATTTTGTATATAAATTTTATTATATATAATTTGTAAATAATTTATTTAAGTTTTAGTTAATTCTTTAAACCTAAAATGTTTAACCCTAATTTTCTTAATTAAAATACTAACTCTAATTTTACTATTAACCTTAAAAATTTAACTTATTTTTTCTAAAACCTAATTAATATATTAACCTTTATTTTTATTATTATGTAAATAATTTAATGTTTTTTTCTTAATAATATTATTAAATTATTATATTTTCTTAATTAATCTCTAAAAAAATTCTAATATTTGTTTAACCTAAAACAAATTCCTCTTTTAAATTTTAATTTTGATTTCTTTATTTATTATTATTATTATCATTATTATTGTTATTATTTTATTATTGCTATTATTTTATTATTGTTTATTTATCATATTTTTATTATATTTATTACTATAATTTTTATTTGATTATTATGTATCTGCTAAAGCCATGTAATACTTGTAGGTTTATTTTCCGTCTTTATTTTATTTCGTAAATATTTTTTTGTATGGTTAGTAATCTTAGGGTGTGTATAACCTAAATGTGATTAAAAATAATTTAGAAAATTAATTTAAATAAGATAAATACTTGAATATAAACACTCACACACGTAAGTCGATCTTTGATCGCCATCTTGCACTTCATAGGTTACCCCTCTCAATTTCCTTAAAACAAATGGTCAAGTCCCTCGAATATAGGGGTGTCTTAAGCAAAGTCCCTTCACGTATAAATCATCAAGTCCCTACAGATTTAAAAGATCAAGTCCCTTCGAGGTTGCCTACGGAATAATGATCTTGTCCCTTCGAATAAATGATGATAGTCCTTACGAATTGCTAAAGACACCCCTTAAGTTGCCTTCTATGACCATACGATGACCCTACGCCTGTCCCTTAATAACATCCAAGGTAATGACTACCTATTCCTTAATAATAGGGATAGTCTTACCATTGAAAGAACATACGAGAACATGAAAGACTTAATCTAGGGTAGGTACCTCTTAGTTGTTTGCTCACTCTTCAAAAATGCTTTTCACACCTCACAATATTTTCAAAACATTTTCAGACAAGGCTTTGTATACATCCATACTAGGATCATTACAAAGTACTTAGAAAATTTCTAATCACAAACTACACTCTTCAAAAAATATTTAAGTGAGCTAAGTAACTAAGAGCCCATGGATAACCATGGATATAAAGGGTGCTAACACATTCCCTTTGTATAACCTACCCCCCGAACTCAAGTCTTTTAAAATAGGTCTTTCCTATTCTTTTATGTCCTTTCCTTATGGATAAAATAAAAGTCGGTGGCGACCCTTGCTATCTGCAACATGATTAAAAGTCAGTTCTCCCACCGTGTTACAAGTGGTCGAACTAACTTCTGATGAAACTTATGCGTGCCATGAACTTGTCGAATCTCTTATTCCACTGCCGAGGAGATTGTTTCAGCCCATATAAAGTTCTCTTCAGTTTTCACACATACTCTTCTTTCCCCTCTTCGACATACCCTTCAGGTTGCCTCATCAGGATTATTTCATCAAGATCACCATACAAGAACGCAGTCTTCACATTCATCAGTTCCAGTTCAAGGTTGAACTATGCCACCATGGCAAGCAACATTCGAATGGACATGTGCTTCACAACAGGAAAGAACACATCATTGAAATCGGCACCTTCTTTCTAAGTGAACCCCCTTGCAACCAACCTTGCCTTGTATCTCATCGATGCCACTCCTTCGATTCCTTCCTTAACTTTGAAAATCCATTTACAACTGACTAACCTGGCTCCATCAGGTTTCTTGATCAGTTCCCAAGTATTGTTATCATGAAGAGATTTCATCTCATCATCCATGGCCTTCATCCATTCAGCCTTATTTAGACTCCTCATAACTTCCTTATAGTCTCTAGGTTCTTCGTCTAGAACCTCACTTGTAAAGATTAAGGCATAAGCTATAACATATGCATACCCAAGTCTCTGAGGTGGTTTGATGACTCTTCTCGACCTGTATCTTGCCAGCAGGTAGTCATTATCAGTCTCTTCATCTTCGACATAAGTTTCTACTTCTTCGACTTCATCTGGGTCATGCAATTCAGCATCACTATGCTCCACCTCAACAGGAATTTCTCCCTGTTCCAGCTCTTCAACAACATTGCCAGTTTTCTTGAAAGCCATCTCAGCTTCATTGAAAACTAAATCTCGACTGGTGATACACCTCATGTGACCTGGCTCTATGTACCATAACCTATAAGCTTTGACTCCTTCAAGATATCCCATGAACATGCATTTCAGAGCTCTAGGTTCGACCTTGTCTTGCCTAATGTGAGCATAGGCTACACAGCCAAATACTCTCAATTTGTTGAGATCTGGTGGATGTTCCGACCAGACTTCTTCAGGTGTCTTCATATCTAACACAGTCGAAGGACATCTGTTTATCAGATATATTGCTGTCGAAACAACTTCAGCCCAAAATACCTTCTTCAATCCAGCACTAACAACCATGCATCTAACCCTTTCTAGGATTGTTCGATTGAATCTCTCAGCTAGACCATTTTGCTGAGGAGTACCTGCTACAGTCTTATGCATTGCAATCCCAGACTCGACACAGTAATTGGCGAAAGCTTCATTGCAAAATTCAAGGCCATTATCAGTTCTCAACCTCTTGACCTTTCTGCCAGTTTGAGTTTCGACCAGAACCTTCCAACTCTTGAAATTCTCAAAAGTTTCATCCTTCTTCTTCTGAATGAATACCCATAACTTTCTAGAATAGTCATCAACTATGGATAGAAAATATCTTACACCTGAATGTGAAGAATTCCTCGCAGGCCCCAAAAGATCAGCATGGATGTTATCAAGGGATCCATGTGTTCTTTGTTTACCTTTATTTAACTTCACCGTACAGGATTTACTAAATACACAAGGTTCACAAAACTCCAACTTCTCGACTTTTTCACCACTTAGCAGGTTCTGTTTCCCCAGTTCGACCAGGCCTCTCTCGATGACATGACCAAATCTCATGTGCCATAATTTTGTACGAAAGAGAGTATTAATATAGTGAAAATTGGATGCATGGCCCTCTCACGTGAGAGGGTTTATATAATTCTCTCAACGTGTGACCAACGATCCCTATTTTGGGACTGGATCATGGATCTCCCGAAAATAGGTAACTACCAGAAACTAGCCGTTAGAATGGGAAGATCTGTTCGGATCAGTGTATGTGTCGAGCATGAGTAATCCGAGCTGGAGCTATCCGTGGCTGAATCTGGGTGACTTCCCCCTAGTGTCGGGCATAAGTTCTTATAGGAGCATGGAGAATGACCATGCCGAACCTGGTCAGTATGTTTTCCTCGATTGAGGGGCAGAAAGGGATAAATTATATATGAGATCATTTTTCATAATAAGAAGTCACAACTCATAAAATAGATAAATTATAAACAATAACAAAAAAAGCTTTCTTTTAAAAAAATTAAAATTAAAATATTAAAGGTGATTTTAATATTTAAAAAATTTAAAATTTCTTTAGGGTAGATCTCCAACCTAGAAAATAAATGATTTTAATTTATTTTTCAAAGTTTTGGAACATTGTGCGTCAATGATTAGATTTGAAATTTAAGGTGTTTTCATTATAAGCAACAAATTTCATTATAGGTATACAAAGGGATACACCAAACCCATATATAAGTAAAGTATCCAAGCACGAATAAGAAAGGAATTTACTTAAGCCACAAGGAACCCGAACTTAAAGAAAATCTAGAGGAACCTTACACCATATGTAAAAACTACATTTGTGTTTAGTTTTACAAGAGAAATCCAGCCAATTCCATGATGTTTGCTTCACCCGTAATGGAATGTCTTCGAGATTTGCAATTTTGTCATTAAAAATTATCTCGTTTCTAACCCACCATATGGTCCTACAAGTAGCCAAACAAATAAAAGACGTTGATGATTTGGATGTACATCACACCGTTTTTAGGAACTAGTCAAACAAGTGTTCGCAAACCTCTACCTCATCCAACTGAGGGATTCCTACCCATTCTGTGATTTTTCTCCATACTCTAATGATATACAGACACACGCAAAAAATATGGTTTTCCTCCTCCACCACGTTCAAACAAAATACACAAACCATCTCGTGAAGATTGGAGATTACCCCCTGGCCGCCATGTTAGATCGCGTAGGTAGCTTATCTAAAATAACTCTCCAACCAAATACTCTGGCTTTCAATGAAATCTTTGTACTCCAAATAATATCTAAGGCATTCTTGGGAATAATCTCGGAATCCTCAACAACCGACAACATTAAATAGTAAAGGTAGCAAAAGTTAACCGAAAACTCACCTTCAATACCAGGTTTCCAACTAAACTGGTATTCACGACATAGAGAAGGAGCAGTTGATGCCAACAAATTTTTCAAGGCTTGCAACTCCTCAATTAGCATAGAAGGCTGATGGTGAATGGTAGGATCAAAGTTCCAAGACCAACCAGCACCGTCGCACTATCCTTCCTCAGCAATAGTTACACATTTTGATGTATAGTGTTAAAAAAACATTAGGAAATAAGGATCTAAGAGGTTCATGATCAAACCATCTACAATTCCAAAATGAAATATGATCGCCTTCTCCAAGTTTACACGTCAACAAATCTACGAAGCAACATTCACATGAGTTATTGCGAATTTTTATAATGTCTTTCCACCATAGTGATTCATTCTGCAACGCACAGCTCTGCCTCTAAGAATAATTTTGTCGTAGAGATTACCGTATCTAGATTCCAAAATACGACACCAAATTGTCATAAGTTCCGATATTAAATTTCATAACCACTTTGAAAGTAATTCAACATTGTAAATAGATAGGTCTTTGATGCCTAATCCACCTTCACTCTTAGGCAAACAGATTTTATCCCAACTTATCCATGCATTGAGTGTTTATCTTACGAGCCCGACCATATGAAATTTCTTTAGAAGGAGATCAGTTCTTTGGCCACCTTAGAAGGAACTTTGAAAAAAGTGAGATGATGAATCGGTAGATTCGACAGTATGAAATTAATCAGCACAATCATACCGCCCATCGAAAGTAATTTACCTCGCCAAAAAGAAAGACGCGCTCTGAAACAATTCAAAATTGAATTCCAAAAAGCAACAAACCTATGATTTTTCCCTATATCCAGGCCAAAGCATCTGAAAGGTAGTGATCCTACCTGACATGCCAGGAACGTAGCAACATTATTCAAGAAGGACGGTAGCACCCCAACACCATAAAAGCTGCTTTTCCAAAAGTTGGTCCTTAGGCCCAACAACAATTCAAAACCTCTCAGTAATGCTTTAATATTCCAATGGTCATGCCAAGAGCCATCGTTCACAAGCAAGGTATCATCAACGAATTGAATGATGTTAACGTAGTCTTCAACACACACTTTAAAACCACACAACATAGACTTAAAATTCATAATTTTCAGCATTTCCAGGTGTATTTATTCCCAATGGTTAAAACGTCGATTAATTCCACGACTTCAATAAATGATGCAAAATTTGACATCTTCAAGATACAATTACTACTCGCGCCTTTTCTTTTGTTATCTGATTTCACCGTATTGCAATCCCCGGCTAATAACCAATCTCCAGCAGGAAGCTTGGATTTTAGTTCCACAAGAGTTGAGCAAAGGGTTCTCGTATCAAAGGTCAAACAAGGAGATTAGATGTTTAACATGTAACTATTCCTACCTTTCCATAAGCCACAAACTCCCAAGTAACCATTCCCTTTGAAGCTAAACACTGATTTGAACATATCTTCATGTTCCATATTGACAAAATGCCTCAAGATTGTCCTACTAAGGCTGAAGCATACCATCCCAAATTATCAATATCCCAAAAACTATGTATATGTTTGTTGTTCATCTGTTGTGCCTTTGTTTCTTGAAGGTAACACACATCCATTATACCTTCCGAAAGTACATGAAAAATCCTCCTCTTTGAAAAAAGGGAGTCACACCCGCGAACGTTATAGGAGACACAATCACTACTACAATATACGCATTTAACGATGTCAGGTTTATAACGAATTTGTATCCCACCGTTGTAATAGGTTACAATTTTTGCAGCTGATTTATAACGCCAGATTTAACGACGGTTGTATTATAACACTATTGTAATACATGATGTGTAACAAGCTTCAATTCCCAGCAACTATATTTGTTTCCATATTTTTACATTTTAAACATATATTTTATTTCTTTTGTTAGTGTTACTGAGACTTTAACCTCAAAACGCAAAATTCATATTTTTTTTCTATTTTTAAGTGCAAGAGAATAGGTTAATATAGTTTGATGACATTGGTATTCTCATTTGTAGAATCATTGTTACGAAGAAAATATTAAGAAGAAATGTAAAATTATCTATTTATAGATGAGGATGAAGATGAAAAGTATGATAGTTTAATGCTTGCAATGATGATAAGTTATAAATGGTTGATATTCTCGAATGATATTTTATGAAAAACAGAGAAAATTTTAAATCATCATTATACTTGGCCATAGTGTTTCTCTCCTCCGGGAAGAGCAAGGGTTGTAATATTACAACGGTTAGTAATATTAACCGTAGCGGTACCCCTTATACTTGATACATGGTTCGACTCCAGGCAACATCATTTTTATATTTTACATAATTATAGAAAAATATTTTTTCCTGGAGTTGAACCTTGTACCAAGTATAAGGGGTATCGCTACGGTTGATATTACTAACCGTTGTGATATATTTAAAATAAATATATACTTATCATTACAGTTCTTATAGGTAACCGTGAAAATTTTACATATATAAGGGAATTAATTTTCCCTTATTGAGAGTAGTGTTATTTCCTTCACAGAGAAACCCTAGCAACCATTTTTCTCTCTATATTAAGGTATTCATCTTCTTCTTCCATTTTTGGCAGTAATTTTCATCTTTTTTTAGAATTTACGAAAAGAAATATAAGAAGTATGAAGCTTTTGATTTAATCTTCTTCCTCCTTGTATTTCTTCTTGTAGAGTCAAAAACTAAATGAACATGGTGAAGATGCTGGCGGTAGCTAGCCTAATGTATATATTATTTATGAAAAATAAGGTATTCTTCTACTTCAATCTTGTTGTTAGATAGTTCACATTATCTCGTTTGCTTCATATTGTCTTTGTTGATTGTTCTTATTTTTTTGCAGATTCGACTTCCAAGCTTCATAAGCTAGGTGAACTTCATTGTAATGGTACAATCCCATTTTTTAGGGTTTTGTTTCAACTTCATTGCTTCCAACTCCTTTCGATATTGTACATGAAATTTAGTTTATTATATACTATGTATATTGTTTGTTTCACTATCCTTTTATTGAAAATGAAATCATTTAAATTGACATAGAAACGTGTAATCTAAAAATTAAGATGTATTTAAAAACAAACCTATGTCGATCAATGTTTTCCAAATTACGTCCCTCTCATTCAGCACTTTTTATGTTTCATAACTCAATATATATGGTTCAATGGTTTGTTTGCTTCAATTCATCTATATCTACAATTTTACTTTACCTTGTCGTCGTCACTTCACACTGATGGTTATGATAAGTCATCATAATAATCGCCTTGATAAGCGGCAATGATGAGGTAAACTATAATGAAAGATATCGATGGATTAAAGAAAATAGACAATTGAACCATTTTTGTGTTAAAGAACATAAAATGTGTTGAATGAGAGGGATGTAATTCTGAAAATAACGGTCTGTTTAAATTGTTTTTCAAGAACAATTTAATTTTCAGATTATATAGTTCTCTACCAATTTAAATGGTTGTAATTCTTTAATTAGGTGTATGGTAATACAACAAATATATATTTTTATATAATAAACTAATGGTATATTTCACAACGGTTGAAAAACATAACCGTTGTGATATTTGGTATATATCACAACAATTGTCATACATAACCGTTGTAATATAACGCACGCTTTCCAAAATACAACAACGATCTCATGTTTGTGATTATAAATAGCGTACTTACGACAACACTCTACATAATAACACTTGCGCACACGTCATTATATATCTTTCCCAACTGTTATTAAATGTCTTTTTCGTAGTAGTTAATTCACGAGACGTTACTTGTTCCTCCATCATTGAATCATAAATTTTTATGTCTCTGTTTTCCATCTCGCAAATTATCAGTTCAAAGATTTCATCGTCTTCCTTGCCTTCTACCCCCATTTTTTTTTATAGTATTCCACACCCTTTATGGAATTGCTTCCATGGATTTCTTAATTCTATAGTTACCTCTGTCCACGTCCGAATATCCAATTGAATCCCAACACAAAATTGAGCCACCAGAAAATTGAGGTGACCTAGTTCCCTAGTAAAACTAGAAGAAATAACATCAGTAAGCACAAGATTATCGTTCCTCTCAAGACGCAGATGGTGCAAAAAGAGCGTAAAAATACAATGGGGGAGAAGGGAATATGTATTTGATCATAGATATCCCTCACCGGTTTGACTTTTTTAGGTTTGGACACCTTAGGAGGTCCAATAGGGATGAAAGCAATGCATTGAGTTAGGTCAGAGATATTTCTGCTAGGGTCCAACCTGAAAACGACATGTTTCTCAATGCCCAGTACTAAGCCATTTGTAACTAAGGACCGTTCCTTCTCCAAATCGCCCAGTTCCAAAGGCTTTGTGACGACTGTAGTCTCCCCCATGTTTTTTTTTTCATTGGTGGCTGGTAAGTTAACAAAATTTGCCTTTTCACCTGAAAACAAATTACCCCTGGTATTGATGTGGTCAATCTCTTTCTCTACCTCCACCCTTGAAGTGAAAACTTTGATATAAATACATTATTTTTATTAGAGCATTTTAGATATAAATTTTAAGAATTTGAATTGGAATTTGTTTAAAATAAAATTGTTTGGCAATTTGGTTAGAGCGAAGATTCTCTGAATTCGTTTGAGAATATTAAAAGGAAAATATTAACATGTGTTCCAAGAGTACGTTAATAAATTATTTATAGAGATATTTTTTTTAGAATGAGTGCATTCAATTTTTAAATCTTCAAATATAACTTAATTACATTTGATTTTTTTTTCTAATTATAGAATTTTAACATGTGTTATTTATTGACATATTTTCACAATCAATAATTTAACCGATAATAAAATTGTCCAATATGCCAGAATCGACCCAAATAAACCACCTCTTTCCTATATTGAAATCAGGAAAAAAAATTATTGCTTTTTACTTAATGTAATTCATTATATATATATATATATATATATATATATATATATATATATATATATATATATATATATATATATATATATATATATATATATGATATCATTACGGTTACAAAATGCCAAAATCAATTTTGTTGGAAAACTGAAGCATGAAAAAATCACAAATAATACTGATAATAATAAACAACAAATTTGTATAGTATGTCTTCAAGGATGTAAATCTTTCCTTGGGCTGAATTATTCTCAAAAGCAACATCAAAATAATAAAGTGTACAACTTAATTAGTAATTGAAGGTAATCACTATGAATAAAAAAACCAGACACTTTATTAAAAGTGTAAATAAATCCCAAAAACATAATAGTATATGAACCCTAACTACTAGGTACCTTTGAACTTGCTTAGTTCTTCTTCTCCAATTTCTCAAAAGTTTGTTGAAAGATGGATTCTAATTCAGTTATAGTCTTTAGAATGGACTCCTGATTATCAATAAGGTCAAACATTCTCTGGTACAGTTCTTGATTAGGAGATAAGGAATTGAATATTAACTTCATTTTTTCATATAATGGAAGCATATTGTTAACTTTCAACTTTATATCTTTAAAGTTCTTAAACTGCTCCTCCAGCATAATTTTCGCTTCTTCTTCTGTATCAATTCTTAGAGTCTTGAAATTGTTCATCAATTTTGAAAGCTCGTCTTCTGGATCAAGTCTCATAACGTTGAAATCGTCCAGCACTTTTAAAAACTCATTAGATTTATCTTGAAATTCACCATTCTCACCAGCATTATCACCACAATCCTTCATAGCCAAGATAGTTATAAATTATAATTAGGAATATAATAATTCGGTTTTATTCACTCCGATTCCAAAAAAATAAAATAAATGAAGAGAAGATTACAGTGAAAGAGGAGACACACCATTTTATTTGATGCAAGAAGTGAGATTAGGTGAAGAGAGAGGAGGGCTTGCTTGTGTTTTGTTTTGTACTGCCTTGTGTTTGTAAATTCTAACCAGACGCCTATACCTATATATAAGGAATGGAAACCCTAGTTTTGATTTTAGATGGTTTTTTTATTGAGATTTTAAAGGATTTTAAAAGATTGTGATTTTCTTTAAATATTTTTATAAAATTAAAATATATTTTATGCTATTCAATTAATATAATATAATCAAATTTTTTTTAGTGAAGCAAACTCCAATGATATTTATTTGGTTTTTATTTCGCAACTTATAAAAAGTCCTTTAGTATTTAAAAATAGGGTTAAATATATTTTTGGTCTCTATAAAATTATCAAATTTTATTTTTGATCCCTATAAAAAAATCATGTATTTTGATCCTACAAAATAATTATACACGTAATTTTTGTCCCTACTGTTAAACCAAAGTGTATTTTTGAATGATTATTTTACAGATATGTTTAGAACGTTATAAAAAGTTCCTCGAAAATAAAAACTCAAAATTTAATTTATAAGTCGAGATTTACATTAATTTAATCATTATCTTTTGAAATTTAAAAAATTTATATTTGATTCTTCTAATTTTTAAAAATTATATAATTTGATAAAGAAATATTCCACCCGTTCCTTTTTATAAGATATATTTCACTTTTTTAGATTCATTCAATAATTAATGTATCTAGTCTATAATACATACATACTAGATACATTAATTACTCAATAAATCTAGAAATGTGAAATGTTTCTTATAAAAAGGAACGAAGGGAGTATTTTATAGTAATCTACACGCATATGAATAAAAAGTATTCAAAAATTTAAAAGTTCAGAAGTAGTTAAATAGTTTTCAAAATTTTAGAAAATAACAATGACTAACTGCATATATATAATTTTTTGTAGGGATCAAAAACGTTTTTTTTTTATAGGTACTAAAAATAAAATATGACATATTTATAGAGATCAAAAACATATTTAACTCCTAAAAATATATATATTTTACTAGATTCTTAAGTAAAATTGTTTTAATTTTTTAAAAATACATATATCAACCACCTTACTCAATTGTGAATGGTAGTCCTACAAAGGACTTTAAGGTGGAAAAGGATTGAGACAAGAAGACCATTTATCACTGTTTGTTTTTGTTATAGTAGCGGAGGCTTTATCGGGTTTGGTTAAGAAAGTGGTGGATATATAGGATTATGAAGGTGTTTGGGTGAATAGGGGTGTTCGTTTGACATCCTTCAATTTGCGGATAACACGTTGTTGATAGGTGGAAGTAATTGGAAACAAATGTGGGCTATTAAAGCGGTTCTTAGGAGCTTCGAGCTTGTTTTGGGATTGAGAATTAAATATCAAAAAAGAAAACTTATTGGTATTAATTCGAATCCTTATTTTTTGGAAGCGGCGGCTAGGTTTTTGGAATGTAGGAGGGAGGAAAGTAGTTTTACTTTTCTTGGCATACTGATCGGTTCTAGTCCTGAGAGGCTTTCGATGTGGAGTGGTTTAGTGAATAAGATCAAGAAAAGACTCTCCTCTTGGAAGGGTCGTTTGCTTAGTTTTGGAGGTCGTATCACTTTACTTAATCGGTGCTTTGCTCTTTGTCTATTTTGATGTTATCCTTTTATAGAATTCCGGTTAAAATTGTGAAAGAAATCTCCTCTTTGCAAAGTATTTTTTTATGGGGTGGAGTGGATGGTAAGAAGAAGGTTCATTGGATATCTTTGAGGGATGTTTGCTCTTCTTTAGAAGATGGAGGTTTAGGGGTTCGTATTATAGAGGATTTTAATGTGTCTCTTCTTCTTAAATGGAGGTGGAGGATTTTGGAGGGATCATACTCTTTATAGTATAGTATCTTGAGGGCTCGTTACGGAGATATTTGTATGAATATGTTTAAGGGCATCGACATAGGAGGAGTTAAGCCATCTAAGTCAGATTGGTGGAAGGATTTGGGAAATATTGATAAGAAATTCCAAGTTGATTTTTTTGCGAATAATTGTAGGATGGTTGTAGGTCATGGATATAATACTTATTTTTGGCACGCGTGTTGGTTGGGAAACTTTTGTTTGAAGGACAAATATCCAGTGTTATTTTATTTTTCGAGGCTTAAATCGGCTTCGGTGGCGTGTATGGGAGGTTGGGTGGATGGGGGCTGGAGATGGGATGATTTTGGTGTTGAAGCTGCTTTGGATAGTAGTATAGAATCTAGTCGTATTTCTCTTAAGGAGGATTTGGTGGATGAGGGTCCTAATAGTGTTGGTAGGGATAAGGTGCGTTGGAAGTCCAATTGTGAAGGAGGTTTCTCGGTAAGATCTTGTGTGTCTATTATGGTTGCCAATCGTAGAACTGTTGGAGATGGAGGTTTCGGATTCAGTAGCAATGAGAACCCTTTAGTGGCTTCGGTGCGTGTAGCTCTGCTACGCTTTCTTCGGTGGCAGGTTCTGACTTTTCTGCTCATCATGCCATAATAAATGTAACCCTAGTTTTGATTTTAGATGGTTTTTTATTGAGATTTTGAAGGATTTTAAAAGATTGTTATTTTCTTTAAATATTTTTATAAAATTAAAATATATTTTATGCTATTCAATTACTATAATTTAATTGGTATACACTGACAGTGTAAAAGTTTTACACTGTCAGTTAACCGTGACCGTTAAATTTTAATTACAATTTGACTTTGATTTTAATTATTTAAAAAGTATTCATTTTGAGTGGTTGTGATGCACTGAATGTGGAAAAAAATTTATACTGACAGTGCATAGCAATTAATCTCTTAATATAATCACAATTTTTTTAGCGAAGCAAACTCCAATGGGATTTATTTGTTTTTTTTCACAATTTATAAAAAGTCCCTAAAAATAGGGTTAAATATATTTTTGGTCCCTATAAAATTATCAAATTTTATTTTTGATCCCTATAAAAAATCATGTATTTTGATTCTACAAGATAATTATGCACGTAGTTTTAGTCCCTATTGTTAAACCAAAATGTATTTTGGAATGCTTATTTTGCAGATATGTTTAGAACGTTATAAAAAGTTCCTCGAAAAAAAACTTCAAAATTTAATTTATAAGTCGAGATTTACATTACTTTCATCTTTATCTTTTGAAATTTAAAAAATTCATATTTAATTCTTCTTATTTAAAAAAGTAATATAATTTGGTAAAAGAAGTATTTTATAGTAATCTAAGCACATATGAAAAACATTAAAAAATTTAAAAGTTTAGAAGTTGTTAAATAATTTTCAAAATTTTAGAAAATAACAAGGACTAAACTATATATATATATATATATATATATATATATATATATATATATATATATATATATATATATATATATATATATCACCCAACAAATACATCACTTTTTTCCCAAACCAACATCGCCTTAGTCTCTCTCTCTCTCTCTCTCTCTCTCTCTCTCTCTCTCTATATATATATATATATATATATATATATATATATATATATATATATATATATATATATATATATATAGAGAGAGAGAGAGAGAGAGAGAGAGAGACGATGTTGGTTTGGGAAAAAAGTGATGTATTTGTTGGGTGATATATATATATATATATATATATATATATATATATATATATATATATATATATATATATATATATATATATATATATATATATATATATATATATAAATTTTGTAGGGATCAAAAAATATTCTTTTTTTTATAGGGACTAAAAATAAAATATGAGATATTCATAGGAATAAAAAACATATTTAACTCTTAAAAATATATAAATTTTACTAAATTCTTTAGTAAAATTGTTTTAAATTTTTTTTAAAATACATATTTCAACCACCTTACTCAATCAAGTGTTTCTAAAAATTTTGGCAACGCTTTATCTATTGTTGGTAAAAGTCTCATTCAAGAATCACTACAAGAAAATAGCGTAGTAGCGTCGGCCTAAAGCCCTCTCTAAAAGGTATAAAACCGACGCTAATACCTTTTAGTGTCGGCTTAGCGTCGGAGTCAGGGCGGACGTTCTACCATTGGAAGCAAAGCATAATCACGAGCCGGCGCTAAACTAGCGTCGGTTACAAGGAACGCTAGGCCGACGGTACAATACTAAAGCCGACGCTAATGTGCAATATTGAAAACAAATTGCGACGGCTTTTGTCGACGTAATAATCATCTAGTGGCGGTTCTAAGCGACACTTAAACATAATTTCCTATTTATTAGCGTGGGTCTAAGCCGCCGCTACACATTTAATTTAAACATTTACGACGCTAAAAGTCGTCGCTATATAACAGATTATGTGTTTTATAGCGTCTCAAAAAACCGCCGCTAATTCATTTCGTTGTTTTGTAATTCTTGTTAGCGTAGGTTTTAACCGACGCTAAATGTTTTTTTTTTTTGAAAATTTGTTTTATTTAAATTTATTCCTGTTGAAAATCAAATCTATCTTTTATAATTTACTGAACCCTGTTTTTTATTTCAAACCATTCATTGATGTATTATCACATCATAATTTCCAACACAAAATAACAAACTTTAAATCCATAATATTTCTACATTAATTAAGATGTCAAATTTACATCAAATTCAAAATATTGACACTATATTAAACTTGTGTCCATCCACTATATTACTACATAAAAATGTCAAAGACCAACACAACGCAAAATATAAAATTTGTGAAAATCAACAGTTTGATGATCCAAGTCCCAAAACAAAGAAAAAGAGCATGCATATGACACTAACATCAATCACTCATATCTTCTAGATCCAATGAGTGCTCATCAGAGTCATTATCGTAATGCCCATGAGTATTAGGCTGGACACTAGAAGCATGAGCAGTGGAATAACCTGCCTGACTCGACTACAAGAGTTATGTATCTTGAGCTTATAGCTTATAAGCTCGTATCTTTAAAAAAGATCCGTTTAGCAAACAGAGCCAAAGCAGCCATTTCATTTTTTCCAAGGCATTGGCATCTAATAAGAAGTATAAACAAGCTTCGAATAAGAAGTACCTGCAAGAGCAAGCTGTAATCCTGTCTTGATGTCTGAGATATACTTGGAACTAGAACCCCTGAGGTCAAAAAAACTATTAGATAAGTAATGAGCAACACCACTAACTCAAAATAAAAATAGATATGGATTGGGCAGAATCAATTGATAATCCTAACAGCCATACAAACAGAATGATCGCATAATTAAGGGTTCACAAACTTCTAAACAATTTCTTATGTTTCTAAACTTCTAAACTTCTAAACAAACTTCACAAACAGAATCAATTGATATGGACTGGGCACCATTTGATCCACTGCAGTAAAAAAATGGTGCAGTCAAAGTTCAACAAATACTAGCACAATAGGGAACATTCAAGAACAAGCAGAATCACAACAGGAACAATAACAAGCACACATGATGATAGCAAGAACAATAACAATAACAACATAGTAACAAGCAGAATGACAGCAGGAACAAGAATAAGCAGAATAACAACAAAAAATTAAGTGTTTACATGAATGTCAACCAACACAAGAATAATTATAACAATAACAAACAGAATCACAACAAAAAATCAGTAACAAGTAAACAAGCAGATGAATACCTGCAGATGAAATCGTTACCAAATCGAACGTTACCGAATCGTTCTTCGTTGTTGAAGGTGGAATTTGTCGTGCAGCAGAAAGAAGCAGAACCTCCTGTGAATACCAGAACTTCACAATTAACCAAAAATATAAATAACAGAACTTCAAGGCTGATAATACGCGTGTTTTTTCTCTTATGTATGATCAGAACAGACAAGCATGATTGGATACATTTGACTGTTTGAAAAAGAATGTGGAGGGAGCATAGTAGTTGGACATGATTAGTGGTCAACAAATGCTTCTAACTAAACCTCATCGAGTTTATAATATGAATAATCAAATGGATGCTGAAAACGGAATCAGATTAACAATGTTCAATGGATTTGATAATGTAAAGTTCAATTAATCACACTTAAACGTTTATTAAATTCGCAAAAGAATGTGTATCAAACATAATGCCGGATGTAACTAGTTACTCCAATGTTCTAAGGATAAAACTATACAGTTATTAACAAAAACTTACTTCTTCTTGTCAATACTTGGGATATCACTTCTCTTCCTTCTCCACAATCACCTTCAAGGAAAACCGTCTATCTGTGAGATCAGCAGGGACAAGGTACCTACAATCTTTTCAATCAGTTTGTTAGTTACTACAAGTCAAGGCATCACTAAATCAAGATAAAATCTACATAAAAACTGACATGGCCTAACCAGGAGACTAACAATTAACTCTTTCAAAATAGCACGCTTTAATCGATTTTTGTTAACATCCATTAACCTTTTTTTAAACTAGCAGTAGAACCTAATAGAAAATCATCTACTAACTATCATATCAAACATTGTTAAAACTTAGTTGAATAGTTTAAACTTAGTTGAATAGTTAAAGCTTAGTTGAATTGTTAAAACTTAGTTGAATAGTTTAAACATTCTGAAATTTCATCACAGCATCAGCTAATTGCAACATAAGAGCCAACATTGTTAAAACTTCTACTAACTATCATGAATTAAAACTCTAACTTCTAATTAGAAATTGACTCTAATAGTTGAATAGTTTAAACAGAAGTTAACCCCTAACACTAACCGTTTTGATTCCTAGCAGCTAACCTAAATAACTTAACATTCAGAAAAGAGGTCATTGTTTAAGGCACATAAATAACCTAAATAACTTAAAATATACCATCTGCACATTTCTATTTTGAAAGAAACACAGAAGCAATCACAGACACATTTTAACAACAACATACACATTTCAACTAACAATAAATTCATTACAGAAGCAATCACAGACACATTTTAACATTCAAAGGCAATCTAGTAACCACAAACAATTTTCAAACTATCCTAACATTTTCATAGCATTGCATTAACAAAGTGAGGGGAAAAAGTATGCACCATCATTTCAATTGAAAACCCTAGAACTCTAGAACTCTAACCTGATTTGGGAATAGCTTCAAGTTCCAGAACTCAATTTCAATTGAAAACCCTGTATCATAAATTTAACAAAGGAATCAAAGAAAAATGAGAAATCAAAGAAGAGGTTGAGACGAAACATGAGAAACCAAAGATAAAACAAGAAATCAAAGAAGAATAGTAGAGACAAAACAGAAGCAATAACGTACCTGACGGACTGAGAGGTTGAGACGGCTAGGGTTCAGGACGGAGGAACTTCAGGACGGAGGTTGATAACGCACGGAGGTTGATAACGCACGGACTGAGAGGTTGAGAGGAACTTCAGGACGGAGACGCACGGAGGTTTGGTCTTCTTTCTTTCTTCATTAATTTTCTTTTATTTTATAAATTTAATTTATTATATTTTTTATAATATCTCATTTAATTTACATTAAGTTTTATCTATAATATTTTTAATAATTTTTTTATAAATTTTAATATTTGTTATAGCTTAAGTTTTAACTATAATATTTTTATATCATATTTATTTATAATATTTTTTATAAATTTTGATTATATTTTATATATTTAATTTTCAGTTATTGGTTAATTTATAAATTTTGTTTTAGTTTATAGTATTATTTTTTTAGGTTAAAAAATAAATACTTTATTAAAACAATAAAAAAAGAGGCAAATGAAATTTGTGGGGGGAACTGAATTTTTTCGCACCAATAATAGCGTCGGTTATAACCGACGCTAGAGTAAAAAAATAAATATTTTATTAAAATAATAGAAAATACGCAAATGAAGTTTGAGGGGGGGAACTGAATTTTTTTGCACCAATAATAGCGTCGGTTATAGCCGACGCTAGAGTTAAAAGATATACAACAAGCATTTTTCTGCTTGTAGCGTCGGTTTATTGTGACATTTGTGCAACACTAGTAGCGTCGGAGTCGGGGCCGACGCTAAATTATTGATGCTAAAATGTGTTTTTCTTGTAGTGAATTTTGAAACTTTTTTTATAAGCAATGATTATATTAAAAGGAGAAAAGAAGGATTCTCAAACCCAATACAATCAATAAACCAAAAAGGATCAAGGATCAAGGAACAATCCTAAGAAAAAATGGCCTATAAATACAATAAAGGAAACAAAGTCTAATCGTATAAACTATACACCTGGCGCCTACTTGGCCCAATCGACAACCAATTCCACGAGTGAAGAACGATGTGTTGATAGATTGTTTCCGCATTAAAAATAACATCTTTAAAAATGATGTTATTCCTTGAAACCCAAATGCTCCAACATGAAATGAACCAAACCGAGAAATCGTACTTGTCTTGCATTTGCCTACCAAAACCGAAGCCCATCTAAATGCGTGATCACAATAATTCTCAGCTTCAAAATACGGTATTCCCAACCAATACATCACCTTTTCCCAAACCAACATCTCCTTAGTACAAGAACAAAAAACATGAGAATCATCTTCATTAGCCAAAAAAACATAGCACACAAACCTTATCATGTCTTGACTCTATAATACCTCTAGCTGCCAAATTCAAACGAGTAGGTAATCTATTTAGTATCAATCTCCATCCAAAATTTTTGATTTTTAGAGGAATCTTCGAATCCCACAAACCTTCCAAAATCCCCTTCTCCTGTCGCGATAAAGTAACAAACTCCAAATTGGAAATATCGGCGTCATAGTAGGACTTAACGGAGAAAGCAAAATTGGTTTCAAACTGTCAATTCCAAACATCCAACCTGTTATAAACTTGACAGAAATTAAGCAGTATATTTTTTGCTAAACCCAGTTCAGTAACATGACCTACTGGAAGAGAAAACCGCCCCCATGAAAATTCCAAACCCAATTGTTATGCTCCCAATAACCCCAGTCTTTGATAGAACCATACCGATAAACCGAAGCATTAGAAATGTTTGGAAATAAATTTAAAAAGCCACCATTTCCTGTCCAGTCCACAAACCATAATGGGATCAAGGATTCATCCCCTAAAGAAGGAGCGACAAACTGCCAAAAGGAAACTCCATGCCTAATGTTAGACACCACTAAAAGGTCTCTCATCCATAATGAGGAAGAAGCAGTTGATTTAGACAAGATACTAGCTTCGTGAGTAAGTAAACCATACTTGTGGCTAATCAAGGGTCTCCAAATCTCCGAGCCTTTATAAATGAGTTTCCAAAGCCATTTTGTCAAAAGAGCTCTATTAAAAAATCCCACATGCTTGATTTCAAGCCCATCACAATCTTTATGCATGCATAATCTCCTCCAACTCACCCAAGGAACACCATTTTTATCCTCCGCTTCGGACCAAAGAAACCTTCTTTGAATGGCGATTAATTATTTAATAACCTTCGAAGGTGCTTTGTAAAATGATAAATGATGTATAGGAAAATTTGACAATATGGATTTGATGAGAGTTACTCTCCCACCTATAGATAAAAAAATATACCTTTCCACTTGGCTAACCGAGACTTAAAGAAAGAAATAAGCGGTTTCTAGAAAGCCAACCTCCTATGATTACCTCCAACCACGATTCCAGGAAATTTAAACAGAAGCATACCCGATTTACAACATAATAATTCCTCTGCAGCCTGCATGAATTCTGTATTCAAACCAATACCAAAGATACAGCTCTTCGCAAAGTTGACCTTGAGGCTAGAAATCATTTCAAAACCGCGGAGAATAGTCTTAATTGCCCACAGATTAACATACGACCCTTCACACACCAAGAGCGTATCATCGGCAAATTGAAGCATATTAATCGCACCATCCTCGTTGAATTTAAAATCTCCTAAAAGCTTTAGAGACACCACTCTTTTAACCAAAATCGTCAAACACTCCGCAACAATCGTTTAAAGAAGAAGGGATTAGGGATCCCCCTGTTTTAGACCTCTAGAAGCTTGAAAATCCTTGGATAGTCTTCCATTAATTAAGACAGATGAGAAGCTAGAAAATATTGCACCATTAATCCATGTAAGCCATATCGTACCAAAACCCATGGCGGTGAGTACCTCCAACAAAAACTCCCAGTCCACACAATCATAGGCTTGACTAAAATCAACCTTAAACAATAAGCAAGTCCTTTTCTTTCTTTTTGCCAGGTAAATGATCTCATTTGCCATAAGAACCCCATCCAGGAGTTGTCTTCCAGCAATAAAAGCATTTTGGGATGGAGAAATCAAAGAATCCAACACTATATACAACCTACTGGACATAAGTTTTGTTATGATTTTCAAAATGCACCCAATAAGAGTAATAGGTCTATACCCATCAAAGTCTTGAGGATTTTTCTCCTTAGGGATGAGAGCAATGAATGAAGATGTGAAGGCTTTAGGTAAGAAGCTCGAGTTAAAAAAATCTAAGATGCACCTCGAAACATCACTGCCCACCGTATCCCAATAAGCCTTAAGGAAAGCAAAAGAGAAGCCATATGTGCTTGGAGATTTATTGTCATCGCATAGAAAAACTACCTTCTGAATATCAGCTTCTGTAAAGTCTTCCTAAAGAAAGGAACTTTATGAATTAGACAACTTTTTAATATCCCTTAAATCTAGTTTTGGCCACTCCACCAAAGTTTTACAAAACATTTAATGGAAATAATTAAACGTTGCCTGCTTAATCCCATTCGGATCTTCCAACAGGATTCCTTTATGAGTAATAGCAACCACAATATTTAATCTTCGATGAAACCTCAAGGAAGCATGACAAAATTTAGAGTTCATGTCTCCATCCATCACCCAATTAACTCTGGATTTTTGCAAGAGCATGCTCTCCTTAAGGAAAAACTTATTCCACAACTCTTCATAAACTTGCAATCTTAAAGCCGCATCCTCATCAATATGTTTGTCACCCTCTAAAGTTAACCGCATCTTTGTATTATTTAGACAATCAACCTTCTCCTCAATATTAAGGTCTATCCAACCATATACATTCTTGTTCCACCATTTCAACTTGGCTTTAAAAGCTTTGAACTTCTCATGAAGGATAAAGGAACTAGAACCATGGACAACACAAGCATTCCAATTATCCTTAACAAAGCTGCTAACATCTTTATGTTCCATCCAACAATTATAAAACCTAAAAGGCTTAGGTCTTAAATTAGAGGAATTAGACTTTAGCCAAATCGGACGATGATCTGAAATGTCCCTATCCCCTACAAACTGGGCCTTAAGGTTAACCAAAGGAATAAGATCGTCATTAGTCAAAAATCTTACAAGCTACTAAAGCATCTGCCACAGGTATTAACCCAAGTAAAATGATTACCCACTATTGGAAGTTCAACTAGATCTGTAACACATCATTTCTACCCGCAATTAAATATAAATAAATCAGAGTTCAACAAAAACGGGGCATCACATTTTCTTCTTTTAAATCATATACCACGAACACATCAAGTAATAAATCAAGTCTTTATTATGCAGCGGAAATCATTAAAGTCATAAACATCACATCTAAAAAAATTCAACTTCATAATAACTCATAAAAATCCAAAACATCTTCTTAAAGGAAACATCTTTAATCAACTAAAACAAAACAAAAGTTCAATTAAAATCAGGCATTCGCTACTCCCACCAAAGTGTTACATGTCATAGTGACCAACGACTCAGACCATCTATAGACTCTTCGCTACTCAGGATCACCTGCACGTTACCAACAAATGGTAACATTCAACATAAAGGGGTGAGATATCGACAATTATAAACAGGATACAACAATCAACATATATAAATAAAGTCATTCAATCACCCATTCACATCATAATCATCATGAACACCGTATCATCATAAAATCTATAATATCATCATAAATCATTCAACAATGCAATTCATATGCAATTCGACAATGTATGCATGTGGTACCATTCGGAGCAAACTCCCATCTTAAAATTCATGCCATTTAGGTGGGCATCAACAAGACATAAGTCTTCATCTCAAACATCGCGTTTTCCATTCCAGGCCATCTTAATTATGCAAATGTATGCGGTATGAAAATGGCATACAATATAATCAAACATCGTAAACGTCGTTCATCGCATCATCTTGATCATCATAACATCATTGGTCATAAGACCTACATCAGAATACACTATCGCAACAGTATAAAATCGTCGAAATCATCTTAGTTCATCACTTCTAAATTCACCCTCTAAATTAGTCTAACAACTATCTTAAATCATCTTATTATTAATCTCTAATTACCTTCATCAATATTTATTAGTTCCCAAACATCTTACAGATCATCAGAAAAAGGAACGGACGCGAAACGTTAGTCGAATCGCTGTGAAATCACCAAAAATGCACACCTGCTGCCCAAACGCGTACCAAACGCGTAAGACTTTCCCATAAGCGTAACAGCGTATGCCCATACGTGTACCATACGCAAACGACCAGAGAGCCTGCAAAAATCAATCTTCATACGCGTAACAGGCAGCGTACCACCAGGTGTTACGCGTATCAGCTTGTCCCATACGCGTAAGGCTATATCTCTTATGCAAAACACCAGAACCCATCTCAGTTCATCTTCTGCTACGGGTTTATCATGCTATCACTCCAAATCAGTCCTAAATGGGTTTCTACCATGTTTTAGACTTATAATTCTTCATCTTATCACTCATCTAACATTATTACATCACTTTATCAACCTATTATCATCATCTAATCCAGATTCGTCACAGTTTCATCACACATCTCAGAAAATCATCACAACAATCATACACAACAACAATCAACAGAGGATTCACATCAGTTATACGATCAAATATTCATCTAATTCATACGAAATCGTACACAAAACATCATACAACAACAAGGAAACTAAATAACCCTATCCCATTCATACATATTATTTTCTCCCGGTTATAAGATATGAATCCCACCCTTACTTTGGATTGAATGGAGCTCGAATCTACAGTTGAAACTTCCTACAAAAATCCTCTTGAATATCCTTAGCCCTAGCTCTTGCTCTCTCCAAGACTCGTTCTTTCTCCTTAAATTCTGATTATGACTAATTCTTTCTAAACCCCTTACTAATCTATTTTCTTATTTTTAATTAAATGTCATAAAATAGTACTAATATTATTATTAGTACAAAAATTCATTTAATTAATCCACTAATAGGCTTCTATCTACACCTCTCAATGTTACTACTAAAACTCCCAAAATAAGTTTATCACCTAAATCAACTTAAAACAACTTAAATCAATTAATCATCTTAATAGCAAACATTACACATCACAAATAACAACAAGTCTTCTCAAAATAATTTAATTAAATGAATTAATTAAATCAGGGTGTTACAACTCTCCCCCACTAGAACATTTTCGTCCTCGATAAGCAACCTTTCCAACTCTGTCCAAAATCTGATACGGACCAATAAACCTCGGAGTAAGCTTCTTAGACTTCAACGCTCTTCCGAAACCAGTTACAGACGTAACTCTCAAAAACACATGCTCACCAACTTGGAACTCCGAATCTTTCCTTCGCTTATCATGGTAACATTTTTGTCTACTCTGAGACGCTTTCATCTTCTCTCGGATCAACTTAACTTTCTCGGTAGTTTCTCAGACTAACTCAGGTCCAAGCATTATACTTTCACCAGATTCATGCCAACATAACGGAGTCCTACATCTCCGACCATACAATGCCTCAAAAGGTACCATCCCAATACTAGAATAATTGTTATTATACGTGAATTCTATCAACAGAAGATAAGTATCCCATGAACCTCCCTGCTCAAGAACACATGCCCTCAACAAATCCTCCAACGAATGAATAGTCCTCTCAGTTTAACCATCTGTCTGAGGATGATAAGTTGAACTCAAACTCAGATTAGATCCCAATGCCTCTTGCAAACTCTTCCAAAATTCTGACGTAAACCTCAGATCTCTATCCGATACAATACTCAACGGAACACCATGCATATTTCTGCCAACATAGATTTCTGCCAACTTAGACACCAGAAAACTAATATTGATAGGAATGAAGTGAGTTGACTTTGTTAACCTATCAACAATTACCCAAATTGAATCATTCCCTCTCGTAGTATTAGGAAATCCTGCAACAAAATCCATAGAAATGCTATCCCATTTCCATTTTGGAATCTCCAAAGGTTGCATTAATCCCATAGGCTTATGATGTTCAACTTTAGTCTTCTGGCAAGTCAAACATGCATACACAAAACGTGCCATATCTTTCTTCATCCCAGACCACCAAAATAACTTCTTCAAATCTTGATACATCTTTGTAGCTCCTGGATGAATACTCAAATTACTTCTATGACCCTCTTCAAGAATACTCTTCTTCATATCGGCATCATCAGGAATGCAAATCCTATTATGCAATCTTAAGATACCATTTGCATCTATCTTGAAGTCATTCTCCTTTGATTTACCACATCCAACCATAATATCTACCAGCTTCACATCTAACTTCTGAGCCTCTGATATTATTCAGAAAATCATTATTAATCTTAAGCATACCCAACTTTACACTCTACAATGTTACTTCTCAAACCAAACTCATATCGCGAAACTGCTCAATTAATTCCAATTCCTTAATCATCATTGCTAACATATGCAAAGTCTTACGACTTAAAGCATCAGCTACCACATTAGCTTTACCCGCATGGTAATTCAAACCAAAATCACAATCTTTCAACAATTCCAACCATTTGTGTTACCCCGTATTCAATTCTTTATGATCAAGCAGGTACTTCAGACTTTTATGATCACTAAACACTTCAAATCGAGAACCATATAGATAGTGTCTCCAAATCTTCAACACAAAAACTATTGCAGCAAGTTCCAAATCGTGAGTAGGATAATTATTTTCATGCACTCGCAACTGTCTCGATGCATAAGCAATAACCTTATTATTCTGCATGAGCACGCCTCCTAAACCCATCAACGAAGCACAATACACCACAAATTGTTCATCTGGATTAGGTAATGTCGAAACCGGAGCCGACGTCAACCTCTTCTTCAACTCTGTAAAACTCTCTTCAAAACGAATATCCCAAACAAAAGATTTACTCTTGCAAGTCAACCTAGTCAATGGAAGTGCCAACTTAGAAAATCCTTCAATAAATCTTCTATAATAACTAGATAACCCCGAAAAGCTCCTAATCTCAGTAGCGGATCTTGGAGTTTCCCATTGTAACACAACTTCTACTTTAGAAGGATCTATTGAAATACCACTACCTGAAATTACATGACCAAGAAAACTGACTTCCTTCAACCAGAATTCACACTTAGACAACTTCACATATAACTTCTTCTCCCTCAGAACTTCCAACACAGTCTTCAAATGCTCTCTATGTTCATCTTCTGACTTGGATTAAATTAGAATATAATCGATAAACACAACCACAAAATGATCCAAATACTTATGAAATATACGATTCATGTACTCCATGAATACTCTCAGCGCATTGGTAACACCGAAAGGCATCATCTAATACTCGTAATGTCCATAACTCGTCCTGAACGCATTCTTCTGAATATCTTCATCCTTCACTTTGATCTGATGATAACCTGATCTTAAATCTATCTTGCTGAATTCACAAGCACCCACCAACTGATCCATTAAATCATCGATCCTCGGAAGCAGATACTTATTCTTAATCGTTACTTTATTCTGCTGTCTATAATCCACACAAAGTCTCATACTTCCATCTTTCTTCTTTACTAACAACACTGAAGCTCCCCACGGCGATATAATTGGTCTCACAAACTTCTTCTCAAGCAATTCTTCTAACTACTTCTTCAATTCTGACAATTTAGATGCAGACATCCTATACGGTGCCATAAAAACGAGTCTAGTACCAGGTACAAGATCAATCGTAAATTCGACCTCTCTTTCCGGCGGCACATCAGGAAAAACTTCAGGAAAATAACTTACTACTTGCAATTCCTCAATCTTAGCCTTGCTTTCAATTGACAACGTCGCCATCAATGAAAACATCTGAGCTTCTTCTTTCACCAATTTCTGTAACTCTCTGAAAGACAACAATTCAACTTCTTCCTCCTCAGGAGTAGAAAACCTCACCGACTTACGATAACAATTTATATGAACATAATTATACTCTAACTAGTTCATACATAGGTTTACATCCATCCCGATCAATGGCAGACAAACCAAATCAACTACGAAATATTTATCGAAAATCGACAAAGGACATTTCAAACACACGAGAGAAGTATTCACTGATCCCGAAGTCGGAATCTCAACGATTAACTCTCCATTCATAGCAGACAATGTAAAACCCAATCTCTTAACATAATCAGCAAAAACAAAACAATGTGTCGCACCAGTATCAATAATAGTGATTAAAGGAATATTATTAATGAAACATGTGTCGCTCCCGGGATTTTCTTCCTAGTACAAACACGAAAGTGGCGCGGAAAAGGTAGAGTCGCCAGCCAGGCATTTTTATCCCGAAGGAACGGGAAAGGTAATGTTGCACAAAGCTAAGGAAGAAGGAAAAGGACGAGGCCTTGCGAACCAAAGACCTGGGTTCGGAAGTCGATTACGAATTAGGAAGGTATTAGCACCCCAATTCGTCCACCGTACCCGACGGGATCCACGCTTATAAGTCTGTTTTCAAAGGGTGAGAAATAATATGCTGCTTGAATGAAAGAATGGCTATCTGGAATGGAAATGAAATGAGAAAATAAATGGAATTGACAAATGGAAAGAAAGGGAGAAAATGTAGGGAAAAGAATGATTGTGCTCGAATGGGCCCTACCCCACTGCTTACGTGCCTCACCGGGATAAATGAGGATCAGAGACGCCGTAGTTCGTCTAACTAAGGCTGAAACTTGTTTGTGTTTTTTAGGATGACGTTGCCATAGTTCTAGCTCAGGTGTTACCGGCTCTGACTCGAGGGTGTTTACCGTGTTGCTGTTTGAACTGTCGAGACAAGTCATGTTCGTCCGCAAAGAGTATGAGATGAAAAGAGAAGACGTGAATCCTTGGTTTGTTGTCTTTTAGAAGAAGTGTTTTGAATTTGTGTTTATGGTATGTACAACACTAATGACTATGATACAGGAGCGAATACTTTCCAAGATCGCCCCCAATGGAACGTTTGTAAAGAATCCTAGAAGAGTGAATGAGACCTCCACTAATCATTTCCCGTATAGCTTAAGGCTCGTGGCGCATTGTACACATTTTCCTTTATTAAGTGTTTTGATTTTTTCTTAAAGATGAGAAGTGAGACTCAAGTTGTCAAAGGAAAACTTCTAAGGGAAACTAGACTTACCCTAAGTTAGTTGAGTTTGAAGATAACCTATGGTTAGTGAGGTTTGAGGAATTAAATCTACCTAAGAGATATTAAACTAGAAATACAAGTACAAAAAGTAATAGTGAACAATGTGGTCCTCCTAAGTCATGGTGGGTCGTAACGTGTATGAAACATAAACGGGATGAAACGATGGATCGGGTGGGTCGATTGCGTGGTGCTGAGACGCACGACTTATGGTGTGCAACATACAAGGCTTTCTTTTGGGTGCAATGGAGTGGAACGATGGTAATCGAGGAACCCTAAAGTCACATGCAACTTTATTTATTTGAAAATTTACTCGACGTTGGATCGAGTCTTTATTTATTTTTGAGATTTTGGTTTTCTATCGATTCGTTTTATCTTTTCTATTCTAGTTATAGAAACTATACAAGCGTTACATCACAAAGTACAAAAAAATATAATCGAGGCATGACAAAACGTAATCCAAGTCCATAAGCAAATCCTCGGAAAATACCTTGCACAAAAAGGAAATGTTAGTAAGTGAAATGAACATGAATATGCATAATATGATGGAAATGAATTAAAATACAAAAAATATCAAAAGTTATGAAAAAAAATGAAATTAATTCCCTAGGGTCTCTAACCTAATTATAACATTGTGTTAAAAAATCTCCTAAAAATTCAAAGTCTAACTATGTCAAATGGTTACTTAAACTTATCTAAGGTTCAATCATAATATTGCACAAATCTCACTACCAAAATAATGGATAAAATGGTCTAAAAAATACACTAAAAATATTTCCAGGTACTATTATTTGTCCTCTAATTATAGCAAAAATAATGGGCCAAAAATGTTATAGGAAGTGGTAGAAATAAAATGCACAAATTTATGTGTCCATGTGGAATTCAATCTAAAACCAATTAAATGAAAAAATCGAAATTAAATTGAAAAATGCAAAAATTCAGAAAGTAAAAATTGGGAAAGTTTCTAAATTGAGTTAATATCCTACTATAATTTTTGGGGATTTTTATTATTCATTTTAATATTTTTTATGAATTAATTTGAAAGGGTGTTTAAAGCATAAAATAAAAGAAAGAAAATAAAGAGAAGGGGTGGAAATAGAAATGTTTTTAGTTAACAACTGATGGGCTTCTAAATAAGGGGTGTCATTAGCGAAATAACTTAGGCCCATACGCACCAAGGCATGAGGGTGCATTATAGGGAAACGGTCAACAATTATTGACTTACTCTAGGGCGCATGATCACAGTCTGTCCTAAAGTATTCTCATCTAACGATTAAAACTGAAAGGTTCATGTCAACTATGGTGAACGGCATGCACCGGATCAACCGCGGGAAGATCCTACCGGACGGTGACAAGTGTCACCGCTGGTTTGGCCAGAATTCAAAATAAACTCATCATAATCTTATTCTTGGAAACCAATAATTACAGATTAATAGTCTTTTAATGGTTGTTCCATGCTTTTAATTCTTTTTAATTTCAATAATAATATGACATTAATCATAATTACAATACAACTCAAAATAAAAACTCATACTAAAAACAATTATTTCCTCTCTCACGCCTTTCCTCTTATCTCCCTCACTCTTCATCTTCTTCCCTCATCAACAAACCCTAATCCATACCGACGGCGGCGCCTCCGATGAAACCTCCAAACCCAAAACAACTAAAAGTGAACCGTATCCTTACTCCCCTTCTCATCTCCAATCCAACAACATTTTACCCTAAATCTTTACTGAATCCCTAGATCGAACCAAACAAGAAATTCAAACATATATGAGATCAAAACGAACGAATCACGATTTACACACCTTTAATCAATTCAGGTGAACCAGGTCGAAGGTCCGTTGGACTCGTTTTCGCGATGGAGATGAAGATGCCGATCGCTGTTGTTCGAGGAAGACGAAGAAACCGCGCCTTTTGATCGGATGAGATTGCGCCTTCAACGCAATGACCTTATCATAGAGTTTGCCATGACGATGATGATGGAAGATTAATCTCAGGTATGAACGCCTTCCGATCCTTATTGCAAATGCTTTTCCTTCCCTATGCTTCTTCTTATGAGTCAACGTTGATCTTGTTGACACTTTTGTTGAATATGCAGGTTGGGTATTTGGTGAAGTTATTGATGATGGACAATGATGAAGATTTACGTGTCGATAAAGATGATGCAGAATTGACGTTATTGAAGTTTGTTGTTGAAGACGATTTGATGAAAATTATGGCTTGAATCTTTGTAAATTTCCCTGCTTTATCCGACTTCTGAATCTGAATTGATGGTATGATCTTGAAGCGTTATTGAGGATTGGATTAATGTGTGATATTTTGCAGGCGAATCAAGAAGAGCATGGATGAGATTATGAGGGTCAAAGATCAGTGAAGAAGAAGAAATTGCAAGTTTTAAAGATTGATCTTGAAGATTGGTTATTAATGAAGCTTTACATGGTGAGAGCTATGGTGATGAAGATCATGAATGGAAGAGGGTGATTGATAAAGAAGTTTCAGATTGAAACTTTGAAGGAGGAAGAAGATGGAGGGAATCAGAGAAGTGAAGATGGAGAAGAAAATCGTCCGCCTGAAGATGTAGTATATTTCTGGATTTATAGGCTATGAAGATAAAGATTAGTCCTCCCTTTTTCTTTTCAGAAATTCTGTTATATAGTTGTATAGTTAGTTAGGAATTGGTTATTGTTGGTTAGGATTTTTTGGAATTCTGTTAGAGTTTGTTGATTTTTTCAATTAGAAACTGTTGAATTTTGGTTCAGGAACTTTGGTTAGAATAACCTCCGCTGGTATTGGCTGTTTGGTAATTTAGATCCACGTTATCATCACCAGTAAGATCGGTAGGACTTCCAGCAGTGGAATTTACATTGGTGGCATCACGAATAGTCTCTATTGGTGGTTGCTCTTTTGTAATGGGATGTATGTTATCATTACCAGTATAATCGGTAGCATGTGACTCTGTATGGAAACTTGGACCATCTTGAAAATCTGCTCCGTTTGTCAATGGAGATTGAGGAATAATGTCTTCCTCGATTGGTCTTGCATCAGAATCCATAAGCAGTTGTGTGTTGGGAGAACTAAATGTTGTGTCCTCATCGAAACGTATAGTCACAACATTCTCCAGTACAGTAGGATTTTCATCTGCAAGAGTAATATCTTTTAGACTCTTCATGTGATGATCCTGATACCCATTAACATCCATATCATAGCTCAAGCTAAGCGCATCAAGGTCAAAAGTGGCTGGCATGGTGATAAAATGAAGAGGTGCTTGCATTCCATCCTCGGGTAAAGTATGATTTGATACGGCAACAAATAATTTGTATAAAACAGTACGAACAATATTGCAATCGTTGAGAAGATAATCAACTTTCTTCGAATAAATACGAACAACACCTAAGAGTAGATGAGATGACATTCTCAATGCAATGGGAACCCCAAGATCCATTATATGTTGAACGGTGGAAGAAATATCAGTGGAAGTGCATTGAGATTTCTTGAGTCTGTGTTGAAGATGAGCAGCAATCCAAACAGTTGAGAGCCATCCTTTTCGCGCCAAAAACGTCTGAGAGTAAAACATCTTCTTCAACCTTTAATTTGCTGATCTTAATCTCAAGATGAGACTCGAATTTGGGAAATTGATGAAAAATTGATGAAAAAAGGTGAAGAGGAATTATGAGGGATTTTAGGGTTTTGTAGAAATTATGGTTTTTATTGCATCGTGGTTTTATTTTAGGAAATATTTTGGCGCGCGATTTGATGAAAATTTTGAAGGAAGCGGTGTGTTGTGTTGTGTTGGATACGATTCTTTTTCATTTCTCCTTATAAAACCCAAATGACGCTTACTTTAAACCAGGCGCACTTGAATAAACACATGCTTGATTAATAATCCCCCATCTTTAATTGGCTCACAATATTTAGAAACAGACAAACCACCACTTAATTGGCAATAAAAAAAAATTCATCTGAGGAAGACTCCAAGTAGGCCTCAATCACTTAACAAGTGTCGTCACATGCAAAATTGATTCAATCTTCTAAACTTCTTGAAAGAACTAACTTGTGAAACAATTACTCAAAGGAACATTAGATGATGGTCCCGCCGCCAGGAATGATGCTCGGAATAACTCTTAGGTGCAAACCTAAAACTATAATCTCCCATCGCACAAATAATCACCATACAGGAGAACCCATGTTTCTCTTAATCCCAAGTACGAATTGGTGAATAGGTACAATGGTAGCTGGATGAATCCTAAACCCAGGATATACCCATGATGAACTCAAACATTCGTTTGAACTTTTTCATTGTTTCAGTCTAGACTTTAATAGCCAGATAAATCCCCATTGAATAAGAAGATTCACATCACAAGAAAACGGCTTCGACTCCCTTACCTTACTCAATGCAAATGCGTGATTGTGAATGTTGTGACCTAATGGGAGAATGCAAGTGAAATTTGAAACATAAATCAGTTAGAAGATAATAAATATGAGGGCAAATTTTGGGGTGTTACAACATGTACCTCTATTGAGCATGTCCTCGCTAGCAGTCTAAGTTCCTGCCAACGCGAACACTTTTCCCATCTGAGCTTTCTTCGGCTTTTGACACTTGCTACCAATGTGTCCTTCTTCGCCACAATTAAAGAACACTACCTCTTTATGCTTACAATCATTTTCCGTATGCCCAATCTTGCCACATCGGAAACACCTCTTAACCTCAGCAGTACAAACATTACTCTTGTGTCCAGCTTGACCACACTTGTAACAAACAACACTAGCAGGAGCATCTCCCCCACTAGTTCTCTGACCCGAAGCAATCTTCTATTTACTCTTGCCAAAGGAAGAATCATAAGGCTTGCCACGATTCTGTTGGTGCTTACCTCTCATGTCATTCACAATCTTATAGTGAGCATTACTATCTTCCTTGAAGATCCTGCAACTATCAACCAGATCAAAAAACACTCGGATCTTCTAGTACCCCACAACCTTCTTAACCTCAGAACGCATCCCATTCTCAAACTTGATGCACTTAGAGAATACTGCTTCCGCTCCATCATAATGCGGATAAAACTTAGATAATTCAGTGAACTTTGCAGCATAGTCAGTCACTGACATGTTCCCCTGCTTCAATTCGAGGAATTCAACTTCCTTCTTACCATGAACATCTTCAGGATAGTACTTCCTCAAAAACTCTCGGCAGAAAATAGCCCAAGTGACTTCTTCACCTGCAGCTTCCAATCTTGCACGAGTCTCCAACCACCAATCGTCAACCTCGAGTGCTAACATATGCGTACCATATCAAACCTTCTGCGCTACCGTGCAATCCGTCACTCGGAATATTCTTTCAATCTCCTTCAACCACTCCAATGTTGCATCAGGGTCATACTTACCCTTGAAAGTAGGCGAATTCTCCCTCTGAAAAGTCGCCAAACTACGAGATCCCCCATTATCTCCAGCATTAGGTAGGTTTTGCACAACTTGTACCATTACTTGCATTGCAGCAGCCATATCAGCATCGTTTCTTCCAACCATGTCAACTTAAACACCACAACTACAACAAGGATCAGTACAAAAAATAACAATACTCGATTGTTAAACAACTACGACTCACATTTGGCCGGACAGACCGACCTGCTCTGATACCACAAATATAACACCCCATTTCTACCTGAAATTAAATATAAATAAATCAGAGTTCAACAAAAACGGGGTATCACCTTTTCTTCTATTAAATCATATATCACGAACACATCAAGTAATAAATCAAGTCTTTATTATGCAGCAGAAATCATTAAAGTCATAAACATCTCATCAAAAAATAATAATTCAACTTCATAATAACTCATAAAAATCCAAAACATTTTCTTAAAGGAAACAACTTTAATCAACTAAAACAAAACAAAAGTTCAATTAAAATCAGGCATTCGCTAGTCCCCCTGAAGTGTTACATATCAGAGCGACCAATGACTCAAACCATCTACGGACTTTTCGCTACTCATGATCACCTGCATGTTACTAACAAAGAGTAACATTCAACATAAAGGGGTGAGATATCGACAATTATAAACAGGATACAACAATTAGCATATATAAGTAAAGTCATTCAATCACCCATTCACATCATAATCATCATAAACACCGTATCATCATAACGTCTATAACATCATTATAAATCATTCAACAATGCAATTCATATGCGACTCGAAAATGTATTCATATGGTACCATTCGGAGCGAACTCCCATCTTAAAATTCATGCCATTTAGGTAGGCATCAGAAAGACATAAGTCTTCATCTCAAACATCATGTTTGCCATTCCAGGCCATCTTAATTATGCAAATGTATGCGGTATGAAAATGGCATACAATATAATCAAACATCGTAAACGTCGTTCATCGCATCATCTTGATCATCATAACATCATTGGTCATAAGACCTACATCAGAATACACTATCGCAACAGTATAAAATCGTCGAAATCATCTTAGTTCATCACTTCTAAATTCACCCTCTAAATTAGTCTAACAACTATCTTAAATCATCTTATTATTAATCTCTAATTACATTCATCATTAATTATTAGTTGCCAAACATCTTACGGATCATCAGAAAAAGGAACGGACGCGAAACGATAGGCGAATCGCTACGAAATCACCAAAAACGCACACCTGCTGCCCAAACGCGTACCAAACGCGTAAGGCCATCCTATACGTGTAACAACTCATGCCCATATGCTTACCATACGCAAACGACCAGAGAGCCTACAAAAATCACTCTTCATACGCGTAACAGGCAGCGTACCACCAGGTGTTACACGTATCAGCATGTCCCATACGCGTAAGGTTAGATCTCTTACGCAAAACACCAGAACCCATCTCAGTTCATCTTCTGCTACATGTTTATCATGCTATCACTCCAAATCAGTCCTAAATGAGTTTCTACCATGTTTTAGACTTATAATTCTTCATCTTATCACTCAGCTAACATAATTACATCACTTTATCAACCTATTATCATCATCTAATTAAGATTCGTCACAGTTTCATCACACATCTCAGAAAATCATCACAGCAATCATACACAACAACAATCAACAGAGGATTCATATCAGTTATACGATCAAATATTCATCTAATTCATACGAAATCATACACAAAACATCATACAACAACAACAAGGAAACTAAATAACCTTATCCCATACATACAGATTATTTTCTCTCGGTTATAAGATATGAATCCCACCCTTACCTTTGGATTGAATGGAGCTCGAATCTACAGTTGAAACTTCCTACGAAAATCCTATTGAATATCCTTAGCCCTAGCTCTTACTCTCTCCAAGACTCATTCTTTCTCCCATAATTCTGATTATGACTAATTCTTTCTAAACCCCATACTAATCTATTTTCTTATTTTTAATTAAATGTCATAAAATAGTACTAATATTATTATTACTACAAAAATTCATTTAATTAATCAACTAATAGGCTTCTATCTACACTTCTCAATGTTACTACTAAAACTCCCAAAATAAGTCTATCTCCTAAATCAACTTAAAATAACCTAAATCAATTAATCATCTTAATAGAAAGCATCACACATCACAAATAACAACAAGTCTTCTCAAAATAATTTAATTAAATGAATTAATTAAATCGGGGTGTTACAAGACCCATCTTCTTGATAAAACTCGAAAACTCCAACATATCACTACTTACTATTATACTTCTCCCTCTTATCTCCTCCACCGTTTTAATGGCGTTAAAGTCTCCCCAAGGATCCATAAAACATCAGATAAATTAGCTTTAAGCCGAATAAGTGTATCCCATAACAATCTTTTATCCGTAATACCACATCGGGAGTATACATTGAAAATGTACAAAGTAGTACCTTTCCAAAGCATGTTAACCCCCAAATAACCTTTACCGCAAAAGCTCGAAATAGGTAAAAACATACCTTTCTTCCAGAAGGATAAAATACCTCCAGATCTACCTATGGAATTCTAAGCTGACCATTCAAATTCATCACCCCCCCTAAACTTCTGACTAAATCATCAGACATACATTGCATCTTTGTTTCTTACAGAAAACAAAAATCGGCAACTCCTTGAGAAATAATAAGCCTTAGCCTCCTCTTTTTGATAGGATTGCCACACCCCCTGATGTTGAAGGAACACAAATTCATAGGATAGAGTTACCCACACTCTTCTTGCTGTTAAAGACCTTCTTGTCTCTAACTTTCAATTCTTTCACAATGTTTTCATAAACCTCATCATCATCAATCCCTTCAATCCTTAACCTTCTTATCATCCTCCAAACTTTATGAGGAACACTATCAAGTATTTTCTTCCATCTTGCATTGTTTCTCACCACATCTGAACTATTGAGATATTCTCCCATTAATTCAGAACCAAACCTCTCAGAATAGGAATCATCAACATTCAAGTCAACATAATTTGGGTTATCAACCACTGCTAGCCTCTCAGTAACACGGTGGGAGAAATGACTTTTAGTTATGTTGCGGATAGCAAGAGTCGCCACCGACTTTTATTTTATCCAAAGGAAAGGACATAAAAGAACAGGAAAGACCTTAACGATTTTTGGGTTCGGGGGGTAGGTTATGTAAAGGGAAGGTGTTAGCACCCTTTACATCCATGGTTATCCATGGGCTCTTAGTTACTTAGCTCACTTTAAAATGTTTTTGAGAAATGTAGTGTGTGTTTAGAAATTTTCTTAAGTACTTTATAATGATCCATGTACGGATATATATAAAGCCTTTGTTTTGAAAATTTGTTTGAAAATGTGAAGTGTTTGAAATGTTTTTGAAAAGTGAGCAAGTACATAAGAGGAACCTACCCTAAGTTAAGTCTTTTCTGTTCTTAAATATCCTTTAACTGGTAAGACTATCCCTATTATTAAGGAATAGGTAGTCATTACCTTGGATGTGAAGGGACAAACGTAGGGTCATCGTATGGTCATAGAAAGCAACTTTGAGGGGTGTCTTTAGCAATTCGTAGGGACTATCATCATTTATTCGAAGGGACAAGATCATTATTCCGTAGGCAACCTCGAAGGGACTTGATCTTTTAAACTGAGGGACTTGATGATTTTTATGAAGGGACTTTGCTTAAGACACCCCTATATTCGAGGGACTTGACCATGTTTAAGGCAATTGAGAGGGGTAATTTAGGAAGTGCAAGATGGCGATCAAAGATCGACTTACGTGTGTGAGTGTTTATATTCAGGTATTTATCTTATTTTAATTATCTAAGTTCAATTTAATTACATATAAGTTATACACACCCTAAGGTTACTAACCATATAGTAAAATATTTACAAAGAAAATAAAGACGGAAAAATAAATCTATAAGTTATTACAAGGCTTTGGCAGATACATAATAGTAGGATAAAAAATAAATTATAAAGCAAGAATAATAGATATAATAAAATAATAAATAAGCAATAATAATAATAATAATAATAATGAAGCAAAAATAATAAAGCAATATTAGCAATAAATCAATAATAATAATAAAGTAATTATAATAATAATAAAGTTAAAATAAATTAAAGAAATAACAATTAAACATTTAATTTAAAAAGAAAAAGTTTAAGTTAGACGAGTTAGATTTTTTAGGAGTTATTAGAATTAGTATATAAAAAAAAGAAATTAAGTTTAGAGAAAAAACAATTAAAGATTATTAAGAAAACTTTTAATTATTTACATTATATGATTATTACTATTATAGTACAATTAAGAAAATAATATTATTAATATACAAAACATAAAGTAAAAGAATTATTAAAATTAAAATAATATTTACAAATTAAATAAATATTATAGAAAACTATTAAATTATTAAGTTAGTAGGTTATTTATAAATTATATACAATATTTTAGAATCATAATTATTTAATTATAAAAAAAAAAAGTCAATTAGATTTTATTTACAATTGTATAAAAGAATGACAAAAATTTTAGAAGTTAAAAGAAGAATTAGAAAATTTGATTATTTGATTATTTACTTACAAAATATAATTATGATAAAAATTATATACAAAATACTATTATTATTATAAGAAAAAAAACGACGTTGCTAACGCAAAAACTGCGATCATCGCAATTGGATCGGATCAACATAAGTGTCACGCCTCATACACATAAAATGTGCGAACAGCGTATCGACACGATCCGATCTGAACATAATCAAATAATTAAAAAAAAATTAGAATTAACAATATTAAAACAAAACTGTAAAAAACAAAATAAATAAAAAACTTTATATATATATATATATATATATATATATATATATATATATATATATATATATATATATATAACGAATATGCAGCCAATTCTATATATGTATACATAAAAACAACGTTTTATGTTCTTTGTTACCTGTGATGTATTAACAAAATAAGAGCAACAGATATATATATTAACAAAAGCAACGTTAGTTAAGATATTAACAAAGTGTAACAAAAGCAACAAATATATATATTAACAAATATATATGTATATATAAAACATATGAATGTTATAGGAATTTATATATATATTACGTACCAATCAAAGTGCAATTGGAAAGTAAAGCTGTTGCAGGAATGTTTTTCTTCTCTCTTTTCTGTCTTTCCTCGGTCTCCTCTTAACAGTAATAACACGTTAGGTATATATAGGGACCAATTAGGGTTAATGTAAATGGGCCTAAATATTTATTTTGGAATCCAATAAAATATTAATATAAATAATTAAATAAAGTTTAATAAAAATAGTTAAAACTAAAATAAAAACTTATTAACCTATTTATTTATTCTAGACCCAATAAAATATTAATTTAAAAAACAAATAAAGTTTTAATAATTAAATTAGTTAAAATAAAATAAAAAACTAATAATCCTATTTATTTATTCTAGACCCAATAAAATATTAATTTAAAAAACAAATAAAGTTTTAATAATTAAATTAGTTAAAATAAAATAAAAAACTAATAATCTTATTTATTTATTCTAGACCCAATAAAATATTAATTTAAAAAACAAATAAAGTTTTAATAATTAAATTAGTTAAAATAAAATAAAAAACTAGTAATCTTATTTATTTATTCTAGACCCAATATAAAAATAAATAGACTCAAAAAAATAAAATTCGGGCACCAAAATGCTCGAAAAAATAAAATGAATACGTCAAAATAATCAGTGCGAAATAAATGACTCGGAAAAATACAGCGTTTGGTCGGATTTTGAAATAAAAATTATGACCGTTTAAACTGCTCAGACTGATCAACATATGACCAAAAATAGTCGTAAAAATATTTTTAGCATGTCAAATTAAACCACGTGAACCGCAGATTAATGTTACCGACATTTGCAAACTTAAACTTGACATTTTTTCGTCGACTAATTTTAGGCATAGTTAAAAAGTTAATTTGACCAGTCTGTTTGTAAATTCCGAGAAATTATTCCGGCTAATATTAAGACAGAAAAAAAATGTTATGCTATGATGATGATGCAAATGAATGTGAAACAAAAAAATTGGTTAGAGTTAAAAAATAGAGGGCAAATTTTGGGGTGCAACAGCTGCCCCTGTTCAATTTTCTGAAACCTGAGGGGTTAGATTGGTATATGTGCCATTCGTGACCTGGAAGGTTGAAGGGGATTGAACACAAAAGCCCAAAAATTTGCCCTCACCAGTGCATAAAATAATACTGATGTTTAGTTGTATATGCTTGAGTGGGCTTGAAGATGCCACTTGGAGAAAAGGAGATGGGCTTAAAGATGCCATCTGGAGAAAAGTTCTTCAAATATACTTCTTGGAGAATCAAGTAGTCCAAAGTATGAAGATATAGCTTTTGGGAAGATAAACAACGGCCCAAAGTGATAATATGGTGTTTGGGAAGATAAACAACGTCCCAGCATTACCTTTTGGGAAGATAAGCAACGACCCAAGGTAATGATATGACTTTTGGGAAGATAAACAACAGCCCATAATCATGATAGGGTACTTGGGAAGATAAACAACGGCCCAAAGTAAGGGTATAACTTTTGGGAAGATAAACAACGGCCCAAAGTCATGATAGAGCACTTGGGAAGATAAACAACGGCCCAAGGCAATGATAGCTTTCAGGAGGATAAACAACGTCCCGAGGTAAGAGTATAACTTTTGGGAAGATAAACAACGGCCCAAAGTCATGATAGAGCACTTGGGAAGATAAACAACGGCCCAAGGCAATGATAGCTTTCAGGAGGATAAACAACGTCCCGAGGTAAGAGATATAACTTTTGGGAAGATAAACAACGACCCAAAGTCATGATAGCTTTCAGGAGGATAGACAACGTCCTGAGGTAAGGATATAACTTTTGGGAAGATAAACAACGGCCGAAAGTCATGATAGCTTTCAGGAGGATAAACAACGTCCCGAGGTATAAGTTGTTGATGTTGTTTTACCTGCATATAATTGTCCTGCAAGGAAAATATTAGTTTATGCACTATGTATGCATGCATAGTATGATGCACCTAAGTAATGTATTATGTACTTATGGATACGTATGTTATGGTATGATGTAAATGATGTATGTATGCATCCTGTAGTCTGAAGCGTCTGGATATCTTCGTATAACAACTGCTGGCCAGGGAAAATAAATCCCGATTTGTAGCTGAATATGAGGAACTCGTTCCCGTCTCGTTTGATAATATAGTACTCATAACCTCCCGTCTTCGTTTGATAGTAAGGTATCCATACTCTCCCGTCTTCGTTCGTCGTACTCCTATTGAAAGAATAATTTCCCGACTATCCGTCTGAGGATAAAAGAGATGGATATAAATTCCAGGGGAGATGTGACTCGAAATATTTATGAAGATGGATTTGCCCTACTAGGGGACTTGTAGCTGTCTGGTGGGGATGAACCGGCGAAGCTTCGTTGAATTCCTTCCCTCGTTCGTCCTTAGTAAATACTATTACTGCATTTTATGCATTTCTGGTAAACATCAATCGTATTCAAAAGCATTTTATGCATCTCTGGTAAACATCAATCATATTCAAAAGCATACATACATTCAAACACAACCAATGAACATTTTTCGCTTTAGTAAAAGAGGAAAAGTGATCCTGAATAAAGAGGGAAAAGTAAAGCTGAACTCGAAAACATAATCGTTTCAACTTTGAGAGTGTATAACCAATTGGGTTTAGAGCTCCTGAGATTCTTAACTTTCCTAAATACCTTCCCAGAAATCCTCATAGATGGATCCGAAGACATGATACTGACACCATCTGATATTACTGGCGTTGACAATTAATTTCCACAATGGCTTCTGCCGAGAATCCAATATCAAGGTAATACAATGAGAGGAACGTGTCTTCAAATTGTGATGGACCATATATGCTCCGGGTATTAGATTTGAAAAGAAGGCATTGCTCCATGGTTGAGGATGAATTGTCCCATAATGGAAGTATCTGAACGTAGTTACCTCAAGAGAAATAAACAGAATGCCCCACAATAATGTTACCCTTGGTAATTCAAATATATGAGGAGAGCTGCCCTGGCTATTAAGCACTTGTTGAATCTGGACCTGATTGCCCCGAATGAATTGAACAGTAACTTGGTATGCCCCCTTGATTGGGAAACAGTGACTATGCCCCTGGCATTATGAACTCTGTAATGTTACCCTTGGTAACTTAGATAAACGAGGAGATCTTCCCCTGGCTACTTAACATAGTTGAATCCTGTCCTGATTTCCCCAAATGAGTTAGGCAGTATCATGGCTTGTCCCCTTGATTGGGAGATAATGACTATGCCCCTTTGTATACATGGACTTTGATCCAGGAAGCAACGTTGTTTATCGGAAGAACTTTGGTTTATTGAGCATTCATCCTGTAAGTTTCTCTGTTTATCAAACACTCAGGTATATGCAAACAAATATTTTCAAAAATGCAATGCTTCTGTTTGTCTTGAAGTTTTGAAAAAAAGTTATTTTAGAAAAACAATTTTTATGAAAACTGTGATATTAACTCAAGTTTTATAATAAGCCCTAAAGGAGTCAGGATACCTTTTTGTAGCAGTACGCTTTCGAACTAACCATGCTTCAGTTAGGACTTTTAAAGGGTTGTAACGTGGCCTGGTTCACGATTTAAGAAACAAAGGATAAAGGCTCAAATTTTATTTGTACCCAACCCAATCTCCATGATGTTCTTCAGTCCTATGCTCAGTTAACTTATGCATTGAGGCTCAAAGGAGTTTGGAATTGTAACACTGACATTTGTGATGGTTCAGAAACCAAAATTTATTTGAACATTCAATCATCTTTCTTTGTTGAGGATTCATAGTGACCTCTTTTTTCTTTTTCTTTTTTTTTTCTTTATTATCCCTTCCTTTTGCCTGAACTGTTTGTTTTAAGATTACAGTCAGCGGGATATCTTAATTTTTATTAAGTCTCCTTCATAGGTTCTGACTTAGTGAGCTTTTCTTTTGCTTAGATATTGACTTGCAGACTTTAGTGATTACAGGGAAACATCATTAGTTGTGTACAACACAACCAATTGGCATAGTTGAGTTAACTGAATAACTACCATGCCCCAGGTTATGAATAAGGGTTTTAATTTGCGTGAGAATGAAAACTCCTACTTCATAGGCTCAAAAGGGTTGACTAGGGATTAACTTCCTTATATCTCCACTGTTTAGGAATTGAAACAATGCCTGTACATCGTCAGCATAGTCTGTTCAAAAGCATACTGCATAAGATTATGGTATTGTTTTCGTCATCCTCCCTCTACAGGCTTATAGCTTTTTCAGGAGTTAAATATCATAAAATAGAAATATGAAGCATAGTTTAAAATATAGTGAAACGAATGGATTAATTCAAGACAACCATATGCAATGCATTAATGAAAACAAAAGTTTGACATAATAGTAAGTGTTTAGGCAAACAAAAGAAACTACAAATGAAAATTCAAATGTTCTCAAAGCCTCTTCCTCTAAACTCGTCACTCCAGTTATCTGGAAACTTTGATGCTTGATGGACGATAGAAGAACTCAACCTGGCCTTCTGGAGTAACCTCGAGTATTCCTTCGTCAATTAGGTCTTGAATCTTATTCTTCAATGCCCAACAGTTATTAGTGTCATGTCCAGGACAGTTGGAGTGATACATACACCTTGCCTTGGGATTATAGCGAGGAGAAGAGGTGTTAGGATTTTTAGGAGAATTTTCCAAGGAAATCAACTTCATCTCCAACAGGCATTGCAAAACTTGTGACATTGGTGTGATGAACCGGATGAACTGTCTTCTACATTCCTTGTATAGAAGTGGATTAACCTTACAAGGCCTTCTTTCTTCCATTGAAGGATGGTCAGTAGTAGCCTGTCTATTTCCTTCTCTTATCCTTACTTTCCTTTCAGCCAAGTCAGCTTGTTTCAACGGAGGTTGACTGATGATTAGATTCCCAACTCTGTTATGCCGAAGCTTATTGACAAAACTTCTCAGCTCTTCTTGCCCCTGGGCCAAACTCTGGATAAGAGCCATTTGGCCATTCATCTGAATCCTCATCTCTGCTATCTCAACTTGCAGTTGTTTCAGCTGATCATCTTTGTTGTCCTCAGGATTCTTCTTCTTCATGTCCTTAGAGAGGAGTGCTTTTAACTCTTCTTACCCCTTGGACAAATTCAGGATCACTTCTTGGAACGGAGCATTCTGAGCCTGAAGATCCTTGACAGATTGTTCGAGAGCCATTTCTGCTGAAATAAACAGCGAGAAGATGAGAAACCTGTTGTAACAACCTGTCATGCAATGATATGGTATGTAGATGCATATGCAATGTTTTCAAGGACCGCAGAGTTTACATTTGTTAAACAAATGGAAATAAAACTTTTATTAGTAAATGTTAAAATTATTTTGCCCCTTGGGCTTATAATGAAGGGAAATAAGTACAAAAATGGGGTTTTAAGTCTCCCATGGACGTTTCCTCTTTGTGTTGAGGTATGAGTTGAGATTCCGCTCCTCGTGAAGTTGTTTTGTTAGCTCCAGGATTCTTTCTTGACTTGCTTTGTAATGAGTCTCAAAAGTATCTCTTTGCTCCTTCAACTGGATCCAGGACCTCTGTAACTCTTCCATGTCAGTGGGCATGTCTGGATGAAGAATGATATAAGAAGTATCTCCTTCAGCAACAGGCTCCATGGTAACTGGCAGAATAGCAGGATATGACATCATAAGAGTCTGAGCACAAGATTGTACCCATCTGAGATAAGCTTCCATAGGAATAGTGTACTTGGGTTCCAGAGTCTTGCTGTCAACCTTATTCACTTTACCCCATGCTCGTATGAACCTTTGACGGTAACCTTGCAGATCGTTGTCGTAGTCAAACACAATACCCTGAATCAACATGTCATGAGGACCATCACTCCGAGCATAACCAAACTGACGTAGAGCTAAAGAAGGGTTGTAAGTAATGCCCCCTCTTATGCCAAGGAGTGGCACATTAGGGAACTCCCCACAACGGTCGATGATAGTAACATTCTCTATGGATCGAGAGCACCAATGAATATCTGAATGAGAGAGTGACATGATCCTCTTAGACCACCTGAACCCTTGTTCATTCTTCATCACTGATCGAGGAAGGTGAGAAATAAACCACCTAGATAGCAAGGTATGCAGCACATCAGAGTTCCTCGTGCCTTCGTAGTACGGGTATGAAGAGAATGTAGGATGTCTCCAAGCAATGTAGGCACTGGATTGTGACTCAGGAATATATTGATGGCATGAACGTCTATGAACTGATCAGGATTGGGGAACAACACTAAGACATAAATCAACAAGGCTAAGATCTCCTCAAAAGCATCATAGCTCATAGTTTTCAAGAACACTTGAGCCTTCTCTATCAACACCTTAGCAAGAATACCCTTAACTCCGCTTCTCGTTTCTAGAACAATGTCAGACTTCTTCAGATGTAGAGCTGCAGCAATAACCTCAGGTTTAGGCTCTTTTTCCAAGCCTGTGAATGGTTTCTGATCAAGCAAAGGTATACCCAGAAGTTTAGAGAACTCTTCCATTGTAGGAACTAACTGATAGTCGGGGAATGTGAAGCAATGGTGCTTAGGATCAAAGAACTGAAACAGAACACCCATCATGTCTTCATTGAATCCTGAAGTGACTAGATCCAGTAAGTAATCATGTCTTTTGATGAACTGGGAGTTTTCAGACACTTGAGAAATCAATTCCTTAAGCTTAGGAGGTATGCCTACAAAGTTGATCCTGATAGTGTTTCTACGAGCAGAAGCCATGACCTGCAACAAAGAACAAAGATAAATCCTTTGGTCCTTGAAATGGTTAGTGAAAATGCTATGCTTATGATGCATGATGATGCTATGATGTTATGCTCAATCATAAACATGTGGCACACACAAACAAGTCACTCAATAGCCTTAAGTTTGAAGGCTTGCATGAGGTTTAAAGGTAAGTACCCTCCCCTGAAGTTAGTTGGTTCATCCTGTCCTACAAAGTAACCAGGTTCTAAGGGATCTCAAAATCATTGATCCTTCACAAGGGTGGTTGTTCAGTAGGCAACTTACTTGCCAACCAAAACCCTCCAAGTTTAGGATCTCAATGAGTGTAGTATCGAGTATCAACCAACTTCAGTCTTCACCAAAGCCGGCTATCTCACTACTTTCTAAAGGCCAAGATGGGATAACTAGGGTTCTAAAAGTCAGTTAGTGTATTGACAACATATGGTAGCCTCATATTATCCTCAACTTGACTTAAGGAACATAAGCACCAACCAAGAAGTCACACTAACTATGGCCACCAGATCAACCATATCGGTATACGCCGTACAGTTTCCTTGGTCTATTGCCATTTACCTAAGGTACACTAGATCCGGGTTAGGATCTTTCACACATAAGAGCCCAACAAGTAAGTATAAAGCAAACAAGGCAAACAATTTTAAAGTGATCTAATTCCTAAGGGTACCCCTCTTTAATATTAAATCCCCAGCAGAGTCGCCAGTTCAGTAACACGGTGGGAGAACTGACTTTTAGTTATGTTGCGGATAGCAAGAGTCGCCACCGACTTTTATTTTATCCAAAGGAAAGGACATAAAAGAACAGGAAAGACCTTAACGATTTTTGGGTTCGGGGGGTAGGTTATGTAAAGGGAAGGTGTTAGCACCCTTTACATCCATGGTTATCCATGGGCTCTTAGTTACTTAGCTCACTTTAAAATGTTTTTGAGAAATGTAGTGTGTGTTTAGAAATTTTCTTAAGTACTTTATAATGATCCATGTACGGATATATATAAAGCCTTTGTTTTGAAAATTTGTTTGAAAATGTGAAGTGTTTGAAATGTTTTTGAAAAGTGAGCAAGTACATAAGAGGAACCTACCCTAAGTTAAGTCTTTTCTGTTCTTAAATATCCTTTAACTGGTAAGACTATCCCTATTATTAAGGAATAGGTAGTCATTACCTTGGATGTGAAGGGACAAACGTAGGGTCATCGTATGGTCATAGAAAGCAACTTTTAGGGGTGTCTTTAGCAATTCGTAGGGACTATCATCATTTATTCGAAGGGACAAGATCATTATTCCGTAGGCAACCTCGAAGGGACTTGATCTTTTAAACTGTAGGGACTTAATGATTTTTATGAAGGGACTTTGCTTAAGACACCCCTATATTCGAGGGACTTGACCATGTTTAAGGCAACTGAGAGGGGTAATTTAGGAAGTGCAAGATGGCGATCAAAGATCGACTTACGTGTGTGAGTGTTTATATTCAGGTATTTATCTTATTTTAATTATCTAAGTTCAATTTAATTACATATAAGTTATACACACCCTAAGGTTACTAACCATATAGTAAAATATTTACAAAGAAAATAAAGACGGAAAAATAAATCTATAAGTTATTACAAGGCTTTGGCAGATACATAATAGTAGGATAAAAAATAAATTATAAAGCAAGAATAATATATATAATAAAATAATAAATAAGCAATAATAATAATAATAATAATGAAGCAAAAATAATAAAGCAATATTAACAATAAATCAATAATAATAATAAAGTAATTATAATAATAATAAAGTTAAAATAAATTAAAGAAATAACAATTAAACATTTAATTTAAAAAGAAAAAGTTTAAGTTAGACGAGTTAGATTTTTTAGGAGTTATTAGAATTAGTATATAAAAAAAAGAAATTAAGTTTAGAGAAAAAACAATTAAAGATTATTAAGAAAACTTTTAATTATTTATATTATATGATTATTACTATTATAGTACAATTAAGAAAATAATATTATTAATATACAAAACATAAAGTAAAAGAATTATTAAAATTAAAATAATATTTACAAATTAAATAAATATTATAGAAAACTATTAAATTATTAAGTTAGTAGGTTATTTATAAATTATATACAATATTTTAGAATCATAATTATTTAATTATAAAAAAAAAAGTCAATTAGATTTTATTTACAATTGTATAAAAGAATGACAAAAATTTTAGAAGTTAAAAGAAGAATTAGAAAATTTGATTATTTGATTATTTACTTACAAAATATAATTATGATAAAAATTATATACAAAATACTATTACTATTATAAGAAAAAATTTATTGATTAATTAGTCTTTTTTTTTAATTAATGATTTAAATTCATATTGATTTTCATTCAGTTCTTGGCACGCCCTAAATTACTAACCACGCAGGGAATAATAAAAATAAATAAAGGCAGAAATTTAAAGGCAGAAAATAAAAATTCCTACACTATTACATGGCTGAGGCAGTTACATAATTATATGGCGAAAAGTAAAACTGAAAATATTACAAGTTAAAACTTAAAATATTACAAGGGCGAAGCAATTACAGTGTATGAATGACATAAACATGAGCAAAAATAAGAAATAATAACAGGGTTGTTAAGGTTTGTGAAAATGTTTATGGTTTAAAGGAAATAACACGGTTAAAGTTTTAGGTTTGAAATTTAGAGTTTGTGGCAGAATTGTCAAGGTTTAGGAAAAAAAATCAAGGTAGTTAGTTATCTGTACAGATCTAAATATATAACATAAAAGAAAATGGAAAGAAAAAAACGACGTTGCTAACGCAAAAACTGCGATCATCGCAATTGGATCGGATCAACATAAGTGTCACGCCTCATACACATAAAATGTGCGAACAGCGTATCGACACGATCCGATCTGAACATAATCAAATAATTATAAATAAAAATTAGAATTAACAATATTAAAACAAAACTGTAAAAAACAAAATAAATAAAAAACTTTATATATATATATATATATATATATATATATATATATATATATATATATATATATATATATATATATATATATATATATATATATATATATATATATAACGAATATGCAGCCAATTCTATATATGTATACATAAAAACAACGTTTTATGTTCTTTGTTACCTGTGATGTATTAACAAAATAAGAGCAACAGATATATATATTAACAAAAGCAACGTTAGTTAAGATATTAACAAAGTGTAACAAAAGCAACAAATATATATATTAACAAATATATATGTATATATAAAACATATGAATGTTATAGGAATTTATATATATATTACGTACCAATCAAAGTGCAATTGGAAAGTAAAGCTGTTGCAGGAATGTTTGTCTTCTCTCTTTTCTGTCTTTCATCGGTCTCCTCTTAACAGTAATAACACGTTAGGTATATATAGGGACCAATTAGGGTTAATGTAAATGGGCCTAAATATTTATTTTGGAATCCAATAAAATATTAATATAAATAATTAAATAAAGTTTAATAAAAATAGTTAAAACTAAAATAAAAACTTATTAACCTATTTATTTATTCTAGACCCAATAAAATATTAATTTAAAAAACAAATAAAGTTTTAATAATTAAATTAGTTAAAATAAAATAAAAAACTAATAATCCTATTTATTTATTCTAGACCCAATAAAATATTAATTTAAAAAACAAATAAAGTTTTAATAATTAAATTAGTTAAAATAAAATAAAAAACTAATAATCTTATTTATTTATTCTAGACCCAATAAAATATTAATTTAAAAAACAAATAAAGTTTTAATAATTAAATTAGTTAAAATAAAATAAAAAACTAGTAATCTTATTTATTTATTCTAGACCCAATATAAAAATAAATAGACTCAAAAAAATAAAATTCGGGCACCAAAATGCTCGAAAAAATAAAATGAATATGTCAAAATAATCAGCGCGAAATAAATGACTCGCAAAAATACAGCGTTTGGTCGGATTTTGAAATAAAAATTATGACCGTTTAAACTGCTCAGACTGATCAACATATGACCAAAAATAGTCGTAAAAATATTTTTAGCATGTCAAATTAAACCACGTGAACCGCAGATTAATGTTACCGACATTTGCAAACTTAAACTTGACATTTTTTTGTCGACTAATTTTAGGCATAGTTAAAAAGTTAATTTGACCAGTCTGTTTGTAAATTCCGAGAAATTATTCCGGCTAATATTAAGACAGAAAAAAAATGTTATGCTATGATGATGATGCAAATGAATGTGAAACAAAAAAATTGGTTAGAGTTAAAAAATAGAGGGCAAATTTTGGGGTGCAACACTCTCACACTTCAACGCAGACACGTTAGAATGGATAAGGGCCGAATAGAAAGAGGGAGCATATGGTATCTGGATTTTGTTAGAAATGCCTTCAAGAAAAACCTTTCTTTTAGTCTTCTTACTATTATTTGGCATATTTTCCAACACTGTTTTTCTTATATGGAATTTACCATAATTCGTCACCTTAAAAATAACTATGAAGGAAATTCCATTCATAGAGAACATATTAGAATAATACATTATTTTTTGGAAGTTCCATTCATATAAAGAAAAATATAAAATCCTTTTTTTTTTCTAAAGTTCAATTCATGTAAAGGATAAAGAAATTGAATTAGTTATTTAGTTGACATTAGAGGTTATGTGGATGAATATTAGTTAGGATAGTAAGGTTCATTATTCTGGTTATGTGGATGAATATCTAGTATTGCATTTGGTTCTTGAATCATAGTTCTCAAATTGTTTTAGTGTTATAAATTGGTTGCTTGTGAATGATTCATGTATCTGTCTTTTGAAAAGTCTATTTTCTTTTGTTGTTTTGGAAGTGAAAAGTCTATCTTGCAGGATTTTAAAACATGGAGCTCAATTGAGAGTAGTTTTCCCCCGGAAAGAGTGAATTAGATATATACTTTGATGAAAAATTAATGGACCTCAATGAAGAACACTCTGAAGATTTTGATGTACTTCATTATTGGAATTTTAATGAGAAAAAGTTTCTGATACTCTTCATAATGGCACGTGATGTGCTTAGCATTCCTATCACGACTATAGCTTCTGAGTCTTCTTTCAGTATCGGTGGACGTGTTCTTACCAAATACAGAAGTTCTACTCTTCCAGAACACATTTAAATGTTGATTTGTACTCGAAGCAGGTTGCATGGATTTTCTGAAAATATGAATGGTATTAATACTTTGTATTTTATTTATTTTTATTTGTTTATGTTTATAATATAATCATGTCATTGTTTTGTTTAATTTGCACCTAAGTATGATTTATTGTGTTTTTAAGATGAGGAAGATATCAACACTAATGATGAAGACAACACTCAGGTGACAATGACTTAACACATTTGGATTGCAAGATTGAAGTGGAGAACTAATTTTAGTGTCATATACTTTATTGTGTTTGTTGAATTTATGTTTTCATGTTTTTTGTTGGATTAACGTCTTTGTTTTTGTGATATTTGGTTCAAGTTTGTATTGTTTTCTTCAATTTCGAATGTCAGGAGTATTGACATATATCTTTCAAAGATATGTTTATGAATTGTAATGGTCTAGTTGTAAGTGAAAAAGATGATATTTTTTCTTTTTGGAAATATATATTTACATGATATTTTTCCTAAATTGAGGTGCATAATATTGTTGTTTGAAGAAAAAATATAAAATCTTTTTTTTTCTAAAGTTGTTTTTAAATTTTTGGATTTTTTTAAAGTTGTTTTTTAATTTTTGAATTAATATATTTTTTTAAGTTGTTTTTTATTTTTAGAATTATTTTTAATAGAATATTTTAATTTTTTTTGTTGAAAAAAATTAAATTTATTTATTTATTTTATTTTTAAATTTTTAGAATTTTTCTTACTTTTTTTTCATAAAAAAATATTTATTTAAAAGTTACTTTTAATTTTTCGATTTTTTTTAATTTTATATTTTAAAATTATGTTTTTTTTTTGTTTTTTTTTTTTGGATCTTTGTGTCCCTTTTAAATTTTAGACCCTTCTAACTTTGGGCTCTATGAATTTGAGACTCATTATTTTTAAATATTTTTAGGCCCTCTTATTATAGGGGTTATGGCATAAATTAATTGACCCCTTAAATTGACACATCTAAATATAATTAATAATATCAAACACTCTTCGGTAGAGTTAGGGGTGTACATGGTTGGTTAGTTTTAGAAATCAAACCATAACCATTTTCAAATCATTTAAATGGTTTGAATTCATAATCAAAACCACAATTTAATTAAAACCGGTTATAAAACCAGTTATAAATTTGGTTATGGTTATATAACCGACTTTTAAAAAAAATCCAGTTTTAAAAAAAAATCAAAAAATATATATATTATTTTATTTTGAAAATTAAAAATTTTGGATTTTGAATAATAACCGAATTATAACCGAATCCAAAAAAATTTAACCGGTTAATAACCATTTAATTATATCCAGATTATATGAATTGATAACCAAAATCATTAAAAACTAAATCAGTTAATAATCATTCAATTATATCCATATATTTATAATAGATATGGATTTAGTTATGGATTTTGGTCTTACAATCGGATATTTTGTACATCCTTAAATAGAGTTCATGATTAGGCTATAAGGAATTGAATAATAACTTCAAATCTTCGTATAATTTATGCATTTTGTTGACTTTCAACTTTAGATCCTTAAACTTTTAAAACTGCTCCTCCATCGCAACTCTCGTTTCTTTTTCTCTTGTATCAATTCTTAGAGTCTTGAAATCCTTCATCACTTTCAATAACACATCATCTTGATCAATTGTTATTGCTTTTAAATCGTTCATCACTTTTAAAAACTCATCATACTTATCTTGAAATTCATCATTCTGACCACCATTATCACTGCAATCCTTCATTGCCAATATAGAAAATTAGAATTATGATATTCATTAAATATTTTTATAAATTAAAATATATTTTATGATATTCAATTAATACGATCACGATTTTTTAGTGAAACAAAATCCAGTGTTATATTTTTTAACACAGAAATCCAGTGGTATTTAATTGTTATTTTTCACAACTTATAAAAATTGTTATTAAAAATATAAGTTAGTTATTTCACAAACTCCAATTGTTATAACAAACTTAGCAATAAGTTTGTGGCTTCACAACTTAGCAATAACAAAGCCAAAATAACACCCTCCACTTCTTATAAAAATGGTTAGAAATATAAGTTTGTTAGTATTAAAAATCCAATGGAAATAGGCAAATGGTCGAATTAGTAACAAGCCAAAATAACATCCTCCACTGGTTTGTTCTATCTTTCAAGTAACTTATAAACTCCAAAAGATATTCCGAATGAGGAAGGCATCATTTGCATGCCTAATCAGTCCAAAATTTGCTACCACACTATTGTAGCCACTGAGCAAGACAAAAACAGATAAGTGTGAGTTTCTTCTAAACCTAAGCAAAGAGAATAGACAAGGTTATTACCACCTACAACCAACCTACGCTTCATCCATTCATATATACTTTTTAGCTTTATTCCCAATAATCTCCACACAAACACGTTGGAGGCCCAAACTAATTTGAACGTCGTTGCTTTGTCTACATCTAAAAGGGACTATACACCAAAGATTTTGGACTATACACCATATTTGAAAGCCAACAACTTGCTCCAAAGAGAATCAGAGTCTGGAACAATATTCCAAACTCACTTGGTTAACAAAGAAATGTTGAGCATCTCACAACTTCATAATCACTATTCATTTGCAATAAGATCTAACATGTTTTTACCTGATACAAATGTCAGCTGGGCCTTAGAGATAAACTTCCCAGCCACCCCTTTCTAAAGGCCAATTAGAAGTTTTGACATTATTACCAATTAAAAATGAGAATTTTTTAACCCGCCATATGGGTCTCTCGGACACACAACATGTGTTTCCAATTATTCCCTCCCTGATTCCGTTGATATACTTCCGAATACATTATTTTTTTTATTTTATGTTGAAACCTTCCGTAGATTTTTATTTTTATGTTGAAACCTTCCGCAAATATATCTGCAGAACTAGTGAATTTTAGCAAAATATTTTTTTTAATTAACTCAAACTAAATAGTCGAAGACAAAGTTGGTCCAAGACATTACTTTTTTGACGTTATCCAAGACTGAGACAAAGTTGATGGTACTTCTATTACCACTTGTTGAACTAAAATCAGAATTTTCGACACAAAGAAATGTTTCTAAAATTAAATGAAAACACTAATAATTTAATAGACATTGTTTAAGAAAAAGTAAACAAATGATATTGTTACGTGTAGCGTAAGTTATTAGTCAAACTCTGTAGCTGGTCTGCAGTGAATCTATTTTCATCGTACAACACATTGAATGAAGATCAATGACTACACCAAAACAACACATTGAAGAGATACATTAAACAAAGTTCTCTATTGGCGAAAAACTTAATCCCTTGACTCAAGATATTCATCATGTTGACTTTAATAGTATATGTTTTCACTCTATAACATTATATATACATCTCCGTGTTCGTTGGTGTTTCTGGCGAACAACCTCTGGTTAACCAAATCTCTTAGAAAAGGGTGACTGACAGGACCAACCAAACAAGTCCTAGGACGTCGCGTGCTAAGAATCAAATGAAGGATAATATAAAAATGGTGTTTATATGCTTCTGTCGAAATGTTCTAGAGTAAACCAATTATTGTTATTTATATTGAAGTTGAAGGTGTTTATATATTTGAATCAACTAACGCGTTTGAAGACTTAATGAAAGAAAACTAAAGTTTGACATGAGGATAAAGAATTGCTTAAATATAAATTGATTGAAATATAAAATTTCTAGAAACGTGAATGGAAAGTAAAGGATAAACAAAGAACAAAGATTTAAAGAAGAAACTTAAAGCTTTTATAACTTGAAATAAAATTGGTGTTGATACGTACATTTCCAAAATAATCTCTCTTTTCTCTTTACACACAAGTACTTGAGTAATTTTACAGGAATTTGTACAATATTTTCCACACACTTTTCACAAAGCAAACTATCCTATTTATATACAAATATCATAACCGTCGAACAACGGTCAAATCCTAGACAAATGCCACTTGACATTGTGCATGCTAATGTCTTCTGAAAACCTTACATGTCCCCTTTACCAAACGAAACAGTTATTCGTACAAAAACTGCTCTTCAACTGATGAAACGATGTGTCTCTTTGTTACATCAAGTTGATTTACAATTCAAATCCAAAATCCTTCTATCAAATTCTCCTTTGTCGAACTCTTCACTGTCGAAATAACAACAAAAATTTATCCGTAGTGATGTGAAGAACTTCCAGTCAGCAATTCAGCGTCTCTTTCGACAAGCCCCTTTCGACTTATAAACCAAATCATCACAAACCTTCTCGAGATTTTGGACATGTTTGGAAGAAAGAGTGATCAATTTGTCAAAAGATCTTTATAAAAACTATTAAAGTTTTTGTGCACTAAACTCATGTTGTCGAAATTCCTATGCATACACTCCGACTAACGAATCTGACTTAATTAAAAAAATGAAATTCACTAGTTCCGCAGATATAACTGTGGAAGGTTTTAATGTTAAACAAAAAAATGGTGCATCCGAAAGTGTATCAGCGGAACCAAGGAACTGATCGCGACTTTTTGAGTCTTACGGGTACTAAAGATATCGATCCCACATAGACTTGATAATCAAACTAGTACTATCATGGTGTTATTATGTTTAGCTAAGGTGAGTGATGTTTTAGTTTAACGGAAACGAAAAATTAGAAATTTAAATTAAATTAGATTATGATAGAATATCGCTACGCAATTAATATGCCCTTCATGGATTCAATAAATTATCGACTTATAAAGATGAGTCAAAATATCTTAAAGTCGTCAACTCACATTCTCGTAGTCTTGTCTCTAACTATACTTCTGAGTCAAATTGAGCGTTTTGGGTGTATCAAATTGAGTTAAAAGTACTTTTTGAAGACTTATATATTCTAATTAACTTTAAAGCGCTTCCGCTGTTTTAAACTAATATTCGATTTCAGCTATCTGATTAAAATCTCACACTCTCGTGGTCTTAATTGTAACCTTCATTATCTTTTTACTTTCATAATAAAAATTTATTTTAAATTAAAAAATCGAAACCAGAAAATATGTTTGTTTATGATTTTAGCCTAGATCTTTCGAATCTATTCCGATTAATTAATTACATACCGATTAAGTGTTTTAGTCCGACATATTATTTAGAACAAGCATGAATAAATAAAAAACGGGAAATCATGACATAAGCCATGACAGATTAAAAATAAAACAATTAAATTAATTCATTAATAAATCTGGACAATAGTAATTCATCAAGATTTGGTTCAAAATTCATCAAGTTTAGATGAAATTTTTAAACGGGGAATTGACGAATTTCGTACATATTATAAAGCTACCTTGTACTGAAAATGTAGGGAATCAAAGCTGGAGAGATATAGCATCTTCAACACATTGCTTTCTATTTATTCTTCACAAACATACACAAAGCTTCCTATGAAAGCTCTTAAAATACATTTCAGAGTTTATGTATACAGCCAATCTAACAACTAGGTTTAAAACCTGTTCATAAGATACCTGATGTACAAATCATAGAACTATTTTTTTTGTATATGATTTGACTTTAGAAATATATAAGAAATATCAAATGAAGAAACTTATTAATATCTAGTATAGTGACTCTGAATTTGAGAAGTTGAAATAGCTTGCATTGTTGCTCCTTCCCCTGTCCAGATTATGCTATAAATTCCAAGTGCCAAAACTTGTCATGAGTTCTTCGTTTTCGATCTCCGCATCCGTGAATGTAAGTGCTTTCTGTAGCTTCCTGGGATTGAAAACCTCAACCTCAGCAATATATGTGGCAGTCACAGGTCTATGGTCTGAAAGTTTAAGTTCATTCCTTTTGTAACTCAGTAATCTCATTCCATTTCCATATGAAAGAATACGATCGCACCTAAAAAGTACTCGCAAATATTAAAAAGAAAGACATTTCGATATGCCTGTTCGGATAAACAACTTAATTAAGTGCTTATAGCCAGACAGACATTGGCGAAGAATCTCAAATCAAACAAATTAAAGTATACCATGCTGGTGTACGCCTCCCAACTTTCGGCTCCTCCCCGATGTACTTGTCTGAATTAACCTCGTACTTATAGGTCGGTGGAAAGTTTAACGTTCCTTCCGACCATCCATCAAACACACCTTTTTCTAGTTCTTTCGCAAGCTGTTATAATAAGGCGTTGATGTCAATATATAATATACACAAATCATCGGATGAAAGGTTGTATATCAGTATTACCTGGTCTTTCTCTACCAATTTCGACCACTCCTTTTTCGAGATAAGATCTCTTGTTTTTTCATATGACAAGTTGATTCGGTAATTCAGATCGCCAAACCAAATTATTCTTCTGCAAATAATATAGATATAGAGTTTCAGCAGCCAAGCAAAAGCAGAATGTGAAAGGACACAACAATCTCAAACATGGACTCACTCGTGATCGAAGATACTTTTGGGAAGTCCGATATCAGAAAGTGAATAAAAATGAGTCCTGTGATGTATTTCACGAACATCGGCATTTCTTTTGATTTCATCAGCTTCCTTTTGACCTGATGTAAGGTGAGTGCATACAAAGCAGAAAAGTGTCTGATATATAGACATGCTCACTGATACTGATCCCTGAAAATATCGAGAAAAAAAAATAGTTTAACTTCATAATCACCCGATTTTACATTTCTCGTGTATGTTTAGCAACTGATCAGAAAGAAAAAGGAAAATTTCAAAGACCTTGTTGCCAATATAGCCCATAACACCAACACCAACAGTGGAAACCTTCAAATTCTGAATATGCTTTCGCACGCTTCTTCGAACCCAAATGGTGATGTAAATCCCAACCATCTGCTTGCTTACTATCTTCACATACGACGATCTGGTTTTCCTCTTCATCAAAGCTACAAGGTCTATTTCAGACAATAAATCCATGGCATCTGTTTTTGATTTAAAAGAATCAGTGGCTCTAAATGACTTAGTCTTGTTAAACGATTTAACCGGTTTTAAAGAAGTTGCTCTCTTCAATACACTATGAGATAACAAATGTAATGGTGGCTCTGGCCAGCTCAATCCAATCCTTTCTGTCCCACTAACCATTCTAGATAGTTTACTAATCTGTTGAGAAGGTGGTGATTCAATGATTGCCGATAAATCTTCGTCACGTAAACAGTTTAGCCTATCCAACCTCCTTTGATAAGATAACTGACTCTCTAAATTATTATCAACTATCATTCGCGAATTAGCAATATCAGCAGTATTTGAATCCTTCAAGTTCAAACTAGTATTCAACGACTCATGTGTGATTGGTTTATCGGTGACTCCATCGAATACTTCATATCCTTCATCCAAAGGATGGATTTCCTCACCAATATCACCATCACTTTCTAGTAGCATTTCTTCTTCTTCTATATCTGGAGCATCATCTGATGGTTTAAACTTCGACGGTGATGGAGGATCACTGAAGGATTTTACCTTTGATGCTTTTGGTTGAACTCTATTCAATGTTTCTTTGATAATGTTTTCCCATTTCGGTACATGACGAGTATCTACACCACCGAAAATGTTACTTGTGTTTAAAGGCACTATCTCTTGAAGACTGCAATTGCAAATTGCAAAGAAACTTTTTAGTCAAGTGAAAAGAGTTTTACATTATCAACAAAGCAGAATCGACCAAATGTTCGACTTTTTAGGTGAAAATTTAATGTGAAACTTACCCAAGGACATATATATCAGCTGGATGTTTAGTGTCTAGCCAATCATCAATATCAAGGTCATTAGGTGGAAGTTTTCCTCCAACATTCCATGTCCCAACACATACTCTAAAAAAGAAAAAAATGTACAATAAATCGAAATATGAGAGGCGTTTGAGAAATATCGAGTAAGCTATGTTGTTCTACACTTTCTAATCATTGCTTGTTGAATAAACACGAGAGCGAGAACAGTGTCTAACCTTAATTCCTTCTTGTTTATATATTGAGACCTTACGGTTAACGACTTTTGCCTCCTTAAGCCAGGCAGAAATTCTGCAGTTCATTTGAAATTTAGAGGGTGTGTTCACATAAGAAAAGCAGGTAGTAAATTTTTGCAATTCAGATAACTAAATTTCATATATGAAAGAAAACAAATTACCACATGATTCAGATGGAGTTTCATCTTCTCTGCTGTCCCGATACCGCGAACCGCTTCTCCACTCTGCATAATACACCGAATTCAAACTGAGACATATCACAGAAAAACCATACTAAACAAGAATCATCATTCATCACACAAGATTCAGCCTCTAAGATCCCAAAACAATAGCAACTCTGAATTAGACACAAACCATAATTATCAATTTTCAAATTCTAACAAAATCAATTCTACACCTCCAGAATCAAGTCTGGTTGCTCCAAACGTGAAACCAAACATACACCGAATTCTCCTTAATCCGTTACACAGAATACAAAAATCAATCAATAGACTAACTAACCATCATTGTCTGAGTCAGTTTCAGGGTCATCCTCATTATCATCGGATTCAGCAACAGAATCAGACTTCTTGCTTCTAATGTGAAGCCATTTGCGCAACACCATAGTTGCCCATAAATTCTACAAACAACAACAATTTAAGCTCAATTTCACTTCAATTTACCTTACTTCCGTTTCCAAATACTCACAAACACCAAATTGCACAACAATATTGAAATAAAACATACAAGAATCAAGATAAAGAGAATCAGCACCTGTTTTTGCTTGTGAGCGGCTGAGTGTTGCTGCTGCTGCTGCTGCTGCTTCATCACTGTCTAAAACTATTAACAGAAAGAGAGAATAAAGTTTGAAACTTATGCAAAAGAAGGAAAGAAAAAAAACAAGACTAGTGAGAACGAGAATAACATGTTAAGACAAGATTTGAAGATGAAAACAAAAATAAGGTTGTCTTACTCTTACAGAAAAAAATAACAATAAATGTATTGACTATTTTAGGGGAAAAATGTCTTGTCCTACAATTTGAAGAGATTGTTTTATATCCTATGGAATTGAAATTAAAATCTATACAGTATATATATTGAGGATTTCTTGCAAGTATAGATTTTGTATAATGGATTCACATGCAAATATTTGAATGAACCTGTCACATAATAAAATAATAAATTGCAAATTAATGATGATTGTGATGTTAACTATTTTTCTAATTAAAAATGATCACTTTGTTTTATGTTCATGTCAAACTAGCCAATTGTTTAGTGACACGTGGCATTAGAAGAAGATGAAAATGAATTTGGATTTTATGAAGCTACTAAACAATAGTAATACTAATAATTGTGATATAGAGAAATTCATTTCCGGTTTTCAGTATTTTTTTCACCACTAGGCACTAATTCCAAATATATAAACTTCATATGCAAGGACAAATCAACGTCGGCAATTAGAAACTCACGGAAGAGCATTTTCCTATTTTTGTTATATGTCACATTTTACTACCTTAAATCAAACTCAAACGTTAAATTATGCCCATAACATACACCATGCACCTTCCTAAATTTAGTAAACAAAATTAAGAGGAGTTTCATTTTTTTTTCATTAGATTTACTAATTTCATCGATGTTACATTTTCTGCACTCTATGTCGATGACAAAGACAATATAGTGAAGGGATGATAAACATATAAGACTACAACTAGAAGATAGCATTGATTTTGTCGGTCACGTATGAATATGACAATGCTTCAACCCTAGCTTTCAGGTACACCCCTGCAAGGACCCTTGAAAGGAAAGGGGTTTACTCATGTTCACACTTAAAATACTAGTTATATAAAGATGTGAGGAGGATGCTTATCTTCCAAAAAAATTCGTCTTGGTGTCCAATTTTAATTATAGGTGAATATTGTCATTAATGATATTAATGACTTAATTATTAAAATTTCTATACACGGATGTCCTATGATTAATGGTCATTTTCTAATATATTAATTATGTTTTATAAAAAAAAAAATTATATAATTAAATATATAAATATAGATATTAAATAATATGATCGGAATCAGAGAATCTATAGAACTGAGGGTACTTCTCTCATCTCTATCTTGATGTGTCATTAGGAGTTTTTTTTTTCTCCGTCTCTGTTTTCGCAGAAGAAAATTTCCAAATTAACATCCGTTGAAATGAATAAGATTTCTAAAATCTACTTAAAATTTTGAATTCTTGTCTTAAAATTTTTAATTTAATTACATTGTATAGAAGTTATATTTAATTTAACTAACACAAATTTATATAGTTTTATCTAATAATTTTTTCTATTTAAAGTTTAGACTATATGTAGGGATGTCACTAGGGCAGGATGTGACGGGAGATATATTCTCATCTCAATTCACATCCCCGAATTTACTCTACATCTCCGTCTCGGTTTTCCATTACAGAGGAATTTTGTCATTCAACTTCGTTCCCACGATTTCTACGGAAATCTATAAACATAAATTTTTATTTATTATTTTTAAGTAAATTAATAGAAAATATTCAAAAACTGACAACAATAAATTAATAAACTAATAATCAAATATATATATATAATTAAAAAATAAGTTTTTTTTTTAAATAAAACGATTTTTAGGATGAATGTAGTATTATCTAGATAAGTTAAATAAAAAGGATTTGAATTGATTTATTCTTTTTTTTTGGTTAAAATGAGAGAATTCGTTAACATGAATTATTTTCATATTGTTCTAAAAAACATTTTGTCACATTTTTCCTTTGATATTTTTATATGAACTTGTATAATTAAGTTGGTTGGTTAAATTCATCCTAAAGTGGAAAAAACACAGATAAAACTTTTGTCGGTTGCTCCGTTTGACTGAAAAAAACAAAAAAAAACATATTGGCAACACATATTTTAGTGCAAGTGTCATTTCTCCATTTTCAGAAAAATATCTAAATGGATGGTCATTTTTACTTGGCAATAGTAAATTTTTATATAATGGAACAATTGGCAACTCATGACTAAGATTACATTAATTATATGTAAAACATAGTTTCAAAATTTTCACAATTAAATTCTGATAAAACAAAATTTCTACTAAATTTATCAAAACTAAATTATATTTAAATAAAAATGAAAAAGAGGGTTTTCTTAAATAAAATATAGGGAAAATTACGGTTCGATTCCCGTAATTATAATTGGGAGGAGGTTGAAATCACTTGATATTAAAATTGACATCCGAACTGAACTAAATCGTTGTTCGATCCCCGTAATTACAATTGAGAAGAGACTAAAATCACTTGAAATCAGAACTGACATCCAAACTGTACTAAACCGCAGTTAGATCTCCGTAATTATAATTGGGAGAAGATTGACCTCCAAAATGTACTAAATCGACCGTGATAAAAAAAAAATAGTACTGTAAAACAGTGGAACTTATAATAGTAAAAAAGCGTTATAAGGGGATATGGCAATTTTAAGAATGAGAGACTTTTCGGGTGTGCTTTGTAAGTACAACAGGCAGTGTCCCAAATAAAATAAGAATGGACAAGTCTTTTCTATTTTTATTTTCTTTCGTAAAATAGAAATGAGAAAATGTATATTGTAAATGCAAACTAAAAAAATCTATTATAAGAATGTGACTGTGTCAAGTGTCCTATTTGCCTATTTGGTGTTGAGCAACCAAGACGTACACAAGTCAGAGCAGAGCAGGCTTATCCTCAAATCTATCCACAACTCAATTTTAAAATAACTGTCATTTAAAGTTTTTGTATATAGATTAAAAAATATAAAATATAAATTTCAGATATTATAATTTTATTAAATTGATTTTGTAAATGTGTTTGAAGTAATGTATAAAATAGTAATAATTAAATGATACAACTGAAATGATAGCAATTATTTTTATCTTGAAAAATGAGAATAACATTTATTTTGAAATGAATTATATTTATTAAAACAAAAAATATATATTTTTGTGAGAAGATATTTTAACACCTTAAACACAATCAACAGCTTACACAAATATCGGTTGTCTTTATTATATCAATCATTTTCTTTCTTTTTTTAATAATTGAAAAGTTATGAAAGGGGGTATTTATGTATCGGGTGCATTAGTGCATACGGTGTTGGATATTTGAAGTGTTCAAATATCATACCTCTCTATTTATCATAAATTCTCTATAAATTTCAATCATATTAAAAAAATGGTTAAATAATAAATTTGTAAGAATATGTGATTATTTTTATATAATTAGATATAATAGAAAAAGAAAAAAGTTGTATATTTGAATATAAACTTAATCGAAATGTTATTGTAAGAAAGTTATAGTACATGTAAAAGTTTGTAAAAAATATTATAAATATGAAATTTTAGTCTTAAAACTAAAGATGGATGTAGTAGATATGAAACATGCTAGTAAAAAGGCAACATGTGGTTTTTTAGACGAAATCCTTACTATTTGAGATTGTAATAATATTGAGATTGAATATTCTTCGAGAATCAATCACAATTTTATAGTTTGTGGGAAATTTAATATGAATGGAGACTTATATTGTGAGATAAATATGTTGTCCATTAATGATTGTATAATTATGAAGGAACTTTGATGTTGGTTGATTGGTTTAATTAGAAGTCAAATTAGTTTGTTGTGATATGGGGTAGAGATTTTAATTTTATTTGTTCAAATGTGAAAAAGAAAAGTAGGGTAACTCGCTTAGGCGAGATGATATGTATTGGGAAAAACCCAAATTTCATATTGTTTAAATATATAACTCACAAAGAGTTTAAATAGAGTGATACTCCCCACCTTACTAACCGATTTTGTAGGGTAAGTTAGGTCAAACTCTAATTCTAACAATATGATTAATTTCAACAAATTTATTGAGGACATTTTTTTTATATATATCTTCCTCTTATTTGAAATAAGTTTACTTTTAGAAGAATACTTGGTTCTTCTATAAGTAGATTGGAGATATTTCTTAGATCAAGAAGGTGGTGTGAGGTTTTGTTAAACTGTTGGCATCATGCTTTGAATCATGATTTTTTAGATATTCATTATTTGGGGAATTAGGTGCTTATCCTTACAATATGCTAAAATTTTGGTTAAATTTTCTTGGTTACTAGGATTTCATAAAGGTAAATGGAATTTTTATAATGTTTATGTTTGGATGTGTTATATTTTAAAGGAAAATTAAAGTTAATTAAAGATGATGGCAAGAATGTGATAAGATGCATGGTAAAAATTATTTAGTGGGAAGTTTAAGGATCATGGATAAACATAATATTTTGCACCTTAAAAACGAAGAGGAATAATAATCTCTATTCCAATCACCTTCATCGTTCCATTTACCACCACCATTTTACTAATCTTTGTTCCGATTGTTGTCTTTGTATTTTATTTTATTTTTAATTTATGGGGGATTTTCTATCTCATTTATCTCTTTTCATCTCTATTTTTATTGAATATGTTATATGAATTTATTTAATTTTAAGATAAATGTATTTATATTTAACGATAGACTGCTATCATCGTTTTGAATATGTTGCATGGATTTATTTAATTTAATTTGAATTGACAAAAGCGATGATTTTAACAAACATAACAAGAAATAAAACTGTTACCAAATAAATATATTTTTAAAAAAAAGAAGTATTTTAAACGGATCAACCGAACCAAATAAATAAAAATCAAATCGATCAGTTTGATCGTTCTATTTTTATAAAAAATAAAAAACAACAAAAATCAAACAAAAACCAAATTGATGTAACTTTGACTTGTTTGAACTATTTTTTCTATTGAAAATTGATTCAAACGGAACCAATTACATTCCTATTTGCAGACTAGAGAAAAATTAATTAAGAAAATAATATGACTTTGATAATTAGTTTAATAATTATAAAAAACTTTGGTAAATATAAGTAATGAACACCAATGAAAATATTGATTTAAAAACTTGATGTGCTCCACTTAAAGCTATGATCTGTATCTACTCAGAAAGAGAAGGCTCTTTAAAGTAAACAGTTTCTTTGAGAAGAAGAGAAAATTATCTATGAACCACACACTAACACATCGATAGTATTAATATAAACTTCCTTGTCTAAAGAGACAAGACTAAACATGAAGTTTTACTATTAAAATTAAAGATCTTAAATCATACAAAATAAATGATAGAGAAATATAAGAAGAAAGTTAAAGAGAATAGTTGATATGAAGTTAATTACCAGGTTAGTGTTTCTTGGTGAAGTGATGCAACCGTCGGTTGTTGAAATTTTGAGGACTGAGGAGAAAAAATGACACTCTAAATTTCAGTGGCAAATTCACACTTTATGAAAGTAGAAAGTAGAAATTAGAATATAATTAAATAGCCTTAGGAAAAAGATGGGTGAAGCACCTTTCCAACATTTTATTATTCCACTTAATCTTATAATATTTGTTACACGTGGCTTTTGTATTTACAGTATGTCTACTCTATGATTGTTTGCTTTAAAATAAATAAAATGATTAATTTTGTGAGTCGTATGAATTCGGACATCAAAAAAGTATTTTGAAAAAGTTTTAGGGTCTCATCAGTGGCTAATAGATAAAAAAAAATAGTGAGAGAAAAGAATTTAGAGTTTTTATAAAATAAAAATATTATCAGTTTTTTTAAAAGAGTGTGGATTATATTCAATTTAGAGGTTATGATTTTGAGTAAACTAAAAATATATCCAGAATTCTCACTCTATATAAAATATTAAAAAAAAAATATAAAAGTCTCTCTCTTTTAGATTTTAAATCTTAGGGCTCTTCAAATTAATTAGTGGATGGTTTTAGCCACAAAATAAGATCTATAGTATATATTCACTTCCTTTTAGAATGACTCTTCGATGTAGCTCGTTCGTCTTAGAGTTATTTTCTTACAAACTTTTTCTGATCTCTAAGTAGAAAAGAAATAAGATATGTGATATCGATGTTTGTGTTGATGAAGTACGTAATAGTTTGAAATCTTATCTAAAGAAGAACTCTATTTGACTATGAGTAGGATTTAGTGGACAATCTTATTTATATCATTCAGGGTGTTATTCTTTTCTTGGGGAGTGGTCGTTGACGTTGATTGTTGAACGATAATAATATTTATGTTTTTTCCTCTATATATCTATTACAATATGGTCAGTCTCGTGCTTTTTCTTATTCCTTATCGCCCACCTTAGGCTATTATTTAGCTTCTATTTGATCTAGTTGAGCTCCCTCAAAAGTATTGGTCTTTTCTTGACAATTACTTTCTTATAATATCCCGAGTAGAGAGAATCATTGTATTAAAGGGGTTATTTTAGATCTTGTTGATTGTTCTTGTGGGTTATGAGTTGGGTCATTAAAGTCACTTTCTCACTTGTTTGTCACTTGTTTTTCTTTGCTTTTTTGTGGTATAAGATTTTTCGGTGGTTAGACAAGATATTGTATCTATGTATGAGTTTTTTTACCAGAGATTTGGCTAGGATTTAAGATATTTTTATCATGATTTAAGATGTTTTTATCATGATTTGACATTCAGTGGTGTGGATTCTTTGAAAAATCAAGAACAATTTTATCTTATTTTGTGTATGTTTGGATACACGTTTGCAAACCCTTGCCGCACGTCTAGGACCATCCCACCGTGAAATATAGAAGCTATAAAATGCAACTTTTGATCCAAACGCACGTCTACTATTATTTCACCGTTAATTCAAACATGCTCTTAATCTTATTATGATCGCCAACTAAGAGGAGATATTGTAAAATAAATGTATCTTGTTTGTCTGTAAATGATTTTTTGGTAGGTTGTCGATGTGTGTTTGTTGTTTCTCCAATTGAGTAGCATACCTTATTTATTACATGCGTCAATAGTTGATCAAATATGTCTCCCTATTCCCTTGAGGTATGGTTCTAAGCTGCGTGTGGAGACTTCTATTTTGTTGATGGTGCTTCATTTTCTTGAGATCTAGCATGATTCTTTTGTTGGTAGTTATGATTTTTATTGATACTCTATGTCTTTTTCTCTTAATATGTTTGGTTGTATTACTTTTCTAACCTTGTGTTCGTTGGTAAGCTTCTAATATATATTTTGGACCTTTTTAACTACACTTTGTATTTGTTTTATGATTTATAAGTATTATAACAACATCAATTTAGTATATATAATCAATTAATCAAGTGTCATGACACTAAATCTTATCATTTTATTTTTATCAATTTAATGGATAAGATTAATTCTCTAAAAAAACGCATGTACTAATTTTAAGTTTTCTTTTTCAATTATCACCTTCAACCTAGAATATGTTAATATGAAGAAAAAAAACTTAAAATGTCAATTTCTATGTTAAAATTTTTAAATCCTTAATTTTACATTTTACAATTTACTTTATTATTATGACCCACTAGTGTTAATCAGCTGATGTTCCCTTATATGTTAAAATATTCCATTATTTAATCCTTTTGTTTTTCCACATAATATGATAGGTGCTTAAGAAATCACAAATGGTTGACTTTGTCACATGTGATGTTCGACAATTATAGTACGATTTTAATTAACTATAAGTATAGAACCCTCTGTGACATGAATCTACACTCTCACTGCAATATAAAATAAAGTCCAAGTCAGAAAAGAATAAACAAAACCGTATGGTTTGTGAATTGTGACACTTGTCAACAATGAAAACTCTATTTTAGCATTTTCCTACATAAAATATAACATAGTCTTAAACAACATTTGTTAATGTGTTCTGGAATATACGCCATTTGCTGCTTCATGATGAGGTGTTGATCATGGACGAGTTTGTTATATGTAGATGCAAACAACCTTAATAATTTTAATACTTTTGCTCAAAATAATAATAACCAATAGCTGGGTATGATATTGTACTTATTATTATAATGAGTGATGTTATTAACTTATTATCTTATTTAAAGCTTGTTTATAGAACAATGTTTGTTAAAAGGACTATACCAACTTCTATGTGCCACGTCTCACGTTTGTTAACATGGTGTTGATGTTGGTATGAATATTAGTTTTTACGACCAGTACCAGAAGTTGTCTCATTCATCATTATTTTTAACATACAATTTGTAATTGAGAGTATTAAAAGAAATGATGGTAAGAGATTGTGTTATCATATACTTTTGTAGCTTTAGGTCACGGGACTGTCTTCAGTTGGATCGGGTAGTCTGAATTATATAAAGGGATTAACAATTACTATCAAACTAGGGTTTTACCATTGAATAAACACAAAACAATAGGAAGATAAAAATACTGAGTTCATTCTCTACCTCTTACAAGAGGCCAAAAAGACTTAAATACAAACATAGTGGTGTTGGGTCAGCCACCCGGTCAGACCCAATAAGAAAAAACGACTAAATTTAAATAATAAACACAATTAATACCACACATAATTATCTAAATAGCTGGGCCTTTTAATAACTCGTTTGGGTCTGTTATCACTACTTTCCGGCCCGACAACAACCTTGTCCTCAAGGTTGGGAGTACTAACGGAATGGGCTGGATGAAAAGCTGAAGTCCATTTGTTGCCATCGTGTGGTGCAGACGAAGAAGCATGGTTGAGACATTCGGAAGGCGCGCCAGCTGTATCATAAAGAGAATGGGAAGTTGTGAGTGGGGTGGTGGTATTGGTGGCATTTGCATGTGGGCCAGCTGGATAAGAGTTGTCTTGGAGAAGTACAAGTGTTTTATAGGGAGCAGTTAAAGTATCATTGGTTACTGTAAACTCACGTGATATTGGCAGGTTGTTGTTAATAGCATTTAGTGGTGTCGATCTTGTAGATGAAGAACTCTTTGTAACGGAAGGATGAGATTGAGAGATGGGAAGAGTCTTGGAAGACACGATCTGACCACACTTAATAGTGGTACTTCCCAACAAGTTATCATATTTATCACCATAATTTCTTACTTTGCTCGCATAGTTCTCTCTGCTCTTTTTTTTGCTTTTCTCTCAAACCACTTTCTTCTTGTTCATCTTGAGGCACTGATGATACCACAACATCTGCGAGCTCGTTTATGGCTTGAAGATCTTCTACATGCAAGGCCTCAAGAGAGGGAGGAATCAACCGGAAGTGAGCCGATGGGTCAGTACCATGATACGCACGCAGCTGAGAAACATGGGCAACATAGTGGATCTTTGAAGAAGGTGGTAGATCCAGGTCATAAGCGACGGGTCCGATGCGGTGGCGGATCTTGAAGGGACCGAAATAGCGTTGAGATAACTTCTGAGAGCTGCAACAGTGCACAAAGATCTGTCTATACGGTTGAAGGCGAAGGAGAACCAGATCTCCTTCCTCAAAGGTACAATGAATGTGTTTCTTATTACTTTGATCTACCATTCTTTGTCGTGTGCGTTTTAATTTTTCTTTCAAAGTGACAAGAAGAGTTTGTCTCTGTTGTAGATTTAAGTCCAGATCCGGGACTGTGGTGAGACCTTGACGATACTGAGGGACGGATGGAGGTTCTCTGCCATAGAGGGCTTCGAAGGGAGACATTTTAATGGCGGAGTGATACGCTGTGTTGTGTCAATACTCAGCAAGATGCATGTATTTAAACCATTGACATGGGTTATCACTTGTAAAACATCGCAAATATGCCTCTAAGCAATGGCTCATAACCTCTGTTTGCCCATCTGTTTCAGGGTGATATGCGGAGCTGAACTTTAAAGTTATGTCTTGCACACGGAACAGTTCTTTCCAGAAGGAACTCAAGAAGAGTGGATCGCGGTCTGAGACTATGGATCTGGGAATGTCGTGCAAACGAGAGATCTCTGTGGAGAAACGTTGGGCTAGGTCTCTGGCGGTGAAGCTTGTTGGTAAAGCAAGGAGATGCACGTACTTAGTGAGTCTGTCACAAATGACCCAAATTGTGGTATGACCAAAAGAAGAAGGTAAGTGAGTTATGAAATCCATAGATAGTTCATCCCAGACTTGTGTTGGCATTTCTAGTGGTTGTAATAGCCCTTGTTTCCTCTTGGTCGTGTATTTATTTTGTTGACAGGTTTGTCACTTTTTAACGAAGAGTTTGAACTTATAGATCCCTGGCCACATGAAGGAAGTGGAAAGACGAGCTAACATAGGCTGAAGTCCTGAATGGCCTGCAGTAGGAGTTGAATGGTACTCCTGAAGTATGGATTGACGGAGCTCTGGAACAGAAGGTATGAAAATTTTATCTTTGTAGTACACAATATCGTTTTTGAATTGAAACAAATGCTGCATTTCTGAGTCTGAGTTGATCTTTGTGACGAGGTCTTGTCCTTCTTTTGTAGTTTTGTAGAAGTATGTCAACTAGGAAAACAAATGAGGAACTGGAGAAGAGATGGACATCAGAATGGCTGCGTCCTCTTGTTGTATGCGACTCAATGCATCCGCCCATTTCTGTTGTTCTGGGGTCTGAATATTCTGAACTAACAAATTCTTTAAACTCTTTTGGTTAGTGTATATGTGTAAATGTCTGCCTATTAAGTACTGATGCCATTTTTTGACTAATTCAGTAATGGCATACATTTCTCGGACATAAACGGAGGAAGCCTGCAATCAGTTACATAACTTTTTGCTGAAAAAAGCCAACAGCTGCCCTTGTTGAGACAAGACATCTCCCACTGCAATAGCTGAAGCATTAGTTTCCAACACAAAGATCTTGGAGAAATATGGAAGGCACAAGATGGGTGTTTCTGTCATTTTATGTTTTAAACTTGTAAACGCTGCTTCGACAGATGTACTCCATGAAAATTTAGTTGAACGCAATAAATCGGTGAGAGGAACGGCGAGAGAGGCGTAATGACGCACAAATCGTCTATAAAAATCGGTGAGTCCTAAAAAACCCTGAGTGTCGTGAGTGAGCTTGGCTAAGGCCAATCAAGAATTGCTTGAATCTTAGAAGGATCTGGGGTTACGCCATCACTTGAAATAATATGACCTAAATAATCAACACTAGGAACAACAAAAACACATTTTGATAATTTGGCATAAAATTGATGTGATAAAAGTAACTCTAAAATCAATGATAGGTGATTAGCATGCTCTGAAATGCAAGAATTGTAAATAAGAATGTCATTAAAAACCACTAAAACAAACCTTCGTAGAAAAGGGCGAAATAAATCATTCATTGCCGATTGAAAAGAACTAGGAGCGTTAGTTAAGCCAAAAGGCATCACTAAAAACTCATAGTGCCCATCAAAAGTTCTGAACGCAGTTTTGTGTGTATCCTCTGGTGTTACCCTTATTTGGTGGTATCCAGATCGAAGATCGATCTTAGAAAAAATATTTGTTGATCCCAATTCATCAAAGATTTCATCTATGGTAGGAATAGGAAAACGGTCGCGTATAGTAACAACATTTAAAGCACGGTAATCAACACAGAATCGCCAACTACCGTCTTTTTTCCGGACCAATAGAACTGGTGAGAAGTAAGGGTTGTGGCTGGGTTTGATGATACCTTCCTTAAGCATATCTTGTATTAGTGTTGTCATGGCATCCTTTTGATAATGAGGATAACGATAGGGTTTTACATTAACAGGTGGGGTATTTGGGAGAATGGGAATATGGTGGTCATGAGGGCGAGCTAGTGGTAAGCCTTGGGGACTTTTGAAAATAGCAGCAAAGGATTTTATAATATTTGAAATTTTGGATGGAATTGATGTGGGCAAGGTTTCAAGTGGGTTTATTGGTTGGGTTGGTGGGTCAATTTCTTGAATAGTTGTGGGTTGGTACAATAACAAATGAATGGATGCAATGGAGTCTGTGTGGATAAGATAGCAGATTTGATTGTAAGAAGATGCTGAAGGCATATTTTTAGGATCACCTGTGATTGTGATGTCGTTGTTATGGTAGGTAAATGAGAGTTTTGGGATAGAAAAAATCTACCATAAGTGAGCCTAAGGTTCTAAGCCACTCCATCCCAAGGACAACATCGGCTCCTTCAATAGGAAGTAAGTGGAAAGGGATTGTAAAGAGATTGTTTTGGAGGGTTATTGGAACTTCTGAACAAAGGCCAGAACATATTAATTTAGATCCATTGCCAACCATGACAGAAAAATTTGGAATTGGGGTAGTTATGAGTTTGAGATGTTGGGCGATGCATGGTTGTAGAATGTTGTGAGTGCTCCCCGTGTCAATCAAACCGGTAACCGGTAGGCCAAGAATAACACCATTGAATTTGAGTGTTTTAGGCGATAAATGGCCACAAGCAGCTTGGGGAGAAAGTTGAAAATAAGTTTCCTCTTGTTCAGTTTGTGAGACAGCCTCATCAATCGCAACAGTGGTGTCTTGGGAAGAAGATTCATTTTCATCAACTAATAGCAATAGAAATTTTCCGGAAGAACATTTATGACCAGGGATGAATTTGTCATTGCAATTGAAGCATAGTCCTTGAACACGATGCTCCTACAATTGAGCGTTGGAGAGGCGGCGAATGTGAAATTTAGTGGCTGTTGTGGTTTGGATTGGTTTAGGAACTGTGGTGATAGAGGTGGTGGGCTGATTTGGTGGATTATGCTTGGTGTAAGTGTTGGAAAATGGTTTTGAATATTTAGGTTTGGCCTCTCTCAATTTGGATTCGATGAGTTTAGACAACCCAATAGCTTGGGAAATAGAAGTATGCTTGTGAATGGCAATCTCATTTTGGATTTCCGGAATTAAACTCGAGATAAAACAGTTCAGAATTGCATAATGTGATAAACCCATAACTTGGTTACTCAACTTTTCAAAAGAGGCTTGGTATTTCACAACTGAATTAGTTTGTTTTAGTTTAAATAATTCTGCTTGGTGATTTGCAAAAGTAGAAAGTCCAAACCTTAATTCCAAAGCTCTAGTAAAAGAGAACCAATCGGTAAGTAGGTTATTATGATGCATCCATTTAAACCAGCCTAAACCCTCTCCTTTCATGTAAAAAGACATCATTGATAGTCTGTTTTCAGGAGGTATATTATAAAAACTAAAGAACTGGTTTGCTTGAAAAAGCCACTCCAAAGGGTTGGATCCATCAAATAGAGCGAGTTCTAACTTTGGGGTGCGGAATGGGGGTAGAGGATGGATATTAGAAATTTCATTGAATGGAATCTGGTTGGGAAATAAGGTGGGATAAGGGTTGTTTGGAGGATAAGTTGGGGCAATGAAAGGGTAAGAGGTATATGGGGGTGGAATATGTGCTGAAGGTGTGTGGGGTTGTGCAATAACGTTAGGTGGGCCAGAAACTCTGGTAAAATTTGCAGAATGACGTAAAGGTGTGTATGTGGGTGAAATGACGGTGGATAGTGGCGAGGTGACCATAGAATTAGAAAAAATGGAGATGTACCTGAAGAACAAGCTGATGTTGAAACAGTAGCAGTAGATTGTTGACCATGTTGCAGCAACAATTTGTTTAGTGTAGCCATGACAGTTTCATAACGAGAGTCTTCAATTTTGTGTTCGTTTTCCAATATGTTGTTGATTGAGCCCAGATTTTGCTGGGTTTTCTCCATATCTAAACGCACTATGTCAAATCTCTCATCCAGATCTGACTGTATTTGGTTAAGAGCATTATCAAGATGAATGTGTGATGTATTAACAGCATGTTCTATAATTTCTTGTGGGGTGGTTGGGTAGGTTTGGGAGGAGCCATGAGGACAAGATGAAAGCACCAATGATGTAAAGGGATTAACAATTACTACCAAACTAGGGTTTTACCATTGAATAAACATAAAACAATAGGAAGATAAAATTTCTGAATTCATTCTCTTCCTCTTACAAGAGGCCAAAAAGACTTAAATACAAACATAGTGGTGTTGGGTCAGCCACCCGGTCAGGCCCAATAAGAAAAAACAACTAAATTTAAATAATAAACACAATTAATACCACACATAATTAGCTAAATAAATGAGCCTTTTAATAACTCGTTTGGGCCTGCTATCACTAATGGAGAAACCCGATTGGCTTTTCGGTTTTCCATTGTTATGATAGGGTCATGTTTTTTTAATAATTAATTATATTAATGAGAGCAGAAGAAGGGCTCCAAAAAATACAAGGTTAGGCCCCCCTAACTACACAACACGATAGATGGGACTTGTGTCAATCATAAAAGGAAATGGAATTCCACGACTTACAATATAGACTCGCCCAATTCCAATATAGATGTTTTGATTGGCTATATTTTATGGCAAAACTCTTGTGTGTCTCAGGATGTCATAAGCTATGTTATGACATGTGATTTAAGCATTATGCATGTGTGAAGTTTGTTGTGTGCAGCTGTTTGGTTTCAGGATGTCAAGACCGATGTCATGACATCTCTGACTGGGCCTAAAAACCTAAGTGAATCCTAATTTGTGCGCGCATCCTGCTGTCTTTAATGATGTGATTTTATTGAGGTTTTAGTGCAATATTATCAGAAGGAAAAGAAGGATTCAACTTGGAGTTATTTTAGTATAACATTTGTTCATTGTTCTTGCTATTTTTGTTTCTTTTTTTAAGGAATTATTTATTCTGAATTGTACGAGTTCAACAGACCCAATGTCCATCGGAATTTCTACTTAAGCCTGCTCAACCATAGTGTGAACGTGTGGAAAATAAGGATTGTGTATTCAGTGTTTTTCACGTGTGTGTGTGTGTGTGTGTGTGTGTGTCTGTGTGTTAGTTCCTTGTGAGCCAAGCAATTGTCTTTTAATGATTGTTTTGGACTAGGTGTGCATTTGTATTTTGTCCACTCGAAGCTTTTAAGCAAGAGTGTTTGTATTTGACTGAAGCTTTTAAGCAAGGTCAAAGATTGTTTTGAAGAGTGTCTTCGATTTCTTTGTGTTGTTGTTTGAGATCACCGGCTGTGATTGTGGAGGGAGTGAGAGGGGTTTCATATCTAGGAGTTCCTAAGTAGAACTGTCATTGGGTGGGGATTAAGTGAAAAAAATTGCAAATTGTAGGCGTTTGTTGTGGATCTTTGAATTGATACTACTGATAGTGAAGTTTCTTCCTGGCTTTGTAGCCCCAAAGTAGGTGTGATTGCACTGAACTAGGTTAACAACTTTCTATGCTCTTTACATTATGTCTTTGTCTTTTATAGTTTTTGTTATTATTAGTGTCGTGACATAGTGTTCGACATTGTTAGTTTTATGCCAAAATTTCACCCAAGATCTATGGACAATAGATGACATACATTCGTTGAAACTAAGAACCTCCCCTTTAAATTGTATACCATTACTACATAACCATAAGCTCCACGTCGTAGCCAACCAAATAATTCCAACCAAATTTGTGATCTTTTCCTGATTAAAGTGAAAATCTTTCTTTGAAAAATATACAAAATGAAAAAAGTATTCAAAGGAATCACAATACAACCAGGAGTAAACCCTTCCCCAAATTCTTTGAGATATAATACAATCTGTGAAAAGATGTTGCGCCGATTCTTCCACATTACGGCAAAAAAAAAATCCCGATCAACCAGGTTCGGCAAAATACCTCTCTGAAATAGAAGGTCTTTCGTTGGAATGAGATTTATAAGAAACCTCCACCCGAAAACATTAGCTTTAGAGGGTACCCTAAAGCTCCATAACTTTGAGAGAGCTGAAAGAAGGGTGTTGTCTAGACTTGTAGGTTCCAAATCGTTCAAATAAATAGTGATGCAAAAACTGACCTTGTAACATGTATCATCATTATGCTTCCAAATGAAATAATCTATACAGTTCTCCTGGGGAGTTGAGCAGATAAATAATACAGTAAGTCCTCTGTAATGGTTTCCACCAACGCATCTTCCGTTCCGTCGACAAAAGTGTGCCACTGCCCAGATCCATTCAACCGCAACCTTGCTTCTGCCACCGAAATATTTGGGTTGTTCGCCTTCTCAAAAATAGAAGGAAAAGCCTTTTTCAGGGATTGATTTTCTAACCAAACCGCGTGCCAAAAAGAGGTTTGACTTCTGTCACCAATCCTGCAAGAAAAATAGTTAGTAAAACCAGAATTTGAAGGAGAGATTAAATCCGTAAGGACTAAATCTTTCCACCAAACAAAGTCTTTCCTCCCCAACACCGAACTGTTGCCAATTTAAATTTTTAAACAGGGATTTCCATATCTATACTTCAGAATCTTCTGGCAAATTGCCTCTTTCTCCTTCAAAATCCGCCATTTCCACTTGAGGAGCATTCCTTTGTTAAGAATTCCAACATCTTTTACTCCTAAACCTCCCAAATTGTTCAGTTTACAAACGTTTCTCAAACTCACCCAGTGATTACCCTTTTTATCCTCTTTGTTCTGCCAAAGAAAGTTGCTAATTATTCTCCTAATATCACGGAGAACCCTCATTGAAGCTTTGTAGAAGGCAAAGGTGTAAACCAGAATAGCATTCAACTTCAAATTAATTAGCATTATTCTTCCGACAATGGAAAGATGTTTGCCTTTCCAACAAGAAAGTGTATGACGCAACAAATCTAGAAGAGGTTTCCACATAGAGAACTTCCTTGGGCTATCTCCGATCATAATCCCTAGAAACTTGAAAGGAGTGTTGCCTCAGCCGCAAGAAAGGAAAATAGAAACAGCATTAAGGAACCAGTCAGGGATATTAATTTCGAACAAGTTACTTTTGAAGAAATTGACCTTAAAACCCGAAGCTAATTCAAAACCTCTCATCATCACCTTGATACTCCAAAGGTTATCCATATTGGCTTCCCCCAATATGATGGTGTCATCTGCGAACTGCAACAAGTCAACCGAATCTATGCCATTGAAACAGAATCCTTTAAAAAGATCTTGAGTCACAATTGTCTCCATTAAACCTATCAAGCCTTCCATTGCCAACACGAACAGGAAAGCCGACAAATAATTGCCTTGCCTCAAACATTTTTCCACCTTGAAATCATTGGTTGTACCTTCATTCAATAATATGGAAAAAGAACTCGTAAAAACATAGCTTTCCATCCAACGAATCCAACGATCTCCGAAACCTGTTTTGGAAAACACAAATCTGAAATAATTCCAACCAACACTATCGTAAGCTTTTTCATAATCCAATTTCAACACGAGACATCCTCTATTCTCTTTCTTAGCCAAATCCAGGATTTTGCTAATTGAAATAATGCCATCAAAAAATATTCCTTCCTTTGATGAACGCAGACAGTTTTGTGGAAATCAAGCCACCTATCACTGCAAAAATGCGTCTTTCCAGAAGTTTGGTAAGCATTTTGTACATGCTAGAAATGAGACATATGGGCCTGTACTTAGATAAGCTTTGTGGGTTCCTTTGTTTAGGTATCAGGGTTAAGAAAGAAGCAGTGCAGGATTTAGAAAGCTTAAAATTCCTGTAGAAGTCTTCAAAAAAATGTAGAATGTCATCTTTAATAAAGTCCCAACCCTTCTTGAAAAATTCGAAAGAATAATCGTCTGGACCTGCACTCATGTTACTCCCACACGACCAAATCGTATCCTTGATTTCCTCTAACAGAAAAGGTTGTTCCAGCCAGTTCCTTTCTGCACTATTGAGTCTCTTAAAATTAACACCTGCTAGGATTGGCCTCCCTTGATCTGTTTCTTTAAATAATTAAGAAAATGATTGTAAATGTGATCCTTAACCTGATATACTCCTTCCACTAGACCTGCAGGACCATCCAACTCAGTAATGGCATTATGTATATGCTGCTCCTTAAGAGAGTGGTGAAAAAATTTAGAGTTGGAGTCTCCCTCTTTGAGCCAAAGTTGACGATATTTCAGTCTAAGCAACTCCTCTTTTAATTGCAAGTTCTTCCAAAATTGCCCATTAATTTTGCGCCTTAAGTCCTACAAAGAAGAAACTCTATCGATGAAGTTATTGACCAACATATGATCAAGGTAGTTTAAGGTATCCACTTGGCTAGAGATATTCAAGTCCATCCATCTGAAAACCTCTATGTTCCAAGATCTGAGTTTCGATTTTAAAATATTCAATTTCTAAGCTAGAACAAAGTCGCCTTTTCCCCTAACATTGATCTTCAACCATTCCATTTTAACAAAAAGTTCGACGTCAGCATGACCATACCAACAATTTAAGAACCTGAATGGCTTCGGACCCCAATCGATAGCACAAGGAATAAGCCAGATAGGATAGTGATCTGAGATGTCACGACAACCTATCCTTTGATTAGAGAGCCTCCAGACCTAAATCAAGTTAGCAAAAAGGAGGAATCAATCCAGCCTGCTCATAGCATTTCCTCTACCGCTAAACCAAATGAAACGCCCCCTGTGCAAGGAAGATCTACCATATCTGAATAAAAAATGAAACAGTAAAAATCCTCCATTTTTCTGTTATAACAGTTAATACACACCCCTAATATTTCCTCTATGAAAGTGACTGAGTTCAAGTCTCCAGCGAAACACCAAAACTCCGAATAACTTGCTTCCTTCATTCTCACCAAATTGCTTCACAAGGCACGCCTAACAATCAGATTACAGGATGCATAAATATTGACAAAATTATACACTCATCACTTCTAGCCTACGTTGAAAGCGATAAAACCCCGGCCTCTAAAACTGGAGTTCATAATAAAATAACCCTTCCACCAAAGAATAACCATACCTCCAGATGCTCCTAGAGAATTGTCCACCGTCCAATCAACCAAATCGCTACCCCAGAACTCCGACGTCAACTGATCACAAAAGGAAATGCATTTAGTTTCCTGAAGAAAACAAATGTCTTCTTTACCAAATTGCACCAAAAATCCAATTCTCTTCCTTTTAGCTCTAGAATCGCTCCCCCTTATGTTGTAAGATACTAGAATCATTGCAACCTTTTTTTATCCGCCCTCTTGGAATCCTGGAATTTTATATCTCTAATCTCCATTTCCTCCACTTCTTTGATAGATGACTCCTTCGGTTTATGGCTTATCACTCCCAGCTTAGATATTGTTTCCCACAGATTAGAACTCACAGAGGCTTATTTTCTCAAAATTATCGAATTGCACCTCAAGACCATTAAATCTAAAATAAAAGCTGCTTCGAAGGCTTCTTCCCTCGGAGAGTTAGAGTTAGTAATGTTCTTTTCCACCGAAGAAGACGAGATTGAATATGAATTACCTCCATTGTGAGAAAGAAGGAAAGAAAAATATGAGGGTTGGAAATTAGCTGAAATCCCCAATTCCTCAAAAAAATTGTATTTTTAATTTTTAATTTTTGAAACTCTCAGACTAGAGCATTCCTCATCAAAAGAGGATGGGCCAACTGGATCCGGAAAATATCTTCTAGGCCCAAAACCTGGGGGACCGACCCATCAACTGATATGGACTTACTTTTATCCTTCAAAACTACACCTTTAGCCTCCAGGTGTACAGAAATTGGGCATGTCATCAACCGACAAAACTGGAGTTGACCTAGCAACGTGTGACCTCACTTCTGCTTCATAACCAAAACCTCAAGTATGAGCTTTATTAGAAAAGTTGCCTACGTTTGAAACAACCTTAAATTGTGAAACCATATTATTAGCTACATCTGACACCATATTTGTCTCATTCGCACCCTTGACCAAAATACTATCTGAAACATCGTTATCCACTTTTTCCTCAATCCTTTCTTCCTCGTTATCATCGCCACCCTCCGTTCCCAAGCTAGCTTCATCGGAATGCATCTCCGATCCATAAACACTAAGTTGATCATCCTCAACTGGTTTAGATTTCCTATTCTCTAGAAGATTCATAGAACTTTGAATTTCTTCCTTCATCCGAATTCTAAACCTGGAACCATTGATGTTAACAAAATATTATTCATTGATGAAAGTCACATAGGTTATTCTAATGAGGAGTGTCTCTCCCTGGATTTCCATCCTGGTACAAACGTGAAAGTGGCGCAGAAACACCAGGCGTTTTTATCCCGAAGGAACAGGAATGGTAATGTTGCACAAACCAGAGAAAAGAAAGGAAGGACACAGGTCCTGCGAACCAAAGAATCTGGGTACAGGAGTCGGTTACAACCTGGGAAGGTATTAGCACGCCAGATCGTCCGCCGTACCTGACGGGATCCACGCTTGCAAAGAAACTGTTTCAAAGGGTGAAGAAATGAAAGTTGCTACAAAAAGAAAGATTGGAACTGGATAAGAAAAGAAAAGAAATGGGGAAAATGTAGGGAAAATAAAAGAGTACTCGAAAGGGCCCAACCCCGCTGCCTACGTACCTCATCTGGACATGAGGATCAGAGACTCTGTAGTTCCCCTAGCTATGGGTGGAAAGATTGCTTGTGTTTTAAAAGCTTGAACTACTTATGTCAACGCTCAGGTGTTGCAGGCTCGAACAACGAGTGTGTAATCGTCTTGCAAAGTGACAAGTAGGAGCAAGTTCGTACGTTATGAATGAAGGTGATGAGAGAATAAGTCCCGAAGGAGAGACAATTATTCTTTATCCAATGTTTTTTAGGAGTTTTTTATTGGTGTGGCACAAGAAAGTGAATTCAAGTCCGTTTCCATGGAATGTGTACTTGCTACTACATTCCAAGATGGAATAATAGAACAAGCACACCAAGTAAGGAGAATTTATCCAAGACTTGTTTTCAAGGGTTAGGGCCTAAGCTCACTAACTTGTTAAACTTATTAGATTTATTTGGGTTTTTTTTATGAAGAAGTGTTTTTTATTCTTTTCTTGATGAATATAGCCTCATGATAAGACTTATGCATCATGCTAGACAAGCTCATACTATTCAAATATGGAATGAATATGAGTGCCCCGTGGAATAAGCCTATTACACAAGAGACTACTTCAAACTTTATTTAAGTGTTTTTTTAAGTTTTCTTTGAAGGTAAGAAGAGAGAGAACCACAAAGGAGCTTAAAGGTAAAAAGACTAATGGGGAAAGTATACTCCTAAAGTTATCATGCAAGGATGGGCCTAGGTTAGTGAGGTTTGAATTCTATCCTAATGAAGATGAAGGAAAGAAAATAAGAAGAAGAAGAAGAAGAGGAGAAGAAAAAGAGAGAAGAAGAAAGCTAAAATACAACTTACTCCTTTAAAGGAGATAAGTTGCTTCCAAAGGGGGAAGAAATGAAGTTAAACAAGTGGTGGAATAAGGCACATCTCAATCACAAGTTAAGAAGGAAGTAGAAGAAGTAGAGAAAAGAATTGGAGATGTGGGAATCACATCCACACCTCTTACTCACCATAGCCCCTGAAATGGTTAGAAGTATTCACAAATGATAAGAGAAAAACATATAAGACCGAATGAAATGAGGACAAGCAAATGATCATGTAAATCCACCACAAATAGAATGAAAACTTCACATCCAAGTACTAAGACCAAGCACACAACATCATATAAGAAGTAGAGCAAAAGGTCACAAACAAATAGCAAAGAAAAGTGGGAGAAATTAGATGAAGACATGAGATTAAGATGAGCAAACAAGGCAAACATTAATAGGTAAAACCAAAACCAAAAACTAAACATGTTTAACAAGTTCCTAAAAAGAATATTTAAACATCAATTGAAGCAAGAAAACACATAAGAAGTCAAGTGGGAGAAACATTAAGAAGCTAAAGGTGAAGTGAAGAATGCATAAGAATGTGTAACCTAACGCCCAAGCAACTCAAAGAAAACAAAGTTGTGATCCACATATCAATACCAGGGGCATATACACATGTTAAATGAAACTCAAAAAACCTATAGGAGTTGGCACAAGTGTCCTTTTAACCTAATAAGCAAGCATATGTTAAGGAAGAACGCAAATTAGAGCAAGCAAGCAAGAAAATCCATATCAAATCAAAAATGCATCCAAAATTTCCACAAATAAACACATAGGTTCTTCAAACCTATAAAATCAACATACCAAAAGGAGAGATCCACAAACAGAATCAAACTATGGTAATGAAAGGCATACATGGAAATTAGGGTTTTGAATCCTACACTCAAAGCAACTTGACAAAATCTAATCATACAATCCCTAAAAATTATAAGATAAATCATGCATAAACTTCATCATGTTTTAAATCCATAGAAAAAAGAACCAGATCTAAAATCCATTCCATGTTCAAGATAAATATTATACAAGTCAGCATGTGAATTAAGAGAATTAAAATAAGGAAAATAATCTCAACAATTAATTCAGGCATGAAAATAAAAAATAAATGAAAAATAAAAATGCACAAAATTAGAGAAAACTCAAATTAACACAAGGCAAGGAGGTGCAAGAAGCAAGTAGACTTAGTTCAAACTATTGGGCTTAAAAGAAAGGGAGGTGCTCATAGCAAGCTAGGCCCAAGGGATTCAGCATGTGTCTCATATAATTATGGTGGAAATTCAATTAAATCAGAAAAACCAAAGCCATCAGATCAAGGCAACGCATGAGATTAGGTCAACAAGATCAATCAAGTCAACAAACAACAAGATCAGTGCGTGTATGCATCATAACGATGGTGTAGTGGCAAGCATTTGGCATTATCAGAAAATTAAAACATAAATCGAAGCACGTGCCCGGGAGCGTGTTTTTTTAATGTGTTGGCAGTTTTTGGATCGTCCAGATCAAAGATCTAATGTCTAAGGAGTTGTCTTCCTCAAATTCAAATCATAAAACAATTCCAGAATTCGGGGCCGAAAAATTCAAACGTAAGAATAAAGATCCACATAAATGGATGCAAACCTCCAGATCCAATATATCAAACACGTAGAACAAGAATATAAGCTTAGATTTTCCAATAGATCATCACATAAAGCAAATCGAAGCAAAACAAAATCATGGATCGAACTTTATCTCAATCCTACAGTCTCATTTCTTAATTATTTTTAAATCTAAACACATCATTGAACTCAGGGAAGCATGAGGATCATTTATCACACAAAAAATTCAAGTTCTAGATCTATGATTTGAGTACTCACCTGAGACTTGCAATGCTCGAATTAACTTGAAAGAAACCTCCAAGAGATGCAGATCTTCCTCTTGGAATCTCTCCTTGCAAAATAAATGCAAGAGAGAGCTCGAAAACCTCCGGATCTACCTTTTTTGACTCCAACTGCACCTTGCTTGTACTTTGTGAAACTTTGAGAATTAGCTTGAATGAAGCCTGGATTTATGATCTAGAGAACGTGAGGATGAAAAATATCCAATTGGTTTCGGTAATGAGAGTGTGTATGAAGAGAATCGAGCAAAAATGCAAAGAGTGCAAAAACTTGAGAGTGACCAAATGGAGATGATTTCTCGTGATTCAAGAGCATGTCAAGCTTATATATGATGTATAATTTCACTAATTAGGGTTTGACAAGAATGGCACGTGAGAATGGTGTGAATGGAAAGAATTTGCATTTGTGCATGAAGTGTGTGATCTCTTCTTTCACTCGTGCTCTCTCTCTCTTTCTTTTGAACATGCTGATCACACTTGATTTACTAATCCAAAAATGAATTAATCTTGGCCCTTGGATGCTTGTGTCATGCTTTTGATGTGATATTTTTCAATATTTGAAAGTGTGAATCTTCATGATCAAGCAATCACTACAAAGCCCAAAAATCCAGCTTATTTTGACCTAATTCTCTTCCATACAAATACACAAACTAAAGACAATCACAGCGACACGAAATCCTGCCTCTAAGAACAACATTCAAGCTTTCAAATTTTGGAAAAAAATTCAAATTCGGTTTCAGGGTTTTGGACCTCTCCCAGCCAATTTAAAGGTTGCAATTGAATCTTTGAGACTCTCAGAACCTACTTGCATCATCATAAACATCCAAAACATCACTATGAATGCAAACCGAATCATTTTGCTTTCTTAATTTTATGCTTTTTGATTTCATGTGTTTAGCCATTATAAATTATGTTTGATTGTTGATTCATGTTTGTTTTGATCCATAGATGCTTTCTGGATAGTTTTCGTGAAGCTTCATGACCTATATTACAATCGGCCATTGCTAGGGTTCTAAGCTCCGAATTGGGGTTTTGTGATTTAAGTAATTTAAATAGATTTTAATGGCATGGTTGAATGTTATATAACCTGAGGATCAATATGGTGTATTCAATTTGTCAAAATTTTACAGGTTTAGTGATGATTGAAGAAACATGGGAAAACCTGCGAAACTAAATTCGCAAGAAAACTCACAACAATTTTCGCAGGTATTTTTGCAGGTCCTGAGGAAGAAGATGATGAAGTTGGCGCAGAAATTCAATTTTAAAAACTTGTTTTATTTTATAATGATTGGTGATGGATATTTGTTGCACGCGCCCCATGTGGCTCAGTTGGTTGGAGTGTTTGGTTATTATTGCAATGGTCCTGGGTTCGAATCTGCCCCAGGCCATTTGGTTTTGTGTTTTATTTTTTTTTGCAGGTTTAAAACAAAAGGATTGTGTAATACCTCAAAATTTGCCCTCATACTTATTCCCTTTACTGGCATATCGTTTTGCATTCATCTGCATCCTCACTAAGTCATTTCTATCATATTAGTGTATGTCATGGATTCATAAGGCATGTGATCAGGGCCCAAGGAAGTTAGGGTTTTGTACCTTATCTGTATCTATCAGGGATTGAAATGATGGAGAATATTCACTGGACGTTGATTCCACTTCAAATGCGGTTGTTCAGTTGTGTTTCAATCCAGATAGGAGCTTAACCTAATTTTGGTCAAATTGTCAAAAGATCACTGCAATTGCAAGATTATTTTGGACCACTGGACTATTCCTTAGACAGTGCATATTCAAAGATCATGTTGTCGTGTGCTGAGATTCGTCCGTTTACCGAACAGTGTTTTGTGTGAAGTTTGGTTCGAATCTTCAGTTTATCAGTGATTCATCTGGATTTGAATGGTCATGGCATGTTTCAGATGATTCAGAGAGTTGTGACTAATATGGGAAAATATTCAGTGGCTCAGAAGTGGTTGTGTTTATGGACTTGTGGAGATAATATAAAATAGGATTTGGGCTAAAATCGAGACGTCATATCCATTCATTCTCATGGTTATAAGCCATTCCCGATTATTCCATTCCACTTCCATTTCTTCAATTTCCATTATCCTCTACGTTTCCATCAATTCATCCTCCGTTTCTTTTTCTCACTTTTCCATTTATCTTTTGTCCGTAATCCATTTTGAACCATCTTTCAAACTCATATTTTCCCCTTGTCCGTTTTTACATCGTTTAAACTCAATGGCAATTTCGCTTTAGAGCCATCACAAATTTCCACCAAAATAATAGGAAGCCAATTTCTTTTGTTTTCATCATAGTATCCAAATCACTAAACTAATTTCCAATTAGTCATCTTAAGTCCAAGTCCGTGTCCAATAAAATCTATTTCTAATACCTTTTATTTCCAGTCAATATTCTTTTGAGTTCCATATTTTAGGCCCATTAACCAATTCCATTGTTAGTCCGTGGCAATTCAACGGTTTTCATTTTTTCAAACCCTCCATTTATTATCTTTCTTTTAAGTCCTAATTGAATCCATAAACTCTTTCTTTAATCCATTTTCAATAAGTCTTTTTAGAAACTCCTCCAACTACCTGTTATCCTATCTAGTTCCAAAGTTCTTCTTAAAAATATTTTCCAACCATTAGGTCCAATATAACTCTAAGTCAAGTCAAAATTGACATTTGGGTTGAATTTTGATTTATTAATACCACAATAGAAGAGTGTTAAAGATTTAGAGTAAAAAGTCAATCAAATTTGCATGCTCAATTTCCATTCACAATTGTCACATAGAAATTTTATATGGGGTCCCTGGCTCGCCATTTCTTCAATTGCCATGTTTGGTACAAAAGCTTATGTAAGAGAAATCTATAGCAGCATGACAAAAACTTGGACATTGGAAAATAGGTAATAATTAAATTATAACATAATGTTCAATAACAGAAACTGGTTAATAGAATAAATTATAGTTACACAGAGGGATAACTAGGAAAGAAAAGATTACAAAGGAACAACCACAAGACTAGTTCCGGTACAGAAGAAATGGACAGAAAATGGAGCAAATCTTGATAAGCTTCTTCACCCTCCTATCTCCAGCTTGTACAGTCTTTTCCATTCTGCAACCTAGCACCATCATCATCACGGATAAACGTACAACCTGCATAATCCATAAGCGTAACTCAGAATCAACCAGTCAATATCGCTTTGGTAAGTGTGTGGAGATTCAATTTGATCGGAAGGGAAGAATTTCTAGTGCTGTTATAAGAATTTACCTACTGGAAAGATCACACGTTTTTCCAGTTGTCGGATCCAGAGAGGAATTACCATTGCTTCTATATGCTTTGTGCGGTACAGGCTGCAATTTGGTATCATGAGAGCATTGAATTTGTGAAAGGGGAGGAGATGGATTCAGTTATGCTCAAGGATGATAAACTCTAATTTCACCTGCACATCACACAAATAAGTTTCAATAAGGTTCATGACTTGTTAGCAAAAAAAACAATATCCAACAAACTCCTAACTAATCTCATAACTACATAACTGAATCCATAACAGAAATTGATAACTGAATTTACCTCGAGGAAAGTTCCAGAATCTGATTCAATTCTATAAATCAGAACCATTCTTCACACTTCAATCTTCTTCTTCAATTCATAAGCTTCCACACACCTCTCTAAATTTTCTTCCACATAATTTCTCAAACTCTCCTTCATAATTCTTCACAACTTCTACTTCAATCCAAACCATTTCTTCACCAAACTTCTCCTTCACACCTGCAATCTCTTTCAGTCGCTTTCAAGCAGAAACTTCATCAATCTCAGACATGAATCCGCTTCTATCTTCATCATGAGTGTTCATCAAATACCTGCAAAAAAATCAAAATCGTAACAACATCAAGCACATGAGAATAACAGCAAGTCATTGAAACTGTGAAGAGGAACGATCAAGAGTGTGAATCCGCAGCTTTCAATACTATTTTTTACATCAGCCACATCGCGCACTCGTAGCCCTCACAGAAACCGTCCCATCTTCATCAACCTGCACACACAAGAGCGTATCAAGAGCGTACGTGCGAAAGGAAGATTGAATCAAGAAGGAAGGAGCGAAAGACGATACCAGTGAAGCTGTGATTTCGGGAAATTCTCGACTCTTGCAACATTCTCATAGGCTTATTCTTCATTCATCGATCAAAGCCTCGACACGTCTCCATCTTCATAAATTCGAACGTGGCTCTAGTTCGTTTGTAATCTTTGGCAAAGCTCTTCACTTCCAAGTACGACGTCTTCTCTTTGATCGTAGATTTCGATTTCTTTGCGGCTTGACTTTGGTGAGATAGAGCTGTGAGGGGTTTGTTTCTTCCAAATTGGGGATTCGGGTTAGTAACTAGGGTTTTCGTTCGGTTGAATCGAGAGGTGTTATGGTTGGCTTGGGCCGGAGAAGGAAATCAAAGGGAGAGATGAAGGGAACGGTGGTTGTTCGGACGAAGGGGAGGAGAGAGTTAGGGCTATGGGGTCAAGATAATGGAGGGTGAAAGGTTGAAGTGATGGTGGCGGTGGATAGTGACGATGAGGAAGGAGAAGAAGAGGGGTTAGGGTAAGGTTGTGAAGAAGATGACGAAGGAAGGTAAGGCCAAGGGTGGTGTCTGAAAGATATGGGAGAAGAAGAAGACGAGGCATCGGCGGCGGTGAGGGATAAGGAAGAAGAAGGGTTAGCTTTTTTAGGGTTTGTGAGAATTGTATTGTTATTTGAATATATTAGTTAATTTGAAGAATAAGAAAGGAAAACAATTAATTTGCATTAATAATATTTAGCCCATCATTAAGGATTCATTAAGTAAATCAGTTTTCAAGTAATTCCCCATAATTCTGTGCGTAATTGGGCTTGTCCCCTTTGCTCTTTTCACCCCCGCGGTAAGCCCAGTAAGAAAAACAATGTAAGAAAGGTTACTATTTCCACCTCCCTACAGCCTGCGCAATTGGGCCTGCCTTTCTTGCTATCGGCACCTCCTTTGAGGCCCATTAGGAAAGCAAACTAAATAAAATTCACTTCCTGCACCTCTCCTTCATTTTTGCGCATGGGCTTAGCGTCCCATTGCTATTCACACCACTCTTTTAAGCCCAATAAGAAAACCATTGTAAGAAAATGCTTTATGCACCCTCCCCCATGTCCTGCGAATTGGGCCTTCTCCTTTTACTTTTTACACTCCCTCTGTTAGGCCCAGTATAAGAAATAACTCATAAAAAATCATTAATTCACCCCACCTTTATTTCTTTAGAATTTAACTTTTTTTTTAGTTAATATAGTTTCAAAATAAATCAAATAAAAATAGGAAAACGCTTAAGAAAATTCCCAAAAAAATCAAGTAGCTTAATGATTCAATTTAGAAATTAGTGACATTTTTACTTTCTGAATTTTGGGTTATTTTGGATTAATGTCGAATTTTTCTTGTAATTAGCTTCTATTGAATTTCTTTAGCTGTACATAATTTTTGTTCATTTAATTTCTCCCTCTTCCAGTAGGATTTTTGGCCCATTCTTTTTGCCATGTTTTGAGGACCCATAAGAGAACTTAGGATAATTTTTGGTAGATTTTTAGGCCATTTTATTCACTGTTTTAATAGGAAAATCCATAGGAAATAGTAGATAATTCATAGCTGAAAATAATCAATTTTTAGGCATAGTAAAAATATGTTTTTTTAGAATCCCTTTTAACACAATATTATAGGTAGTTTTAGGACCCTATAGAATTAATTCCATAATTTTTCCAGGACTTTTAATATTTTTAGTGTATTAATCTCTAGGCTAGTTATTCATGTACAATTCACTTGGTTTAGTTTAGAATATTAGGACCCCTTAAGAACTAGTTTAATTAGGTTTAATCTTAGGAATTTAAAATGACTTAGAAGAGTTTAAATACTGATTTTATAATGATAATATTGGATAGTCCCCTTAGTTTTAGGACTTAGGCTTAACAATAGATTTAGATAAAGTTTAGGCTTGTTTTAACTTTGTACCTTAAAAATGTATTTTTAGAATTTTATTCCTTATTTCCATTTTTAATGCTTTGCCTTATTATTTGTTTTTTTACTTGAATAGGTTTCCCCATTGTTTTAGAATCAACTTAATTTCCTTAGGAAGTAAGTTGAATTCTAGTAGTTTCTAGTTCCTTTTTTCCATTAGGTTTAGAAAACCGCACAAACCATTAGGACCTCTTGTAAATAAATAAACAAAATTAGGATTGAGTCTTAGTCCCTTAGATTTTGTCCTTTTATCAACTTGAGTCATTCTTTCTCATCTTGAAAAGAAAAGCAATAAAACACTTAATAAAAACCGAACAATCTTGTACGACACGAGACTTTGTTGCGGAGTGTTTATACGCGTCCTGTTTCGGGGCGAGGTGTAAATACTCACCGCGATGGATAGGTCTTAGTACAAGACAGTTCACAAACAAAATTCAAAACACTTCTTTTAAAAGACAAAAACAAATAACAAGCGACTATCCTGCGGGAACTTCTCTTTCTCATCTCATTCACTCACAACGCGAACTCGCGACGACTTGTCTCATTTGCAAGACGGTAAACGCACTCATACCAGACGAGCCTGCAACTCCTGAGCATAGACATACGCAGTTCCAGCTGTAAAAAACACAAACAAATAGTTCCCGCCTTAGTTAGGCGAACTACATCGACTCTGATCCTCATTATCCCGATGAGGTACGTAGGCAGCGGGGTAGGGCCCGTTCGAGCACATTCTTTATTTTCCCTACATTTTCCCCATTCTTTCTTTCCATTCTCTTTTAGTTCCTTTTCTCATTTCCAATTTCCAGTTAGCGGTTTTATTCAGCAGCAGTTATTCTTCTCACCCTTTGAAACAAAACAAGCAAACGTGGATCCCGTCGGGTACGACGGACGATCTGGGGTGCTAATACCTTCCTAGTTCGTAACCGACTCCCGAACTCAGATCTTTGGTTCGCAGGACCTTGTCCTTTCCTTCTTCCTCAGGTTTGTGCAACATTACCTTTCCCATTCATTCAGGATAAAAATGTCTGGCTGGCGACTCTAACCTTTCCGCGCCACTTTCGCGTTTGTACTAGGATGAAAATCCCGGGAGCGACAGCTGGCGACTCTGCTGGGGACTTAACCTGATTCTTCCGGTTTCCCTTGTAGAGTCAATCCTAGCGCATGTTGGCTTTGTTTCTTTGGGTGTTTATCTGTTTGATGCTGAGTGCTTTAGTTTAGCTTTACTGTTTTTATTTACAGTTTTACTTTATCGCATTTATTTACCGCTTTCAGTATTTTATTTTCCATGCATCATATTATACTGGACTGTCTGGCTGTGCTGGTTTTCATTTTTTCTGTGGGTTGGGAGTTACTGTGAGATAAGCCAATTACCCGACTTGAGTGCACTATAGGATTAGCGTGGACACGTTGTGCTCACATGGTTATATGATGAGTGGTGATGTGTTCCACACCCAGATTGCGACTGTGTCGGGACTATTCTGTGTGGGGGTTCTTCTCCACTTCAGGGTACAACCTTGATAGTTATGTGCATCTGGTGACCGATCTTCGAGGACCTTAATGGAAACACCCCTCTCCAGTGATGACAGTGGCAGACCACATTTGTTGGCAAACCCACTCGCATCCGAGGGTCCATTGGGAACTCGCATAGGATGGCCTGGTTCTCTCATAGGAATTCAGTTAAAGCAAACTGATCGTATGACGATAGTATTGTACCCTTCGGGATGAATGTACTATTGTTTCTCGACTCAGTGCTTGAAGCTGGAAACTTGTGAGGGATGCTTGTTTTTCCGGACTCAACTGAGACCTCCCTGAGTAGTACATAATGCCAAACCGATTCCCTGATTTGGTCATTAGCCATTTCTCGAAAATGGTGAACGTATTATTGCTATTCGGCTTTGAGAGTCCGTGATGTTGACCCGAGTAGCACACCCGTGAGATTGGGAGGGGTTTACAGGTTTGCAGGAACCCTTATACCTTCAGCATACCCACTTTGACTTTGGTTCAGTTTTGTGATCTGGATTTCTGTTTTTAAGATATGGATCCCGGATCAGAGGGATGATTATGTGGATTTTGAGACCTTGCACCGACACCTGATTATATTACTGGCACATCACAGACACTTCACTGATCACATGCCTTGTCTTGCATAAACATCATATCATCATTAATCATTTGTGTTTATTTTATTCTCAGGGTCTACATTTATTCCCGGTTCCTGGTCATATCATTGCTTCAGAATGGAAGACGTCAAAAAGAGAACTGTGCACTACAAATTCTTTGATACCAAGATGGATCTGATCAACCAATTGGTGTCTCTGATTACCCCGAGTCATTTGGGCTACTTCAAGGAAAAGTATGGTGATATTCTGGATCTGGTATTCAACTTGGATAGTTCTCAGAGAAGCGCCATTCACACTTTGTTGCAGTATTACGATCCACGGCTTAGGTGTTTCACATTTCATGACTTTCAGTTGGGTCCTTTGCTGGAAGAATATGCTGAGATTATGGGAGTTTCAATCAAGGATCAGCTTCCTTTTAACTCGGAGATGACAAAACCGACTCATGATGACATTGCTAAGGCTCTTTATTTGAGCCCATCAGAGATATCTTCTAATCTGGTTTCCACCAAAGCAGGAGTACTTGGTTTTCCCTTAGAGTTTCTGGTCAGGAGAGCTGAAGAATGTGCCGTGGAAAAGCAGTGGAATTCAGTTTGTGCCATCTTGGCGTTATCTGTGTATGGGATAGTTTTGTTTGCCGATATGGACAAGTTTGTGGACATGAATTCTATTCACTTGTTTGTGTTGAAGAATCCGGTGCCTACCCTCTTAGGTGACTTGTATTATTCTGTGCATTATAAGAATGAGAAGAAGCGAGGAGGTCTTGTTAGATGTTGTGCTTCTTTATTCTACAAGTGGGTTATGAGACACTTGCCTACTACTGAGAGTTTTACTGATCCTAATTCTACTTGGGCCCAGAAGTTGAGTACTTTGTCTGCTAGAGATATCAGGTGGTTTACTTTGAGGTTGAAAGGAAGGAATTTCATTACCAGTTGTGGTAATTACACTAATGTGCCTTTGTTGGGAGTATCGGGAGGTATCAACTACAATCCCATCCTCTTAAGAAGACAGTTAGGGTATGCGCTCAAGGAGGTTCCTGATGAATCTGAATTATTCCAAACTTTCTACTTCCCGGTGAAAGACAATCTTCCTTTGGTCCAAAAAGCTGCAGGTTCCTGGAAGGTGATCAAGAGAAAGGGTATAGCATGTCTGGGCAAGAGCAACAATCGAATGTTCCCTGAATTTGAAGCTTGGATAAAGAAGGAGGTTCAAGCGGCTCTAGTCCCTTTTTCTGTACCAACCCTACCTCCAGCGACGGTACCTTTGGAAGATTATCAGAAGTTGGAAGCTTTGGTTAAGCGGCTTAGGGTTGAGAATCAAGAGGCTCATAATTCTTGTCAAAAATTGATGATTCAGAATCGTCAGTTAGAAGATAGAGTTGTACAAGCTGAGGAAGCATTTTGTCTCAAGCAAAAGGACTTCGAAGAGCGAGAGCTTTACTTCTGGAAAAAGGGGTTAGCTGAGACTCACAAGACGGCCCAACGCCGAAGAGAGAAGAAAGATCTGAGTGAAGCCAATGAAGCTGTTACCTTATGGCAAGAAAAATGGGCCGACCATTTGAAGAAGCAAAAGGAGTTAGATGTCAAGCATGAACTGGAAATTAAGAGTCTTCAGGATTCTTTGGATGGGCAGAAAGAACTCCTAAGGAAGGCTTATCATCAAGAGAAGGGTCGTCTCCAACGTTTAGCCGAAAGTCAACAAGCATTGAAGGAAGCTCAAAAGGAAATTGAAGACTTAAAGCTGAAAGCTGATGTGAAGAGGTCAAAGGCCGAGTCGAGTCAAAGCAAAGAGAATGAGACAGTGTTCTTACAGCAGATCGAGGAGTTACACGCTTCTTTTGATACGAGGGACCTCCTCATCCAGAGACTCATCCAGGAGCCCGATCATCCAGATGTAGTTCAGCTGTTCCAGAGCGTCAAGCGCCTTAGCTGGAGATTGCGAGATTTAGAGTTTCCTAGGGCTTAATTTCATGTTATTGTACTTGGATTACCTACAGGCTTGTTGTGGGATTCCTTATATTTGATGTACTTTTGTTGTTATTGTGATTGGCACCCTTCGGGGACTTTGTATTTTCAAACTCCAGTTTATATGATTGATTTGTTCTGAAATTCTTGTTCGTTAGTTGTTGCACTGACACGGGGTAATGAGCACCAATTCTCCACAGCCGTCATTATGTTTGAATATTGCTTGGGTTTTCTTCCCAATTCTTATCTTCTCTTAATGCCAGGACCGGAAACGGGGAAAGTCTTGGGAATAAAAGGAACACATTGCATTGCATACGCATCATTTGCATCTTGTCTTTGTCTTTGCAGGTTTTTCTTCGGGATGCTTAATTTATCTGTGTTCTAGGCAAAGATTGCGAGAGCTGCCAAGACCCGGTATCTCCGACAAGATATCCCGCATCGGTACGCGACCCGCAGCAATCAAAGAACAGCAATGGACGCTATGCAGACAGAGCTCAATGAAGTTCGTACCAAGATGGCAGAATTCATGACCCTGATGCAAGGGATGGCTCAGGGGCAACAAGAGCTGAGAAATGCAATTCAAGGGTTAACTCCTCCTAATACTAATGCTCAGGAAACTACTTCTAGCGGGCTAGGGGCTCCTCCCAACGCCAACAACGGCCCAGGAGGACCCCATATTCTAGATCCAGCTATGGCAACGTTCGTTCCTGTGCACGACAGGCAGGAGGACCAATTCCAGTATTTCAACAATGACATGGGTTTCGGCGGTGATGGGAATCTTAATGACTTCTTGGTGCTTGCGGAGAAGGTCAAGGCCCTCGAGTGTAGAGACACTTTGGGGATTGATGTGTCGGATATGGGTTTAGTACCTGGGGTGGTCATTCCACACAAATTCAGACCACCAGCTTTTGATAAATACAACGGTAGCTCCTGCTCGAAGACTCACTTGCAGGCTTTTTACCGGAAGATCGCTGCTCACACGCGAGATGAAAAGCTCTGGATGTACTACTTCCAGGATAGTCTCTCCGGAGGATCCTTGGAGTGGTACATGAAGCTTGTGAGGAGCTCTATTAGAAGCTGAAAGGATTTGGGAGAAGCCTTCCTCAGGCAATATCAGTACAACATTGACATGGCACCCAGTCGCACTCAGCTTCAGAGTTTGACGCAGAGAAGCTCGGAGAGCTTCAAAGATTATGCACAGAGGTGGCGTGAGGTAGCCGCTCGAGTGCAACCACCTTTATTGGAGAGAGAGAGAGATAGTCGACCTTTTCCTGGATACCCTCCCAGGGAATTTCATGGAAAGGCTGGCCGGTTGTTCCTCAAGTGGTTTCTCTGACATCATCTTGACTGGAGAAAGAATAGAAAGCTGGCTCAAGCAGGGGAAAATTCATAATGGAGGCACTTCAGGGTCTGGTATCAAGAAACCCTTTGTGAAAAGGAGGGAAGGAGAAACAGGTGCAGTGTACGCACAGAGGGGAGTGATTAATCGAGGATATTATCAGCAAGTGGCCCCTGTCACTATTTCAACTCCGCCCGTTCAACAGCAGGTCCAACCACCACAACCACAACGCACACAAGGGTATCAGCAAAGAGCCCCTCGTTCATACTACCCTCAGAGACCGAAGGATAGACATTTTGAAGCTCCACCGATGTCTTACTCACAGCTTTTGAAGAATCTTCTATAGCTTCAGATGATTCAACTCCGAACTTTGCAACCTCCGAAGCCAGGCCAAATTCCTGAAGGTTATGACTTAAATGCTAGGTGTGAATTTCACTCCGGAGCTCCCGGCCATACTACTGAGAACTGTAAAGCATTGAAGCATGTCGTTCAGGACTTACTGGATACTAAAGCGATCAACTTTGCTCCTTCTCCTAATGTGCTTCAGAATCCCATGCCTCCTCACAGGGGTACAGTTGGGGCAATTGATGAAGGGGAGAACCTGAATTTGGTGTGTGATATTGACGACTTGCAGACTTCGTTGATTGCTGTTAAAGTTTGCTTGTTAAAGAAAAGTATCTTCCCTGGGTGAGAAGAAGATTGCCTGGAATGTGCTGAGGCTACAAATGGTTGTAAGCGGTTGAAGGCCGGAATCCAAGGCATGATTGATGAGGGAGTGTTGCAATTTGACAAGGTTGTAAAATAATGTGAAGTCTCCACAGTAACTATCTTTTATGATCCATCTCAAGTTCCTTCAAGGGCCAGAGTGGCACCAATAACCATTACTACTGCTGGACCAGTAATGTACCAAAGTGACAGAGCTGTTCCTTGGAATTATGGAGGTGAAGTGTACTGCAACGGCCAGAGGCAAGAGTTGGCCACGACTAGTATAACCCCAGCTCAAGTAGAAAACGTTGGAGTAGGGGGCTTTACTAGAAGTGGAAGGTTGTTTGCGCCGGAAACACTGAGAAACAATGTGATACCACCCAGAGATACTGCAGAAGCCCAAGCTAGAGCAAGAGCGAAGCAACCAGTAGTTGTCAATGATCCAACACCATCGACTGATCCAGACCTCACCTTTGATAAAGAAGCTGAAGAATTCCTGAGGATCATCAAGAAGAGTGACTACAAGATTGTGGACCATCTGCAGCAGACGCCGTCGAAGATCTCCATCTTGTCCTTGCTCATGTGTTCTGACTCTCACAGGAAGGCTCTCCTGAATATTCTGAACAAAGCATACGTACCTCAGGATATTTCTGTAAATCAGTTAGAAGCGGTGGTGTCCAGCGTTAACGCCAGTCACGGATTGGGTTTCACAGACTTGGATTTAACTTCTGATGGGCGTGCTCATAATCGGGCATTGCATATCTCTCTAGAGTGTAAGGGTGCAGTACTCTCCCACATGTTGGTAGATACTGGATCATCTCTGAACGTCTTGCCTAAGAAAGCACTGATGAAGCTGGACTATGATGGAGTGGTTTTAAAGCCCAGTGACCTAGTAGTTCGAGCATTTGATGGGTCAAGGAGATCGGTGTTTGGAGAAGTGGAATTACCCATCAAGGTAGGTCCACAGATTTTCAATACCACGTTTTACGTGATGGATATCCAGCCTGCATATAGTTATTTACTCGGAAGACCCTGGATACATTCGGCAGGAGCGGTTTCGTCTACACTCCATCAGAAGTTAAAGTTCGTCTGGGAGGGTCAAGTTGTGACTGTCAGTGGGGAAGAAGATATCTTTGTTAGTCATCTAGCTTCATTCAAATATGTGGAGATGGATGGAGAAATAGTTGAGACCCCATGTCAAGCTTTTGAGCCCTTGAAGTCTGAGCAAGCATCCGCTGTGGCAACTTCTCCTGAAGTACCGAAGAAAGGGGATTCCATAGCCTCTTATAAGCAAGCGCTTGAATTGGTAGAATCTGGGGTACGAGAAGGCTGGGGCAGTCCAGTAGAAGTGCCAGAGAAGAAAGACATGTTCGGGATTGGCTATCACCCTGGGAAGTCATCGTCCGAACCAAGTGCTAAAGGTTGTTAGAGCCCGATCACTTTCACAAGTGCGGGAGTGGTAGACTACGGAAACATCAGCGCGGTGCAGGATGACGCTGTCGATAGTGACTGTGACTTAGATGAATGGATCAGGCCTATCGCTCCAGGAACTCAGCTTAGCAACTGGACGTCAGAAAGGCTCATTTCAGTCACTTCTTTCGAAGAGTAATAATTTTTTGTTTCTGTTTTCCTATATTAAAGCACTATGTCTTGCCCGGGGCATAGTAGCTCTTTGTAAGGGTTCATTTGTTCATTAACACAATCATAAATAAAGCTGACGTTTCACACTCATTCATGTTGTTCTGTCTTTCATTTTTTACTTTTGTTTTTCAAAAAGAAAGAAAAGTTTTAAAATGGCAATGTTTCTCATTTTCTCAAATTGTTGCTAAAGCCTTGCATGAATCACCATTCATGAAGGTGCTCGTCATCGGATCTTATCAATGACGACCCTGTTATGGCTGAGTATGACTTCGACAATCCAATTTATCAAGCCGATGAGGAAGGTGAAGAGGATTGCGATCTACCCGAAGAATTGGCCAGAATGCTTAAATAGGAGGAGAAGATGATTCAGCCGCACGAAGAAGATGTCGAAATAATAAACTTGGGTACCGAAGAAGACAAGAAAGAGGTCAAGATCGGAGCTGCATTAGAAGAATCTGTCAAGACTCGTTTGATGGCTATGCTTCAAGAATATGTTGACGTCTTCGCATGGTACTACCAAGATATGCCTGGTTTAGACACTGACATTGTGGTACACAAGCTACCTCTCAGAGCGGATTGTCCTCCGGTAAAGCAGAAGTTGAGGCGCACGCGTCCAGACATGGTAATTAAAATAAAAGAAGAAGTGCAAAAACAGTTTGATGTTGGCTTCTTGGCCATGACCAGTTATCCTCCGTGGGTTGCTAACATTGTGCCAGTTCCCAAGAAAGATGGCAAAGTCTGGATGTGTGTGGATTACAGGGATTTGAATAGGGCCAGCCCTAAAGACGATTTCCCTCTACCTCACATAGATGTACTTGTCGACAATACTGCTCAGTTTTCCGTGTTCTCCTTCATGGATGGATTCTCAGGCTATAATCAAATTAAGATGGCTCCAGAGGACATGGAAAAGACAACTTTCATCACTCCTTGGGGCACCTTTTGTTACAAGGTCATGCCATTTGGTTTGAAGAATGCAGGAGCCACCTATCAACGGGAAATGGTGACGTTGTTTCACGACATGATCCATCATGAAATTGAGGTTTATGTTGATGACATGATAGCGAAATCCCAGACGGAGGAAGAGCATTTGGTTAACCTCGCAAAATTGTTTGACAGGCTTCGGAAGTTCAGGCTGAGGTTGAATCCGAATAAGTGTACCTTCGGGGTCCGTTCTGGCAAGCTACTCGGTTTCATTGTTAGTGAACGAGGAATTGAGGTTGATCCGGCTAAGGTTAAAGCTATCCAATAAATTCCTGAGCCGAAGACTAAAAAACAAGTGCGTGGCTTCTTAGGAAGACTAAACTACATTGCACGGTTTATTTCTCACCTAACGGCCACGTGCGAGCCCATCTTTAAGCTTCTGAGGAAGAGTCAGGCCGTTAAATGGAACGAAGACTGCCAGCAAGCCTTCGACCGAATCAAAGAATACCTGTTAGAACCACCAATTCTTATGCCTCCAGTGCCAGGGAGACCTCTGATTATGTATCTTACTGTGCTTGAAGGATCGATGGGATGTGTACTGGGTCAGCAGGACGAGTCTGGTCGAAAAGAGCACGCCATTTATTACCTTAGCAAAAAGTTTACCGATTGTGAGACGCGATACTCACTACTCGAGAAAACTTGCTGCGCTTTGGCATGGGCTGCTCGCCGACTAAGACAGTACATGCTGACTCACACTACTCTCTTAATTTCTAAGATGGATCCTTTGAAATACATCTTTGAGAAGCCGGCTTTGACAGGAAGAGTGGCCCATTGGCAGATGATACTAACGGAGTATGACATACAATACACTTCTCAAAAGGCAATCAAGGGGAGTGTGTTGTCAGAATACTTGGCCCAGAATACTTGGCCCAGCAGCCGATCGATAATTATCAACCCATGAGGTTTGAGTTTCCGGATGAGGACATCATGTTCCTCAAGTCTAAAGACTACGAAGAACCACTTCCGGAGGAGGGGCCCGACCCTGAATCCAGATGGAAGTTGATGTTTGACGGGGCTGTAAACATGAATGGAAGTGGAGTGGGTGCTGTTATTATCTCGCCAGAAGGGGTTCACACACCTTTAGCCGCTCATTTGACTTTCGAATGCACTAATAATTAGGCGGAGTATGAAGCTTGTATCATGGGGATCGAAGAGGCAATAGACTTGCGAGTCAAGAACCTTGAGATCTTCGGAGATTCTGCTTTGGTGGTAAATCAAGTCAATGGCAAATGGCTGGTTCATCAAGCTCGTTTGATTCCTTACAGAGATTATGTCAGGAGGCTGTTAACTTTCTTTACCAAGGTCAAGCTGAGCTATGTTCCTAGAGACGAAAACCAGTTCGCCGATGCTCTCGCAACTTTGTCGTCCATGATTAAAGTTTGTCAAGAAAATTTCGTGCCTCGAATTTCGATCTCCCGGCTTGAAAGACCCACTTATGTCTTTGCAGTTGATGATGGTGAAGATAACAAGCCTTGGTACCATGACATCAAACAATTCCTGAAGGCTCAAGAATACCCGGTTGGGGCATCTAGTAAGGATAAGAAGACTCTTAGAAGACTGGCAGGAGGCTTCTTCTTAAATCAGGACGGTGTGCTGTACAAACGGAACTTCGACATAGTGCTGCTCAGATGCGTGGATAGGCACGAAGCAGACTTGTTAATGTAGGAGGTTCACGAAGGCTCCTTTGGTACCCATGCTGGAGGACATGCCATGGCCAAGAAATTGTTGAGATCGGGATACTATTGGATTACTATGGAATCTGATTGCTGTAAGTACTCCCGTAAGTGCCACAAGTGTCAAATTTATGCCGACAAGGTCCATGTGCCTCCGAATCTGTTGAGTGTCATGTCTTCACCATGGCCGTTCGCTATGTGGGGCATCGATATGATTGGAAAGATTGCGCCAACAGCTTCTAATGGTCATCGCTTCATCCTAGTTGCTATTGATTATTTCACAAAGTGGGTCGAAGCGGCATCCTACACCAATGTCACTAAACAAGTGGTCGCTCGATTTATTAAGCGAGACATCATCTGCCGATACGGAGTTCCTGAAAGGATCATTACTGATAATGGTTCTAATCTCAACAACAAGATGATGGCTGACTTGTGTCAAGACTTCAAAGTAGAACACCACAACTCTTCTCCATATCGTCCGAAGATGAATGGCGCCGTTGAGGCGGCCAATAAAAACATCAAGAAGATTGTGCAGAAGATGGTTGTGACGTACAAAGACTGGCATGAGATGTTACCATTCGCGTTACATGGGTATAGGACATCATTACGTACTTCAACTGGGGCAACTCCATTCTTATTGGTGTATGGTATGGAGGCAGTCTTACCAATCGAAGTGGAAATCCCCTCGTTGAGGTTGATGATGGATATCAAGCTAGATGAAGCTGAGTGGCTCCGATCCAGATATAATCAATTGAGCCTCATTGAAGAGAAGCGTCTAGCAGCTGTATGCCATGGACAGTTGTATCAGCGACGAATGAAGCAGGCTTTTGACAAGAAGGTGCGACCACAGAGGTACACGCCAGGAGATTTAGTGCTGAAAAGGATTCTTCCTCCTCTCAACGATCACAGGGGAAAGTGGACACCCAACTATGAAGGACCGTTCGTGGTTAAAAAGGTCTTCTCAGGCGGAGCCTTAATGCTGACAACCATGGACGGAGAAGACTTCCCATCCCCTGTCAACGCAGACGCAGTAAGAAAATACTTCGTGTAAAAAAGGACCCGCTGGATAAAAACAGAATAAAGATCCAGGCAAAAAATGGGCATCCCGGCGAGCCAAAAACAGAATAAAAGGCTCGGGCAAAAGTTAGGGAAATCTTGAAAAAAAATGTACACCCGCTGAGTTGAAAAGCCACATCGGACAACTCAGGCAAAAAAGGGTATCCCGGTGGATTGAAAACCTGAAAGGGCGATCCACGCAAAAGAGGGATTAACACGAACGACTGTGATCTACGAGATTCATGACCTACCTACAGTTGGGGCTATCCTAAGGGTTGAAGATCAGTTCACTTATTTTTTCTCAAGAGGCTGAGCGAGCGGAGCGTCTTGAAGACATACGAGTCATAACTGGGTTGAGACTTGATGAGATTCACTTCTAACATTGCCAATAGGATAGTTTGTTTTTCTTTTTAGTTGTTCCCTCATTCCAGGGAACTGCTTCCTTTGTATCGCCTATTCAGGGCCACCTTTCCAAGTCAATAAAAATTCAACTTCAGTCAATTGGACTGCTTTGCTTCTTTTGTTTTTTCTTTTTTCATCTAACATTGATTGATTGTGAAAACGTCTAGCAAATGGTAACTTGTATTGTGTTATGAACATTTGGATGCTTTCTAACTCGTGCAGGAGAATAGAAACATTTAATACAACTCTGAAAGGGTGTCGAAATGCCCAGACAATGACTCATGCTATGAGCTCGGGGCAAGCGGGTCCCAAACTAACTCTCGATGTTGCAGGTACTATTGATTGTGTTCATGCAGGTACAGGTACTGGTGTGCTAACAAAGCTAACAACTATTATCCAGGAGGGGCATTCCTTTTTGTTTGAACAGAAACAAGTGTCTCCCAGAGTGTCTCCAATCATCCCCAAGCGAAAGTTTCCCGTCAGACAGGGGCAATTCTCAGCAGTATAAGGAGTGTTTTGCCTCCCCAGTAGTTGCTTTCCTCAGCAATATCATGCCTTTGGTTCCCAATCAAGTCAGGAGGTCCTCATTTCCCCACCAGAGTTCAAAAAGAGTCCATCTGTAGCAGGGTCTTGGCACTCCAATCTCAAAGTCCAATTTATTTTTGGCAATGGCGGTTGCTCAGAGCCGGTGTATTATTAACAGCTTTCCCCGCAGAGTTGTTTCCTCCTTACCAGGATGGGTCAGATCAATGCAGTGATCATCGTTTCTCCCCAGCCAAGTCATCTGGGATACCTGCAGTCTCCTTATCAGGAGATCTCTTCGCATTTGCATGTGCATAATCATCAATTGCATCCTCCCAAAGCGTAGCATTTCCATCATCATGGAGCATTACGCCATAAATTCAAACATATGCATCCCAGCATGGGCCAGTTTTGAGGTATATTACATATGACATATAACATCTTCTCAACCTGAAGTACTCCGCACAGAGGATACCAACATCATTTTTCTGACATCCTTGTCTTTTCAAGTCAATGTTGGTCATTTATTCCGCGTCTTGTTTGGTACAGCAGTCGCGTCGCAGGTTCCTGTTTTGTACAATGGTCCTGTTTGCTTGGGTCTCTCGTTTATGTACAACGATCCCGTTCATGTTGTCCTATTTTCTTTGTTTCTGGTTATCGCCTGCGGCCGGTATACCTTTGCGTCTCCATTCGAGGATGGTTTCGTGTTAGATCCGAGGATCTTTTGATTTGTCATTCGAGGATGGCATTTCTTTTCTTCAAGTCCTTCCGCGGTTGGTCTTGTTTTTTGTTGTTGTGGCTATTATTCGAGGATAGTAGTTCACTTTTTGAGCTTATTGATCGAGGTCAGTTTGTCTCTTTTGCAAAGTCTGTCTGAGGTCAGCTTTGTGTTTGGTTATCAGTCGAGGCTGGTATACCTTTGCGTCTCCATTCGAGGATGGTTTCGTGTTAGATCCGAGGATCTTTTGATTTGTCATTCGAGGATGGCATTTCTTTTCTCCAAGTCCTTCCGAGGTTGGTCTTGTTGTTGTGGCTATTATTCGAGGATAGTAGTTCACTTTTCGAGCTTATTGATCGAGGTCAGTTTGTCTCTTTTGCAAAGTCTGTCTGAGGTCAGCTTTGTGTTTGGTTATCAGTCGAGGCTGGTATACCTTTGCGTCTCCATTCGAGGATGGTTTCGTGTTAGATCCGAGGATCTTTTGATTTGTCATTCGAGGATGGCATTTCTTTTCTTCAAGTCCTTCCGAGGTTGGTCTTGCTGTTGTGGCTATTATTCGAGGATAGTAGTTCACGTTTTGAGCTTATTGATCGAGGTCAGTTTGTCTCTTTTGCAAAGTCTGTCTGAGGTCAGCTTTGTGTTTGGTTATCAGTCGAGGCTGGTATACCTTTGCGTCTCCATTCGAGGATGGTTTCGTGTTAGATCCGAGGATCTTTTGATTTGTCATTCGAGGATGGCATTTCTTTTCTTCAAGTCCTTCTGCGGTTGGTCTTGTTTTTGTTTTGTGTGGCTATTATTCGAGGATAGTAGTTCACTTTTTGAGCTTATTGATCGAGGTCAGTTTGTCTCTTTTGCAAAGTCTGTCCGAGGTCAGTTTTTGTTGTTGATGGTTATCGCCTGCGGCCGGTATACCATTGTGTTTCTATTCGAGGAGGGTTTTAGTACTGGATCTGAGGATCCCGTGTGAGTGGTCATTCGAGGATGGCATTCTTCCCAGCATATTTCCACCTGGTTCTATTTTCGCTACCTATTCAGAGGTCAAAAACAAAAAATACATAAATAAATAAATGGACAGATGGTATTTCCATTACCCTCGGTGTGCAAATTTCCAAGTTTTATTCGAGTATTCAATCACTCCATACCTTGAATGTCTAAAAGCCGTTGCAATTATTCATTCAAGTTTGCAGATGATTGAATAGGGGCAGCTGTCATACCTCAAAATTTGCCCTCATACTTATTCCCTTTACTGGCATATCGTTTTGCATTCATCTGCATCCTCACTAATTCATTTCTATCATATTAGTGTATGTCATGGATTCATAAGGCATGTGATCAGGGCCCAAGGAAGTTAGGGTTTTGTACCTTATCTGTATCTATCAGGGATTGAAATGATGGAGAATATTCACTGGACGTTGATTCCACTTCAAATGCGGTTGTTCAGTTGTGTTTCAATCCAGATAGGAGCTTGACCTAATTTTGGTCAAATTGTCAAAAGATCACTGCAATTGCAAGATTATTTTGGACCACTAGACTATTCCTTAGACAGTGCATATTCAAAGATCATGTTGTCGTGTGCTGAGATTCGTCCGTTTACCGAACAGTGTTTTGTGTGAAGTTTGGTTCGAATCTTCAGTTTATCAGTGATTCATCTGGATTTGAATGGTCATGGCATGTTTCAGATGATTCAGAGAGTTGTGACTAATATGGGAAAATATTCAGTGGCTCAGAAGTGGTTGTGTTTATGGACTTGTGGAGAGAATATAAAATAGGATTTGGGCTAAAATCGAGACGTCATATCCATTCATTCTCATGGTTATAAGCCATTCCCGATTATTCCATTCCACTTCCATTTCTTCAATTTCCATTATCCTCTACGTTTCCATCAATTCATCCTTCGTTTCTTTTTCTCACTTTTCCATTTATCTTTTGTTCGTAATCCATTTTGAACCATCTTTCAAACTCATATTTTCCCCTTGTCCGTTTTTACATCGTTTAAACTCAATGGCAATTTCGCTTTAGAGCCATCACAAATTTCCACCAAAATAATAGGAAGCCAATTTCTTTTGTTTTCATCATAGTATCCAAATCACTAAACTAATTTCCAATTAGTCATCTTAAGTCCAAGTCCGTGTCCAATAAAATCTATTTCTAATACCTTTTATTTCCAGTCAATATTCATTTGAGTTCCATATTTTAGGCCCATTAACCAATTCCATTGTTAGTCTGTGGCAATTCAACGGTTTTCATTTTTTCAAACCCTCCATTTATTATCTTTCTTTTAAGTCCTAATTGAATCCATAAACTCTTTCTTTAATCCATTTTCAATAAGTCTTTTTAGAAACTCCTCCAACTACCTGTTATCCTATCTAGTTCCAAAGTTCTTCTTAAAAATATTTTCCAACCATTAGGTCCAATCTAACTCTAAGTCAAGTCAAAATTGACATTTGGGTTGAATTTTGATTTATTAATACCACAATAGAAGAGTGTTAAAGCTTTTGAGTAAAAAGTCAATAAAATTTGCATGCTCAATTTCCATTCACAATTGTCACATAGAAATTTTATATGGGGTCCATGGCTCGCCATTTCTTCAATTGCCATGTTTGGTACAAAAGCTTATGTAAGAGAAATCTATAGCAGCATGACAGAAACTTGGACATTGGAAAATAGGTAATAATTAAATTATAACATAATGTTCAATAACAGAAACTGGTTAATAGAATAAATTATAGTTACACAGAGGGATAACTAGGAAAGAAAAGATTACAAAGGAACAGCCACAAGACTAGTTCCGGTACAGAAGAAATGGACAGAAAATGGAGCAAATCTTGATAAGCTTCTTCACCCTCCTATCTCCAGCTTGCACAGTCTTTTCCATTCTGCAACCTAGCACCATCATCATCACGGATAAACGTACAACCTGCATAATCCATTAGCGTAACTCAGAATCAACCAGTCAATATCGCTTTGGTAAGTGTGTGGAGATTCAATTTGATCGGAAGGGAAGAATTTCTAGTGCTGTTATAAGAATTTACCTACTGGAAAGATCACGCGTTTTGCCAGTTGTCGGATCCAGAGAGGAATTACCATTGCTTCTATATGCTTTGTGCGGTACAGGCTGCAATTTGGTATCATGAGAGCATTGAATTTGTGAAAGGGGAGGAGATGGATTCAGTTATGCTCAAGGATGATAAACTCGGATTTCACCTGCACATCACACAAATCAGTTTCAATAAGGTTCATGACTTGTTAGCAAAAAAAAACAATATCCAACAAACTCCTAACTAATCTCATAACTACATAACTGAATCCATAACAGAAATTGATAACTGAATTTACCTTGAGGAAAGTTCCAGAATCCGATTCAATTCTATAAATCAGAACCATTCTTCACACTTCAATCTTCTTCTTCAATTCATAAGCTTCCACACACCTCTCTAAATTTTCTTCCACATAATTTCTCAAACTCTCCTTCATAATTCTTCACAACTTCTACTTCAATCCAAACCATTTCTTCACCAAACTTCTCCTTCACACCTGCAATCTCTTTCAGTCGCTTTCAAGTAGAAACTTCATCAATCTCAGACATGAATCCGCTTCTATCTTCATCATGAGTGTTCTTCAAATACCTGCAAAAAAATCAAAATCGTAACAACATCAAGCACATGAGAATAACAGCAAGTCATTGAAACTGTGAAGAGGAACGATCAAGAGTGTGAATCCGCAGCTTTCAATACTGTTTTTTACATCAGCCACAATGCGCACTCGTAGCCCTTACAGAAACCATCCCATCTTCATCAACCTGCACACACAAGAGCGTATCAAGAGCGTACGTGCGAAAGGAAGATTGAATCAAGAAGGAAGGAGCGAAAGACGATACCAGTGAAGCTGTGATTTCGTGAAATTCTCGACTCTTGCAACATTCTCATAGGCTTATTCTTCATTCATCGATCAAAGCCTCGACACGTCGCCATCTTCATAAATTCGAACGTGGCTCTGGTTCGTTTGTAATCTTTGACAAAGCTCTTCACTTCCAGGTACGACGTCTTCTCTTTGATCGTAGATTTCGATTTCTTTGCGGCTTGACTTTGGTGAGATAGAGCTGTGAGGGGTTTGTTTCTTCCAAATTGGGGATTCGGGTTAGTAACTAGGGTTTTCGTTCGGTTGAATCGAGAGGTGTTATGGTTGGCTTGGGCCGGAGAAGGAAATCAAAGGGAGAGATGAAGGGAACGGTGGTTTTTCGGACGAAGGGGAGGAGAGAGTTAGGGCTATGGGGTCAAGATAGTGGAGGGTGAAAGGTTGAAGTGATGGTGGCGGTGGATAGTGACGATGAGGAAGGAGAAGAAGAGGGGTTAGGGTAAGGTTGTGAAGAAGATGACGAAGGAAGGTAAGGCCAAGGGTGGTGTCCGAAAGAGATGGGAGAAGAAGAAGACGAGGCATCAGCGGCGGTGAGGGATAAGGAAGAAGAAGGGTTAGCTTTTTTAGGGTTTGTGAGAATTGTATTGTTATTTGAATATATTAGTTAATTTGAAGAATAAGAAAGGAAAACAATTAATTTGCATTAATAATATTTAGCCCATCATTAAGGATTCATTAAGTAAATCAGTTTTCAAGTAATTCCCCCTAATTCTGTGCGTAATTGGGCTTGTCCCCTTTGCTATTTTCACCCCCGCGGTAAGCCTAGTAAGAAAAACAATGTAAGAAAGGTTACTATTTCCACCTCCCTACAGCCTGCGCAATTGGGCCTGCCTTTCTTGCTATCGGCACCTCCTTTGAGGCCCATTAGGAAAGCAAACTAAAGAAAATTCACTTCCTGCACCTCTCCTTCATTTTTGCGCATGGGCTTAGCGTCCCATTGCTATTCACACCACTCTTTTAAGCCCAATAAGAAAACCATTGTAAGAAAATGCTTTATGCACCCTCCCCCATGTCCTGCGAATTGGGCCTTCTCCTTTTACTTTTTACACTCCCTCTGTTAGGCCCAGTATAAGAAATAACTCATAAAAAATCATTAATTCACCCCACCTTTATTTCTTTAGAATTTAACTTTTTTTTTAGTTAATATAGTTTCAAAATAAATCAAATAAAAATAGGAAAACGCTTAAGAAAATTCCCAAAAAAATCAAGTAGCTTAATGATTCAATTTAGAAATTAGTGACATTTTTACTTTCTGAATTTTGGGTTATTTTGGATTAATGTCGAATTTTTCTTGTAATTAGCTTCTATTGAATTTCTTTAGCTGTACATAATTTTTGTTCATTTAATTTCTCCCTCTTCCAGTAGGATTTTTGGCCCATTCTTTTTGCCATGTTTTGAGGACCCATAAGAGAACTTAGGATAATTTTTGGTAGATTTTTAGGCCATTTTATTCACTGTTTTAATAGGAAAATCCATAGGAAATAGTAGATAATTCATAGCTGAAAATAATCAATTTTTAGGCATAGTAAAAATATGTTTTTTTAGAATCCCTTTTAACACAATATTATAGGTAGTTTTAGGACCCTATAGAATTAATTCCATAATTTTTCCAGGACTTTTAATATTTTTAGTGTATTAATCTCTAGGCTAGTTATTCATGTACAATTCACTTGGTTTAGTTTAGAATATTAGGACCCCTTAAGAACTAGTTTAATTAGGTTTAATCTTAGGAATTTAAAATGACTTAGAAGAGTTTAAATACTGATTTTAGAATGATAATATTGGATAGTCCCCTTAGTTTTAGGACTTAGGCTTAACAATAGATTTAGATAAAGTTTAGGCTTGTTTTAACTTTGTACCTTAAAAATGTATTTTTAGAATTTTATTCCTTATTTCCATTTTTAATGCTTTGCCTTATTATTTGTTTTTTTACTTGAATAGGTTTCCCCATTGTTTTAGAATCAACTTAATTTCCTTAGGAAGTAAGTTGAATTCTAGTAGTTTCTAGTTCCTTTTTTCCATTAGGTTTAGAAAACCGCACAAACCATTAGGACCTCTTGTAAATAAATAAACAAAATTAGGATTGAGTCTTAGTCCCTTAGATTTTGTCCTTTTATCAACTTGAGTCATTCTTTCTCATCTTGAAAAGAAAAGCAATAAAACACTTAATAAAAACCGAACAATCTTGTACGACACGAGACTTTGTTGCGGAGTGTTTATACGCGTCCTGTTTCGGGGCGAGGTGTAAATACTCACCGTGATGGATATGTCTTAGTACAAGACAGTTCACAAACAAAATTCAAAACACTTCTTTTAAAAGACAAAAACAAATAACAAGCGACTATCCTGCGGGAACTTCTCTTTCTCATCTCATTCACTCACAACGCGAACTCGCGACGACTTGTCTCATTTGCAAGACGGTAAACGCACTCGTACCAGACGAGCCTGCAACACCTGAGCATAGACATACACAGTTCCAGCTGTAAAAAACAGAAACAAATAGTTCCCTCCTTAGTTAGGCAAACTACGTCGACTCTGATCCTCATTATCCCGATGAGGTACGTAGGCAGCGGGGTAGGGCCCGTTCGAGCACATTCTTTATTTTCCCTACATTTTCCCCATTCTTTCTTTCCATTCTCTTTTAGTTCCTTTTCTCATTTCCAATTTCCAGTTAGCGGTTTTATTCAGCAGCAGTTATTCTTCTAACCCTTTGAAACAAAACAAGCAAACGTGGATCCCGTCGGGTACGACGGACGATCTGGGGTGCTAATACCTTCCCAGTTCGTAACCGACTCCCGAACTCAGATCTTTGGTTCGCAGGACCTTGTCCTTTCCTTCTTCCTCAGGTTTGTGCAACATTACCTTTCTCATTCATTCGGGATAAAAATGTCTGGCTGGCGACTCTAACCTTTCCGCGCCACTTTCGCGTTTGTACTAGGATGAAAATCCCAGGAGCGACAGATTGGTACTCACTTCATGCTCACCAGGCGCAGCTGGCCTAGTGGTGGTGATGTTGGACCAAAGGGTGGAAAGCCTAGGGCGTGGGTTCGAATCCCAGCCCCAGGTATTTTGTTTTTCTTCAATTTTTTTTGCATTTTATTTGTTTATATTATTCAATTTATTTAATTTCTTAATAAAAATAATTTCTAAATAAATATTATAATATTTTCTTATAAAAAACTTTATATTTTCAAAATCATAATTTATTTTCTTAAATTTAAATTGTTTCTATTTATTTTATAATATGTTTATATTTATTATTATTATGTATATATTTTTGTAAATAAATTAACTAATTAGGTTTAGATTAATTCCATTAACCCTAATTTTCAAAACCCTAATTTTCAAAACCCTAATTCTCAAAACCCTAATTTTCTTAACCCTAATATTTAACTTAATTAATTTTTTTCTAAACCATAATTAAATCATTAATCATTATTTTTAATATGTAAATAATTTGTTATTTGTTTATTATTATTAAAACTTATTTTCTTAATTAATTCCTAAAAAGTTTTCTAATACTAATTTTTTCTTGCTAAATTCTTATTCCTTTTATTCTATTATTCTAACCCTTATTCTTATTATTATTAATATTTAATTATTGCTTATTTATTATTATTATTCTATTTATCATTATTATTATTTCTCGATTATATTGTAATTGTCCCAAAGCCTTGTAATATTTGTAGGTTTATTTTCTCGTATTTATTTTTATGGTAAATATATATATATATATATATATATATATATATATATATATAGTATGGTTAGTAATTTAGGGAGTGTATAACTATTTGTAAATAAAATAACTTAGAAAATTAACTTAAATAAGATAAATATTTGAAAATAAACACTCACACACGTAAGTCGATCTCAGATCGCCATCTTGCACTTCCTAGGGTGTCCTCTCAGTTGCCTATTTCAAAAGGTCAAGTATGGTGTCTTAAGCAAGTCCCTCCATAAAACAAATCATCTAGTCCCTTTCCAGATTATAAAAGATCAAGTCCCTTCGAGGTTGCCTACGATAAATGATCTTGTCCCTTCGAATAAAAGATGATAAGTCCCTACGAATTGCTAAAGACACCCTACAGTTACCTATATCCAGATGACCCTACACATGTCCCTTAATACATCCAAGGTAATGACTACCTATTCCTTAATAATAGGGATAGCCTTACCATTGAAAGAACATAAGAACAATAAAGACTTAATCTAGGGTAGGTTTCTCTTAAGTTGCTTGCTCACATTTCAAAATACTCTTTACACCCCACTTTTCAAACAATTTAAAAAAAAACAAGGCTTTGTATACATCCATACGAGGATCATTACAAAGTACTTAGAATTTTTCTAATCACACACTACACTCTTGCAAACAAACAAAGTGAGCTAAGTAACTAAGAGCCCATGGATAACCATGGATATAAAGGGTGCTAACACCTTCCCTTTGTATAACCTACCCCCCGAACTCAAGTCTTTTAAAATAGGTCTTTCCTGTTCTTTTATGTCCTTTCCTTTTGGATAAAATAAAAGTCGGTTGCGACTCTTGCTATCCGCAACATTTATAGAAAGTCAGTTCTCCCACCGTGTTACAGAACTGACGACTCTGCTAGGGATTTAATCAAAGAGGGGTACCCTTAGGAATTAGATCACTTTAAATTGTTTGTCTTGTTTGCTTTATATTACTTGTTGGGTTATTTGTGTGAAAGATCCTAACCCGGATCTAGTGTACCTTAGGTAAATGACAATAGACCAAGGAAATTGTACGGCGTATACCGATATGGTTGATCTGGTGGCCATAGTTAGTGTGACTTCTTGGTTGGTGCTTATGTTCCTTAAGCAAGTTGAGGATAATATGAGGCTGCCATATGTTGTCAATACACTAACTAACTTTTAAAACCCTAGTAATCCCATCTTGGCCTTTAGAAAGTAGTGAGATAACCGGCTTTGGTGAATACTGAAGTTGGTTGATACTCGATACTACACTCATTGAGATTCTAAACTTGGAGGGTTTTGGTTGGAAAGTAAGTTGCCTACTGAACAACCACCCTTGGGAAGGATTAATGATATTGAGATCCCTTAGAACCTGGTTACTTTATAGGACATGATAAACCAACTAAACTTCAGGGAAGGGTACTTACCTTTAAACCTCATGCAAGCCTCTAAACCTAGGGCTATGGTGTGACTTGTTTGTGTGTGCCACATGTTTGTGATTGAGCATAACATCATGACATCATGCATCATAAGCATAGCATTTTCACTAACCATTTCAAGGACCAAAGGATTTATCTTTGTTCTTTGTTGCAGGTCATGGCTTCTGCTTATAGGAATACTATCCGGATCAACTTTGTAGGGATACCTCCTAAGCTTAAGGAATTGGTCTCTCAAGTTTCTGAAAACTCCCAATTCATCAAGAGGCATGGTCACCTACTGGATCTAGTCACTTCAGGGTTCAATGAAGACATGATAAGTGTCCTATTTCAGTTCTTTGATCCTAAACATCATTGTTTCACATTCCCCGACTATTAGCTGATTCCTACAATGGAAGATTTCTCTAAGCTACTGGGTATAACTATCCTTGATCAGAGACCTTTCACAGGCTTGGAAAAGGAGCCTAAACCTGAAGTCATTGTTGCAGCCTTACATCTGAAGAAATCAAACATTGTTCTAGAAACAAGAAGTGGAGTTAAGGGTATCCTTGCTAAGGTATTGATGGAGAAAGCTAAAGAGTTCTTAAAGGTTATGAGTTATGATGCTTTTGAGGAGATCTTAGCCCTATTGATCTATGGCTTAGTGTTGTTCCCTAATCCAGACCAGTTCATAGACGTGCACGCCATCAACATATTTCTGATTCGTAATCCAATGCCTACATTACTCGGAGACATCTTACATTCTCTCCATACCCGTACTACGAAGGCACGAGGAACTCTGATGTGTTGCATACCTTTGTTGTCTAGATGGTTTATTTCTCACCTTCCTCGATCAGTGATGAAGAATGAGCAAGGGTTCAGGTGGTCTAAGAGGATTATGTCACTTTCTCATTCAGATATTCATTGGTGCTCTCGATCCATGGAGAATGTTACTATCATTGACCGATGTGGGGAGTTCCCTAATGTGCCACTCCTTGGCATAAGAGGGGGCATTACTTACAACCCTTCTTTAGCTCTACGTCAGTTTGGTTATGCTCGGAGTGATGGTCCTCATGACATGCTTATTCCGGGTATTGTGTTCGACTACGACAACGATCTACAAGGTTACCGTCAAAGGTTTATACGAGCTTGGGGTAAAGTGAACAAGGTTGACAGCAAGACTCTGGAACCAAAGTACTCCATTCCTATGGAACCTTATCTCAGATGGGTACGAGCACGTGCTCAGACTCTTATGATGCCATATCCTTCTATCCTGCCAGTTACCATGGAGCCTGTTGCTGAAGGAGATACTCCTTATATCATTCTTCATCCAGACATGCCTACTGACATGCAAAGATCCTGGATCCAGTTGAAGGAACAAAGGGATACTTTTGAGACTCATTTCAAAGCTAGTCAAGAAAGAATCCTGGAGCTGACAAGACAACTTCACGAGGAGCGGAATCTCAACTCATACCTCAACACAAAGAGGAAACGTCCATGGGAGACTTAAAACCCCATCTTTGTATTCATTTCATTTTTGTTGTAAGCCCAAAAGGCAAACAAGTTTATTGATTACTAATAAAAGTTTACTTTCTGGTTGTTTAAACAAATTTAAATCCTACGGTCCTTGAAAACATTTCATATGCATTTACATACCATATCATTGCATCACAGGTCTCTTATGAACAGGTATCTTATCTTCTCGCTGTTTATTTCAGCAGAAATGGCTCTTGAATAAACTGTCAAGGATCTCCAGGCTCAGAATGCACAATTCTAAGAGCTGATCCTGAACTTGTCCAAGGGACAAGATGAGTTGAAGACACTGCTGGCTAAGAAGAAGAAGAAGACTAGAAAATCAGGAGGCCTTATCAACCTGGGTAGAAGATTCAGAGGTCCTATCAAGACAAAGGAAGAGGTTAAGGATTATAAGTCTGAGAATTCTGAGAAAGAGGGAGGTAGTCTCCATGATAATGTGGAAGATTCTGATTCTGAAGCAAACTATTATCACGATCCTGCTAGTGAAGAGAAGTACAAGATGCTGGTAGACAGAATGAATGCTATGGAACTACAAAAATCTTCTGGGCTTGATTTTGAAGACTTGAGTTTAGTTTCTGGAGTGGTTATACCTATTGGTTTCAAGATTCCTGTCTTTGTGGTGTATGATAGTGTTTCATGTCCTAAGCTGCACCTAAGATCCTATGTCCGGAGGATCCAACCACATACTGCTGATAAGAAACTGTGGATTCATTTCTTCCAAGAGAGCTTGTCTGGAGCTCAATTGGAATGGTACTATCTGCTGGAAAGTGTTAATATTCGTGATTGGAATGATCTTGCTGAGGCCTTCTATAGGCAATACCAATATAATGTTGATTTAGCACCAACTCGCATGCAGCTCCAAAGCATGTCTATGGGTGCTAAGGAGAGTTTCAAAGAGTATGCCCAGAAATGGAGAGACTTGGATGGCAGAGTTCAACCTCCTCTGACTGACAGGGAGCTGGTGGATATGTTTATGAGTACGCTGAATGGTCCTTTCTATAGTCACCTCATTAGAAGCTCATCATTTGGTTTCACTGAGCTGATAATGACTGGAGAACGTGTGGAAAGTGGTATAAGAAGTGGTAAGATACATGTGGGTGCCTCTTCACCAAGCACCACTAAGAAGCCCCCTAGTGGAAAGAAGGAGTCTAATGTTGTGTATGGTCAACATAGTCGTAACATGAGTCACCAATCTGTGGGAGAAGTTCACATCTCCAACCCTGCCCCTGCAACACCAGAGCAACAACAAAACAATCAACAGAAGCCTAGAAGACAGTTCACCAAGATCAACATGTCATTGGCCCAAGCCTTGCAACACATGTTGAAAGGGGAACTAATCACTTTGAGGGATCCTCCTCAGAATCCTAATACATCCTCTCCTCGGTACAATCCTAACGCAAGATGTGCCTATAATTCTAATAGTCCGGGACATGACACCAACAACTGTTGGGTGTTGAAAAACAAGATTCAAGACATGATCGAAGCTGGGGAAATTGAATTTGACCCTCCTGGGACCCCAAATGTGATCACTGCTCCTATGCACAATCATGAGAAAACTGTTAATGTTGTTGATGAGGTTTCATATGTTTCCTCAGTAGCAGATGTGACTACTCCTCTATTCATTATCAAGAAGAAGCTGGTGCAGGCTGGGTTCTTTCCAGGTTGCAATGAAGACTGTTTTTACTGTGCATATAAACCTGATAGTTGCTGGAAGTTGAAGGATGGGATTCAGCGCCTCATGGACAATTACACTATATTGTTTAAGAGGACACCTTCTATTGAAAGTATGTGTGAACATCTGACTCGAAGCACGAAGCTTGAGGATGTAGCTATGATTGATAAAGTTCCAGTGAAGATTACCTCCAAATGTCCTGTCAGGATCACCTCTAAGGGTCCTGTCAGGATTACTGCTGAAGGCCCTATGAAGATTGTTGCTGAAGTTAGAGTGGCTCCCATGATCATCATCACTCCTGGCCCTGTTCCTTATAATTCTGATAAAGCTATTCCCTGGAATTATGGTTCTGATGTTTATATCCATGGTGTCAAACAAGAACCTTTGACTGATGCACCTATTGCTGATGTTGGTCTTGATATTGACAACATTGCTGGATCTAGTAAGATTACTAGAAGTGGAAGAGTTTTCTCCCCTCAAGCTACCTCTAAAAGTGCAGTTACTCCAACTACTACCTCCACTGCTGGGCCAAGCACTGATGCCCGGGGCAAGAGTCCTATGATTGAACCTGTGCAAGCTGAGGCACCGACTACTGAAAATCTTTCTAAACAGATGGAAGAAGTATTGAAGATTATTCGCAAGAGTGATTATGATATTGTTGACCAGCTGGGGCATACTCCCTCCAAAATCTCAATGTTATCTTTACTATTGTGTTCTGAGGCTCATGCTAAAGCCTTAATCAAATTCTTAAAGACTGCTCATGTGCCAAATGAGATTTCTGTGGACCAATTTGAGAATTGTGTTGCACATCTGATTAGTGATAATGGTTTGGCCTTTTCTGATGTTGATCTGACTCCTGCCAAGAGAAATCATAATAGAGCTCTGCATATTTCCATTGAATGTAGGGGCACTACCTTGTCTCATGTACTGATGGACAATGGTTCTTCATTAAATGTGCTCCCTAAAGAGGTTCTGGACAAGCTCAGTCCTGAAGATGTTGTGTTAAGACCAAGTGATGTGGTGGTAAGGGCCTTTGGTGGTTCAAGAAGAGTGGTGCATGGAGAAGTAGACCTTCCAATCAAAGTAGGCTATCAAGTCTTCAACTATAATTTCTATGTGATGGATATTCGTCCTGCATATTCTTGTTTGCTTGGACGCCCCTGGATTCATGGGGCAGGTGCCGTGACTTCCACCTTGCATCAGAAATTGAAATATCCGGTGAAGAACAAAATTGTCACTGTCTATGGTGAAGAAGAGTATATGGTGAGCCATGTGAATACTTTCAAATATGTAGAAATGGAGGGTGAAATGGTTGAAACTTCGTGTCAAACATTTGAAGTTGTTCCTTGCTCTGCTCCTATTCCTCGGTCTGTCATTGCTTCTGAAAGAGTTCCTATGGTTACTAACATACCTCCTGCAATGGCCTCTCTCAAAGATGCTAAGGTTGTGGTTGCAAAAGGTGGTTCTGCTATTTGGGGTCAGCTTCCCAACATCCCTTACAAGTCTGACAATTTTGGTTTGGGTTTTACAGCAGAATCTCAGAGGGCTGTTCGTCGTGCTTGTACTGTTCGTATCACTAATCAAGGGGTCGTAAGAGATCAAATCAATGCAGTGGGTAACCATAATGAAGACTACAACCTGGATGATTGGATCTTTCCTACCATGGGTGATGGGCTCAATAATTGGAAGGCTGAAGACGTTATTCCTATCTCCTTTAGTCAGGAGTAAATACTATTACTGTGTTTTTATTTTAAGTTTGTAATTTCGAACAATTAAACTTTTAAGCCTTGTGTCTTGCCCGGGGCACAATGGTATGCTTGTTTCGGGATGTCATTTCATTTGCATAATTCATTCAATAAAATCAATGGACTTTTCGTTTTCGTAAATATTGTGCTCCTTGTCTTTCTTTTTTTATGTTTCTGTTTTATCAGCTATGTGTTCTTACACACACCCACATCACTAAAATGCAGATCCTCATCCACTCTGGATCCTGTTGATAACAATTCTACTATTGCCAATTATAATTTCGAGAATTCGATCTATCAAGCTGAAGATGGAAAGGAGGAAGATTGTGAAGTACATGTAGAGTTTGCTAGGTTGTTACAACAAGAAGAGAAAGATATACAGCCACATGAAGAGCCAATCGAAGTTGTGAATCTGGGAACGGAAGAAAACAGGAAAGAAGTCAAGAGAGGGGCTGAATTAGAGGATGGTGTTAAGAACAGATTGATCCAGATGTTACGTGATTATGTGGAGATCTTTGCTTGGTCTTACGAAGATATTCCAGGGTTGGATACAGACATTGTGGTTCACCGTTTACCGGTAAAATAAGATTGTCGTCCAAAGAAGCAGAAGGTTCATCGCATGCGTCCTGAAATGTCAGAAAAGATTAAAGCAGAGGTGATGAAACAGTTTGATGCAAGGTTCTTAGCTGTGACTTCTTATCCTCAATGGGTTGCAAATGTGGTACCAGTACCTAAGAAGGATGGTAAGGTACGTATGTGTGTAGATTACAGAGATCTGAATAAGGCCAGCCCTAAAGATGACTTTCCACTTCCACATATTGATGTTTTGGTAGACAACACTACTCAGCATAAGGTATTCTCTTTCATGGAAGGTTTCTCTGGTTACAATCAAATCAAGATGGCACCTGAAGATATGGAGAAGACTACGTTTGTTACACAGTGGGGCACTTTTTGTTATAAGGTGATACCATTTGGTTTGAAGAACGCCGAGGCAACATATCAACGTGTTATGGTGGCTTTGTTTCACGATATGATTCATCATGAGATAGAGGTATATGTGGATGATACGATAGCCAGGTCCCAGAATGAGGAACAACACCTTGATCACCTGCACAAGTTGTTTGAGAGGTTGAAGAAATACAAGCTAAGATTGAATCTAAACAAATGTACTTTTGGAGTTAGGTCTGGTAAACTCCTGGGTTTCATTGTCAGTGGAAAAGGTATTGAAGTGGATTCCGAAAAAGTAAAAGCGATACAAGAGATGCCTGCTCCCCGTACTGAAAAGGAAGTTAGAGGTTTCTTGGGACGACTGAATTACATTGCAAGGTTTATTTCCCAGCTAACTGCTACCTGTGAGCCAATCTTCAAGTTGTTGAAGAAAGATCAGGTAATGGAGTGGAATGACGAGTGCCAGATAGCCTTTGATGAAATTAAGAGATATCTTCTAGAACCTCCAATTTTGATGCCACCAGTTGATGGAAGACCCTTGATTATGTACTTAACAGTATTAGATAACTCAATGGGGTGTGTGTTGGGGCAACATGACGAGTCTGGTCGAAAAGAGCAGGCAATATACTACCTTAGCAAAAAGTTTACCGACTGTGAAACAAGATACTCACTGCTCGAGAAAACTTGTTATGCTTTGGCATGGGCTGCTCGCCGACTAAGACAGTATATGTTGACTCATACTACCTTGTTGATTTCAAAGATGGATCCAATCAAGTACATATTCGAGAAACCTGCTCTCTCTGGACGAATAGAGAGATGGCAAATGATTTTAACAGAATATGATATACAATACACTACTCAGAAGGCCATTAAGGGCAGTGTGGTAGCTGATCATTTGGCTCACCAAGCAGTGGATGATTATCAGTCAATGAGTTTTGAGTTCCCAGATGAAGACATTATGATTATTACCAAAGAACCTGGACAATATGACGGACCTGAACAGGGATCCCGATGGACTATGGTTTTTGACGGAGCTTCTAATGCGCTTGGTAATGGTGTTGGTGTTGTGATCATTTCCCCTGAAGGTTGTCACACCCCAATTACTGCAAGACTCTGTTTCTATTGTACCAATAACATGGCTGAATATGAGGCATGTATCATGGGTATCAAAGCTGCCATTGAGATGAAGATTCAGTTCCTGGATGTATATGGAGATTCAGCCTTGGTAGTTAGTCAGATTAAAGGAGATTGGGATACCAAGCACGAAAATCTCATTCCTTACAGAGAGCATGTGTTGTCCTTGATCCCATATTTTGAAGAGATTACCTTTGGACATATTCCACGAGGAGAGAATCAGTTGGCAGACGCATTAGCCACCATGGCATCTATGTTTGAGATTAGCTGGGATGATGAAGCTCCCAAGATCACTATTGACAGATTTGAGAAGCCTGCATACTGCAATGAGATTGATACTGAAGGAGGAGAAGGAAAGCCTTGGTTCTATGAAGTGAAGAGATATCTTGAAGCTCATGAGTTCCCTGAAGGGGCATCTGTCAAAGATAAGAAGTTTCTGAGAGTTTTTCTGCTAAGTTCTTCTTGAGTAATGGAATTTTGTACAAGCGCAATCATGATTCGACTTTGCTTCGTTGTGTGGATAAGAAGGAAGCAACAGAGATTATGGAAGACATGCATGATGGGGTTTTTGGCACTCATTCTAGTGGTCATACCACGACAAAGAAGATATTGAGAGCAGGTTACTATTGGTCTACCATGGAAGCTGACTGCTATCAACATTCTAAAACATGTCACAAATGTCAGATTTATGCTGATAAGGTGCATATACCTCCAGCTCCATTGAATGTGTTGACTGCTCCTTGGCCTTTTGACATGTGGGGCATTGATATGATTGGGGAGATCAAGCCTACTGCTTCTAATGGGTATCGTTTCATCCTGGTTGCCATTGATTACTTTAGAAAGTGGGTGGAGGAAGCCTCATTTGCATCTGTTACGAAGAATGTTGTGGCTCGATTCATTAAGAATAATCTCATATGTAGGTATGGCATCCCTGAAAGGATTATCACAGATGATGGTTCTAATCTGAATAACACCATGATTACTGATCTCTGCACGCAGTTCAAGATTAAATATCATAACTCTTCTTTGTATCGTCCGAAGATGAATGGTGCAGTAGAAGCTGCTAATAAGAATATCAAGAAGATGCTACAGAAGATGACTGTTACATATAAGGATTGGCATGAGATGTTACCATTTGCTCTCCATGGTTATCGTACTACAATACGTACTTCAAAAGGGGTAACCCCATTCTCCTTAGTCTATGGTATGGAAGCAGTTCTACCCATTGAATTTCAGATACCCTCCTTAAGAATCATGAAGGATGCAGGCTTGGATGAAGATGAGTGGATTCAGACTCGACTTGACCAGATAAATTTGATTGATGAGAAAAGGCTGGTAGCTGTTAGTCATGGTCAGATGTACCAGAAACGGATGATCAAAGCTTTTAATAAGAAGGTTAAGCAAAAGGTATATCAGGCTGGTGACTTGGTAATCAAACGTATCATATTACCACAGGGTGATCCTAGGGGCAAGTGGACTCCTACATATGAAGGACCATTTGTAGTCAAGAGGGTATTCTCAGGAGGTGCCATGATGCTTACTACTATGGATGGTGAAGATTTCCCACAGCCCGTAAACGCAGACATAGTTAAAAAATACTACGCATAAAAAGAGACCCGCTAGGTTGACTGGCCTAGGCAAAAATAAGGGCATCCCGGCGAACCAAAAGGGTTCAGGCAAAAATTAAGGATATATATAAAAAAAAATGTACACCCGGCAAGTCGAAAACCTAAAAAGGCGGCTTGGGCAAAAAAGGGTATCCTGGTGGATTGAAAACCTGAAAGGGAAATCCAGGCAAAAGTTAAGGATTAAAGCGCATGACTATGTCTCGTTGGATCACCCATGTAACTCCAACTATTGGTGCTACCTAAATCAAGTTCAAACAAATAAAGCTCAATCCAATCGTTTCCATCTCGACAGCAAAGGATGAGATACTTGAAGATAATGGCAATTGTGGAATTGAAACTTAATAGGATTATTTCTCACATAGTTGTTTTTCTTTGTTCTTGTAAAACTTTTACGACGAATTCCTCTTACTAGGATTTCTGTCTCCTTGTACAAACTTGTCTGTGTATATGCTACTTTCTAAAAATAAAATCTCGTCTTTGAATCCAAATTTACTTTTACCTTGTTTACCTAAACGAAACGTCCATTGGTTGTGTTTGAATGTATGTATGCTTTTGAATATGATTGATGTTTACTAGAAATGCATAAAATGCAATAATAGTATTTACTAAGGACAAACGAAGGTAGGAATTCAACGAAGCTTCGCCAGTTCATCCCCACAAAGTAATCACTTCAAGTAACATCTCTCCTAGGATTTATGTCCATCTCTTTTATCCTCAGTAAGGATATTCAGGAACTTATTCCTTCAATAAAAGCACGACGAACAAAGGCGGGAGGTTATAAGTACCATACTATCAAACAAGACGGGAACGAAGTCCTCATAATCCTCAGCAACGAACCGGAATTTATTTCCCTAACCAGCAGTTGTTATACAGAAATACCCAGACGCTTCAAGCTACATAACTCACACATACATCATTTACACCATATCACAGCATACGCATCCATAATGCATAAAATATTTACTTAAGAGCATCATGCCATACATGCATATTGCATAAACTAACATTTTCTTTTCAGGATAGTTGCTGGCAGATAAACACTATCAACAACTCAAAACAGTTCAGAGATGATCTATACGAAGATCTAGTACTGATACTTAATTTGGGGATAATCTCTACGAAGATTCATTTCTGATAATCAATGCTCAAGTTGTCCTCGGAAGGGTACGTAAATGATCTATACGAAGATCTAGTGCTTAATCCAGGATATTTCTAGAGGAGATAATCGTTATGAAGATTTATTTCTGACGGTCAGCTATCTTTGGGATATTGTGTAAATGATCTATACGAAGATCTAGCATTTAATCCAAGAGATTCTTTCAGAAGAATTTTAGGGATAATCGCCACGAATATTTAATCCTGATATTCTTTTATCCTTGGGAAGGTATATAAATGGTCTATACGAAGATATATTACCTAATCCGGGATATTTCCAGAAGAGATAATCGCTACGAAGATTTATTTCTAATGGTCTATGCAATAATTTATCCGTGGGATGGTACATAAGTGATTGATACGAAGATCTTGTACTTAGCTCAAGATATTACCAAAAGCAATTCAGAAGAGATCGCCACGAAGATTTGATTCTGATACTTAAGTTAAAGTATGATGGTTCAGAGCCAATCTATACGAAGATCTAAGCACTGAAACTTAAGGAAGGATATTCTTTTCCCCAAAGATAATGCAGAGACGGCCTATACGAAGACCTAGTACTGATATCCAGTGACAACATAAAGACACTATCATATTATGGATGGCATCTATAAGCCCATCTCCAGTTCCTCTGAGTGGCATCTTTAAGCCCACTCCAGCATATGCAACCAATCAGCGGTATTACTTTACGCACCGGCGAGTGCAAATTTTTGGGCTTTTGTGTTCAACCCCCTTCAACCTTCCAAGTCACGAATGGCACATTGGCTAATCTAACTCCTCAGGTTTCAAAAAATTGAACAGGGGCAGCTGTTGCTGATCACACTAAATTTCACCGTATTTCTGACTCCGATTTCGCATGCATTCTTAGCTTTTATTGTTATTTTGTTATGTTATTACTTTGTTTTCTTATGTTTTCAGGTTTTTATAGTAATCGAGGCTTGAATCGAGAAAAGGAGCGAAAAAGGAGTGGAAACGGACGAAAACCTAGAAATTCAGCGTTTTGCACTTACGGCACCCACCGTGGCGGGCGCCATGGGGTTAGCCATGACGTGGCCACGTCTCAAGACCACTCCACAACTGCCAAGACCCACGATCCCCACTCTCTCATCCCCTATCAGCACCATGGCGGGCGCCATGACCTTGTGGCGGGCGCCACAAGGCAAAATTCAGTTCCCTCCACTTTTTAGTGGTGGGGCATCCCGGTCTTTTCATGCTTTTAGTTTTCCTATAAATAGGACTTTAGTTTTTCGTTTTTCAGCATCCAAACTTAGATTTCTCTAGGCATATATCAGTTTCAAAGCAGTTTCCATTCCACATCGGGGTGTTTCTACAATCGAGTGATCGAGTCTGTAATCTGTCTGTGTGATCGAGTTTTGGAGCACTCTGGAGGAAGTTAATCCTGCCGCCATTTTAATTCCAGTTCGTATTTTACTTTTCCGCATTGCTTTACTTTTATTTATTTCTCGCACCGCTTTACTTTCTTTATTATCCGCACTCGTACTTTATTTCGTTTATTTCCTGCACTCGCTTTACTTTCGTTTATTACCCGCACTCGCACTAAATTACTTTATTTCTCGCACTCGCACTAAATTCATTTACTTTCCGCACTCGCACTAAATTACTTTTATGAAAAATTATAAAAAGAATCTTTACTTTATCATGTCTAACTAATTCCATAAAGGTTAGGATGTAAGGATCGTAATTAAACCAGTAATCCGTATAATTGTTCGTGGAAACACTTAAGGGCTATTTTATCTTTCAATTCAATCTAATTGTTTTTAACTACTTCAAAAACAGCCAAAAGCGTTTTGTCTAGTTCATTAGGAGTTTTTAGATTAAAAAGAAAAGAGATTTTAAAACGATTTTCGGACGCGTTAGGAAGTTTAGAGTCTGGTTCGTAAGAACCTCTTTTTGCTAAGAAGTCCAGGTTAAAATACTTTTCAACTTAGTTAAGATACTATATTTCTTAAAAATAGGTTTACTACTCTAACGCAGTACACACCTTTTTATCCGTGACAATAAGAGGGGTTGATTAGAGAGTACAACTCGGTTCTGAATACGCGAAAGCGACAGTTCCTGTTAAATTAGTTCTTTTCAAAGGAGAAAACATTGCCCATAAGTAGTTCCATTAACGAGTACTGGATTATCATTGATTACGTGAATTACATTCGAGCCTGTCTTTTATTTATTGTTTAAAATTATCATTTTATTTACCATTGCACCCTTCTTAAAACCCTTAAATTTTGTTGCCTTAGATACACACCATAACAACAGGTACGATAGATTGACACTTGGTCTCTGTGGATTCGACAATCTTTTATATTACTCTGACGTGTTCGTACACTTGCGAAAAACAACGCATCAAGTTTTTGGCGCCGTTTCCGGGGACCAATTTCGTCAAATTTCATTACCCTGTAGTTATACCGTTTAGACTAAGGTTGTTACCCACCGGTCAATGCGAAAGACTCGCAGTGCCGGAAGTTTAGTAGACCCTCTAGCTGAACCTGAACGTTACGCTCGCGCACGTTTGTTTTTCCAAAGGAATAGGAGAGCTATGGCCGAAGATCAAAACCGAAGACCTCTTAAGGACTTCGCCCAACCATCAAACGAGGAACCTAGTTCCAGTATAGTGAACCCCGCTATCCCAGCCAATAATTTTGAACTTAAACCATCCCTGCTGCAATTAGTGCAACAGAGACAATTCGCAGGTCTCGCTACTGATAACCCAAACCAACATTTAAAAAACTTTCTTCAGTTAGCAGACACATTTAAAACCAATGGAGCTTCTCCTGAGGCAATACGCTTAAGATTATTTCCCTTTTCCCTCAGAGATAAAGCTCTATCATGGTTAGATTCCCTTCCACCCAATTCAATAACAACCTGGGATGACCTTAGGAAAGTTTTCCTTGCTAGATATTTTCCCCCAAGTAAGACCGCTCTTCTTCGAAACCTAATAACTAGATTTACCCAACACCAAGGAGAGTCGTTGTTCGAAGCCTGGGAGAGATATAAAGAACTATTAAGAGCATGCCCACATCATGGCTTAGAGAATTGGCTAATCATCCAAACCTTCTATAATGGACTTCATTATAACACTAAGATGACCATCGACGCTGCCGCTGGTGGCGCACTGATGAACAAACCTTACCCTGAAGCTAGTGCCCTTATCGAGGATATGGCCCCAAACCATCAATCATGGGGAGTAGAATGAGCGACAGTGGAAAAGAAGGAAGCCCAAGGAGGAATACATGAGCTAAGCTCTATAGACATGATGCAGGCTAAAATGGACGCGTTGGCCCTTAGAGTCGAACATATGTGTACAACTCCGAATACTGTAGCCGCAGTTTCGCCGAATTATGAGATATGTGGAACGCAAGGACACCAATCCGCCGAATGCAATCTGTTGAATGAGACCAACACTGAGCAAGTAAACTATACCCAAGGGAACCCATTTTCAAACACATATAACCCTGGATGGAGGAATCACCCAAACTTCTCCTACAAAAATAATAACCCTATTCAAAATACCGCACCTCCGAGACAACAAGGTTACCAAGCCCCAAGAACGAATCAACCTATACAACCTGTACCACCAAGTCCGAGCTTTGATGAAGTTGTAAAAAAATTTATCACTGCTCAAGCAAAACAAAACAAAGAGTTCATGAACCAAAACGTCCATGTTAACGAACTAATTACCCAGTTAGGAACCAAGGTTGATCAAATTATTACTCATAATAAGATGCTTGAAACCCAGATCTCTCAGGTAGCGTTAAACCAAGCCCCACAGACTACACCTGGAGGACAGTTCCCTGGACAACCTCAACAAAACCCGAAAGGGCAAGCAAATGCCATTACTCTACGAAGTGGAACCGCTTATAAGGAGCCTTTAAACCCTAGATTAAGTGAGCCCGAAACTTCTGAGAGGAATGAGGAGAAGGAACCAGAGGAGTCTGAAACCCCGGAAAGTCAAGAAAAAGGAGAAGAACCTAAAAATAAAACCTATGTACCACCACCGCCATACAAACCACCAATACCATACCCTCAAAGATTAAAGAAAACCCAAATCGATAATCAATATCAAAAATTCGTTAAGGTTATAGAAAAACTTCACGTAGAAATCCCCTTTACAGAAGCCATCACCCAAATACCTTCTTATGCTAAGTTTCTCAAAGACATACTTACGAATAAACGTAGACTTGAAGATCCGAAACCCGTGGAATGTAATTCTATTTCCGAAAATAGGTTAGCAAAGAAAGATAAAGATCCCGGAAATTTTTCCATTCCTTGTATTTTGGGGAATCATGTCATCGAAAAAGCTTTTCTAGACTTAGGAGCTAGTGTGAGCTTAATGCCTTTAGCAGTTTGTGAGAGATTAAACTTAGGAGAATTACAACCTACTAAGATGTCACTTCAATTAGCCGATAGATCCGTTAAATACCCTATAGGCATACTTGAAGACATCCCTGTTAGGATAGGTCAACTGTTTATACCTACTGATTTTGTTGTCATGGACATTAAAGAAGATGACGACATACCAATCCTCCTAGGTAGACCGTTCTTATCAACTGCTGGAACCGTAATAGATGTTAAAAAAGGGAAACTAACTTTTGAGGTAGGTGACGAGAAGATAGAATTTATACTTTCAAAATTTCTTATGGCACCTGTGATAGGAGATGCTTGTTATGCCTTAGATATCATCGAAGAATGCATTAGGGAATTAGAACAAGAAGAAGAAACTGAATCTATAAAATTCCCATCAACCCTTATTTTGGAAGATGACAATTATAAAAGACCCTACATTGATGATAACCTTCACGAATGTTTATCTCTTACCCCAGATCCTATGCCTTGCCCTATGAAACCGACCGTAAAACTTAAGGAACTGCCTAAAAACCTGAGATATGAATTTCTCGATGAAGATATGAACCGTCCAGTTATAGTAAGTGCTACCTTAAACCAAGAAGAAACCGATCAATTATTAGAAGTTTTACGTAGGTACCCCTCAGCCTTAGGATATAAGATCTCTGATCTAAAAGGAATAAGCCCATCCGTATGCATGCATCGGATTTTGCTTGAAGAAGATTCAAAACCTTCCAGAGAACACCAACGAAGAATAAATCCTATAATGAGTACTGTAGTTAAGACTGAAGTTCTTAAGTTATTAGAGGCAGGTATAATATATCAGATCTCGGACAGTAAATGGGTGAGTCCTGTGCATGTAGTACCTAAAAAGGGAGGCATCACAGTCGTGCAAAACGAGAAGGGAGAACCTGTAGCAAAAAGAACCGATGGAGGTTGGCGTATGTGCATAGATTATAGAAAATTAAATAAAGCAACTAGGAAGGACCATTTCCCATTACCATTCATAGACCAAATGTTGGAGCGCCTAGCCAGACACTCTTACTTTTGTTACTTAGATGGATATTTTGGATTCTTCCAAATACCTATTCACCCCGAAGATCAAGAAAAAACTACCTTTACATGCCCAGTTGGAACCTTTGCCTATAGAAGAATGCCTTTTGGACTTTGTAATGCTCCTGCCACTTTCCAACGCTGCATGATGTCTATCTTCGCAGACTATTTAGATGGAATCATGGAAGTATTTATGGACGATTTCTCAGTTTGTGGATCAGATTTCAAAAATTGTCTTATCAACCTTGAGAAAATCCTGGAGAGATGTGTGGAGGTAAACCTTGTGCTAAATTGGGAAAAATGTCATTTCATGGTCACCGAAGGGATTGTTTTAGGACATATAGTTTCCGAAAAAGGTATAGAGGTAGATAAAGCAAAGATAGAAGTCATAGAGAATCTAAAACCGCCGAAGACTATCAGGGAGATAAGAAGTTTTCTTGGACATGCCGGATTTTACCGACGTTTTATCAAGGATTTCTCCAAAATAACAAAGCCCTTAACTGGTCTTTTAATGAAAGATGTTGAATTCATCTTCGATGAAAAATGTACTGAAGCATTTAATCTTCTGAAGCAAGCTCTGATTTCAGCACCTATAATGAAACCCCCTGATTGGTCAGAACCGTTTGAGATAATGTGTGACGCCAGTGATTATGCTGTTGGAGCCGTTCTAGGTCAGAGAAAAGACAAAAAGTTACACGTAATTTATTATGCCAGTAGAACCCTAGACGCTGCACAGCTCAACTACGCAACAACCGAAAAAGAGCTCCTAGCTGTAGTTTTTGCCATAGACAAATTTAGATCTTATCTAGTAGGAGCCAAGATTATAGTTTACACCGACCATGCTGCCATTCGTTACTTGCTAAGCAAAAAGGATGCCAAGCCTAGGTTACTTCGATGGATTCTATTACTGCAAGAGTTTGATTTGGATATCCGTGATAAGAAAGGCACTGATAATGTAGTGGCTGATCACCTTTCTAGGCTAGAATACCTGAAACCTGACTCAGTACCCATAAATGACGATTTTGCCTATGATAGACTGATAGCCCAACTAGAAACTATTGAAGATGATAACCCAGACCCTCATGAGCATTATCATAAATCCTTAGCTATAAGCAATGTACCTTGGTATGCATACTTTGTTAATTACCTAGCCGCTGACATCATACCCCCTGATCTAAACTACCACCGGAAGAAGAAGTTCTATAGTGATGTGAGAAACTTCTATTGGGACGAACCGTTTCTTTTCAAGAGAGGTAAAGATGGCATTTTCCGCCGTTGTGTTCCAGAAGAAGAGGTAAATAATATAATTGAGCATTGTCACTCTGCACCCTATGGTGGACATGCAAGCACATCTAAGACCTACGCCAAGATTCTTCAAGCTGGCCTATTCTGGCCTACTATGTGGCGTGATGTCCACGCTTTCATTGTCAAGTGTGATAGATGCCAACGCACGGGAAATATTTCAAGACGTAATGAAATGCCGTTAAGAAATATCCAAGAAGTAGAACTCTTCGACGTATGGGGTATAGACTTTATGGGACCGTTCCCACCATCTTTTGGAAATCAATACATCTTAGTAGCAGTTGACTACGTGTCTAAATGGATTGAAGCTATCGCCGCACCCATGAACGACACCAGAGTAGTCATCAAATTATTCAAAAACTATATATTTCCCAGGTTTGGAACACCCCGTTTAGTCATAAGTGATGGAGGATCACACTTCATATCGAGAATATTTGATAAACTTTTAAGCAAGTATGGAGTTAAGCATAGAGTAGCAACACCATACCACCCACAGACCAATGGACAAGTGGAAGTATCTAATAGGGAGATCAAACAAATCCTCGAGAAGACTGTCTCTATATCTAGAAAGGATTGGTCACAGAAACTTCAAGAAGCATTATGGGCCTATAGAACCGCTTTCAAAACTCCTATAGGAACAACCCCTTACCAACTGGTCTATGGAAAATCATGTCACTTACCATTTGAATTGGAGCATAAGGCCTATTGGGCCATCAAAACTTTGAATTTGGATTACTTGACTGCTGGTGAGAAACGTATCCTTGATATCCACAAATTAGAAGAGCTCAGACAATCCGCCTACGAAAATGCCATCATATACAAAGAAAGAACAAAAGCTTGGCATGACAAAAGAATCATAAGAAGAGACTTCAAAATAGGCGATCCTGTTCTCCTGTTCGATTCAAGGTTACGACTTTTTCCAGGAAAGCTCCGTTCGAGATGGACTGGCCCTTTCGAAGTATCTAAGATCCTAAGATCCGGTGCTATTGAAATCAAGAACCAAACATGTAAACCGTTCATCGTCAATGGACAGAGGTTGAAGCCCTACGAAGGAGGTGACATCCCAACAACATACACCTGTCATACTCTGAGTGATCCACCATATCCTTCCAATGATGTTTAAAAATCGGTCGTCGAGCTAATGACGTTAAACAAGCGCTGCATGGGAGGCAACCCATGGTTTTTCTTATTTATGTATTTTTATTTATTTATTTATTTTTTACTTTATTTCAATTTGTTTACTTTATTATTATGTCAGTACTAATGATTGAATGTTTTATGTGCTTTCAGGACTTGTTTGCTAACCTTGTACAGAATGCAGAACCCTGATGACATGCACGTGGCCTTTAGAGACGACGCACAGAGAGAGTGTTACTATGTCCGCATGAGACACCCTATGGCTCCTACCAGGTACCCTGACCATGACTGCATGGATGCCTTGGGGATAGAGCCAAGCATCAGATTCTTATGCCATCAACTCCAGTGGGACCAGTTTGACGACAGGAACAACACTTATAGGAACTTGACTCTTGAGTTCCTCAGCTCGTTTCATCATGACCCTTGGGCTGGACCCGATGGACTCGCTGTTTTCAGGTTGTTCGGGATTGACTACTCATTCTCTCACAAAGAGTTTGGTGATTTGCTAGGTTTCCAGACTACTCCTGATGTTATTCCAGAGACACCGATGGGGTATTTTATGAGCAGAGAAGTGGAAAAGTTTTGGACTAAAATATCAGGTGGAGGGAGCCAAGATCCTTCTACCCAGTTTTCTCAGGTAATCCACAACCCTGCATTGAGGTACTTCCAGATGATTCTAGCACATTCTTTCCTAGGTTTTCCAGATACAGAGACCCTGCTAAGTGAAGAGGAGATTTTCCTACTGTTTTGTGCGACTCAGTCTCGCTCAGTTGCTTGTGGCAACTTTCTGTTGAAGGGCCTTGCTAGTGTTGCCAGATCATCAGTAGGCATCATACATGTCGGTGGGATTGTTACACAGATAGTTACTGCATTGGGTTTGTCTCGCAAGCTATTGCACCTCAGGACCTTCTGCTGCTACACCACCCTGAATGTTGATTTTTGTCTTGACAGAGGACTGATGAGGAGGGCTTCTTTTGAGCCCAACATGTTTAGATTACTGATCGACGGCGAAGCGATACACTATTTTACATTACCAGATCCGCTGATGACCAGTGTCCATGATCCTGAAAATTGGAGTTATGCTCTAGAGGGTTATGGAGAGACTGTCGAAGAGCCAAAATCGCCTCCTGCCGCTGAGTACACTCCTACACCTCTTACTCCCCGAATCACCGTTATGTCTAACAATATGTCTCCGCAGCCACCTGACCTACAAACACAGATTTATGAGCTCCGTAAGGAGACTGCCCTGCTCAAGCAGGAAGTGGCAGACTTGGAGTTACAGATGCAGGTTTCTGATCTCACTCATGCCTCAGAGGCCGATGCTCTATATCAGGCGATTGAAGAGCTTTGGAGGGAGATAGCTGAGATTCGTGGATCAAGCCAGGAAAAGAAGCCTACCACATGACTCATTCTACACTGAAAGCGCTACCCTAGTATTTAATTTCCTTTTATATGCTTTATTTTATTTATCGCATTTCCAGACATATATTATTTCTTTTGCATCTATTATATTTTCATGTACTTTGAATTCCTCCTATATATACATATTATGCACTAATGTTAATTTTTCTTTTTCTTTTTTGATTTTTAATTATTTTATTTTTGTCGTGCAAAGAAAAAAAAATATAAGACAAAAATATTTTCATTTTTGTCTTTACAAAAAATATGCAAGCCTCATGCCTTGAAAAGAAGAAGAAAACGCTATCCAGACCCCCCGAAGACCAAAGGTGCAAGGAAGGCCCAAAAAGGAGGATTTAAAAATCCAAGGCCCAGGAAATGGCCTTATGGCGGGCGCCATAGGCCCTGTGGCGGGCGCCACACCGTCCCACAACAAATACGGGGCTGATTCCCCATTTCCACCATTTTCATCCCTTTCTTCTCCAAAAACCCATTTTTGCAACCTTCCAAAACCTCCTTGAACCCCATTAAAGCTCCCCCATTTCCAAAATACCCTCCATCCATAAAACATATCCAACATCCATTTTCATTTTCATCCACCAAAAACCATAAAAATCAAAACTTTATCATTCCCCTCATAAACCATTTTTCTACCATTTTCACTACCTAAGGAGCTATCAACAATGGAGTTCAATGGATTTCTTCTTCGTGATGGAAGACCGGGTGATAGGCAACGGAAAATTATTCAGAGGCTTCAGAGTCGAGAAATTCTCTCGACTAGGTACGTCGACGATAACTGTCTGTATGCTTTGGGTATTTATCATAGTGTTTTTAATTTATTAGAATTTCTAGGTTTGCATAATATTTTCATTAATCAGGAACCTACCTATGAGAAACTGACAATTGAGTTTTTGAGTTCTTTGATATACACTGTCAGTCCTAACACTGCTAGCACTGTCGGTACTGTTATTTTTAGACTGTTTGGAATTGAATATGAATTCAGTACCAGCGAGCTAGCAGGTTTGTTAGGAATCCCTCATAGGGAAGGTGCGATTTGTGAGGCACCTTTGGATGCGGAATGGTCGGCCGAGGTATTTACCTTCTGGCAAAGGCTTTCAAGTACTTCAATTAATTCTTTTGAAGGGATACTTGCGTCGACCATTCACAACCCGGCCATAAGAGTTTTTAGACTTCTTTTGGCATGTACTATTTTTGGCCGGGAAAGTCCAAACAAGGTAAATGCTCGAGAACTCCTATTTTTGCAAGGATGCCTCACTAGAACCCACATCAATCCGGTCCCGTTTATGCTTGCCCACATGACTTTATTTACTAATAAAACAGGACCGATTGTTTTTGGAGGGCTTGTTACGTCTATTGCTCGGGCTCTTGGCCTGAACAATGAGATAGCTACACTTGAACCACTACCTCCTCGCACAATTAATTTAAAATTTCTGAAAGACATGAAATTGTGCCGAACGAGGAGAGAAGGTGGTTATGAGTTGATGGTTCATGGGGTAGCTATCCCATCTGTTGCTTTACCATGCAGTAGACGTACTGATGTACGTGATGAAAGGAACTGGACCTATGATCTTAATGCTCCACGTGTTTTGGGTCCACTTCCTCCTAATATTCTCGATGGGGAGGCACATGACACTAATGAAGAGTATGATCGGAGAGAGCAGTCTCCCATTCCTCACATGTCCCCCCATCGTCCTTCACAGTCACACACCGCACCATCTTCCTCTAACCCTGTTGCAGGTGCTGCTCCTGGATTCTATGTCACCGAGGAGATGTGGCGTGATATGACAGCTAGAGAAGAAAGGCGTGATGGCCTTCTCTCAACTATTTCACAACAGCTGACGGACAACATGAGCTTCATGCAACAATCGTGATTGGTTTCGGATCGTGCTTATAGCAACGTTTGCCGTACCTTGAACGATATCTCATTAGAGCAGAACCGTCAGAGAGAGTTCAACAGCCGGCACTACCAGCTTGTAGAGGCCACTCAGGGTTCCATCTTAGGTAACCTTCGAGAGGTCAGGAGTGCTCAGGCTGCTTTATCAGCACGACTCGATCGGAGGGACCAGCATCGTAGTAGATCCCGTCGTTCCAGACCATCATAGCAGGACGGCGAGGGCACCAGTGCTCCTCCTCAGTAGTCTTTTTCAGGTTACCCCCCTTATCTTATTTCGAAACATTGGGGACAATGTTCGATTTAAGTGTGGGAGGGGATTTTATTGCTTTCTGTCATTTCCCTTTTTAGTTAATTATTTCCTTTCAGTTATTTCCCTTTTCAGTAATTTATTTTTCTTAGATAATGCATGAGTCTGACGAGTCACCAATATAGTGTATTTTTAGTTCATCTTCATTTTTTCCCATTTCCTTAGCCTTACCAGAAAAATTTTAAAAAGAAAACAATGTTGTTTCACATGTTTTTTGGGCTTTGAGACAGGTTTAGATTAGGATGTGGTGACTTAGGTCAACTTTTTGAAACATCAGAACCATTTTAGCACCATAGACCTCTTGAATATAGGAATCACTCCTAAACCCCACCACCTTGGCCTTTATTATCATTTAAAAAATTGTCCTAAGTAGTTTATTTTAGCAGTCAGCTCCGGCCTAAGCATGCTCTACGTAGGGGGCCGATGAACATAAGTGAATGATCCAGTGCTAATAAAAAGAAAAAGGTAAAACTCTGGTATAGGTGACCCTCACAAAGTCATTTAAACCGAAAAAAGAGAAGAAAAATTTTTTTTTGCCACAAAAAGAAAAAAAATTGCAAGTCACCTATTGTTAGTTGGTTCAGAGGTATCTGGCACTGAACTTGGTAGGGCGGATTACGATCCGATCCCCCGCAGCTACAATTAGGTCAAATAAAGCAGGTTTACACATGCTTATGTGCCAGAAAACTTATGTTATGGATCAAAATCACTAACCGGTCACTCTACTATGAAGCATGTACGGATAACGGGCTTAATGTGATTGCGCCTGAATGAAAAGGACACAAAAAGATGAGAAGATAGGCCTAGGTATTGTGGGATGATATGGAGTGGTTAATATAGGATTGAAGTTTGTGTTTGTGTTACTATGGTACCCTTGGTTCACTTAGTTAGTATCTGTCACTGCATCCTGACTTGAACTTAGAAGCCCTTTAGCCCAGAGACATGTGTTGACACCATATTTTCTTGAGCTTTAATGTTTGCTTGAGGACAAGCAAAGGTTTAAGTGTGGGAGAATTTGATCACACTAAATTTCACTGTATTTCTGACTCCGATTTCGCATGCATTCTTAGCTTTTATTGTTATTTTGTTATGTTATTACTTTGTTTTCTTATGTTTTCAGGTTGTTATAGTAATCGGGGCTTGAATCGAGAAAAGGAGCGAAAAAGGAGTGGAAACGGACGAAAACCTAGAAATTCAGCGTTTTGCACTTACGGCACCCACCGTGGCGGGCGCCATGGGGTTAGCCATGACGTGGCCACGTCTCAAGACCACTCCACAACTGCCAAGACCCACGATCCCCACTCTCTCATCCCCTATCAGCACCATGGCGGGCGCCATGACCTTGTGGCGGGCGCCACAAGGCAAAATTCAGTTCCCTCCACTTTTTAGTGGAGGGGCATCCCGGTCTTTTCATGCTTTTAGTTTTCCTATAAATAGGACTTTAGTTTTTCGTTTTTCAGCATCCAAACTTATATTTCTCTAGGCATATATCAGTTTCAAAGCAGTTGCCATTCCACATCGGGGTGTTTCTGCAATCGAGTGATCGAGTCTGTAATCTGTCTGTGTGATCGAGTTTTGGAGCACTCTGGAGGAAGTTAATCCTGTCGCCATTTTAATTCGAGTTCGTATTTTACTTTTCCGCATTGCTTTACTTTTATTTATTTCTCGCACCACTTTACTTTCTTTATTATCCGCACTTTATTTCGTTTATTTCCTGCACTCGCTTTACTTTCGTTTATTACCCGCACTCGCACTAAATTACTTTATTTCTCGCACTCGCACTAAATTCATTTACTTTCCGCACTCGCACTAAATTACTTTTATGAAAAATTATAAAAAGAATCTTTACTTTATCATGTCTAACTAATTCCAGAAAGGTTAGGATGTAAGGATCGTAATTAAACCAGTAATCCGTATAATTGTTCGTGGAAACACTTAAGGGCTATTTTATCTTTCAATTCAATCTAATTGTTTTTAACTACTTCAAAAACAGCCAAAAGCGTTTTGTCTAGTTCATTAGGAGTTTTTAGATTAAAAAGAAAAGAGATTTTAAAACGATTTTCGGACGCGTTAGGAAGTTTAGAGTCTGGTTCGTAAGAACCTCTTTTTGCTAAGAAGTCCAGGTTAAAATACTTTTCAACTTAGTTAAGATACTATATTTCTTAAAAATAGGTTTACTACTCTAACACAGTACGCACCTTTTTATCCGTGACAATAGGAGGGGTTGATTAGAGAGTACAACTTGGTTCTGAATACGCGAAAGCGACAGTTCCTGTTAAATTAGTTCTTTTCAAAGGAGAAAACATTGCCCATAAGTAGTTCCATTAACGAGTACTGGATTATCATTGATTACGTGAATTACATTCGAGCCTGTCTTTTATTTATTGTTTAAAATTATCATTTTATTTACCATTGCACCCTTCTTAAAACCCTTAAATTTAGTTGCCTTAGATACACACCATAACAACAAGTACGATAGATTGACACTTGGTCTCTGTGGATTCGACAATCTTTTATATTACTCTGACGTGTTCGTACACTTGCGAAAAACAACGCATCAGTTGCACCCCAAAATTTGCCTTCCCCTAGTCAAGTTCTTGTGTATCAAGGTATCCTAAGAGGTTCACAAGGTTCACAAGGTTCACGAGGTTCACAAGGTTCACAAGGTTCACAATTAGTCAAAACGTTTGACAATTCCCTCAGACAAAGCATCCTCCTAAGCAATACATCCTAAACTAGGGTTTTGAGTTTCATCAGACTAAATGGATTTCCAAGGCTTCAAGTGAGCTTCATAGAATCCTATATGTCTTCAAGAATCCCTTATCAAGTTTCAAGGCTTTCCCAAAATGTTTGCTCAGTCAGATGATCAGATAGGCTAAAATCAGTCAAAGCAGTTAAAAAGTCAAACTGAGGTCAACTGTGGTCAAACCAAAGTCAAACTTCATGATTTTTTGCCAACATCAAGTATATGAAGTAAAATTCATCATTTGATCAAGGGTTGATCATGATTCAGCAAGGAGATTTCAGATCATCAAGAATCAGGAGTTTCTAAATTAGAGTTTTTGTAGGAAAAGTCAACTGAACTTTGACCAGCCATAACTTTCACATGCTTCATCAAATATTTCCCATCCAAAGTTCATTTTGAAGGAAATTTAATTCTCTACAACTTTGTGTCTCACAAGCCAAACCTAAAAATGCTTCATTTGGAAGGTATGAGCTAAGACATTATAGGTCATTTCAAAAGTCAACATCTTCCAAAAGGCATAATTTGAAAATGGTAAAAGATATGGACATGAGACCAAAGAGGTTAGTTAGAGGACACTTTAAGATTTCCAAAATGTCCAAGAACACCCTTATATCCTTAAAATTGAAGGAGATATGCCTTTGCAAAGTTGGGAAAGTTTTGGGAGGTTTATGAAGCAAATGGGACCTTAAAACCAAATTTCTCCAAATGGGCTTGAAATATTGTGATCCAGTGCATACAAAGACCTCTAGCACGACCCAAAGCAACCAAATTCTGATTTTTTATTATTTATTTTGATTTTATCCATTAAAAGTCAAATTAAATCTAAATAAAATTTAAAAATCAATATTTGGACATGATTCTTCTTCTAGAAAGTCTTAAAAATCATTTAAAGTTGATTGGAATCATGTAAAATCGTGCTAGCCTAAATTAGAAAGGTTTGATGAGATATTTTTCAATATTTGAAAGTGTGAATCTTCATGATCAAGCAATCACTACAAAGCCCAAAAATCCAGCTTATTTTGACCTAATTCTCTTCCATATAAATACACAAACTAAAGACAATCACAACGACATGAAATCCTGCCTCTAAGAACAACATTCAAGCTTTCAAATTTTGGAAAAAAAGTCAAATTCGGTTTCAGGGTTTTGGACTTCTCCCAGCCAATTTAAAGGTTGCAATTGAATCTTTGAGACTCTCAGAACCTACTTGCATCATCATAACCATCCAAAACATCACTATGAATGCAAACCGAATCGTTTTGCTTTCTTAATTTTATGCTTTTCGATTTCATGTGTTTAGCCATTATAAATTATGTTTGATTGTTGATTCATGTTTGTTTTGATCCATAGATGCTTTCTGGATAGTTTTCGTGAAGCTTCATGACCTATATTACAATCGGCCATTGCTAGGGTTCTAAGATCCAAATTGGGGTTTTGTGATTTAAGTAATTTAAATAGATTCTAATGGCATGGTTGAATGTTATATGACCTGAGAATCAATATGGTGTATTCAATTTGTCAAAATTTTACAGGTTTAGTGATGATTGAAGAAACATAGGAAAACCTGCGAAACTAAATTCGCAAGAAAACTCACAACAATTTTTGCAGGTATTTTTGCAGGTCCTGAGGAAGAAGATGATGAAGTTGGCGCGGAAATTCAATTTTAAAAACTTGTTTTATTTTATAATGATTGGTGATGGATATTTGTTGCACGCGCCCCATGTGGCTCAGTTGGTTGGAGTGTTTGGTTGTTATTGCAATGGTCTTGGGTTCGAATCTGCCCCAGGCCATTTTGTTTTGTGTTTTATTTGTTTTTGCAGGTTTAAAACAAAAGGATTGGTACTCACTTCATGCTCACCAGGCGCAGCTGGTCTAGTGGTGGTGATGTTGGACCAAAGGGTGGAAAGCCTAGGGCGTGGGTTCGAATCCCAGCCCCAGGTATTTTGTTTTTCTTCAATTTTTTTTGCATTTTATTTGTTTATATTATTCAATTTATTTAATTTCTTAATAAAAATAATTTCTAAATAAATATTATAATATTTTCTTATAAAAAACTTTATATTTTCAAAATCATAATTTATTTTCTTAAATTTAAATTGTTTCTATTTATTTTATAATATGTTTATATTTATTATTATCATGTATATATTTTTGTAAATAAATTAACTAATTAGGTTTAGATTAATTCCATTAACCCTAATTTTCAAAACCCTAATTTTCAAAACCCTAATTCTCAAAACCCTAATTTTCTTAACCATAATATTTAACTTAATTAATTTTTTTCTAAACCATAATTAAATCATTAATCATTATTTTTAATATGTAAATAATTTGTTATTTGTTTATTATTATTAAAACTTATTTTCTTAATTAATTCCTAAAAACTTTTCTAATACTGATTTTTTCTTGCTAAATTCTTATTTCTTTTATTCTATTATTCTAACCCTTATTCTTATTCTTATTAATATTTAATTATTACTTATTTATTATTATTATTCTATTTATCATTATTATTATTTCTCGATTATATTGTAATTGTCCCAAAACCTTGTAATATTTGTAGGTCTATTTTCTCGTATTTATTTTTATTGTAAATATATATATATATATATATATATATATATATATATATATATATATATATATATATATTGTATGGTTAGTAATTTAGGGAGTGTATAACTATGTGTAAATAAAATAACTTAGAAAATTAACTTAAATAAGATAAATATTTGAAATTAAACACTCACACACGTAAGTCGATCTCAAATCGCCATCTTGCACTTCCTAGGGTTGCCTCTCAGTTGCCTATTTCAAAAGGTCAAGTATGGTGTCTTAAGCAAGTCCCTCCATAAAACAAATCATCTAGTCCCTTTCCAGATTATAAAAGATCAAGTCCCTTCGAGGTTGCCTACGATAAATGATCTTGTCCCTTCGAATAAAAGATGATAAGTCCATATGAATTGCTAAAGACACCCTACCGTTGCCTATATCCAGATGACCCTACACATGTCCCTTAATACATCCAAGGTAATGACTACCTATTCCTTAATAATAGGGATAGTCTTACCATTGAAAGAACATAAGAACAGTAAAGACTTAATCTAGGGTAGGTTTCTCTTAAGTTGCTTGCTCACATTTCAAAATACTCTTTACACCCCACTTTTCAAACAATTTTCAAAAAAACAAGGCTTTGTATACATCCATACGAGGGTCATTACAAAGTACTTAGAATTTTTCTAATCACACAATACACTCTTGCAAACAAACAAAGTGAGCTAAGTAACTAAGAGCCCATGGATAACCATGGATATAAAGGGTGCTAACACCTTCCATTTGTATAACCTACCCCCCGAACTCAACTCTTTTAAAATAGGTCATTCATGTTCTTTTATGTCCTTTCCTTTTGGATAAAATAAAAGTCGGTGGCGACTCTTGCTATCCGCAACATTTATAGAAAGTCAGTTCTCCCACCGTGTTACAATATGCAATACCAACAAGTGTCTTTTAGCACAACTCATAGGAGTCAGGAACGCTATCTCATAATGGTGCGCTCTCGAATTAACCCTGTTTCAATTAGGACTTTCAAGGGTTGTATCGTGGCCTATTTCACGGTTACAGAAACAAAGGATATAGGCTCGAAGTTTATTTTTGCCCACCCCCTTCGTGATGTTCTTCCATTCCTACGTTCAGCTAGTTTTCACAAACGCTCACCTTTCCTAAGGGTTTCGTGATGGTTGAGGAACCATTGCTACTAACATTTTAAGAACCACTGAGGTTGTTGTTGGAATAACAGTCATCCCTATTGTATTTTGTATCTGTGTCACATGGCTTGTTTTTGCTTAAGGATCTATCTTGTGTAATCCTTTCCACTTTTCGCTTTTGCGTTTTTTTGCTTATCCCTAACTTTTTCCTAGACTGATTTCTTTTAAATCTCCGATTGCAAAATCCAGCGGGATGCCCTAACTTTTTCCTAAGTCGCTTGTTTTCAAGTTTCGACTTGGCGGGCTTTTGATTTCTCTTTTTTTGGACTAATCGTGTGACACTGTTTGTCTTGATTGCTTTGAAAGGGTTGTGACTGCCTCACATTTCAGTTGATGAGGGATAACCATTGTGGTTTCCGGTCTTTGGACCTCTTGATTTGTTACAATGAAGTGTTAAGGATCCTCAGATACACTCCTTTATTAAAGTCTGAACGTTCGGTCCAACCAGCTGACACCTACCCTGTCCCTGGGTTAAATGTAAGGGTTTTTTCATGCGAAAAAGAAACTCCTACTTCAAGTCTCAAAGGGGTTAACGAGGGTCTATCTCCCATATATCTCCGGTGTTTAAGAATTGAAACAAAGCATGTACATCATCAATAGGGTCTTACTCATGAGCACACAATCATATTTTTTTCGTTTTTGTTTCGTCATCCTCCATCACAGAGTTTAAGAATGACAGTTGGTATTGCAATGCACATACACAAAATTAAGATAAAATACGAATGAATTACTTCAAGAAAAATATGTGCATTTCATTAATTAACATTCAAAGCAAACAAACTTCATGCATGCATACGAATGTTCAAACAAACATATAAAAGCTACAAATGAAACTGCAGTAAGGAAAACCGAGCAATGCCATTGTTGAGGAGACTTGACTCCGTCTGTACCTGTCGATCTTGAATATTTTCAGTAGTCAGCAACCTTTTCCTGACGGAATTTGCAGTCTTCAATCAAATGGCCATGTGCCCAGAACCATACTTCATTCCAAATTATTCTGACCTTAAGCCTTCGACGTTCAAACATTGACACGAGACGTCTGAAGAAAAGAGTGACACTGAAATGAATTTGACACCTAAGGTTGCTAGCAAAGACCTCACGATCTCCTGCCTACGTACCTCCATTGAACCAAGACCAATGAAGAATCATAGCGATGTAGTTCATCTCAATAGGGAGTAAATGCACTAGAGAAACGACTGAATGCCTATTGAGAGTAATACTCCTGGCTTTATTGCTTTAGTTCTTTTTCATTTCTGACGGACTCTGATAAGAAGGCTTCAAGTTAAAAATAGGCCATCTGGCATAATGGCCTTGGCGTCAATCAAGCCTTGCACCTCACGTTCAAACTCCCTACAATTGTCAATAGTATGCCTGAACGTTCCTGAGTGGGACTCGCACCTGGCATTCATAATGTAGTCTGGAGGAAAAGGATAAGGCACCAGTAAAGTTATCCCTAACTTAATCAAGGAACCTTTGAGGAGGCGATCGAGCAATTGACTACGAGACAGTGGAACCTGAACAGATCTTCCTTCAGATATCTTAGGTCCTCTCCTCTACTATAAACGATTATGTGGAGGATGCTGATGAGGGTGTCCATATTGCTCATGTACCTTTCTTCCTTCATTGGGCACCAGTCGTGACCCCCTAGAAACTTCAGAAGAACGGACATTCCCATGACTCGAGGTAAACTTGGGTGAAGCAACACCATTCCCTTCTTGGGCAGCCAATGGAACATTACCAACTGTAACACCCCAAAATTTGCCCTCTTATTTATTATCAACCTCGAGCGATTTACGCTTCATTCCCACATCATTCCGCATATCATTGCATCGCATTTGAAAAATAAATAAATAAATAAATAAATCATCCTTTGCATACGCATGAGGTGAGTGGTCGATCGAGGCTTACCAAACATTGGAGTTCAAGAGAGAAATAATATCCCAAAAATAATCCAAACCGTTTCCAAGCTAACCAACCAAAAAAGGAAAAATTCACCTTTCTCTCCCTTTTCTTTCCCTTTTCCTTCCACTTTATTTTCACATTTCCTTTCATTATTTCCCTCTTGTTTTTCCACTTCAATTCCACTCCATTTCCCTTGGATGCTTCTACCATGTTCTACAACATTCTAGAGTATTCCATGGAATATTCCAATGAATATTCCTTCTCCAACCCTAACCCTAACTAACTACTAACCTAACTCCATTCCTAAACCTAAATCCATTCCCATACCTAGCTCCAAGCCTAGCCCCTATATAATCACTAATCACTTCAATGCAAAAGGTTCCCAAGTTTCCAAATTTTTCACTCTCTCACAATCACTTCTTCTCTCCCACTTTTCCTCCACTTTCCCTTTTCACCAAAGCTTTTTGAAGAAGCTCTTCAAGTTTCACATTGAAACTTGAAGATCTTGAAGCTTAGCCTCCAACCTCCATTGATTTGTGGATTGTAGAAGAAGAAGCTACTGATTTTGGTGAAGATTTCGGCTTATCAGAAGTGCACGAAGGTTCAAGCATCAAGAACGCATTTATTTTGCGGATTCGCAGTTTTCTTGGTTTTCTCTTCGATCAAGTTCCGATTCTTGCAACATCCACCGAAGAACTTCTCCGCTTCGTAGGTTGGTGATCTAAATCACTTCTCCTTTAAGTTATTCTCTTCATCTTGCCATTTTGGCGTTCTTTGATTGCTTTTCGTATTGCTTGTGATCGATTACGTTTCCGTTATGTGTTGCTTACGATTTGTGATTTTTATTGGTTTAGAAGTTAAAGTGTAGATGGTTATAGGTTCTAGCAAGTGTAAATAAGCCCTAATTGAGTAGAAATTAGTGTTAACATGTTCCTAGGTGTGTAAGAAACCATTAGAAGTGAGTTTGTGGACAAAAGCACTTATTTCTAAACCTTTTTTCACATTCTGATCAGTGTTAACCGGTTAACTAGTGTTAACCGGTTAACTAATGTTAACCGGTTAACGTGTGTGTTTTAGCCACAAACCAGTGTTGTTTTAGGTCCGTTAACCGGTTAACCATTTGGTTAACCGGTTAACGCTGTTAAGTTTTGAAATTTTTGCTTATTTGATAACTTAGTCTTGCTTTCTAGTGCCTCTAATGTTCATGCATGTTTAGGTACTGATTTTAGGGAATTTTCTAGGTTGGTTTCGACATCTAATTCCCCCATTTCGAGTCGTTTCGACACGTTTCCGTTCATATTGCGTATTATGCATTTATGTGTTCCTTTGTGTATAATTCGATTTCTTGCATTTTGTTGCTATATTTATGCATCATTTGGCATGTGAATAATCATGTTGCATTCTGTTTTTACATCTTTCACATTGCGTTAAATCATTTTTCATTTCATCGTATCAACGTATGTTGCATTTCACATAATCATGTATGTATGTGCCTTTGGTTGCATGTTTGATCATAACATTCACATCAATTCAATTCTGAATTTTGCATTGAGCTTGGCATTTTTGTTGATCTATCATATTGCATGTTCATGATCAATGCTCATTATGTTCATATGCCATGTTCATGTGCCACATTTTGCATACTTGTTGCATAGTCAACCATGTGATGCATTCTTGCATAATCCCTCAAAAATGCTCATGTTCATTCAATTATGTATGTTGACCTATGTTCAAATGCATGTTCATGATGAATTAGTATATTTTTCATTGAGTTTATGCACTAAAAAATGAAAATAATCAAATATGTATTTTGCATTTCATAGCTGACTTTGCATATAGGTGTTGTAGAATACATGTTGTTTGTCATGTTTGCATGCTGTATTTGACTTTTCACACCTACCTTTTCATGCTGCATGCTGGCTGTAAAAAGTTGCTTTGTGTTATGCATTGTTTTCATAGTTGTTTGTGTATTAGGGGTTGTAGTAGGTGCTGTATTTTTGTCTTAGCATTCTTTTTTAGTTCTCTAGAACTAAAATAGAGTTTAGATAGAGTCCTAGAGTTGTTAGGATTTAATTGGAGTATGTTTGCTTTATTATTTTTAATAAAATGCAACACTAACCTTTGTTTTATAGGGAGGGAAAGATATGTTTCCTTACACCTTATCCTTTTATTTTTTATTTATTTCTTTAATGCATTTAATTCATTTTTTCCTTCCATATTTGTGATTGGTAGGAACCCCCTTTGTTAGGACCAACTTATCTTCCTTAGGAAGTAAGTTGCATCCTTTTTTTCTTTCTTTTCCTTTTCTTCCTTAGGAATAGAAAAACCTCATAAACCATTAGGATCTCTCTTTTGTGCATAATAAATAACTTAGGGTTGGTCTTAGTCCCCCTTAGTTTTTGTCCTTTTCTCCATTTGAGTCTTCTTCTCTCATCTTCAAACAAAATCTAAAAGACACTTAATAAAAGATTGAAATAGTCTTTTACGCATAGCCTTATTCCATGGGGCACTCATATTCATTCCATCTTGGAATAGTGTGGGCTTGTCTAGCATGATGTACAAGTCTAATCATGAGACTATCTTCACAAACAATAAACTCCAAAACACTTCTCATAAAAGATAATCAAGAAAGACACCGCGTCTTCTCTTCTCATCTCCTAATCTTTGCGGACGAATGTGACTTGCCTTGACAGTTCAAATAGCGATACGATAAACACCCTCGAGTCAGAGTCGGTAACATCTGAGCTAGAGCTATGGCAATGTCATCCTAAAAAATACAAACAAAGTTCCCGCCTTAGTTAGGTGAACTACGTTGACTCTGATCCTCATTATCCCGATGAGGTACGTAGGCAACGGGGTAGGGCCCGTTCGAGCACATTCTTTATTTTCCCTACATTTCCCTCTTTCTTTCCATTCTATTTTCTTATTCCTTTCTCATTTCCGTTCCCATTCCATTTAACAATTTTGTTCAGCAACACTTTATTTTCTCACCCTTTGAAACAAAACAAGCAAGCGTGGATCCCTTCGGGTACGAAGGATGGTCTGGGATGCTAATACCTTCCCAGGTCGTAACTGAATCCCGAACCCAGATCTTTAGTTCGCAGAACCTTGTCCTTTCCTTCTTCCTCAAGTTTGTGCAACATTACCTTTCCCGTTCCACTTTCGCGTTTGTACTAGGATGAAAATCCCGGGAGCGACAACTGGCGACTCTTCTGGGGAGAAAAGAATCTCTGGTTTCCCTTGTAGAGTCAATCCTAGCGCCTGTTTGTTTTTGCTTTCTTTGGGTGTTTATATGTGTGTGTTGTTGTGCTTATTTACTGTTTTTGTTTACAGTTTATTTTACAGTTTTATTTACTGCTTTCAATATTTACTTTCACATGCATCATATGCTGGACTGTTTGGCTTTCATTTTTTTCTGTGGGATGGAGTTACTGTGAGATGAGCTCGTAACCGGAGTTCGAGTGCACCCTAGGACTTAGAGTGGACAGTCACTTTGGCTTTATGGCATCTTGCTATGTTGGTAGTAGTGAGTTCCACACCTTGACTTGCGACCTTCTCGGAAATGTATTGATGCCGAAATATTTCTGGGGCAATACACAACCTTGATAGTTATGTGCAGTCAGGGGACAGATCATTGAGAACCTTTGTGGAAACATCCCTCTCCAGTGATGACAGTGGCATACCACTTTTGTTGGCAAACCCACTCGCATCCGAGGGCCCACTGGGAACTCGCATAGGATGGACTGGTTCTCTCATAGGAATCCAGTTACGGCAAACTGTTCGTATGACGATAGTATTGTACCATTCGGGATGAATGTACTATTGTTTCTCGATTCAGTGCTTGAAGCTGAGGACTTATGAGGGATGCTTGTTTTCCCCGTACTCAGCTGAGACCTCCCTGGTTAGTACATAATGCCAAACTGATTCCCTGATTTGGTCATGAGCCATTTCTCGGAAATGGTGAACGTATTATTGTTATCCGGCTTTGAGAGTCTGTGATGTTGACTCGGTGTAGCATACTCGTGAGATGGGAGGGGTTTACAGGTTTGCAGCAACCCTGAAACTTCCAACATTCCCACTTTTCCAACATTGTTCAGTATTATGATCAAGTTCTACATGGCCCTTTGGTTTTAAAATCCGGGATTTCGGTGGTACTGTTATTACGACTCTTCACCAGCACATGACTGTCTTCTCAACACCAACGTCAGACTAGTGATCGCCATACCTTTGATCACATGCCAGTGCATTGCATAACATCCTCTTCATGCTTGTATTACTAACACATGTTTACTCATTTGCAGGGTCGCATATCGCATCCTCATGAACATATCATACGCATTTACTGCATGATTGGCATATTTTGCATTTTTACAGGTTATTCGGACTTCCTAACTTATTCAACTTCAGGAAATATAGCTGGTCAACGGGTTCATCGGTATCCAACAAAAAGAAATCGGGTGAGAATGGTTGAACGAATGCAGACTGATCTCAATAAGCTCCGACAGAGGATGGATCAGTTCATGGACATGATGACCGACATTTCTCAGAATCAAGAGCGTCTCAGGTTGATGGTTGAGCAACCCCATGGGAATGCTAATGCTGGAACCCCGACTGAGAATGTGGATCTTAACGCTGCCCGTAACGGAGGACCAAATCTAAATGGGACTGCGGCCCGTAATGAAGACACTCAGGAAGACCAATTCATTATACTGGATGTTGATATGGGTAATATGAATGAGGTCAACAATCGAAGGTATGAAGAGCTGGCGGAGAAGATTAAGGCCATGAAATGTCAGAATTCCCTGGGCATCGATGTAACCAATCTCGGGTTAGTGCTAGGAGTCAGAATCCCTCCTAAGTTCAAGGTGCCATCATTTGACAAGTACAACGACAACACGTGCCCTAGAACTCACATTCATGCATACTTTGGAAGAATCTCGGCTCACACTGATGACGAGAAACTTTGGATGTATTTCTTCCAAGATAGTCTATCTGGAGCTTCATTGAGCTGGTACATGAAGCTGAGCAGGGTCTCTATTCGAAGTTGGAAATATTTATCTGAAGCTTTTCTCAAGAAGTATCAATACAATATTGTTATGGCTCCAAACCGCACTCAGTTGCAGAATTTGTCTCAAGGACCTAAGGAAAGTTTTAAGCAGTATGCTCAGAGGTGGCGTGAGCTGGCCGCACAGGTTCAACCTCCATTGCTCGATCGGGAAATGGCCGATATGTTTATGGGCACCTTGCAAGGTGTTTACTTGGATCGTCTGGTCGCCTTCCCGTCCATTGGTTTTTCTGATATTGTCATCGCTGGAGAAAGGATAGAAAACTTTCTGAAATTGGGAAAGATTCAGGATGCAAGCAGTGCTAGTTCTTCTGGTATGAAAAAGCCTTTTGGCAATGGCCAAAGATGAAGAGAACGCAAGACTAATGTTGTGTATAGGGGTCGAGACAGAGGTCATTCACAAGGTTACTACCAAACAGCTGCAATGACTATTACGCCACAAGTTCAACCACAACCTCAAGGTCAACAATATCAGGCACATATACCAAATCAGGAAAGAACAAGAGCGAGAAACCGCAGACTTGATCCCATCCCATGCCCATATGTTGTATTACTTCCAGAGCTGCTAAAGTTGAACATGGTCGAGCTTCGTACCATGAGAGCTCTTTCTCCTGATAATCTACCTCCAAACTTTGATGCAAATGCCAGATGCGAATTCCACTCGGGTGCCCAGGGGCACAGTATTGAGAAATGTTGGGCTTTTCAGAACAAGGTACAAGACCTAATTGACTCCAAGGCGATCAATTTTGCGCCTCACCCAAACGTACTCCAGAATCCAATGCTTAATCACAACGGAGCCGGTGTTACAGTTGTTTTACCAGATGCTCCACATTAAGCTGGAATCTTCAGGAAGCAAATAAAGCCATCAGTATCCAGATACTCTCAGCAATGGCAACTGTTTGTTTGTTTTCCTTCAAAGCATTGTCTTCCCTATTGAGGGGAACTACGTCGCTCTGATTCTTCATTGGTCATTGGTCAATGGATATACGTAGGCAGAAGATCGGCAGGTCTTTCCGAGCAACCGTATAAGATAACTTTACTCTCCAGTTCACTCTTTCCTTCAGACGTCTCGTGTCAGAGTCAGAATAACTAGAAGAAGATGTATGATTGCCATTGTTGGGTATACGGCTGCAAATTGAAGATTACAAGGAACTATTGATCACTGAAATTATCCAAGACTGACAGGTCCAGACGGAGTCAAGCCTCCTCAACAACGACAATATTCACCTTCTTTACTACATTACCATTTGTAGTTTCTTTTATTTGCTAAACGTTTGTACACATGTATGAAATTTGTTTGCTTTTGAATGTTATCAATAATAATACTCACATGTTTTTCTTGAAGTAATTCATTTGTCAATTTAATTTTGCATGTGTACATCACAATACCAATTGTCGTGCTTAAACTCTATGAGGGAGAATGACGAAACAAAAACGCAAAAATCTCTAATTGTGTGCTCTCGAATAAGACCTTGTTAACGATGTACATGCTTTGTTTTGAATCCCTAAACACTGGAGATATAAGGGAGATAAACCCTCGCTAACCCCCTTGAGACTTGAAGTATGAGTTTCTTCTCGCATGAAAAACCCTCACATGTAACCCAGGGGCAAGGTAGATGTCAGCTAGTCGGACCAAGCGTTCGGGCTTTCATAAAGGAGTGTATTTGAGGATCCATTACATTCTACTATGCTAATCAAGAGGTCCAAAGACCAGAAGCCACAATGGTTATCCATTATTTTAATCAAGAGGTCCAAAGATTGGAAACCCCAATGGTTATCCTTCATCAACCAAAGAATGAAGCAGTCGCAACCCTCGCAAAGCAATCAAGACAAAGAGTGTCACACGACTTGTTCAAAAAGAAAAAAAGAAAAAAAGAGAAATGAAAAGCCCGCTAAGTCGAAACTTGAAAACAAGCGACTTAGGCAAAAATTAGGGCATCCCGCTGAACTTCACATTCAAAGATTCACAAGAATCAGTCCAGGAAAAAGTTAGGGATAAGCAAAATAATGCAAAAGCGAAAGACGAAAAGGATTACACAAGAAAGATCCTTAAGCAAGAACAAAGTCGTATGGCACAGACACGAAAGACAAAGGAGTGACTGACTCCAAATAACAACTTGATTGGTGCCTAAACCGATAGCAGCAATGGTTCCTCGACCGATACGAAACCCTTGTGAAAGGTGAGCGCTTGTGAAAATTAGTTGAACATAGGAACGGAGGACATCATGAAGAGGGGTGGGCACAAATAAACTTCGAGCCTATATCCTTTGTTTCTATAACCATGAACCAGGCCACGATATAACCCTCAAAAGTCCTAACTGAAACAGGGTTAATTTGAGAGCGTACTACCACGATGGCCACGTTCCTGACTCCTATGAGTTGTGCTAAAAGATACTTGTTGGTATTGCATGTACATACTTTCATTTCTTCAAAAATAATGTCGTATCTTAACCAGTGATTCACTCACAAAGGTTTGCGACACCTTTTTAATAAAGACTTCAAGATTAACATGTGTGTTGAATTAGAATTTCCATTCTCATAATAAACATTTTCTGCCTGCATACATTTGTTTGACATCATAAATGGTTCACATGCGGAAATTCAGTCTAGAAGCTTAAGCTTGCCAAGTTGAGAAGTCTAAAACTTCTGAAAGACAGTCATGTCGAGGTGCACTTTTCCGAGAAAACTCCATTGAGTAAGGACTTTCCTAACCAGTCATGATAATATTCAACCAATATGGGGCAATCAACTCGAGAGCAATTGGTCAAAGACTCATACTGGGGCAAGCCACCCCAATCGCACGAGCATTCATTCTTTCCCGAAGACAAATAATCGGAAGTTCAGAATACCAGAGCAAATATACTCCTGAAGAGTTTAAAGACAACAAGTCTTTTGTAAAATCCTCTTAAGTTAAAGCCCGAATCAAAGCAAATGATCCCTAGCACGAGACTACTTGAAATCTTTTCTCCTCAGCAGGACGCGGTTCAGTTTCTTTATTCCCAACAGACGCATGAAAGTTAGCCCCAGTAAAGTCGTCAAACTTTTCTTCAGTAGGTTTCCTTGATCTTATTTCCCAGCAGATCTCAAACCAAATCCTTCTATTCCCCAGCAGAGCAATAAGGATCATCCCTAGCAAGAGTCATCTTCCCGTAGTGAAACACTTCTTACAAGAATCCAGAAATTCCCGGCAGTTAGCTGAACGGTTCCCTTCCCCACAAAGGTTTGGAAAATTCAGGTAGACAATAGAGTTCTCCTCAGCAGAGCCTTGACAGGTCTTCCCCCAGCTAAGTCTAAAAGTTGTCGATTCCCCAACAAAATCTGTGGGGTGAGATTCAATCCCCAACAGTTGAGGCATTCCCTAGCAGGGACTTCAAATCTAAAGCCCAATTTATTTTTGGCAAAGGTAATAAGTCGAGACAGACTAGTCAAACCCTTCTCCAACAGAAATATCGGCAACCATTTGTATTCCCCACAGAATCAGCAAGGATTTGTTATTTCCGTGTCATGAATTTCCTTTGTACCTATCCCCCAGTGTCATGGGGCATCGTGTCATACAATTCAGCACGTGTGTATTAAATTCAAGGTTGATATGGCAATTTATTCAAAGTCCAACCTCAGATCGGCCAAAGTCCATCCTCTGGGTGGAAAATTCTCAAAGTCCAGCCACAGATTGACCAAAGTCCATCCTCCGGGTGGCGAATTCTCAAAGTCTCCCGTAGTGAGCAATTTTCCCCCGTAGTGTGGCGAATTTCCAAAGTCTCTCGTAGCGAGCAGCGGCCCCCGTAGTGTGGCAAAACATTGAAGTCTCCTGTAGTGAGCCAAAGTCTCCCGTAGCGAGCAGCAGCCCCCGTAGTGTGGCAAAACATTGAAGTCTCCCGTAGTGAGCCAAAGTCTCCCGTAGCGAGCAGCAACCCCCGTAGTGTGGCAAAACATTGAAGTCTCCCGTAGTGAGCCAAAGTCTCCCGTAGCAAGCAACAGCCCCTGTAGTGTGGCAAAACATTGAAGTCTCCTATAGTGAGCCAAAGTCTCCCGTAGCGAGCAGCAACCTCCGTAGTGTGTCAAAACATTGAAGTCTCCCGTAGTGAGCCAAAGTCTCCCGTAGCGAGCAACAACCCCCGTAGTGTGGCAAAACATTGAAGTCTCCCATAGCTGAGAAATGGGCCCCCGTAGTGTGGCGAATTTTCAAAGTCTCCCGTAGCTGAGCAATGTAGCCCCGTAGAGTGGTAAGATTTCCAAAGTCTCCCGTAGCTAAGCAACGTATCCCTGTAGAGTGGTAAAGTATTAAAATTCCCCGCAGTATGGCAAAGCATTCGGAAAACCACTCGTTCTGTGGAATGTCATTAATATCCCAGCAAAAGTCCACCCGTAGCGTGGCAAATCAATAACCCCCCAGCATTATTCCAAAGCATTCATCTGATTACTACTCTTCACATCCGAGTTCTCCACAAGAAGAGTTCAAATGGTTGGGTTTATTTCCCTGTTCTCTTTCATCGAGTGCAAATTTTCTGGTTGTTTTTAGTATTCAATCCTTACATACTTCAAATGTCTGAAAGCGACTTCTATCATCCATTCAAGTCTACAGTGATTGAATAGGGGCGGCTGTAACACCCCAAAATTTGCCCTCTTATTTATTATCAACCTCGAGCGATTTACGCTTCATTCCCGCATCATTCTGCATACCATTGCATCGCATTTGAAAATAAATAAATAAATAAATAAATCATCATCATTTGCATACGCATGAGGTGAGTGGTCGATCGAGGCTTACCAAACATTGGAGTTCAAGAGAAAAATAATATCCCAAAAATAATCCAAACCATTTCCAAGCTAACCAACCAAAAAGGGAAAAATTCACCTTTCTCTCCTTTTTCTTTCACTTTTCCTTCCACTTTCTTTCCACATTTCCTTTCATTTTTTCCCTCTTGTTTTTCCACTTCAATTCCACTCCATTTCCCTTGGATGCTTCTACCATGTTCTACAGCATTCTAGAGTATTCCATGGAATATTCCAAGGAATATTCCAATGAATATTCCTTCTCCAACCCTAACCCTAACTAACTACTAACCTAACTCCATTCCTAAACCTAACTCCATTCCCATACCTAGCTCCAAGCCTAGCCCCTATATAATCACTAATCACTTCAATGCAAAAGGTTCCCAAGTTTCCAAATTTTTCACTCTCTCACAATCACTTCTTCTCTCCCACTTTTCCTCCACTTTCCCTTTTCACCAAAGCTTTTTGAAGAAGCTCTTCAAGTTTCACATTGAAACTTGAAGATCTTGAAGCTTAGCCTCCAACCTCCATTGATTTGTGGATTGTAGAAGAAGAAGCTATTGATTTTGGTGAAGATTTCGGCTTATCGGAAGTGCACGAAGGTTCAAGCATCAAGAACGCATTTATTTTGCGGATTCGCGGTTTTCTTGGTTTTCTCTTCGATCAAGTTCCGATTCTTGCAACATCCACCGAAGCACTTCTCCGCTTCATAGGTTGGTGATCTAAATCACTTCTCCTTTAAGTTATTCTCTTCATCTTGCCATTTTGGCGTTCTTTGATTGCTTTTCGTATTGCTTGTGATCGATTACATTTCCGTTATGTGCTGCTTGCGATTTGTGATTTTTATTGGATTAGAAGTTAAGGTGTAGATGGTTATAGGTTCTAGCAAATGTAAATAAGCCCTAATTGAGTAGAAATTAGTGTTAACATGTTCCTAGGTGTGTAAGAAATCATTAGAAGTGAGTTTGTGGCCAAAAGCACTTATTTCTAAACTTTTTTTCACATTCTGATCAGTGTTAACCGGTTAACCATTTGGTTAACCGGTTAATGCATGCGTTTTAGCCACAAACCAGTGTTGTTTTAGGTCCGTTAACCGGTTAACCATTTGGTTAATCGGTTAACGCTGTTAATTTTTGGATTTTTTGCTTATTTGATAGCTTAGTCTTGCTTTCTAGTGCCTCTAATGTTCATGCATGTTTAGGTACTGATTTTAGGGAATTTTCTAGGTTGGTTTCGACATCTCATCCCCCCATTTCGAGTCGTTTCGACGAGTTTCCGTTCATATTGCGTATTATGTGAGCAACTCTTTAGTTTTGTATGATAATAAATTTTATGCGTTTGTGCTTTCATCATATGCTTTATCATATGTTTTATCATATGCTTTGTATGCATTGCTAGCCTTTATACACATGTCTTATTTTAAACAAATAATGTCCTTGAATTTCTGAAATTCGTAAAATGAATCGATTCATTCGCATCATGCATTGATTCATGCTGTAGAAATGATTCTGGAAATTCTGCTATGAATCGATACATTCGCAACATGCATCGATTCATGCTGTAAGAATGATTCTGGAATTTCTTCTATGAATCGATACATACGCAACATGCATCGATTCATTGTATTTTCATTTCTCTGTTTTTCTTCATTTGTTCAGTATGTATCGATTCATGATATTATGCATTGATACATAACAGTATAAATAGCATCATGTATCGATTCATTCGTATAGTGTATCGATTCATTTTTCTGTTTCACTTCTAACAGAATCTGTCAAGTATATGTTTGGTTTTCTGTTAGTGTAGAATAGAAGATAGTAATTGCAGACGAAATTTAAGGTCAGGCATATTGAAGAACACATCAAGAAAAGTAATTTCAGGGTGTACAATTCAAGGTTGAGCAGGATTGAAACCTAAGAATCAAATTCATCTTCATCATCTTCTCAAATACCTTGATTCAAGAACATCAACAATGAATCAGTGTTGTTTTGTGAATTAGAGGTTTATGAGATAACGTTCAGTGGTACGATCAGTGATCCAGCTGAGTTGAAGAGTGAAAGAAGGTTTCAAGGAAAAACCATCTGGGTTTTCCTTCAAGAACGGGCGTGTTCTTGAGGGTTTGTCAGTCACGTTTATAAAACAGATTCAGCCGCAGCGTAAGGTTTGGAAATAGGGAGATTTCACAAATAGATCGTGGAACCGGTGAATTGTTTGTATTACTTGCAGGGAATCTAGATTTGGCTCATATCAAGTGAAGGTTGATACAATAGGAAGATCTAGGTGTATAGATTTCTGGTGTTTGTATATCAACCTTGTAAACGACGATTTCAGCAATATTGATATAAAAGTTCTCAATTTCGGTTAGAAATTGAGAGGGAGACGTACCCACACGCGAGGACGAACGTGGGGAACTTCCTTACCAAATCTATGTGTATTGTATTTCTTCTCCATCACTATTTACGTTTTTAATCAGTTTTGATTCATTGGAAATAGTTTTTGTGATAGGTGCATTCATTACTTTTACAGCTTGTGTGTTTAAATCTTTATCATCTCAATTACAAATCCAACACTTTATCACATGTCCGGTCTTCTAGTGGCTGGTCCAGAATAGACGCAAATTTATTAGGGACCGTGTTTTCCGCTAATCTTTAAAAACTCTGAAAAGTCTTTTAAATCCTTGTTAACAAGGAGGTGATCCATTCAACCCCCCTCTAGATCACTAGCCACAGCGTCTAACATATTATGCATTTATGTGTTCCTTTGTGTATAATTCGATTTCTTGCATTTTGTTGCTATGTTTATGCATCATTTGGCATGTGAATAATCTTGTTGCATTCTGTTTTTACATCTTACGCATTGCGTTAAATCATTTTGCATTTCATCGTATCAATGTATGTTGCATTTCACATAATCACGTATGTATGTGCCTTTGGTTGCATTTGGTTGCATGTTTGATCATAACATTCACATCAATTCAATTCTGAATTTTGCATTGAGCTTGGCATTTTTGTTGATCTATCATATTACATGTTCACGATCAATGCTCATTATGTTCATATTCCATGTTCTTGTGCCACATTTTGCATACTTGTTGCATGGTCAACCATGTGATGCATTCTTGCATAATCCCTAAAAAATGCTCATGTTCATTCAATTATGTATGTTGACCTATGTTCAAAGGCATGTTCATGATGAATTAGTATATTTTTCACTGAGTTTATGCACTAAAAAATGAAAATAATCAAATATGTAATTTGCATTTCATAGTTGACTTTGCATATAGGTGTTGTAGAATACATGTTGTTTGTCATGTTTGCATGCTGTATTTGACTTTTCACACCTACCTTTTCATGCTGCATGCTGGCTGTAAAAAGTTGCTTTGTGTTATGCATTGTTTTCATAGCTGTTTGTGTAGGCTGTAATAGGTATTGTATTTTTGTCTTAGCATTTTTTTTAGTTCTCTAGAACTAAAATAGAGTTTAGATAGAGTCCTAGAGTTGTTATGATTTAATTGGTGTATGTTTGCTTTATTATTTTTAATAAAATGCAACACTAACCTTTGTTTTGTAGGGAGGGAAAGGTATGTTTCCTTACACCTTATCCTTTTATTTTTTTATGCATTTTTTTATGCATTTAATTCATTTTTTCCTTCCATATTTGTGATTGGTAGGAACCCCCTTTGTTAGGACCAACTTATCTTCCTTAGGAAGTAAGTTGCATCCTTTTTTGCTTTCTTTTCCTTTTCTTCCTTAGGAATAGAAAAACCTCATAAACCATTAGGATCTCCCTTTTGTGCATAATAAATAACTTAGGGTTGGTCTTAGTCCCCCTTAGTTTTTGTCCTTTTCTCCATTTGAGTCTTCTTCTCTCATATTCAAACAAAATCTAAAACACACTTAATAAAAGATTGAAATAGTCTCTTGCGCATAGCCTTATTCCATGGGGCACTCATATTCATTCCATCTTGGAATAGTGTGGGCTTGTCTAGCATGATGTACAAGTCTAATCATGAGACTATCTTCACAAACAATAAGCTCCAAAACACTTCTCATAAAAGACAATCAACAAAGACATCGCGTCTTCTCTTCTCATCTCCTAATCTTTGCGGACGAATACAACTTGCCTTGACAGTTCAAACAACGATACGTTAAACACCCTCGAGTCAGAGCCGGTAACTCTTGTGCTAGAGCTATGGCAACGTCATCCTAAAAAATACAAGGCGAACTACGTCGACTCTGATCCTCATTATCCCGATGAGGTACGTAGGCAGCGGGGTAGGGCCCGTTCGAGCATATTCTTTATTTTCCCTACATTTCCCTCTTTCTTTCCATTCTATTTTCTTATTCCTTTCTCATTTCCATTCCCATTCCGTTTAGCAGTTTTGTTCAGCAGCACTTTATTTTCTCACCCTTTGAAACAAAACAAGCATGTGTGGATCCCGTCGGGTACGAAGGACGGTCTGGGATGCTAATACCTTCCCAGGTCATAACCGACTCCCGAACCCAGATCTTTGGTTCGTAGGATCTTGTCTTTTCCTTCTTCCTCAGGTTTGTGTAGCATTACCTTTTCCGTTCCATTCGGGATAAAAATGCCTGGCTAGCGACTCTACCTTTTCTGCGCCACTTTTGCGTTTGTACTAGGATGAAAATCCCAGGAGCGACACCAACCACTTTCACGCCAGTTGGTCCGAACTTGATTACATCAACATCAATCAAGTCTTGCACTTGGCGTTGAAACATTTTGCACTCTTTAATGTCATGGCTTGGCGCCCCTGAATGAAAACTACAGTGGACTTGCCATCCCTTCCCCTGGGTATTATATTAGGAAATGCAGCCAACTGGCGAAGCTCAATCACTCTCAAATGCAATAGATGTTGAAGCAGGTCATCAGGATACATTGGTAAAGGATCAAAGATTCTTTCCTTCTTCTGTTGTTGCTGAAGTAGTGTTACTAGAGGAGTTTCAACCATAACCTGCTGATGTGGCAACTTGAGAACCCACGGCTTACGAATTTCAGATGATCCTTGGCCCCCAGGGAATACCTCTTTCTCTCTTGCAACAAGTGAGGGAACCTTTCCTTGCCTAGCCTCCTGAACAGGCGCAAATCCTATTACTCCAGAATCAGTAAGCTTCTGAACTTTTAACTTGAGCATCTTGCAACTCTCTACATTATGACCAAATACTCCAGAGTAGAATTCACATCTGGCCTTGAGATTAGTACCCATAGGGTACTTGGTGTGCGGAGATCCCACATCAATTGGCTTGATCAACTTCAATTCTAGCAGGAGTGGTAGTAACTACGCGTATGGCATAGGAATTTGATCCAATTTCTTCTCAACTTTCTCTGTCTTGAGATCCTCAGAAGATAATGTCCTGTGGGAAGACTCCGTCAGTGGAGATTTAGGAAAATACCCATGCTCTTTCACAAGTTCCCCAGACATCGGAAGAGTCGGAACTTCGGTTTGCAGCAGCAAGCAACTGACCATCTTTTTTCTTTAGTAGCGCCTTCAACATATCTGCGATCTGATTCATCAGAGTCTTCATCTCATTGACCTCTTCCCTCAATGTTTCATGATCCTGGGACAATGCTCGAATGTCCATTTTGAAATACCCCAGTTGGGTCTTCATTAAAGTCACCTCCACCCGGAGTTGTTCCACATCCATGCCCTGAGAATTCTGACTCAAGTTGGCCATTCTGACAAGAAACCCGATCAAGATAATAATTTGTCTTTAAAATCTTGTTACAATGAAAGTGACTGAAACAGAAAAGACATTAGGAACCTGTAGTTATACCTGAAAAACAAGGAGATAAGTGATATGTATGCAATGCAACTATTTGTGTTCCCCCAGTCAGGAGTTTGATGCCCCCAGTTCCGGTATTTAGCAGAAAATGACCCAGATGGCTTTTGGAAATTGACCTTCCCTCATGAGATTTCCTTGAGAGGTATTCAGATCATGATAGCCTTAGACAACCAGGTTTTAGTGCACTCAGAAAAACAAGAAAACTGAACAAAAAGAACTACTATATAAAGCAAAACCCATAAGGCAAGAGTTACAACAATTCCCCGAGGGTTACAAGTCTTACAAATAAAGTGCAGGAAAGATAAATGAGACTCCTACAACAAACCTGTAGGTAATCTGAAACAACAACTAAAACTCTAAGATGCAAGAAGATTTTTCCTCTTCTCCTGTAAGTCCCAACTCTACCCTAGCTTTCTTCACCCCAACTATCAACTTGAGATCTGCAATCTCCCTGAGTGCTTCCTCCAAAGCCTGCTGACTCTGTACCAACTGTTGGGTATTCTCCCTCCGTATTTTGTGAACTTTCTCCATCTCATCTTTCTGGTCTTGGATCTGTAGCTTGTAAGCCTTCCCTTTTTCCTCATACATCTTTTGATCCATGTCCCTCATTTCCTGCAACCAAGTAATGGATTGTCAAGCTTCTCTGAGAGTCTTATGAGTCTTTTTATACTCTGCTTCTCTCCTTGAGTCCATCAAACCTCTTATTTGTAAGCAGGCTTCCCTCCCAACAAACTCATTCTCCTTAGCTTCCTGGGCTCTCTGTATCTTCTGGAGCTTATCCTTTATTTCTTCTTTAGAAATGACTGCACGATGGTACAAACCAGTCATCTCCGTATTCTCAACTCTTAACTCCTGTATCAATGCTTCCAGCTTCTTGTATTTTTCAACAGAGACAATGGCCTGAACAGGTACTTCCTTTGGGTACAATGGAGCTTCAGCTGAAAATGTAAGAGAGAAAGTGTCCACTCTATCTCGTAACCAAGCAGCAAAAGGAGAGTACGTCTTCAGATCCACCTTTCCAAACTCCTTCTTACCTTCCCTGGTCTTCACTTCCCAAGCATGGGATGCATGAATAACCAACTTCTCATTTCCTTCTGTTGGAAAATACAAAGACTCAGCTAACTCTTCATTGGATGGAAGATTCTTCAGAGGGTAGCCAAAATTCTTTCTGGACAACACCGGATTGTAACTTATCACTCCTTTTCTTCCTAGTAGAGGTACATTAGGAAATTCACTACACCTGGTAATGATCTCTTTTCCCACTAAATCTCTGTTGCATCCCCAAGCTATGTCATCAGAAGTTAGCCCCATCAATCTTCTAGCCCACTTCCACTCCGGCTTAAGATCCTTGAATGGACCTGACTTTGGAAGCCTCTTAGCAAACCACTCGGAAAATAAAGGAGTACAATAATTCACATACCCCTTTCTTTTCTCGTTTTTGTAATGGACACTATAATAGAAATCCCCTAGCAATGTGGGCACTGGGTTTCCTTTGATGAAAATAGTGACGGCTTCCATATTGCTCCAGCCTTTCTCTCCAGGAAACAAACTTATCCCATACACCATTAAGACCAACAGTGCACTGAACTCTAACCACTTGTTTCCCAAGGCAAAAACATGAGCTTCTGTGATAAGAAAGTCCAAGGCAAATCTTTTTCCTTTACCAGACTCCAAGCATATCTTTACCCTAAGCATACTTAGATGGAAAGCACTTTCTATATCATCATATGGAGGAACCCTTTCTGAAGCATAATAAGGAATACTCCCTTTAATAGGAATCTTCAGAATTTCAGAAACATCTTCAAAGGTAGAAGCTAGAATATAATTTGGGAACACAAAAATTCTTAGATGAGGATCGTAGAACTGCAACAAGGAATGAAGACTATCTCTCTGATCAACAGTAGGCTTGTTCATGTAGCCCAAAATATTCCCATACTTGCTTCTGAAATCATCTAAAACCTTGTCGTTTATTAAGCCCATCAATTTCTGAATACCCTCAAATTCTGGTTGTGGAAAAGTATAATGCATATTCCTCTTTCTAGGAGTCTCTCTATTTTCTGCCATCTAGATAAGGGACAATTACCGGAACTGGGTACAATATGCAAATAACAACCTAAAAATGAAAACATAAACAGTTAATGTGAGTATGATGCAATGCAAATGCAATGTAGGCATATGATCAACATCTGGGACTGACTGGATAATGAATATTAAAGCCAAGTGACCATGAACCAGAATCCTCTGAATAAAGCCCCATGAGTAATAATTCAGTCTCAAATAAGCCCAGATCAAAAATCAGATAACCCAAGAACTACAGAATCAAAGTAACCATATCAAGTCATAGGACTGCACTGGTAATGAGGGTATGATGAGGTTAAGGGCTCCTGTAAACCCCTCCCCTTCTCACGGGTGTGCTCCGGGTCAAACATCACGAACTCTTAAAGTCGAGTAGCAATAATACGTTCACCATTTCCGAGAAATGGCTCATGATCAAATCAGGGAATCAGTTAAGCATTATGTACTACTCAGGGAGGCCTCAGCGTGATTCCGGGAAAAACAAGCATCCCTTATAAGTTCCTAGCTTCGAGCGCTGAAATCGAGAAACAATAGTACATTCAGCCAGTGGGATACAGTACTATCGTCACACGACAAGATGCTTTGACTGAGTTCCTATAAGAAAACCAGGCCATCCTATGCGAGTTCCCAGTGGGCCCTCGGGTGCGAATGGGGTTGCCACATAACGTGGTCTGCCATTATCACCATTGGAGAGGGTTGTTTCCACAAAGGTCCTCAATAATCGGTCCCTAGATGCACATAACTATCAAGGTCGTGTAATGATCCAAGAAAGATTCCTGCATCAAAACATTTCCAAGACGGTCGCAAGTCTGGGTGTGGAACTCACTACTACCAACATAGCAAAATGCCATGAAGCCAAAGTGACTGTCCATGCTAAGTCCTAAGGTGCACTCGAGCCCCGGTTACGAGCTCATCTCACAGTAAAAATCCTCAACCCACCAAAAGAAAACCAACACAGCCAGACAGTCCAGTATATACATATGATGCATGAAATTAAATACTGAAAATTGTAAATAAAGCTATAAATAAGATTGTACATAAAACAGTAAAATTAACACGCAACATCAAACATAAAACACCCAATGAAACAGAAACACGCAAGCGCTAGGAGAGACTCTCAAGGGGAGACCAGAGATTCTGGGTTCGATCCCCAGCAGAGTCGCCAGTTGTCGCTCCCTGGATTTCCATCCTGGTACAAACGCGAAAGTGACGCAGAAAAGGTATAGTCTCCAGCCAGGCATTTTTATCCCGAAGGAACGAGAATGGTAATGATGCACAAACCAGAGAAAAGAAAGGAAGGATACAGGTCCTGGGAACCAAAGAATATAGGTTCAGGAGTCGGTTACAACCTGGGAAGGTATTAGCACCCCAGATCGTCTGTCGTACCCGACGGGATACATGCTTGCAAAGAAACAGTTTCAAAGGGTGAAGAAATGAAAGTTGCTGCAAAAAGAAAGACTGGAACTGGATAAGAAAAGAAAAGAAATGGGGAAAATGTAGGAAAAATAAAAGAGTGCTCGAATGGGACCTACCCCGCTGCCTACGTACCTCATCTGGACATGTGGCTCAGAGACGCCGTAGTTCCCCTACCTAGGGGTGGAAAGATTGCTTGTGTTTTAAAATCTTGAACTGCTTATGTCAATGTTCAGGTGTTGTAGGCTCGAACAACGAGTACGTAACCGTCTTGCAAAGTGACAAGTAGGAGAAAGTTTGTACATTATGAATGAAGGTGATAAGAGAAGAAGTCCCGAAGGAGAGACGATTATTCTTTGTCCAGTGTTTTTTAGGAGTTTTTTATTGGTGTGGCACAAGAAAGTGAATTCAAGTCTGTTTCCATGGAATGTGTATTTGCTACTACATTCCAAGATGGAATAATAGAACATGCACACCAAGTAAGGGGAATTTATCAAAGACTTGTTTCCAAGGGTTAGGGCCTAAGCTCACTAATTTGTTAAACTTATTAGATGTTTTTGGGTTTTTTTTATGAAGAAGTGTTTTTTATGCTTTTCTTGATGAAGATAGTCTCATGATCAGACTTGTGCATCATGCTAGACAAGCTCATACTATTCCAAGATGGAATTACTATGAGTGCCCCATGGAATAAGGCTATTACACAAGAGACTACTTCGAACCTTATTTAAGTGTTTTTTAAGTTTTGTTTGAAGGTAAGAAGAGAGAGAGAGAGAGCCACAAAGGAGCTTAAAGGTAAAAAGACTAATGGGGAAAGTCTACTCCTAAAGTTATCATGCAAGGATGGGCCTAGGTTAGTGAGGTTTGAAATCTATACTAATGAAGATGAAGGAAAGAAAAGAAGAAGAAGAGGAGAATAAAAAGAGAGAAGAAGAAAGCTAGAATACAATTTACTCCTCTAAAGGAGATAAGTTGCTTCCAAAGGAGGAAGAAATGAAGTTAAACAAGTGATAGAATAAGGCACATCTCAATCACAAGTTAAGAAGGCAATAAAAGAAGAAGAGAAAAGAATTGGAGATGTGGGAATCGCATCCACACCTCTTACTCACCATAGCCCCTGAAATGGTTAGAAGTATTCACAAATGATAAGAGAAAAACAAATAAGACCAAATGAAATGAGGACAAGCAAATGATCATATCAATCCACCACAACTAGAATGAAAACTTCACATCCAACTACTAAGACCAAGCACACAACATCACATAAGAAGTAGAGCAAAAGGTCACAAACAAATAGCAAAGAAGAGTGGGAGAAATTAGATGAAGACATGAGATTAAGATGAGCAAACAAGGCAATCATTAATAGGTAAAACCAAAACCAAAACCTAAACATGTTTAACAAGTACCTAAAAATAAGATCTAAACATCAATTAAAGCAAGCAAACACATAAGAAGTCAAGTGGGAGAAGCATGAAGAAGCTAAAGGTTAATTGAAGCATGCATATGAATGTGTAACCTAAAGCACAAGCAACTCAAAGCAAACAAAGTTATGATCCACATATCAAGACCATGGGCATATACACATGTTAAATGAAACTTAAACAACCTATAGGAGTTTGAACAAGTGCCCTCCTAACCTAATAAGCAAGCATATGTTAAGGAAGAACTCAAATTAGAGCAAGCAAGCAAGAAAATCCATATCAAATAAAACATGCATCCAAAAATTCCACAAATAAACACATGGGTTCTTCAAACCTATAAAATCAACATACCAAATGGAGAGGTACAAAAACATAAGGAAACTATGGTAATGTAAATCATACATGGCAATTAGGGTTTTGAATCCTACACTCAAAGCAACTTGACAAAATATAATCATACAATCCCTAAAAATTATAAGATAAATAATTCATAAACTTCATCATGTTATAAATCCATAGCAAAAAGAACCAGATCCAAAATCAATTCCATGTTCAAGATAAAAATTATACAAGTCAGCATGTGAATTAAAAGAATTAAAATAAGGAAAATAATCTCAACAATTAATTCAGGCGTGAAAATAAAAAATAAATGAAAAATAAAAGTGCAAAAAATTAGAGAAACTCAAATTAACATTCATGATTTTTTTGGTAATTTTTAAATGCTTCTAAGTATTTTTTTTAAAATTAAAAAAGAAAACAAATAATAAAAGAAATAAAACTAAGAACACAAGGCAAGGAGGTGCAAGAAGCAAGTAGACTTAGTTCAAACTATTGGGCTTAAAAGAAAGGGAGGTGCGCATAACAAGCTAGGTCTAAGGGATTTAGCGTGTGTCTCATATAATTATGGTGGAATTTCAATTAATTCAGAAAAACCAAAGCCACCAGATCAAGGCAACGCATGAGATTAGGTCAACAAGATCAGTTGAGTCAACAAACAACAAGATTAGCGCGTGTGTGCATCATAACTATGGTGTAGTGGCAAGCATTTGGCATTATCAGAAAATTAAAACATAAAATGAAGCATGTGCCTGAGAGCGTGTTTTTTTAATGTGTTGGCATTTTTTGGATCGAACAGATCAAAGATCTAATGGCTAAGGAGTTGTCTTCCTCAAATTCAAATCATAAAACAATTCCAGAATCCGGCGACCAGAGCCCTAGCTCTAGCGCCGAAAAATTCAAATGAAAGAACAAAGATCCACAGAAATGGATGCAAACTTCCAGATCCAACAATTCAAACACGTAGAACAAGAATATGAGCTTAGATTTTCCAATAGACCATCACATAAAGAAAATCGAAGCAAAACAAAATCATGGGTTGAACTTTATCTCAATCCTATAGTCTCATTTCTCAATCATTTTTAAATCTAAATACATCATTGGACTCAGGGAAGCATGAGGATCATTTATCACACAAAAAATTCAAGTTCTAGATCTATGACTTGAGCACTCACCTGAGACTTGCAATGCTCGAATTAGCTTGAAAGAAACCTCCAAGAGATGCAGATCTTCCACTTGGAATCTGTCCTTGCAAAATAAATGCAAGAGAGAGCTCGAAAACCTCTGGATCTACCTTTTTTGACTCCAAATGCACCTTGCTTGTACTTTGTGAAAATTTGAGAATTAGCTTGAATGAAGCCTGGATTTATGATCTAAAGAACGTGAGGATGAAGAATATCCAATTGGTTTTGGTAATGAGTGTTTGTATGAAGAGGGTTTGAAAGGAATGACACGTGAGAATGGTGTGAGTGGAAAGAATTTGCATTTGTGCATGAAGTGTGTGATCTCTTCTTTCACTAGTGCTCTCTCTCTTTATTTTGCACATGCTGATCACACTTGATTTACTAATCCAAAAAAGAATTAATCCCGACCCTTGGATGCTTGTGTCATGCTTTTGATGTGAATTTGCATTTTTGCACTTTATGAAATACTCCTTCATCCATGCACGATTTTTGTGGTTTCTTTGGAGCAAAGTCTCTTTTATGCAATGCAATATGATACCGTGACCTAATTTTGTCCATAACTCAGCTTGAAAACAAGATACAAGGCATTTTGCAACTTGGTGGAAAGTTGAATTTCATGTAAAACCCTAAAAACATGCCAAGTTCAAATGATCATAACTTTTCAACCACAAATTCTATGGTGATGTTCTTGTATTTTTTGAAAATGGGAGAGCATACTCTACAACTTTCATCTTCAAGGAAATTTCATTTGAGGTCATCTTGGTCATGAAAGAAGCCTTTGAAAACTAGGGCAAAACTTACCAAAAGTGGAAACTTTCATTATAAGCCACTTGCCAAAAATGGAAAATTCTTCAAAACCTTTTTATTCTTGATATTTGAGATCACCAAAGCCCCTCTTTGACCTTAAGAAGGTCCCTTGACCTAAAAATGGGATTGGAGCCCTTGAACTCTCATAGTTGAGTTTTCAGATGTCCAGTTTGACCAATTTCTTCACTTACAAGTAACTGAAGGATTGACTAACTTCCTCAATGAATTTTCTCACCAAATTTCACACATAGGCTTCAAATATCATATAAAGGCCTTTTACCACAAGAATTGGTCAAAGATATGAGAATAACTTGCTCATATGCAAAAACCTAATTAGGGTTTTAACTGTGTAGGAGAAAGTTGCTTACTTAATCTTCTGATGATCTTTCACCCTTCTTGACTTTTGTGGATGACTTTAGGCTTGTATAAGACATGAGAACACCTTGTGAGCTTCTTGAAATTTAACTTGGCCTTTGTCTTGACTTGTAGCACCTCCAATTCCCAGATGATTGATCATATGCCCTATGCTAGAACATGTGGGTATCATGCTTCATTTTTCTATGCTAAATGTTAGAATATGGTATGCTTATTCCATGCTCATGATATGTAAATGATGATAAAAAGGAGAGGACAAATTTGGGGTGCTACAGCTGCCCCTATTCAAGCAACTATTAATCTGAAAAGAACGAAAGCAACGACTATCGGCCGTTCGAGATGAACTGTGGTTGAATACCAAGAAGAACCAGAAATTTGCACTCTGCTAGAGAAGAAAAGAAATGGGAGATAAACCAATCAAAGATAACAAACTTCTTGGAAACCTTGGTGTGATGAAGAGTAACTCATAACCAAAACCTTTTATATATTCAACATAAAACAGAACACACGAGCTCCCTTCAAACAAAACTATTATGCTAGGTGAATAATAAACAAACCTGTTACGCCAGATGAATAATAAACAACCTGCTACGCCAGGTGAATAAAATCTAGGAAGGACGAGCCCTCTTCATATATCTTGCGTAGATATATGGTGCTTAAGACGGACGAGTCTTCTTCGGATAACCTGTTACGCCAGGACCGATAGTGCACTTAAGCCTGTGGGATAGACATGCACAATCAGGATAGACGAACCTTCTTCATATACCTTGCGTAGATATATGGCTCTAGGACGGACGAGCCCTCTTCACAAATCTTGCTTAGATAGGTGGTGCTTAAGACGGATGAGTCTTCTTCGGAAAACCTGTTACGCCAGGACCGGTAAACCTTTTGATGTTTAATCCCATCGTCAGGACTTCAAACCTCTTTAATACATATGAGTATTGGATGATAATCAAGGAAACACGGACGAGTGCCCTAAGTCAATGATACGGACGAGTATCAGACGATGATCAAAGAAACATGGATGAGTGCTTCAGGTAATGATACAGACGAGTATCAGCCACCGATATGGACGAGTACCAGAAAAGATATCAAACACGGACGAATGCTTGAAAAAGATAACATGGACGAGTGTTAAAAATGATACGGACGAGTATCAAAAAGATACCAAACACAGACAAGTGCTTGAAACAAGATAACATGGACGAGTATTGGAAAGATATCAAACACAGATGAGTATTTGTCAAAAGATAACACGGAAGAGTGTTAGGGGTGATACAGACGAGTATCAGAAAGGTATCAAACACGGACGAGTGTTTTCCAAAAGATAACACAGACGAGTGTTAAAAACGATACGGACGAGTATCAGAAAGATATCAAACACGGAGGAGTGTTTGTCAAAAGATAACACGGACGAGTGTTAGAAACGATACGGACGAGTATCAGAAAGGTATCAAACACGGACGAGTGCTTGTTAAAAGATAACACGGACGAGTGTTAGAAATGATACAAATGAGTATCAGAAAGATATCAAACACGGACGAGTTTTTGTCAAAAGATAACACGGACGATTGTTAGAAACGATATGGACGATTATCGGAAAGGTATCAAACACGAACGAGTGCTTGTTAAAAGATAACACGGACAAGTGTTAGAAACGATACGGACGAGTGTTAGAAACGATACGAACGAGTATCAGAAAGATATCAAACACGGACAAGTGTTTGTCAAAAGATAACACAGGCGAGTGTTTGAAATGATATGGATGAGTATCGGAAAGGTATCAAACACAGACGAGTGCTTGAAAAAGATAACACAGACGAGTGTTAAAAACGATACGGAAGAGTATCGGAAAGATATCAAACATGGACGAGTGTTTGTCAAAAGATAACACGGACGAGTGTTAGAGACGATATGGACGAGTATCAGAAAGATATCAAACATGTACGAGTGTTTGTCAAAAGATAACATGGACGAGTGTTAGAAACGATACAGACGAGTATCGGAAAGGTATCAAACATGGAAGAGCGCTTGAAACAATGCAGACGAGCATCAGGAAACCGTTAAACACATACAAGTGAAGGAGAGCTAGAGAACTAACACAGACGAGTGTTAGGGATGATACAGACGAGTATCAATAAAACGTTTGATTTGCAAGGAGAGTAACAACTCTGTAGAGGAGAATACTTTATGTAGAACTCGTGATCGATATCTGTCTCTTTCCATGTCTGAACGGATTTAAACCATTTATTTAGCCATCCCCCCTTATCATTCACTATAATCTCGACCTCACCTTCAATCAAACCTTCCAATAAGCATATATTCGCACCCAAAGGAGTTACTCTCACAATGAAAAGCCCTTCCGCATGGAAGATCTCTTTCATGCTATAAGCCAAACCTGGTGTTGCAACCTCTCCTACGAAAGCTCTCCTAAATCTGACTAGCTCCTCTTCCTCCGACTTGAAGCTCAAAGTCTTTGAAGCAGGTTGTTCAAAGATGTTTCGTTTGGTTGCATCAACGTAAGAGAACTCAGAGTTCCTGATTCCAGTCCTAACATTGGATTTCCACACATTTTTCTCACGACTGGAGGTGAAACCATCAGATCTTCTTGTTGTACCTTGATATGCTTTCCTTGGGACCGTAGGATTTTATCTCTGAAACTTAGGAATGTTGGCATGAATTTTCCTATTTCCAAAAAACAAATTGACCAACTTGGTAGCGAGAATGTGTTCCTCTTGAACATTAACAAAACGTGCGAAAGCGAATCTCCTACCTGCTTTAACCCTCCTTAGTGGGACGACTACTTGAATAACCTCACCATACTTCTTGAACTCATCAAAAATATCTTTGGCTTTCCAAACATCATCATACTCGGTGTGAAATATGTTGTCAATCCTTCCTTCTTTTGTGAAAAACTGCTACCGGCATAATCCCCATTCTTCTTTCCTAGCGTTGTGTTTCTTCTTCCTACCACCTTAGTCCATTCCCTATTTGCCATGTTTGCCAAAACAATATTCTACTATTTTATGCAGCTTTACAACAAGCTTCTTGCACAAGAATGATGAAAACTTAATTGAGCTGTCATAGTGTAGCGGTAAAATCATGAGTGTAAGCTATTAGTTAACTTAACTCAAAGTAAACAGAGTCGCCACCGCGCTTTTATTTTATTCCAAGAGGAAAAGGAAAAAAAGAGTGAATAAATCCTAATGAATCTAAAAGCAAAAAGCTAAAGAAACACAACAGAGAAACAAGTAAGGGGATAGGTTACACAATGGGAAGATTTTACGCACCCAAAATGTCAGTGGTACTCCACGGGAGCCCTTTGAAAAATTTACTGCTTTTGGTTTGAAAGAGGTTTGTTAAATGAGAGTGGAGGGATGAGAAAAGAATTATATTTTTATTTTATTTTTTTGTTTTGAGAGGTTTACCACCTCATGCCTACGTACCCACAAAGTGCAATGCGAGATCAAAACCCCGTAGTTCGTGGTACAAATAGTGGAAAGGATTGGTTGTGATTGATTTTATTAAGTGAAGAGAGTTTGTCATCTTCAAGTAGATTTCCAAACAAACTACCATGAGAATGAAGGCATGGACTCATATATCATTATGGGGAGGGCGCCAACTCGGATAAAATCAACGAGTATTCCACTAAACCCCCACAAATGACAAGAGACTCAATTACATCAAACTACAACCATGGAGATTAAAGGACTTGCACCCGACTAAAGAATAATGACTCATAATTGACACTCTTTTTTAAGAAAATAAAAACAAGTGCACAAAGGCACAAAACAACTTGAATGAGTTTCATTCTTTTTATTTTTGAATTAAGGTCAACATGATTAGATTCATTGATTTTAAAAAAAGAAAAGAAAAAATGGTAAAAGTCCACTTGACAAAGTCAAGGTTTTGTTTATTAAAGGGGTGATGATTTAAAAAGAAGGAATCCTTTGAAAAAGGGAAAAGATTTTGAAAACTAAATAAGGGGAGGAGATGAAGGGACTATCCTAAAAAAGAAAATAAGGAAACAAGGGAAGAAAGATCTAACTAAACTTGATGATACTTCAAATTATGAGCATAAGAGTTTCATCCTTATAAGCTAGCAAATGGCCAAATAAAGGCAAATTCCAACTTCATGAAGATCAAAGCAAGGGAGAGGGATCCTAAAATCTAAGTCCAAAATCTCCATTCCAATACCAAGGATAGTAACCAAAAAGTTCACAAATTAAAGTCACGAGTTTTTTAGAAGTTTAATCCTTTATTAATGTTTTTTGTGTCCAAATAGACAAATGGAAAATCAACAACAAAATAAGAGCAAATAATAAACATGATAAGGATGAAATAAAGTATAATAAAGCAAAATAAAATAAAGCAAACAATAAAAGTGCAAGAAATTAAATGTTAGTAGCAAAAGCAATTAAAATGCAAGAATCTAAAATATTAATAATAATAATAATAATAATAGTATAATAGTATTTACATAAAAGTAGTATGGTGAAATTAATCAACCACAACCAAAAGAGTAACCAAAATCGAAAGGCAACCGGATCCGCTTAGCATCTTACACTATAGCAATTAATCAAGGAAAACCAAACTGAATTCAATGAAATTTGAAAGGCGATTGGGAAACCCAAAGCACCTACTCATCAAACATTCATAAGTCTCGATTCTTAATGCAATATGATTAACCACTTTGGGATTACACGATCAACAAGAGATCCGGTCCATGAAAGTGCAAGTACCCAATTAGATTTTTATTCCGAATTAAGGACAAATTTAGGTCTATGTTAAGCAATCGCCGAGTAATGTACGAAGTAATTACCCTACAAATGAGGTCGGCCACCACCAATTAAGGTGCATAATGTTAGTGCTAATGCATGCGAGATAAACGATATATAAACCACTATTCAGACGTAATACCGCATAAAACTAAAGGTGAATACAAAATTGAGCCGCACTCATGGTATTCTTCCATCCTTAAGTTCAATCACTCATCTCGATGGATTGAAGCATGAAAATGTATCACTAACTCAAAGTTCCTTAAATGAATTGAATAATTCACTTAAAGGTAGTTTTGAATTAATGAACATCAACTACTCTAATATACACCCAAAGTTCATTGAAATTAAGGAGAAATCTCTCCCAAAAGTGCTTCCCAAGGTAAAAATAAAAAGGAGGAAGAAGAAGAAGAAGAAGAAGAAGAAGAAGAAGAAGAAGAAGAAAGAGGAACCAAAAAGGGACTTAAAACAAGCCAAAAAATCCATTATGACTTGTGTTAACCGGTTAACCAAATGGGTTAACCAAATGGGTTAACCAGTTAACGCAAGCAAAATATGTGCAGTTTTAAAGATGGTTAACCGGTTAACTAATTTACACTATAAATGGTTAACCGGTTAACATTGTACCAGTAGCAGAAAAATGCAGAAAATTCAGCATGATCCATTTTAAAACCTTTTCTCAAACATTTGATGATCATGATCTGAATTTACATGAATTTTAAAACCAAAATACAGTGGAATCCCTGCAATCAAACAACAAATAAAGATCCAAAGGATCTATAAACAAAGGCACCAAAGATCTACATCTTGAATGTTGATGGTGAATATGGGTTTATGGAGAAAGATGAATTACCAAAAGCACTTCTTCAAATTGGACCAAATCAAGCTAGCTCAACTGAAATTGATGAACAAGAGAAGAAAAGGATTAAGGTTTAGCTTAAGTTAGTCAAGAATTCAATGTGAATTCTTGATAACTTCAAAAGAAAGAAAAAGAGCTTTAGTGAATTTTTGGTTTTGGGAGAATGTTTTGCAAGGGGTTTTTTGGCTCTCAAAAGCTTGGTGAATGAATGAAATTATGGTCCTATTTAAATACTTTAGGAATGAGAATTTGGTGGAATGGGTTTTGCTTTGGTAATTAAAATTAAGCTTGGTAATTGAAAATTTGGTGGGAAATGGAAAATAGTGGTGATTAGTGAGGGTTTATGGTAGGAAATGATCAAAGTACTGTAGAGAAATCAGAAACCAATGAATCTAGAATTTTCCAATTATACTAATGATCTAAGGGTGCTGAATTTGAATAAAATATTCAAATTTCGCACTGGTTAACCGGTTAACGCATATGGTTAACCAGTTAACCAAGCCAAAATTTGAATATTTTATTCAAATGAGGTTGCTTGGTTGTTGTGGCCCGATTCTTTTTGTACGTCGAAGAAGGCATGGAAATAAACACATGAACCTTGGAATCCCTTGAATGAATCAATTAATTTAGGAAATCCTTGATAAGATAAATTTGAATTATTTGAGGATCAACTTCAACTTTTGTCTGTGAAATTTTACTCGAGCCGCATGACTGCTATTTTTGGCATTTTCAATGGTTCCTCTTCCTGAAAAAGGTTAGTGAAAGGAAACAAAATATTTTTTGGATTTTAATTAATGGTTAGTAATCATAAACAAATAAAGCAATTAAAGACAATAGCGATCCCCTGTGAGGCATAAACCTAACCCGAGAAGAACCGTGCAACAAATGTGATCTTGTTTGTATGCAAAATGCATGTGAAGAAAACTTAGGGTAAAAATTAGGGTGCTACACATGGAAGACTAGTACACAAATAGGAGCCATGTGTGTTTGATCTATATAGAGAAAGATGTTTTGTGTTGTTGTGTTTAATATTGATGAAGATGACAAAAATATGGAGGCTAGTGTTTTTGATGGTTAAGTAATAAAGGTTGTTGAAGATAATGCAGTGTAGTTGAAGTGTAGTTGATGAAGATAATATGGTATCATGTTTTTTGTTGCACCAAATTCATTTCTATTGATGTCCCATGTCGGATTATGATAGGGTCGTAATTTGTTGTAATAATGGTGTTGTGTTCGATAGGACTGTTTTGGAGGCGTTAAGGCTTTTGTGGCGGACAAAGGCACCTTTGTGCAGTAATTCAAATGTGTTATGTCCCTTATGTGGTGGAGAGTTTGAGGACTCATATCACTTGTTTGGAGGTTGTCTGGTCTCAAAAGTTTGATAATTTATGGAAGTAAACTTTGGAGTAGATTTAAAACACGATAAACTTCAATTCGTTGGTTCTTATTGATTATTTAGTTCCGAAGAACAACATTCTTACTTGGGGGAAAATATCTAGCAAGGAACACTCTCATAAGGTCTTTCCAGGTTGTTATAGAATTGGCTGGAAGGGAATCTAACCATGTATAGGCTTTATCTATGAGGGAGAAAGGGAATAGTCTTTAGATGAATCGACTCAGGAGTAGCACCGTTGGTTTTAAAAGTATTAGTTAATTGGATAAAGTCTTTTAAGTGTTGATTCAGGTTCTTTATAGTGAGACCCATGAATTGGTTTTGTTGCACTAATTGTAATAGGGAGGGTTTTAGTTCAAAGTTGTTAGCATGGATAGTAGGGTTTACTATACTAGAATTGGGTCCTCATAGGATGGTTGAGCGAAATCCTTAAGGAGTCTTTGGTTACGATCTTTGGCCATAACTTTCTTAATTCGTCGAAGTAAGAGACGTACGCGAGCGTAACATTTGGGTTCCTATAAAGGATCTAATAAACTACTGGTGCTTTGAGCTCTTCGCATTGACCAGTTAGTAAAGCCTTAGTCTAAAAGGTGTAATAACATGGTACAAAATTTGACGTAATTGGTCCCCGGAAATGGCACCAAAAACTTAATGCGGTGTTTTTGCAAGTATATGAATTGTGTCAGAGTAATACAAAAGATTATCAATCTCACAGAGACCAAACATCAATCATTCGATTTCTATTGTTATGATGTTTATCTAAGGCAAATCAAAACGGGAGTTTTAAGAGTGCACAAATGTTCGCAAATAGAACTACTTATGGGGAAATATCCTTTACTTATGAAAAGAACTAATTTAACGGGAAATGACACTTTCGCGTATTCAAAACCGAGTTTATCCCTTAATCAAACCCTCTTATTGTCATTTTTAAAAATGTGTGCATTGCGTTAAAGTAAAAAACCTATTTTTAAGAAATATAGTTTCTTGACTAAGTTGAAAAGTATTTTGACTTGGAACTTTTAATTAATAGAGGTTTGTGCGAACCGAACTTTTAAACCTATAAGTGTGTCCGAAAATAGTTTTTAAATCGTTTTTCTATAGTATTAAAAACTCCTACTTAACTGGAAAAAGCGCTTTCGCTTCCTTTGAACAATTAAGACTAACCAAGTTTAATCAAAGTTTGGACGGCTTTCGATCTTACCCAATAGAAATAAAGTGCATAGAACTTGTGTTAAACAAAACAAAATAGCCCCTAAGCCTTTCTATAAACACACTGTATGAAATATTACTTTTACTATGATCCTTACATTCAAACCTTTTAAAATTTAGCCATACATGGAAATGTAAATAGACATGCTAAAATAGATCACGTTAAAAGTAAATTCTTAAGATAAAAAGGTTTGCAAGATAAGTAAATGGTGCAAGTAAATAAAGCAGGTAAATAAGTGTGACACAAGGAAATAAAGTAAATTAAAGAGAGTGCGATAAAATAAATAAAAGTAAAAGCAAGTGTGATGAAATAAATAAAGTAAAAGCAAGTTCAATGTAAATAGAAACCTGCTCCAAATCGGAGGCTTTAAATCAGGAACAAATGGAAATAAATGTGACTAGAAATGAAAATGGCGATAGGATTAACTTCTACCAGAGTGCTCCAAACTCGATTACAAACTCTATCAATAGTGTGATAACTCTTTGATATGAAGGGATTATCATTTACAAGACTATACAATATGTGGCTTAAGTTTGTATATAAGCTTGGATGAAGAAAATGAACTAGGATTTGATCTATTTATAGCCAAAGAAAAGACCATGGAAAGATAAGATTTCCCTCCAACTCCTTTTGGGCGGGATAATGAAAAACAAAGGTTGCGCCCGCTGTAAGTAGAAAGAGTGCCTAAGAGGGGGTGAATTATGACTTAGATAATTTTTCGTAATTTTTTACGGTAGTTGAATTTTATTTGTCTAAGGTTTCTATGTGATGAAAGCTATAAAAACAGAAAGTAAATAACACCATAGAATTATACTGGTTCCCCTCACATATCGAGAGTACTCCAGTCCCCTTTCAACATGAAAGAGTTTTCTATTATAATGTTAGATTTCCTAGCCAAGACAATTCTAACAACCAAGAACAAACCTCTTGGATTTACACAGGTTTAAAGTCCTACTGAGAATAAATATCTCACAAAAGGACCCTTCTTGTATCCACAACCTGGATAACAAGGATAAAGCCTTACAATCTTATCTTTATCAATCAAAAAATAAGTTGTAATCAATGTATCATAAATCTGAATTTTGTATGAGTGTTGAAGGTTTGATCTTCAATGAATCACTATCAAGATTGATCTTCCCATTTTAATAACAATCATTGCTATAATGTTTATACAAGTGTTCAACACAAGAAAAAAGTGAAACTAATGCAATGTGTATGAAGGTTTATGTGCAGAAGTTTCACTAATAAAAATTTGAAGAACACTTAATATGAAAGAGTAATATTTCTTATAATAATGATTGTTAGAATTTTTTTTGCAAAGGAGGTGAATGAAAATCTGAACAAAATGTCCTTTAAAAAGTGATAAAACACCTTTACAAACCATTGCAAACAATGAAGGGATGTCATGCTTGAAGATGAAAAGAGTAGAAAAAATAATGCTGAAAAGTTACAAATTTTCGCCTCTGGAATCAGTGGTAACCGGTTACACACCATGTGTTAACAGGTTACTTGCTTGCAACGTTTAAAAAATTTTAAAATTTGAACTGAGTAACTGATTATCATGTGGTGAGTAACCGGTTACATTAGTCCAGTTTTGAAAACTGCTAAAAAATAGAGGCAGCAAATCAAAGCCTTTTTAACAGCAAATTTTTCTTAGTAACCATGGCATAAATGAGGACCTATGTGAACACTTGTATGCACATTAATTTATATATGATTGATTTATACCTTTGATCAATTTAATGATCAATTTCCAATATCAGATCCAATGCGCATTTTTGTTCAATCTCCGTTGTCTTTGTACCAAGCCTTTTTAGCTTCATTAACATGTTGCAATGGCATTGTTGTCTTCATCAAAATCATTGAGAAGCCATGTATTCACATTCTCCCCTTTTTTTGATGATGACAACCCAATACTTGATAGTTGATTCCAATCATACCAATTTTTTTCTCTAACCAAGGGCAAACTCCGCCTTAGATAAACTGTGAGACATGGCATGTATTTTAATGTGTCAAAAACTTGGCATGATTGAAATCATAAGTGGTTCTCTAAGAAAAAGTAGGAAATGACATTTTTGGATAAATGAACTGAATGAGCCGACTCAAATTCTACAATGAGCCGACTCATTCAGTGTGTTTGGTGTCTAAAACACATGGGTCCCAACAGGTTGACTGAGGTATCATTTTGGTAGACTCATGGGTATGGATAAGCCGACTCAAACTCCTTCATGAGTCGACTCATCAAAAATATTTTTCTTCTCAATTCCTGTAGGTCTCAACAGGCTGCCTCTCTGTTATTTTAGGCCGGATCACCTGGAAATTTGAGCCGGCTCATTTAATGATTTGAGTCGGCTTATTACTGTGCTGACTCAATTTTTCATTTAATTTTCCTTTCTATTATGTTACAATCATTAACCAATATAAATAGCGGGTTTCATTTCTTTTGAGAGGTCAACAAGGAAAGTGAAAGATATACACATATCTCTCTTCATCTTCTTCCTTCTTGCATCAATCAACAATCACACACAACAATCTTTGTTTGATTACGGTGTTTGTTTCAAAGATAACGTTCAATCGTGAATTAGAGTTTCAGATTGGGTCTAGATTGTGTGGGTTTTCCTTGGAAAAATATGAAAGATTTTCTCCTCCAAGATCGTTGAAGGTTTGGGGGTTTTGCACACAACCATCGTTCGTAGATTCAGCCGAGTGAGGTAGATTGAAGATCAAGTGGATTGTTCTTTCATATCACGGTAGATGGAGGATTGCGAAGGTCTTTGTGGGTTCACAAGTGTTGGAGAAACTCAGACGTGCTCAAAGTTTGGAGGATCGTGAATCCTTGCAAGAAGGGAGCAATTAATCAGAGGCTTTCTCGACACGCGTGGAAGACTTGATTCTACTTTGGATCAAGGGACAAGATGAAGATTTGACAGCATATTCAATGCGGTTTGGTTTGTTGGTTCATTTATCTCTCTTTTTGTAAAATAATTGCAATTTAATAAAATTGCCCAATTCGATTGTGAATTGGGGGCAGAGTACTTCGAGCGAGGACGACGAAGGAACTGCCTCAACAAATTCCTTGTGTTCTTTACATTTCTCGTATTTTACTTTTGCTCATCTTGATTTTGTGTGCTTTAAAATTCTGGTGTATCAAATTAGTGCACTCAAAGTGTTTGACAAATTGTTACACTCAAAAGTGATAACTAGAGTGGGTAAAATTCTGCACTATTTGATACAACAAAATTATCCTTGGTGTGTGCACGCCAAGTGTTTGGTAAAAATCTTAACCACACAAAATCAATTTGATTGTGCCTAATTTCTTCTCTATATCATTGTTAAGAATAGTTTTATCAAGTGTTGATTTATCAAGTGAATCATTTGTGAAATATTAATTCTTCTAGTCATCATTTCAATTCCAATTGGGTTTAGCGTATATCCGATCTCCGGTGACTTCAAATTTAAACTAGACGATTTTTCGGGAAACTTCCGCAATACTTTTTCAATTAAATTTTGAAAAGTAATTTTTTAAAAAGGGATCTATTCAACCCCCTTCTAGATTCGCGCTATCGTCTAACAAGTGGTATCAAGAGCACTGGTTCATCTAGTGCTTCACATACAACTTATTGGAAAATGGACAACGATCCAATGGGGGCGTACAATAGAGCTCCAGTTTTTATCGGAGAAAACTATAGTCACTGGAAGGATTGTATGCGCATTCATATCAACTTTGTTGATAGAAAAATTTGGAAAGTTATCCAAGACGACCCTTTTCAAATAACTATGGCCGGTCCGGATAATATCCAAATTGAAAAATCGGAAGCACAATGGGATGATAATGATGAAAAGAAATATAGCTATGATTGGAAAGCTCGAAACATACTCATAGCTTCTTTAGGAGCAGATGAATACTTTTGAGTTTCTCATCATACATCGGCAAAAGCTATGTGGGAAGCCTTACAAGTTGCCCATGAGGGAACCGATGATGTAAAGCTTGCTCAAATTAATACTCTACAACAAGAGTTCGATTGATTTCACATGAGCCAAGGGGAAACCGTTGGTGAAATGGAAAAAAGATTTTCTCACTTGACAAATCGATTAAATGCTCTTGGTAAAACTACTCCTAATGATGTAGCTACTAACAAGATTTTGAGATGTCTTACTAGGGAATGGTTGTCAAAAGTTACGGCAATCAAAGAAGCCAATGCTGTAAGAACTTTGGATCTAACTACACTCATTGGAAAGATACAAGAGCATGAACAAGAGATCTTAAACTTACATGAGCATGAAGATAATGAAAAGAAAGAAAAGAGCGAGAAAAATAAAGATCGTGAGAAGAAGAAGAAGTCTATTGCATTAAAGGCTTCTTCTTCAAAATCCTCCACCAATAAAGATTGTGAGAGTGATTCAAGTGATGATGAAGACGAATCAAACGAAGATATGGGTTTGTTTGTAAGAAGATACAATCGGTATCTCAAAAAGAATGAGATATCCCATTCGGACAAGCGTCTCATCAACTATCGAAGAAAATCTAATCCTTCCAAGCAAGAGTTTGTTAAAAGTACTAAAGGCAGGGGATCTTGTTACAACTGTGGAAAACCGGGTCATTACAAACCGGATTGTCCTATGCTAAAGAAAGATAAGACAAAAGACATGTATCAAAGAAAAGGTAACAAGGCTAGAAGAGCATAGATCGCTTAGGAAAGTGATAGTGATTCATCTAGCAAAGATAGCTCAAGCGATGAGGAAGAAAAAGTAAATCTATGCCTCATGGCCCATAAGAAAGGCAAGAAAGAGGTAAGACATGCTAAATACGATTATGCTGAAAAATTGTCTTATAATGATTTTCTTAGTACTTTTAATGTTCTCCATCAAGAGGCTAAAGAAGCTTTCAAGCGCATTGCATCCGACAAAAGAATTTTTGCATATTTAGAGAAAAAGGTTTCGGATAATGAAAATGCAATGAAAGCTCTTAAGACTTCGATGGTAGAATCTATTGTAGAAGACAAGCGAGAATGGCATAAATTTCATAGTTGTGAAACATGTTGGATTTGGAAAAAAGAGGTTAAAACTCTTCAAGCCAAACTAGACAAATTATCACAACCGAAGATGACGTTTACTATTGATCGTTCAAACTTTAGAGAATCAATGAACAACCCATATAAAAAATATACCTATGTTTTGAAAGATCAAAATAGTAAATGCAAGTCTAAACCATTCTTGAAATGTCACTATTGTTGCAAGGAAGGTCATACGATTGTCAAATGTCGGTATAGGAGATACTTGGTCCCTAAAGGCATTTGTCAATGGTTGCCCAAAAGCAACAAAATTTTCACTCACACTCTAGGACCCAATGAAAATTGGGTACCTTTCTCTCTTGTCTAATCATGTAAGTGGAGTGTCTTGAGACTACGGAGAAACGTTGGTTTCTTGATAGTGGTTGCTCAAGACATATGACAGGTGATATTTCCCTATTCTATGACTTTGTAGCTAAGAGGAAGGGTTTTGTTACCTATGATGATAACAACAAGGGAGCTATACTCGGCAAAGGTAGTGTAGGTAATCCCTCTTCTACATCTATCTCTAATGTCCTTTTAGTTGAGGGTTTTAAGCATAATCTTGTTAGCATTAGTCAATTATGTGACAATGGATATAATGTCTCATTCTCTAAAGAAGGTTGCATAATTGAACATAATGAAAACAAAGAGGATTTGTTTAAATTCCCAAGGGTTAACAATGTATATATGCTTGATTTGAATTCGTTGACCTTGAGTGATCCTAAATGTCTTATTTCCAGAAGTGAAGAGTCTTGGCTTTGGCATAGACGTTTAGCTCATATCAACTTTGACTTTCTAAATAAGGTTGTCTCCAAAAAAATTAGTAGTCGGTTTGCCTAACATAAAGTTCACTAGAGACCATCTTTGTGATGCTTGCCAAATGGGAAAGCAAACTAAGATATCTTTTAAATAAAAAAATTTAGTCTCTACTTCTAGACCTCTTGAACTTCTACACATGGATCTTTTTGGTCCTTCTAGAATCAAAAGTATAGGAGGGAACTATTATGGTTTTGTCATTGTTGACGACTACTCTCGATTTTGTTGGACAATTTTCTTAACTAGTAAAAGTGATACCTTTTCGGCTTTTGAAACGTTTGCCAAATTATCTCAAAATAAACTTGGCACAAACATTGTAACTATTATAAGTGACCATGGAGGTGAATTTGAAAATCATATCTTTGAAAATATTTGTGAAAACCATGGCATTGATCATAATTTTTCCGCTCCTAGAACTCCACAACAAAATGGTGTCGTGGAACGTAAAAACCGTGTGTTGGAGGAATTGGGAAGAACTATGATTAATGATAGTGGTCTTCCTAAATATTTTTGGGCCGATGCTATTAGCACCGCATGCTATGTTTTAAATAGGATCACTATTAGACCTATTCTAAACAAAACTCCCTATGAACTTTTAAAAGGAAGAAAGCCAAATGTGTCGCATCTTCATGTTTTTGGTTGCAAATGTTTTGTGCTAAATAATGGAAAAGAAAACCTTGGTAAATTTGATTCAAAGGCGGATGAGGGTATCTTCCTTGGATACTCTAATTCAAGCAAAGCATATAGAATATACAATAAAATGTTTCTTATAGTTGAAGAATCTGTACATGTATCTTTTGATGAGTCTTATCTGAATGTTGTCGGAAAAGGTAGTGTTGTTATTGGTGCAGGTGCCTCTTCTAGTGAGATTGTTAAAGACATTGATATTTCTCGTGTGGAACCCATTCTGAATGTTGTTAATAAGGAGCCGATTGATGTGTCTAGTCTCAAAGATGAAGGTCAAGCATCTTCTCAAAATGATCTACCATTGAAATGGAAGACATCGAAAGATCATCCTATCGATAACATCATTGGAGATATCTCAAAGGGTGTCATTACTAGATCAAGGATAAGTAACTTTTGTTTTTATCATGCCTTCATATCTCAAATTGAGCCTAAAAATTCCAAAGAGGCCTTACTTGATGAAAATTGGTTCCTAGCCATGCAAGAGGAACTAAATCAATTCAAAAGAAATGAGGTTTGGGACCTTGTTCCACCTCCACGAGATCATCGAGTAATTGGCACCAAATGGGTTTTTAGGAACAAATTAGATGAAAACGGAATTATTGTTCGCAATAAGGCTCATCTTGTTGCTCAAGGGTATAACCAAGAGGAAGGCATAGACTATGAGGAAACTTATGTTCCTGTTACCTGCCTTGAGGCTATACGCCTTTTACTTGCATTTTCTTGTTCACAAAACTTTAAATTATATCAAATGGATGTTAAGAGTGCCTTCCTTAACGGATATATAAATGAAGAGGTTTATGTGTGTCAACCTCCTGGATTTGAAAATTATGAAAAACCAAATCATGTATACAAACTAAAACGTGTTTTATATGGTCTCAAACAACCTCCTAGAGCTTGGTATGAGCGCCTAAGCAAATTTTTAATCAATCAAGGTTTTTCAAGAGGAAAGGTTGGCACTACTCTCTTTATTAAACGAGAAGGAAATCATTCTATATTACTTCAAGTATATGTAGATGATATTATTTTTGGATCTACTAACATGAAGTTAGTCAAAGAATTTTCAAGTTCTATGCAAGGTGAATTTAAGATGAGTATGATGGGGGAGCTTAATTTCTTCCTCAGACTTCAAATTAGACAACTTGAAGATGGAACCTTCATAAGTCAAACTAAATATTGCAATGACTTGCTCAAAATATTTGATATGTCAAATTCCAAGCCTATTGATACACCAATGCCTACTGCGGCAAGTCTTGATCGTGATGAAAAGGGTAAGAATGTGGATATAAAAAGGTATCGAGGTATGATCATATCTCTTCTTTATCTTACCGCATCGTGTCCAGATATTATGTTTAGTGTATGTATGTGTGCTAGGTTTCAATCTTTTCCTAAGGAATCACATTTAAAATCAGTTAAACGCATACTTAGGTATCTTTGTGGTATGTCCAAGTTTGGCTTATGGTATCCTAAGGGTAGTGATTACTCTTTGGTAGGTTTTTCCGACTCTGACTTTGCCGGTTGCAAGGTGGATAGGAAAAACACTAGTGGAACTTGTCATTTATTTTCAAACTCTCTTGTTAGTTGGCATAGCAAAAAACAAGTTTCTGTTGCTTTATCAACTGCGGAGGCGGAGTATATTGCAGTCGGAAATTGTTGTGCCCAAATATTATGGCTAAAACAACAATTTCTTGACTTCAATATCTCTCTTAAGCAAATTCCAATTTTGTGTGACAACACTAGTGCAATTAATCTTACCAAAAATCCTATTCTTCATTCATGCACTAAGCATATTGAAATAAGGCATCATTTCCTTAGGGATCATGTAAAGAAAGGTGATGTGGTGTTTGAGCACGTTGATAGTTCAAATCAACTAGCCGACATTTTAACAAAACCACTTGCTACCGATCCTTTCTTCTATATCCGTAGGGAACTTGGTATTCTTGACATCTCGGATAGATCTTGATAATCATTGCTTTGTTTTATATTATTCTTTGGTTCAATTCCTCTTGTCTCTAACTTCTTTTTGTATAGTGGTAGCGTACATCTATTTCACATATACTCGAGGTAATATCTTTCTAAACTTAGTTTTCTCTATTCATTCATGATATGTATAGTAAAATTGTGTTGCATTGCTTTTGTTCGTATCTTTATCTATTTCTTCTATTCTTTTGGATTATGATTGGTTGTCTGTCAAATGATTAGCATAAATGTTGATATTTTCATGATTTGAGGTGGTTTAAGTGGTTTTTGGTGAAAATTTTCTTTCAAAACTTCCGGGTCCCAATAGGCCGACTCATGAGTCAGCTCATGGAACCTTATGAGTCGACCTCTCTGCTTCGTTGAGCCGACTCATTTCAAATTTAAATCGAGTCGAATCATTTTACATTTTGAGTCGGCTCATTGTCACGTCAACTGATATTTGGCTGTCTTGAAAAGACGCGCCGACTGCCTTTTCCATCAACTTTTGACTTTCAATTTATTGTTGTTTATGGTTTGCTTTTCTATGACCTCATATTTCCTTTGGTTGAATTTATTTTTTTTATTGTCAATGTTTCTGCTTGCTTTTCCTAATTGTGTGTTTGTGAATGCGTGTTCTTATTGCAATTGGTTTCTCATATTAAAATTATGTTTCGCATGCTATTTCCATTGGTGGTTAACTCATATGTATCATCTTCTTTTTGATGTTGTCAAAGGGGGAGATGATATTGATAGCATATAAGATCGGGTCATATAGTCAAGGGGAGCTTAACAACAACATATGGAGATTGATTCATCAAGTTTTTGCCATCATCAAAAAGGGGGAGTTTGTGAGACATGGCATGTATTTTAATGTGTCAAAAACTTGGCATGATTGAAATCATAAGTGGTTCTCTAAGAAAAAGCAGGAAATGACATTTTTGGAAAAATTAACTGAATGAGCCGACTCAAATTCTACAATGAGCCGACTAATTCAGTGTGTTTGGTGTCTAAAACACACGGGTCCCAACAGGATGACTGAGACATCATTTTGGTCGACTCATGGGTATGGATGAGCCTACTCAAAGTCCTTCATGAGTCGACTCATCAAAAATATTTTTCTTCTCAATTCATGTGGGTCTCAACAGGCTGCTGTCGCTCCCGGGATTTTCATCCTAGTACAAACGCGAAAGTGGCGCGGAAAAGGTAGAGTCGCCAGCCAGACATTTTTATCCCGAATGAATGGGAAAGGTAATGTTGCACAAACCTGAGGAAGAAGGAAAGGACAAGGCCTTGCGAACCAAAGATCTGAGTTCGGGAGTCGGTTACGAACTGGGAAGGTATTAGCACCCCAGATCGTCCGTCGTACCCGACGGGATCCACGCTTGCTTGTTTTGTTTCAAAGGGTGAGAAAATAATATGCTGCTGAATAAAACCGCTAACTGGAATGGGAATGAGAAATGAGAAAAGAACTGAAATAAGAGAATGAGAATAAAAAGGGGAAAATGTAGGGAAAATAAAGAGTGTGCTCGAACGGGCCCTACCCCGCTGCCTACGTACCTCATCGGGATAATGGGGATCAGAGTCGACGTAGTTCGCCTAACTAAGGCGGGAACTATTTGTTTGTGTTTTTTACAGCTGGAACTGCGTATGTCTATGCTCAGGTGTTGCAGGCTCGTCTGGTACGAGTGCGTTTAACATATTGCAAATGAGACAAGTCGTCGCGAGTTCGCGTTGTGAGTGAATGAGATGAGAAAGAGAAGTTCCCGCAGGATAGTCGCTTGTTATTTGTTTTTGTTTTTAAGAAATGTTTTGAATTTGTTTGTGAACGGTCTTGTACTAAGACCTATCCATCGCGGGAAGCATTTACACCTCGCCCCGAAACAGGACGCGTATAAACACTCCGCAACAAAGTCTCGTGTCGTACAAGATTGTTCGGTTTTTATTAAGTGTTTTATTGCTTTTCTTTATGAGATGAGAAAGAAAGACTCAAGTTGCAAAAAGGACAAACTAAGGGGACTAAGACACAACCCTAATTTTATTTGTTTATTTACAAGAGAGGTCCTATGGTTAATGAGGTATTCTAATCTTAAGGAAGAAAAGGAAAAGAAGAAAAGAGAGCTTAGAAACTAACTTACTTCCTAAGGAAGTTAAGTTGTCTCTAAAGAAAGGGAAAGCCTAAAAGCAAAGCACAAAGTGCTAAGGCAAACACAATTAAAATGCATAAGAGATAGGAATGAAGTAATGCTTACCTCAATCTTCCCCCCTACAAAACAAAAGTTAGCATGACAATGCATATTGAAAGTAAAATCAAAGCATGAAAGCAATTAAGTACCATAAACGTCCTAGAGTGGAACTAGGGTTCAAAATAAGACCTAAGTCTAAAGGTGAAGGTACCTAAAGGTTACATGACTTCTAAAGTCAGTAGCTACATGTTATAGGCTCCTAAGGATGCTAGGATACCCCACAAGATCAAACTATGTCAAACTATGTACAAAAAGTTCACCTAAGTTCACATAAATGCAAATTAGGGTTTATGGATGAAGTATGAATGCGTATGGCTTACAAGCATGAATTAGTACATGAAATGAACATCAAAGTCAGTAGTGAATGCTCATGAATATGTGTGAATGAATATACAATCATGGATGCAATGGTTTAGGCATATGGAGCAATGAGAAGAAGATATGAGAAGAAACGAACAAAAATCGCATAAGATCGCACATGATGAAAGTTAAGGAAGAATGGCATGTGAATATGAATGAAATGATTATGGGTCAGTAGCATACAAGGTATGAGATTAACTTAGAATGCATGAATAGGCATTAATGATTTCCATATAATTCATGTTATTATTTAGAGGAGAAGAGAATCTATTTTAGGTTAAAGTTAATTCACATAAGTATGCACTTTAAAGCACCAAAACAAACCAAATGAGCATGGATCAAAAAATGACCTATGACTGGAATTAAAGACATACAAATGACCTATAATAAACTCTTAAAAGCTACCAAAAAGTTCCTCAATCAAATGGCATGAATGCCTTCTTAACACTTAGGTTATGCGACACATAAACACATGAATCAACCTAGGATCTAGGTGACATGGAAAAATAGCAAAAAACCTTTAAAAATTATGAAATTAAATCCCTGGAATGATATAGTCATTATATTACATTGTCCAAAAGGATTATACAAAATTATGCACCAAAGTGCCAAAACAATTCCTTGACTAGCAAGGTAACAAAACATGATCACCAAAAACAACTCCACAAAGTGGATCAAAAAGGGAATCTAAAATTATGAAAAAAATGCCTAAGGAGCATCAAAATGTCACAAATTACAGTGATTAATCACACACAAAAAATAGGTTTCACACCTATGGGGAAAAATTGTTTTTGGTCCCTTATGCCAAAACATTCCTTTTTGGGACAGCTCATGATCTAAAATCCAAATTAATTATTAAAACCACCCAAATCTGGAAACAAAAAATATGACAAATTAATTAAGAGGATAAGGATCACTCATGAATTTTTCCAGAATTTTATCTCACTTAAAAATATTTTTAATAATTGCGACGAAACGGGCAAAAAAGTGGATTTTAAGGGAAAGTGAAAGGAATCGATCCTAATGGTTCGTAACCTAATCCCTAAGCTCCGAAATCGACACAAACCAACATATATCACAAATATATCCAATGCCTCAGGTGGGAGGGCTCAATATGCACCTTAAGTTATATGATCCTAAGTCGCATACAACTAGAATGATGCATTAAAGTAGAGAATCGAGATTACTTACTTGGTCGAAGTGCCGATTCTTTCACATAAAAGAAATCCAAAAAAAAACTTCAAGTCAAGCCTTGTAATCTCCCATGAGCAAAATAAATGCTTATCTTCCATAATTGCTTTGTGAAGATTCCCCATAATCGAAACAAAAACAACGGCACAAAATATCATTTGAATCCAAAGGTATCCCACAAATAAAGTGAAATACCAACCAAACGACCGTCGTTAAGATCTTTGCGAGAACCTTGCATTAACTCAACAAACGCATTAGAAACCAAAAAGAGGTGCAACCGGAAGTTGCACCTATGCCTCACAACTCCAAATCAAGTAGAAATATGAATATACGAGTCATGGACATGCATTGAAATTTACGTTTCAAAACGGGGCAGCACTTATGCTCTAACATAAACAACATGCAAACTCAAACCGGAATCGAACAAATTTACATGCAATGAATGGCAAATGATCAACAAACATAAGTACAAGTCAAAACAAGATCAATGCATCAAAATCGCACCAAACCGAACTTAAAAAGCCTTAAAACGAAAAAATGCGTCAAAAATCACCGACTCGGAATTGAACGAAAATCGCATGGTAACTTGCAAACGTGCCAACGGATTCAAATATGCAATCGGTTTTTGAAAATTCCGCTTGGAAGTGATACTTTTTGGCCGATTTCATCGGCTGGCAGTAGCAAAATAGCCGGAAAAAATTGTCCGAAATCGACTAAAAAGTTCACCAATGGCTCCGAAATAATCAACAAAGTCAATTTACACTATTCACATTCGCGAAAACGCGCTACGGTTAGGAAGTTATGACCAAAACGCACTTATCGACACGCGACACATGAACAACATCAACAATTAAGCTTCAACCTATCCTATTCCGAATTTACACAATGAAACAAGCATGAATTCAAAAGTTAAACACTTCAATCAATATCAAGTTATAATAATTAACTCTCTTAGGAATTTTGTCAAACACCTAACATTCACCGATTATTATATGTCAACTTTACCAAGCCTTTTCAATCATGCACCACAACAATTATTAGGATAAATTAATCAAGAATCAATCAATAATCAAATCATGAATCAATGCACATAATCTCCACAAGATTAATTCAACTTCAAAATTCAATTCAAGAAACAATTCAACAATTATTCATGAATTAAAGTTTAAGAAGCTTACCGAATGAAGAATCGACGAAGAAATTGCGAATCCGAAGGAAGTGAGACGCGATCATGAACGGAGGAGAGGCCGCGCGGCTGCCGGTGGCGGAAGATGGTGGTCTTACGGTGGTGAAGTTGACCGGAGGTGGTGGTTCGTGGCGGCTCGGCTATCGGAAGCTTGATCGGAATTGTTGTGTTCTTGAGTTCTTGATGAAGTTGTTGTTGTATTCTTGAGAAAGAATTGAGAGAATGAACTTTGATCCTTTAGAGAGAGTTTGTGAGAGTTTTTTGGTGTTTGTAAATTATGATTGAAGTTATGAGACAAATTGTGGGTCAAAAGAATATATAGTGGAGTGTAAAATGAAAGGCAAAAGGTAGAATTTCGGCTTAAGTGAAAATAACAATATCTTCGGCAAGAAATTTCGACTCTGAACCTTCCACAACATCGTCCGCCTCTGAATCACGGTTGCAATGCAAAAATAATGAACGTCATACGATCAAAATCGAGTGCGATCGATACGTTTAAGCTGCAAGACGTCACTGAATAAGTTGTTTTTTCGGCTTATTTGGTGTCCGCTACTCGAAAATGTGACGAGGTCAACCTCTTCGGAGCATAATCTCGACTCGACTTTGTCAGCAAAGTTGTATATCTATGAGTTAGTGACCTGGTGTTAAAATCTAAGCTCAACCGGACAAACGACGAGGGAGATATGAATTTTCTCGTGAAACCACTTTCAGCCTTTTTCTTCGGTTCAGCACTTCGGTTTTGTGAAATAAACCAAAACGATAATCTTTGGAGCACCGTTCAAACTCGCATTTGTCTTTGAACTTGAAGAGGATAAAATTTGTGAACCAACGCTTCAAGAACGGGTGAAATCCGATGAAAATTGACCGAGTTATGAATTTTACAAAATCTGACAGACAATGCAGTGCATCAAAGAACCTTATTGGTAATTCGCATTTTCGAGATCCTTCCGCTCGGACCGAACCAAAACTGAATTCACATAATGAAGATAACATCTAAATGGAATTTTAGGCACCGAAACAACATCAATTCGATAAACGATCCAAGAGTTATGAATTTTTTAGTGTTCAAAACTCACCGGTTCAGCACTGTTTTTCACTATGTCGACTCTAAAGACTCACACATTCTGAGATCTTCTTCAAAGAATTAGTTCTCGGCCAAAACCCAAAAGTTGGAAAGGATATCAAGACGGAACTTTTGGCATAGGAATATCTCAGACATGTTGACCCAATAAGAAGTTACAAACTCTTGAATACCGCTAGCACAGTTAATCGGCGAAACCAAAATTTCAGAAACAAATAAATCCCGCCATTTTCCTTGATGAATTGGCCTCCGAGCCGAACACAAAAGTTGTAGAGAATACCGAAATAGTCTAAACTATTGAGTTTCAAGCCAAAATGAGTTTCCGAGCATAAGTTACAACTTTTGCAAACTGCACCATAAAACTGATATTCTGCTTAAACTCCTTTGAATCAACCGAGAACTTTTGGTTTCTTCTAAGATTCTTGTGCACGTTCCGCATGAAAAAATAAAGGTCGGTCGCAGCCTGTGAAAGCTCAAATGGAGATGTATATTCATGTATGTTTATGATGCAATTGTGATCTAAATGCAATGCAATGTATGAAAGGATATGCTAAATGACATGAAAATGAGAGGGCAAATTTTGAGGTATTACAGCTGCCCCTATTCAATCATCTGTTAATCTGAAAAGGACGGTAGCACGAGCTATCGACCATTCAATATAAACTGTGATTGAATACCAAGAATACCAGAAATTTGCACTCTGACGAAGAATGCAACACCGGGAAATAAACCCGACCAAATGACGCTTTGGTGACTGAAGGGGAGAAAAAGCAGACGAGCTTCTTCCAAGTTGAAACTGATATCTGGAATAAGAGTGCTAAGACAGACGAGTCTTCAAACAATCCTGTGACGCCAGGTGCCGGACAAACGAGTCCTCAGACATTGCAAGAACTTGTAACTGAGACAGACGAGCCTTCAAAAAAATCCTGTGACGCCAGGAGCTGGACAAATGAGTCCTCAAACACTGCATATAGCATGAGACAGACGAGTCTCCTTCGGATTTACCTGTTACACCAGGATCGGTAATGCACTTAAGTCTGTGGGATAGACATGCAATCAAGGTAGACGAACCTTCTTCATATATTATCCGCGGATATATGGTATAAGACAGACGAGTCTTCTGAGCAAACCTGTTACGCCAGGTGCAGCAACAATAATAATTGGTGCCTGAGACAGACGAGCCTCCTTCGGATTTACCTGTTACGCCAGGACCGGTAATCATTTCGACATTTAATTCCCACTGTCAGGATTCGAAACCTCTTCAATACAGACGAGTATTGGATGATCATCAAGATAACACAGACGAGTGCCATAAGTCAATGATACAGACGAGTATCAGACGATGATCTGAGAAACACAGACGAGTGTCTCAGGCAATGATACAGACGAGTATCAGCCACTGGTATAGACGAATACCAGAAATTCAAACACAGACGAGCATTTGAAGTAGCAATACAGAAATACCAGGGTAAACAGCAAATCCTCACATACAGATGTAAGCTAGCACAGACGGGTGCTGGGGATGATACAGACGAGTATCCAAGCAAGGCAGACGCTTCAGAACACAAACGACTTCTGGGGAATAAAAGCAGACGAGCTTCAAACAAACACAGACGAGTGCTGGACAGTTGCAGACGAGCAACAACAGAGAATACATATCAAGGCACAAACGAGTGCAGCGAAGGATCCAATATCAAACACAGACGAGTGTTGGGAGGTTGCATACTAGCAACAACAAATATCATCTCAGAACACAGACGAGTGTTGAGGAGTTGCGGACAAACAACTATCATAACCAAACACAGACGAGTGCTGGAAATTGCAGACGAGCAATAACAAGGTAACCATTTCAAAGCACAGACGAATGCTGGAAATTGCAGACGAGCAAACAACAACTGATATAACCAAACACAAACGAGTGTTTGGAATTGCGAACGAGCAGAATCAAAGTAATCATAAACCACCACTGGGGAAAGCAAACGAGCAATACCACAGAGCTAACGCAGACGAGTGTTGAAAGATGCAGACGAGCAACAATAAAGCAGTAATATGTCCTTGCTGGGGAAAAACCTGCTTAGGGATAACACAAATGAGTGTTGACAAACGCAGACGAGCGGTAGACAAATGCCTGATTGGCAGCAAGAGATACAACTCTACAGGGGAAGACAAGTCAAGAGGTCTGGACACTCAACTCTGACTAAGGTGATGAATACCTGGCTGTATCATCAAATACCCAAAAGTATGGCAACTTGACTGAGAAATATTTCACGGACGGAGGTGAAAATCAAATATGAACTCTGTGGGGACCGGATCATCTTCAGACTTGGCTGGGGAATTAAAGGCATGGCACCGCTGAGGGAGCAAACTGCTGGGGAGGAATGACACCTCTTATACTGCTGTGAATTGCCCCTGTCTGAAGGGAAACTTCTGCTTGGGGATGATACCCACCTTCTGCTATCTTGCTGGGAGAAATTTCAGCTTCCACTTTACTGGGGATGATAGATAATGTCAATGATAAAGCTTCCCGCTGAAGATAAGAGCTCAAGTTGCCACTTGCTGGGATAAGAGATAAATCCTCTCATGTTGGGAATGAGAGATGTAAGGCGTCTCATGCTGGGGATGAGAGACGATGATATCTTTCTGCTCAAGAAGTAACCTTCCATTTGTCGCACTACTGGAGAAGGAATTGTCTAATGAGACTTGCTAAGGAATTCTAATCAATGAAGTCCGCCGACGAAACAACTCTTGAAGTACTGTGCCGACAATGGCTTTGCCCCCCAGCCCTGGGTGGATAGGTTGCCAACTAATCATGAGTGAACAATGGTTCTTTGCAATTTTCAACTCACCTTAGATTAAGGTCCATCGGAAGAAAATGTCTCAAGAGGATTTCACAGAAAACATGACATACGAAATGCCTCGGTGTCTTCAAACTCTTGGAGAGATTCGTCGGATCTCGAAATAACTGCCCCAGACTGCATGGTCTATGAAAGAAATTTGCCTCACGAGGATTAATGAAAAACCTCATATCACCGTGAAATATTATGCCCCAGTATTTTGACCTTTGGATAGGTGCTTTGGATTTACCGTCTTCGGGAGAAAGTACTTCTCATGCTCTTAGGATGGCCTGCCCCGGTACAAGTCTTGAAGTGATTACCCCTGAATGACTGTGTTTTAAAGAAAACACCCATGCCAATTGTTCTTTGAGAGATTGGATCTCGAAGTAACCGCCCCAGTTTGGTTGAAATTTGAATACATGCCTCAGACTAATGGCTCTTTGAGAGATTTGAATCTCGAAGTGATTGCCCCAGCTTGGTTGAACTTTGAAGAGATTGCTCGACATGATTTCCCCAGATTAGTTGGCTCTTACCACGACTGTTGGGAAAGTCCCTACTCAATGGAGTTTTCTTGAAAAGTGCACCTCGATAGATTGTCCTTCGGAAGTTTCAGACTTCTCAACTTGGCAAGATTAAGCTTCTGGACTGAGATTCCATATGTAAACTTTTATGATGCCAAACAAATGTATGTAAGCAGAAAATGTTTATTTTAAGAAATGAAAATTCTAATGCAACACACATGTTAATCTTGAAGTTTTACTGTAAAAAGATGTCGCCAACCTTTGTGAGTGAATCACTGGTTAAATACGACATTGGTTTTTGATGAATGAAAGCACGCACATGCAACACCAACAAAGAACTTTTAGCACAACTCATAGGAGTCAGGAACGCGATCTTGTGGTAGTACGCTCTCAAGATAACCCTGTTTCAGTTAGTACTTTTGAGGGTTGTATCGTGGTCTGGTTCACGGTTATAAAAATAAAGGATATAGGCTCGAAGTTTATTTGTGCCCACCCATCTTCGTGATGTTCTCCATTCCTATGTTCAGCTAGCTTTCACAAGCGCTCACTTCTCAAAAAGGGTTTTGTGATGGTTGAGGAACCAATTACACTAACGGTTTAAGCACCAATCAAGTTGTTGTTTGGAGTCAGTCATCCCTTCGTCTTTCGTGTCTGTATCACACGACTTTGTTCTTGTTCAAAGATCTTTCTTGTGTAATCCTTTTCTTCTTTTGCTTTTGCATTATTTTTCTTATCCCTAACTTTTGCCTGGACTGATTCTCGTGAATCTTTGATTGTGAAGTCCAGCGGGATGCCCTAATTTTTGCCTAAGTCGCTTGTTTTCAAGTTTCGACTTAGCGGGCTTTTTCATTCTTTTTTTTCCTTCTTTTTTTTTGAACAAATCGTGTGACACTGTTTGTCTTGATGGCTTTGAAAGGGTCGTGACTGTCTCATTTTTCAGTTGATGAGGGATAACCATTGTGGTTTCCGGTCTTTGGACTCTTGATTGGGATAACCATTGTGGTTTCTGGTCTTTGGACCTCTTGATTTGGTACAACGAAAGGTAATGGATCCTCAGATTTGCACTCCTTTTCGAAATTTGAACGATCGGTCCAGCTAGCTGACACCTACCCTGCCCCTGGGTTAAATGCAAGGGTTTTTTTCATGCAAAAAGAAACTCCTACTTCAAGGCTCAAATGGGTTGGCGAGGGTCTATCTCCCTTATATATCCGGTGTTTAGGATTTGAAACAATGCCTGTACATCGTCAACAGGGTCTTTCTCAAAAGCATACAATTAAAGTTTTTGCGTTTTCATTTCGTCATCCTCCTTAATAGAGTTTAAACACAATAGTTGGTATTGCAATGCACATACACAAAATCATGAGTGAATACGAATGGATTACTTCAAGAAAAACATGTGCATTTTATTATAGTTAACATTCAAAAACAAATAAGTTTCATGCATGCATACAAATGTTTAAACAAACAATATAAACTACAAATGAAAATGCAGTAAAGAAGCTGAACATTGCCTTCATTGAGGAGACTTGACTTTGTCTGGACTTATTGCTTCTGAAGATGTCTTTGCAAATTGGGAGACCCATTTGATGAGGAGACTTCAATATGTGAGCAGACTTTCTGGCATGATGACCTTTGAGTCGATTAAATTTGGGACCTTATCTTCACCTTTACCTCTGAAAGACTTGCAATCTTCAATTAAAAGGCCAGGTGCCCCAGAATGGTAATCATACTTGGCATTGAAACCCCAAAGGAAACTTTGTCGGAGATGATCCTGATGCAGTTAGCTCAACCACTCCGAATTTGCGTAAATGAGGACACTTGTTGCACGTACGTCATCAGAATATGATCAAACTTCTTCTCAAGTTGTTTTGGCCTTTACCCGCATTCTCTGCCCCTAGGATTCTCTTGGGAAGCTCAGGTCAGATGCTGACAAACGACATCTGGAGGGAAGAGGTTGATAAAGTTAATAGATAAGGTTGCTCGGAAAGATCTTGCACGATCTCCTGCCTACGTATCTCCATTGACCAATGGAGAATCAGAGCAGCGTAGTTCCCCTCAATAGGGATGAAAATAGCTTTGTTCAGAATTTCCATAACCAAGCTCATCTGAGTCTTCATCTGGTTGACTTCCTGTTTCAGCAGTTTCTGGTTTTGAAATAAAGCTTATACCTCTGCCCTGAATGGCCTCAGCTGGGTCTTCCTTCGATTACCTCCGCCCGGAGTTGCTTCAAATATATACCTTGATGATTGTGATTCAAGTTGTTCATTCTGATGAGAAATCAAGTCAGGAAAAGAATTTGTCTCTGAACACCTGTCAAGAATGCAAGGATGTATGCAAATGCCATGTTCAATTATTTCTGAGGAATCTATCTGCTTTAATTCAAGTTTTGATACAGAAAAATCCAACAAAATGATTCAGATATGTGATCCTCGGAAATAACTGAACATGTATGCAGAAATGCTATGATGTCATGTATGCAACAGACGTGTGATCAACAATCTGATGTTGGTGTTGAACAGTGAACCAACTGTCTGTATATAATCACAATAGCGGCACCATCTCTGTATAGAACCCCATAACTGAGAACCCAATAACTATAAAACTGGATCACATAATAGCATAGTCACTGATGGTGTTGAAGTTGAACAACGAGCCAAGTATCTGTGGAGAGTCACAATATCAAGGTCATAATGGTAATCACAGTAACAATTTCTCTGAATAGAAATCCCAGATCTCAGAATCAAAGAACCATAGAACACTGAACAATACTGGCAAAGTGGGTATGTTGAAGTTTAGGGTTCCTGCAAACCTGTAAACCCCTCCCAATCTCACGGGTGTGCTACTCGGGTCAACATCACGGACTCTTAAAGCCGAATAGCAATAATACGTTCACCATTTCCGAGAAATGGCTCATGACCAAATCATGGAATCGGTTTGGCATTATGTACTAATCAGGGAGGCCTCAGCTGAGTCCAAGGAAACAAGCATCCCTCATTGGTCCCCAGCTTCAAGCACTGAATCGAGAAACAATAGTACATTCATCCCGAAGGGTACAATACTACCATCATACGAACAGTTTGCCTTGACTGGATTCCTATGAGAGAACCAGGCCATCCTATGTGAGTTCCCAGTGGACCCTCGGATGCGAGTGGGTTTGCCAACAAATGTGGTCTGCCACTGTCATCACTAGAGAGGGTTGTTTCCACTAAGGTTCTCAATGATCGGTCCCCAGCTGCACATAACCATCAAGGTTGTATCCCGAAGTGGAGGAAATCCCCACACAAGATATTTCCAAGACAGTCGCAATCTGGGCGTGAAACACATCGCCACTCATCATGTCACATGCGAGTACAATATGTCCACTCTAATCCTAAGGTGCACTCAAGCCGGGTAGTTGGCTTATCTCACAGTAACTCCCATCCCGCAGAAAAAATGAAAACCAGCACAACCAGACAGTCCAGTATAATATGATGCATGGAAAATAAAATAGTGAAAGCGGTAAATAAATGCGGTAAAGTAAAGCTGTAATAAAACAGTAAAGCTAAACTAAAGCACACAACAACAAACAAATAAACACCCAAAGAAACAAAACCAAACAGGCGCTAGGATTGACTCTACAAGGGAAACCAGAGATTCTGGGTTCGATCCCCAGCAGAGTCGCCAGCTGTCGCTCCCGGGATTTTCATCCTAGTACAAACGCGAAAGTGGCGCGGAAAAGGTAGAGTCGCCAGCCAGACATTTTTATCCCGAATGAATGGGAAAGGTAATGTTGCACAAACCTGAGGAAGAAGGAAAGGACAAGGCCTTGCGAACCAAAGATCTGAGTTCGGGAGTCGGTTACGAACTGGGAAGGTATTAGCACCCCAGATCTTCCGTCGTACCCGACGGGATCCACGCTTGCTTGTTTTGTTTCAAAGGGTGAGAAAATAATATGCTGCTGAATAAAACCGCTAACTGGAATGGGAATGAGAAATGAGAAAAGAACTGAAATAAGAGAATGAGAATAAAAAGGGGAAAATGTAGGGAAAATAAAGAGTGTGCTCGAACGGGCCCTACCCCGCTGCCTACGTACCTCATCGGGATAATGGGGATCAGAGTCGACGTAGTTCGCCTAACTAAGGCGGGAACTATTTGTTTGTGTTTTTTACAGCTGGAACTGCGTATGTCTATGCTCAGGTGTTGCAGGCTCGTCTGGTACGAGTGCGTTTAACATATTGCAAATGAGACAAGTCGTCGCGAGTTCGCGTTGTGAGTGAATGAGATGAGAAAGAGAAGTTCCCGCAGGATAGTCGCTTGTTATTTGTTTTTGTTTTTAAGAAATGTTTTGAATTTGTTTGTGAACGGTCTTGTACTAAGACCTATCCATCGCGGGAAGCATTTACACCTCGCCCCGAAACAGGACGCGTATAAACACTCCGCAACAAAGTCTCGTGTCGTACAAGATTGTTCGGTTTTTATTAAGTGTTTTATTGCTTTTCTTTATGAGATGAGAAAGAAAGACTCAAGTTGCAAAAAGGACAAACTAAGGGGACTAAGACACAACCCTAATTTTATTTGTTTATTTACAAGAGAGGTCCTATGGTTAATGAGGTATTCTAATCTTAAGGAAGAAAAGGAAAAGAAGAAAAGAGAGCTTAGAAACTAACTTACTTCCTAAGGAAGTTAAGTTGTCTCTAAAGAAAGGGAAAGCCTAAAAGCAAAGCACAAAGTGCTAAGGCAAACACAATTAAAATGCATAAGAGATAGGAATGAAGTAATGCTTACCTCAATCTTCCCCCCTACAAAACAAAAGTTAGCATGACAATGCATATTGAAAGTAAAATCAAAGCATGAAAGCAATTAAGTACCATAAACGTCCTAGAGTGGAACTAGGGTTCAAAATAAGACCTAAGTCTAAAGGTGAAGGTACCTAAAGGTTACATGACTTCTAAAGTCAGTAGCTACATGTTATAGGCTCCTAAGGATGCTAGGATACCCCACAAGATCAAACTATGTCAAACTATGTACAAAAAGTTCACCTAAGTTCACATAAATGCAAATTAGGGTTTATGGATGAAGTATGAATGCGTATGGCTTACAAGCATGAATTAGTACATGAAATGAACATCAAAGTCAGTAGTGAATGCTCATGAATATGTGTGAATGAATATACAATCATGGATGCAATGGTTTAGGCATATGGAGCAATGAGAAGAAGATATGAGAAGAAACGAACAAAAATCGCATAAGATCGCACATGATGAAAGTTAAGGAAGAATGGCATGTGAATATGAATGAAATGATTATGGGTCAGTAGCATACAAGGTATGAGATTAACTTAGAATGCATGAATAGGCATTAATGATTTCCATATAATTCATGTTATTATTTAGAGGAGAAGAGAATCTATTTTAGGTTAAAGTTAATTCACATAAGTATGCACTTTAAAGCACCAAAACAAACCAAATGAGCATGGATCAAAAAATGACCTATGACTGGAATTAAAGACATACAAATGACCTATAATAAACTCTTAAAAGCTACCAAAAAGTTCCTCAATCAAATGGCATGAATGCCTTCTTAACACTTAGGTTATGCGACACATAAACACATGAATCAACCTAGGATCTAGGTGACATGGAAAAATAGCAAAAAACCTTTAAAAATTATGAAATTAAATCCCTGGAATGATATAGTCATTATATTACATTGTCCAAAAGGATTATACAAAATTATGCACCAAAGTGCCAAAACAATTCCTTGACTAGCAAGGTAACAAAACATGATCACCAAAAACAACTCCACAAAGTGGATCAAAAAGGGAATCTAAAATTATGAAAAAAATGCCTAAGGAGCATCAAAATGTCACAAATTACAGTGATTAATCACACACAAAAAATAGGTTTCACACCTATGGGGAAAAATTGTTTTTGGTCCCTTATGCCAAAACATTCCTTTTTGGGACAGCTCATGATCTAAAATCCAAATTAATTATTAAAACCACCCAAATCTGGAAACAAAAAATATGACAAATTAATTAAGAGGATAAGGATCACTCATGAATTTTTCCAGAATTTTATCTCACTTAAAAATATTTTTAATAATTGCGACGAAACGGGCAAAAAAGTGGATTTTAAGGGAAAGTGAAAGGAATCGATCCTAATGGTTCGTAACCTAATCCCTAAGCTCCGAAATCGACACAAACCAACATATATCACAAATATATCCAATGCCTCAGGTGGGAGGGCTCAATATGCACCTTAAGTTATATGATCCTAAGTCGCATACAACTAGAATGATGCATTAAAGTAGAGAATCGAGATTACTTACTTGGTCGAAGTGCCGATTCTTTCACATAAAAGAAATCCAAAAAAAAACTTCAAGTCAAGCCTTGTAATCTCCCATGAGCAAAATAAATGCTTATCTTCCATAATTGCTTTGTGAAGATTCCCCATAATCGAAACAAAAACAACGGCACAAAATATCATTTGAATCCAAAGGTATCCCACAAATAAAGTGAAATACCAACCAAACGACCGTCGTTAAGATCTTTGCGAGAACCTTGCATTAACTCAACAAACGCATTAGAAACCAAAAAGAGGTGCAACCGGAAGTTGCACCTATGCCTCACAACTCCAAATCAAGTAGAAATATGAATATACGAGTCATGGACATGCATTGAAATTTACGTTTCAAAACGGGGCAGCACTTATGCTCTAACATAAACAACATGCAAACTCAAACCGGAATCGAACAAATTTACATGCAATGAATGGCAAATGATCAACAAACATAAGTACAAGTCAAAACAAGATCAATGCATCAAAATCGCACCAAACCGAACTTAAAAAGCCTTAAAACGAAAAAATGCGTCAAAAATCACCGACTCGGAATTGAACGAAAATCGCATGGTAACTTGCAAACGTGCCAACGGATTCAAATATGCAATCGGTTTTTGAAAATTCCGCTTGGAAGTGATACTTTTTGGCCGATTTCATCGGCTGGCAGTAGCAAAATAGCCGGAAAAAATTGTCCGAAATCGACTAAAAAGTTCACCAATGGCTCCGAAATAATCAACAAAGTCAATTTACACTATTCACATTCGCGAAAACGCGCTACGGTTAGGAAGTTATGACCAAAACGCACTTATCGACACGCGACACATGAACAACATCAACAATTAAGCTTCAACCTATCCTATTCCGAATTTACACAATGAAACAAGCATGAATTCAAAAGTTAAACACTTCAATCAATATCAAGTTATAATAATTAACTCTCTTAGGAATTTTGTCAAACACCTAACATTCACCGATTATTATATGTCAACTTTACCAAGCCTTTTCAATCATGCACCACAACAATTATTAGGATAAATTAATCAAGAATCAATCAATAATCAAATCATGAATCAATGCACATAATCTCCACAAGATTAATTCAACTTCAAAATTCAATTCAAGAAACAATTCAACAATTATTCATGAATTAAAGTTTAAGAAGCTTACCGAATGAAGAATCGACGAAGAAATTGCGAATCCGAAGGAAGTGAGACGCGATCATGAACGGAGGAGAGGCCGCGCGGCTGCCGGTGGCGGAAGATGGTGGTCTTACGGTGGTGAAGTTGACCGGAGGTGGTGGTTCGTGGCGGCTCGGCTATCGGAAGCTTGATCGGAATTGTTGTGTTCTTGAGTTCTTGATGAAGTTGTTGTTGTATTCTTGAGAAAGAATTGAGAGAATGAACTTTGATCCTTTAGAGAGAGTTTGTGAGAGTTTTTTGGTGTTTGTAAATTATGATTGAAGTTATGAGACAAATTGTGGGTCAAAAGAATATATAGTGGAGTGTAAAATGAAAGGCAAAAGGTAGAATTTCGGCTTAAGTGAAAATAACAATATCTTCGGCAAGAAATTTCGACTCTGAACCTTCCACAACATCGTCCGCCTCTGAATCACGGTTGCAATGCAAAAATAATGAACGTCATACGATCAAAATCGAGTGCGATCGATACGTTTAAGCTGCAAGACGTCACTGAATAAGTTGTTTTTTCGGCTTATTTGGTGTCCGCTACTCGAAAATGTGACGAGGTCAACCTCTTCGGAGCATAATCTCGACTCGACTTTGTCAGCAAAGTTGTAGATCTATGAGTTAGTGACCTGGTGTTAAAATCTAAGCTCAACCGGACAAACGACGAGGGAGATATGAATTTTCTCGTGAAACCACTTTCAGCCTTTTTCTTCGGTTCAGCACTTCGGTTTTGTGAAATAAACCAAAACGATAATCTTTGGAGCACCGTTCAAACTCGCATTTGTCTTTGAACTTGAAGAGGATAAAATTTGTGAACCAACGCTTCAAGAACGGGTGAAATCCGATGAAAATTGACCGAGTTATGAATTTTACAAAATCTGACAGACAATGCAGTGCATCAAAGAACCTTATTGGTAATTCGCATTTTCGAGATCCTTCCGCTTGGACCGAACCAAAACTGAATTCACATAATGAAGATAACATCTAAACGGAATTTTAGGCACCGAAACAACATCAATTCGATAAACGATCCAAGAGTTATGAATTTTTTAGTGTTCAAAACTCACCGGTTCAGCACTGTTTTTCACTATGTCGACTCTAAAGACTCACACATTCTGAGATCTTCTTCAAAGAATTAGTTCTCGGCCAAAACCCAAAAGTTGGAAAGGATATCAAGACGGAACTTTTGGCATAGGAATATCTCAGACATGTTGACCCAATAAGAAGTTACAAACTCTTGAATACCGCTAGCACAGTTAATCGGCGAAACCAAAATTTCAGAAACAAATAAATCCCGCCATTTTCCTTGATGAATTGGCCTCCGAGCCGAACACAAAAAGTTGTAGAGAATACCGAAATAGTCTAAACTATTGAGTTTCAAGCCAAAATGAGTTTCCGAGCATAAGTTACAACTTTTGCAAACTGCACCATAAAACTGATATTCTGCTTAAACTCCTTTGAATCAACCGAGAACTTTTGGTTTCTTCTAAGATTCTTGTGCACGTTCCGCATGAAAAAATAAAGGCCGGTCGCAGCCTGTGAAAGCTCAAATGGAGATGTATATTCATGTATGTTTATGATGCAATTGTGATCTAAATGCAATGCAATGTATGAAAGGATATGCTAAATGACATGAAAATGAGAGGGCAAATTTTGAGGTATTACAGCTGCCTCTCTGTTATTTTAGGCCGGCTCACCTGGCAATTTGAGCCGGCTCATTTAATGATTTGAGTCGGCTCATTACTATGCTGACTCAATTTTTCATTTAATTTTCCTTTCTATTATGTTACAATCACTAACCAATATAAATAGCAGATTTCATTTCTTTTGAGAGGTCAATAAGGAAAGTGAAAGATATACACACATCTCTCTTCATCTTCTTCCTTCTTGCATCAATCAACAATCACACACAACAATCTTTGTTTGATTACGGTGCTTGTTTCGAAGATAACGTTCAATCATGAATTAGAGTTTCAGATTGGGTCTAGAGTGTGTGGGTTTTCCTTGGAAAATTCTAAAGGATTTTCTCCTCCAAGATTGTTGAAGGTTTGGGGGTTTTGCACACAACGATCGTTCGTAGATTCAGCCGAGTGAGGTAGATTGAAGATCAAGTGGATTATTCTTTCATATCACGGTAGGCGGAGGATTGCGAAGGTCTTTGTGGGTTCACAAGTGTTGGAGAAACTCAGCCGTGCTCAAAGTTTGGAGGATCGTGAATCCTTGCAAGAAGGGAGCAATTAATCAGAGGCTTTCTCGACATGCGTGGAATAATTGATTCTACTTTGGATCAAGGGACAAGAAGAAGATTTGACAGCATGTTCAACACGGTTTGGTTTGTTGGTTCATTTATCTCTCTTCTTGTAAAACAATTGCAATTTAATAAAATTGCCCAATTCGATTGTGAATTGGGGGCAGAGTACTTCGAGCGAGGACGACGAAGGAACTGCCTCAACAAATTCCTTGTGTTCTTTACGTTTCTCGTATTTTACTTTTGCTCATCTTGATCTTGTGTGCTTTAAAATTCTGGTGTATCAAATTAGTGCACTCAAAGTGTTTGACAAATTGTTACACTCAAAAGTGATAACTAGAGTGGGTAAAATTCTGCACTATTTGATACAACAAAATTATCCTTGGTGTGTGCACTCCAAGTGTTTGGTAAAAAGCCTAACCACACAAAATCAATTTCATTGTGCCTAATTTCTTCTCTATATCATTGTTAAGAATAGTTTTATCAAGTGTTGATTTATTAAGTGAATCATTTGTGAAATATTAATTCTTCTAGTCATAATTTCAATTCCAATTGGGTTTAGCGTATTTCCGATCTCCGGTGACTTCAAATTTAAACTAGACGGTTTTCCGAGAAACTTCCGCAATACTTTTTCAATTAAATTTTGAAATTTTTTTTTTTTTAAAAGGGATCTATTCAACCCCCCTTCTAGATCCACGCTATCGTCTAACAAATGCTCCCCCTAAATTCGTGATTCTTGGAGAAAACATGATCTTAAAAATTATGCAAAACTTGTTAGAGAAACCAATATAACATTTTATTCTTATCCCCCTTTGTCATTACCAAAAAGGTGAGGAAAAGACTATGAAAAATATAAGTATAACCATAATTAAACGAAAATAAGTACTTAATTGAAATGAAATCATACCAATTGTACGGTGTTCTAAAAACAAAAACAAAATTTCCTAAATAATATAAGTCTTAATAGAACATAACCAAACACATAGTTCAAACTAAAAATGCAATATAAAGAGAAAACTAAAAACTAAATGCAAATGAGTCTAGTCAGTATCTTCCATATCCACTTCTTCTTTTTATTCATCATCTTCCTCCTCACTATCTTGATCTTGCTCATGGTTCTGGTTGAGAGACCGAAAAATCTTCATTAGCTTGTTAATACCACTGGTAGTTTGAGTATGCTCTTGGTTCATTGTTGCCTTCAAGCTAATGATTTCATTATAGAGGAACTCATTTGAATAACCTCCTTCCGAAGAAGCAATGGGAGCAGTTTGTTCATCTTTGTAGTGGAAAATACCATTAGGACCAATAATAATACCAGTGTTCTTGGTGGAGGTTATGTCGTTGATCTCACAAGTTCTTGCTTACATGTCATTATTTGGTTCCTTTTTCAGCACTACATTGTTGTATGCTAGAATTTTGGAAACAAATCTTGCATAAGGTAAACCACCGGCGAGCAGTTTTTTATGCATCATGTTATGAAAAATAACATAAGCCCAATTAATCTTCATATCGATTTCATAGCCCTAATAAGCTTCATATCCAATTCACTTACTTGAGAATGGTTTGAATGTTTCGGAACCCAAAATATAAGCCAGAATGTAGTGAAACATTCTATCACTAACAGTTAAGCAATTTGCATATTTCACTACTCTTGAAGAATGATTAGGTTATCTAGCCATAAGGTTAGCAAGAGTACCCCTAGATATATGCACAAAATAATGCATATTGTTGAAATCATTCCAAGCCTCATTATTAGGAACTACACCATGTCTTAGTTTCTCTCCTTCAGATGGAATCCCTAAACATTTACCAATTTCTTCATAGTTCATCTCAATTGTAACATTCTTAACATTAGCAATTAAAACAAAATCCCCAACCTCATCTTTAGTAACCCTAATATTTGAGTAAAATTATCTAATAAGATTAGGGTAATAGGGTCGTACCTCACTCACAAGCTTGTCTACACCAGAATTTTTCAGAAGAGCATGAAAAGTAAAACTGTGAGAGGGAAAAGCTCGAAATTTAACATACTTTACCGACATGAGAGTCTGAGTTCGGATTGCAAAATCAAGTTTTCTAGATTTCACCACCCTTTCTTCTCCAGAGGTACCTTTTCCTACCTTCTTTTTGCCCTTGTTTTGATTTGGAGGAGCCATTAAAGAATGGGGTTGACTTGGTAATGGAGATGAAATTAAGAGATATGGGTTTAGGGTTTTGTGAGGAAGATGAAGGAAGAAGAGGAGACTAAGTGAATGAGAAAGACATGGATGCAAAAAGAATTTAACCTAAGACTCAATCTAAACCACACAACATATAAAATTAAAAAAAACATTTAAAAGCCCAAAAAAAATTATGATTTTCTGAAAAGTAACAGTGGTAACCGGTTACACACCACGTGATAACCGATTACATAGTGTAAAATGCGTTTCTGGGAAATTTTTAAAATAGGTAATCGGTTACGTACCATGTGATAACCGGTTACACTAGCATATTTTCAAAAGACAGCAGCTTTGTACATCAAAAATGGTGAACTTTTACCACAAACTTATGTCATGACATGTTAATACATATGTTATGACAACTTTTGATCAAAAAATATTTATCAAAAACATATTATAATGTTATGCGAAAATAAGAAAACGTTAAAAATATTGTTGTCATGATAAATTTTAATATAGCCACAAACATGTCCAAACTAAAATAAGTGCATAATTCTGTACCTTGATACTTAATTATTCAATAATGATCAACTTTAGATGTCACTTTCATCTAGAATGCCAAGTTCTCGTCGTATTTTGAAAAATTGTTCTTTAGCCAATGGTTTTGTGAAGATATCCGCAATTTGATGGTGAGTATCCACGAAGGTTACGTCTACATCTTCCTTAAGCACATGATCACAAAGGAAATGGTGTCGAATATCTATGTGCTTTGTTCTTGAATGCAAGACCAAATTTTTTGTGATGTTGATGGCACTTGTGTTTTCGCATCGTAGAGGAATGCATTCGAGATCTAAACCGTAATCAAGAAGTTGTTGTTTGAGCCACATAATTCGTGCACAACAACTATATGCTGCAATATACTCTGCTTCGGTCGTACTAAGTGTGAAAGATGCTTGTTTCTTGCACGCCCATGACACTAGTGCATTCCCAAGTATATGACACATACCACTTGTGCTTTTTTTATCTGTTTTACATCCTGCATAGTCAGCGTCAGCATAGCCAATTAAAGTACACATACTACCTTTTGGATACCATAATCCGACGTTTGTTGTTCCTTTGAGATACTTCATGATCCTCTTTACAGCAGTGAGATGTGACTCCTTAGGATTTGCTTGAAAGAGAGCACATAAACACACAATAAACATTATATTAGGAAGGCTTTCCGTCAAAATAATAAGGAACCAATTATTCCTCGATATTTTGTGACATCAATTGAAGTATCTGATTCATCTTGATCAACATACGTTCCGGATCCCATTGGAGTAGACATTACCTTGCAACTATCCATGTCGAATCTTTTCAATAATTCTTTGCAATACTTGGATTGGTTGATGAAAATTCCATCCTTTGTTTGCTTAATTTATAATCCAAGAAAATAATTCATTTTTCTCATCATGGACATCTTGAATTCTCCTTGCATCATTAATGAGAACTCTTCACGTAGTTCATTGTTTGTTGAACCAAAGATGATGTCGTCAACATAGACTTGAACCAATAAGGTATTACCTTTTATTTTCTTAATAAACAATGTCTTGTCAACCTTTCCTTTTACAAATACCTTTTCACAAAGAAAGTTACTAAGGCGATCATACCATGCCATTGGTGCTTGTTTTAAGCCATAAAGGGATTTCTTCAACTTGTAAACATGTGAGGGATTCTTGAAGTCTTCAAATCCTGGAGTTTGTTTGACATAGACTTCTTCATTTATTAGCCATTCAAGAAAGCGCTCTTGACATCCATTTGGAATAACTGAAAATTCATTGAATGAGCATAAGCAAGCAATAAGTGTATAGCCTCTAACCTTACCACCAGAGCGAACGTTTCATCAAAATCGATTTTTTATTCTTGGTTGTATCCTTGTGTGACCAATCTTGCTTTGTTTCGAACTATGATTCCATTTTCATCAATTTTGTTTTTGAAAACCCATTTTGTTCCTGTGATATGTTTTTTGTGCGGTCTTGGTACAAGATTCCAAACTTGATTTCTTTCAAATTGGTTTAGTTCCTCTTGCATTACTATTATCCATTGATCGTCGCCTAAGGCTTCATAGACTTTGGTTGGTTCAATTTGAGACACAAACTCCATGTTTAGACATGCATCCTTGAGATTTAATCGTGTTGCTACGCATTGGCTAATATCACCAATAACTTTATTGATTAGATGATCTCTATGAGTCCTCCATTCTTTCGGTAGATCATGATGTTCTTCATTATTGTGCGACTCTTTTTCTTGTGGTTTTGGTTGATCATTTGAAACATCTTTGTATGGTTACGACATGTCTATTATATATTCATCATCATCAAGAATATTATCCTCTTTAGAGGGATTAGTTTCATCAAAAGATACATGCATAAACTCTTCAATAGTTAAAGTTCTTTTATTAAAAATTCTAAATGCCTTACTAGAGAGGGAGTAGCCAAGACATATACCTTCATCGGATTTCTCATCGAACTTACCAAGATTGTGTTTGTCATTGTTGAGGACAAAACATTTGCATCCTAAAATATGAAAGAATGATATATTGGGTTTCTTTCCTTTGAATAACTCATATGGAGTCTTTTTGAGAATAGGCTGAATGTTGACACGGTTGCTTACGAAACATGTTGTGCTTACCGCATTCGCCCAAAAGTATTTAGGAAGATTAGAGTCGTTGAACATTGTTCATGCAAGTTTCACCAAGGACCTATTCTTTCTTTCTACAACACCATTTTGTTGATGAGTTCTTGGTGTCGAGAAGTTGTGAGATATTCCATGTTCTTCACAAAAATCTTCGAATAATGCGTTTTGGAATTCTCCACCGTGATCACATCTAATGGAGGATATTGTAAGAGAATTCTCATTTTGTATTTGTTTTGCATACTTCTTAAAGGCTTTGAAAGCGTCACTTTTCTGCACTAAAAACAATGTCCAAGTATATCTAGAGAAATCATCAACAATAACTAAAGCATAAGCATTACCTCCAAAGCCTTTTGTTCTTGATGGACCAAAAAGATCCATGTGCAACAATTGTAGTGACCTAGATGTACATTCTTGGATTTGAAAGTTGTCTTGGTCTGTTTACCCTTTTAACATGCGTCACATAACTTATCCTTGATGAATTTTATCTTTGAAAGACCAATAACTAACTCATGTTTTACCAATTTGTTCAAATGCTCCATATGAATGTGAGCAAACCTTTTATTCCATAACCAAGCATCATTGTTTTTCGCCAATAGTCATTTTACCTTCAAGGATGTGTTATCAAAAGAGATCATAAAAATGTTGTTAATTCTTGTACCTTTTAGCAAAACATCATGTGTAACTTCATGTTCAATCAACCATTCATCCTTTGTAAAGTTGATTCGGAACCCTTTGTCACACGATTGACTTATGCTAAGAAGGTTATGTATTAGGCCTTCCATATAAAGTACATAGTCTATGGTTGTAAACGGTGGTGCACCAACGGTTCCTATTCCGAGGATTTTTCCTTTATTGTCATCACCATATGTTACATATCATTTGGCTTTACGAGATAGATATGAAAATTTGTTTATATTGTCTTTCATATGCTTTGAACACCCGCTATCAAGATACCATTGATTGGATGAGGTCTTCAAGCATACCTACAAAACAATATTAGGTTTTGTTAGGTACCCAAATTGCTTTGGGTCCTTATTAGTTAGTACCCTTTTTAACCCACACATAATGCCCTTTTGTAATACCAAGATTACGAACATAACAAGCATTAGGTGTGTGGCCTTTAATTCTATAATAAAAGCAAGTTGGTTCAAAGTTACTTATATATCTAGGAACATACACTTTTCTCTTAACAAACTTTATCTCTTTAGGATGTTGATGCACAATTTTAGAATTGTTTACTTTATCTTTAGGAATTTGATCACTAAACTTAACAAAGATGGTTTCATTGGTACTTGGTTTAGAGAACTTAGAATATCCTAATCCACTCTTATCATTAGAATATCTTTGGTGCCTTAGGATTTCTTCCAAGCCAATTTGACCTTTCTCATATCTTTCAATAACCCTTTTAAGTTGAACAATTCGAAACGAGTGAGATTCACAATTCTTACAAACAAAATTTTGTTTTTCATTCTCAACATATTTTTCTAATGTAATGTTCTTTTCTTCTAGGGATGAAATTTGTTTCTTTTGAGATGATATAGTCTTATACAATTTTTTTCATTCTTTTAAAAATTCATCAATAACATCTTGTGCATCATTATCATAAACAGAAATGTTACTACTAACATCATCTTTTTCGTCATCGGAGTGGTGTGAAGTCATTAGAGCCATATTGGCACATTCATCGCTTTCCGATTCCGATGAGGAAATTATCTCATTATCTTCCCAAGCAATGTATGCCTTCTTGTTCTTGAAGTCCTTCTTGCCTTATAATCCTTATTTCTTTGGAAGTTTTAAGCAATCCGATTTTATGTGACCTTGCTTTCCACATTCATAACAAGTAACGTCTTGCATTGATGTGGGTGCCTCCTTTTTCCTGAAATGTCTATTCTTTTTAGCATAAAGGGATTTTTTATTTTTATTGAAAAACTTACCGAACTTTTTCACAAGAAGCATGAAATTCTCATCTTCCGACATGTCATCATCTTTATCTTCTTTTGATTCAACCTTCAAGGCAATTCCTTTAGAAAGAGTGCCTAAGAGGGGGTGAATTAGGACTTAGATAATTTTTTGGAATTTTTTTACGGTAGTTGAATTTTATTTGTCTAAGGTTTCTATGTGATGAAAACTATAAAAACAGAAAGTAAAGAACACCAAAGAATTATACTTGTTCCCCTCACTGATCGAGAGTACTCCAGTCCCCTTTCAACATGAAAGAGTTTTCCACTATAATGTTAGTTTTCCTAGCCAAGACAATTCTAACAACCAATAACAAACCTCTTATATTTACACAGGTTTAAAGTCCTACCGGGAATAAATATCTCACAAAAGGACCTCTTGTATCCACAACCCAGATAACAAGGATAAAGCCTTACAATCTTATATTTATCAATAAAAAAATAAGTTGTAATCAATGTATCATAAATCTGAATTTTGTATGAGTGTTGAAGGTTTGATCTTCAATGAATCACTATCAAGATTGATCTTCCCCTTTTAATAACAATCACTATTATAATGTTTATACAAGTGTTCGACACAAGAAAAAAATGAAACTAATGAAATGTGTATGAAGGTTTATGTGCAGAAGTTTCACTAATAAAAATTTGAAGAACACTTAATATGAAAGAGTAATATTTTTTATAATAATGATTGTTAGAATTTTTTTTGCAAAGGAGGTGAATGAAAATCCGGACAAAATGTCCTTTATAAAGTGCTAAAAAACCTCTACAAACCATTGCAAACAATGAAGGGATGTCATGCTTGAAGATGAAAAGAGTAGAAAAAATTATGCTGAAAAGTTACAAATTTTTGCCTCTGGAATCAGTGGTAACTGGTAACACACCATGTGTTAACCAGTTACTTGCTTTCAACGTTTAAAAAATTTGAAAATTTGAACTGAGTAACTGATTATCATGTGGTGAGTAACCGGTTACATTAGTCCAGTTTTGAAAAGTGCTAAAAAAACAGAGGCAGCAAATCAAAGCCTTTTTAACACCGGATTTTTCTAAGTAACCACGGCATAAATGAGGACCTATGTGAAAACTTATATACAAATTAATTTAGATATGATTGATTTATACCTTTGATCAATTTAATGAGAAATTTCCAATATCAGATCCAATGTGCATTTTTGTTCAATCTTCATTGTTGTCTTCATCAAAAATCATTGAGAAGCCATGTCTTCACACCCACCACCCTCTTATGGAGCCTGCCATGTGAACAATAGTAGAAAGTTGTGGGAAGGTGGAAATTTACATCAATTTGAAACCATCCATGTCATGGCTAACCCTGTGGCGGCCGCCATGCTGGATGCCATGTGAACAATTCACTCAAAAACTGGTTTTCTTGCTTGTTTTCATTCATTTCTTCAGGAGGAGCTCTGGATAAACAAAATACCTGAAAACAAAACAAAAAGCAAGCATAACACAAGAAAACAACAATAAAGTTCTAATAAAAACGTGCAATCCGAATCAAATACGCAGTGCGATTCAGTGTTATCATCGAGCAAAGATATATTCAAACAGGAGTCATCCTTTGCTGAATCTGGGTGACTTCTCCTAGATATCGGGCAAATGTCTGAAGGAGCAGAGGAATCCGACCACGCGTAACCGTGGTCGACGATTCTTCCTTGACTAAGGGGCATAAGAGCCAGTGGGTCCCTTTGACATTGGGCTATTGGGCCTATTAAACCCTTCTAACCCCATGGAATGAAACACAACAATCTCTTAAATAAATCATAGTACGACTCGAAAAGGTGCCACATTTTCTTCATAAAACTTCTTAACAACATTATTGCTCCATCATACGGGTTTTTGAAAACATTTAGAATATTCATTTTTCTTTCATGAGTCAATAATCAACAAAACTCTGCACCGGAATTATAACTTCATAAAACTTCATTTATTTCATCAAAATACCAAAACCTTAGGTCATTGTCAACTATCATCAATAAATACATACTAGCATCTAGTAACTCAAGAAAATTATCATAACAGACAACATATTGTTCACTCAAGCGTGACCTACCCGATGTTACATTTATCAGAGCAAGATATCATATCACTAAATAAGCGACACATAAATAATACTTCTATCCACGTCCAAGCACCAAGCTATTCTTGAGTATCTACAAGATGGCATAATAGACCATCACCAACGACAAGCAGGGTGAATAATCATAAATCAATATAATCAACATAAAGTAAATATAATCATACAGCAGTTCATCATATAGCAACACAACAAAACTCTCATTCATCAACATATAATCAAGCTCATCAAACACCTAGTCAACATATATGCATCATGATATGCCTGTATGCCACCAAGAATGAAATGCAATCCTCATAATATGCATATGCTACCAATTCATCATCATGGATGGAGATTGGGCCATAAACCCTCCACAAGGGAGCACAACATAAACAACAAAACCCCAATTCACATAATGGGATTTAAGCCTCAATCATCATAAGTATGCCATGAATGCAACGATGCAACAACATCAACATAATCATCATAATCAACACTTGCATCGACATTCATGTAAATATTCATCATAATCTTCATAAGACACCTATAAATCCATCATGCAATCTATCAACATATTCTCTTCATCACATAACAATCATAAACATCGTATTATAACATCATAACCCCATTTTACACCCAATCATCATAATTCATTTTATCAACATATTCGTCATGTAGCAAGTACAAATATCAAAATAGTTACAACATCTATTTACTTTGTCATAGCATCATTATTGTATCATCATTCATATAACTCATACCATCATACAAATCAACACATAATCATCATAATTCTGCCTACATCTTAACTTCATTTCTATCACCAATTGTTCACTGAAACATCAACATAAATCATGGCAACAATTCATAACAACGTCATAGTAACATAAGATAGCAAAACAAGTTACAACTAATCATTCAGAACAAGAAAACATTTTTCAAAAGGTTCCCGGTCTTGCTAAGCAAGCATCGAGCTCGCTAAGTGAGCTATTCTCGGGTTGCGGGACTCTCGAGGTTTTACTTGCTTGCTAAGCGAGCTCTTGTTCGCTATGCGAGCTAAGAGATTTCACAAAACCCCAGTATGCGAATAACAACAACTTGGATACAATTTTCACCCTAAAAACACAGTTTTCTCATCATTTAATTCCCAATTCAGCAACAGAACGTCAAACCAACATGCATACAATATATACAACATAAAATACAACACAATTCATCACCAATTTCCTCAATTATATTCATCAAATGCTAAGTTTTCTCTAAAAACCCAATTCTCCCCATTACCTAAACTCTACGTCAAAATATATTGAAAAGCAATACTCCTCATACCTTAGAGTGATGTTTTTCCACAGTCTTCGTCAAAAATCTCCGGAAACCTCTTCAAACTTTCACTCCTCTTCATCGTTCTTCATACCTCTTCTCTCCTCTTCTCCCAAAAGCGATCGTAAAACTGATTGTATCACAAACTCTCAACTTCCTTTTGTAAAAATTACCCCTAAGACCCCAAATACTCTTTTCCAACTTTGCCTTCAACTTAGTCTCCACAAATTACCAACATATCCTCAAGACCTCTACTTCTTTTATTTTAATTAAATAATAATAATTTGAATAATCTAAAATAATTATCTTTTATATTATTATTCACTAAAATTATTCAAATATTTTTATCAATAACACAACAATAGTCGACCAATACCAAATAATCGACAACAACAAGCTACACAATTAAATCACGAAATCGGGATGTTACAACTCTCCCCCACTTAAGGAATTTTCATCCTCGAAAAATGTCCGAAGAAAATAGAGTCGAATATGACTCCCTCATCTGATCCTCGTGCCTCCAAGTCCAATACACAAGCCATCAACTAATCCTTCCAACCTAGATACCCCTCTACGTCTAACCATCCTTTTGCGGATGATAAACAAAATTCAACCTCAACTTAGCACCCAAATCATCTTGCAAATTCTCCCAAGCAACTTCACAATTTCCTCACTGTACAACCCAACTAATTTCCGCATAGAATTATTAGTCCTCATTTGTAAGAAATGAGCTGACTTAGTTAATCCATCTACAATCACCCAAATTGAATCATTCCTTTTCATCGTCTTTGATAAACCTGACCCAATATCCATAGAAATATTATCCTATTTCTATCATGGAATATTCAACGGTCACATCATACTCAAATTCCTCTAATGTTCAATCTTCGATCTTAGGCAAATCAAACACGTATACACAAACCCAACAATATCCTTCCTCATAACCGGACACCGAAACAAATTCTACAAATCTTGATACATCTTCGTAGCACCAGGATGAATGCTCAACTTACTTCGACGTCCTCTCTCTAAAATACTCTTCTCAATCTCTGATACATCTGGAATACACACCCTATCGCAGAATCTCATCACATCATTCTCATCAATTCGGAATTCACATTTGTTACCCTAGTTAAATCAAAGTCAACTGATCATCCAACTTCAAATCAGATTGTTGTCCTACTCAGATCCTCTCCAAAATATCACTAGTCAATTTCAACATTCTTAACTTCACTATATCAGAAGTAGTCTCACATAATAAACTCATGTCTTTGAACTGTTCAATCATCATCAAGTTTTCTCACCATAAGCACCAACATATGCAATATCTTTCGCCTCAAAGCATCTTCAACCATATTTGCTTTACCCAAATGGTAACTCAAGTCACATCAAAATCCTTCAACAATTCCATCTGTCTCTTCCGTCTCATATTCAACTCTTTCTAATCAACAAGGGCTTCAAACTCTTATAATCGTTGAACACCTCAATTCTAGATCCAAAAAGATCATGTTGCCAAATCTCCAACGCAAGCACCACGGCTGCCAATTCTACATCATAAGTAGGATGATCTCTTCATGAACTCTTAATTACCTGGAAACATAAGAAACCACTTGACTATTCTATATCAACCCTCCACCAAGACTCATCTTCGAAGCATCATAACAAACCATAAAAGATTCACTTGGGTTAGGAAAAAACAACATCGGAGCATTCACTAACTCATTCTTGATTTCCACAAAACTTTCCTCACATGCAACATCCCACACATCTTCCTGACTCTCCCGAGTCAACTAGGTCAACGAAAATACCAACTTAGAAAAACCTTCAATTAACCTGCAATAACAACTTACTAATCCTATAAGCTTCTTAATTCAAAGACAAACTTCAGAGTCTCTTATTTCCTCATAACATCAATCTTAGAAAGATCAATGATTATTGCACCACTTGAAATCACCTGACCAAGGAAACTTATTATCTACAACCAGAACTCACAATTCGAAAATTCGACAACAACTTCCTTTCTCTCAATACCTGAAACACATTTTGCAAAGGTTTTGCGTGTACCCCTTCAGACTTAGACTACGTCAAAATATCACCAACAAAGACCACCACAAAATTAACCTCTAATACTCATGAAAAATACGAATCATAAACTACACAAACACGTCAGGTACATTGGATACACCAACCGGCATCACAGTGTTCTCATGGTGATTGTACCTTATCTTGATAACCGTTTTCAGAATATTCTTAATTCCTCATTTTATCACCAAATAGACTATCTCATTATCATTTATAATCATTTCATTTACGTCACAACAACATTATTAACAACTCACCACAATAGAACTTCATAATCAACATCATGTTTATCAAAACACTCATATAACCCAACCATAAGGTAGTTCATCACTTACATAACTAACCAACCTTCATACCACACTTGAACACCTGGCACAAGTTACAGTAGCACCATATTACTACAAAGTATATACATGCATGGTTCCATTCAATTTCATCAATTAAAACATGTTTTTCAGTCTTGTAACCTGCTCTCAGCGTCTTCTACGATTTCAGCAGAAAACTCTTGATTTCATATGAGAACACATCCAAAAGTAACACAGCTTAGATAAATCACCAACCACTTCATTTTCTTATGCCTTCAAAGAAACTCACATCATAAACACTTCTACACCATCTTTCATAAACTTTACCACTTGCTTAACGAAACAAACAACTTTTCACCTTCATCGAACTTAGATTCACACTCCGGAACAAGTCACGAATATCCTTAGGAAAACATCAGGAATTACACACCACTGGCCTATCACTAGTCGTCACATTACTCTATACTCCCCGAGAAGAAAACATCAACAATACCTGATTGTTCTCCTTCAAAACCTTCCAACTTAACCGATAGACACACAACTCGAACTTTCTTCATCATCAAATATAATACTCTGCATCGACTCATCAAAACCATCTGTAAGAACTCGACTTAACTCCATTCTACTTCACCGTACACACCACCTAAGCTGGAAAGACATGTATATTCCATCCAACACAATTCTGTCTACTATTAACAAGAGATTAAGGGTGATCAGTTTCTCAATTTGTCAATAGATAGTCGACAATCATGATGGGGCATAAACCCTTTTAACCCCACAAAAAGAAACACAATAATCACTTAAATAAATCAGAGTATGACTCTAAAAGGTGCCACATTTTCTTCATAAAACGTCTTATAACAATATTGCTCTGTCATACGGGTTTTTCAAAACATTTAGAATATTTTTTTTCTTTCATAAGTCAATAATCAACAACACTCTGCAGCGGCATTATAACTTTATAAAACTTAATTTATTTCATCAAAATACCAAGACCTTAGGTCATTGTCAACTATCATCAATATACAAACTAGCATCTAGATACTCAAGAAAATCATCATAACAGGCAACATATTATTCACTCAAGCGTGACCCACCCGGTGTTACATCTATCAGAGCAAAACGCCATATCACTAAATAAGCGACACATAAACAATACTTCCAGCTGCGTCCAAGCACTAAGTTATTCCTGAGTATCTGCAAAATGGCCTAATAGACAATCACAAACGGCAGACAGGGTGAGTAATCATAAATCAATATAATCGGCATAAAGTAAAGATAATCATACAACAGTTCGTCATATAGAAACACAACAAAACTCTCATTCATCAACACATCATCAAGCTCATAAAACATCTAGTCAACATATATGCATCATGCTATGCCACCAAGAATGAAATGCAATCCTCACAATATGCATGTGGTATCGATTCATCATCAAGGATGGACATTGGGCCATCAACCCTCCACAAGGGAGCACAACATAAACAATAACACCTCAATCATCATAAGTATGCCATGAATGCAACAATGCAACAACATCAACATAATCATCATAATCAACACTTGCATCGACATTCATGTAAATATTCATCATAATCTTCATAAGACACCTATACCTCCATCATGTAATCTATCAACATATTCTCATCATCACATAGCAATCATAAACATCGTATTATAGCATCACAACCCCATTTTACACCCAATCATCATAATTCATTTTATCAACATATTCGTCACGTAGCAAGTACAAACATCAAAATAGTTACAACATCTATTTACACTGTCATAGAATCATTACTGCATCATTGTTCACATAGCTCATACCATCATATAAATCAACACATAATCATCATAATTCATGCTACATCTTAACTTCGTTTCTATCACCAATAGCTCACTAAAACATCAACATAAATCATGGCAACAATTCATAGCAACATAAGACAGTAAAACAAGTCACAACTAATCATTAAGAACAAGAAAACATTTTTCTAAAGGTTCCAGGTCTTGCTAAGCGAGCATCAAGATTGCTAAGCAAGCTATTCTCGGGTTGTGGGACTCTCAAGGTTTTACTTGCTCGCTAAGCGAGCTCTTGGTCTCTAAGAAAGCTAGGTGAATTCACAAAACCCCAGTCTGCGAATAACAACAACTCAACTACGATTTTTAACCCTAAAAACACAGTTTTCTCATCATTTAATCCCTAATTTAGAACCAACTCGCATACAACATATACAACATAAAATACAACACAATTCATCACCAATTTCCTCAATTCTATTCAACAAATCCTAAGTTTTCTCTAAAACCCCAATTCTCCCCATTACCTAAACTCTACGTCAAAATATATTGAAAACCAATACTCCACATACCTTAGAGTGAAGCATTTCCACGGTCTTCGTCAAAAATCTCCAAAAAACTCTTCAAACCTTCGCTCCTATTCATCGTTCTTCATACCCCCTCTCTCTTCTTCTCCCAAAAACGATCGTAAAACTGATCGTATCCCAAACTCTCAACTTCCTTTTGTCAAAATTACCCCTAGGACCCCAAATACTCTTTTCCAACTTTGCCCTCAACTTAGTCTCCACAAATTACCAACATATCTTTAAGACCTCTACTTATTTTATTTTAATTAAATAATAATAATTTGAATAATCTAAAATATTTTCTTTAATATTATTATTCACTAAAATAATTCAAATATTCTTATCATCAACATAATAACAGTCGACCAACACCAAATAATCGACAACAACAAGCTCCATAATCAAAACATGAAATCTGGGTGTTACAGGGTCGTCCTGGATGCAAGAGTGGATTGGGTCATTTCTAGTCATTGGGTCAGTCCAAAATAGTTATATATTCAGTAATAGGTTAGAAAACACTCAAACTACATACGATATAATAAACTCATCTTATATGACATGTTGATTGAGTTTAATGAAAGACGCAATGTATAAGGTATATCAATGTAAATAAAAAAAGATAAATAATAACATAACTTTTATCAACTTACCTTAAACAACAACATACAACTTTTATCAACAACACTAAAATCATCAAGCAAATACAACTTTTATCAACAACACTAAAATCATCAACAACATACAACTTTTATCAACAACAACCTACAACTTTAATAAACAATAACATACCTTAACAACAGCATACAACTTTTATCAACAATAACATACCTTAACAACAATATATAAATTTTATCAACAACAACATACCTTAACAACAATATCCAACTTTTATCAACAACACATACCATAACAACAACATACTGTCATACTCCAAATTTGTCCTGCCTGTATATCATTTTATTTCTGTTCAGAAAATCCAAATTATGTTGCTTCTTTCTCAGGGGTTTACAAAGTCATTTCAGTTGCAATTTGTTCAGTGGTAGCTATGTTCATTTTATCAGAGGTTGATGGGAAAATTTCAATTGTATTCAAGGTATGCATCTGTGGTTTTAAATTGTGGGATCATTTACCAATTCTCAAGCCCATTTATCCATTCATTTTTATCCAAATAAATCCATTATACCCAAAAACTATATTTTTTCAATCCATTTATCAATATCCATTATTCATATCCATTCATATTTCAATAACAATTTTCATTAGTCGTTTTAGTTTGATTAGCCAATAGCATTTCCATTACCCATCTAAATGATCCATTAGTCACATTTTCTCCACTTTCATAAATTTAATTCCCAATTATTCCATATCCATTACAATTCAAATACCCACATTTAAAAAGTCTACAAAAATTCATTCACTATTATTACCACACATGCCATGTCATGCCATGAATCTATATTCCACAACCATCATCTTACAAAAAAAATTATCCCACATTACATCACAAAATGGCAGCAACAAAAAAAGAGAGAAATAATTGGACATGAAGCCGACTCGGCCCAGTTGTAAAAACAAGGTGATGAAACAAGTTGCTATTATATTGAACCTTAAGCACAAGCCTATTTCCACCCATGTTACTACCTGTACAAAAGGAAATCTACAATTAATCCTTTCCACAAGATTTTTACACAAAGCCAAGTCACGCTACAACCATTCCAAAACAGACCCCACACAAGAAAATTAAGCAAAAACGTATAGCAGAAGGGACCATGCAAGCCTTCAGTTTCACCAAGTTTTTTCATCCCAAACAAATATTCCACATGCCAACCTCATGAAACAAATCTACAACGAATTACGCAACACACGACAACAAAATTCCTCACAATTTTCCCCCCAAGTTTTCCCATTATACCCTCAATTTCTCTTATTTAAACATACTCCCTCTTCACTCTCAAACCAAGCCTTGAAGAGCCCAAGTGATCCTGCAAAATTTTGACCCCATCTTCAACCTTCCATATACCTTCAAACTTCAAACGAAACAAACCAGATCAAAATTCATTTTCAGCACAGAAACTCAAACCTTCAACCATTCCTCTTTATCAAAACAACAAACATAACACCAAACCTTCAACCTTCACTAACATCAACAATCACTTGCTTCTATAAAACTCAGAGAAACTTGCAAACCTCCTTAAACAATACGTGAAACCACCAATAACTCAACCCTCAAATCCATAAGAAAAAAAACCAAACCACAAAGCACAAACAGAGAGAAGAAGAAAAACCAAGCCGCAATTTAAAACCAAAAGAAAACATAACATTGAGATTCATGGCGAGAACAAATCGAGAAGAAACTGAAACGAATCGAAACAGAGAAATTAAAACACAAACCATGAAAAACTAAGTGAATAGAGAGAGAGAGAGAGAGAGAGAGAGAGAGAGAGAGAGAGAGAGAGAGGGAGAGAGATAGATAGATGGATAGATAGATAGATAGATAGAGAGAGAGAGAGAGAGAGAGAGAGAAATACCGGTGAGTGAAAAAGAGTGACACGAGAACGAAGCCACGGTGTCAGAGCAGATTTTCCGGCAGTGAGTTTGTGATTTTCTACGACTTTGGTTTGTGACAAAAAAAAGGAATTGTGTTTTTTTTTCTGTGTGGATTGAATTGTTTTTTAAAATACCCTTGTTTCTTTTCTTTTTCTTTTAGATCTTGGGCTCAATCCACATGGATCTATGCTCATACTACCGGGCCCACGATACTCCACCCTCATTCTTCTTTTTTTTCTTTCTTTTTTCAATTAATTTGTTAATTTTATTAATTTAGTCTTTTTCTAGTTTTTTATAATGTTGTCTTGTTATTTCATTACTATCTAGAAAATGTTCTAAAAATATTTCTTTATTGGTCAATGATTTATCAAAAGGTTATGACTTGATTAATTTTGATAAATCAATAAAAATATAAACCAATATGAGACCATTACTTTATTTTCTCCCTTGGATCTTTTATTTGCATTTTCTTTATTAGTCAATGAAAGTCTTAATATCATGGATTATCAATTCATCGAAAGATATGTGATTATGAAGAGACCACTTCTTACTTCCTTTTGGAATCATTTCTCTATTTTAGGTCTATGATATGATAAAAGACCATAATCAGTTAATTTCTATAAATCGACAACATTGTGATCAATATGAGACCATTAACTTTCTTTATTATTTTTCTTTTCGCTTTGTGGTCGATGAGCATCTAAATATTGAGATTGTCGCAAATCAACTTAAAATCTTGATTAATGACGAGACCAATTTCTTTCTTTTGGAAATTTCCATTTATTTTATGTTGGTCGATGAAAGTATAAAAATCAAAGATCGTTGCAAATTGATAAAATCTTGATTAAGATGAGACCATTTTGCTATCTAATAATTATTCGATTAGCCATTGCATTGCAATTTCGAAATTAAAATTCAATTTAACTTTCGAGAACCGTATGGATGCATATAGTTAGTTAATTGAATTATCATAGAGTGATTCCTACATGAATCTACTCCAATATAGTATAAAGAGCCAAATTTGACGCTTAAATCGATTTCGAGTCCCGTGGCTTCCTCTTGGGCCCACATAATGACCCCTTTTTATTTCATTCCATAGTTTAGGACATCCGCACACATATGGCTTCCTCTTGGGCCCATACAATTACCCCATCTATTTCTTGAAATCCCTTGTATTTATCATGTATCCCACTCCCCATTCTGATGTAAGTCTTTACCTTCTCGCTTTGATTGTGATTTCATTCGCTAGGAGCACCCTTAGTGACTTGGGTCAATCTCCCTTATTTCGTGAACCATTGGTTCAACGCCAAGTAGAAACCCAAGCATACTTGATCCACATATCAAGTTCCATACTCCCTTGTATGTCAAGTGCATCATGCCTCGCTAGCAACCTTAACCCTTGTAATTCAAGCACATCGTGCCTCACCATAAACCCTAAACTAGTCCATTAGGTGTTTCATACCTTTTGCTTCCAATCTTAAAACCTTTTAATACAAAAATCAATCATCGGTCCAACGTTGAGTTCTTTCTTAACAATAATCAAACATTACTTCCCTAAAGGTGTAAAAGAATGGTGTTGGATCTCTGATGCCTTTCCTCAACTGTTTGGATATGAGATATTTGTCTCGTATGTGAGAAGTTGACGCCTCTTAAACTTAAAAACACTTAACAATTATTAAACATTGTCTTTATCAAAGATGAAAATAATGGTGTTGGATCTCTGATACCTTTCTTCAATTGTTTGTGTATGAGGCAGCTGTCTTGCACGTGAGCATTTGACACCTCTAAAATGAACCAACCAACCGTAGTACCACGAACTACGACACTTTGACATTCCCATTGCATGAGGGAATACGTAGGCAAAAGAATCTTAATTCTTGTCGAGCACCCTAGGAACAAAACCACTCATTTTCCCTACATCATTTACCCTTAAGAAGAAGAAAATATCATAAGTTAGCATTCGATCACAAATTAGACAAAGAGGTTCTCGTTAAGTACAATGACCGTGAAAGAGTGTAAATACCTTCCCTTCACATAACCGACTCCCGAACCTAGAATTTGGTTGTAATGACCATGCTATTTTGTTGGTGGTTTTATCTATATTTTCCTTTTCTTTGGTTAGAAAAAATAAAATTATGTGGAAAATATGTTGTTTGTTTTTTTCATGTCCTTCGTAAGGATCGTATTTTTCGATGTACGATAACTGGCGACTCTGATTGGGATATCTTATGCATAAGAGAGTTAAGCCTAACTAAGGATAGTTTGTGATGAGTGCTCTCTTTGCTTGTTTGTCTTCTTTTTATTTTCTTACTTGCTTTCTTATTTGTATCTTCACTATTATTGTTGATTGTTACTATTGGGGTACTTTGATCATTGGTGCTTTGTGAGATAGGCTAACTACCCAAGACTGAGAAAAACCTAAGATTAAGATGATGGTTGTGTAGTGGAGAACTATGGGAGTCTTCCTCGTAGGATGAAGCGAAGACCGTCACATAGAGTAGATTCTCTTGGAGATATTGTGATACAATGAATCTTCGTCGTGTGACAATGTTTTCAAGTTGAATTGTTGACTCTAGGGACCTTTTAACCCGTTCCATCCATGGTGGTTAGTAGTGTTAACCTACGAAATCTTTGGACTCAATGGGTTAATGCGAAACCCACAATCATACGAGTTCCCTTGAATGTATTACTATCCTACAGTAATATTTTCAACCTCGATCTATGATTTTGAGAACCCATTTTTATAACCCTTGTGTTAATGGTTGTGACTCTAGGCACCTACCCATTTTAGAGCCTACCCATGTGGCTCCATTGATCAAAGGTGTATGTTGTCTAACTCCAACTTTAGAAACAGATTATACTTGTGATCCTAAGAATTACATTACATTCTTTCCCATACCATTGCATGTGCATCCATCAGCATTGCATATCATTTACAAAAACAAGAACTCATCCATCCTTTGTCCATAACCCATATTTGATTTCCAAACACTTGTATCGGACTGGAAGTAGCTCTTCAAATACCATGGATCTGTTGAAGCAAAGACATATTGTGTTAAAAGGAGACATGGACTCAATGAAGAACCAGTTGGACCAACTTGTGGAAGCCATGATAGCCTGAGCAAAAAGAGGGGACAATATTCAGCGGACTAAGAATGTCATCCATGTCAAGGATCATATTACACAAGAGCATCATATTGTCTGAGATGGACATTCCTCATCTCTTGGTGTGATCGAATATCATAGCCTCACATTCTCTTTGCCTAATTCTAAAGTGTCAAACCTGGTAGTGAATACTAAACAACCTCGAGATCTTGAAATTGTTTAAAGATGTCGTGTGTTGGAAGAAAGGTTTAAAGCCTTAAAAGGACATAATGCTTTTGGTCTAAATGCTTATGACTTATGCTTAGTGCCTGATGTGGTAATCCTTTCAAATTTCAAATGCCAAGTTTTGAGAAGTTTAGAGGAGATAATTGTCCAAAGAATCATTGAGTTGGTACACGCAGCTAAAGAGTAGCCACATCCATTCATGGTTGGACTTAGCCAATGCTTTTTTGAAGCAGTACAATAACAACCTTCACATGGATCACGATAGCATGCAGTTGCAAGGGTTATCTCAAGAAAGCGGTGCACCATTCAGAAAGTATGACCAAAGATGGAGAGAGTTTGTTGCTCGTGTTCAACCACCACTCTTAGATAAAGAATTGGTGGAATTATTCGTGGATACCTTGCAAAGCCCATACATCTAAATGATGATAGGTAATTCCTTTCCTGACGTTTCCCATTTGGTGTCAGATGGATAACGCATCGAGAGCCTGCTCAAGAGTGGAAAAGTACGAAGCACATCAGACATCCAGGCTAGTGAATGTGAATCAGTTGTTAGTTCCCAAGAGGAATAAGAAGAGGATGAAATTAATGCGGTTTGGGAAGCTCCACAGGCTCCACCTCCAGTGCCTTGTTAGTTTTGTATTTCTAGGATTGACATTAATTTTGTAAAACAAATATAGCAGCAATACATTGTATATGACCTTGCTAAATAAGAACAGGTTATGCAAAGAAGTCTTATTGTGCGCCTGAGCATGTTGAGTTGAAGTGTTTCAACATCTGGAGCAACATGCCGACGAAGATGTCCTAAATAGTTCATTCAAAATCATGAACTGATACAGGTGGATTGAAGAATCTGTTATAATTTAACAGAAGCATAATATTCAAAGAACTTAAAGCAATCCAATATGGCACTGATTTAAAGATCTTGAAGATTCAACTGAATTAGAGACAAATATTGAATAAATAAAGACTTTCTAAATATAGAGATATTTTAGGAAGTTAGTTTTTTTAAAGATCTTATTGTAGCATATTTTTCTGCATAATTGTAGCAGCAGCCATGCCGCGTTTTTGATGGCCCAAAATCCAGTTGGGATTAGGTTATAAAAAGAAACCTTGTAACCTAGGTTTAGTAACCAACTAAAGATGTAAACTTTGTATCATTAGGGTTGAGTTCTAGTCACATCCATATGCTAAAAGATTTATTCTTTAGGGTTATTTTCTTTGTAAGACTTGAAGTTGTTAAGCAAGAGGTATTGTGCACTTGACTGAAGCTTGGAAGCAAGGTTAAGTTGTTCTCATGGAAGTGTGTCTTCTGATTCTGAATTGTTAAGATTGTTATCACTGTTGTGATTGAGGGGGAGTGAGATAGGTTTCTCATATTTAGGAGTTCCTAAGTAGAAGTTGCATTGGTAGTGATTAAGTGAGAAGATTGTAAACTGAGTGGTTTGTTGAGGATCTTTGAATTGATACTACATAGTGGATTTACTTCCTGGCTTGGTAGCCCCCCAAAGTAGATGTGGTTGCATCGAACTGGGTTAACAATTTGAATGTATTATTATGCTTTTCTGTTTTGTATATTATGCAGTGTTTTTACTGAATGTCAAACCAGATTACTCAACATCCTGTAGGATAGTTAGAAGCTGGTACATCAGAACACAATAATGTTGTTGTTTGTTCCTTGCCATGTTTTCTATAACATACTAGATGTCTTGACATCGTATTCGACTCTGGTTTTATCACACCAAAATTTAAATTGGTATCAGAGCAGGCATTCTAGTATGTTTCTGGATGAGATCCAAGGGGGATACTTTTTAGTTCATGGTCAAGGGGGATACTTTTTAGTTCATGGTCACCTGGAGTATGTTGCTAGAGCTAATATGTGACACTTGATGTTCTTGAGGAGTTTGTGGCAATCCACTGCATATCTATCTGAAAACTCTTGATGATGTGAAGGTTGTTCTTTTCTAGAGATATATCCTATGGTGATGGGATATATACATGCCTGCTTTAGCTAACTTTTCTAGCGATACTTGAAGATTATTGTTCAAGTTCACTCATAAAAGACTTGTTAAGTTGATGTAGAAAGGTCTGGAGCTAGCAGGAGCATTTTTTAACAGACCTATCTCCAGACTATAGATCTCTTGGTGTGTTCCTTGGAATTATGTCATCACATCAAAATTGTGCTTAATCCTGTTGTCTAAAGGAATTATTGAATAAATGCTTTGGGAGCCAAAACTAATGTGATTGAATCACATATGTTTAGAACCTAATCCTGATCTGGAAGAGGAGGCATCTAGGTGGTGTGTCTGAGATGGTTCTTGTTGTTGCATGTACTTTTGTTTTAACTTGTAATTTTGAACAACTATTGATGGTTGATTCTCTTGTGTTCCCCTGCTAGTGTATGTGTTGATTACTATGAAGGTTGCCTTCAAAGCCATAGTAATTTGTGAAGTCTTTTATGACTAAGATTGGTGTCTAAAAAATGATGTTAGAATAGCATCTCATGATAAAGTTCAGGATTAAGATACTGATCTTTTTTATGACATCAGAAAATGTTAGGCTCCTGCAAAAAAAGAAGTCAAATTACTTGTCCTACCTTGTGTGAGAAGGTAAAAAATATCAAATACTTTGATGGGAGACTCGGTATTTGTCTATTATTGTTGTGATGCATATGATTGAAGGTGGATACTTTGACGAGAGACTTAGTATTTATCTGGAAGTCATGCATATTTGTTGGCTGAACATTATGATTCAGAAAGTGTACTAAGAAATTGGTGCTAGTGGGTGACTATGCTCAGTTGGCTGTATTGTGTGTGGATGCTCTTTTCATTAGACTTAGAAGACCATAAACATGGTGAGACTATGCTCAAAAAGTGCAAGAAGTGACAGTTCCTCATGATGGGAATGTGGCAATCTCAATGTGTTTTCATCTGGTGTTAAGTGATCATTTTCAGAAGGAGCCTTGGTTGTTCATGTCAGGGGGAGTTAAGGGTGTTGCAAGGGTGCAGAATGTTGAGTGTTGCTGAAGCCTGATCAGAATACTGAGAATTAGTGGAGTTTATGCTTAACTAGTGTATTGTCTTTCCATGATAAGGGAGTTTGTGCAGAATCATGTGAGGGTTCGTGATATCATCTCAGAGTTTAGAACATCTCAATCTTGTGTAATAGGAGGTGTGTTTATTCTGGAAAGTTTCATGTTGAGTAGTTGGTCTAGATATTGTTGTTGCTGAAGATGGATATGATAGACTGTGTAGACATCATAACTTTGATGACCACTTGGAATGGTCTATTTCTGGTTCAGATGCATACCAGAATGATTATCATGAAGTTATAATAGATAACATTATCAGAACTTTGTGAAGAATTCTTTACTCAAGGAAAGGTGTCATCCTTGGTATGGCTATGAGGTGTAGTTCTTAACTATTCCTTCTGAAGTTTCAGATAGTGGCAGGTTTGAGGACTTCGGAGAAGCATTGGTAGATTCTTATCAATGTGTGATATTGGTTGGGACTACTACAAAATAAAGAGAATGGAGGTTGTCTACTCAAACTTGGTTGGAGAATCAAGTCTATGAGAGCATGAAACTCTTGTTTTATTAAGGGAGGAAGTTCTTTCAAGTGGCAGAAGAAGGAGTTGAATTCAACAGCTGGATGTGGACTGATAATGTTCTAACATCTAGTTCAATATCAGAATCTCAGTTAGTGAAGTGGCACATCAATTTAAGATATAATGATCTATAAGAATTAAATGCTTCAAATAGAATGCTCTCTTGACAGTTTGCTGAAGATCAATTTTGGTGAGTTGATTATGATATCTTTGTGAGAATTCTGACAAACGTGAAGAAGAAAATTTGTGGCAGTTGGCATTTTCATACGAGGATTCATAAATGAAGAGATCAAACTGTGGAAATTGGTTGATCTCTATAGTGGATTCGAAGAATCAAGATAATCAGGGTGTGTCAGCTGGTTGGTCTTGAGGATTGTCTTGGAACAAGTTGCTCTTGGGAAGAAGAGTGATGAGTTGAAGACTCAAGAAGTTTTTGTTCTTCTTGAAGGTGAATGAGAGTTTATCTCTTTGTCTGGAGTTCTGATTCAAGCTGGTGGCACAATGCTGTTGAAAGTCTTCAGTTCTTGGAAGTCCAGTTAGTGGAACATATCAAGAATCATGGTGGTGATGTCTTGGTGTATGGAAGATGTTCTAATTGGTGTTAGGACATTATCTGGGGCGATTGTCTACATTGTATCCAATTAGAGTCTACCTTATCATATGGGAGAATGATGAAGTAGTAGGTTTGAAATGGTAGAGAAGACTGAAGTCGATCAAGTAGTGATTGCTTAAAAGTCTGAGTGTGGATATTCATCAACAGACCCTATTGTCAAAGTTAAAGGATTGGGAAAGCATTGTTTTGGAATATTTGGTCAAGAAGAAAAGTTTGTGAAGGTAATATAGCCTTAGTGTGAAGTCATGTTAGTTGATCAGCTTATCAAGATGTGATTTTTTTTGAACATGTGATGACAACAAACCAATAACAGATCATGTGTAGATTAGTACAAGGGATGATTGTGTTCAACATGTGGGTTGGACAAAGAGTGAGATCTTGAAGACATGAAGATGCATCTTATGTTTTCCATTCATCAAAGTACAAAGAAGCACATGTTATCCTTGATAGGGGAGAATGTTACACATTTTGTGCAGCTGGACTTGTGAAGTTAAAAGGGAGTAGTGGTTTTTTTAATGGTCTAGACTGTATTTGCTAAAGAGGGAAAAGCAAGTATTATCATGGGTGCTTGGAAGTGTTTGTGATGTCACACATTATGTTGTAACATGGTCTGCTAAGCATGGTAAATTATCTCTCAGGCTGATATATTTTAATTAGTTGTTGTGTGCCTTTCCTTTAAGATCCGAATAAGGGTTGTCTTATGTATATAAAGGGAAGTATGGATTCATCTGGATAAATTTTTTATTTGAAGTATTAATTGAATACATAAGGGGTTTTGAACCATGCATGTAGTGTTGGTAGCAGATAGCTTGTGTTAGGATGTCAGAACATGTTTCAGAACATGTGTGTTGTGAGGCAAACTAGGAGTTTTTTTATGGCACTGGCAGGAGGATCTGAAACACAGGTTTTATTCATGCAAATTTGTTATTGGTCCTTTTAGCTTGGAGAATAAAGTCAACTGGTTAAGGTCTGATTTGGAAGGTCCACATTAACTGGTGCATAAGTTTTTTCTCTCATAATAAAGATCCTAGACCAAGAACGCTTCTTTATTCAAAGATAGTTCGTTACAATCTATGACATTGCCTACTATTTATAGAGAGCGTTTCTCCTTATTCAGTCTGTGAGAGTTTTCATCTTTTTCTTTTCTTTGATGGGTTTTATTTATTTCTGGATGAGTGATGCGTGGGTATGGTGTTGTGATGAATATGTTTGCCAATTTTTGGCTAAAAAAAGGGAGAAAAGGGTTGCTCAGATGGTGTGTTTGGAGTTGTTGTTCCAATGGTTGTGTCAGACGTGTTCCAGGTGTGGTGGCTAGGATGTCAAGATTGAGGTTGTAGTTTAGTCATTGCGACTTGTGTCCTTAGTTATGAACACAATTGTGACTTGTGTTCTGAGTTACATAAGGGAATGGGGTTCTTATTCTCTTATGTCACCATTGGTATCCTTGAAGGAGAGTCCTTCTCAACCTGCGAGGAATGTTTCTGGGAACCTGAATGGATAGGGGTGTTAATGGATTAGTTCGGCAAGAGTTCAGGACTTTCTACTCCTTGTCCACTGCTATTTCCACTTATGCCGAGGAAGGTTGTTGTGGAAGATGTCAAACAACTTGTCTTGACATGATGAATAGATTGTTTTGCTGTTGTTTTTTCAGTTTTGCTGTTGTTATATGTGTTGTAATTTTCTTGTATTTGTTTTAGCCAAAAATTTCCAAAGGGGGAGATTGTTAGTTCTGTATTTCTAGGATTGGCATTAATTTTGTAAAACAAATATAGAAGCAATATATTGTATAGGACCTTGCTAAATAATAACAGGTTATACAAAGAAGTCATATTGTGCGCCTAAGCATGTTGAGTTTAAGTGTTTCAACATCTGGACCAACATGTCGAAGAAGATATCCTAAACAGTTCATTCGACATCCTGAACTGATACAGGTGGATTGAAGACTCTGTTATAATTTAATAGAAGTAGAATATTTAGAGAACTTAAAGTAATCCATTGTGGCGCTGCTTTAAAGATCTTGAAGATTCAACTGAATTAGAGATAAATATTGAATAAATAAAGACTTTCTAAATATAGAGATATTTTAGGAAGTTAGTTTTTTTAAAGATCTTATTGTAGCAGCTACTATGCTGCGTTTTTGAAGGCCCAAAATCAAGTTGGGATTAGGTTATAAAAAGAAACCTTGTAACCTAGGTTTAGTAACCAACCAAAGATCTAAAAGTTATATCATTAGGGTTGAGTTCTAGTCACAGCCGTATGCTAAAAGATTTATTCTATAAGGTTGTTTTCTTTGTAAGCCTCGAAGTTGTTAAGCAAGAGGTATTGTGTACTTGACTGAAGCTTGGAAGTAAGGTTACGTTGTTGTTATGGAAGTGTGTCTTTTGATTCTGAATTGTTAAGATTGTTATAAGTGTTGTGATTGAGGGTGAGTGATATAGGGTTCTCATATTTAGGAGTTCCTAAGTAGAAGTTGCATTGGTAGTGATTAAGTGAGAAGATTGTAAATAGAGTGGTTTATTGAGGATCTTTGAATTGATACTACATAATGGATTTCCTTCCTGGCTTGGTAGCCCCCCAGAGTAGATGTGGTTGCATCGAATTGGGTTAACAATTTGAATGTGTTATTTATGCTTTTATGTTTTGTATATTATGCAGTGTTTTTACAGAATGTCAAACCAGATGTCTCAACATCCTGTAGGATAGTTAGAAGTTGGTAAATCAGAACACAGTAATGTTGTTGCTTGTTCCTTGCCATGTTTTCTATAACAAACTGAATGTATTGACATCGTATTCGACATCTGGTTCTGTCACACCAGAATTTCATGTCTTATCAACAGTACCTATGCAGGTCAGTTGTTCAGAGCCAACAAGCTTCTGGATTCCCATATCAGATGTACAACCCTCCATATGGTCAATATCCTCCTGTCAATAGAAGATCTCCTCAGTATCGATGACAAATTGCACAACAACAATCATGTCAACAACAACATACTCCACAACAACGTCCTAACTACACCAAAAGACCATAAAGGCATTTTGATCCATTTTCAAGTCCATATAGTCACATACTTCCACGTTTGACCAATAGTGGATTGTTGGAGCCGAAGGAACTGGATCCATTGCCTCTTCAATACCCATCAGACTTTGACCCCAACGTCCATTTTGGTTTCCACACCAATGCGCCAAGACATTCAATTGAGGATTGCAAAAAACTCAAGAATAAGGTTCAAGAACTGATTGAGTCTAAGTTAATCTCATTTACGCCAGAAGGCCTGAAAATCAATAATCCTTCACTTGGTCATGTGAGTTCATCAATCCATGTTATTCAAGAAGTTGTTGATAGTAGGTGCAAAGATGATTTTCATATAGATCTCGACGAACAACTCTGAAGAAGACCTCCCAACAACAAATCAAGAGAAGAAAGCCCAGTATCCTCAACACTGACATTCTTTAGCCCATATCATTTATTTGCATCTGTAGTTTTCTTTTCTATTAAGTGCTACTTGGTTTTAAACATGTTGTCTTTAATGGTAATATTAACTAAAAAAGCATGCATGTTTTGAATGAATCCAATTGTATTCACTCATTCTTCCCACTTATAACAAAAATCACAAAAATATTCCCCATTTCATTTCCTTTATCACATTGTTTTTTTAACAAACATTTGAGGAAGGATGATGAAATTTGAATACCCATAACTGTTGTGGTATGCTTTCAGATAAAACCTTGTCAATGATGTAAAAACATTATTTCAAATCCCCAAACACTAGAGAGATAAGGAGGTAATCCATAGTCAACCAATTTGAGACTAAAAGTAGGAATTCTTTCGAATACAACCCCTTACGCTTAACCTATGGTAGGGTAGTGTTCAGTTAGCCTGACTACACATCCAAACTACAAGGTGAAACATCCCATGTCGGGATCCATCCATAATCAAATGACTTGACAGTCATAACATTCAACAAAATAAAAAAAATATAAAAAAGAGATAAAGCTCGCTAAGTTGAACACCCAGAAAAGAAACTTAGGAAAAAACAGGACAATCTCGGTGGACCAAGCTTCAAAAAAGAGGTCCAGGCAAAAATTATGTTTCAAAAAAACAAAAAAAAACAATAGAAAGAGGTTCTCAAATCCTCAGCGAAAACAAAATAAGTTTCAGTGACCACCGTACCAAGAATAAAAAAGGGTCACCGACACCCATAAAAAACAAATAAGATGATTGCCATTTCAAGTGAATCTTGAATCTTCATCTTTACCCTTACACCACCAAGACTTATGTGTAGAGTTAACTGGATGTAGGACTGGAGTTCATTACAAAGAGGGATGGGTACAAATCAAATTTGAGCCTTATATCCTTTGTTTCATAAACTGTGAACCAAACCACGTTACAACCCTTGAAAGACCTAATTGAGATAAGGTTTATTCTGAAAACGTATCTCAACAAGGTTGCTTAAACTGACTCCTATAGATTTGCAAATCTTCTTCTCACTTGCTAAATCAACAGTGCGGTTGGACTAATGGTCCATTCGTCACACACTTTCACATCATTCCAATAAATGTCCTTTCAAAACTTGCATGAAGGTCACATTAAAATTACCATTTATGAATAAATAATTTTAATTGCAATACAGTACCTGACATCAAGGAAATTGCAATCAAAGTGGATCAGAATCAAGAACACCTTATGGATCAGGGGCATGTCATCTAATGATAATTTTGACCAAGGAATCAGTCAGTTCCCAAACATCAATTGGTTGAGGTGAATAAGTCAAGATTTGATTGATCAGAGGTGAATTATCTAAGGACTTTACCAATTTGGGGCATGCCACCCAGAGGTTTCATTGACTAAGGACAAGTCCCTCCAACATTCAGTCAACACAAGTTAAGTCGCTTCCACGCTCATCCTGGGGCAAGCTACCTCATGAGTGCATCAAAGCTAAGAGTCAGTAAATTAAGGTTCTAGGGCAAACCATCTTGAGTTCATCTCATGGTATAGTTGCTTCCAAATTTCTTTCATGACTCAATGTTCTGGGGAAAACCATCTCGAGTTCATCTCATGGTACAGTTTCTTCCAAACTCCTTTCGTGACTCAAAGTTTTGGGGCACACCATCTCGAGTTCATTTCATGGTATAGTTGCTTCCAATTTCTTTCATGACTCAAAGTTCTAGGGAAAACCATCTTGATTTCATCTTATGGTATAATTGCTTCCAAATTTCTTTCATGACTCAAGGTTTTGGGGAAAACCATCTCGAGTTCATCTCAGGGTACAGTTTCTTCCATACTCCTTTCATGACTCAAAGTTCTGGGGCAAACCATCTCGAGTTCATCTCATGGTATAGTTGCTTCCTATTTCTTTCATGATCAAAGTTCTGGGGCAAACCATCTTGATTTCATCTCATGGTATAGTTTCTTCCAAATTTCTTTCATGACTCAAACTTATAGGGCAAACAATATCGAGTTCATCTCATGGTACAGTCACTTCCAAATGCTTTGTAAGGGAAACCTCTTCGAATACCCTACAAGTCGGGCAGACAAGTTGCAAAGGGGCAGTTCCCTCCATGCTTTCAAATTTGTCAAGCAGACTGTGCAAGACATTAGTAATTATGGGATTCAACAAATGTGAAGAAACCTTGGGGCTGTAGCGGTAAAAATATGAGTGTAAGCTATTGGTTAACTTAACTCAAAGTAAATAGAGTTTCCACTGCACTTTTATTTTATTCCAAGAGGAAAAGGAAAAAGAGCAAATAAATCCTAATGAATCTAAAAGCAAAAAGCTAAAGAAACACAACAGAGAAACATGTAAGGGGGTAGGTTACACAATGGGAAGGTTTTACGCACCCAAAATGTCTGTGGTACTCTACGGGAGCCCTTTCAAAAATTCACTGCTTTTAGTTTGAAAATGGTTTGTAAAATGAGAGTGAGGGGATGAGAAAAGAATTATTTTTTAATATTTTTGTGTTTGGAGAGGGTTATCACCTCATGCCTACGTACCCACAAAGTGCAATGCAAGATCAAAACCCCGTAGTTCGTGGTACAAATAGTGAAAAGGTGGGTTATTATTAATTTTATTAAGTGAAGAGAATTTGTCATCTTCAAGTGGATAGCCAAACAAATCTACCATGAGAATGAAGGCATGGACTCATACATCATTATGAGGAGGGCGCCAACTCGGATAAAATCAACGAGTATGCCACTAAACCCCCACAAATGACAAGAGACTCAATTACATCAAACTACAACCATGGAGATTGAGAGACTTGCACCCAACTAAAGAATAATGACTCATAATCGGCACTCTTTAAAAGAAAATAAATAAAAGTGCACAAAGGAACAAAACCACTTGAATGAGTTTGGTTCTTTTTATTTTTGAATTAAAGTCAACATGATTAGATTAATTGATTTTTTAAAGAGAAAAGAAAGAGGTAAAAAGCCACTTGACAAAAGTCAAGGTTTTTGATTATTAAAGAGGTGTTAATTTAAAAAGAAAGAATCCTTTGAAAAAGGGAGAAGGTTTTGAAAATTGAAGAATGAGAGGAGATGAAGGGACTATCCTAAAAAAAGAAAATAAGGAGATAAGGGAAGAAATATCTAACCAAACTTGATGACATTCCAAATTATGAGCATAAGAGTTTCATCCTTATAAGCTAGCAAATGGCCAAATAAAAGCTAAATCCAACTTCATGAAGATCAAAGCAAGGGGAAGGGATCCTAAAATCTAAGTCCAAAAATTTATGTTCCAATGGCAATGATAATAATCATAAGTCCACAAATTAAAGTCACAAGTCTTTTATAAGTTTAATCCTTTATTAATGTTTTTGTGTCCAAATGGACAAAAGGAAAATAACAACAAAATAAGAGCAAATGATAAACATGATATGGATGAATAAAACAAAATAGAATAAAGGCAATAAAAGTGCAAGAAATTAAATACTAGTAACAAAAAGAAATTAAAGTGCAAGAATCTAAAATATTAATAGTAGTAATAGTATAATAATATTTACATAATAATTGTATGGTGAACTTAATCAACCACAACCAAAAAAGAAAAAGTGACCAAAATCGAAGGCAACCGCGTCCGCTTAGCATCTTACACTATAGCGATTAATCAAGGCAAACCGAACCGAATTCAATAAAATTTGAAAGGAGATTGGGAGACCCAAAGCACCTACGCATCAAACATTCATAAGTCTCGATTCTCGATGCAATATGATTAATCACTTTGGGATTACGCGATCAACAAGAGATCCGGTCCACGAAAGTGAAAGTACCCAATTAGATTTTTATTCCGAAGTCGGGACACATTTAGGTCTATGTTAAGCAATTTCCGAGTAATTTACGAAGTAATTACCCTACAAATGAGGACGGCCACCACCAATTAAGGTGCATAATGTTAGTGCTAAAGCATGCGAGATAAACGATATGTAAATCGTTATTCGGACGCGATACCGCACAAAACTAAAGGTGAATACCAAATTGAGCCGCACTTATGGTATTCTTCCATCCTTAAGTTCAATCACTCATCTTGGTGGATTCAAGCATGAAAATGTATCACTAATGCAAAGTACCTTAAATGAATTGAATAATCCACTTAAAGGTAGTTTTGAATTAATGAACATTAACTACTCTAATCTACACCCAAAGTTCATTGAAATTAAGGAGCAATCACTCCCAAAAGTGTTTACCAAGGTAAAAATAAAAAGGAGGAAGAAGAAGAAGAAAGAGGAACCAAAAAGGTGCTTGAAACAAGCCAAAAACACCATTCTGACTTGTGTTAACCGGTTAACCAATTGGTTATCCGGTTAACGCAAGCAGATTTTGAATAATCTGCGCTGCTTTGAAACTGGTTAACCGGTTAACGCTGTACCAGAAGCTGAAAAAATGCCGAAAATTCAGCATGATCCATTTTGAAACCTTTTCTCAAACATTGGACGATCATGATCTGAATTTGCACGAATTTTAAAACCAAAATATAGTGGAATCCCTACAATCAATCAACAAATAAAGATCCAAAGGATCTAGAAACAAAGGCGCCAAGGATCTACATCTTGAATGTTGATGGTGAATATGGGTTTATGGAGGAAGATGAATTACCAAAAGCTCTTCTTCAAATTAGACCAAACCAAGCTTAGATCTACTGAAATTGATGAACAAAATAAAGAAAGGATGAAGGTTTAGCTCACGTTAGTCAAGAATTCAATGTGAATTCTTGATAGCTTCAAAAGAAAGAAAGGCGAGCTTTGGAGAATTTTGGTGTTGGGGGAGTATTTTGCAAGAGGTTTTGTGGCTATCAAAAGCTTATGGAATGAATGAAATTATGGTTCTATTTAAAGGACTTAGGTATGGAAATTTGGTGGAATGGAGCTTGCTTTGGTAATTTGAATTTAGGTTTGGTAATTGAAAATTTGGTGGGAAATGGAAAAGAGTGGTGATTAGTGAGGGTTTATGGTAGGAAATGATCAAAGTGGTGTAGAGAAATCAGAAACCAATGGATCTAGAATATTCCAATTAAATCAATGATCTAAGGGTGCTGAATTTGAATAAAAAAATCAAATTTCGCACTGATTAACCGGTTAACCATTTGGTTAACCGATTAACCAAGCTGAAATTTGAATTTTTTATTCAAACATGGTTGCTTGGTTGTTTCAGCCCAATTCTTCTTGTACGTCGAAGAAATGAACACATGAACCTTGGAAATCCTTTGAATGAATCAATTAACTTGGGAAATTCTTGATCTGATAATTTTGAATTATTTGCGGATCATCTTCGACTTTTTCTGTGAAATTTCGCTCGAGCTGCAGGACTGCTATATTTGGTATTTTCAATGGTTCCTCTTCCTGAAAAAAAAGTTAGTAAAAGGAAACAAAATATTTTTGGATTTTGATTAATGGTCAGTAAACATAAACAAATAAAGCAATTAAAGACAACGGTGATCCCCTGCGAGGCATAAACCTAACCCGAGAATAACCGATTAACCAGTGCGATCTTGTTTGTATGCAAGATGCAGATGAAATGTGAAGAAAATCTTAGGGCAAAAATTAGGGTGCAACAGCTGCCCCTATTTAAGTTTCTTCAATCTGAAGATATGAAGATTGACATCTTCGTCTCTGCAAGATGGGAGAGACTTAAATACAAAAAACCCAAATGTTTGTCCTAAGAGAACATGCTATGATATGATATGCAAACCCAAGATCTCTGTGGGGAAAACACGACCACCAGAGGAAAGCAAAAAGCTTGGGGACACAGAAGAAAATCTTGCCGAGGAAAACAACAGACACCAAAAGAGTTACCAGGAAAATAAATCACTGGATAACCGACTCTACATGGGGAAAAGATATGATATAATCAAAGTAACAAGGTTCAACGGGAAATAGAAAACGCTCTGCCGGGAAATGTCAACACAACAAAGTATTCGCTTCCAAAAATGGAGGAATACCGAGTTGGAACATAATCATCAACTACCGGCTTACTGGGTAGGAAAACAAGGGACTCGACTATCAATTTACTGGATAGGAGCGAAACAAAGAGGGATAACTTCCACTACCTTTTACTGGGTAGAGAAATTCTCAACTACCTGATTTACTGGGTAGGAGCTCAAGCAGAGGGAAACAACTTCTATTACCTTTTTACTAGGTAAGAAGACAACCTCTCGACTACCAGATTTACTGGGTAGGAGTATAAGCAAAAGAGCTTGATTAATTTGGTAATATTACCCACTATCGAAATATTGATAGCTTAATTCCAAAGTAATATACTCAAGCTGGAGAAAATATTGCCCACTATCAAACAATGATAGCTTAATTCCAAAGCAACGTTACTCACAAAAGGGGACCAAAATTCAATCCAAGAACAAAATGGAGAGAAACGGTCAAACAAGACTCATCCCGAGGAGGAAAATATCTCAACTGGGGAAATTCCATCCAGATAATAAACTGGGGAGGAAACTGAATCAAAATCATCCACGAGAAGCAAACTCAATGGGGAAATAGAAAGAATAAACAATTTTTGCTTAAGGGTTGACACTCTAAACTTGAGAGGAAGACAACACACACACTTTGTGGGGAAAGATCACACCAAAGAGCGGGGAACAAAGATAAATGCAAGAATGCAAGCAAAATATGCTATGCCCATGCGTATGAATATGCTGGCAAAATAGACATAAAGATAAGCAACGGGTGACATAAACACCACAACAACCGGATACTCGGCTAACTAGGGCAACAAGGCCGGGGACCATGCTGGAGATTCGATTCGAAATCCTGAAGGGGAATATAAAAAAACATCAAAGGAATAAAATCCTACTACAAGGCATAATATCAGACTGGGGAAAACAACTGCTAGGGATCCAATCCACAAAGCAATCTGCAAAAAAATCGTGAAAGGATATCATCAGAAAATTCCACTCTGAGAGGATAACATGTCAGAGATATCTCAATAACTCAAAATCTTCCATACTCTGGGGGAAAAGGGAAATGTCCCTGTTAAATTCTGATGGGGACGAATATCTTCATAAATCCGTATGAGGAAATGAAGTAAAGATCTACCAGTGAGGAAAATAAAGCATAGCCTACTGGAGTATCAAACATCAATCATCAACTCTGCATAGGAATACCACCTTGCTAAGGAGAGGTAAAAATCTTTCGGGGATGGGGGAATACTTCCATGATCCATGCTGAGGACAAAAATGCTCTTAATCAAACTCCTGCAGGGAATAATCATCATACAATTCCTGCTCCATTCGGGGAAAGAGTTATGCCACTCTTACTCTGCTTGGGGAAAGAGTTACACCATTTCTGCTCTTCTTAGGGAAAGAGTGCAAAACTTGCCAAAGATCAAAAATAGAAATCTGCTGGAAACCATCACACACATACTTACTGGGGATCTATGAAGATCTTTCATCACTGAACGTTTGTACTTTTCGACCCACGGGGGGATACCTGAAGTTAACATCATAGCAAATCAAAATTACGAGGGATTTTAAATCAATAATCACCAACAAGTGAAAGAAAACCTCTAAACTGATTGATATATCAATACTTCTGCTGAGGGATGCAACCAACTAATGTTGAGGAGCAAAGACTCAGTCGGGGCTTCCAAGACTTTTCAAGTCAAGGGTAAACTACTGAGGAAGAGATTAAAACTCAGTTGGGGATTTTCTAGGATATATCTTCCAACAACTCTTCTGGGGGGAAAGGAACATAATTAAGAGTATTTACAATCCTTGCTCATGCTGGTTGCTGGAGACAAAAAATCATTAACATCGACATGCCAGGACCATTAAAAAAATTCCTTAAGGACACAAATGGATCAAACCCTGCTTTGGGAGAGACAAGTTACACACATCCGGACTTTACCATCCCTGGAATCACTATTGATATCCTTTCTTTGTTCACAAATCAAGAGAACATGTTTTTATAATCTTAAAAGATTAAATTTATTAAATTTGTTTCAAAAATCATCATCAACAATAAATTGAAATTTTGTAAACGAACAATATAAAGAGTTTCAAATAATTGGATAAAAGCTCAAATTTATTGATAGAATGGTAGTCAGCAAATGGCGGGACTCCATAGATTATTACAAGTTTGAAAAATGGTAAATACATGGAAAAGGGCTACATTAAAATACAATGATCATTACTCTCCCTATCAACTTTGAACTCCACTGTGTCTGAAACTTCAGTCAAGGATGAGTGAATAAGAATCTTTGATGGGTAATTCTTCTGAGGGATAGAATCTGAAATCCTCGGTCTTTACAAGTGATCCAGTCTGTCGACGCAGTTACTTGCCATGATCCCTAAATCTTGCCTAGATTGCCCTTTCGGGTTTTCAATCTACCGGGATAATTATTTCTATTTTTGTCTCTAATTTTTGCCTGGACCGCCCTTTCGGGTTTTTACTCCACCGAGACGCTCATTTTTGCCTAAGCCGCCCTTTCGGGTTTTCAACTTAGCGAGCTGTTCTTTTATTTTGTAGGCGAAGTATTTCTTGACTGCATCCGCATTCACAGGACGAATGATCTCCTCACCATCCATAGTTGCAAGAATTAATGAACCGCCAGAGAAAGCTTTCTTGACAACATATAGGCTATCATTGTTCGGAGTCCACTTGCCCCGAGAATCTGTATTGAAAGACTGGATCTTTTTGAGCACGAGGTCGCCTTCTCTGAATATACGAGGTTTGACCTTCTTGTCAAAAGCTTTCTTCATTCTTTGCTGGTACAACCTACCATGACACAAAGCTGTTATTTTCTTTTCCTCAATCAAATTCAATTGATCAAATCTACTCTGACACCATTCAGCCTCAGTCAACTTGGCTTCCATAAGAACTCTCATTGATGGGATCTCAACCTCAACGGGGAGCACTGCTTCGGTACCATAAACAAGTGAGAAAGGGGTTGCCCCTGTTGAAGTGCGGACAGATGTACGATATCCATGCAAAGCAAAAGGGAGCATCTCATGTCAGTCCTTGTATGTCACAACCATCTTCTAAATGATCTTCTTAATGTTCTTATTCGCAGTTTCAACAGCCCCATTCATCTTCGGTCTATAAGGAGAAGAATTATGGTGTTGAATCTTGAATTCTTCACAAAGCTCTTTCATCATCTTATTATTCAAGTTTGAACCATTATCAGTAATGATTTTATTCGGAACACCATATCTGTAGATAATGTTATTCTTGATAAACCAGACCACAACTTGCTTGGTCACATTAGCATACGATGCCGCTTCCACCCACTTAGTGAAGTAGTCAATTTCCACAAGAATAAAATGATGTCCATTCAAAGCCTTGGGTTCAATCATACCAATCATATCAATTCCCCACATAGAGAAGGGCCATGGGGAAGAAATCACATTGAGATGAGTTGGTAACACATGAATCTTATCAGCATACACTTGGCACTTATGGCACTTTTTCACATACTTGCAACAATCAGATTCCATTGTCAGCCAATAGTAACCTGCTCTCAACATCTTTTTAGCCATCACATGCCCATTAGCGTGAGTACCAAAAGATCCTTCATGAATTTCTTTCATTAACATGTCTGCTTCGTGTCTATCCACGCATCTGAGCAAGACCATGTCAAAATTCCTCTTATAAAGCACATTTCCATTCAGGAAGAAATTACCTGGTAATCTCCTCAAAGTTCTCTTATCTTTATCAGATGCCCCAAGTGAGTATTCCTGACTCTGGAGGAAACATTTAATATCATGATACCAAGGCTTGTCATCATGGACCTCTTCAACTGCAAACACATGAGCTGTTCTTTCAAGTCGCATCACTCTGATCATGGGAACATCATTCCACTGGTGCACCTTTATCATAGAAGCTATAGTTGCCAAAGCATCTGCCATCTGATTTTTATCATGAGGCACATAATGAAACTCAACTTTAGTGAAGAAAGTTGATATTCTCCTGGCATAATCTCTATAAGGGATCAAGTGGGGTTGATGAGTTACCCACTTACTCTTGATCTGATTGATTACCAAGGTAGAATCTCCATACACATCAAGATGCTTAATCCTCAGATCAATAGCTTCCCCAAGACCCATAATACAGGCTTCATACTCAACTTCATTATTGGTACAAGGAAAAGTCAACCTTGCAGCAAAAGGAATATGTGAACCATGGGGAGTAATGATCATTGCCCCAATTCCTCTTCCGCGTGCATTCACAACACCATCAAAAACTAAACCCCATCGAGATCCAGGCTCTGGCCCTTCCTCAATCAAAGGTACATCACAATCTTTCATTTTCAAATACATCACATCCTCATCTGGAAAATCAAACTTGATAGGCTGGTAATCATCAATCGGTTGATGTGCCAAATGGTCAGCCAAGATACTACCTTTATAGCTTTTTGAGCTTGGTACTCGATATCATATTCTGATAACAACATTTGCCAACAAGCAATCTTCCCAGTCAAAGCAGGATTTTCAAATATATACTTGATCGAATCCATTTTAGAGATCAACCAAGTTGTATGATTTAGCATATACTGGCGAAGATGCTTTGCATCCCAAGCTAAGGCACAACAAGTTTTTTCAAGCATAGAGTACCGAGTCTCACAATCAGTGAATTTCTTACTCAAGTAGTAAATTGCATATTCTTTTCTTCCAGATTCATCTTGTTGACCAAGCACACAACCCATGGAATCTTCCATCACAATCAAGTAGATAATCAACGGTCTACCTTCCACCGGAGGAGACAAAATAGGAGGTTCAAGCATATATTCTTTGATACTTTAAAACACCTTCTGACAATCATCTGTCAAGAAACAACCTTTGTCATTCCGAAGCAACTTGAAGATCAGAGCACATGTGGCAGTCATGTGAGAGATAAACCTCGAAATATAATTCAAACGGCCCAAGAATCCTCTTACTTTCTTTTCAGTTCTTGGAGCAGGCATTTCCTGAATAGATTTCACTTTATCAGGATTAACTTCAATGCCTCTTTGGCTGACAATGAAACCTAACAACTTTCCAGAACGTACACCAAACGTGCACTTGTTCGGATTCAAACGAAGTTTAAACTTCCTTAACCTCTGAAACAACTTCAACAAATGTTCAACATGATCCTCTTCAGTCCTTGACTTAGCGATCATATCATCAACATATACCTCAATTTCTTTGTGCATCATATCATGGAAAAGTATGGTCATAGCTCTTTGGTATGTCGCACCAGCATTCTTCAATCCAAAGGGCATAACTATGTAGCAGAATGTTCCCCATGGTGTAATAAATGTGGTCTTTTCCATGTCCTCGGGTGCCATCTTTATTTGATTATAACCGGAAAATCCGTCCATAAAGGAGAACACATCAAACTTAGCCGTATTATCTACCAACACATCAATGTGTGGCAATGGAAAATCATCTTTTGGACTGGCTTTATTTAAATCTCTGTAATCAACGCACATTCGTACTTTTCCGTCTTTCTTTGGAGCAGGCACAATATTGGCCACCCATTGAGGATAATTTGACGTCACAAGAAAACCTGCATCAATCTGCTTTTGAACCTCCTCTTTGATCTTTACTGCCATATCAGGATGAGTTCTTCTCAACTTTTGTTTCACAAGTGGACATTCAGGCTTCAGCGGCAATCTATGCTCCACAATATCAGTACAAGACCTGGAATGTCTTGATAAGACCAAGAAAATACATCAACATACTCTCTAAGAAGCTCTACAATCCTCTTCTTAACATCAGGACCAAGCAATGCTCCAACTTTAACTTCTTTCTTATCATCTTCAGAACCCAAGTTGACTATCTCTATAGACTCTCCATGAGGTTGAATAACCTTCTCCTCGTGCTCAAGCAACCGAGAAATCTCATCAGGAATCTCTTCAACATCCTCTTTCACAGCTTTGAACACAGGGAATTCAAAGTTGGGAGTGGGCATAGGATCATTGTTTTCAATGGGTTTATCAATCAATCTACACATTGATTTTATTTTTATTTTAGAGTATGAACAAAAGTGAAAACATCATGCAGACAAACAATTATTTTTATTTTGGGTTTTTTATGTTACCATTTTTCAGAATAAAGCAAAAAGGAAAAACACATATGGAAATAACAAAACAACATTTTATTGATGATGATAAAATTTGAAACAAAGCCCGACAAACATCACTTTCACCTTGGGCGGAGTGAAAGGATTTTTAAAAGAAAATAAAACAAATTACTTTGAAGCATGAACAATATAAGAAACATCAACAGCAATCCAGTTCTTGCAAATATTTCAGTGCGTAACAAAGTTAGGCATTTCTTCATCTTCATCATCTTCAATGATGGCAACAGCGGAATGATCGTTGATAAACCCAGCACTTCAAAATCCTTCCTGAATAGTCTTCGGGTCATTGAGAACCACACCTGGTGCAAAGCCGATACCAAAACCTTCCTTGTTGCTGACAGCATCAATAACTCGTCCCCAACCATCAGATCGACCAGTTTCGAGTACGTGCAGAGCATCCTTGAGAGAAGACATAGGCATGACATTCTTCTTAGCAACATTATCAACAACAGAAAGAGCCTGGAATGAAGTTCCCACGTCCTCTTCAGCATCAATATAGGAGAAAGATGACAAATTGCTCACAAGCATCGCTTGTTCACCGCCAATAGTCACTAATTTCCCATCTTTCACAAACTTCAGCTTCTGATGGAGAGTAGATGTCACAACTCCTGCCTCATGAATCCAGGGTCTTCCAAGGAGACAACTGTAAGCGGGACGTATATCCATTACTTGAAAAGTAATTTGGAATATAAACGGTCCAATAAGATTAGGAAGATCCACTTCACCAACCACTGTCTTCTTCGATCCGTCAAAAGCTTTCACAATAATCCCACTATGCCTCATGGGAGCACCTTGGTACACAAGCCTTGACAAATTCGACTTCGGCATCACATTCAGAGAAGACCCAGTATCAACCAGCACTTTAGAGATAGCATCTTCCTGACAGTTCACTAAAATATGCAGAGCCAAATTATGATTCCTTCCTTCTTCAGGCAAATCATCATCACAGAAACTCATATTGTTGCAAGATGTGATATTAGCCACAATACTATCAAACTGATCAACAGTCACATCATGGTCAACATAAGCTTGATCAAGAATCTTCTGCAAAGACTTCCTATGAGCCTCAGAGCACATCAAGAGTGATAAAACTGATATCTTCGACGGAGTATGCAACAACTGCTCAGTAACGTTGTACTCGCTCTTCTTTATCAATTTCAACACCTCATCTTCACTATCACCTAATTGGCCTGATCGGGCAACAGAATCCATAATCTTCTTATTTGCACTTGTATCTTCAACTCTCTTCGGAGGATCCAAAACATAAGCTCTACCACTTCGAGTAACCTTTGTCACATCAGCAATGCTAACCACAGACCTTGGAGAAGGAATAGTAACTTCCTTACCATTTTTTATCATCGTAGCATTATATCGATACGGAACAGCTTTATCAGACTCATATGGCATTGGACCAGGAAAATTGATCACCAAGGGAGTAACAACATATTTGCGGCTATCGAAAGAAATAACCACCTTCTCAAGAACATTGAACTGAGGCACAATAACATTCACTTCATTCTCATACTCATCTCTTTTTGCTGTCACTTCAATCAACTTATCATCCATCATCTTTTGAATGTCTCTCTTAACAATCACACAACCACGAGGGTTCACCGAGCAAATGCAACAACCAGCATAATCGTGATCAATATCGTGATATTCACTTAAGAAAGCATGCATCTCAACCAAAGACCTTCGAATATGGCGAACCTCATAAATCTTGAACAAACCAGGACAACCATCCACCATATTCACAGACGTATTACCATGCTTCGGAAGCGGATTTGTCTTCACATTTGGATTAACATCATTGAAGGACAGAACATTGCTTCTTATCAATTTCTGCACTTCAAACTTCAATGGATAACAGTTCTCAACATCGTGCCCCGGGGCATCTTGATGGAAAACACAGTGAGCCTCTGGCTTATACCACCATGGGATAGTCTCTGGAACTGGAGGTGGAGAACGTGTTTGCACAAGATTCTTCACAATCAAAGATGGAAGCAAATCCGCATACAACATCGGAATAGGATCAAAACTCGGCTTAACACGAACCTGTTGATTACCACCTTATTGCACAGAAGGTTGTTGATAACGAGACTGATACTTTGGAGTTGTTGGCATAGTTGGAGTCACATTAATCACCGGAGTTACAGAAGCTACATGTTGCTGATGACGATTCTCACGACCACGAGGTCTTCTGTAACTTTCACGAGACACAGCATTAGTCTCACCTTCTTTCTTCTTACCAAAGTTGAATCTTCTAGAGCTCGAGCCAATACTATTCTCTTGACTCAACCGTCCCTCACGGACACCTTCTTCTAAATGCATCCCCATACTCACCATTTCAGTGAAATCAGAAGGAGCACTTGTTATCATCTTCTCATAGTAGAAAGAACCTAAAGTCTTCAAGAAGATCTTCGTCATCTCTTTCTCTTCTAGAGGAGGAACTATCTGAGATGCTAGCTCGCGTCATCTCTGTGCATACTCTTTGAAAGTCTCTTTGTCCTTCTGGGACATAGCACAGAGTTGATCTCTATCTAGTGCCATATCGAAATTATACTTGTATTACCTAACAAAAGAGCCTCCCAAGTCATTGAAAGTATTGATTTGGCTATTATCCAAACTCATATACCATCTCATAGCTGCACCAGTCAAACTGTCCTGGAAATAATGAATCAGCAGCTGATCATTGTCTGTCTGAGCAGACATCTTCCTAGCATACATAGTCAAATGACTCAGAGGACAAGTGTTGCCTTTATACTTCTCAAACTCAGGAAACCTGAACTTGTACGGAACTTTGACATTAGGAACCAAACAGAGATCATAAGCATCTTTTCCGAACAAATCCTTATGCCTCAAAGCTCTCATCTCCTTCTGTATCTCAGCAAAACGGCCTTGAAAATCATCCAGTCTTTCAATCACACCAGTGCCTTCACTGGGCTCAGCATGATAAATCATTTCATCCTGGTGTGGAATAGTGTGCATCACAGGAGGTACAGTAGTCATCACTGGCGGAAGAGTAGTCATCACTGGCGGAAGAGTATTAAATGCAGCAGTCTCAGGAGGAGGAGGAGGAGGATAGCCAGTAGGAATGAAATCAACCGGCATGCCCCACGGTGTACCAGCAGGCATGCGATAGCGAGGAGAAAGAACTGTCTCAGTAGGAATTGATGCAGTAACAATCTCAAAGATGACTGTATTCTGAACAGGAGAATTAGGAGGAGGGGGCTGATTCTGAGCAGCCACTAAGCTTTCCATCATGGCAATAACTCTTTCCAAGCTTTCCTTCAGATATGCAACTTCCTCGCGCAGCTCGCGATTCTCTTGTTGTAAAGTTTCCGACATCTTCTTCCTATTAGCCCGAGTATCAACTTTGTGAGTCAGCTTGACAGGAGAAATGAATGAAGACCAAGAAACAACATAAGATCCCTGGACAACACCCAAAAAGCAAGACAAATGCAGGTATGATGCATGTTATGCCTATGCAAATGCAAATATTTCAAAGGACTATAAGATAAATTGCAATATTTATAAAGAAACTCATTCTCATTAAAATCAAAGTGAGGATTACAAATGAAGTACAAGCCTCAACAATCCTAATACATGAGAGAAAAAGTAAATTAGGCCTAGGGGATCACATCCAAAGAAGATCCGAATCCTGGCTGGTACTTCATGCGAATCCTCTTAATCTCTTTCTTGTACCGATTTTCCATTTCTTCCTTATCCTTCACCAACTGGTAAATAATGGCCTTCTAAGCGCCGGATGTAGGAGGAATGGTAGATGGAGTACTAGAGGAAAATGAATCCTCTCTTGGCCTCTTCGTAACGCATCGCTCAAGTAACTCAATGAGATTATCCTTCTCCATCAGTTGCTTTTGCATCGTCGTCTTCTCAAGTAGCCATTCTTCTTTCTCTCTCTTCATCTTGTCCAACTCTTCTTGAGGAGCAACCTTCTCATTAATGGGAGGGAGAAAAGCGGACAATGGTAGTATAGGAAATAAAGGCTCCTTAGGTGGATAAGGCATCTTGAGCTTAGAAGCCCTAAATCGAATCCACTGGATGCAACACTCGGAGGGAGCAAGGTGTTGTCTTCCCAATTGACCCTTCTCTTTCCGATGAACTGTATGCCAAGAATGAGCAATCCTTTTCTTCATTCCTACATGATCTGCACCATTAAGAAAGAAGAAATGGGATAAGGAAAGGTTGTTTGGTATGTCCTTCAAATAATATCCCAACTCTCGCCTAGCAAGAATAGGGTTGTAACTAATTCCTCCCGTGTACCAAGAAGAGGTACATTAGGAAATTCTCTACAACTGTCAATAAGCACTCCAGTATCATAATGGGAACAATATCAAGTCACGTCCTTGTGAGAAAGAGACATAATCCTTTGAGACCATCTTCGCTTCTCTCTGTTATCCTTGAAGACGTCGGACTTTGGTAGGTGCGAAATAAACCACCTATAGAGAAGAGGCGCACAACACACAATCTCTCCATCACCTTTGGAGGTCCTATAATGAAAAGTATGATACATGTATCCAAGCAAAGTAGGTACCGGATTCTTCTTCAAGAAAATCTGAATGGCATTCTCATCCACAATACCATCTAAGTTAGGAAACAAGACAATCCCATAAATGAGCAAAGCAAGAATAGCCTCAAATGCATCCTTATGACCCAAAGTAAGTGAAGTAGAGGCTTTCCCCATCAAGAACTTAGCATTAATACCACAGACACTCCCTTTTGGAAGAAACTTCCCATTAAGATCGGACTCCTAAAGAAAAAGGGCTTTGGCGATGACTTTGGTCGTAAGCTCCTTCTCTAAACCACTGAAAAGAAATTCCTTATCCAGAATAGGTAGACTCATCCAATGAGAGTACTCCTCCAAGGTCGGCACAAGTTGATAGTCAGGAAAGGTGAAACAATGATGCAACGGATCATAAAATTGAGCTAAGGTAGGGAGAATCCCCTCTGGTACATCGGTATCCAAAATAAACAAGAGCTTCCCATAACACTTCCGGAACTCCTGGGTGTCAACCACTGTAGATGTCTTGAATTGGCAGAATTTTTGACCAACAAGGAATATTGAATTTAGTTCAGAATGTCCTATCAAATGTTGGGACATTAGCAAACAGAGTATGTGAACTTATTTCAGGATGTCTCACAAGATGTTGGGACATTGTGTTAATGACTTAAGTTCAGTTTTTCAGGATGTCCCAACAGATGTTGAGACATCTCAAACCTGCTACCAGATTTAATTATTGACTAACTGATCAGAGATATTTAAGGAGAGTTATCTGGAATTAATTAATGATGGATAAAAACAGAACAAGGCGCATCTGTAGGGAGTTTTATATTGAGGATTCAGATTAAAACAGAAGACCTAAATCACCTAGAATCTAGGAAGTAACAAACCCTAAATTCAAGGTGGAAGTTGCATGCGCATTAGGGCTGGATCATTCTACAGAAAGCCCAAATTACAGATACCTATTTAATCAACAGAAACTCATAGAATTGAGTACGAATTTCAGAAGACCAAATAGGGTGTCTAGTGTTTTTAATAGCAGGTTGTTTTTAATTGTACCACTTGATGAGCTTTTAAGCATAAGTTCATTTGTGACTTGATTGAAACTGTGAAGTAAGATCAAGCTGTTTTGTTTGAAGTATGACTTCAATTTTATTAAACTTGTAAACTTGATCACTGTGTGATTGAGGGGGAGTGAGTAGGGTACTCTTATCTAAGTTGTGTCTTAGGTAGAAATTGCATTGGGTAGTGATTAAGTGATAGATTAAACAGGGTGGTTTAAGTCTAGAATTAATATTACTTATAGTGGATTTCCTCCTGGCTTGGTAGCCTCCAGATGTAAGTGTGATTATACACTGAACTGGGTTAACAAACTTCTGTGTTGTTTACTTTTCTTGCTATTTAAGTTTTGGTTAAATCTGTCAAGTGTTGGGACATCTCTTAGGACATCTCATACCTGATCACAGAATTGCAATTGGCATCAGAGCAGGCACCCTGCCTGTTTATACTGGGTGAGATCTAGGGAATACAAATTCTGGAAACATGGACAGAGATATAGGGTCAGTAAATAGACCACCTATTCTGGATGGATCAAATTATGACTAATGGAAACCAAGAATGATTGCATTCTTAAGATCACTTGACAACAGGGCCTGGAGAGCAGTCAACATTGGATGGGAACATCCTATCCAAGACACCAAAGATGGATCAAAAGTGTTGAAACCTGAAGAAGAATGGAGTAAGGAAGAAGAAGATTCAGCACTAGGCAACTCCAAGGCCTTAAATGCTTTATTCAATGGCATTGATAGGAACATCTTTAGACTTATGCATCACTGTGAGCTAGCCAAAGAAGTATGGGATACTCTCAAAACAACTCATGAAGGAACATCAAAGGTAAAAATGTCAAGACTTCAACTTCTCACCACCAAGTTTGAAAATTTGAGAATGAAGGAAGATGAGACAGTTCATGAATTCTACATGAACATCTTAGAAGTAGCCAATACTTCTGGAGCTTTGGGAGAAAAAATGACTGATGAAAAACTTGTAAGAAAGATCCTCAGATCTTTGCCAAAAAGATTTGACATGAAAGTCACAGCAATAGAAGAAGCTCAAGACATATGCACTATGAAAGTTGAAGAACTCATTGGTTCCCTTCAAACATTTGAGATGGGAATGAATGACACAAATGTTAAGAAGAACAAAAGCATAGCCTTGGTAACAAACACTGATGAAGAAGAAGATGATGAATCAGAAACTGGTAAAAGTTTATCAGACAACATTGCTATGCTTGGAAGACAATTCAAAAAGATTCTCAGAGGAATGGAAGGCAAATCCAATCCTAGTGGAAGATACACAAACTCTTCTGAGAACAAGAGATCTTTTGATGCTAACAGAAGGTCAAATTATACTGAAAAGACCAGTCAAGAAAAAGGAATCAAATGCCATGGATGTGAAGGATATGGACACATCAAGAATGAATGTCCTACATACTTAAAAAGGCAAAAGAAAGGACTATCTGTAACCTGGTCTGATGAAGACTCAGGAGGTGATTCAGAAGAAGAATCAGCTAAGCATATCACTGCTTTAGCTGGACTATGTGAGTCTGAAAGTGAATCCAGTGATGAAGAACTTACTTATGAAGATCTTGAGCAAGCATTCAAAGATCTGTACAAAAGAAGCACTGAAATATGCAGTGAGGTTATAAAGCTAAAGAAGCAGAATGAGGCATTAGAAGATGAAAAATCAAGTGATCAAGAGATCATTGACACCTTGAAAAGTGAAGTAACTCTTCTCAACTCCAAGTTGGAACATATGTCCAAATCTGTTAGAATGTTGAACAACAGCTCAAATACACTGGATGTTATTCTCAACAACAATAAGCACTCAGGGGATAAAAGTGGACTGGGATTTAACAGAATACATAAAGATGAAGCTAGCTCTAGCAAAACAACTTCAAAATCCATACAGTCAAACAAGATGTCCCAACAGATGCTTCAACATCAGGAAAAGAACACAAAGTCAAATATAATGTTCCAACAGATGTCTCAACATTCTGGAAAGAAAAAAATGAAGAAGAAGTATCAAAGATGGAGATGCCATCACTGTGGAAGATTTGGACATATCAAACCTCATTGTTATAAGCTACATGGATATCCAAATCAGATGTGTCAGCAACCTTCTAAGCAGAAAATAGAAGCTAAAGTGGTTCATAGACATCAAAGAAATCAGCAACCTCCTAAGCAGAAGACAGAAGTCATCAAGAAGGTATGGAGACCAAAAACTAGCATTCAGACTGATCAAAGCTACATATCCAAGAACAAGATCAACAATCAATCTTGGAGATCTGCTGGTGAACAACACACAGGGAAAAGTCATCAAAAGAAATCTCAACTCAAATGGTCAAAGAAAAGTGTTGCATTTATAGCACATACATCACTAAGAGTATCAGCTAAGGAAGACTGGTATTTTGACAGTGGATGTTCAAGACACATGACTGGATTGAAGAACCTGCTAGTAAACTTAAAGTCACATTCATCCAGGTATGTAACCTTTGGAGATGGAGCTAAAGGAGAAATCAAGGGAGTTGGGACCTTGGACTGTCAGGATGTTCCAAGATTAGATGATGTGCTGCTAGTTAAAGGTTTAACTGCTAACCTGATCAGTATAAGTCAATTATGTGATCAAGGGTACAGTGTAAACTTTACCAAAACTGAATGTATAGTGACTAACAAAGAACAAGAAGTGGTCATGAGAGGAGCCATATCTAAAGACAACTGTTACATGTGGGAATCTCAAAACCTCAGTCTCACTTCAACTTGTTCTTTAGCTAAAGAAGAAGAAGTGAAACTATGGCACCAAAGGCTAGGTCATCTTCATTTCAGAGGCATAAAGAAGATAATATCTATGGATGCTGTAAGAGGTATTCCTAAACTAAAGATTGATGATGGCAAAATATGTGGTGAATGTCAAATAGGCAAGCAAACCAAGATTTCCCATCCAAAGCTCCAACATCTGACAACTTCCAAAGTTTTGGAACTATTACATATGGATCTTATGGGACCTATGCAGGTTGAAAGTCTTGGTGGAAAGAGGTATGCCTATATGGTGGTTGATGACTTTTCAAGATATACATGGATAAATTTCATCAAAGAAAAGTCTGATGTATTTGATGTATTCAAAGAATTATGCCAAAGATTACAAAGGGAAAAATCCAGCTGTGTGATCAGAATAAGAAGTGATCATGGAAAAGAATTTGAGAATCAAAAGTTCTTAGAATTCTGCTCTTCAGAAGGAATCAATTATGAATATTCTTCACCTATCACTCCTCAACAGAATGGGATTGTTGAGAGGAAGAACAGAACTATTCAAGAATCAGCAAGAGCCATGATCCATGCTAAAAAGCTACCTTTGTACTTCTGGGCTGAAGCTATGAACACTGCTTGTTACATCCACAACAGAGTTACCTTAAGGAAAGGAACTTTGTCCACAATATATGAAGTCTGGAAGGGCAGAAAACCCACAGTTAAGTACTTTCATGTGTTTGGAAGCAACTGTTACATTCTGGCAGATAGGGAGCAGAGAAGAAAAATGGATCCTAAAAGTGATGAAGGGATTTTCCTTGGATACTCTATCAACAGCAGAGCATATAGAGTATTTAATTCTAGAACCAAAGTCATCATGGAATCCATAAATGTGATAATTGATGATGCTCCTACAGATGTCCCAGAAGATGTTGGAACATCTGCTGATATCAAGATTGAAGCTGAAGAAAAGAATGATCATTATAACTTCACTCAAACTGATACAAGAACAGAAGAATCCAGCAAACCTCCCTCCATTAGAATACAGAAAGATCATCCCAAAGATTTGATAATTGGTGATCCCAACAGAGGTGTGAGCACTAGATCAAGAGAAGTGATTTCAGGTTCTTGTTTTGTTTCTAAAATAGAACCTAAGAACATTAAGGAAGCTCTTACTGATGAATACTGGATTAGTGCTATGCAAGAGGAATTAGGTCAATTCACAAGGAATGAAGTATAGAATCTTGTTCCTAGACCTGATGACATAAATGTGATTGGAACAAAATGGGTGTATAAGAACAAGTCAAATGAACAAGGAGTTGTTACAAAGAACAAAGCTAGACTTGTAGCTCAAGGATACACTCAAATTGAAGGAGTAGACTTTGATGAAACCTTTGCACCAGTAGCAAGGCTTGAATCAATCAGACTACTTTTGGGAATTGCTTGTATCCTAAAGTTCAAGCTATTTCAAATGGATGTGAAAAGTGCCTTTTTAAATGGTTATCTGAATGAAGAGGTATATGTAGAACAGCCTAAAGGATTTGTTGATCCAAGCTGTCCAAATCATGTATACAAACTGAAGAAAGCACTTTATGGTCTGAAGCAAGCTCCAAGGGCATGGTATGAAAGACTGACCACATTTCTTATCAAGCAAGGGTACAGAAAAGGTGGAATTGACAAAACCTTGTTTGTTAAAGATGAAGAAGGAAATATCATAATTGCTCAAATATATGTTGATGATATTGTCTTTGGTGGGATGTCTGATAAGATGGTCAAACATTTTGTCAAGCAGATGGAATCTGAATTTGAAATGAGCCTAGTAGGTGAGTTAACCTACTTTCTTGGTCTACAAATAAAGCAAATGGAAGATTCAATGTTCATTTCCCAAAGCAAGTATTCCAAGAACATAGTCAAGAAATTTGGAATGGAAAATGCTACTCATAAGAGAACTCCTGCTCCCACACATTTGAAGCTGACTAAAGATGAAAAGGGTGAGAATGTAGATCAAAGCTTATACAGAAGCATGATTGGAAGCTTGTTATACTTGACTGCTAGCAGAACTGATATAGCATTTGCAGTAGGTGTATGTGCAAGATATCAAGTTGATCCAAAAGTCAGTCATCTCAATCAAGTCAAGAGAATTCTTAAATATGTTAATGGTACTTGTGACTATGGCATAATGTATTTTCATGGATGTAAACCAATTCTCACTGGCTTCTGTGATGCTGATTGGGCTGGAAGTGCAGATGACAGAAAAAGCACTTCAGGAGGATGCTTCTTTCTAGGAAACAACTTGATTTCCTGGTTCAGTAAGAAACAAAATTGTGTATCCTTATCTACAGCTGAAGCTGAATATATAGCAGCTGGAAGCAGTTGTTCTCAGTTGGTTTGGATGAAGCAAATGCTCACTGAGTACAATGTCCCACAGGATGTCATGACATTGTACTGTGACAACTTAAGTGCAATCAACATATCAAAGAATCCTATCCAACATAGCAGGACCAAGCATATTGATATCAGACATCATTTCATCAGAGATCTTGTAGAAGAAAAAGTGATTTCATTGGAACATGTAGCTACAAATCTGCAGTTAGCTGATATCTTTACCAAAGCATTGGATGCTACACAATTTGAGAACTTAAGGGGCAAACTGGGAATCTGTTTATGTGATATTTAGCAGTTAATGAGATGTGCCAACATGTCATATGACATTGTATGGCATAAGTTCCAGATGGCAAAACAAGTCTGGACAAGAACCTTGGGAATTCCATTTCTAATGATTTACAATGTAACGGCTACTTATTTAGTAACTACTTATAATCAGCTATCAAGATTCTCATCATTCTATCACAAGCGAATCTCATTAACTAGCTATTCTTCAGAAATCATAAACCCTAAAGCTCTTCATCCATATTCCCTAACAATGTCTCAAAACCCTAACACTCCTGAAGAAGTTCTCAACAAAGAAGACGTAGTTCATGCAACTCCCATCTCTGTAGTTCCAATGAAATCAACCCCATTGGACGAACTCAGAGGAAGTGCTTCTCACACTAAAAAGCCAAGAACTCCAAAGAGAGCTAAAGATCAAGTCTGCAGCAAAGCCAAAGGAGGCATTCCTTCACCTGCTAACATGCCCCCAAAATCTTCAGAATATGTGGATGATTCCATCAAGGAGATTGTCACCCAAATTCTGTTTGAACAAAGAAAGGTGAGTGGAATTTCTATTCCTCTAAACACCATGCCTGCACCTCAAGAAGAACAAGCTCAAGCTGCAGAGGACACTCCTGCTCAACAGGATGTCCCAATAGATGTTGGAACATCTGAGGATGAGAAAAAGAACTCATCTAATGCTGCTGCAGAAGAATCTGAGGACCAGAAACAGGCCTCAAATGAAAGTGATGAAGAAGACTCTAAGGATCAGACCAAAGCCTCAAATGAAGATCAAATCTCTGCTGATCAACCAGCTGAAGAGGAGACTGCTCAATCTCCTCCAGTGGTGAACCTTGAACAAGACTCTGATGCAGAGATCATAGCCTCAGTTAGACCTAGCATAGCCAAAAGGCTCAGGTCCAGAAAAGGAAAGATGCAAGCTGAAGCTGAAATTCCTGAGAAGAAGAAAGCTTCCCCAAAGAAAGGCAAAGCTAAAGCTGCCTTTGGCCCAACAAAACAATGGAGTAAAGTCCAAACTCAGAAAAGAAAAGTTGTCACCCCATCAGACTCAGATGTTGAATCAGATGTCCCAACATCTCCTCCCAAAAAGAAACCAGCACCATCTAGGGCTTCATCTACTGTTCCAGAGGCCCCCTTGGACAACATATCATTCCATCATGTCTCTAGTGTCAACAGATGGAAGTTTGTGTACCAAAGAAGGGTTGCCCTTGAAAGAGAACTGAGCAGCAATGCACTTGAGTGCACTGAACTGATTGACCTCATCTCTGCTGCAGGACTATTCAAAACAGTCTCAGATCTCTCTCCCTGCTATGAACTTCTTGTCAAAGAGTTCATTGTTAATCTTCAGGAGGATTGCTCAAATGGTAAGTCCTCTGAGTTTAGAAAAGTTTTTGTTAGAGGTAAGTGTGTAGAGTTTTCTCCTCAAATCATCAATCAGTACCTAGGAAGAGAAACAGATGGACCAAATGAGCTAGGTAAGACAGATAACCAAGTCTGCAAGGTTATCACTGCAAACCAGGTCAAGGCATGGCCTGTGAAGGGAAAGCTCTCAGTGAGCATGCTTACAAGAAAATATGTCATGCTGAACAGGATTGGTACAGCTAACTGGGTGCCTACCAACCACACATCTTCAATCTCCACTGGCTTGGCCAGGTTTATCTATGCTGTGGGAACTCAGACCAAGCTGGACTATGGTGCTTACATTTTTGATCAGACCTTGAAGCATGCCAGCTCTTCTGCAACCAAGCTACCAATAGCTTTTCCCTCATTGCTGTGTGGTATAGTGCTCAATCAATACCCTGGAATTCTCACTGACAAGGATACAGCCTGCAAAAGAGAAAGCCCCATGGCTTTTCACTACAAATTATTCCTCAGTCATCATGCTGCAGATGTTGAAGCACCTTCTGGGACATCTGCAGGTCCTTCATCTGCTAAGACTCCAATCTCCAAGAAGGCATTAATTGCTGAACTCAAGAGCACTTGCAAGGAGCTTGAAACCAGAAAGCAGAAGCTTGAAGAAATCATTCAAAGGCTTGAGAATGAAGGAGATCAGAAAGCTGCCTCTGATGAAGAAACTGCCTCTGAAGAAGAAACTGAAGTTGAGGAAGAAACTGAGAGTGATGAATCTAAGTGATCTTTGTATGTGAGGAAAATTGTAATGACAGCATTGTATTTCTAGATTAGTGTCTTTGGCCCCATAATTTGTGTCTAACAAGGGGGAGAACAACAACAACAAATTGTACTACTGTTTAATTATAAATGAAAAATCTGTTTGCTTATGTCTGAACTGAATAAGTGTGTTTTGATAAATATTTCTGTTGCAACAAGACTGGATATATATATGTTTGAGGGGGAGTAATCTCAAATAAGAATCAACAGAAAAGTAATGCTATACTCTGATAAAAAGAACTTCTGCTACACTTTGAAAACCAGAAAAGATGTTAGCCAAAAATTAGCCAAAGGGGGAGTTTGTAGATGTCTTGAATTGGCAGAATTTTTGACCAACAAGGAATATTGAATTTAGTTCAGAATGTCCTATCAAATGTTGGGACATTAGCAAACAGAGTATGTGAACTTATTTCAGGATGTCTCACAAGATGTTGGGACATTGTGTTAATGACTTAAGTTCAGTTTTTCAGGATGTCCCAACAGATGTTGAGACATCTCAAACCTGCTACCAGATTTAATTATTGACTAACTGATCAGAGATATTTAAGGAGAGTTATCTGGAATTAATTAATGATGGATAAAAACAGAACAAGGCGCATCTGTAGGGAGTTTTATATTGAGGATTCAGATTAAAACAGAAGACCTAAATCACCTAGAATCTAGGAAGTAACAAACCCTAAATTCAAGGTGGAAGTTGCATGCGCATTAGGGCTGGATCATTCTACAGAAAGCCCAAATTACAGATACCTATTTAATCAACAGAAACTCATAGAATTGAGTACGAATTTCAGAAGACCAAATAGGGTGTCTAGTGTTTTTAATAGCAGGTTGTTTTTAATTGTACCACTTGATGAGCTTTTAAGCATAAGTTCATTTGTGACTTGATTGAAACTGTGAAGTAAGATCAAGCTGTTTTGTTTGAAGTATGACTTCAATTTTATTAAACTTGTAAACTTGATCACTGTGTGATTGAGGGGGAGTGAGTAGGGTACTCTTATCTAAGTTGTGTCTTAGGTAGAAATTGCATTGGGTAGTGATTAAGTGATAGATTAAACAGGGTGGTTTAAGTCTAGAATTAATATTACTTATAGTGGATTTCCTCCTGGCTTGGTAGCCTCCAGATGTAAGTGTGATTATACACTGAACTGGGTTAACAAACTTCTGTGTTGTTTACTTTTCTTGCTATTTAAGTTTTGGTTAAATCTGTCAAGTGTTGGGACATCTCTTAGGACATCTCATACCTGATCACAGAATTTCAACCACCAATGCTCCTAGCTTTCTCAACTCCACTACATTAGGATTCTTGAAGGTGTACTTCTTTGTGTTCCTCCTTTCAAAATTCATAACCATAGACATCTGAAATTTTGCAAAAGTTCCTTATGAGTCCCTTGAAATCTCAAAAACAATGCTCATGAATGTATGATGGTATGTATGCAACAACCACAAACAAGATCACACAAAGCACACAGGTTTAGGTTCCGAGTCACGAGCATGAAGTCAAGGGAACAGAACATCAACCCACATAGGTAAGTACTAAGATTTTGTATTCATTGTACCTGCAGAAAACCAAAAGGGCGCTAACAGAGGTGCCCGGAGTTAACAGCCATCTTTAGAATATTATCGGTACGTTGGATTACTCCCCAACCGATGACATTCTTAAAATAGACCTCGTCCGAGTGTAGTATCGTGTGACAACCACCTTAGGTTTACACCCGGATGGTTTCTGCACTACGTTCCTAAATTGGCTTGGATGGGTTAAGGGTTCTGAGGTCCTCAGTATGATCAGCTCAAGGTCAGAAAATAATGCCATGTATGATTACTCATCATGACATTGATAATCCAAGAGAGCCTAACCGAGTGGAGATTATCAAATTGATATAGCTTTGGACTACTCCATCGCTTATCGCTTTGAATATTGTCGTCCTATCATAAGTTCAACTCAGATCCGGGTTAGAATCTATCTCACTCACAGAGGATCACCAAAACCGAAATAGAACAAACAAATAACAAACAAATCAAACCAAAGAAATAAATAAATCAAAGTAGGCCGAATCCACTTAGAGATTACTCCCCAGCAGAGTCGTCACTTATTTGTAGCGGTAAAAACATGAGTGTAAGCTATTGGTTAACTTAACTCAAAGTAAACAGAGTCGCTGTAACACGGTGGGAGAACTGACTTTAGTTAAATGTTGCGGATAGCAAGAGTCGCCACCGACTTTTATTTTATCCAAAGGAAAGGGCATAAAAGAACAGGAAAGACCTTAAAAGATTTTTGGGTTCGGGGGGTAGGTTATGTAAAGGGAAGGTGTTAGCACCCTTTACATCCATGGTTATCCATGGGCTCTTAGTTACTTAGCTCACTTTAAAATGTTTTTGAGAAGTGTAGTGTGTGTTTAGAAATTTTCTTAAGTACTTTATAATGATCCATGTACGGATATATATAAAGCCTTTGTTTTGAAAATTGCTTTGAAAAATGTGAAGTGTTTTGAAATGTTTTGAAGGGTGAGCAAGTACATAAGAGGAACCTACCCTAATTTAAGTCTTTTCTGTTCTTAAATATCCTTTAAATGGTAAGACTATCCCTATTATTAAGGAATAGGTAGTCATTACCTTGGATGTGTGAGGGACAAATGAAGGGACAACTGTGATTAGGCAATTGTAAGGTGTATTTAGCAATTTCGAAGGGACTTATCATCTTTATTCGAAAGGGACAAGATCATTTACGAAGGCAACCATGAAGGGACTTGATCTTATTATCTTTTAAGGGACTAGATGATATTAATTAGATAAGGGACTTTGCTTTATACACCTTACTTGACCTTTTTCTTTAGGCAACATGAGAGGTATCCTTAAGAATGTGAGATGGCGATCCAAGATCGACTTACGTGTGTGCGTGTACAAATTCAAGTATTTATCTTATAAATTAGTGATCTAGATTTAATTTTAAATACAAACATGTTTACACTCCCTATTTTACTAACCATGGCAATTTAAATAAATAATAAAAAATTCTACAACTATTACATAGGGTGTACAATTACATTATAATAATTAAAATAAATAAGCACATAATAAGTAAATAAATAAATTGGTTAGTAATAATAAACAAAAATAAATATAAGAAGATTAGTATAACAATATAATATAGAAACAAATAAAAAAAAGTTCAAGATTAAATAAATAATTATTTTTAAGAGAATTTTAATAAAAGAAATAAATAATAAATATTATATACTAATAATATGACTAATAATTCTAATTATTTAATTTTATATACATATTATAAAAATATTTGTTAAATCTAATTAAGTAAAAAAAATAATAAATTAAACTCATAAAATAAAGTTAAGGTTTTTAATTATTTAGAAAAATAAATTAGGGTTAACTACTTAATTAAATCCTAATTACATTATTTATATAAAAAAACTACATATAATAATAATATACAAATTATAAATATATATATATATATATATATATATATATATATATATATATATATATATATAATTAAAATTTACAAACAAATAAATTAATATTTATATATAATTAGGGTTTATAAAAATATTAGGGTTTTCTACATATGAAATTTTTTAGGGTTTATAAATTAATCTAAATATAATTAAATTATTTATACAAAACATATAATATATACAATAAAATAAATATTAAATAATTTTATTAATAAAGTTTAATTTTTTTTTTGAAAATATAGGTTTTGAATTATATACAAGAAAATAAAATAACAATTTGATTTTAAACATTTATCATTAAAGAAATTAATTAAATATATTATAAACAAAACAAAAGAAAAGAAAATATGAAAAAAAACATACTTGAGGCTGGGATTCGAACCCAGGCCCTAGGCATCACACCCTCAAGACCAACAAGCCATCCACTGGGACAAGCCATGCGCTTGTGTTAGCAATCCAGGTTGCAATCCTTTTGTTTTTTATCCTGCAAAAATATTGAAAATAAAACTAAAACCAAAATGGCCTGGGGAGGTTTTGATCCCAGGACCATTCACTCATCAGCCAGACACACAAACCAACTGAGCCGCGCGCTTTAGTTGTCATATATATAAAACACATTCGTTTTAATCCTTTTTAAAATTTCAAATCTTTTCTGCGCGCCAAACAGCTTCATCCCCTACCTCATGACCTGCGAATTTCCCTACGATTGTACCTGCGATTTTTCCTGCGAATTCTTGTTTGTAGCAAAACCTACGAATCTCAATCATCATCAAAACAGTAAAATTTCATCAAATTAAAAGTACAAACAAGGTCCAGAGGCTGATTAGATTTGATCTATGGTTTTAGATTTCATTTATCATTGATGAATCGTGAAACCCTAAACCTTGGCCGAAACCCTAAAAATGGTGGATCTTGATACCTGCATGGAAAACTCAATTAAACAGCCCAGAATCAATCTATGGTTCATCACAAACATCATCAAACAATCAAAAACGGATTAAAACAAGCCAATCAATGGAATCGAAAAACGAAAATAAGCTTGAAGAACATGGTTCGGTTTATACGATTTAGGGTGTTTTTGATGTTGTTTATGATCCAGATATGTTAGATGAACATCATAGAATGCATTGCAATCCTTAAAACACCTTGAAACCTCCTCTACCTTAAAATCCGAAAGTGAGTTTTTGAATGAAATTTTGAAACTTGAATATGCACTTGGAGGCAGAATTTTCGTGTCCCCTAGGTTGTGATCAGTTCCTTGTATATATATGAATGATATTAGGTCAAAAAATTGTATGATTCTTTGGACTTTTGGATCATTTGAATATTGAAAAAGATTATGTCATAAAACTTGATTTTTATTTGATCCAACCTTGCTATTTTAAGACAATCCTCATAACTTGTGTATCAATCTGATCCAAATGTCATTTATAACATTCTAGAAACAAAATCCCTTTTTAACTATTTGATTTTATATTTTATTTCAATTTAAATGGTATTTTAATGAATAAAATTCAAATAAATATGAAATAAAAAATAAAAAATCAGAAAATAGGTGGGTTGGGTCGTGCTTGGTGTTTTTGTAAAGATGGGATGGCAATTTGGTGGGCTCATTTAGCAAAAATTTGATTTTAGGCCTTATTTGCTTCATAAACTTCCCTAAAATTTCCCAACTTTTTAAGGGCACAAATCCTTCAATTTTAATGCTATAAGGGTGTTCTTGGACATTTTGGAAAGCTTAAATAGTCCTCTAACCAACCTCATTGGTTTCATGTTCATATCTTTTACCATTCTCAAGTTATGCTCTTTTGAAGTTGTTGACTTTTTGTTGACTTTTAAAAGGACCTATAATGTCTTAGCTCATACCTTCCAAATGAAGCATTTTTGGGCTTGGCTTGTGAGACACAAAGTTGTAGAGAATTCAATTTCCTTCAAAATGAGATTTGGATTGAAAAATTTTGATGAAGCATGTGAAAGTTATGGCTGGTCAAAGTTCAGTTGACTTTTCCTGTGAAAACCCTAATTTAGAAACTCCTGATTCTTGATGATCTGAAATCTCCTTGATGAATCATGATCAACCATTGATAAAATGATGAATTTTACTTCATATACTTGATGTTGGCAAAAAATCATGAAGTTTGACTTTGGTTTGACCACAATTGACCTCAGTTTGACTTTTTAACTGCTTTAACTGATTTTAACCTATCTGATCATCTGACTGAGCAAACCTTTGGGAAAAGTCTTGAAACTTGTCATGAGGATTCTTAAACACAAATAAGATGTTATGAAGCTCACTTGAAGTCTTGGAAGTCCATTTAGCCTGATTAAAGTCAAAACCCTAGTTTAGGATGCATTGCTTAGGAGAATGCATTGTCTGAGGGAATTGTCAAACTTTCTGACTTATTGTGAACTTTGTGAACCTTGTGAACCTCATGAGATGTCTTTTGAACCTTGTGAACCTTGTGAGCCTCTTAGTACACAATGAATTGTCTTGTGGAGGGAAAATTTTGGGGTGCAACAGTCGCCACCACACTTTTATTTTATTCCAAGAGGAAAAGGAAAAAGAGTGAATAAATCCTAATGAATATAAAAGCAAAAAGCTAAAGAAACACAATAGATAAACAAGTAAGGGGATAGGTTACACAATGGGAAGGTTTTACGCACCCAAAATTTATGTGGTACTCCACGGGAGCCCTTTGAAAAATTTACTGCTTTTGGTTTGAAAATGGTTTGTAAAATGAGAGTGAGGGGATGAGAAAAGAATTATTTTTTAATATTTTTGTGTTTGGAGAGGTTTACCACCTCATGCCTATGTACCCACAAAGTGCAATGCAAGATCAAAACCCCATAGTTCGTGGTACAAATAGTGAAAAGGGTGGGTTATGATTCATTTTATTAAGTGAAGAGAATTTGTCATCTTCAAGTGGATAGCCAAACAAATCTACCATGAGAATGAAAGAATGGAATCATACATCATTATGGGGAGGGTGCCAACTCGGATAAAATCAACGAGTATGCCACTAAACCCCCACAAATGACAAGACACTCAATTACATCAAACTACAACCATGGAGATTGAGAGACTTGCACCCGACTAAAGAATAATGACTCATAATCGGCACTCTTTAAAAGAAAATAAATAAAAGTGCACAAAGGCACAAAACCACTTGAATGAGTTTGGTTCTTTTTATTTTTGAATTAAAGTTAACATGATTAGATTCATTGATTTTTTAAAGAGAAAATAAAGAGGTAAAAAGCCACTTGACAAAAGTCAATGTTTTTGATTATTAAAGAGGTGATGATTTAAAAAGAAAGAATCCTTTGAAAAAGGGAGAAGGTTTTGAAAATTGAAGAATGGGAGGAGATGAAGGGACTATCCTAAAAAAAAAATAAGGAGATAAGGGAAGAAAGATCTAACCAAACTTGATGACATTTCAAATTATGAGCATAAGAGTTCCATCCTTATAAGCTAGCAAATGGCCAAATAAAGGCTAAATCCAACTTCATGAAGATCAAAGCAAGGGGAAGGGATCCTAAAATTTAAGTCCAAAAATCTCCATTCCAATGCAAAGGATAATAACCATAAGTCCACAAATTAAAGTCACACGTCTTTTAGAAGTTTAATCCTTTATTAATGTTTTTGTGTCCAAATGGACAAAAGGAAAATAACAACAAAATAAGAGCAAATGATAGACATGATATGGATGAATAAAGCAAAATAGAATAAAGGAAATAAAAGTGCAAAAAATTAAATGCTAGTAACAAAAAGAAATTAAAGTACAAGAATCTAAAATATTAATAGTAGTAATAGTATAATAATATTTACATAATAATGGTATGTTGAACTTAATCAACCACAACCAAAAAAGAAAAAGTGACCAAAATCGAAGGCAACCGGGTCCGCTTAGCATCTTACACTATAGCGATTAATCAAGGCAAACCGAACCGAATTCAATGAAATTTGAAAGGCGATTGGGAGACTCAAAGCACCTACGCATCAAACATTCATAAGTCTCAATTCTCGATGCAATATGATTAATCACTTTGGGATTACGCGGTCAACAAGAGATCCGGTCCACGAAAGTGAAAGTACCCAATTAGATTTTTATTCCGAAGTCGGGACACATTTAGGTCTATGTTAAGCAATCGCCGAGTAATTTACGAAGTAATTACCCTACAAATGAGGCCGGCCGGCCACCATTTAAGGTGCATAATTTTAGTGTTAATGCATGCGAGATAAACGATATGTAAATTGTTATCCGGACACGATACCGCACAAAACTAAAGGTGAATACCAAATTGAGCCGCACTTATGGTATTCTTCCATCCTTAAGTTCAATCACTCATCTTGGTGGATTCAGGCATGAAAATGTATCACTAATGCAAAGTACCTTAAATGAATTGAATAATCTACTTAAAGGTAGTTTTGAATTAATGAACATTAACTACTGATAACGAGAAAATGTATCGATTATATTGCTAAGTTTCATTACCGTTTTATCGCATAATCATCGTTTTAACACCCGATTCCTCGAGTTTTTCTTACCATTTTGCAGGTACATCATATATGGAGCTAAATCATGAATTAAGAGCAAAAGGAACAAAAACAACCATAAAAAGATGAAGAAATGAAGAAACCTGCAAAACCTGCTAAATTTGTTGCACTCACGGTCGTCACCTAGGTGTCACGACCGTGACACCCCAAAAGAAGCCATCACGACCGTGATGACATTGTCATGACCGTGACACTTAAAATGCAAGGGACACGAGTGTGAAGACCTTGTCACGACCGTGACAAGTGTAAAAGTAGGTTATTTGACTGAGACCACGTCAAAACATTACGTGAAGAAGTTCTGCCTATTTTTTAGCCACGTTCCTATATTTTCTCAGCTGCTTCAACAAGGCCCAATGCAACAAGTCCAAATTTCAAGCCCATTAATTGTTCTATAAATAGCATAATTCAGTTGAACAATGGACAGAGCATTTTTTCTATTAATTTCCTGCGGAAGCTCTGCCGATTTATTTTACAACCCTTTTTGTTTCAGCATTATTTTTAGTATTTTATTTTCATTGTATCCAAACCCAACCTATAACAATTTCCAACATCAGGAAATTGTTATAAAAATTACTTGTTTCTAAACCTTCAGATTTTTGCTTTATTTTCGATTTCCGCCAATTACTCCGAGCTTTCCGGTCTGTGGAAGAAGGACTCTGCCATTTTATTGTTAACCAGGTTTTTATTATTTGCAAATTTAATATTTATGTCATTTATTTATTTTTCTGCCATGAATATTTTGTTTATTGTTTCTCTGCCTCTGTCTGGTTCAACAAAAATGAGTAGCTAATTACCTTAGGGCGGTATGTAGTTAAAACAAACTTAATCGGTAAAATTAATCATAGGCTTAAAATATTTAATAACTTAACATTCTGGCTAATACTTTTTATTTAAAATCGACCTTTTCGTTACGAGAGTAAGGAAAGAGTATTAGGTTAGGTCAAGACCACGAGAGTGTGAGATTTTAACCAGATAGCTAAAGTTAGGCATTTAAATTAAACACAGCGAGAGCGCTTTAAAATAAATTAGAATTACTAAGTTTCCAAAAATTATCTCTAAACACTTATGGGATAGCGAGAGCAGGCATAGGGCTTTAGGGGTAAGATCTGAGATAAGACCACGAGAGTGTGAGTTGAGGGTATTTAAGCTGGTAACCTCTACAGAATAGTTTAAGTGAACACCTTTATAAGCCTAGGTTAGATTGACCTGCCTAAGTTAGTATAATTACATACCGACCGCCTTAGTATTATTTTATTAAAACTTAAATTTAATTCAGCCTTTAATCTTTAAAAACAACAAAAAAATCGTGACAACCCTCCACCTTAGCTAAACTAGAAGTTCATCTAGCACTAGGTAACCATAGAGTCCCTGTGGATCGATAATCTTAAATATTACTTCGATAGGCTGTGCACTTGCAGTTAAGATACAACTAGACACATAATTAGACACGTCTTTAGCCCATCAAGTTTTTGGCGCCGTTGCCGGGGACCTTAATTTAGTTACTAGTGCACTTTAGGTAGCATTGTCTAGACTAAGGTATCAACTATTTAATTTATTTAATTTAATTTCCGAGTGTATGCCAAGTACTCGCTCTAAAGGCGAAGACTTGCAACCTCCAATCCCAGAATCGGAACGCTTCTTACACGTAAGAAGACGTATATTCGATTACGAACAAAGTTACAATATTCCAGATCTTCAATTAGATCCGCCTAAACCAGTCGTAACATCAAAGGACGCAGAGATGGCTGAAGAACATAATCACCCACTCAAGTATTACGCCAGTCCTTCGCAAGCGGAACCACATTCAAGCATTGCCGCACCGGCTATCAACCGAAACGATTTCGAACTAAAACCTTCGTTGATATCAGCCGTGCAACAAAATCAATTCGCCGGAAATCCTACCGAGGATCCGAACCTTCATCTTTCGATCTTTGTGCAATACGCAGATACCGTAAAAGCCAATGGAGTTACCCAAGAAGCTATTAGACTAAGTTTGTTTCCTTTTTCACTTCGAGACAGAGCAAGAGCTTGGCTTCAATCTCTGCCTTCGAACTCAGTAACTACGTGGGAGGAACTTAAGAGAGTTTTCTTGAACAGATATTTTCCACCTAGCAAGACAGCTATGTTGAGAGCTCAGATCAACGGATTTAAGCAAAGGGAAAGCGAATCACTATTCGAAGCTTGGGAACGCTATAAGGATTTGCTGAGACTTTGTCCACATCACGGATTAGTAGAATGGATGGTCATCCATACCTTCTATAATGGACTCTTGTACAATACAAGAATGACGATTGACGCTGCCGCAGGCGGTGCATTGATGGACAAAGAATATAATGATGCTTATGCACTTATCGAAAGTATGGCTCAAAACCATTACCTCTGGGGAAGCGAGAGAGTCGCAACTGAGAAACCAACAAAAGGAGGTATGTACGAAGTGAGTAGTATGGACCAAGTCAATGCAAAGTTTGACCAACTAAGCCAAAAGATCGACAACTTGGCCATAACACCAACAGCCACCGTGGCTGCAGTAACACCTAACTGTGAGTTATGTGGAGTTTCAGGACACGAAGTTTCTGATTGTCAACTATTGACAGGAACTCCCACTGATCAAGTGAATTATGCTCAAGGAAACCCATACTCAAACACATACAACCCAGGTTGGAAGAATCATCTGAACTTCTCCTATAAGAATAACAATGCTTTATACGCACCAGGTCAAGCACCAGCTACGCCACCAGGATATCAAAAGTCTGCTCCTAATATCCCTAGAAAATCGAACCTTGAGTTGATGATGGAGAACTTTATAGCTAACCAATCTCAAACAAACAAGGACTTCTTAAACCAAAACATTCACACTAGTGAGCAGATTAAACAATTAGTGAGCAAAGTAGATGCATTAGCTACACATAACAAAATGCTTGAAACTCAGATTTCACAAGTAGCTCAACAACAAGCACCTACTGCTGCACCAGCTGGAGTATTTCCTGGACAACCTCAACCTAATCCGAAAGGACATGCCAATGCCGTAATATTAAGAAGTGGCAAGGAACTTGACGGACCTATCGATCCAAGACTTGACAATCCAGCCATGTACCAAAAACCGGATAAACCGACTGAAGTGGTGAATGATCCAGAAGAAAAGGAAGATGATAATCAAGAGGCAGTGGAGAAAGAAAAGCCTTATGTGCCTCCACCACCCTATAAACCACCAATTCCGTACCCTCAGAGATTAACCAATTCCAAGACGACGGGTCAATTTAAGAAATTTGTTGAACTTCTGAAACAGTTGAATATTACTATTCCGTTTACAGAAGCGATCACTCAAATACCCTCGTATGCTAAGTTTTTAAAAGAAATCTTATCCAATAAGAAAAAGATAGAGGATAACGGAACAGTTACACTTACTGCCGAGTGTAGCGCCATAATTCAGAATAATATGCCTCCTAAGCTAAAAGATCCAGGAAGTTTCTCTATACCCTGTGTAATAGGAAAATTCGTCATTGACAAAGCTCTATGCGATTTAGGAGCCAGTATCAGTGTTATGCCCTTAACGATTTGCAAAAGGCTAGACATGGGAGACCTAAGACCAACTAAAATGTCTGTTCAACTAGCCGACCGCTCAGTTAAATATCCTGTAGGCATACTAGAAAACGTCCCAGTACGTATAGGACAATTCTACATCCCTACTGATTTTATAATCATGGACATCTCTGAAGACTCCACTACACCTATCATACTAGGAAGACCATTCTTAGCTACCGCCGGAGCTATAATAGACGTAAAAAGAGGAAAGCTAACCTTTGAAGTAGGTGAAGAGAAAGTTGAATTTATTTTAACACAATTCTTACAATCACCAGCTATAGAGGATACGTGCTATCTATTGGACGTAATTGACGAATGTGTAAGAGAAATGGAACTGAAAGAAACTACCTATTCTGAAATAATGAAAATTCAAATCCCTCCGATTTTCGAAGATGATAATTGGCATAAACCATATCAGGATGATAGTCTAAGCGAAAGTTTAGCACTTACACCGGATCCCATGCCAAGTAAAGATAAACCTACATTAGGATTAAAAACTCTACCTCATAACCTAAGGTACGAATTCTTAGACATTGAATGTAAAAGACCAGTTATAATAAATTCCAGTTTAGGAACTATAGAAACAAAGAAACTTTTAGATGTCTTGAAGAAATATCCAACTGCATTAGGATATAACATATCTGATCTCAAAGGAATATGCCCTTCAGTCTGTATGCATCGTATTCTGCTAGAAGAAGATTGCAGAACCTCCAGAGAATCTCAAAGAAGAATTAACCCAATCCTTAGCACTGTAGTGAAAGAAGAAGTTAAGAAACTACTAGATGCCGGAATAATATATCCAATCTCTGATAGTGAATGGGTTATTCCAGTACATGTAGTGCCAAAGAAAGGAGGTATCACTGTTGTGAAAAACGCTCAAGGCGAATCGATATCGCAAAGAGTAGTGACGGGACATAGAGTGTGCATCGATTACCGTAAACTAAACAAAGCCACTCGAAAAGATCATTTCCCACTACCTTTTATAGATCAAATGTTAGAACGATTAGCCAAGCATTCTTACTTCTGTTATCTTGACGGTTACTCAGGATTTTTTCAAATCCCTATCCATCCAGATGATCAAGAGAAGACTACATTCACATGCCCATATGGAACGTTCGCTTACAGACGAATGCCCTTTGGATTATGCAACGCTCCTGCAACCTTTCAAAGATGTATGATGTCAATCTTCGCAGATTTTATAGACAACATCATGGACGACTTCTCTGTATGCGGGCAAAGTTTTGAAGGATGCCTATCAAACTTAGAAATGGTGTTAGAAAGATGTGTAAAAGTAAACCTCGTGCTTAACTGGGAGAAATGTCATTTTATGGTCAGAGAAGGAATCGTATTAGGTCACGTAATATCCGACAAGGGAATTGAAGTTGATAAAGCTAAGATAGAAGTCATAAAAGATCTTCAACCCCCTAAAACCATTCGAGAAATACGAAGCTTTTTAGGACACGCCGGTTTCTACCGACGATTCATCAAAGATTTCTCGAAAATCACTAAACCTCTTACTGGTTTATTAATGAAAGACGCTGAGTTCATATTCAATGAAGATTGTCTTAAAGCATTCGAAACTCTAAAAACAGCCCTCATCACCGCACCAATCATGCAACCCCCTGACTGGAGATTACCTTTCGAAATCATGTGCGATGCGAGTGACTATGCTGTAGGCACAGTTCTAGGCCAAAGGAAGGAAAAGAAACTTCATGCGATTTACTATGCCAGTAGAACCTTAGATTCTGCTCAGATGAACTACGCCACTACTGAAAAAGAATTGTTAGCAGTTGTCTTTGCGCTTGACAAATTCCGTTCTTACCTAGTAGGAGCGAAAATAATCGTTTACACAGACCATGCTGCTATCCGATATTTATTAACTAAGAAAGATGCTAAACCTAGACTCTTGAGATGGATTTTACTTTTACAAGAGTTTGATCTCGAAATAAAAGATAAGAAAGGTACTGAAAACGTCGTAGCGGACCATTTATCTAGATTAGATGGTATTAAACCTGAACAAGTGCCGATTAACGATGATTTTCCATATGAACAGCTGATAGCACAAATAGGAAACGACCCAGTTCAGTTAGACTTAAATGAACCAGAACCCGTGGAAACAATCCAGACAACTGTAGGACTGCCATGGTACGCTGACATTGTCAACTACCTAGCTGTAGGAGCTCTTCCACCTGATTTAACCTATCAGCAGAAAAAGAAATTCTTTCACAATCTAAAACATTACTATTGGGATGAACCATTATTGTTCAAAAGAGGACCCGATGGAATCTTTCGTCGATGTATTCCCGAAGAAGAAATAGAAGATGTCATTGCTCAATGCCATTCATCTCCTTATGGTGGACATGCAAGTACTTCCAAGACTTGTGCAAAAATATTGCAAGCCGGCCTATTCTGGCCTAATCTATGGAAGGATGTCCACATCGCTGTTATAAATTGCGATCGGTGTCAACGCACCGGCAATATTTCAAGAAGAGATGAAATGCCTCAAAAAGGAATTTTAGAAGTAGAAATCTTTGACGTCTGGGGAATAGATTTCATGGGACCATTCCCATCATCTTTCGGTAACAATTACATACTCGTAGCTGTTGATTATGTTTCGAAATGGATTGAAGCTATAGCTTCTCCTACAAACGATACACGAGTAGTAATAAAGCTTTTCAAAAATATAATCTTTCCCATATTTGGTGTGCCTAGACTCATCATAAGTGACGGTGGCTCGCACTTCATTTCAAAAATCTTTGACAAATTACTATCTAAGTATGGAGTAAGACACCGTGTGGCAACACCATATCACCCACAAACAAGTGGACAAGTCGAAGTCTCAAACAGAGAGATAAAACAAATCTTAGAAAAGATTGTCGCCATATCTCGGAAAGATTGGTCATCTAAACTTAATGAAGCTTTATGGGCTTATAGGACCGCTTACAAGACACCCATAGGTACTACACCTTTCAAATTAGTTTATGGAAAATCTTGTCACCTCCCGGTAGAACTAGAACACAAAGCTTATTGGGCGATCAAAACTCTCAATATAAACTATAATGCTGCAGGAGAAAAGCGAATCCTAGACATTAACGAATTAGAAGAATTAAGGCTAGATGCTTATGAGAATGCTAAGATATATAAAGAAAGAACTAAGCGATGGCATGATAAACGCCTATCTAGGAAAGAATTTAGTGTGGGAGACGTTGTACTCCTCTTTAACTCAAGACTTAGGCTCTTTCCTGGAAAATTAAAATCTAGATGGTCAGGACCCTTTGAAATAAATAAAGTATTCCCGAGTGGAGCAATAGAAATTAAGGGTAGGAATAGTGAACCATTCATAATAAACGGACAACGTTTAAAACATTATCATAAAGTTGAAAATAGAGATTATGCAAATAATCTAAGGCTTTTAGAGTTGTCCACTAATTCCCCTGATTAATCTACACCTAAGCATTACGTCAGGCTTTTGACGATAAAAACAGCGCTTAGTGGGAGGCAACCCATTTACTCATTTAATCATTTAATTCGTTTTTATCATTCTATTATCTCTGTCATTTATCGCTTTATTTATTTATTTTGTTATTTAATAGTTTTATTTCGTTATTATTATTATTGCCTTTAAATTATGCATTTCATTTCCTTATTTTTCTTTATTTTAATTTTAAATCACTTTTTACAGATTTTCTAAAAGTTTTTCCCATTTTCCTTCTCCCCCTGATTTGTTTCCTCCATATTTGCACTGACCATGGCTAACCAACCGATTAACCATATGGAAACCAAATTTAGAGGTAGGAACCAAAGAATGAAATTTGAAGAGTTATCACAGAGGCAAATGGATTTGACCCTGTACCCGGATGATCTGACTATGGAAACCCTAGGTATACATGATAGCATCCTGTACTTGTTTAACTGACTTGGATGGGAGAATGCACTGATTCAACATAAGTTTGTGACTTACCGCGAGCTCACCCTTGAGTTCCTTAGCTCCTTAGTTTACCTACCTGAGCGCGGTTTTGGATTCAGGAAAGGATTTATCAGTTTCCGCCTATTTGGAATAGAATATGACTTTAACCATAAAGAACTAGCTGACTTATTAGGATTCCCTAGTGGACCCTTTGCTTTTACTACCACACAGGTAGAATTGATGGACATTGAGCTAGATTTCTTTTGGGGAACTTTAACCGGAAACTACCACCCTGAACCAAATAGCATGAACAATGATGAAATCCATAACCCAACTCTCCATTACTTCCATAAGATCCTTGCCCACACCTTCTTTGGAAAAGAAGAAAACATTACCGGAGTCTCTAAAGATGAGATATTCATTATGTCATGTTTCACTAATGGACAGCCTGTTAATGGTGTACCTTTCATGATGCAAACCTTCACCCGAATCCAAGAAGAACCTGAATTACCTATATTAGTAGGAGGTCTTGTAACCATGATTGCTGATGCCTTAGGACTTAGGTACCAATTGCACAGATGCAACCGTTTAGGTACCATCCGTCCTATGAATCTTAACTTTTGCTTTAATCGCCATATCATAAGGAATTTAGGACATCCACCTTTCGAGTACCTAATCCGGAATGAGGTAGTAACCCTGTTCACACTGCCAAACCATGCTAGAGTAAGTGTTCACAATAAGGATAACTGGCTTTATGAGTTAACCCCACCTGATTATCCATCTACTCCTGAAACACCTCAGTCTTACAAGATAAAAGATGATATAATGACCGATGTCGAAACTGACCCTGAGACACCTCCTGGTTACCATGACATTGACCACACTGACGAAGTTATTGAAACCCCTGAAGTGAATCAAGGAGCTTATGCTAACAACTTACAGAATATCATGAACACTCTTGAAGCTTACCAAACTGATATAAATTCATTTAAGGATGAAATTAAGAGCATGCGATTGGACATTATAGGTTTGACTGACATAACCTGTGAACAATTCTATCACTTGAACTCCACAATCGAAGATTTGAAGAAACGCTTTTGAAAATGCTATAAGTGATCTAGTTTATTTTTCTCATTGTTTTCGTTTCTAGTTAGATTTACTTTTCGCAAACAATTTCGTACCGTATTTTCATTAATGTAATTTCATTTTTATATGCAATGCACTTCTAGTTCCCAAAATTTTTCCATTTTAATCAATTTATATATTTTCATTCTATGTACTGTTATGCTTGAATTTATTCATATTCTATAAAAATCTCTCGTGCAGTGCAAATATACAAGTGCTATATTGAAATAATTTATTATATGGTGTTTAAATGTAATATTGAGTGAGAAGTGAAAAAAATAAATTATTATAAAGTATGTGAAGCGTAAGAGATAGTGTTTTCTGGAAATTATTCAACGAAACAAACTCTCACGGTCGTCACGCCCCCCTAACGATCGTGACGTGCTAATTTAGCGTGTCACGACCGTCACCTCCCTGTCACGACCGTGACAACCCTAAATATAGGATTTGTGAGAAACAAAACTGTTTCTTTTCGAAACCTCTTCTTCTTCTTCCCCCATAACTTCCAAAAACCACCCATTTTCTCCATAACTTCCGTAACCTCCCATTACCAAATTAAAACTCATTAACCCCCCATTATCACCACACCTATCACATTCTCACCTTCCAATATTTATCCGAACCATTATTTCTCTCATTTTATCACTTTTTCACAAAAATCCAAAATCCTCATCTCTCACTATAGTTCTTGCATGCAATGGATGCTATTCAATTCAGAGAGGGTGATGCTGGAGAAACCCAGAGAGAAAGATTTATCCGATTCCAGAACCGCGGTGTGCAACCTACGCGTTATATCGACACTGAATGTTTGAGAGAGCTCGGAATGCTCAACAGTGTCAAGAACCTGCTTAAGAAGGTTAATCTGTGGGTTTGCAGTCAGCCTCAGCCCACATTCGAGTTGCTGACACTGGAGTTCCTAAGCTCGTTCTATTACATCACCGGTACCGGTTCTCAGAGTCAGCTTACCGGCGTTGCTAAATTCAGATTGTTTGGCCGGGAGTTTGAACTTTCGCAAACAAGGATAGCCGAGTTGCTAGGCTTCGCTCACGGAAATGAAGCTCACCTCCGCGTGCCGGATAATTTTAGTGAAACCGCTTTCACTTTATGGCACGACATAACCAATACCCGTGCCTCAGCCTTCCAAAGCCTCAATGCTACACACATCCACAACTCGGCAATCCGATATTTCCACCGAGTCATCTGCAACACCATATTTGCTCGAGAGAGTAACCATAAGCTCAACTCCAAGGAGCTTCTGTTCTTGCACTACGCTCTAAATGACGAGCCGATCAACGCTGCCCCGTTCATGCTTTCTCACATCCAGGCTATTGCGCAAAGAGGCTCCACCCCATTTTTCATAGGCGGCATTGTCTCCGCCCTCGCCTTTCAGTTAGGGCTCAATGACTTGCTCGACAATTTGCCTGGCATAGCCGCAGAATTCCTAACCAAGAGTTATTGCAGGTCCGCTCACCTGATTGCGCAGCGAGAGGATGGCAGGTATAGCCCTGTTATCCATGGCACCGTTTACCACCATATCATTCTGCCGTCCCGCGACCGCATCGACCCATCCAGCCGAGCCAACTGGCTCTTTGTTTTACCAGATGCTGCCGGCCATGCCCCCATGCATGATGATCAGGCCGATCCTCCAGTGGATGAGATGCAGGACGCGATGGATGCAGCTGAGCCTGTCCAGGACATTCCAGAGACATCTACCCGACAGCCTCCTGCACAGGATTTCACTCTTGAGGACATCCTCCGCGCGATTCATCAGCAGAACCAGATGAACGCCGCACTGGAGCGTAGGCAGAAGGAGCAGTATGATGCTTTACTCCGCACTATTGCAGCAAACCAGGAAGCTACTAATGAGAAGTTTGGAGAAATTTTCAGCGAGCTAGAGGCCTTATGCATTGACATCACTGCTGTTACCGGTACCGGTTCTGATCCTGAAGCGACTCCTACCAGACGCTCCCGCACCAGAAGCCGACCCCGCGGTCCTCAGCAGCCTTAGTTTTAGTTTTGCTTATGTTTGTTTTTCGTTTTTGTAGTCTGTACTGTACTTTTACCGCAATTATATCACAACATTGAGGACAATGTCTGATATAGTGTGGGAGAGGTACCTTTCATTTCCGCATTTTTCCTTTTCGCATTTTTCCATTCCATTGTATTTCTTTTCGCAAGTTAATGAAACGAGCAAATCTTTGTGATATTTTCTTTAGCTTCGAACTTTCCCCGTTTATTTAGCCATACCAGAAAAAAATCTTTAATTATTCGCATTACCCGACTTACCTACGGAATCGTAATTAGGAAGCTGAGAACGATTCAACAAGACCAATACAATCTTGACACCTTTGACTTCCCACTTAAGCGATTCCATTCCGATTATCATTACGAGTACACTTTAAGTTTCAGTTCAAAAGTAACCCCTAGTAGTTTATACTAGCAGTCAGCACCGTCTGAACACAAACCACGTGGGGAGCCGATGAATATAAGCGTTTGATGCCTAATCAATAATGATCCTTCATATCTCGATGCAAATGAAAAGAAATTGCACCAAAGTACACGGTCGCATATAAGAAACGAGAAATATGAGAAGGAGTCCATTGCGGGTTGGTTCAGAGGTACTGGTTCTGAACTTGGAAGGGCGTGCTACGGCTCGATCCCCCACAACCTCCAAATCGGATAATATATGTAGGGTTACCGCACTCGTGTACCAGACCCCGTGCTTAAAAAAGGATCAAAGTCGCTAACCGGCTACTCCACTACATGCGTGCTAAGGCAAAGGGCTTAATGTGATTGCGCTAGAATGAAACCGGGCGAAATAAGATCGAAAAACTCTAGGTGAAATCGTAAAGAAATTACCGATTGTTTCGTTTAACGGGAAGTCGACGACATAGCTTGTTGCTTGTGTCATTAGTGTATCGTTAGTGTTCTATCAAAGTACCGGTTTATCCGACAAAACGATCCCTCGTACGGTCTGTTATGTGTATGCGTCAATAAAAACTTGTCCGACGATTTTCAACCGACTATTTGCTTGAGGACAAGCAAAGGTTTAAGTTTGGGGAAGTTTGATAACGAGAAAATGTATCGATTATATTGCTTAGTTTCATTACCGTTTTATCGCATAATCATCGTTTTAACACCCGATTCCTCGAGTTTTTCTTACCATTTTGCAGGTACATCATATATGGAGCTAAATCATGAATTAAGAGCAAAAGGAACAAAAACAACCATAAAAAGATGAAGAAATGAAGAAACCTGCAAAACCTGCTAAATTTGTTGCACTCACGGTCGTCACCTAGGTGTCACGACCGTGACACCCCAAAAGAAGCCATCACGACCGTGATGACATTGTCACGACCGTGACACTTAAAATGCAAGGGACACGAGCGTGAAGACCTTGTCACGACCGTGACAAGTGTAAAAGTAGGTTATTTGACTGAGACCACGTCAAAACATTACGTGAAGAAGTTCTGCCTATTTTTTAGCCACGTTCCTATATTTTCTCAGCTGCTTCAACAAGGCCCAATGCAACAAGTCCAAATTTCAAGCCCATTAATTATTCTATAAATAGCATAATTCAGTTGAACAATGGACAGAGCATTTTTTCTATTAATTTCCTGCGGAAGCTCTGCCGATTTATTTTACAACCCTTTTTGTTTCAGCATTATTTTTAGTATTTTATTTTCATTGTATCCAAACCCAACCTATAACAATTTCCAACATCAGGAAATTGTTATAAAAATTACTTGTTTCTAAACCTTCAGATTTTTGCTTTATTTTCGATTTCCGCCAATTACTCCGAGCTTTCCGGTCTGTGGAAGAAGGAGTCTGCCATTTTATTGTTAACCAGGTTTTTATTATTTGCAAATTTAATATTTATGTCATTTATTTATTTTTCTGCCATGAATATTTTGTTTATTGTTTCTCTGCCTCTGTATGGTTCAACAAAAATGAGTAGCTAATTACCTTAGGGCGGTATGTAGTTAAAACAAACTTAATCGGTAAAATTAATCATAGGCTTAAAATATTTAATAACTTAACATTCTGGCTAATACTTTTTATTTAAAATCGACCTTTTCGTTACGAGAGTAAGGAAAGAGTATTAGGTTAGGTCAAGACCACGAGAGTGTGAGATTTTAACCAGATAGCTAAAGTTAGGCATTTAAATTAAACACAGCGAGAGTGCTTTAAAATAAATTAGAATTACTAAGTTTCCAAAAATTATCTCTAAACACTTATGGGCTAGCGAGAGCAGGCATAGGGCTTTAGGGGTAAGATCTGAGATAAGACCACGAGAGTGTGAGTTGAGGGTATTTAAGCTGGTAACCTCTACAGAATAGTTTAAGTGAACACCTTTATAAGCCTAGGTTAGATTGACCCGCCTAAGTTAGTATAATTACATACCGACCGCCTTAGTATTATTTTATTAAAACTTAAATTTAATTCAGCCTTTAATCTTTAAAAACAACAAAAAAATCGTGACAACCCTCCACCTTAGCTAAACTAGAAGTTCATCTAGCACTAGGTAACCATAGAGTCCCTGTGGATCGATAATCTTAAATATTACTTCGATAGGCTGTGCACTTGCAGTTAAGATACCGCTAGACACATAATTAGACACGTCTTTAGCCCATCAACTACTCTAATCTACACCCAAAGTTCGTTGAAATTAAGGAGAAATCACTCCCAAAAGTGCTTCCCAAGGTAAAAACAAAAAGGAAGAGGAAGAAGAAGAAAGAGGAACCAAAAAGGGGCTTGAAAATCGCCAAAAACACCATTCTGACTTGTGTAGCAGATTTTGAATAATCTGCGCTGCTTTGAAACTGGTTAACCGGTTAACCAAATGGTTAACCGGTTAACGTTGTACCAGAAGCTGAAAAAATGCAGAAAATTCAGCATGATCCATTTTGAAACCTTTTCTCAAACATTGGAAGATCATGATCTGAATTTGCACGAATTTTAAAACCAAAATACAGTGGAATCCCTGCAATCAATCAACAAATAAAGATCCAAAGGATCTAGAAAAAAAAGGCACCAAGGATCTACATATCGAATGTTGATGGTGAATATGGGTTTATGGAGGAATATGAATTACCAAAAGCTCTTCTTCAAATTAGACCAAACCAAGCTTAGATCTACTGAAATTGATGAACAAAATAAAGAAAGGATGAAGGTTTAGCTCAAGTTAGTCAAGAATTCAATGTGAATTCATGATAGCTTCAAAAGAAAGAAAGGTGAGCTTTGGAGAATTTTGGTGTTGGGGGAGTATTTTGCAAGAGGTTTTGTGGCTATCAAAAGCTTATGGAATGAATGAAATTATGGTTCTATTTAAAGGCCTTAGGTATGGAAATTTGGTGGAATGGAGCTTGCTTTGGTAATTTGAATTTAGGTTTGGTAATTGAAAATTTGGTGGGAAATGGAAAAGAGTGGTGATTAGTGAGGGTTTATGGTAGGAAATGATCAAAGTGGTGTAGAGAAATCAGAAACCAATGAATCTAGAATATTCCAATTAAATCAATGATCTAAGGGTGCTGAATTTGAATAAAAAAATTCAAATTTTGCACTAGTTAAACGGTTAACCAAGCTGAAATTTGAATTTTTTATTTAAACATGGTTTCTTGGTTGTTTCAGCCCAATTCTTCTTGTACGTCGAAGAAATGAACACATGAACCTTGGAAATCCTTTGAATGAATCAATCAACTTAGGAAATCCTTGATCTGATAATTTTGAATTATTTGCGGATCGTCTTCGACTTTTTCTGTGAAATTTCGCTCGAGCTGCAGGACTGCTATATTTGGTATTTTCAATGGTTCCTCTTCCTGAAAAAAAAAAGTTAGTAAAAGGAAACAAAATATTTTTGGATTTTGAATAATGGTCAGTAAACATAAACAAATAAAGAAATTAAAGACAACGGTGATCCCCTGCGAGGCATAAACCTAACCCGATAATAACCGATTAACCAGTGCGATCTTGTTTGTATGCAAGATGCAGATGAAATGCGAAGAAAATCTTAGGGCAAAAATTAGGGTGCAACAGGGGCATAGAAAAAGCACAATCAACATGCATTGATTATGTCACTACGCTCATTTGCAAGCATACAACTTCGACATGGATTAAGCTTGGGGAACTAAGAGTATCCGAGTCTATCCTCTAATCATAGCATCGGCCAATTCCAAGTGTCGGGAAGTCAAATCCTTTTACCAAATAAAAGTCCACCATGTCGGCGTCTTCATAAACGAAAGTCCACCATGTTGGCGTCTTCAAAAGCCTAAAGTCCAAACCGTGTTTGGCATTGTGACACGGTGGGAAAACTGACTTGGTCGTTTTTGTTTTCACAAAAACTATGTTGCGGATAGCAAGAGTCGCCACCGACTTTTATTTTATCCAATAAAGAAAGGCATAAAAGAACAAGAAAGACCTTTGAAAAAGATTTTGAGTTCGGGGGGTTGGGTATACAAAGGGAAGGTGTTAGCACCCTTTTTATCCATGGTTATCCATGGGCTCTTAACTTCTTAGCTCACTTTACTTACTTTGTTTGAAAAGTGTAGTGTGTGTTTAGAAAAATATTTTAGAACTTTAACTTTGTAATGATTCTCGTACGAATGTATACAAAGCGTTTACTGTTTGAAAATATTTGAAAATGTGAGGTGTGGAAAGTATTTTTAAAGATGGTGAGCAAGCACTTAAGAACAACTTACCCTAAATTGTAAGGTTTTACTTGTTATTTTGTTTCTTTAGGGATATAATTGTCCTTACTATTAGTTAGTAAGTAGTCTTATCCTTGGATTTGAAAGGACAGACGTAGGGTCATTATATGGTCATAGAAGGAAACCTTGTAAAGGTGTCTTAGAAATTCGAAGGGACGATCATCATTTTCCATAGGGTCATCGAGGGACGAGATCATTTATTTGTACGCAGCTTGAAGGGACAACGAGGGACTATGATCTTTTATTCGAAGGGACTTGATGATTTTAATTAGGAAACCATGCTAAGACACCCCTATGTTCGAGGGACTCGACCATTTTGTAAGGCAATAAGAGGGGAAACCCTAGGGGTGTATGTGTGAGAAGTGTGTTGTATTCAGTTATTTTAATCTTTGATTAATGGGCTAAGTCCTTTTTTAATTTTGTCCACATGCATTCTTTTCACACCCTATTATTACTAACCATGTGTAACACGGTGGGAGAACTGACTTTAGTTAAATGTTGCGGATAGCAAGAGTCGCCACCGACTTTTATTTTATCCAAAGGAAAGGGCATAAAAGAACCGGAAAGACCTTAAAATATTTTTGGGTTCGGGGGGTAGGTTATGTAAAGGGAAGGTGTTAGCACCCTTTACATCCATGGTTATCCATGGGATCTTAGTTACTTAGCTCACTTTAAAATGTTTTTGAGAAGTGTGGTGTGTGTTTAGAAATTTTCTTAAGTACTTTATAATGATCCATGTACGGATATATATAAAGCCTTTGTTTTGAAAATTGCTTGAAAATGTGAAGTGTTTATGAAATGTTTTGAAAAGTGAGCAAGTACATAAGAGGAACCTACCCTAAGTTAAGTCTTTTATGTTCTTAAATATCCTTTAAGTGGTAAGACTGTCCCTATTATTAAGGAATAGGTAGTCATTACCTTGGATGTTTGAGGGACAAATGAAGGGACATCTGTTATTTAGGCAACTGTAAGGTGTATAAGCAATTTGAAGGGACTTATCATCTTTATTCGAAAGGGACAAGATCATTACGAAGGCAACGTCGAAGGGACTTGATATTTTTATCTGTTAAGGGACTAGATGATGTGAGATGAGGGACTTTGCTTTATACACCTTACTTGACCTTTTGTTTAGGCAACTTGAGAGGTAACCCTTAAGAACGTGAGATGGCGATCAAAGATCGACTTACGTGTGTGAGTGTACCAATTCAAATATTTATCTTTAAGATTAAATGATCTAAATTCAAGTTTACATACAAACATGTTTTACACTCCCTATTTTATTAACCATAGCATTTAAAAATAAATAATAAAAATTACTACAACTATTACATAAGGGATACAATTACATAATAATTAAAATAATTAAAATGAGTAAATAAATAAATAACTAATTGGGTTAGTAATAATAATAAAATAAATAATCACATAAGAGATAAATAAATAAAGAAGTTAGTAATAATAAACAAAATAAATATAAGAAAAAGAAATTAGCATAATAATATAAAATAAATTAAAAGTTCAATTTTAAATAAATAATTATTTTTTTAAGATTTTCAATAAGAAAAATAAATAATAAATATTATATACTAACAAAATATGATTAATAGTCTAATTATTTAATTTTATATACATATTATAAAAATATTGGTTAATTATAATTAAATAAACATACTATAAAAATAAATTATATTCATAAGATCAAATTAGGATTTTTAATTGTTTTAAAAATAATCTAGGGTTTACTATTTAATTAAAATTATTTACATGTGAAAACTATATTCAATAATAATTATAAACAAATTATAAAATAATGTACATAATTAAAATTTACAAATAAATAAATTAAAATTTGTAATATAATTAAAGTTTATAAAAAATATTAGGATTTAGAAAATATTAGGATTTATATGAAAATATTAGGGTTAAGTAATTAATTTACAAAATAAATTCATTTATTTATAAATTATATATATATTTGAATAATATGAACACATAATATATAAACAATTAAATTTTAAAAAATAAAGTTTTGATTAGAAAAAATGAATTTTAGATATAACAAATAATTTATATATTTATTCTAACATTTTTTAAGGAATTATTTAAGTTTAATTATAAAATATAGAACAAAATAAAATAAAAGAAAACATACATGGGGCTGGGATTCGAACCCAGGCCCTAGGCTTCATTCCCCCAAGACTAGCACGTCAACCACTGGGACAAGCCTGCGCTTGCGTTGGTGATACAGGTTGCATTCGTTTTGTGCTTTATCTTGCAAATATATTGAAAATTACCAAAAAACAAAAGGGGCTGGGGACGATTCGAACCCAGGACTCCTCATCCATCACACATGCGCCTCAACCAACTGAGCTACCAAGCCATCTGTGAAATAAAATGCAAATGATTTCATAAAATATTAAGACAAAAATTCAAATCTCAAATGCGCGCCAAGACTCCATCTTCTTCCTTGAGACTTGCGAAATTAGCTGCGAAATTATCCACAGAATTTCCTGCGAATTTACCTGCACACGAATTTCACAGAAAACCTAGATTTTGAAACACCATGAAAATCGTACCAATCTTAACCATTAACAACCCAGATCAATCATTTATAGTTCATACATTCCTGTCATGGTCTTATAATTCATTTAAATTAAGTAGATGATGAAACCCTAATTCAAAGGTTCAAACCCTAACAATGGCTTCTCACGCATTTGTCCATGAACCTGCAAGTTTTTTATCCAGAAACGATCTACATACTATCACAAACAATATTTCAAAGTTAAAACACAATAATATTGCATGAATTGAATGAATCGAAAATTTGAAAAATCAAGAGAAAATTGATTCGGTTATGGCAAATGAGTATGATTCAATTGCTATTGAGGGTTGGGATAGATTCAGTGATGCTCAAGGAAGCTTGTAGTGTCCTTAGAATACCTTTAAAAGCTTTATGAGGAAGAATCCGAATTTGGAATTTTTGATGAAATTTTGAAAACTTGAAACTTACTCTTGAGGCAGCCAATTCGTCCCTATGCATTTGTGTAGTTTGTATACTTATAGAAGAATGTAATTAGGTCAGAAAAGTGGTGGATTTGTGGGCTTAATGGATACCTTAAGTGTGAAGAAATCTCCTTGCCAAATTAGTCAAAAAATCAAATATTTTCATGCTATAATTCCTTAGCACGAATTTGTATAGCATCAAATCAACTTAAATGGTCATTAAGAGTTTCTAGAAGAAGAATCACTTTTAAATATTCAATTTTCATATTTTATTTTGATTTAAAATGGTTTTAAATGAATAAAATCAAAATAAATAAAATAAAAAATAATAAAAATCTGAATAAATGAGGATTGGGTCGTGCATGATGTCATGTTGAAGTTTGGATCACAAAATTGCAAGCCCATTTGGAAGAATTTGGTTTTAAGGCCCTATTTGCTTCATAAACCTCCCAAAAATTTCCCAACTTTGCAAAGGCACAAATCCTTGAATTTTAATGCTATGAAGGTTTACTTGGACATTTTGGAAAGCTTAAAGAGTCCTCTAACCAACCCCATTGGTTTCATGTCCATATCTTTTATCATTCTCAAGTTATGCTCTTTTGAAGTTGTTGACTTTTTGTTGACTTTCAAAAGGACCTATAATGTCTTAGCTCATACCTTCCAAATGAAGCATTTTTGGGCTTGGCTTGTGAGACACAAAGTTGTAGAGAATTCAATTTCCTTCCAAATGAACTTTGGATGGGAAAAATTTGATGAAGCATGTGAAAGTTATGGCTGGTCAAAGTTCAGTTGACTTTTCCTGAGGAAACCCTAATTTAGAAACTCCTGATTCTTGATGATCTGAAATCTCCTTGATGAATCATGATCAACCCTTGATCAAATGATGAATTTTACTTCATATACTTGATGTTGGCAAAAAATAATGAAGTTTGACTTTGGTTTGGCCACAGTTGACCTCAGTTTGACTTTTTAACTACTTTAACTGATTTTAACCTATCTGATCATCTGATTGAGCAAACCTTTGGGAAAAGTCTTGAAACTTGTCATGGGGATTCTTAAACACATATAAGATTTTATGAAGCTCACTTTAAGTCTTGGAAGTTCATTTAGCCTGATTAAAGTCAAAACCCTAGTTTAGGATGCATTGCTTAGGAGGATGCATTGTCTGAGGGAATTGTCAACTTCTGACTGATTGTGAACTTTGTGAACCTCATGAGATGTCTTGTGAACCTTGTGAACCTCATAAGATGTCTTGTGAACCTTGTGAACCTCATAATATGTCTTGTGAACCTTGTGAACCTCATAAGATGTCTGGTGAACCTTGTGAACCTCTTAGTACACAAAGTCTTATCTTGTGAGGGCAAATTTTGGGGTGCAACAGCTGCCCCTGTTCAATTTTCTGAAACCTGAGGGGTTAGATTGGTATATGTGCCAGTCGTGACCTGGAAGGTTGAAGGGGATTGAACACAAAAGCCCAAAAATTTGCACTCACCGGTGCGTAGAGTGATACTGATGACTAGCTGTATATGTTTGAGTGGGCTTAAAGATGCCACTTGGGGAAAAGTTCTTCAAATATATCTCTTGGAGAATAAAGTAGTCCAAAGTATGAAGATATAGCTTTTGGGAAGATAAACAACGTCCCAATATTACCTTTGGAAAGATAAACAACGACCCAAAGTCATGATAGCTTTCAGGAGGATAAACAACGGCCCAAAATAGTGATATGATTCTTGGGAAGATAAACAACGGCCCAAGGTTTGATAATACTTTTGGGAAGATAAACAACGGCCCAAAGTAATGATATGGCTCTTGAGAAGATAAACAACGTCTCAAGATAGCCTTCGGGAAGATAAACGACGTCCCGAGATAATGAGATAACCTTTGGGAAGATAAACAACGGCCCAAGGTAACAATATGGCTTTTGAGAAGATAAACGGCGTCTCAAGATAGCCTTCGGGAAGATAAACGATGTCCCAAGATAATGAGATAACCTTTGGGAAGATAAACAACGGCCCAAGGTCACAATACGGCTTTTGAGAAGATAAACGACGTCTCAAGATAGCCCTCGGGAAGATAAACGACGTCCCAAGATAATGAGATAACCTTTGGGAAGATAAACAACGGCCCAAGGTCATGATAGCTTTCAGGAGGATAAACAACGTCCCGAGGTATAAGTATAACTTTTGGGAAGATAAACAACGGCCCAAAGTCATGATAGTTTTCAGGAGGATAAACAACGTCCCGAGGTATAAGTTGTTGATATTGTTTTACCTGCATATAACTATCCTGCAAGGAAAATATTAGTTTATGCACTATGTATGCATGCATAGTATGATGCACCTAAATAATGTATTATGTACTTATGGATATATATGTTATGGTATGATGTAAATGATGTATGTATGCATCATGCAGCTTGAAGCATCTGGATATCTTTGTATAACAACTGCTGGCCAGGGAAAATAAATCCTGATTCGTTGCTGAAGAATATGAGGAACTCGTCTTGTTTGATAATATAGTGAAGAATATGAGGAACTCGTTCCTGTCTCGCTTGATAGTATGGTATCCATAACCTCCCGTCTTCGTTTGATATTATGGTATCCATAACCTCCCGTCTTCGTTCGATAGTATGGTATCCATAACCTCCTGTCTTTGTTCGATAGTATGGTATCCATAACCTCCCGTCTTCGTTCGTCGTACTCCTATTGAAGGAATAAATTCCCGATTGTCCATCTGAGGATAAAAGAGATGGATATAAATTCCAGGGGAGATGTATCTTGAAGTATCTATGATGGTAGATTTGTCGTACTGGGGATTTGTAGTTTTCTTGTGAGGATGAACCGGCGAAGCTTCGTTGAACTACTACCCTCGTTCGTCCTTAGTAAATACTATTACTGCATTTCATGCATTTCTGGTAAGCATCAATCATATTCAAAGCATATATACATTCAAACATAACCAACAAACGTTTTTCGCTTTAGTAAAAGAGGAAAAGTAATCTTGAATAAAGAGGGAAAAGTAAAGCTGAACTCGAAAACAGAATCGTTTCAACTTTGAGAGTGTATAACCAATTGGATTTAGAGCTCCTGAGATTATTAACTTTCCTGAATACCTTCCCAGAAATCCTCATAGCTGGATCTGAAGACATGATACTGACACCATCTGATACTACTGGCGTAGACAATTAATTTCCACAATGGCTTCTGCTGAGAATCCAATATCAAGGTAATACAATGAGAGGGACGTGTCTTCAATTTGTGATGGACCATATACGCTTCGGGTATTAGATTTGAAAAGAGAGCATTGCCCCTTGGTTGGGGATGAATTGTCCCATAATGGAAGTATCTGAATGTAGTTACCTCAAGAGAAATAAGCAGAATTCCCCACAATAATATGCCCTTGACATCATGAACTTTGTAATGTTACCCTTGGTAATTAAAATATATGAGGAGAGCTGCCCCTGGATATTAAGCACTGTTGAATCTGGACCTGATTGCCCCGAATGAATTGAACAGTAACTTGGTATGCCCCTTTGATTTGGAAACATTGACTATGCCCCTGGCATTATGAACTCTGTAATGTTACCCTTGGTAATCTGGCTACTTAAACATAATTGAATCCTGTCCTGATTACCCCAAATGAGTTAGGAAGTATCATGGCCTGCCCCCTTGATTGGGAGATAATGACTATGCCCCTTTGTATACATGGACTTTGATCCAGGAAGCAACTTTGTTTATCGGAAGGACTTTGGTTTATTGAACATTCGTCCTGTAAGTTTCTCTGTTTATCAAACACTCAGATATATGCAAACAAATATATTCAAAAATGCAATGCTTATGTTTGTCTTGAAGTTTTGAAAAAGAGTTATTTTAGAAAAACAGTTTTTGTGAAAACTGTGATATTAACTCAAGTTTTATAATAAGCCCTAAAGGAGTCAGGATACCTTTTTGTAGCAGTACGCTTTCGAACTAACCATGCTTCAGTTAGGACTTTTAAAGGGTTGTAATGTGGTATGTGTCGCTCCCGATAAATGAGAATGGCTCAAATAAAGGTACAGACGCGAACGGTCGGCGAAAGAGGGATGTGAGAACACACAGGAGTGAACTCAAGAGAAAGAAAGAGTCGCCAACTAGGCATTTTTATCCCGAGGGAAAGGTAATGCTGCATAAACCTAAGAAAAGACATGGATAAGACGGTTGCGAACCAGAGAGACTGAGAAAGGGGGTTGGTTACAACCTGGGAAGGTATTAGCACCCAGATTGTCCGTCGTACTCGACGGGATCCACGCTTAAAAGATTTGTGTTTTAAAGGGGTAGTGTCAGTGCAATCTGTGTATAAAGAGCTGGAAAAGGATGTACAGGTGTCAGTGTAAAAGAAATGTGAAGTGTAATATGTACAGTGTCAGTGTAAGAACAGGAATGAAGTGCTCAAGATCATGAGGCTAAAAGAATAATGCTGGAAAGAAGGGGAATATACAGAGACTTTTGTTCGATAACTGTTAAGTTATGCCTACGTATCCTCTCGTGCAATGAGGAAGTCAGAACACCGTAGTTCGACCCAAAGAGACTGAAAGGTGAATTGACTTGTGAACTGCTTATTTGTCTGTGCTCAAGTGTATGACCTGTCTGGCTCAGGTGCAAACTGTCTTGCATTAGACGGAAGAAGCGAATTCTCGTTTGTGAGTGAATGAGATGAGAAAGGAATCCCGGAGGAGACGATTATTGTTTGTTTTTAGGTTTTCAGTCTTTTATTGCTTTTGGAAATGTGTCATAAGTTAATGAGTTTAAGCCTAAACCAATGGATTTGGTAAACTCATCACATTTTCCCTCTGATTAGGGGTAATGAGAATGCCTTAAGTGTGAAGTCAGCTTCTCACACTTAATCACCATGATGTAGGATTAAGATCATTAACCTACTTGTGATTATTTAGATGTTTTTGGTGTTTTTGTTTAGTGTTAAGTAATGAGATTAAGCCATAATCAGGGATTAAACAGACTCATTACACCATCCTAATAGAAGGATAATAGATGAGAGTGTTTAAGCTGAGGAAAGCTCCTCAACTTAATCCATGATTAGGGATTAAACTCATGACAAAACAAAGCCTTTATTAAATGGATTTTAGTTAATGATAAGATGAAGAAGTGAGTTTTATGGTTGGTAAGACAACTTGAGGGGGACTTGTCCATTAACACTAGGGTTAGTCCTTCTTAACCAACTAAGGAAGAATTAGAACCCTAATGCAAGGCCCAAGTTACAAGATTATTGTCTTAGTGATTATTAGATGAATTGATTAAAGGATTTAAACACATTAAGGGTTTAACACTTAGGATTAAAGTTATACACTCCATCCTAATAGAAGGATGCAGGTATAAGCTTAATCACAAAGCCTTAAAGCCTTTAGGGTTTAGTCCCTGATTATGAGATGAGAAGAGAAGACTCAAGAGATGACACAAAGGTAAAACTAAATGGAGAACTAATCAAAACCCTAATCATTGTCATGCTTGGTTGTTCCTAAGGTTTGTGAGGTTTGCAGGAAAGATCTCCAGAGAAACCACCAGGAAGCAGATGAAAGGAGCAAAGAGAAGCAAAGTAACTTGCTTCATTTAAGAAGACAAGTCACTTGAAGAAAGAAAGTAATATGAAGAATAATGAGCAAGCCCAATCTCAAACACAAGATAAAATGCAGCAATGATGCATAAGAGGGATGAAAAGATATTGTGAGAAGTGAAGGCAAATTCACTTCTCAAAGTAACTTACCACCTGAAAAGTTAGTGAAAGGAATGAAATGCAATGCAAATGGGATGGAATGGCATTATACAAACCAAAACCAGAAGTATGAGTATGATGTTAAGGATGCTAAGAGATGATGAAAACATGAGGCAAGGCATGAGGATGATCATACAAACATATGGATGCAAATGAAGCATGCTTTGAACCATGAACATACATGGAAAGTTATGGAATGCAAATGACATACAACATGGCAAATGAAAGATGCAATGATCAAACATGCTTCTAACATGTCCTAAGATGTGTTATGAATCAAATGGATGCACAAAATGTCATGGCAAGTCATGGTATGCAAACAAATGGAAGATGGATGCAAATGAAAGCCCAAATTAGGGTTTATGATCAATGCACAAAACAAAAATCAAAACCAGAAGCAAACATCATGATAAAAAATTGAAAACGAAGTCAAAGGAACCCTAAACCTATACAAACTCACTGCCCAAAGGAGGGGTTCTAACTCTTAACCTAATGAGGGTTATGAATTTCTTAAGGATGCTAGGGTTTTAAGGTACCTTGTCAAGAAAAATGTCAAACAAATAGGAAATGCAAGATAAATTCATGCCAATTTAATCCTATAAACTACATGCTAAACAAGATGCAATGCAAAAAGAATCAAGGTCCAACTCTTAAAGGCTAGGCAGACATGAATTTTTGAAGATTGAATCAAAATAATGCCTTAAAATGAAATTAATTCCATGGAAAATTGTCAAAAGACATCAAGATCAAAAAAAGAAATTTGGTTTGAGAGTTGGACAATGTTTCTAAATGATTTTAAATGTTTCATGAATTTTTTTGTGATTTTTAAATACCTAAAAGTATTTTTAATTAATTAATTCTCATTAATTAATTAAAAATAAACTTTTAAATGATTTAAAAATAAATTTTAATGCAAAAAATAAAAATAAAAATGTTTTTGGTTTCTGAAAATTAATAAAAAGCTTTGACAAAAAATTTCAGAATTTTTCAAAGTGTTTTACTATTTTAAATAAAATGAAGAAAACAAATGAATTTAAATGAAAATAAAACTGAATTTAAATGAAAGTAAGCAGAATCAATGGCTGAGGTTCAAACTGGACGCGCGGGAGTTGACTGCGCGCGTGATCCAGTGGCTGAAATTCAAACTGGCTAAAATGGATTAATTAACTTAATTAAGTGAGATTAGGGCTAAGTGGAGAATCTGGACCCTTGAACACGCGCGGGAATTGACTAAGTCAGACAGATCAACGCACCACATTCAAACTTCATTAATGACCCTAATTAAACCCTAAACACTTTCAGGTGGCCGGAGAAGACTTCCGGTCGTCTTCTCCGGCGAGACCCTCACCTGAAAGTTGCTAAAATCCTCAAAACTCCATGAAAATGAAAACTAAATGCCCAGAATCAAACCCCATTCGAAACTAAATCAAAACCCCCAAACAAAAACCATTTTTCATGCATTAATCAGGCAAATCGAAGCAAGACATTTCTAGGGCAGAAAAGTTTCAGAGCAATCATACATGCTTATTTCTCAACCATTTCAAAAAGTAAAAACATCAGAGTAATCAACAAAGCATGAGGAACATTTTAAGAACTTAAAAACTCATTTCTGGAAAAAAAGTTCTTGAGGTACCTGAGCTTGAGCTTTCTCAGTTTGCAACTTTCTGACCTCCTTTCTTTGTGCAAACCACTCCTCTTGAGCTCCTGATGAGGTCCTGATACTTAGAAGAAGTTTGTGATGGCTGGTTTGAAAGATTACAAAAGTTCTGTTCAAGGGAGGGTGGTGATCGTGTTTTTGATTCAGGGAGTTTCAGGCTATGGTGATGGGTGCTTTTTGATCAGTGAAACATGCTGAGTTTGTTTGTGAAGTTTGTTTATGTGTTTGCAGCTTGTGGAGACTGTTTCGAATGCTTTTGCAAATGGGGTGAAAAATGAGAGAGTTGTGTTCTTGGGGATTTCAGGCTTGTGTGTTATGTGAAATGGCTTGCTTTTGGTTTGTATAAACAAGTGTGATAGGTCAGCAGTTGATGTGTACTGCTGTGATTGGTATGGCTCAAGTTGCCAAAATGTCAAACTTGTGTAAGAGAGGTATGGGTTGCTAGCTAGCCAAGGACAAATGGGGTGTCCTGCGCAGCAAGAAGTGTGGAGAGCCCTAGGATTGATTATGGAGTCAGCAAGCAAGTGGATTCAAACTTGAGTGAGTTTTTGCAACTTGCCTCACTTTTGCTTCTTTTGAAATTTCTTGCTCCATAAGTCATGAAAATGAGTGATCCCTTGGCCCATTCTGATTTTTAGGTCTTGGTACATGCTTGTATGAAGATTAGAAGTTTATTTGATAGCTCAATTTGCCTTGGCAAGTGAATTTGCAACTTTGCCTCTTTGGTAGAAAACTTCAAATTTTGTGATTTTTGCCAACTTTGACAAGCCATAACTTTTGATCAAAAATGAATTAGGTCAAGTTCTTGTACTTTTTGAAAAGGGAATGATCCATTCTACAACTTTCATGACCAAAGTTTTTCCATTTGAAGCATTTTTGGATCAAAAAGCAAGGGTTGAAAAAGTTTCCCAAAATGGCAATTTTCAATATAAGTCAACTTTCCCAAAAAGTCAACTTTGCAAATGACTTGAAATTCTCCAATTTTGTGAACTTCTAACATCTTCTATGATCAAATAAAGATCATACACAATCAAAATGATGAAGAACACCCTTTGGTTGGGTCATTGGGGGCCTCAGATGCCCTGATTTTGCACTGACTTGCTTAAAAAGTCAACTCTTGATCAGATGACTTCCCCATGGAATTTCTTCATGAAAATTGATATGCATGCTCCCTATACCATATAGAGACCAATAGAAACAAGAATGACCAAAAAATTTGGAGTTATGGCCTCTGAAACCAAAACCCTAATTCTAGGTCATCTGTGCAGTCAAACCTGGCTCTGCTTCCATATCATTCTCAGTTCTTATGATTCTTTGACATTCTTGACTTTGAGAGGACATAATATGATGCTTGAACATACATGGACCCCTTTGGAGTGATTGATGACCTTTGGAGTGGCTCAAAAAGCTCTTGGGTTGCTCAGATCACAAACCCTAGATGCAGGTGACTTAGAATCAATGCAGTGAATCAAAAAAAGCAATATGAGATGCTATGATTGGATTTATGCATATGAAATGATCACAAGCCATGGTGTGAATGGGTGAGGGCAAATTTGGGGTGTTTACAGCTGCCCCTATTCAAACATGAGTTAGCTGTGCGGGATGTAAGCGACGGCTTATCAGGCAAACAAGATAACTTGTGGTTGAATACCAAAGACAGTCCAAAATTTGCACTCACAGAATGACGAAGAAAAGGGATATAGATTGTAAAGGAAAATAAAGTATAATATAAAGTGTGGGCGACGGAGGACGACCGTCGAGCAGAGGACGACTGCTGGGGAAAGAGCAATGACGGGGACGGCCGGCATGCTGGGGAGAGTGCGTGAAGTAAAGCAATGACGGGGACGGCCATCATGCTGGGGATATAGGAGATTATGATGGGGACGGCCATCAAGTAGAGCTGTAAGATTCTCTGGGGAGTATGTAAAAAGTAAATGATGAGGTACGGTCATCAGGTTCATAAAGTAATGCAAACAACGATGGGGACGGCCATCGGGCTAAACTGATGAAGGACGATCATCAGGAAAAGGAAAAGGGACCACGACGGGGATGGCCATCGGGTTAAAGAATAAATGAAATAATGATGAGGGACGGTCATCAAAGGTGAAGGACGATCACCTAGCAGGGGACGACTGCTTTGAAAGGGGGTAAGATGAGGGATGGTCATCTAAGGTGAAGGACAATCACCTGGCAGGGTACGGATGCCGGAAGTATCGCGGCATAGGACGAATGCCGGATAAAAGGTCAACGATGGGGACGACCATCGGACGAGCATGATGAAGGACGATCATCAAGAGGTGAAGGACGATCACCTAGCAGGGGACGGCTGCTCTCAAGGTTTACCAAGACATAGGACGAATGTCAGATAACAAAATCAACGATGGGGACGGCCATCGGATAAAATGATGAAGGACGATCATCAAAAGGTGAAGGACGATCACCTAGCAGGGGACGGCTGCTAAATATCACGACACAGGACGAATGTCGGATAGAAAAGGTCAACGATAGGGACGGCCATCGGATGAGCGTGATGAAGGACGATCATCAAGAGGTGAAGGACGATCACCTAGCAGGGTACGGCTGCTCTCAGGGTTTATCATGACATAGGACGAATGTCAGATAGAAACGAAATTTTGCTTTGCTGGCGACTTACTGGGGAATAGTAAACACGGACGAGTGTTTATATCCAAGAAATAAAAGGTATAAGTGTTTGGTGTTGTGTATAGATTAAAAATGCGGACGAGCATCCCTAAGACTATGATACGGACGAGTATCGGGTAGAAACAAATACTGACACGTGTTCAGAGGTGATGATACGGACGAGTATCAACTGGTTAACAAAGAACATGGACGAGTGTTGATTCTGAGGGGACTCTTCTGGGGAACAGTAGACACAGAGGAGTGTCTCAATTCAAGAAGACATAAGTGTTTGACACGTGTATGGATTAAAGATGCGGACGAGCATCCTTAAGACTATGATACGGACGAGTATCAGGTAGAAACAAACGCTTGACGCATGTTCTGAGATGATGGTACGGACGAGTACCAACTGGTTAACAGAGAACACGGACGAGTGTCGAATCTGAGGGGTTTTGAGTAATGTATGCAAGATACAAACGAGTATCTGTATGAGTGAAAACAGGAGAAATAAGTGTGAGTGGTGTAATGACAAGTGCTTAACTTGCTGGAGAGAGTGACACGGACGAGTGTCAAGATGTATATTATAAACAAGTATATGCTTAACAAAGTGTTTAGGTAATTATGTTGGGGATGGTGACACGGACGGGTGTCAAGAAAGTTATATATATATGTATCTGCGAGTGCAAAGGGGACGCTTTGGCTTTCTGCTGGGGATATGACACGGACGGGTGCCACAAGGAGTATGTACTGATGTTTGTGAGTGTAGGGCAACTGCTTTAGCTCTTTGCTGGGGAATCTGGGGAGCATCCTGTATATTGTTGATGGATTGTCAATATTCACAAGTGTTCGATTCAGACCATGACTTATGTTTATGCAACATGTTTGATTTTTTGCCGTAATGCTCCGTGTTAGACGGAATGCTACACTCTGTGGGGTGAATATGATGCGAATGCTATGATTATGCAAAAGATACCGATCCGGGATTCGGGTCCCGTTGCTGTGAAGATCTCTGGCCGATCTGTTTGAAGTGGACATTCCAGCTGGGGATGAGATCATTGAGATGTATCTGCTTGGAGGAATAGGTCACTGACAGACCCATTCTTGGTGATAAGGAACCCAGCTGGGGTTTGTAGGAGCTTTCTTCACTCTGTTGTGATTCCTTCGTGCGTCGCGCTTCTGGATAAAGGCTGAAGCTCTGTGGGGAGATGGTTTCCCGGCCTTACACCTGACTGTGGAGGAATAGTAAATGGTAACTCGGCTGGGGAGAAAGCACTTTGGGTGCTAAGACTTGAGTGAGTGCTGATTTGTCAGCTTGCTGGGATGAAGCTTTCATGCCCCATGTTATGCTTTGAATGCCTGCAATCCTGAAAGGATAGAGAAACGCACAAGTAATCCCGAGGTATCCCTTACCAGATTCCGTCATAGGAGTTTAGACACACCTGGGAGTAAGTATATTTCCTGCAAGCGTGCACTCTTTAAAAGAGAAACCATCTGCATCTATGCAATCAGTATCTTATAGACATCGGACATTTTGCAAATGAAAATAAAATGTACGAGACGAGACATGACTGAAAATCTGATTTTATTAATTCATATGCCCTGAATTGGCAAGATACAGTCAAAGAAACATATCCCCTAAAATGAGGAGATTGTTACAAATTGAGAAACAAAAGGTTGGCAATGTTGACGACGCTTCAAGGAGCTTCCCTTTTGCTATGACTCGTATGACATTTGACACTCTTCTCGTCTTGCTTTCTGAAGAAGGCTGATTCTGAAAGAGGCTTGATCCTTTCGAAGCTTACCAAGTTGTAAGTGATACAGATGAATTCCGAATGCAGTTGTTCGCTTATTCCCTTATTTTGCATGGATCGCCCTTTCGGGTTTTCAATCCATCGGGATACCCATTTTTGCCTGAGTTGTCCAATGTGGCTTTTCAACTCAGCGGGTGTGCATTTTTTATTTATTTTCCCTTATTTTTGCCCGAGTCTTTTATTCTGTTTTTGACTCGCCGGGATGCCCTATTTTTTCCTGGACTTTCATTCTGTTTTTATGTCCAGCGGGTCATTTTATGCGAAGTATTTTTTAACTGCATTTGAATTCACAGGGGACGGGAAGTCTTCACCATCCATGGTGCTGAGCATCAGTGCTCCACCAGAGAAAACTTTCTTGACTACAAATGGTCCTTCATAGTTCGGAGTCCACTTGCCCCTGTGGTCTGTATGAGGAGGGAGGATTCTTTTTTGCACAAGATCTCCTACTTGGTACTCTCGGAACCTAACTTTCTGATCGAAGGCTTTCTTCATTCTTTTCTGATACAACTGCCCATGACAGATTGCAGCCAATCTTTTCTCTTCGATCAGACTCAGTTGTTCGTATCGGGATCAGACCCATTCTGCTTCGTTTAGCTTAACATCCATCAGTACCCGCAGGGAGGGTAATTCAACTTCAACAGGTAGGACTGCCTCCATACCATACACAAGCTGATAAGGTGTTTCCCCAGTGGATGTTCTGATTGACGTGCGGTACCCATGCAAGGCGAACGGTAGCATCTCATGCCAGTCTTTGTAGGTGACTACCATCTTCTGCACAATCTTCTTGATATTCTTGTTAGCTGCCTCAACAGCGCCGTTCATCTTTGGCCTGTAAGGAGAAGAATTGTGGTGTTGGATTTTGAAGTCCCGACATAGCTCTACCATCATTTTGTTGTTCAAGTTAGAACCATTATCAGTAATGATTCGCTCGGGAACTTCGTATCGACAGATGATGTCTCTCTTCAGAAATCGGGCTACCACTTGCCTTGTAACGTTCGCATAAGAAGCTGCTTCAACCCACTTGGTAAAATAGTCAATGGCTACCAAGATGAATCTATGGCCGTTTGAAGCAGTCAGTTCAATCTTGCCAATCATGTCAATGCCCCACATAGCAAAGGGCCAGGGTGAAGACATCACATTCAGAGGATTGGGAGGCACATGCACCTTATCCGCATAGATCTGGCATTTATGGCATTTTCTGGCATAGGCACAACAGTCGGCATCCATTGTGATCCAGTAATAGCCTGATCTTAGCAATTTCCTAGCCATGGCATGCCCTCTTGCATGGGTACCAAAGGATCCTTCGTGCACCTCGTGCATCAACAAGTCTGCTTCTGTTCTATCGACGCATCTGAGGAGTACCATATCCAAGTTTCTCTTGTATAGGGAACCATCAGTATTCAGGAAGAAACTACCAGCAAGCCTTCTTAATGTCTTCTTATCATTGGAAGATGCTCCAGGTGGGTATGTTTGATCCTCCAAGAAGCACTTAATGTCATGGAACCAAGGCTTATCATCCTTAACAACATCTGCTGAGAACACATATGCTGGTCTGTCAAGTCTGGACACTGAAATCCGAGGCACAAAGTTGGTAGCTTGAACTTTGATCATGGATGAAATGGTAGCCAGAGCATCTGCAAACTGATTCTCGTCCCGAGGGATATACTCAAGCTTGACTGTTGTAAAGAAAGTCAGTAGCCTCCTTGTATAATCTCTGTAAGGTATCAGATGATCCTGGTGGGTGTACCATTTGCCGTTGGTTTGATTAACTACCAGAGCTGAATCTCCGAATACAGTCAATGTTTTGATCCTGAGGTCAATGGCTTCCTCAAGACCCATAATGCAAGCTTCGTATTCAGCTTCGTTGTTAGTGCAGTTAAAGGTGAGTTTTGCCGAGAAAGGCATGTGAACTCCCTTAGGTGTAATGAACACTGCACCAACACCACGACCATTCATATTAACAGCCCCATCAAACATCATAGTCCATTCTTCTTCCGGGTCAGGCCCTTCAGTGTGAATAGGCTCTTCATGATCTTTTGCTTTTATGAACATGATGTCTTCATCAGGGAAGTCAAATCTCATAGGCTGGTAATCATCAATAGGTTGCTCAGCAAGATAATCAGACAATACACTGCCCTTGATGGCTTTCTGAGATGTGTATTGGATGTCATATTCTGTGAGGATCATTTTCCATCTTGCAACCCGTCCGGTAAGAGCTGGCTTCTCGAAAATGTACTTAACTGGGTCCATTTTTGATATCAACAAAGTGGTGTGGGTCAACATATACTGTCTCAGTCGACGAGAAGCCCACGCTAAAGCACAGCAAGTTTTCTCGAGCAGTGAATAACGTTGTTCACAGTCGGTAAACTTTTTGCTCAGGTAGTAAATTGCATACTCTTTTCGACCAGACTCGTCATGCTGGCCCAGCACACACCCCATTGACTCTTCTAATACTGTCAAGTACATTATTAGAGGTCTTCCTTCAAATGGAGGCATAAGGATTGAAGGCTCTTGTAAATACTTCTTGATCTTGTCAAAAGCCCTCTGGCAGTCTTCGTTCCACCTGACCGTCTGTTCTTTTCTTAACAGCTTGAACAAGGGTTCACAGGTTGCTGTAAGGTGAGATATGAACCTGGAAATGTAGTTCAATCTTCCTAGAAACCCTCAAACTTCTTTTTCTGACTTCGGTGCAGGCATTTCTTGAATGGCTTTGACTTTATCAGGGTCAACCTCAATCCCTTTCTCGCTTACAATAAAACCCAGCAGCTTACCAGATCGCACCCCGAAGGTGCACTTATTGGGGTTCAGCTTCAGTTGGTACTTCCTCAGACGCTTGAATAGTTTCAGCAGATTTACCAAGTGGTCTTCTTCTGTGAGGGACTTGGCAATCATGTCATCCACATAACACTCAATTTCTTTATGGATCATATCGTGGAATAATGTTACCATAGCCCGTTGATATGTTGCACCTGCATTCTTCAGTCCGAATGGCATCACCTTATAACAGAAAGTGCCCCAGGGTGTGATGAAGGTTGTCTTCTCCATGTCTTCAGGTGACATCTTGATCTGATTGTATCCTGAAAATCCGTCCATGAAGGAGAACACCGAGAACTGAGCCGTATTATCAACCAATACATCAATGTGAGGTAATGGGAAATCATCTTTCGGGCTGGCTCTGTTCAGATCCCGGTAGTCAACACACATCCTCACTTTGTCGTCTTTCTTAGGCACAGGTACTATATTAGCAACCCACGGCGGATAGCTAGTTACAGCAAGGAATCCGGCGTCCCATTGCTTTTGTACCTCTTCCTTTATCTTCATTGCCATATCCGGGAGAGTACGGCGCAACTTCTGTTTTACTGGCGGGCAGTCTTCTTTTAATGGCAGCTTGTGCATGACGATATCGGTGTCCAACCCTGGCATATCTTGGTAAGACCAAGCAAACACATCTGCATACTCCCGAAGCAAATCAGTCAGTTGTTCTTTCACTGAATCTTGCAGGCAGGCCCCGATCTTAACCTCTTTCACATCTTCTTCCGAACCAAGATTAATCGTTTCAATCTCCTCCTGATGAGGAGTGATAACCTTCTCCTCTTGCCTTAACAGCCTGGCTAGCTCTTCATGAAGCTCATAATCTTCTTCAACCCCTTCATCAGCTTGATTGATTGGATTGTCAAAGTCATACGAGGTCATAGCTGTGCTGTTGTCGGTGCGGTCTGGAAGGCACTCTCTGCAAGGGTTTAGATTGTTCATTTTAGTGATTGATTTTAATCTTGTTTAGAAAAAGTGAAATGAAGTTATCATTTTGAAAACATTGCCATTTTTATTTTTGTACAAAAAGAAAAATGAAAAACAGTGAGCAGAAAAGAAAAAGACTCATTTGCAAAAGACATCCGATATTCATTGATTGATCTGTTTGCACAAAATTACAAGATGGCCCGATTACAAAATGATTCTTGTCATCTTGGGCAAGATGCAAGACTTGATGCATGCTTAAAAAAATACAGGAAATAATAATTACTCTGCAGGAGTAACCCTTATAATTTCCTGGGAAGACCAGTTTGAGATACGGCTCCCCGGGATCCTTGGACGTATCCAGCTCTCCAGGTTGCGCTCATCTTCCGACTCATCTTCCAAGTTGTTTACTGCATCAGGGGTGAGCATCCCCCCACTAACAAAACTGGGCTTCTTAGCAGCCTCTGATTGATCTTGTTGAGTTGGTTTGTAACCCAACCCAAATCTGTCCTCTTTCTTCTCCACAGGCAACAGCTTGCCCCAGCCTTGAGCACTCCCCTCTTCAACAACCTTCCTGGCTTGCTGGTAAGATGTCATGGAGGTCCCAAGTACAGCAGATGCTTCATTAATGTTCAGGGCTTCAAATCCTTGACTCATGGTTTCATGGATCTCCCCATCCATCTCAATGTATTTGTACGTAGCCAGATGGCTAAAAAAAATATCTTCTTCACCACAAATGGTGATGATCTGGCCCTCCCACTCGAATTTTAACTTCTGGTGAAGGGTAGACATAACTGCGCCAGCAGCATGAATCCAAGGTCTACCCAACAAACAGCTGTAGGCCGGCTGAATTTCCATCACATAGAAGGTTATTTTAAACGTCTGTGGGCCAATCATCACAGGTAGATCAATCTCTCCTAACACTGATATCTTGGAGCCGTCAAATGCTCTCACTACCAAATTACTTGGACGCAATGCCAAGCCATCATACTCCAGCTTCACCAAGGCTTTCTTTGGTAAGACATTGAGTGAAGACCCAGTGTCTACTAGTACATGTGATAGAACAGCACCCTTGCATTCCAGGGTGATGTGTAAAGCCTTATTGTGGTTACAACCCTCAGTTGTTAAATCGGCATTGGTAAAACCCAATCCATGGCTGGTATTGACATTTGCTACCATGGTCTCCAGCTGATTAACGGTGATCTCCTCCGGCACATATGCTGCGTGCAAGACTTTTAGTAATGCATTCCGGTGAGCTTCGGAACACATCAGCAGGGATAAAATGGAGATTTTTGAGGGAGTTTGGTGAAGCTGATCCATCACCTTGTAATCACTCCTCTTGATAATTCTCATAAACTCGTCTACATCTCGTTCAAAAGATGTCTTCTGTGTTTCTTTGAGAATGGGTTCTTCAGCTATTACACTCTTTCCCTTTGCTTTGGCAGCAGCTTCTGCTTCGGCATTGGGTCTTTGTGATTGCGAGGTAAAAAGGCGTCTGCTTCTGGTGAAGCCTCCGCCTCCCCCGACATTGTCAACCTGTGGAGAAGAGGTTGAAGAGTCAAGAGTGATTTTCTCCCCATTGCAGTAAAAGTCAGAGCCATAATGCCAAGGGATGGCATTACTGCTTTCATATGGAACAGGCCCAGGTACCGTGACGGTAATCGGGCTGACTGCAGTAGAGGAGGGTGTTGCAATAGTATGTGGATCATAGTAGATGGTGACCGGTGTCCTGGCAGGAGATGCCACTGCTTGTTGTTGAAAATTGTTGTTCGGAGGAATACTTGACGGATCATAATAAATAGTGACTGCTGAAATATTTGCTGATGTTGTAGAAGATCTTGCTGGATAAATGGCTGTTGATTTTGTAGAAGATTCTGAGTAAATGGGTGCTGATGTTGTAGAAGAGATGGTGGTTGATATCTGGTTTGTTGAGGTGATATTTGAAGCATTTGTTGATGAAACTGAAGAATTGTTTGGAATAATTGTTGTTGCAGTTGTAGGAGACTCAGGAACTGTTGTCGGAGGGATTGCCGGATTTGAAGGTATTGATGTTGTGATTTGAAGTAGACCATTCTGGATGAGACTGTTTATGCCGCTTCTCAAATTATCACACCCATTTACCGAAATGTTGTAATAACCGCACCCGAGCTCACACCCAGGGAATATCTAGCATTCAAGGAGTTGAGCTTTAATCTCTACCAGGGGTGTCCGGATCTGCCCAACACTGGTTATTAAGAAAGACGACTTATCTTCCTCAATAGCATTGATTCTTGGTCCTCCGTGGTTGGGCATGGGGTTTTTGTTAACATTTGGCGGGGGTGCAAAGTTTAGAGCTTTAGAATCTACCAAGTCTTGTACCTTCATCTGTAAAGCTCTGCACTTCTCTGTACTATGGCCAGGTGCGTTGGAGTGAAAAGCACATCTGGCATTAGCGTCATAATTTCTTGGAAGACTGGAAGGATCTGGTGGCGCCAACGTCCTTAACTCAACCAAGTTGAGCTTCAGGAGCTGTGGCAGTAAAGCGGCATAAGGCATAGGGATCGGATCAATCACCCTATTGGCCTGAGATGGTCTCTGTTGAAATGGTCTTTGTTGATTGTTGCTGTTGTTGTTGTAGTTTCTCTGAGGCGGATATTGAGTTTGTTGCTGGTAATGGGGTTGTTGCTGTGGTTGATATGCTGGTTGCTGTGGAATTGGAGTGGGAATGGTGACTGCTGCCACTGACCTATGAACATATTGTGGTCTGCCCCTGCTGGCCTGAATAGCATTAGTCTCACCGGTTCTTCTTGGACCTACAAAAGGTTTTCTGGGGTTGCTGGACGAGCTCGCACCATTGTCAGAAATTTTGCCCATCTTTAATAGGCTCTTAATTCTTTCCCCAGCTATGACTACGTCAGCGAAGCTAGTGGAAGAAAAGGCAGCTAGCCTGTCAATGTATGTCCCTTGGAGGGTGTTCATAAACATGTCAGCCATTTCCCTTTCCGACATGGGTGGTTGGACAGCAGCAGCAAGCTGTCTCCACCTCTGGGCGTATTCCCGGAAGCTTTCCCTGGATGATTGAGACATTCCCATCAGGAGGGTCCTGTTAGGAGCCATATCCAAGTTGTACTGGTATTGTCTGATAAAGGCCTCAGCTAGGTCCTTCCAGCATCTGATGGTTGCTCTAGTCAAGTGAGAGTACCATTCCCTTGAAGCCCCTGTTAAGCTATCTTCAAAATAAAACATCCATAGCTTTTCGTCCATGGTGTATGCCTTCAGCCTCCCCAGAAAGGATTGTAAATGGGTTCGGGGACAGGAAGTTCCGTTGTACTTCTCGAAGCACGGAGGTTTAAACTTGTGGGGAATCCTTACCCCGTCCACTAGACCCATGTCCATAACATCAAAGCCCAAGGAATTCTGAGACTCCAGGGATCTCAATTTCTCAGCAATTTCATCTAGCCTTCTGTCATAGGCTTCATCCCCAGCTCCCATCACAATGAATTGATCCTCTTGGGGGTCTTCTTGTAATACTCTGCCTGCAGTGGCATTCCCTTGCACATTAGCAGGGATGTTGATCTCTGGATGAAGGTGAGGCCCATACACTGGAGGATTAACATGAGGCTGAACCCTCTCATTGTTGCTTGTTCCCCCAGTCCCTAGATGGGGTTTCTCCTGGGTCTGCCTTTCTACTAATGCCCTTAATCTCTCTTGGCTCTGTGCCAATCCATTCATCACCTCCATAAACTGGGTCATCTGATTTCTCATCTCCAGTCTCTCATTGGCCATTTGAGTCCTGACCTCTGTAAGGTCCTGCTGTACTTGGTCCATTTGTATACCCGGAAGGTTGTTGCGAGTGGGATATCTGTGTGGACGGTTGAGTGGGAACACCCGTCGTCGAGCAATAGTTCCTGAATCATAACAGAGTTAGTAACAAACAAAACTAAAACCTACAAAACAAAACAAAAGTTAGTATGCAATGCAGTATGCTTATTTGTTTCCAAGGTATCCGGCTTGGCATTTGGTTTTGACCTTTCCAGACCCCTGAGGAAGGTGCTTTGATGTTGCTTGAGAGAAAAAGAACTCAGATGAAACAAACTAATGAATATATTACAAATGATGAATCATACATAGTTTGTTTTTTACAATACATGCCCCTGAGGGGTCAATAAATACAACATAAAATAAAAGTACATGAAATGAAAACAACAACAAGCAAAAGTCAGACACCAAGACCAAACTCATCCTCCTGGACTTCCTTCAAAAGTGCTTCAGTCACAGGATTAGCTGGATGCTCCGTGAGGTTCCTGATGAGAAGATTCCTGGTGGCAATTGCAGTGGTTAGCTTCTTGTGTCTGCCCTGGTCCTTTGACCTCTTCACACCAGCCCTAAGCTTTAATTCTGAGATCTCCTTCTGGGCTGCTAGTAGGGCTTCCTGTTGCTCCTTTGCATTAGCCTCCAACTGCTCAATCTTGTCCTGAGTTCTTTTATCCTCCTGAGTGCGAGCTTCAGTGATCCTGACCCACCTAGCTTGGCTCTCCTTCAGATAGAGATCAGTCCTAGCCTTCTGGAACTGGGCCTCTTTACAGGCATTCTTCAAAATTTGTTCTCCAGCCCTTGACTTCTTGATGTAGTCCTCTGACTTTTCAATCCTGGCTAGATGCTCCACCTTAAGCTTTTCTAACCTTTCAATGTCCAGACGACCATCACTCCTCTCCCAGAGGGTTCTCTTCAAGGCTTCAGACAAATTCTCATTCCTCTCTTTTAGTTTCTCAAACTCCTCCAGGCTGACAGTTGCTGGAGGTGGTGCTGTGGATGGTCCAGGTGCATCCTCAATAGTGAAGGGCATCCCAGAAATTTGAGCCCTGGCATGAGACCACTCATAATACTGAGCTGAGGCCACATTGTTGCATCTCCCAAGAATGGCCATCCCTTTGGTCTGGACATTGTCCCAAGCCCAGGATGCTTGCCTGACAGTAGCCAGATTAGGCTTGATCTCACAATAAAGGGTCTCAGCTAGATCTTGCACTCTAGGAGGGTGGACCAATGCATAGCCCAGTTGTCTTTTGAATAGCAGAGGGTTGTAGTTAATACAACCCTTCACTCCTATCAGAGGTACATTGGGGAACTGCCCACAACTAGTAATGATGTCCCTGCCCTTGGTGCTCTGGGTGCACCACCTGATGTCATCTGAGGTCAAAGCAACAAGCCTCCTAGCCCAATTCTTTTGTTGGTGAGGATTCAGGAATGCATCAGTCTTGGGCAAGTGCTTGAGCAACCAGGTATGGAATAGGGGAGCACAGCATCTCACCAACCTTCCCCTTTGCTTTTCATTCCTTTGGTGAACAGAGTAGTAGAAATCTCCCAGTAAGGTGGGCACTGGGTTCCTCAGAATGAAAAGATGGATTGCATTCTTGCTAATAAACTTAGGCTCATCTGCAAATAATATGACCCCATATATGCTAAAGGCTAATAATGCACAGACTGCCTTCCATTCTCCCAAGGAGGCCTTCAGGATAGCCTGAGAGGTCAAGAAATCCAAGTGTAGACCAGAGATTCCAGCCTTTGCTGTCATGTTCTGCTCAATCAGAACTGGCTCCAGATACAATGCCTTTGCCACCTCTTCATTACTAGGAAAAGCCATCTCAGGGTTGAAGGGGACTCCACCCCTGATAGGTACACCAATCAGCGATGAATACTCTTCCAACAAGGGTCTCAACTGAAAATTCTGGAAGGTGAAGCACCTCAGAGGGGGATCATAGAACTGCAGGCAAGTATGAATCAAGCTCCTCTGGGAAGGGTCCAAATCCATAACCACATCAAGGATGCCTCCATAATGTTCTCTGAATAGTGGTATATGGTCTGGAGTAATCAGGGCCTGGACCTTCCTGATGCCAGCCAGCTCAGGCTCAAAGAAATGGTAGGAGATGTTGCTCTTCTTGGGTGCCATGTCTGCTGCTGAAGAGTTGAGATAGATGCTGATGATGATGACTAACACTGGAGATGGGCCACTGACAGGCTGATACTGGTGATGCAGGTGACTGAAGCAGGTAGCTGATGAAGGTAGCTGAAGCAGATAGCTGGTGAACAAAAGGCCTATGCAGATGAAGGGGTCAAAACCAAGCCAAATGTAATATGGATACCCTGAAAAACAAATAAACACATGTTAAATGATGCAATGATGATGTATGCAAATGATATGCAAAGGGTTTGTGATCAAGCTGGATCTGATTATTGCCTTGGTATAAGTCCATATAGGTTCAAGAAATCCAGATGGAGGTTCATAAGTCCAGTAACCAAGGTGGGGGACTCAAATAAAGAGTCACATGTCCAGGGTTAAAATCACAAGAACTGTCCCAAAATGGAGTGCTCTTAATCAAAACAAAGTATCAGGGTATGCTGAGGTCAAGGGTACCTGCAAACCTGTAAACAACCCATCCTCCTCACAGGTGGTGTTCTAAAACAAAGATCCTCAGACTTGGATCAGTTATGAGAAGTGTAAACACTTCTAACCCAGAGGTACAGTGTTTACAATAACCATAAAAGATCCTTCTCTAATTCACCTCAGTTTCTGAAGGTCATAGTAAAGGTCATCCAGACTTAGCAGGCTTCCCAGATAGCCCTAGTACTACAGGAGATCCGTAGCACAGAGTTCTCAAGAAGAAACCCATATCTGAACCGTGTTTCATATTCCCGCACCAGACCGAAATGGAATGGGAAAGAACATGAACCACTCTAGCCTAGGTGTCACTCAGGTCCCAGGTACAGGACCTCAAACTCTCAATAGAACACCCACCCACCAAAGCAACAAAACCAGATCCAGCCAGAATAGTATGACAGTATGATGTATATAAAGCTGTAAAGAAAGTAGTAAACAAACTGTACATAAAGCAATAAAACAAATATACAAACACAGATAGCACATAACACCCCAGTAAACACAAATCAAACAAGCGCTAGGAGGAACCCACAAAAAGAACCAGAAGCCCTGGTTACAGTATAAGTGTCCCCAGCAGAGTCGCCAAGTTGTCGCTCCCGATAAATGAGAATGGCTCAAATAAAGGTACAGACGCGAACGGTCGGCGAAAGAGGGATGTGAGAACACACAGGAGTGAACTCAAGAGAAAGAAAGAGTCGCCAGCTAGGCATTTTTATCCCGAGGGAAAGGTAATGCTGCATAAACCTAAGAAAAGACATGGATAAGACGGTTGCGAACCAGAGAGACTGAGAAAGGGGGTTGGTTACAACCTGGGAAGGTATTAGCACCCAGATTGTCCGCCGTACTCGATGGGATCCACACTTAAAAGATTTGTGTTTTAAAGGGGTAGTGTCAGAGCAATCTGTGTATAAAGAGCTGGAAAAGGATGTACAGGTGTCAGTGTAAAAGAAATGTGAAGTGTAATATGTACAGTGTCAGTGTAAGAACAGGAATGAAGTGCTCAAGATCATGAGGCTAAAAGAATAATGCTGGAAAGAAGGGGAATATACAGAGACTTTTGTTCGATAACTGTTAAGTTATGCCTACGTATCCTCTCGTGCAATGAGGAAGTCAGAACACCGTAGTTCGACCCAAAGAGACTGAAAGGTGAATTGACTTGTGAACTGCTTATTTGTCTGTGCTCAAGTGTATGACCTGTCTGGCTCAGGTGCAAACTGTCTTGCATTAGACGGAAGAAGTGAATTCTCGTTTGTGAGTGAATGAGATGAGAAAGGAATCCCGGAGGAGACGATTATTGTTTGTTTTTGGGTTTTCAATCTTTTATTGCTTTTGGAAATGTGTCATAAGTTAATGAGTTTAAGCCTAAACCAATGGATTTGGTAAACTCATCACATCTTCCCTCTGATTAGGGGTAATGAGAATGCCTTAAGTGTGAAGTCAGCTTCTCACACTTAATCACCATGATGTAGGATTAAGATCATTAACCTACTTGTGATTATTTAGATGTTTTTGGTGTTTTTGTTTAGTGTTAAGTAATGAGATTAAGCCATAATCAGGGATTAAACAGACTCATTACACCATCCTAATAGAAGGATAATAGATGAGAGTGTTTAAGCTGAGGAAAGCTCCTCAACTTAATCCATGATTAGGGATTAAACTCATGACAAAACAAAGCCTTTATTAAATGGATTTTAGTTAATGATAAGATGAAGAAGTGAGTTTTATGGTTGGTAAGACAACTTGAGGGGGACTTGTCCATTAACACTAGGGTTAGTCCTTCTTAACCAACTAAGGAAGAATTAGAACCCTAATGCAAGGCCCAAGTTACAAGATTATTGTCTTAGTGATTATTAGATGAATTGATTAAAGGATTTAAACACATTAAGGGTTTAACACTTAGGATTAAAGTTATACACTCCATCCTAATAGAAGGATGCAGGTATAAGCTTAATCACAAAGCCTTAAAGCCTTTAGGGTTTAGTCCCTGATTATGAGATGAGAAGAGAAGACTCAAGAGATGACACAAAGGTAAAACTAAATGGGGAACTAATCAAAACCCTAATCATTGTCATGCTTGGTTGTTCCTAAGGTTTGTGAGGTTTGCAGGAAAGATCTCCAGAGAAACCACCAGGAAGCAGATGAAAGGAGCAAAGAGAAGCAAAGTAACTTGCTTCATTTAAGAAGACAAGTCACTTGAAGAAAGAAAGTAATATGAAGAAGAATGAGCAAGCCCAATCTCAAACACAAGATAAAATGCAACAATGATGCATAAGAGGGATGAAAAGAGATTGTGAGAAGTGAAGGCAAATTCACTTCTCAAAGTAACTTACCACCTGAAAAGTTAGTGAAAGGAATGAAATGCAATGCAAATGGGATGGAATGGCATGATACAAACCAAAACCAGAAGTATGAGTATGATGTTAAGGATGCTAAGAGATGATGCAAACATGAGGCAAGGCATGAGGATGATCATACAAACATATGGATGCAAATGAAGCATGCTTTGAACCATGAACATACATGGAAAGTTATGGAATGCAGACATACAACATGGCAAATGAAAGATGCAATGATCAAACATGCTTCTAACATGTTCTAAAATGTGTTATGAATCAAATGGATGCACAAAATGTCATGGCAAGTCATGGTATGCAAACAAATGGAAGATGGATGCAAATGAAAGCCCAAATTAGGGTTTATGATCAATGCACAAAACAAAAATCAAAACCAGAAGCAAACATCATGATAAAAAATTGAAAATGCAGTCAAAGGAACCCTAAACCTATACAAACTCACTGCCCAAAGGAGGGGTTCTAACTCTTAACCTAATGAGGGTTATGAATTTCTTAAGGATGTTAGGGTTTTAAGGTACCTTGTCAAGAAAAATGTCAAACAAATAGGAAATGCAAGATCAATTCATGCCAATTTAATCCTATAAACTACATGTTAAACAAGATGCAATGCAAAAAGAATCAAGGTCCAACTCTTAAAGGCTAGGCAGACATGAATTTTTGAAGATTGAATCAAAATAATGCCTTAAAATGAAATTAATTCCATGGAAAATTGTCAAAAGACATCAAGATCAAAAAAAGAAATTTGGTTTGAGAGTTGGACAATGTTTCTAAATGATTTTAAATGTTTCATGAATTTTTTTGTGATTTTTAAATACCTAAAAGTATTTTTAATTAATTAATTCTCATTAATTAATTAAAAATAAACTTTTAAATGATTTAAAAATAAATTTTAATGCAAAAAATAAAAATAAAAATGTTTTTGGTTTCTGAAAATTAATAAAAGCTTTGACAAAAAATTTCAGAATTTTTCAAAGTGTTTTACTATTTTAAATAAAATGAAGAAAACAAATGAATTTAAATGAAAATAAAACTGAATTTAAATGAAAGTAAGCAGAATCAATGGCTGAGGTTCAAACTGGACGCGCGGGAGTTGACTGCGCGCGTGATCCAGTGGCTGAAATTCAAACTGGCTAAAATGGATTAATTAACTTAATTAAGTGAGATTAGGGCTAAGTGGAGAATCTGGACCCTTGAACACGCGCGGGAATTGACTAAGTCAGACAGATCAACGCACCACATTCAAACTTCATTAATGACCCTAATTAAACCCTAAACACTTTCAGGTGGCCAGAGAAGACTTCCGGTCGTCTTCTCCGGCGAGACCCTCACCTGAAAGTTGCTAAAATCCTCAAAACTCCATGAAAATGAAAACTAAATGCCCAGAATCAAACCCCATTCGAAACTAAATCAAAACCCCCAAACAAAAACCATTTTTCATGCATTAATCAGGCAAATCGAAGCAAGACATTTCTAGGGCAGAAAAGTTTCAGAGCAATCATACATGCTTATTTCTCAACCATTTCAAAAAGTAAAAACATCAGAGTGATCAGCAAAGCATGAGGAACATTTTAAGAACTTAAAAACTCATTTCTGGAAAAAAAAGTTCTTGAGTTACCTGAGCTTGAGCTTTCTCAGTTTGCAACTTTCTGACCTCCTTTCTTTGTGCAAACCACTCCTCTTGAGCTCCTGATGAGGTCTTGATACTTGGAAGAAGTTTGTGATGGCTGGTTTGAAAGATTACAGAAGTTTTGTTCAAGGGAGGGTGGTGATCGTGTTTTTGATTCAGGGAGTTTCAGGCTATGGTGATGGGTGCTTTTTGATCAGTGAAACATGTTGAGTTTGTTTGTGAAGTTTGTTTATGTGTTTGCAGCTTGTGGAGAGTGTTTCGAATGCTTTTGCAAATGGGGTGAAAAATGAGAGAGCTGTGTTCTTGGGGCTTTCAGGCTTGTGTGTTATGTGAAATGGCTTGCTTTTAGTTTGTATAAACAAGTGTGATAGGTCAGCTGAGTTGATGTGTACTGCTGTGATTGGTATGGCTCAAGTTGCCAAAATGTCAAACTTGTGTAAGAGAGGTATGGGTTGCTAGCTAGCCAAGAACAAATGGGGTGTCCTGCGTAGCAAGAAGTGTGGAGAGCCCTAGGATTTATTATGGAGTCAGCAAGCAAGTGGATTCAAACTTGAGTGAGTTTTTGCAACTTGCCTCACTTTTGCTTCTTTTGAAATTTCTTGCTCCATAAGTCATGAAAATGAGTGATCCCTTGGCCCATTCTGATTTTTAGGTCTTGGTACATGCTTGTATGAAGATTAGAAGTTTATTTGATAGCTCAATTTGCCTTGGCAAGTGAATTTGCAACTTTGCCTCTTTGGTAGAAAACTTCAAATTTTGTGATTTTTGCCAACTTTGACAAGCCATAACTTTTGATCAAAAATGAATTAGGTCAAGTTCTTGTACTTTTTGAAAAGGGAATGATCCATTCTACAACTTTCATGACCAAAGTTTTTCCATTTGAAGCATTTTTGAATCAAAAAGCAAGGGTTGAAAAAGTTTCCCAAAATGGCAATTTTCAATATAAGTCAACTTTCCCAAAAAGTCAACTTTGCAAATGACTTGAAATTATCCAATTTTGTGAACTTCTAACATCTTTTATGATCAAATAAAGATCATACACAATCAAAATGATGAAGAACACCCTTTGGTTGGGTCATTGGGGGCCTCAGATGCCCTGATTTTGCACTAACTTGCTTAAAAAGTCAACTCTTGATCAGATGACTTCCCCATGGAATTTCTTCATGAAAATTGATATGCATGCTCCCTATACCATATAGAGACCAATAGAAACAAGAATGACCAAAAAATTTGGAGTTATGGCCTCTGAAACCAAAACCCTAATTTTAGGTCATCTGTGCAGTCAAACCTGGCTCTGCTTCCATATCATTCTCAGTTCTTGTGATTCTTTGACATTCTTGACTTTGAGAGGACATAATATGATGCTTGAACATACATGGACCCCTTTGGAGTGATTGATGACCTTTGGAGTGGCTCAAAAAGCTCTTGGGTTGCTCAGATCACAAACCCTAGATGCAGGTGACTTAGAATCAATGCAGTGAATCAAAAAAAGCAATATGAGATGCTATGATTGGATTTATGCATATGAAATGATCACAAGCCATGGTGTGAATGGGTGAGGGCAAATTTGGGGTGTTTACAGTATGGTTCATGGTTTAAGAAACAAAGGATAAAGGCTCAAATTTATTTGTACCCAACCCATTCTTCGTGATGTTCTTCAGTCATATGCTCAGTTAACTTATGCATTGAGGCTCAAATGAGTTTGGAATTGTAACACTGACATTTGTGATGGTTCAGAAACCAAAATTTTATTTGAACATTCAGTCATCTTTCTTTGTTGAAGATTCATAGTGACCTCTTTTTTCTTTCTGACTTTGTTATCCCTTCTTTTTGCCTGAACTGTTTATTTCAAGGTTACAGTCAGCGGGATGTCTTAATTTTTTATTAAGTCTCCTTCATAGGTTTTGACTTAGTGAGCTTTTTTTTTGCTAGATATTGACTGTCAAGTTTAATGATTACAGAGAACCGTCATTAGTTGTGTACAACACAGATAATTGGCATATTTGAGTTAACTGAGTAACTACCCTGCCCCAGGTTATGAATAAGGGTTTTAATTTGTGCGAGAATAAAAACTCCTACTTCATAGGCTCAAAAGGGTTGACTAGGGATTAACTTCCTTATATCTCCACTGTTTAGGAATTGAAACAATGCCTGTACATCGTCAGCATAGTCTGTTCAAAAGCATACTGCCTAATATTATGGTATTGTTTTCGTCATCCTCCCTCTATAGGCTTATAGCTTTATCAGGAGTTAAATATCACAAAATAGAAATATGAAGCATAGTTCAAAATATAGTGAAACGAATGGATTAATTCAAGACAAACATATGCAATGCATTAATGAAAACAAAAGTTTAACATAATAGTAAGTGTTTAAACCAACAAAAGAAATTACAAATGAAAATTAAAATGTTCTCAAAGCCTCTTCCTCTAAACCAGTCACTCCAGTTATCTGGAAACTTTGATGCTTGATGGACGATAGAAGAACTCAACCTGGCCTTCTAGAGTAACCTCGAGTATTCCTTCGTCGATTAGGTCTTGAATATTATTCTTCAATGCCCGACAGTTATTAGTGTCATGACCAGGACAGTCGGAGTGATACATACACCTTGCCTTGGGATTATAGCAAGGAAAAGAGGTGTTAGGAATTTTAGGAGAATTTTCCAAGGAAATCAACTTCATCTCCAACAGGCATTGCAAAACTTGTGACATTGGTGTGCTGAACCGGATGAACTGTCTTCTACATTCCTTGTATAGAAGTGGATTAACCTTACAAGGCCTTCTTTCTTCCATTGAAGGATGATCAGTAGTAGCCTGTCTCTTTCCTTCTCTTATCCTTACTTTCCTTTCAGCCAAGTCAGCTTGTTTCAATGGAGGTTGATTGATGATTAGATTCCCAACTCCGTTATATCGAAGCTTATTGACAAAGCTTCTCAGCTCTTCTTTCCCCTGGGCCAAACTCTGGATAAGAGCCATTTGGCCATTCATCTAGATCCTCATCTCTGCCATCTCAGCTTGTAGTTGTTTCAGCTGATCATCCTTGTTGTCCTCAGGATTCTTCTTCTTCATGTCCTTAAAGAGGAGTGTTTTCAACTCTTCTTGCCCCTTGGACAAATTCAGAATCGTTTATTGAAACTGAGCATTCTGAGCTTGAAGATCTTTGACAGATTGTTCGAGAGCCATTTCTGCTGAAATAAACAGCGAGAAGATAGGTTATCTGTTCATAAGAAACCTGTGATGCAATGATATGGTATGCATATGCAATGTTTTCAAGGACCGCAGGATTTAAATTTGTTTAAACAACCAAAAAGTAAACTTTTATTAGCAATCATTAAACTTGTTTGCCCCTTGGGCTTACAATAAAAATGAGATGAATACAAAAAATGGGGTTTTAAGTCTCCCATGGACGTTTCCTCTTTGTGTTGAGGTATGAGTTGAGATTCCGCTCCTCGTGAAGTTGCTTTGTTAGCTCCAGGATTCTTTCTTGACTTGATTTGTAATGAGTCTCAAAAGTATCACTTTGCTCCTTCAACTGGATCCAGGACCTCTATAAGTCTTCCATGTCAGTGGGCATGTCTGGGTGAAGGATGGTATAAGAAGTATCTCCTTCAGCAACAGGCTCCATAGTAACTGGAAGGATGGCAGGATATGGCATCATAAGAGTCTGAGCACGAGCTCGTACCCATCTGAGATAAGCTTCCATAGGAATAGTGTACTTGGGCTCCAGAGTCTTGATGTCAACCTTGTTCACTTTCCCCCATGCTCGTATAAAACTTTGACGATAACCTTGCAGATCGTTGTCGTGGTCGAACACAATACCCTGAATAAGCATGTCATGAGGACCATCACTCCGAGCGTAACCAAACTGACGTAAAGCTACGGAAGGATTGTAGGTAATGCCCCCCTTATGCCAAGTAGTGGCACATTAGGAAACTCCCCACAACGGTCAATGATAGTAACATTCTCCATAAATCTAGAGCACCAATGAATATCTGAATGAGAGAGTGACATAATCCTCTTGGACCACCTGAACCCTTGTTCATTCTTCATCGCTGATCGAGGAAGGTGAGAAATAAACCACCTAGATAGCAAAGGTATGCAGCACATCAGAGTTCCTCGTGCCTTCGTAGTACGAGTATGAAGAGAATGCAGAATGTCTCCAAGTAATGTAGGCACTGGATTGTGACTCAGAAATATGTTGATGGCGTGAATGTCTATGAACTGATCTGGATTGGGGAACAACACTAAGCCATAAATCAACAAGGCTAAGATCTCCTCAAAAGCATCATAGCTCATAGCCTTCAAGAACACTTGAGCCTTCTCTATCAACACCTTAGCAAGAATACCCTTAACTCCACTCCTCGTTTCTAGGACAATGTCTGATTTCTTCAAATGTAAAGCTGCAGCAATGACTTCAGGCTTAGGCTCTTTTTCCAAGCCTGTGAAGGGTTTCTGATCAAGGATAGGTATATGTCGCTCCCAAAGATTTGCATCCAGGTACAAGCGCGAACGGTCGGCGAAAAGAACAATGAGAACACACAGCAGTGAACTCACTGGAAAAGGAAAGAGTCGCCAACTAGGCATTTTTATCCCAGAGGAAAGGTAATGCTGCATAAACCTAGAAAAAGATGGATAAGACGGTTGCGAACCAGAGAGACTGAGAAAGGGGGTTGGTTACAACCTGGGAAGGTATTAGCACCCAGATTGTCCGTCGTACTCGACGGGATCCACGCTTAAAAGATTTGTGTTTTAAAGGGGTAGTGTCAGTGCAATTTGTGTATAAATGAGCTGGAAAAGGATGTACAGGTGTCAGTGTAAAGTGAAGTGAAGTGTATAATGATGTGTCAGTGTAAGAATGAGAATGAATTGCTCATGATAATGAGGCTAAGAGAAAGATGCTGGAAAGAGGGGGAAAATACAGAGACTTTTGTTCGATAACTGTTAAGTTATGCCTACGTATCCTCTCGTGCAATGAGGAAGTCAGAACACCGTAGTTCGACCCAAAGAGACTGAAAGATGAATTGACTGATGAACTGCTTACTTGTCTATGCTCAAGTGTATGACCTGTCTGGCTCAGGTGCAAACTGTCTTGCATTAGACGGAAGAAGCAAGTTCTCGGTTGTGAGTGAATGAGATGAGAAAAGAATCCCGGAAGAGACGATTATTGTTTGTTTTTGAGTTTTCAGTCTTTTATTGCTTTTGAAAGTTTGTCATAAGTTAATGAGCTTAAGCTTAAACCAATGGGTTAGTAAACTCATCACATCTTCCCTCTGATTAGGGGTAATGAGAGTACCTTAAGTGTGAAGTCAGATTCTCACACTTAATCACCTTTGGTGTAGGATTAAGATCATTAACCTACTTGTGATTATTTAGATGTTTTTGGTGTTTTTGTTTAGTGTTGAGTAATGAGGTTAAGCCATAATCAGGGATCAAACAGACTCATTACACCATCCTAATAGAAGGATAATAGATGAGAATGTTTAAGCTGAGGAAGACTCCTCAACTTAATCCATGATTAGGGATTAAACTCATGACAAAACAAGCCTTTGATTTAAGTGGATTTTATTTGATGGTTAGATGAAGAAGTGATTTTTATGATTTGTAAGACAACTTGAGGGGGACTTGTCCATTAACACTAGGGTTAGTCCTTCTTAACCAATTAAGGAAGAATTAGAACCCTAATGCAAGGCCCAAGTTACAAGTGTGATGTCTTGATGATTATTAGGTGAATTGATTAAAAGATTTAAACACATTAAGGGTTTAACACTTAGGATTAAAGTTATACACTCCATCCTAATAGAAGGATGCAGGCATAAGCTTAATCACAAAGCCTTAAAGCCTTTAGGGTTTAGTCCCTGATTATGAGATGAGAAGAGAAGACTCAAAAGAGACACAAAGGTAAAACTAAGAGGGGAGACTAATCAAAACCCTAATCATTGTCATGCTTGGTTGTTCCTAAGGTTTGTGAGGTTTACAAGGGAAATCTTCAATGGAACCACCAGGAAGCAGATGAAAGGATCAGGAGAAGCAAAGCAACTTGCTTCATTCAAGAAGTCAAGTCACTTGAAGAAAGAAAGTGGGAAGAAGAAGAATGAGCAAGCTCAAACCCAAACACATATAAAAATGCAGCATGGATGCAAGAGAGATGAAAAGAGAAGTTGTGAGAAGTGAAGGCAAATTCACTTCTCAAAATCACTTACCACCTGAAAAGTTAGAAAAGAAAGTGCAATGCAATGCAAAATGAGATGAAATGACATGATGAGAAACAAAACCAGAAGCATTTACATGATGCTAATGATGCTATGAGATGCTACAAACATGAGGCAGCACATGGAAATGATCATACAAGTTCATGAATGCAAATGAAGCAAGTTAAGAAGCATGAACATACATGAAAAGTTATGAAGTGCACATGGCATACAACATGGCAAATACAAGATGCAATGATCAAACATGCTTTCAATATGCCTTATGATGTCAAATGAATCAAATGGAAGCTTGAAATGTCATGGCAAGTCATATTATGCAAGAGAATGCAAGATGGATGCATATGGAAGCCCAAATTAGGGTTTATGAACAATACATCAAACAAAAGTCAAAATCAGAAGCAAACCCTAAGATAAAAAATTGAAAATGCCACTCAAAGGACCCCTAATCCTATGCTAACCCACTGCCCAAAGGAGAAGTTTCAACTCCTAACCAAATTCAAATTATGGTTTTCTTAAGATTTCTAAGGTTCTAGGGTTCCTTAACAAGAAAATCATCAAACAAATGGAAAATGAAAGATCAAATCATGGCCACTTAACCTCACAAACTACATGCCAAACACAATGCAATGCAAAAAGAATCAATGTCCAATTCTTCATGGATAGGCAGAAATGATTTTTGGAACTTTGGATCAAATTAATGCATAAAAATGATTTTAAATCAATGAAAAATTCTCAAAATGCATCAAGATCAAAAAATAAATTTGGTTTGAAGGTTGGACAATGTTTCTAAATGTCTTAGAATATTTCATGAATTTTTTGGTGATTTTTAAATACTTAAAAGTATTTTTAATAAATTAATTCTCATTAATCAATTAAAAATAAACTTTTAAATAATTAAAAATACTTTTTTAATGCTAAAAATGAAAATAAAAATATTTTTGTGTTTTAAAAATTAATGAAACTCTTGACAAAAAGTTTCATAATTTTTAAAATAATTTTGCTATTTTAAATAAATTGTAGAAATTAAATGAAAGAAAAATGAAAATAAAATATGAAGTATGCAGTATGAGTGGCTGTGATTAAGAGTTGAGTGATCCAAAGGCCCTGCGTGCAAGTCAACAAGACTGGGGGTATGCACAATCCAAGGCCCAGATTCAAAGTTCAAACACGCGCGTGATCTGATGGCTGTGCTTCCAGGTTAACTTAATTAATTATGATTAATTTAATTAAACAAGATTAGGGTTTAATGACCCATCTGAGCCGTTCACAAGCGCGCGGGAAGCAGCATCCAAGGGACAAGATTTAAAGTTGCTTAATTAACCAGGCTTAACCCTAATTACATTCAGGCGACCGGAGATGAGCTCCGGTCGTCTTCTCCGGCCATGTCAAAACCCTAGCTTCTTATCTAGGCTACCCCAAGTCAAATTAAACGCCCAAAAACAATCCTCACACTTCTAGCAACTCAAATCAACAATCAATCATCATTTATCTAGCAAGAACAGGCTGAATCGAAACAAAACAAAAATGGGGCCAAACTTTCAGACACTCATAAAATGCTCATTTTTTCACCATTTTCGATTCTAAACATATCACAATGATCCTTAAAGCATGCACTTTCAGTTTATAACAAAAAATCAAAGCTTTATGAGAAAGTGTTCTTGGCCATACCTGAGATGGAGACTCCTGTTTCTGGGCTTTCAGAGCTATTCTTTGGTGCAAGCTTGCTCCACTGACTCCCCTGGTGCTAATGGAAGGCTTGGAATGAGCTTAAACAAGCTAGTTTGAGAAGTCCAGTTCTGGTGTATCAGAAAATGGAGTTTGTGTATGAGTGGTTTCAAGCTCTGTTAATGGCTGATTCTGGTTCTTCTTTATGTGTTTGAGTTGTTAGTGAAGAAAGTTTTGATGTTTTGTGGCTGGAAAATGAGAATCGAAGAGAAGAAGCTCTGTGACAGTTTTTTGGTATGCTGAGTTCTGGCCAGCTTCAATGCTCAATGCTTTGCTATATCATCTCCAACTTGTGTGGATAGCCTGTGGGGCAGGTCAATAGGGTGGCTGTTTACTGTGCCAAGAGTATGGGAGCCTTTTGCAAAAAAGTCAAGTTTGTGTCCTTGAGGGTATGGGCCATGGCAGCAGCAGGTTCAAGTCATGTCTTGCTCCAGCTTGAGTTGAGGAGGGCCCTTGGATTGTTTGTAGCTGACTGCAACATATGGATGACAAGCTATGCTAGCTTTTGCAACTTGCCCACTTGATGTTTTCTCATGAATTTGTGCTATGTACATGAAAAACTCTTGCTGAATTTTGTTGCACAATGTTACATTTAGTCATGGCAATGTGTAGAGATCAGCTAGTGATCACATAATTCCTTGAAGAATGGTTTTGCCAAGAATCCCCTTTTTGCATACTTATGACAAATGCTTTATGGAACTTTGAAAATCAAGGCAAGCAATGCAAAATTCCTTGGGCCAAATCTGTTTTTGGGGTCATGTATGATCATGTGGTGAAGCTTTGAAGTCATTTTGAAGTCACTAGAATGCTTGGCATATGAATTTGCAAATTTTCCAATTGGTGCATAACTTGAAAATTAGTGATTTTTGCCAACTTTGGAGAACCATAACTTTTGATCCAAAATGAATTAGATCATGTTCTTGTACTTTTTGAAAAGGGAAAGATCTAATCTACAACTTTCATGACCAAAGTTTTTCCATTTGAAGCATTTTTGGATCAAAAAGTAAGGCTTGAAAAGTGGCATAAAATGACATATTCTTTAAAAGTCAACCATGCCCTAAAAAGTCAACCTTGCAAAAACTTGTAATTCTTGAATTTTGTGAACTTCAACATTCTTCCATGATCAAATAAAGATCATATACACTCAAAATGATGAAGATCACCCATTGGTTGGGTCATTGGGGGCCTCAGATGCCCTGATTTTGCACTGACTTGTCCAGAAAGTCAACCTTTGATCAGATGACCTCCCCATGGAATTTCTTCATGAAAATTGATATGCATACTCCCAATACCATATAGAGACCAATGGAAACAAGAATGACCAAAAAATTTGGAGTTATGGCCTCTGAAACCAAAACCCTAATTTTAGGTCATCTGTGCAGTCAAGCCTGGCTCTGCTTCCATACCAATCCCAGTTCTTGTGATTCTTTGGCATTCTTGACTTTGAGAGGATGTAATATGATATAAGAACACATATGGATCCCTTTGAAGTGATTGGTGGCCTTTGGAGTGGCTCAAGAAGCTCTTGGATTGCTCAGATCACAAACCCTAGATGCAGATGACTTAGAACCTATGCAGTGAATCAAAATTGAGATATGAGATGGTATGATTGAGTTTATGCATATGAAAATATCACAAGCCATGGTGTGAATGGGTGAGGGCAAATTTGGGGTGTTTACAGTATACCTAGAAGTTTGGAGAACTCTTCCATTATAGGCACCAGTTGGTAATCGGGGAATGTGAAGCAATGATGCTTAGGATCAACGAACTGAAACAGAACACTCATCATGTCTTCATTGAACCCTGAAGTGACTAGATCCAGTAGATGACCATGCCTCTTGATGAACTAGGAGTTTTCAGAAACCTGAGAGACCAATTCTTTAAGCTTAGAAGGTATTCCTACAAAGTTGATCCTGATAGTATTCCTACGAGCAGAAGCCATGACCTGCAACAAAGAACAAAGATAAATCATTTGGTCCTTGAAATGGTTAGTGAAAATGCTATGCTTATGATGCATGATGATGCTATGATGTTATGCTCAATCACAAACATGTGGAACACACAAACAAGTCACACAATAGCCCTAGGTTTGAAGGCTTGCATGAGGTTTAAAGGTAAGTACCCTCCCCTGAAGTTTAGTTGGTTCATCCTGTCCTATGAAGTAACCAGGTTCTAAGGGATCTCAATATCATTGATCCTTCACAAGGATGGTTGTTCAGTAGGCAACTTACTTTCCAACCAACACCCTCCAAGTTTAGAATCTCAATGAGCGTAGTATCGAGTATCAACCAACTTCAGTCTTCACCAAAGCCGGTTATCTCACTACTTTTCTAAAGGCCAAGATGGGATAACTAGGGTTCTAAAAGTTAGTTAGTGCATTGACAACATATGGCAACCTCATATTATCCTCAACTTGACTTAAGGAACATAAGCACCAACCAAGAAGTCACACTAACTATGGCCACCAGATCAACCATATCGGTATACGCCGTACAGTTTCCTTGGTCTATTGTCATTTACCTAAGGTACACTAGATCCGGGTTAGGATCTTTCACACATAAGAGCACCCAACAGATAAGTATAAAGCAAACAAGGCAAACAATTTAAAGTGATCTAATTCCTAAGGGTACCCCTCTTTTATTAAATCCCTAGCAGAGTCGCCAGTTCTGTAACACGGTGGGAGAACTGACTTTAGTTAAATGTTGCGGATAGCAAGAGTCGCCACCGACTTTTATTTTATCCAAAGGAAAGGGCATAAAAGAACAGGAAATACCTTAAAAGATTTTTGGGTTCGGGGGGTAGGTTATGTAAAGGGAAGGTGTTAGCACCCTTTACATCCATGGTTATCCATGGGCTCTTAGTTACTTAGCTCACTTTAAAATGTTTTTGAGAAGTGTAGTGTGTGTTTAGAAATTTTCTTAAGTACTTTATAATGATCCATGTACGGATATATATAAAGCCTTTGTTTTGAAAATTGCTTGAAAATGTGAAGTGTTTATGAAATGTTTTGAAAAGTGAGCAAGTACATAAGAGGAACCTACCCTAAGTTAAATCTTTTCTGTTCTTAAATATCCTTTAAGTGGTAAGACTGTCCCTATTATTAAGGAATAGGTAGTCATTACCTTGGATGTTTGAGGGACAAATGAAGGGACATCTGTTATTTAGGCAACTGTAAGGTGTATAAGCAATTCGAAGGGACTTATCATCTTTATTCGAAAGGGACAAGATCATTACGAAGGCAACGTCGAAGGGACTTGATCTTTTTATCTGTTAAGGGACTAGATGATGTGAGATGAGGGACTTTGCTTTATACACCTTACTTGACCTTTTGTTTAGGCAACTTGAGAGGTAACCCTTAAGAACGTGAGATGGCGATCAAAGATCGACTTACGTGTGTGAGTGTACCAATTCAAATATTTATCTTTAAGATTAAATGATCTAAATTCAAGTTTACATACAAACATGTTTTACACTCCCTATTTTACTAACCATAGCATTTAAAAATAAATAATAAAAATTACTACAACTATTACATAAGGGATACAATTACATAATAATTAAAATAATTAAAATGAGTAAATAAATAAATAACTAATTGGGTTAGTAATAATAATAAAATAAATAATCACATAAGAGATAAATAAATAAAGAAGTTAGTAATAATAAATAAAATAAATATAAGAAAAAGAAATTAGCATAATAATATAAAATAAATTAAAAGTTCAATTTTAAATAAATAATTATTTTTTTAAGATTTTCAATAAGAAAAATAAATAATAAATATTATATACTAACAAAATATGATTAATAGTCAAATTATTTAATTTTATATACATATTATAAAAATATTGGTTAATTATAATTAAATAAACATACTATAAAAATAAATTATATTCATAAGATCAAATTAGGATTTTTAATTGTTTTAAAAATAATCTAGGGTTTACTATTTAATTAAAATTATTTACATGTGAAAACTATATTCAATAATAATTATAAACAAATTATAAAATAATGTACATAATTAAAATTTACAAATAAATAAATTAAAATTTGTAATATAATTAAAGTTTATAAAAAATATTAGGATTTAGAAAATATTAGGATTTATATGAAAATATTAGGGTTAAGTAATTAATTTACAAAATAAATTCATTTATTTATAAATTATATATATATTTGAATAATATGAACACATAATATATAAACAATTAAATTTTAAAAAATAAAGTTTTGATTAGAAAAAATGAATTTTAGATATAACAAATAATTTATATATTTATTCTAACATTTTTTAAGGAATTATTTAAGTTTAATTATAAAATATAGAACAAAATAAAAGAAAAGAAAACATACCTGGGGTTGGAATTCGAACCCAGGCCCTAGGCTTCATTCCCCCAAGACTAGCACGCCAACCACTGGGACAAGCCTGCGCTTGCGTTGGTGATTTAGGTTGCATTCGTTTTGTGTTTTATCTTGCAAATATAATGAAAATTACCAAAAAAACAAAAGGGGCTGGGGACGATTCGAACCCAGGACTCCTCATCCATCACACATGCGCCTCAACCAACTGAGCTACCAAGCCATCTGTGAAATAAAATGCAAATGATTTCATAAAATATTAAGACAAAAATTCAAATCTCAGTTGCGCGCCAAGACTCTATCTTCTTCCTTGAGACTTGCGAAATTAGCTGCAAAATTATCCACAGAATTTCCTGCGAATTTACCTGCACACGAATTTCACAGAAAACCTAGATTTTGAAACACCATGAAAATCGTACCAATCTTAACAATTAACAACCCAAATCAATCATTTATAGTTCATACATTCCTGTCATGGTCTTATAATTCATTTAAATTAAGTAGATGATGAAACCCTAATTCAAAGGTTCAAACCCTAACAATGGCTTCTCACGCATTTGTCCATGAACCTGCAAGTTTTTTATCCAGAAACGATCTACATACTATCACAAACAATATTTCAAAGTCAAAACACAATAATATTGCATGAATTGAATGAATCGAAAATTTGAAAAATCAAGAGAAAATTGATTCGATTATGGCAAATGAGTATGATTCAATTGCTATTGAGGGTTGGGATAGATTCAGTGATGCTCAAGGAAGCTTGTAATGTCCTTAGAATACCTTGAAAAGCTTTGTGAGGAAGAATCCGAATTTGGAATTTTTGATGAAATTTTGAAAACTTGAACCTTACTCTTGAGGCAGCCAATTAGTCCCTATGCATTTGTGTAGCTTGTATACTTATAGAAGAATGGAATTAGGTCAGAAAAGTGGTGGATTTGTGGGCTTAATGGATACCTTGAGTGTGAAGAAATCTCCTTGCCAAATTAGTCAAAAAATCAAATATTTTCATGCTATAATGCCTTAGCACGAATTTTTATAACATCAAATCAACTTAAATGGTCATTAAGAGTTTCTAGAAGAAGAATCACTTTTAAATATTCAATTTTCATATTTTATTTTGATTTAAAATGGTTTTAAATGAATAAAATCAAAATAAATAAAATACAAAATAATAAAAATCTGAATAAATGAGTATTGGGTCGTGCATGATGTCATGTTGAAGTTTGGATCACAAAATTGCAAGCCCATTTGGAAGAATTTGGTTTTAAGGCCCTATTTGCTTCATAAACCTCCCAAAAATTTCCCAACTTTGCAAAGGCACAAATCCTTCAATTTTAATGCTATGAAGGTGTTCTTGGACATTTTGGAAAGCTTAAAGAGTCCTATAACCAACCCCATTGGTTTCATGTCCATATCTTTTATCATTCTCAAGTTATGCTCTTTTGAAGTTGTTGACTTTTTGTTGACTTTCAAAAGGACCTATAATGTCTTAGCTCATACCTTCCAAATGAAGCATTTTTGGGCTTGGCTTGTGAGACACAAAGTTGTAGAGAATTCAATTTCCTTCCAAATTAGAGTTGGATGGGAAAAATTTGACGAAGCATGTGAAAGTTATGGCTGGTCAAAGTTCAGTTGACTTTTCCTGAGGAAACCCTAATTTAGAAACTCCTGATTCTTGATGATCTGAAATCTCCTTGATGAATCATGATCAACCCTTGATCAAATGATGAATTTTACTTCATATACTTGATGTTGGCAAAAAATCATGAAGTTTGACTTTGGTTTGGCCACAGTTGACCTCAGTTTGACTTTTTAACTACTTTAACTAATTTTAACCTATCTGATCATCTGACTGAGCAAACCTTTGGGAAAAGTCTTGAAACTTGTCATGGGGATTCTTAAACACATATAAGATGTTATGAAGCTCACTTGAAGTCTTGGAAGTTCATTTAGCCTGATTAAAGTCAAAACCCTAGTTTAGGATGCATTGCTTAGGAGGATGCATTGTCTGAGGGAATTGTCAACTTCTGACTGATTGTGAACTTTGTGAACCTTGTGAACCTCATGAGATGTCTTGTGAACCTTGTGAACCTCATAAGATGTCTTGTGAACCTTGTGAACCTCATAAGATGTCTTGTGAACCTTGTGAACCTCATAAGATGTCTGGTGAACCTTGTGAACCTCTTAGTACACAAAGTCTTATCTTGTGAGGGCAAATTTTGGGGTGCAACACCATGCAATTAATAATTTACAGAATTAAAAGCGGAAAATAACCCTAAACTATTACATCTGGGGAGGGGAATACATACTTGAAATTAGGGGAGTGTGGAAAATAAAAGTCATACGCTTTTACATCCCATGAGCAGTTACATTATTTAGAAAAATCGGGCGGAAAAATAAACCTAATTATTACAAATTTCATGCACCTATACATTTGTTCTAAGAAATATAAATAGCAAAGAAATTAAAATCGAAGAAGAATAAGGATGGTGAAAGAAGAAATATCGAGAATCAGATTAAGATCGGTTGATTGGATTTTATTAAAGAAAAAAAGTTTTCATGATTTTTTTGGAACTTTTTATTATTAATTTATTTAATTAAAAAAAATTATTTTTTATTTTATTTGAAAAATAAAAGAAAAAAAGAAGTTATAGTTTTTATGAATTATTATTGGTTTTTTTTTTAAAAAGAGTTATTTAGTTAATGATTTAATTAATTAAAATAAAGGTTAAAAGAAAAAAAAAATAAGAAAAAGAAAGAAAGTTAGGAAAATAGAAGGGAAAACAACCAAAAAATTAGGGGGGGGGGTCGCTGGGTGTCGAACCCCCCCCCCCCCCCCCCAAGGTTACCAATGCGTCACTTTGCCAAATGAGATATACACCTGCGTGTGTTAGGATACGGAAATAATAAATTATATAATAAAATTAGTAAGCAAATATGGTCCAGCCAATCACACCATCGTCTTTAACCTTGGGCTTCTTACTTTTTGCTACGGTTTTGCTATAAGTTTGTTGTAGTTTTGCTACGAAATTCTCGTAGCTATTTGGCTTGCGATTTGAAACAACACGAAAACACAAATATGAACACATACAAATCACTCATTCCTACTAATTTTGGCCTCAGGAATCCAATGGTGCAATTTGTTTGGCCTAAAAGTGGTTGAATCATGAGTTCCGAAGCTTAGCTTCTTCATGCCCTAATAATGGCGTCTCTTTAATCCTACATTATAATTCATAACCAAACGATCAAAAAACATCTAAACATTATCATGAACAATATTATGAAGAAAAAACACATTAAAATATCATGAAACGAAATATTTAAATCCAAGAAAATGTTAATGGTGGCATGTGTTCATAGGACATGTTTCCCATGATTTTAACCTTCAAAAAGTGTATGGATCAACCCTTGGAGGCTTCTTGGTGAGGATTGAAAGTGAAGGAGTCGTGAAAACTTGCTATGAGGTGTTTTTTTTAGATTGGCCCTAGTTTGACTTTTTTTTGAAAAATTCTTTTAGGTTTTTTGTGTAAGATTTTCGTCCTGATACATGTGGAGATGTTGTGCTTTTATAGAAGTGTAATTTAGGTCAAAAAAATTGGGCTTGGGTGAAGAAAGTTTGGTTGCTTTTGAATGAAGAAAGAAACTTTCTATTTTAGTGAAAATTTTGATATTATAACCTTCTCTTTTGATGTTCACGAATTTGGGATCCATATTATGATCATAAACATCAAAATCTCATCCCAAAATAGTCCTAAGATCAAATATTTGCTTTTCCAATAGTTATTCTAATTAAAATTGAATTTAAATAAATAAAATCCAATAAAACATAAAATAAACATAAAAAATCATAATATATGACTTATGGGTCGTGGATTATCTCATGATTAAGTTTGGGTTAGAAAAATATGCGCCCATTTGGAAAAATAACTTAAGTTTTGGTCATTATTTTCCTTATACACCTCCTCAAATTTTCCTGACTTCAACAATGCATAACTCACTCAATTTTTATCTCATGTATGTGTTTTAGGACTTTTTATAAAGCTTAGAGTGTCGTCTAACTACTCCTTTTGGTACCATGTCCATTTGGTCTTCCATGTTCAAGTTATGAGCTTTTGAAAAAGTTGACTTTTGTTGACTTTTTAAAGGACCTATAATGTCTTGGCTCATATCTCTCAAATGAAGCATTTCTGGCCTTGGCTTGTTAGACACAAAGTTGTAGGGAATTGAATTTCCTTCAAAATGAGCTTTGGATGGGAAATTTCTGATAAAGCATGTAAACGTTATGGCTGGTCAAAGTTCAGTTGACTTTTCCTGCAAAAACCCTAATTAGTAATTTCTCATTCTTTATGAATTTGAGGTTTCCTTGATGAATCATGATCAACCCTTGATCAAATGATAAATCCTACTTCATAATCTTGATGTAGACCAAAAATCTTGAAATTTGACTGTATGTTGACCACAGTTGACTTTTTGACCAAGTTAAGCGATTTTTTATTATCTGAGCATCTGACTGACCAAACTTGTAGGGCAAGCCTTGAAACTTGACATGAGGATTATCTGAAGTATGAGGGACACCATGAAGTCCACTTGAGGCTTTGGAAGTCCAATTTGCTTTGAGAAACTCAAAACCCTAATTTTAATCCATTGCTTAGGAGGAGGCTTTGTCTGATGAAACCTAGAATCCTTTTGAGCAATTGAGGATATTATGACCATTAGGAGACCTCTTGAGATATATTGTCTTGAATATGTGAGGGAAAATTTTGGGATACAACAGCTTCCCCTATTCAATTTTCTGAAACCCAAGAAGTTAGATTGGCATGTACGCCATTCGTGACATGAAGGTGGAAGAGGATTGAACACTTAAGCCCAAATATTTGCACTCGCCAGTGCGCGGAGTAACACTGTTGGTTGGTTGTATTGCTTGAATAGGCTTAAAGATTCCATTTGGAGTAATTGTATATGGGCTTATAGATGCCATCCAAAATTTCTGTTGATAGGAGTATCAGAATGTGTCTACGTTTGACTTTATCTGAATGTTACTCTAGGATAAGTATCAACACTAGATCTTTGTCTTGGTCATCTCTGAAATATCTCTGGAGAATACCCTGAACTAAGTATCAGAACTAGATCTTCGTCTTGATCGTCTCTGAACTGTCTCTAGGGAATACCCTGAACTAAGTATCAGAACTAGATCTTCGTTTTGATCGTCTCTGAATCGTTTCTGGAAAGTATCCTGAACTAAGTATCAGAACTAGGTCTTAGTTTAGATCGTCTCTGTACTATCTGGAGGAGTTGATAATGTTTATCTGACTGTGAACTATCCTGAAAAAGGAAAAGTCAGTTTTATGTGAGGTTATTTGATGTATGTAATGCATGGCATGACATTCTTAACGTAAATGAAAATGTCGTATGCATTATGGATGTGTATGTCATGATATGATGTATGGATGAATTTTGTAGTTGAAGCACATTAGTAGCTTCATGAAACAAAATACTAGTTGGGGAAAATAAATCCCGAATCACTACTGAGGAGTATGAAGACATCGTTCCCGTCTTGTTTCAGAATATTGTACTTAGGATTTTCCGACTTCCGTTTGTCGTACTTTTTATTGGAAGATCAAATTCCTAAATACCTTGACTGGGTATAAAAGAGACAGACATTCCCCTGAGATATTTATCTGACCAAGTGTCAATTCTTCTGGGGATATCAGGCTTTGAGAGGAATCTTCCTGGGACTTTGTAGAGTTGGAAGTACAAGAGGCTACTTGGAATACTTCCCTGAAATAAATCCGTAAAGATGACTTTGTGAGGATGAGCCTGCGGAGATCTGTTGGATATGAACTTTGTTGGGGATTCCTACCTCCAATAGTCCTTAGTAAATGCTATTATTGTAATTATATATATATATATATATATATATATATATATATATATATATATAAACATACATACATATATATATACATAAAATATATATATATATATATATATATATATATATATATATATATTTGGTAAACATAAATCATATTCAAAAGCATACATTCATTCAAACATAATCAATGGACATTTACACTTAAGTAAAAACGGGAAAAGTAAAGCTAAGTTTAAAATAAAATTGTATAAATCTTGAAAGTGGCCTATAAACAGGCAAGTTTGAACAAAGAGACAGAAATCCTAGTAAGAGGAATTTGTCATAGAAAATTTAAAAAGAATACAGAAAAACAAAGAAAAACAACTATGTGTAAATGATCCCATCAAGTTTCAACTTTGTTATTGCCATTATCTTCAGGTATCTCCTCTTTCGCTGTCGAAAGAGAAATGATTGGACTCATCTGCACCGTTTGAACTTGATATTGGTAGCACAACTAGTTGAAGTTACATGGGTGAACCAACGAGACATAGTCTTACGCTTTAATCCCCAACTTTTGTCTGGACCGCCTTTTCAGGTTTTCAGTCCACCGAGATACCCGTTTTTGCCCAAGCCGCCTTTTCAGGTTTTTTGACTTGTCGGTGTACAATTTTTTTATATATATATATATATATATCCCTAATTTTTGCCCGAACCCTTTTGGTTCGCCGGGATGCCCTTATTTTTGCCTAGGCCAGTCAACCTAGCAGGTCTCTTTTATGCGTAGAATGTTTTGACTATGTATGTGTTCACATGTTGTGGGAAGTCTTCACCATCCATGGTGGTAAGTATCATAGCGCCTCCAGAAAATACCCTTTTGATCACAAATAGTCCTTCATATGTGGGAGTCCATTTGCCTCTGGGATCACCTTGTGGTAATATGATACGCTTTATTACCAAATCTCCAGCTTGGTATACTTGATGCTTGACTTTCTTATTAAAGGCTTTGATCATACGCTTCTGATACATCTGACCATGACAAACATCCGCGAGCCTATTTTCATCAATCAAATTTATCTGGTCAAGTCGAGTCTGAACCCATTCGTCTTCATCTAAGTCTGCATCTTTCATAATTCTTAAGGAAGGAATCTGAACTTCAATGGGTAGTACTGCCTCCATGCCATAGACAAGAGAGAACGGGGTTTCCCTAGTTGAGGTACGTACTGTGGTGCGATAACCATGAAAAGAAAACGGTAACATCTCATGCCAATATATGTATGTTACTGTCATCTTCTGCAAGATCTTCTTGATATTCTTATTGGCGGCTTCCACTGCACCATTCATCTTTGGTCGATATGTAGAAGAATTGTGATGCTTAATCTTGAACTGCGTGCAGAGTTCAGTAATCATAGTATTGTTCAGATTAGTACCATTTTCTGTGATAATCCATTCATGGATGCCACATCTACATATAAGATTGTGCTTGATGAACCGGGCCACAACATTCTTGGTAACCGAAGCAAACGAGGCTTCCTCTACCCACTTTGTAAAGTAATCAATATCAACAAGAATGAAATGATGTCTATTGGAAGCGGTAGGTTTGATCTCACCAATCATATCAATGCCCCACATTGCAAAAGGCCAAAGAGCAGTCAGGACATTCAATAAAACTGGAGGCACGTGTACTTTATCAGCATAGATCTGGCACTTGTGACAAGTTTTGGAGTGCTGATAGCAATCAACTTCCATGGTAGACCAGTAATAACCTACTCTCAAAAATTTCTTAGCCATCATATGCCCACTAGAGTGAGTGCCAAAGATCCCATCATGCATATCTTTCATAATATCTTTTCCTTCCTTCTTGTCCACACAGCGAAGCAAAGTCGAATCGTGATTGCGCATGTACAAAATCCCATTACTCAGGAAAAACTTGGCAGAAAATCTCCTCAGAAACTTCTTGTCATTGATAGATGCCCCTTCAGGATACTCCTGAGCTTCGAGATATCTTTTTACTTCGTGGATCCAAGGTTTTTCTTCTACTCCCTCAGTATCAACCTCATAACAGTATGTCGGCTCATCTAATCTATCAATAGTAATTCTAGGAGCTTCATTGTCCCAACTGATTCTGAACATAGATGACATAGTGGCTAATGCATCTGCCAATTGATTATCTTCTTATGGAATATGTTCGAAAGTGATCTCTTCAAAGTATGGAACCAAAGTCAACACATGTTCTCGATAAGGAATGAGATTTGGATGCTTTGTGTCTCGTTCTCCTTTAATCTGACTAACTGTTGCACCCCAAAATTTTCCCTCACAATACAAGACTTTGTGTGCTAAGAAGGTTCACAAGGTTCACAATGCTATCAAGACCTTTCATGAGGCTCATGAAGTCTACAAGTCACTTCATGAAGGTTCACAAGGTTCACACGATTCACAATGCTTTCAATACCTTCCAGGAGGTTCATGAAGTTTACAAGTCACTTCATGAAGTTCACAAGGTTCACAAGTTTCCCAATGCTTTCAATACCTTCCAGGAGGTTCATGAAGTCTACAAGTCACTTCATGAAGTTCACAAGGTTCACAAGTTTCCCAATGCTTTCAATACCTTCCAGGAGGTTCATGAAGTCTACAAGTCACTTCATGAAGTTCACAAGGTTCACAAGGTTCACAATACCTCCCATGAGGTTCATAAGACATTTTATGATGGTTCACAAGGTTCACAAAGTTCACAACTGGTCAGAAGAGTTGACAATTCCCTCAGACAATGCACCTCCTGAGCAGTGCATCCAAAACTAGGGTTTTGACTTTAATCATGCTAAATGAACTTACAAGACTTCAAGTGAGCTTCATAACATCTTATATGTGTTTAAGAATCCCCATGACAAGTTTCAAGACTTTTCTCCAAAGTTTGCTCAGTCAGATGATCAGATAAGTCAAAATCAGTCAAAGCAGTTAAAAAGTCAAACTGAGGTCAACTGTGGTCAGACCAAAGTCAAACTTCATGATTTTTTGCCAACATCAAGTATATGAGTTAAAATTCATCATTTTATCAAGGGTTGATCATGATTCATCAAGGAGATTTCAGATCATCAAGAATCAGGAGTTTCTAAATTAGGGTTTTCTTAGTAAAAGTCAACTGAACTTTGACCAGCCATAACTTTCACATGCTTCATCACCAAGTCTCCATCCAAATTTCATTTTGAAGGAAATTGAATTCTCTACAACTTTGTGTCTCACAAGCCAAGCCTAAAAATGCTTCATTTGGAAGGTATGAGCTAAGACATTATAGATCCTTTTGAAAGTCAACAAAAAGTCAACAACTTCAAAAGGGCATAACTTGAGATTGGTAAATGATATGGACATGAAACCAGTGGGGTTGGTTAGAGGACTCTTCAAGCTTTCCAAAATGTCCAAGAACACCCTCATAGCATTAAAATTGAAGTATATGTGCCCTTGCAAAGTTGGGAAATTTTGGGTTGGTTTATGATGAAAATGGAGGTCTAAAATCAATTTCTTCCAAATGGGCTTGCCAAATGATGACCCAATCCATACAATAACTTCATGCACGACCCAAACCATTAAAAATCAGATTTTTTATTATTTTATTTTTATTTATTTTGATTTAATTCATTAAAAATCATTTTAAATAAAAATAAAATATGAAAATGTAAGATTTGGTTTGGATCAAGCTTCTAGAAAATCATAAATTTGATTTGAATTGAAGAGGAAAGAAATCATGAGGTTTGGCCAAAAATAGCAAGCATTCCCACATGAATATTTGATTTTTAAGGCATGATCATTTTGAATCTTTTCATATCAAATTTTCCACACAACCATTCAATTTTTTGACCTAAATCCAATCACCTATAAGTACTAAACACAACCCTATCAAGAGCCACGAATTTGGACTGCCTCAAGAGTAAGTTTACAACTTCAAAAATCCTTCACAAACTTCAATTCGGTTTCCATTATTCAGGACCTTTGAAGGTAAAATAAGAACATAGCAATGTTCTTTGGACCTTATTGAAGCATTATCATCACTCATATGCATCAAAACCATGCCATAGTACAAAACCCGAAGCTTGGTTGTTCTTGAAAATAATTTTTTCGATTTCATTAATTTGTTGCTTTTCAATGAATTTTGTTTGGTTAATGATGTTTGTGATGATGTGTAGAATGTTTCTGGGCAAAGAAATCAAAGAAACCATGAGAAACCCGTGAGATGCCATGTTAGGGTTTTTGACCTCCAAATTAGGGTTCTTCGATTCACTAAATATAAATGAATTTGAAGAACATAGGGATGTTGTGTGAACCATAAGGATCATAAAACACTGATCAATTGAAAGAAATCATACTGTCTTGTGAGTGTTTGATTTTCGCAGGTTTTGAATATGGAAGAACTTGCATGAAAATTCGCAGGAAAAGTGGCATGAAATTTCGCAGGTAATATGGAGAAGACGAAGGTTGTTGGCGCGTCCTGGAAATTCAAATTTTGTTTTAAATATTTTATGTGTTGTTGTTGGTTTATTATCACAAGCTAACGCTTGTCCCAGTGGTAAGGCTAGCGTGCGTATGGGCAACAAGACCTGTGTTCGAATCCTGGCTGTGACAAATATTTTTGAGCTTTTCTCATTATTGCATTAAATATAATATATTATCATTTGTTGTTAGTTTGTTAACAGATTAGCTCACCTAGCTGGGATGGTCATGCGTGTATGTATTTGCTCAAGAGGTCCTGGGTTCAATCCTCCCCCAGGCCTTTTGTTTCTTTTATTTTTCTGGACTTTTTGTGACAAAGGAACAAAACCAATTTCACACTCTCTTCTATTGCCTGTGCGCATGGTAGCCTGGTGGTTGTTGTTGTTGCTGGTAGGCAGAATGTCATGGGTTCAAACCCAGCCAGGTAAGTTTCTATTTTTGCTTTTTATTTCTATTTTATTTAATTGATTTAAGTTTTATTAATAATTATATATATAATAAAATAATTCTATAAAATGTTTATTCAATGTTTTCTAATATTCAGAAATTATTTTGTAATTCAAAAAAATTTTTTTTTTTTTATATAGGTATTTAAAGTATAATATGTACATATTTATTAAAATAATTTTGTATATTAGATTATAAACTCTAAAATATTTTTCTAAATAAAACCTAATATTTTACAAACCCTAATTTATTTTTCTCTAAACAATTATTAAAAACCTAATTTTTATTTTCTAATTTTTTGTAAATATAATTATTGTGTACATATTTATTTAATATAATTACTTTTAGTAAATATAATTATAATCAAATTTTTCTTTATAATATGTAATTTGTTCATAATCTAAATTTTATTTTTTTAAAATATATATATGTTTAAAAATAATTAAATTTATGCTAATATTGTAATTATAATTTTTTATATGTTTATAATTTATAATCTTAAATTTTATAATTAAATTGTTCATATTGCCTTAATAATTTCTAATTCTTATTTATTATTTTATTTTGTTTATTATTATTACTAATCATGCTTATCACTAATCCATTTATTTTTAAATTATGCTTATTATTATTTCACTAACCCCATTTATTTTAATTATTATTACTAACCCCTATTATAATTATTCTTGCTTATTTATTTATTATTTATAATTGCTTATTTATTTATTCTATTTTGCTATTTATTTTTAATCGCTTCATTATTATGTAAATGCTCCTGGATGTAATTTTTGTAAATATTTAAATTATTTAATTTTTATGCTATGGTTAGTAAAATAGGGAGTGTAAACATGTATTATATTTAAAATTGAATTTAGATCATTTAAATTAAAAGATAAATTAAATTAAACACTCACACACGTAAGTCGATTTTTAATCGCCATCTCACTTTCTAAGGCTACCTCTCAATGTTGCCTAATCATAAGGTCAAGTGGGGTGTATAAAGCAAAGTCCCTTAAAAGAAAAGTCATCAAGTCCCTTAAATGGTTGCCTTCATAAAAGATCTTGTCCCTTTCGAATAATGATGACAGTCCCTCCAAAAATGCTTAGTACACCCCACAGTTGCCTTCATTAAAACAAATGTCCCTCACTTGTCCCTTACATCCAAGGTAATGACTACCTATTCCTTAATAATAGGGATAGTCTTACCAATTAAAGGATAAAGAACAGAAATACTTAAACTTTAGGGTAGGTTCCTCATAGTTACTTACTCACTATTTCAAAACAAATTTCAAATACTTCACAATTTCAAACAATTTTCAAACACAAGTTTTTTACGCATCCGTACATGGATCATTATCAAACTCTTATGAAAATTTCTATTCACACACTTCACATTTTCAAAAACAATTCAAAGTGAGCTAAGTAACTAAGAGCCCATGGATAACCATGGATGTAAAGGGTGCTAACACCTTCCCTTTACATAACCTACCCCCCGGACCCAAAAATCTTTTAAAAGGTCTTTCCTGTTCTTTTATGCCTTTCCTTTGGATAAAATAAAAGTCGGTGGCGACTCTTGCTATCCGCAACATAACTAAAGTCAGTTCTCCCACCGTGTTACACTAACTACTAAGGCTGACTCCCCATATACATCCATATTATTGGTACAATCAAAACAAATTCTAGCATTAAACGTCGTATAACAACCCTCTGGAGAGATAATCATAAGACCAATACCATTACCAAGTGCATTAGAAGCTCCATCAAAAACCATAGTCCATCGGGATCCTTGTTTGGGTCCTTCATACTGTCTAGGTTCTTTATGATCAGTAACAAGCATAATATCTTCATCTGGAAACTAAAAATTCATAAACTGATAGTCATCCACCGCTTGATGAGCCAAATGATCAACTACCACACTTCCTTTAATTGCTTTCTGAGTAGTGTATTGGATGTCATATTCTGTCAAAATCATTTGCCATCTCGTTATTCGTCTGGAGAGAGCAGGTTTCTCAAATATGTATTTGATAGGATCCATCTTCGAAATCAATAAAGTGGTATGAGTCAACATATATTGTCTTAGTCGGCAAGCAGCCCATACCAAAGTGCAACAAGTTTTCTCGAGCAGTGAGTATCTTGTTTCAAAGTTGGTAAACTTTTTGCTAAGTTAGTATATTGCTTGCTCTTTTCGACCAGACTCGCCATGTTGCCCCAACTCACACCCCATTGAATTGTCCAACACTGACAGGTACATAATCAAGAGTCTTCCCACAACTGGTGGCATCAGTATCAGAGGTTCTTGGAGATATTTCTTAATCTCATCAAAAGATATTTGTCATTCGTCGTTCCATTCCATTACTTGATATTTCTTCAGCAATTTGAAGATTGGATCACAAGTAGCGGTTAATTGGAAAATAAATCTTACAATGTAGTTCAGGTGTCCTAAGAAACCTCTAACTTCCTTCTCAGTACGGGGAGTGGGCATATCTTGTATAGCTTTCACCTTTGCAGGGTCAACTTCAATACCTTTACCACTGACAACAAAACCCAATAGTTTACCAGATCTTACTCCAAAGGTACATTTGTTTGGATTCAATCTTAGCTTGTATTTCTTCAACTTCTCAAACAGCTTGGGATCTGGCTATCATGTCATCAACATATACCTATATCTCGTGATGAATCATATCATGGAACAAAGCTACCATAACACGATGGTATGTTGCCCCAACGTTCTTCAAACCAAATGGAATTACTTTGTAACAAAAGGTGCCTCACTATTGTAAACACCCCAAATTTTCCCTCACTAATTTCACACCATGGCTTGTTATCTTTCATTTGTTGCATAAACATAAGCATACCATCTCATATTGCATTTTTGTTCCCCTGCATAGTTCAAGTTCATCTGCATCTAGGGTTTGTGATTTGAGCAATCCAAGGATCCATCTGAGCCACTCCAAAGGCCTCCAATTGTTCCAAGAGGGTCCATGTGTGTTCTATCATCATATTATATCCCTCAAAGTTCAAGGAAGTCAAGAAATCACAATAACTGGCAAGGCATGGAAGCAGAGCTAGGGTTTTCACTACACAGATGACCAAAATTAGGGTTTTGGTTTCAGGGGCCTTAACTCCAAATTTTTGGGCCATTCTTGTTTCTAATGTTCTTAAGATGTTATAAGGATCATATGTACCAAGTTTTATGGATAAATTCATTGTGTAAGTCATATGTTCATTGGGTAACTTCTTGAGCAAGTCAGAGCAAAATCAGGGCATCTGAGGCCCCCAACAATGGAACCAAAGGGGTATTTTCATCAAATTGAAGTTATATTATCTTGATCATTGAAGTGCTTGGAAGTTCACAAAATTGAAGAAATTTGAGCTAAACCAAAAGTTGCCAAAAATGGAAATGACTTGTAATGGAAACTTTCCATTTTGGGAAAGTTCTTCAACCTCCTCTTTCTCAACCAAAAATGCTTCAAATGAAAAATTATTGGTCATGAAAGTTGTAGATTAGGTCTTTCCCTTTTCAAAAAGTACAAGAACATGTTCTAATTCATTATAGAACTCAAGTTATGATCCTTCAAAGTTGGCAAAAATCCTATAATTTTCAAGAATACACCAAAGAGGATTTTTTGCAAAACCACTTGCCAAGCCATTTCATGACCTCTAATGCATCTCTAAACATCATACAATCATAGTACAACTTATTTTGATCAGAATTGGCCCAAGAATCATACATTTTCATGCCTTGAACTTCAAGAAATCTTAAAAGGGCCAAAGTTCCTCAAATTTGCAAAATGGTACAAAACTTCCCACACACTTGCATCAGCACACCAAATATGTTTCTATATCTTCCCTTGATCTCTACTAAGCCAAGCCATGCCCAAATCCAGACCTGCCATGTGCCCATACCTCAAGTACAACCAACCTTGACTTTTTGCAAATCACCTCATACCAATCAGCATAGGCCACACCAACTATTCTGACCTATCAAAGTATCACATACATGCTTCAATGGATTAATTTTCATACACACACAAGCCTGCAAGCTCCCATACATTCAGATTGCAAAAATCCCTATCAAACTTCATTTCTTCGAAATTCATAAACCAGCCATCAAAACTTCAAACAAACTTCACCAATCATCTTCATACACTCTCTAGATCATTTCCCAACCAATAAACAAGCCTGAAACCTCAAGAATCCAAAACACGATTTCACTCACCCCTGAACTGAAACCTTCAAAACACTCCATATAAACTTGTTCCAAGCATTCCAAAAGCTTAAGGGGATCAAGGGGAGTGGAAAAGCATCAAAGAAGTGGTCAGAAAGCTCAAGTTTCGAAAGCTCCAGCTCAGGTATCATCAAGAACTTTTTTTCCAGAACTTGTTTTTTAAGTTACTAATTGATTCTATGTGATATGCTGATCATCATGATGCCTTTATTTTTGAAAATGGTTAAGAAATGAAGATTTCATGAGCTTCTGAAAGTTTTGACCTAAAAATGTTCTTCTTCGATTCTTCATTTTGATGCATGAGAAATTGTTTTTGTTGCTGGATTTGTGTTCTATGATGTTAGAGGATTGATTCTGGAGCTTTAGGGGTCTTGGGGATGTGTTTTGAGTGTTTCAGGTGAGGGGGATGACCGGAGAAGACGACCGGAGCACTGTTCCGGTCGTCTGAGGTTAATTAGGGTTTAATTAGGGTTTAGGTTGAGTTTGAATGTCAGCCCTAGGATCATGCTTCCCGCGCGTGTTTGGACGGATGAGATTGGTCATTAAGCTTTAATTAGGATTAATTAAATTAATTAATTAAAATTAGGTCAGAAGCAATCCCAACCCTTGGTCTGCGCGCCAGTCAACCCTTTTCCCTCAACTTTGAATCTGGTCCATCAGATTGTCACACTATCCATTTAATTTAATTTTTATTTTATTTTTATTCATTTATCTTGCATAATTATTTTAAAATACTTAGAAAAATCCCCAAAAATATTTCCTTTTGCATTTTTATTCCAAATATTTTTCTTAATCAGAAAATGATTTTTATTTTATTTTTTGCATAAAAATTGTATTTTTAAAATATTTAAATGTTTATTTTAGTTAATTAATTGAATTTAATTAATTAAAATACCATTTAAGTTTCTAAAAATCACCAAAAAAATCATGAATCATCCCTTTGCATTTAGAAACATTTTCAAACTCTTCACACAAATTTCTTTTTAGGTTTGATCATAACTTGAGAATTTCATTTGAATTAAGGGTCATTTAAACCCTATTTTTGAACCCTAACTTGGAAAAATCTTTTATGCCTAACCAAGAAGAGTTTGAGAATGATTCTTTTTTCATTGTTTTGTGCATATCATGTAGTATCTAGGATAGTTTTGGCATGAATTTATCTTTCATTTTCAATTTTTTTGGCATTTTACATTGAAGATCACCCAAAAAACCCTAGAAACTTAGAAAATTCATAACTCCCTCTAGGTTTAGCTTCTGACTACCCCCTTTGGATGGTAACCTAGTATAGGTTTAGGGTTCCTTTTAGTGCATTTTAAATTTTTTTATCATTTCATTTGCTTCTGTCTTTGCCATTTGCATCTCATCTTTTCATAAAACCCTAATTTTGCATCTTCACTTGCATTCATCTTGCATATGCATCCATACATGAACTTTCCATGACATTTCATGCATTCACATGTCATCTTAGACATCTTAGGACATGTTAGAATCATGCTTGATCATTTCTTCATTAATTTTCCATGATTTGCATTCATTTCCATTCATTAACTTTCATGAACTTTCAAACTTCAAGGCATGCTTCCATTTGCATCTTATCTTTGTATGATCATTCATATACACTTTGTATGCCTTTGCAGCATGTCATAGCATCATTTACATCATGTGTATGCTTCTGGTTTTGATCTTTGTCATTGCATATGCATCATTTCATTTCTTTCCTTATGCATCTTGTGCTAACTTTTCAGGTTAATGGTAAGTTGTTTGAGAGGTGAATTTGCCTTCACCTCCCACTTCTTCTCATCTTTTTTATACTGCATCTTTGCTGCATTTTTTATTGTCTTTGAGTGGGCTTTCTCACTTGTTTTCATCTCCCACTTTCTTTCTTTAAGTTACTTATCTTCTTCAATGAAGTAAGTAACTTATTTCTTCTGCTTCTTCCTCCATTCATCTGCTTCTTCCATTGGTGGCTTCCTTGAAGATCCTTCTCAAGACTTACAAACCATAGGAACATCCAAGCATGATAATAATTAGGGTTGTGATTAGTCCCCCTTAGTTTTCACCTTTGAGTCTTCTTTTTGTCTCTCTTCTCATCTCATCATTAGAGACTAAACCTTTAAGGTTTTAGGACTTTGGAAGCAGGGTTATGCCTGCATCCTTCTCTTAGGATGGAGTATATAACTTTAATCCTAAGTGTTAAACCCTTAATTTGTTTAAACCTCTTAATCAATCCATCTAATAATCACTAAGACATTAACTTGTAACTTGGGCCTTACATTAGGGTTCTAATTCTTCCTTTATGGTTAAGAAGGACTAACCCTAGTGTTTAATGGACAAGTCCCCCTCAAGTTGTCTTACAAACTTAAAATCCACTTCTTAATCTCATCTCTAATTAAAATCCACTTTAAATAAAGGCTTGTCATCTAATGATTTTAATCCCTAATCATGGATTAAGTTGAGGTATCTTCCCCAGCTTAAGTGTGCTCATCTATTATCCTTCTATTAGGATGGTGTAATGAGTTCACTAATCCTTGATTATGGCTTAAACTCATTACTTAACACTAAACAAAACCCAAAAAACATCTAAATAGTCACAAGTAGGTTAATGATCTTAATCCTACATCATCATGGCAATTAAGTTGAGATGCTTATCTCACACTTAAAGTATTCTCATTATCCCTAATCAAGGAGGATATAATGAGTTTACAAGCCCTTAATTTAGGCTTAAGCTCATTAACTTATGCAAAACACCAAAACCAATAAAAAACTGAAAACACAAAAACAAACAATAATCGTCTCCTCCGGGATTCTTTTCTCATCACACTCATTCACAAACGAGAACTTGCTTCTTCTGTCTAATGCAAGACAGTTAGCACTCGAGCCAGACGAGTCATACACTTGAGCATAGGCAAGCAAGCAGTTCATCAGTCAATTTATCTTTCAGTCTCTTTGAGTCGAACTACGGTGTTCTGACTTCCTCATTGCACGAGAGGATACGTAGTCATAACTTAACTGTTATCGAACAAAAGTCTCTTTGTCTTCCCCCTCTTTCAGCATTTTTTTCTAAAGCCTCAGTTCCTGAGCATTCACCTTTTTGCACTGACACCTGTATTTTCTTCCTTTAGCTTTTGCACACAGATAGCACATACACTTACCCCTTTAAACACAATCTTTTAAGCGTGGATCCCGTCGAGTACGACGAACAATCTGGGTGCTAATACCTTCCCAGGTTGTAACTAACCCCCTTTCTCAATTTCTCTGGTTCGCAACCATCTTATCCATATCTTTCTAGGTTTATGCAGCATTACCTTTCCTCCGGGATAAAAATTCCTAGTTGGCGACTCTATTCATTTCATTTCATTTTCTCCTTTCGCCGACCGTTCGCGTATGTACCCTATCTGACCCGGTGTCTTTTCGGGGGAGCGACAACTATGTGACAAACGTAGTATTTTTCATATCTTCATGCGCCATCTTAATCTGATTATAACCAGAGAAACCATCCATGAAAGAGAATACCTTATGTCGAGCAGTGTTGTCTACCAGAACATCAATATGTGGAAGTGGAAAATCATCTTTGGGATTGGCCTTGTTCAGATCCATGTAGTACATGCACATGCATACTTTACCATCTTTCTTAGGCATCAGTACCACATTTGCAACCCATTGAGGATAAGAAGTAACAGCTAGGAATCCTGCCTCAAATTGTTTCATTACTTTAGCTTTGATCTTTTCTGACATTTCAGGATGCATACGACAAACTTTCTGCTTTATCGGGAGACAACCTTCCTTCATCGGTAGACGGTGAACCACAATATCAGTATCAAGTCCTGGCATATCCTCATAAGACAAAGCAAAGATTTCCACGTAATCATGTAGCATATGAATTAACCTGTTCTTGACATTGTCTTCTAATTCAGCATCTATCTTGATCTCTTTCTTATCTTTCTTAGTACCCAGATTCACAACTTCAATTGGTTCTTCATGCAGCTATATAACTTTCTCTTCTTGTTGTAGCAACCTAGCAAGTTCTACAGGCACTTCACAATCTTCCTCATTCCCATCCTCGGCTTGGTAGATTGAATTCTCGATGTCATAATCAGCAATAGGAGAACTTTTATCAATGGGATCCAGAGTGGATGAGGATCTAGAGTTTAGTGATGTGGGTGTGTGTAAGAACACATAGCTTTTTTTCGATAAAGAAAGAAAAATAAAGAGCGCAATATTTACGAAAGAAAAAACTTCCATTGATTTTATTGAATGAAAATATGTAAATGAAATGACATCCCTAACAAGCATACCATTGTGCCCCGGGCAAGACACAAGGCTTAAAAAGTTTTAATTGTTCAAATTACAAAACCAAAATAAGAAAAAACGGAAAATAGCATTTACTCCTGACTAAAGTAGATAGGAATAATGTCTTCAGCTTTCCAATTGTTGAGCCCATTGCCAATGGTAGGAAAGATCCAACTGTCCATGTTTCAGTCTTCATCAGAGTCTTCCACGACATTGACTTGATCTTTCTGAAGTCTTTTGTTGCTGATACGAATGGCACGAGCATGACAAACAGCCTTCTGAGCCTCTGCAGTGAAACCCAAACCAAATTTGTCAGACTTGTAAGGAATATCTGGAAGTTGACCCCAAATAGTACAACCACCTTCTTCAACCACAACTTTAGCATCTTTCAGAGATGCCATTGCAGGATTTGCTCTAGAAATAGTAGGAACTGGCTTGACAGTAGGAATAGTCTGAGGAACCACTTCAAATGTCTGACAAGGAGTCTCAGCGAATTCACCATCCATTTCAACATACTTGAAAGTACTCACATGACTGAACATGTACTCTTCTTCACCATAGACAGTGACAATCTTACTCTTCACTGGATATTTTAACTTCTGGTGTAAGGTGGAAGTCACAACACCTGCCTCATGTATCCAAGGGCGCCCAAGCAAGCAGGAATAGGCAGGATGAATATCCATCACATAGAAAGTAGAGTCAAAGACTTGAGAACCTACTTTGATTGGAAGATCAACTTCTCTGTGCACCATTCTTCTTGAACCATCAAAGGCTCTCACCACCACATTACTAGGTCTTAGAACAACATCTTCATAGTTGAGTTTGTCAAGAAAATCCTTTGGTAACACATTTAACGAGGAACCATTATCCACCAACACATGAGACAGCATAATGCCCCTACACTCAATAGAGACGTGTAGAGCTTTGTTGTGGTTTCTTCCAACATGAGTTAAATCAGCATCAGAAAAGCCTAAGTCATTGCCAGTTGTCAAGTTAGCCACACAATTTTCAAACTGGTCCACAAAGATTTCATACGGTTCGTGTGCAGATATCAGGAATTTCACCAAAGCCTTAGCATGGGCCTCAGAGCATAACTACAGAGATAACATGGAGATTTTGGAGGGAGTGTGTCCCAACTATTCAACAATATTATAATCACTCTTGTGAATGATCTTTAGTAATTCTTCCCTCTGCTTAGAGAGATCCTTAGCAACCGGTGTCTCAACCTGAACAGGCTCAATCACTGGTCCTTTACCTCGAGCTTCAGTACTTGGCACGGAGGTGGAGATACGAACTGGAGTAGCAGTAGTCTTTGAAGTGCCTTCTGGAGAGAAAATCATTCCACTCTGAGTAACCTTACTAGTCTCAACAATATTGTCGATATCAGGATTAGTATATTTAGCAGGTATATCAGTTAAAGGTTCTTGCTTGATACCATGGACATAGACATCGGCACCATAATTCCAAGGGATGGCCTTGTCGGAAGAATATGGGATCGGACCGAGAGTAGTAATAATCAGGGGAGTCACTCTTGGCTCAATAGTAATCTTCACAAGAAGCTTATAAGTGATCCTCACAGGAGTTTTAGTAACCACAAACAAGTCTTCAAGCTTCAGTCCTTGAGACAAGCTTTCACACAAATTCCTTATAGAAGGTGTCGTACCTCGAAAAATACGATCCTCGCGATGGACGCGGAAAACAACAGAGTTGCCACCTAATTCTATTTATTCTAACGAGAGAAAGGGGAGAATAGACACAACCTAATAAGGATAAGAAATGGTAAACGAAACCAGTAATCTAAGTTCGGGAGTCAGTTACGCAACGAGAAGGTATGAAGCACCCCTCACGTCCATTGTACTCAACGGGAACCTCTTACTCTAATTTGCGCTTAAATTTTGATTTATTCTATTGTCTTCTTTTTGTTAAGATTGCTTTTAAGGAAACATTTTAGTTATTATTTGTTATGGGGAAAGGTTAATTTTTTATTATTGTGCTCGCGAAGGATTAAAATCCCCGTGCCTGCGTATTCCCTTGTGCAATGAGAAAGTCAGAGCTTCGTAGTTCGTGCAACTACAGTTTGTGTTTTTTAATGAATAATTATTTGAAATGTTTTCTAACTGCTAAGCGTTGGCTTATATGCTCGCGATAGGAGGCTGAAGCGCTAGCTTGTCTGCAAGGTAGAAAGATTTAAACATTGTTCGTTTAGAGAAAAGTGTTTGACCTTGTGAAGGTGTTTTAAACGAAAGGGCGAATGAACCACGTCGCGTGGGGCTAGCCTAGGAGTGATTCGTTCAAGAATTATCTGGAGTGCTAGACTCCAGAATTCAGTTCCTTCGCTGATTAATTATGAAAATGATTTGCATTAGTTGGTAAGTTTTAAGTTGTATTTGAAGAAAGAGACAAGTCGTCATCTTTAAGGGAGATATCTCGTATATTCCACCACAAACATTTGAGGAAGAGAAATCGAAAGAAGCTTTAAACTTGGATACGAGGATCGACAAGAAATGCCATATTCTTTCTTTGAGAAATAAAATCGGAAGAAGCTTTAAACTTGGATATAATGATCGACAAGCAATGCCATATTCTTCCTTTGAAAATAATTGTTTGAAAGATTTTGTTTTTTTGTGTTTGTGGAGATAGCGAGAATATCTTTCCTACGGAGATGAATCATGTCTCGTCTTTGAAGGTTGTTGAATTATTTTAAAGTGTTTTGAGTATTTTGGATACGAAAGAGTGAATGAGTTACAACCCAAGGGCTAGCCTCAAGAGTAATTCAATTCAAGAACCCGAGGAATGCTAGATTCCTGAGTTCAGTTCTTTCGTATAATTCAATTCAAGAATTATGTGGAGTGCTAGACTCCAGAATTCAGTTCCTCCGTTATTTGATATATGGATTAAGTATCTGCGATTGAGTGTTTTTAGAAACGAAAGAGAGAATGAGACACAACCCGAGGGCTAGCCTCAAGAGTGTTCCACTCAAGAACCTGAGGAATGCTAGATTCCTGAGTTCAGTTCTTCGTATAATTAAATTAAAATTTTTCGTGTTTTAGGAACGAGAGGGTGAATAAACCACGTCGTGTGGGGCTAGCCCATGGGTGATTTAATTCAATGATTATGTGGAGTGCTAGACTCCAGAATCCAGTTCTTCCGTTACTTGATTTGTGAAGTAAGTGTTGCGTTTGTTTTGAATGCTTTAGGGTTTAATGTTTTAGAAATGAAGGAGTAAATGAAACACAACTCGAAGGTTAGCCTCAAGAGTGGTTCATTAAAGAACCCGCGAAATGCTAGATTCCGAAGTTTAGTTCCTCGTTAATTAATTAAGACACGTAAATTCGTGCAGATGGCGATCACATAGGTGACCGACTTACGTGTGTGCAAATATAGGCGTATGAATTGTTTAATTGATTATGTAAGTGGATTCGATTTCTAGTTCCTATGGGTATTCCTGGCAATATGAAACTATAAAATAAAGGCGGAAAAATAAATTACATACAAAATAAACGGGAGAGGGGTACAAAATAAATTACACGGGATTGCGATTTAAATAAAGGGTCTCATTGTAATTTTCCTAAGAGAAAGCGTGTGTGCGGTGTATGAAATATTCGGAACCGTTAGAATTTAATATTGTATAAAAAATGTAAAAATAAAATAATATAAATAAATAGACTAAATAACATAAAATAATCCATGAAATAAAATAAATTAAACTTATGGAAAAAAAAAAGAATGGCCTCATATTGGTCACGATTTATCAGAAACGATTTATCGTGGCTTTTTGTGTCATATCATCGACCCGAAAGAAATAAAATCCAAAGGAAATACAAATGGAGGACACCAAATGATTCTTTAAGAATATTTTTTCAGGACATTTTCTAATGAATTAACTATTAATAAAGAATTAAAAAAAGAAAAATAAATCATGAAACTAAAAAATAAACAAATAAGATAAAAGGTTATTAGCATGAAATCAAAACAAACACAACTAAAAAAATGGAGAGGGTGTGTTCATGTGATTATGATGTGTGCGGAAAGGAAAAACAGATTGGGTCTTTGAAACCCAAGACCCATAAGCAAAGAATTTTCTTTCTTTTTTTTAAATAGAAAAACAAATAAACAGTTTAAGGAATAAAAAAATAAAACCTAAACCTCTTATTCAAAATCACGGTAAACAAAAAAAGTATGAAAATGAGATCGACCTCCACAAAACCAAACCGACAGCGGTTCCGATTTCCACTCACCCTCTCTCGCCGATTTCAAAACGTCTCTCTCTCAATCGCTCTATCTCGACCCTCTCTCGGTGGTTCACGGTCTCAACGTGGTTTGGTCGTTAAGGGCGGCGTTTGCGAAGGGCGGTTTCGGTGGTCTGATAGGTGGTTTGTGCGAAGGAGGCGGTGCAGTTGGGTTGTTGTTTTTTCGCGGTGAGGGGTGATGGTTCTGGATCGTGAGGTTTATTTTCGGATTTGTTTTGTTTTTTTGTATTTATGGGTTTGATGAATTTGTGTTTGGTAACAGTGATCTTTTGTGGTTGAGAAAATGAATAATAAAGGGGTGTTGTTCTGTTTCTGCTTTTCTTTTCTGCAGTTTGGATTCGAGAGAAAAAATGCGGTGGTGATTATGAAGGATGGTTTATGCAGGAGGAGGCGGTTTTGAATCTGAAGAACAAAAGAATTTTTATCTGTGTTTTTTAATGAGTTTGTTCTGATGTTTGAGAATTTTTTGATGCGGTTTTCTTCATTTTTTTTTTTCCTCCCCATTTGTTCTCCTTTGTTCTTCTCTTTATAATCAAAAACCAAATCAAATTTTAAAACAAAATTATGCTGTTGATGAAAGGTCTCTCTCAATGTACAGATTATGTGTTGAGAGAGCAGGAGATTTTTTTTTGCAGGTTATATTTTTATCACCAATTGGTGTATGGTTTTGGTCAAAATTTTATGCTGAAACTGTAAAGATTACAGTGGTAAAGAAAGGGACTTGTTTGTATTAGAACAAAACAGCTGGATAAATTAAACTGAATATATTAAATTAAAAATTAAATTAAATAAACTAAAATCTGATTAACGAAAAATAATAATAAACTAAAAAATAAACAAATTATAAATAAAGTTAAATAAACTTAACTAAATAAAAATAATCAAAATAAAAATAAAATAACTACCAAAAAAAATAATAATAATAAATAAAAATTAAAAGTTAATTAAATTAATTAACTAAAATAAAATTATCTTGAATTAATATTAAAATAAAACTAGCTCTAAATCTAATACAAATTAAAACTCTTATTATAAAAATTAAACTAAATTGAGAATTAGACTAAAATAAAAATTACAAAAAATAAAAAAATCTATAAAAAATAAAAAATAAATAATAGATTCTCCATAAAAAATAAAATAAATAAATTACATAAATAAGAGAAAATATTCTAAATAAAATTCTAAGATTGAATCAAAACTCTAAAATCCTTATTAAAGTGAAACAAATTAGACAATAAAATTAAACTATATAAGTTAAACTAATTAAATCAAATCAAAAAGAAAATGAACTAAATCAAATATTATGATGAAAGAGAGAGTAATCATTAAAAAATAAAATATAAACTAAACTAAAGTAGAAATCTTGACTAATTATATCTAAAATTAAAATAAACATAAAATATTACACCAAATCTGAAATTAAATGCTCTTAAAAATTAAATATTGATATTTTGGAAGAAAGAGAAAATAATTAATGAGACTAATCAATAGTAATTAAAAATAAATAAATAAATAAATATTAAAACTAAAATATATAAACTAAGATTCAACTAATTTAAAAAAAACTATTTAATCTAATTAAAAATATTAACTAATTAAGATAATTTGATTAAATATAAAGCTAATATAAATTAATGGGAAAATTAAACTAAATTGAAAATTAATCTAAATTAAAATAAACATAAAAGCTAAATCTAAATAAATTAATATAAATTTAAAATTTAAAACTAAACTAAAAGAGAACTAGACTAAATAAGATATAAACTAAACTAAATTAATTCTAAACTTAATCAAATTAATTAAAATTGTAAACTTATTATATTAAACTAAAAAAGATAATAATTGAACTAATATTTAAATATAAACTGAAATGAAAGTTTAATTAAAAAAATAAAAATGATTAAAATTATAAAAATGAAACAAAATAACTTATTTTTAAATCGAAATAATTTTTTTTTAAAAAGCATTGATAAAAAAATAAAATGACTTGAAATGATAAAAATGATTTTGGTCAATGACATGTTTGTGCAAAGTGACTTGATTACCGATATTGCAATAAAATGTAATCAGATAAAGGAAACTGTTGAAAAATGTCTAGTCAAAATTTAGGGTGTGACAGAAGGACTCTTCTCAAATAGTATAGTACAATTGTCCATCAAACGCTGAATATCTTCTTTCAGCTTCCAACAACCATTGGTTTGAGAGGCACAATAACAACCGTCTTCATTGCATCCAGAAATAAACTGGCTTGCAACAACTTCTTCTTAATAATTGCCAGAGGAGTAGTTAAATCAACCACATTAGAAACATAAGAACCATCATCAACAACATTAACAGTCTTCTCATGTTTGGGCATAGGAGCGGTAATCACATTAGGAGTCTCAGGAGGATCAAACTCAATTTCTCCAGCATCAATCATATCCTGAATTTTATTCTTCAATGCCCAACAGTTATTAGTATCATGTCTGGGGAAGTTGGAGTGATATGCACATCTTGCATTGGGATTATAGCAAGGAGAGGAAGTATTGAGATTCTGAGGAGGGTCCCTCAAGCTAATCAACTCTCCTTTCAACATGTGTTACAGTGCCTGAACCAACGACATATTGATTTTCGTAAATTGTCTTTTAGGTGCACCATGCATAGGCTGATTATTTTGTTGTTGATTTTGTTGCGTATGTGCAGGATTAGATATTAGAACTGCTTCCACGTATTCGTTACGTTGTTCTTATTACGACCATGTTGGTTGTACACAACATTAGATTCTTTCTTCCCATTAGAGTGCTTCTTGGTGGCACTTGAAGAGGAAGCCATTTGTATTTTACCACTTCGTATTCCACTTTCCACATGTTCTCCAGTCATTATCAGTTCAGTGAAACCAGATGACAAACTTCCAATTAGATGACTGTAGAAAGGACCAGTCAGTGTACTCATGAACATGTAGCCAATTCTCTGTCAGTTAAAGGAGGTTGAACCCTACTTGCAAGATCTCTCCATTTCTGAGCGTACTCCTTGAAACTTTCTTTAGAGCCCATGGACATGCTTTGGAGTTGCATGCGAGTCGGCGCTAAATCAGAGTTATTTTGATGTTGCTTGTAGAAGGCTTCAGCAATACCATTCCAGGTATGAATATTGGTACTCTCAAGTTGGTAGTACCATTCTAGTTGAGCTCCAGATAAACTTTCTTAGAAGAAATGTATCCACAACTTTCTATCAGCAGTGTGTGGTTGGATCCTTCGGACATAGGATCTTAGATGCAGCTTTGGACATGAAACACCATCATATACCACAAAAGTAGGAACTTTGAAACCAAGAGGAATGACAACTCCAGAAATCATACTCAAATCTTCGAAATCCAAGCCATGTGTTTTTTGCAACTCCATGGCATTCAGACGGTCTTCTAATAACTTGTATTTCTCATCACCGGCTGAATCATAGTAATAATTCTCTTCGTGATCATAATTCCCAAAAGTACCACGTTGGTTATCTTCTTCTTTCGCAGAATCTTCATCTCCAGGATTTTCAACCTCATCATCTATCTTGATTGGACCTTTGAACCTCCTACCCAGGTTGATGAAGCCAACTGATTTTCTGGTCTTCTTCTTCTTCTTGGTCAGGAGTGCCTTCAGCTCTTCTTATCCCTTGGACAAGTTCAAGATCATCTCTTGAAATTGGGCATTCTAAGCTTGGAGATCTTTGACAGACTATTCGACAGCAATTTCTGCTAAAATAAACAGCGAGAAGATAAGAAACCTGTCGTGGAAACCTGTTATGCAATGGTATGGTATGTAGATGCATATGCAATGTTTTCAAGGAACAATTAAGATTTAAATTTGTTAAAGGAAAACAAAAACAAAAACTTTTATTAGTACATTTTAAAATATAATTGCCCCTTGGGCTTACAATGAAGGAAAAAAAAGTAACAAAGAAAAAAAACATTTGAGACTCAATTCTCCCATGGAAGTTTTCTCTTTGTGTTGAGATATGTATTGAGGTTCCGCTCTTCGTGAAGTTGCCTAGTTATCTCCAAACATTCTCTTTGCTAGCATTGAACTGAGCCTCAAAGATATCCCTTTGCTCCTTTAGTTGGATCCATACTTTTGCAGCTCTTCTAGATCAGTAGGCATATCAGGATGAAGAATGGTATAAGGAACATCTCCTTCAACAATCATCGGTAGAACAACAGGATATGGCATCATAAGAGTCTGAGCACGAGACCGCACCCATCTGAGGTAAGGTTCCATAAGGATGGAGTATTTTGGTTCCAGAGTATTGTTGTCAATCTTATTCACCATGCTCCAAGCTCGTATAAACCTTTGACGGTAACCTTTAAGATCGTTGTCATAATCGAACATAATACTTTGAATAATCATATCATGAGGACCATCACTCCGAGCATAACCAAATTGACGTAGTGCTAAAGAAGGATTATAAGTAATACCTCCCCTTATGCCAAGGAGTGGCACATTAGGGAACTCTCCACATAGTCAATGATAGTGATGTTTTCCATAGATAGGGAACACCAATGAATATGTGAATGAGAAAGTGAAATTATCTTTCTAGACCACCTCAAACCTTGTTCATTCTTCATCACAGATCGAGGAAGGTGTGAAATAAACCACCTTGATAGTAGAGTTATGCAACACATCAGAGTTCCTCGCGCTTTCGTAGTGCGGGTATGAAGAGAGTGTAAGATATCTCCAAGCTGGGTAGGCACAAGATTATGAGTCAGAAATATGTTAATGGCGTGTACATCTATAAATTGGTCCGGATTAGGGAACAACACCAAACCATAAATCAACAAGGCCAATATATCCTCAAAAGCATTGTAACTCATAACATCCAAGAACACCTGAGCTTTCTCTATCAATACTTTAGCAAGAATACCCTTAGCTCCGCTTCTTGTTTCCAGTACAATGTCTGACTTCTTCAGATGTAAGGCTGCTGCAATAGTTTCTGGTTTAGGCTCTTTCTCTAAGCCCGTGAATGGTTTCTGATCAAGAATAGGCACACCAAGTAGTTTGGAGAATTCTTCCATCATGGGCACCAACTGATAATTGAGAAATGTGAAGCAGTGATGTTTAGGGTCAAAGAACTGGAACAAAACACTCATCATGTATTCGTTAAACCCCAAAGTAACCAAATCAAGTAGATGACATGCTTTTTGATGAATTGAGAGCTTTCAGGAACTTTTGAGACTAATTCCTTAAGCTTGGAAGGTATCCTTACAAAGTTGACTCGGATAGTGTTTCTACAAGCGGAAGTCATAACCTGCAACAAAGAACAAAGATAAATCCTTTGGTCCTGAAAATGGTTAGTAGGAAAATGAAATGTTATGATGTCATGATGTTATGTTTTAAACAAGCATATGGAAAACACAAACAAGTCACACAATGACCATAGTTTTAAAGGCTTGCATGAGGTTCATAGGTAAGTACCCTCCCCACTGAAGTTAGTTGGTTCAACTTGTCCTAACAATAGTAACCGGGTTCTAAGGGATCTCAATATCACTGATTCTTTTCAAAGGTTGTTGTTCAGTATGGCAACTGAATTGACAACCAAAACATCCCAAGATTATAATCTTAATGAGTGTAGCATCGAGTATCAACCAACTTTAGACTTCACCAAAGTTGGTTATGTCACTACTTTCTAATGGCCAAGATGGTTCAATTAGGGTTCTAAGGGGAAGTTAGTGTTAATGACACCATATGGCAGCCTGATACTATCCTTAACAAACTTGAAGAACATCAGTACCAACCAAGATGTCACACTAACTGTAGCCACCAGATCAACCATATCGGTATACGTCGTACAATTTCCTTGGTCTATTGCTACTTACCTAAGGTACACTAGATCCGGGTTAGGATATTTCTCATAGTAGCCCTACAAAAAGTGCCCTTAAAAATAAAGCAATCAATTCAAACAAGTAAAGTGTCCTAACTCTAAGGTAACCCCTCTTTTAATTAGTACTCCCCAGCAGAGTCGCCAGTTCTGTATTACGGTGGGAGAACTGACTTGGTCGTTTTTGTTTTCACAAAAACTATGTTGTAGATAGCAAGAGTCGCCACCGACTTTTATTTTATCCAATAAAGAAAGGCATAAAAGAACAGAAAAGACCTTTGAAAAAGATTTTGAGTTCAGGGGGTAGGTTATACAAAGGGAAGGTGTTAGCACCCTTTGTATCCATGGTTATCCATGGGTTCTTAACTGCTTAGCTCACTTTACTTAATTTGTTTGAAAAGTGTAGTGTGTGTTTAGAAAAATATTTTAGAAGTTTAACTTTGTAATGATTCTCGTACGAATGTATACAAAGCGTTTACTGTTTGAAAATATTTGAAAATGTGAGGTGTGGAAAGTATTTTGAAAGATGGTGAGCAAGCACTTAAGAACTACATACCCTAAATTGTAAGGTCTTTCTTGTTATTTCGAGTTTATACATGTACATCATGATAGACAAGTTTACATTACCCTAAGATGTGATAGATGCAAATGCCCCATGGAATAAGTCTATGACACAAGAAGTCACTTCAATCTTTGTTAAGTATTTTTGAGTTGTTTTGAGATGAGAGAAGAGAAAGCACCAAAAGGATCTCCAAAGGTAAAATGTCTAAGGGAGACTAAACCTAATTAATTTATCATTCTTGGATATATTAGGTTAGTGAGGTTTGAAGATATCTATCCTAATGAAGAAGAATGAGAGAAAAGAAGAAGAACGAAGAAGAAGAAGAAGAAAAGGATAAAAGACAACTTACTTCCATGAAGGAAGGTAAGTTACTTCTAAAGGGGAAAGTGAGAAATTATGCAAATCAAAGCATATTAGATGCTTACACAAACACAATATTGAAATGTAAAAGGAGAGGGAGAGTTTGGAATGTAGAATCATTTCCACACTCCTAACATTTACCAAAGCCCATACAAGGTTAGCAAATGAAACACAATAGTTCATAAGAAGTGGAATACAAGTTAAACACACAATGGAATCAAATGAAATGAATCTAAAGGTATATTAACCTCACAAGTCAGAAACTATCCCTAAATGAACTTAAGAAGTTCATTGAACCTAAACCAAATCAAACAAGTGCTAAGAAGCACCAAAGTGGCAAAGAAGTTCAAAGAAGATGCAAATGAAGAAGTAAGGATGCAAAAGGGTACAAACATGAATGTAAACACGTGAAAAACACCAAATTCAGAATGTTATGTCAAATTAGAATGTCTAATTTTATTCTAAATGATCATACCAAAGTTCATGGATTAATTCATGGTAGAGTGAGAGATGAAGAGAAAGAGGCATTCACACATTCATGTAAGATAAAACAAGGCAAAGGTGAAAGTCAAATATGAATGAATAATATGAGATTATAGAAATCATTAGCATACATCACTTAATTATGTCCTATAATGCTTATGACTGAGCATACAAGTCATGTTAAGAAACATTCAAGTTATTGATGGATTAAGATGAAGAAGAAGTAAACATGTATCATGTAAGGAATGAACACAAGTCAAGATAAAAGTCAAACAAGCAAATATGGGCATAAGATGATGAAGGTCAGTAGCACATGATGATAATTACATGTTAAGAATGTATATACAAGCATGTCAAGTTCACATGGAAAACAAGTTCAAACAATTCAAATAAAGTTGCAAAAGTTGTCACATTAGGTAAAGATGTTTCATACTTGAAATGAATGACAAATTATGCAACATATCCTATAAATATGAATGCTTATGCATGAAGTAATAGGAATACATGATGTATAATGCAAATGAGATGACTATATGAGCATGTTAGATGCATACAAGTTAGCATAAGAAGCATAGAAGAAAAGCCATGAAGGAATTAGGTCACACATGTACAAGTGGTGCATCATACAAACCAAAGGACAAACACAATTCACATGGACCTATAATTGACGATACAAGACCTATAAGAGACTAAACAAACATGGCAAACCCCTACAAGTGACCCCAAATAATGGCATAAATGCCTTCAAGCAATTAGGGTTACGGAAATGATGAATAAAGTTCATGAAAAGTAACTTCACTTGCAAGTAATCAACCATACATCAAACAATATTAAAAAATTATGAAATTAAAACCCTAGGGACCTAAGTCAGGGAATAATCTTATGTTAAAAGTTCAAATGAAATTTCAAAGTTAAACTACCTCAAACAATGGCTTAAAGTTCAAGTAAGAACAATGAACAAGTATGCAAAGTACAAGGACCAAAATGAAATTAAAAAGAATTTAAAAAATATGAAAAAATATTTTTTATGAGGTTTTGAGTGTCTTTTAATGAATGCAAAAATAAGAATTTGAAAATTTTTAATGATCTATGTGGAAAAAATATTTGAAGTTAGAGTGTTGAAATGGAAACAATTTGAGAAGAAAATGAAAGGGAATTGTGAAATTATGATGAAAAATCAGAAATGAAAAATATAAAAAAAAATTAAGTTAAATGCATGAAGGTGCTCCATGAATTTTTAGTGATTAGAAGTGATTTTAGAAAATTAAATTTGAAACTTTGTGAAAATGAAATGAAAAATATGGAAAACCGAGCAGGGGGTTCAGATAATGCAAAATACACGTTTAAAAATGGAATAGGCTCAGATAAGGGGCGGGGAAAACAATATGAGCCTAGTCCAAACCCATCACAAGTCAAAATAAACTTGTGGAATTCAGTCAACAATTGACTCTCATCCGAGCCAATGGATACATCTAACGTGCGTGATCAGGTCAACACAATCAAAGTACACAAGATAAGAGGCCAGGTTTCACTGAGCATGGTAACTAACACGTGAAGCCATACACTAAACACATAAGAATTCAAATTTATAAAACCAAACACGTGACGCGCACGCCCCAATTGTAATGCACTGGCATCATTTCATCCATCAGATTCAAAACATGGACGACTATGAATTAGTCTTCCCCAATTACACCTCAGGCCATCTGCAACCAATTCAGGTGTCGGAGCCCTAGCTTCGGTCACCTTCTCTAGTGACTTCACTTTTATTTTTTCCAGAAATGCAAAATTATACCACAATCCTACTCTAATTCAATTCTTGAATCCAAATATCATGTCCATTTTCTCAAATCATGCAAGAATAATGCAAATCGAAAGAAACAAGTTTGATATGGAAAATTTCAGATCCACATAACATCCATGATACACGTCCAAAATCAATTCTAAACATATCAGCATGATCAGTACAATATCATGAACACAATGCACACATAAAATTCAAGATCCATGAGTTCAAAGATTGCACCAACCTGAAACTTGCAGTAGTGAAAATACTCCAAGAAATATCTCTAGAAGTTTCAGATCTAGTCCTTGGAACCTCTAATTGCAAAATAAGTGCAATTAGAGCTTGAATTTTACTTGAATATTGAGATTTGAAAGAAGAGGGTCTTGAACTTGACTTGGTGAAATCTTTGATTAGAGCTCCAGGTGATGATTGATTCTTGTTAAATGGATTTCATTGATCATGAATATGAAGAGAAAACTCAAGAACATCCTGTGAGGAGAGAGAAACGAAGGAGAGAAAGTTTGTGCAATTTTTGTGAAATCTAAAATTCTGTTGAACTCTAGCTCTAACTAGTGGGGTTAAGAGCTTTTATTTGATGCATTTTGGGCATAATCATGGTTAGAGATCCATTGGATCCATGGTTAGTTAGTTTATAGTGATTTTGCAAAAATGAAACTTGGAGTGTTCATGGATAACCACATGTGCATGGGCATGATCATGTGCATGGTAAGCTTCCACATTAACCTCTGATCAGCATTGGATTAAGTGTTTGGCCTGTGGATGCTTGGTTTGTGAGTTTTGATCCTTTATGCATTTTGGCCATTTGATAATTTTATGAGAAATAAGCCATGAAATGGAATGATTCCAAAGCCAATTTTGCTCCAAATGAGATGTACTTGAAGTTTATGCACTGAATTGGCAAGTTGGGATCAATACAAGTCATATAGGAGGCTTTTTTGCAAAAGTGGAACATTTGGTGCATGTAGAAAACCCTAAGACACACCCTTAGGTCTTTTGATCATATGTTGAGATTCACAAATGGTATGAGGATGATCTAGTACTTTTTGGAAAGGGGAGAGAATGATATTCAACTTTTATGTTTGGAAAAATTTCATTTGAATCATTTTTTATGATGAAAAGTCAAGTTGAACGTGGCTTAAAAAAACTTCTGAAAATGGAAAGTTCAAATTACAAGTCATTTCCATTTTTGGTAACAATTTTGCCTAAGTCTCGATTCTTGATGAATGGTGGAAATATTGACATTTTAGGACCATATGAAGATATGGGACCTTGAAAATCATGATTTAGACCTTAAGAATCCATAGTTGACTTTTCTTTCTCCACATTTGACTTTTACTTAGATCACAAGTAATTGTCTGATTGAAAACCTTCCTCGAGGACACAATGCACCAAATTTCATCCATGAACACTTGGTAAAATAAAAAGACCATGGAGACAAGTTATAACCAAAAATCCTTCAAGAGACCCCCTTGGAAACAAAACCCTAATTTAGGCCAGGTGCTAGGAGATGTTGTACTGCTTAGACCTTTTGATCACTCCTCTTCTTATGGTGACTTGAATTATCATTTGAGGTTGTATCGCATGTAAGAGACCCTTGAGACTTGTTGAGACATTTGGCTCTTGTTCTTGGTCTTGAATGATCATACACTTTGATGAACCACTAACCACATGCCTTAGGCCTCAACCAATGAATGTATGTTTTCTCTTCACTTGACTCAAATGTAATGCAAATGCATGAGAATGGTATGCCAAATGTTATGAAAATGAGAGGGCAAATTTTAGGGTTTTATAGATACCTATGATCGTGTGTGGTACATCTCAAAAGTCCAACTTTGTTTGGCACTCTCAAAAGTCCAATTTTGTTTGGCGCCCCATAAGTCCAATTTATGTTGGCAACCATCACAAAAGCAAAAGTCCAATTTCATCTGGCATCCTCGACTCCAATCCCCAGTGACACCAGAAAAGGTTTTCACCCTCAAAAGGGAGATTTATGTCCATCATATCCAATCATTTGCATTTTCACATGCATGACATGAATCGTGCATAACATTCTTGCCCAAAGCAGAAATGCTATCAAACACAATCATATCAATCCTCAGCATAAAAAAGCATTTGCATCAAAATTTCCAACAATCACATTCTCATATGAACCATTGTGCATCATGTAATGCAGGAAATTTCCACCCAAAATGGAGCATCATATCACATATCATAACAAGATCCAAGATCGGTTGATTAACATCCTGGACAATCCTCTTTCAAAGTCGACAATATTCCTCTAAAAAGAGTCGATACCCTGTGTGTGCTCGTGGAATTTATATCCTCCAGCAAGTCATTCTTCAACTCAATGGTTGATAATGATGACCCTATTATCTTCACTTTTCTTTCTCCCCAAGCAGAGGTTATCCTAAAAAGTCTTTTATGAGTTGTTCCCCTTGCAAAACTGGGTTAACATGGTTCCTCCTAGAAGGAATTCTTATTGACTGGTTTTCCCTAACAGATTATTTGTTCTTGAGATATTGCTTTGGTATCATCGGAGAATCTTAATTGATAAGGTGTTGCTTCGACCATCCAAAGAATCTCATGTTTGGTTAAGACATCGTCCCAGATAACCTTAAATCATAAGGCCCTGTTACGCGCAACTTGAATAATTTCACTTATTAAACTGAGATGCTGATTTGTTAAGAATCTCAAACATTTTGTTCAATTTACATCCAACAATCTCATTCTTATACTTCTTGCATTGCATTTTCTTTTTTGTCAGACAAATTTCGGGGTCTGTTTGTATCTAATTGACTTCTACCCTAAAAATGAATGTCATGCAAAAAATCACTTTCTCAGGTTCAAGACAATTAGATAGGGACATCTGTCATACCCCAAATTTGTACTACCTGTATATCATTTTATTTATGTTCAGGAAATCCAAATTATTTTGCTTCTTTCTCAGGGTTTTACAAAGTCATTTCAGTTGCGATTTGTTCAATGGTAGCTATGTTCATTTTATCAGAGGTTGTCGGAAAAAGTTCAATTATGCTCAAGGCGTGCATCTGTGGGTTTAAATTGTGGGTTCATTTACCAATTATCAAGCCCATTTATTCATTCACATTTTTTATCTAAATAAATCCATTATACCCAAAAACCATTTTTTTCCAATCCATTTGTCAATATCCATTATTTATATCCATTCATATTTCAATAACCATTTTCATTATCCGTTTTACTTTGACTTTCCAATACCATTTCCATTACCCATCTAAATGATCCATTGGTCACATTTTCTCCACTTTCATAAATTTAATTCCCAATTATTCCATATCCATTACAATTCAAATACCCACAATTAAAAAGTCCGCAAAAAATCATTCATTACTATTACCACACATGCCATGCCATGAATCTATATTCCACGACCATCATCTTACTACAAAGTCCATCCCATATTACATCACAAAATGACAACAACAACAACAAAAAAGAGAAATAATTGGCCATGAAACATACTCGGCCCAGTTGTAAAAACAAGGTGATGAAACAAGTTGTTATTATATTGAACCTTAAGCACAAGCCTCTTTCCACCCATGTTACTACCTATACAAAATGTAATCTAAAATTAAGCCTTTCCACAAGATTTCCACACAAATCTAAGTCACACTACAACCATTCCAAAACAGACCCCATACAAGAAAATTAAGCAAAAACGTACAACATATGGGATCACACGAGCCTTCAATTTCACCAGGTTTTTGTAGCCCAAATGAATATTCCAGATGAAAACCTCATGAAAAAAATCTACAATGAATTAAGCTGCACACATCAACAAAATTTCTCATAACTTTTGCCCCAAGTTTGCCCATTATACCCTCAATTTCTCCTATTTAAACACACTACCTCTTCACTCTCAAACCAAGCCTTGAAAAGCCAAAGTGACCCTGCAAAATTTTGACCCCATCTTCAACCTTCCATAAACCTTCAAGCTTTAAATGAAATAAACCAGATCGAAATTCATTTTCAGTACAGAAACTTAAACCTTCAACCAATCCTCTTTATCCAAACAATAAACACAACACCAAACCTTCAACCTTCACTAACATCAACAATCACTTGCTTCTACAAAACTTATAGCAACTTACAAACATTTATAAATAACATGCAAAACCACCAATAACTCCACCCTCAAATCTAGAAAGAAAAAAAACAAATCGCAAAGCACAGACAAAGAGAAGAAGAAGAGAAACTAAGCCGCAATTTAAAACCAAAAGAAAACAGAACATTGAGATTCATGGTGAGAACAAATCAAGTAGAAACCGAAACGAATCGAAACCGAGAAATCAAAACACAAACCGTGAAAAACTAAGTGAATTGAAAGAGAGAGACAGATAAAGACTGGTGAGTGAAACAGAGTGACATGAGAACAAAAACGCGGTGCCGAAGTGGATTTTCTGGCAGTGAGTTTGAGATTTTCTGAGACTTTGGTTTGTGACAGAAAGAAGGAAATGCATTTTTTTGTTTCTTTGTGGATTGAATTGATTTTTAAAATACCCATGTTTCTTTTCTTTTTCTTTTAGATCTCGGGCTCAGCCCTCATGGATCTATGTTCATACTACCTGACCCACGATACACCACCCTCATTCTTCTTTTTTTTCTTCTTTTTTTTAATTAATTTGTTATTTTATTATTTTAGTCTTTTTCTAGTTTTTTATAATTTTGTCTTGTTAGAATAATGTGGAATTTTTCGGTTAGAATAATCAGGCAAAGTGTGTATCAAATGTATATGACATATTTCACTGATCATTGAAGTTTTGGTGATGAAAATGGGATATTGTGGGATTTTCGTAACCTAAATGCAGAATGCAAATTGTGGTTATGGTGTGAACCGCAGGGCGGCACTCTGAGTGTCGGGCGGAAGTAGGAGGCGAAGAGAGCAAAATCTCTGCCTTGGGAATTTTTTCTGTGATCGTTGGGCGACACAGCAGGCATAGGGGTCAGCGTCAGGCGAAACCTTGATCGCTGGACGCCCCTGGCAGTTTTTAAATATTTTATTTTTTCTTCAAGCATCCATAACTTTTGTTTCGTATGTCCGATTAATGCATATTTTATATCGATTTGAAGCTGAAATGATGTCCTATCTATTGGAATGGAAAATAATTATTTTGTCGATGGATTTAATTATTTAGTCGGTTTATTCGAATAGTGTGCCTTATGGAGCGAAATATTAAAAATGCATAAAGACTAGGGTGAGTGAGAAAACCTTGTACACTACCTAGTGGAGACTTAGTAGTAAGACTAAGAAGTTGTTAAATCTAGATGGTGATGCCCGAGGTTTTGGTATGCAACATATACCTTAGTTGTGTAAAGGTCTAGGGTGAGAATACACTATACGGAACATTTGTGAACCCGTTTGGGTGTGATAATTACGGAAAAGGTTAACAAACCTTAAGATTGTTTTATACATTCCCATTTGAGTGAAATCACATAATCGAAACTGTTTTCCCTGAGAATTTTGTTTCATGAGCCATGGGCTCCTCTGGAATTTACGCATGCAGTACTTGGAAAGTTTGATTCCCGTGTTAGTACGAATAGAACCTACGGGTAGAGACTTGTGGTGGTTTATGGCCCACGTGAAGTGACGATTGTAAGGTTTATAGCCCTTCAATCCGAATCCATTTCGTATGTCAAGTAAATACAAGGATCCATGACTCGTGTCGACTCTTAGACGTAGGAGAGGACAGGAATAGGGGATACCTCGTGGTTGTCAGATCAATGATACTTTCGAGATGTTTAACTCAAGATGTGTTTCCATATGAGTGTGAGTGTTGTAAACTCAAAGTCTTAATTCTTTTCGACTTGAGTAGGATTTTATTTTAGAAACCTGATAAGCCGAAAGAATCCATAAGATAAGGACTCACTGAGATTTGTTATCTCACCCCTCATTGTTAATTATTGTTTCAGGTACTACAGGTTCTGAGAAGGGTAAGGATAAGGTCGTTTGACTTATCCTTACTAGTTGATATTTTGGCATGGCATCCGCTGGTGGAGTTTGTTTTGAGATCATTGTTTGTCTAGTTCTTAGTTTTATTTTTGAACAACTTATGTACATTATGCCTTAGTTAGAATTTTGTATTAGGGCATTTAATAGATGTAATATGTTGTCTAAGAACTTATTTGTATTTCAATATCCAAACTTGGATTCATGTATAATATATATTCTTTGAAGTATGTTGTCATATATAAGTGTTACAGATACCTTTTCTCAATTGTTTGCGTATGAGGCATCTGTCTCGCAGTTGACACCTCTAAAACAAACTAACCAATCGTAGTACCACGAACTATGACACTCTAACTTTCTCATTGCACAAGAGAATATGTAGGCACAAGAATCTTAATTCTGGCCGAGCACCCTAGGAACAAAACCACCCATTTTCCCTACATCCTTTACCCTTAATAAGAAGACAATAACATAAGTTATCATTTGATTGTAAATTAGACTAAGAGGTTTCCATTGAGTACAACGGACGTGAATGAGTGTGAATACCTTCCCTTCATGTAACCGACTATCGAACCTAGAATTTGGTTGCAATTACCATGTTCTTTCCTATGTGGTTTTATCTATATTTTCCTTTTCTTTCGTTAGAATAAATAAAATTAGGTGGCGACCCTGTTCTTTGTTTTTTCCGCATCCTTCGTGAGGATCGTATTTTTCGATGTATGACACATACAACTTTTATCCACAACAACATATAATTTTTATCAACAACATACCTTAACAACAACCTACAACTTTTATCAACAACAACATATAAATTTTATGTACATAATCAAATTCATCAACAACATACAACTTTTATCAACAACAACATGCCTTAAACAACATACAACTTAACTCCACAAAAATATTAACATATCCTAACAAAAACATCAAAAATATCACAACTCATAACATAAAAAGCGGAAATGCCTCACGTACTAGAAATGTGATGAGGAAGTGAACAAAATGAGTTTTGTGTAACACATTTCCTTGATTTATAAGAGTTGAAGAAGACATGTTGAACTTTTGTGAAGAAATGTTATGCAACTGTTCATGGAGATTAGGATAAGGCGTGAGAAAGATGTTAGGTTTTTTTTTATGAGAGAGACAATTATTTTGTCCTAAACGAGAGAACTTTCGCTTAAATATAAGTTATACTTTTCACCACGATTGATAACAACAACCATGATGAAATGTAGGTACAATTCATAACGATTTTTGTTTTAGACCATGGTGAAAGTTATTTTAATGTTAATATAAATATAAAATTATAACTCACATGCCCATTTTGTAAACAAAAAAAGGAAAAGATGGTGATGGGATTCAAAGCCTATAAGCATTAACATGTCGCCACAGTTATTTATATGGATCATAGTGAAAAGTTTTTTTAATAAAATAAAATCCAGGCGCCTAAATTAGAGCTATTACTCTGGTTGATTGAAGAGTCAGGGTAACATGCTATGATCAATGTATTTTGTAGTAGAGAGTGTAGTTCTAGGTTGGTCTTCATCTACACCTTCATCAAACCCATTTATTATCTCCTCCTCACTATCATTAAAATGCATACCCTTCACAGATTTATCACTTGATTCACTAGAATTATCAACCTCTTCATCACATTTCATTCCCTTCATTTTCTCTATAACGTTATCCATAAATGTGGTCTCTCTTGTAAGTGGTTTTGACTCAGTAAATATTTCTACTTTGCAATTATTTCCAAATGAAAACACAACTAACTCAGATGCATCTCCATCACCCCTAAAGGGTTTTAAATCTTCTTCCAAACTACCACCATTGTGTTTCTACCACATTTTCACAACCCCAACATCAAAATTTGAATCAACCCCTTGATTAAGTCACATGCTTCAAAATAAAATCAATAATTTGAATCTTGACCAATATATGCATAAACCTCCCCACCCTTATATATTAAGTTATGGTCTTTTACAAAACAATATTTGGTGTAGAAAACTACCTCAAATGACCCCATGTTCTGTACATTAAATTTTGGGTCAAATTTGTACAATTTAAGTCAAATACGATATACATTAAACATTCTCAATGCAAAATAAGTGGTATAATACACACATAAAAGTGGTGTATTAAGAAACCCTAAACTAATACTCAACACAAAAATAATAAATTTAATAAACAAGTGGACAAACCTAAACTGAAGTGTGAAGGACCACAAGATGCGCTTTTGAAATATCTCAATGGTGCCGCCACAAGGTTTCAATAAACTGAATGGGACTGCCACACCAACAAAGCAGCATTTTCCCTTTTCTTCGTAAACGACTTCAAACATAGCAAAGCTATAAGAATGTTTCAAATATAAATGAGCCAAAATGCATCAGAGCTAGAAGACCATTCTTGAGTTGTTTGAGTTTCAAATGGTGAATATTCACATGGTAGACGGTTAATCAAATGGTATAGTGTTTCTAATATTTGATGTTCTAATTTAATTAAAATAATTTTAAACTTCACATAAATATATTTTATTTCATCTTAATTCATATTAGTCGAGTCACCACCAACTAAACTACAAAAAATATATCACAGTTACATCAGTATTCATTAGTAAAAAATAAATGAAAAACTAAATTCATAGAAAAAAAACATTTAAAAAATTATTAATCAAAAATAAATTTATAGAGACTAAAATTATGGTCTAATTATAAAAATTAAAAACATATTTAACCTTGAATAAACGGTCAAATTTCCCTCAATTTCCCTATAATTATTTATCTGGCTATCAAAAATTGAAGGAAAAAAAAAAAAGAAAAAAAAAAGTAGAAATATCAAGGAGAAGAGAGACATGAACCCTCAAAAGGATAAAACAAAACAAACGTTGTATGCTTGAAAACCAAAGGTAATGCTTTGTTCAGCTTCACCATACCAAGATGCCATTTTTTCTTCTTCATCCTTGTAAGTCTTCCTTATTCTTTACCTGCAACTCCTTCGTTTTCAGCCTGAAGCCATTAACAAACTCAACCAAACAAGTATCTCTAAAACCCCATAAATTTTGTTATTTTCCCAATATTGTTCTTTCCACTCCTCATGGCTCAATCGTTAATAAAAAAGTTTCGATTTTGAGTGGTGCCCACTTCAAGTTTTGCTCTAGGAATGGTGGGTTTGATGGGGCTTCGAGCGATTTATCTCGAGATGCCATTGATGATGAAATTCAAAAGCTTGAAGGTATTGAGTTGTTGGACAAGCCTTCACCTATTTTAGAAGCTTCACCTGTTTTAGAAGATGAGATAGAACAAGAGAAACCTTCCAAAGAGGAGGCTTTAGCGCCGTTTTTGAAGTTTTTCAAAGAGAGTAAGGATTATGTGAAGAAAGTTGAAGAAGATAGTGAGGTATTGGAATTTTCTGAAGAAAAAGATAATGTGAGTGATGAGAATGAAAAGGAAGATGATGAAAAAGAAGAAGAAAAGGAACGGGAAGATGCTGATAAGAAGGTTAATGTTGAGTACTATGAGCCGAAACCTGGGGATTTTGTGGTTGGTGTTGTTGTTTCTGGTAATGAAAACAAGCTTGATGTGAATGTTGGGGCAGACTTACTAGGTTCAATGTTAACCAAGGAAGTGCTTCCTTTGAATGGTAAAGAAATGGAGAGTTTGTTATGTGATGTGAATAGGGATGCGGAGGATTTTACGGTTCGAGGGAAGATGGGAATTGTAAAGAATGATGAAGTCATGAGTGGAAAATCAGTGCCTGGAAGGCCTATTGTAGAGACCGGAACTGTTTTGTTTGCCAAGGTTTTAGGTAGAACACTTAGTGGTAGGCCATTGCTTTCTACTAGAAGACTCTTTCGACGGATTGCTTGGCATCGAGTGAGGCAGGTTTTTATCATTCTTTCGTTCATTTTTATCCTCATCCAATGTCTAGTTTAGTTGATATTCCATGTTTGTAACGTCCATGTCGGAATTATCGGTTGGATTAAGTAGCTCTAATTCTAATGACTAGTTGGAAGAGTTTATTATTTAGAAAAGCGTAGTTTTGGTTGCAAATACACACATGAAACCATATTTGCTCTCCATTTATTTGCAACACCAAATCGGTGATGATTAAGGTCATCAATCATCATTGATGTTCATTATCTTAAAAATGCGGCATTATCATTGTTAGTAATCTTAGTTTTGTAAAAGTCAAATAACATTTCTCATGCTGGTGAGGTTTTAATCTTCTGTTTTTAATCTTTGGGGCAGATACAACAGCTCAATGAACCTATTGAGGTTAGAATTACAGAATGGAATACTGGCGGCTTGTTAACAACGATTGAGGTCTGTTCACCGACTTTAAATTTATGTTCACGTCGCATTTGAGTATTGCTTATTTCTTCGTGAATTTGGATGCGCAGGGTTTGCGAGCTTTCCTACCTAAAGACGAGCTTGTGACACGAGTAAAGACCTTTACCGACTTGAAAGAAAACGTAAGTTACAGTTTTGGAACTTTCTTCTTGCCAAGAAAAAAAAAAAGTTTTTTCTTAATAGGATAGTTGCTTATCTTATAAGCTCTTGTGAATACATGATTATAATTATGTAGGTGGGACGCCGAATATATGTAGAAATTACTCGACTAGATGAAGCTAAAAACTCTTTGGTACTTAGTGAAAAACAAGCTTGGGTTAGTATTCAAACTTGTGTCTATTTCTGATTTTTCGTTGGTTCCTTGCATCAATGTTCCACAGTTTCTAAGTATTGATATTGCAAAATGATGTGCAGGAAAAGCTATATATTCGGGAAGGGACAGTTTTAAACGGAACAGTAAAAAAGATCTATCAGTATGGAGCAGAGATTAAGATAGGAAAAACTAGCAGAAGGTGAGTAACTGCTTGGATATAGATAACAAACCCTTGAAAATATAACTCAATTCATGTTGATTTCATTCATTGGATGAACCTGTTGGGTTTCTTTCAGCGGGTTGCTGCATGTTTCAAATATCACACGAGCTGGAGTTACTTCTGTCAGCGACATACTTTCTGTCAATGAGGAGGTTAAGGCTCTTGTTGTGAGGTCAATGTTCCCCTATAAAATTGCTCTAAGGTAATGAAAATTGTTGACTTTAACTTCCTTTTTTGTTTATGGTGGAAAATGATAGCTTGTTTTGTTAGGTAAGAACATGCTGCTGATGAGAAGTTATTTTTCTTACAATGCAGCATCGCAGAACTTGAAAGTGAACCTGGCCTTTTTCTTACAAACAAAGAGGTATTTATTTATTTGTCTTTTATTCCTATCAGGGCCGTCTTAAGTTTTCAGAAGTGTTGTGTATGTGTATGTTAACCACGGTTGAAGTGTGGCAAATCAAATCGGGGTCTTATTTTGCATGGTTTAAACGTGATTTTTTTTTATCAGATCCTTGCACGCCCTCAAAAACGGCCCTGATTCATAGTAATATTTCTTCAATGATTTTAATTAGATTGCACATAATAATTTCTTGTTAATTTTTTGGCCTTACAAAAGAGAGTATTTCGGGAGGCTGATATGATGGCACAGAAATATCAGCAAAAGCTACCTTATCATCGTCCTTCTATTGTCACTACAAGAGGACCTCTGCCGACGAGTGATTTGCCATTTGAAAATGAAGCACTTTATGCAAACTGGGAGTGGTTTAAGTTTGAAAAATGATGATGAAACAAGCTTTCACGGAAGCATAAAAGAAATTATTCATCAAGAGAACTCAATTGAGAGAATCTGATATTGCATGGAACACTTGTTCCACGACAGACCTGCATTATTGGAAAATAACATAAAGAACCTCCTCGATCTCGACTGGAGAAAGCTTTTGATACTGTCATTGTTCGCATATGTTGTTTGGGCACGCTAAGAGCGTGAACCATAAAATATATGGTGAAAATAATCACAGCTTAACTCACGTTTTTTCACCTTTAATTTCAATCTTGTCGACAAAAAAAGGTTTACTTCGATTTTTTTCTTCTTTTCTTTGAGTTTCTTCTCCCTCCTTATTAGGTATCATATTATAAATAGATTCATATAGTTGGATGTAAATTCTGAGGGCAAAACTATAGTAGTTTAATTTTTGTCTTGTCAGTGAAGTTTCTTACATTTATCATCTATTTATGTGTTGACACTTTTGAACTTTTAAGTCACAAGATTCATTAAATGATGCTATAACATATTGTAGCCAATAGATTTTGGAGATTTTTCCTTTCTTTTGCTATTCTTAGGTGATAGTTATTTTCAAAGGAGGAACTAACTAGTGCACTTTGATGAGCTTTCAATTGCCTTAAACTAGCGTTTCAAATGTTAAACATGAATTATAAAGTTGGTTGAATTGGAAAAGAGTGAAGCTGAATGCTCAAAATTGATTCTAGGTGAAGTTTGAAATACATTTTATTTTTGTTTTGTTATTACACTTCGTATTCTTAGTTAACTATTTATATTTTTGTTGAAATTTATTGATCTTAAGGAATATAAGAAATATGTAAAAAAATAAAGTTTTTAAATATAATTTTGTTATGATTTATAATTCTACAATTAACATGCTTAAATAGTTAATATAATTACGGGTGGGTTTGGTCTATTCAGCATGCCTGTTTTGTTTGTATCGGGGAGGTTTAAAGGTTTAGGCCCACACTCTCTAATGTGTTTGTTTCATTCTATTTTCTTCACGGATTTTTGTGGGGACAGGCATTTGCATAAACTTTTGTGTTTTTAGGGTTAAAAGGTGTAGTACCAACGGACTTTTCCTGCCCCGTCCTCACTTTTTTGTGGAATGAACCTAGGTGTTAGGCTCGCATCCTCAACTATGATTGTCCTGCCCCGTTTATTTGCGGGCTTTTGTGAGGCGGACATTCTCGTTTGCCACCCTTAGGTAAAATTATCATGCTTAAATAGGAATAAATTTAAATTTAATGAACTTCATACTAATAAAGTAAAACAATTATAAATATTATTTACCGTCTAATAATATTTGCAACACTCTCTCAAACGGGTCAATGTATATCAAATTTTTCAAACTACCCTGTAAATTCGTTGAACCGTTTTTTTTTATAAACTCTTTGTCAATACATTTGTCAACTGATACCCATAAAGTATATAGACGATAGTTATCAATCTAATATTCAACTTTTTCTTGATAAAATTTCTATCAAGAATGTATTTTATTTTATTGGGTTGAACAAGATTATATGCAATAATGTCGATTTATTGTCACAACAGTTCCATATGACCTTCACATTGTATCTTCAAATTTTCTATCACTTGTTTTATCTATAATAGTTCAAAAACAAATTAGTGACAACCTTAAATTATGTTTCAGCACTTGATCGAGCAACTATACTTCTTGATCCTCCGAGCAACAAAGTTTTCACACAAGAAAGTACAATAGCATGAAATATATATTATATCAATCAACAAACATGCATAATTAGCATTTGTGTAAACTTTCATAGTTAGACTTTCACCTATTTTAAATCAAGACTCATCCCCTTTTAACGACTTTGAGATAATGTAGAACATGGTCTACAACATACGAATCTATCTCCATTGGATCATGCATGAATTGTCTCACCATACTAATTGTATATGTCAAATTTGTTGCGTGTCAAGTAAATCAACGTTTCCACTAACCTTTGACCCATGTCAACTTTAGCATTTTCCTCCTCGTAGCTCATCTTATAATTTTTGTTCAACGTGAAAATTTGTCATCTTAAGAAATTTAAGTTGAGCATAATCCAACTTTACAAAATTGACTTTTAAGGTGAGAATTGTCCTCATTTATAAATATATTTTAAAGTCATATATTCTCCGATATAGGACTCTTAACACACACATTCACGTCCAATACTATTATACTAGATCCGTTGAAATAAGGAGTGAATGGTCTGATATAGGAAACTTGATAGTAGGTGATTCAGCAGATCTTGAACTTGACTTTGATATTATCTTTAGAAATTTAGATTAGACATAACTCAAATTTACAAAATTGACTTGTATGGTGAGAATTGTTCTCACTTACTAACACGTGTTTTGTAAGAACAAGATTGAGTTCTACATTTGGCCTTTAGTTTTAGTTTTGATGATAAATACACATGATATCTATGAGAACAATTATGTACTGTACGGTTTCTATCTAGTGTGTAGTTTTTGCTAGTATGATTCTGATTCTGATAAGAGGATGTGTGACGTCATCAGATTCTGATATCAAACACTCTGGAAGAAATCATAGGTTGTACACTTGATAAAGTCAAGACTCATAAACGCTTCTAATACAACGGTTCTAAGGCACGTTAGTAATGAGGTTTCTGATTGAGACTTTATAAGTAAGCCTATAAGACATTACAAGAAACACACTTCTAATGTTACAACTCTGAAGATTCTGAAGACAAGGTTCTGGCGAACTGGTTTTGAATATTCTCAAGACATTATCTCCAAAGCTCAAGTTTTGAAGATTCTGAAGACAAGGTTCTCGCGAATAAGTTCTGAAGACTCTGAAGAAAGAGTATGCACTTAATGAAATCTAAAGATTCTGAGACAAGGTTCTGGTTGAACGAGTTCTGAAGACTCCGAAGATAATGCTTCTTGAAGACCAAATCCTGAAGATTCTTATGACACGGTTCTCCTAAACGAAGATCTAAGATTATGAAGACTTAGGTTTTGAAGATTGAAAGAATGACTCTTCTACAACAATCTTCATCAAATACACATCTGAAGCCTCTGAAGACACTGGAAGATTGAAGATCAAAATGGTATTATACTGAATATAAAAATACTAAAATTATGTGACCTCTACCTCGATAAGGTGGCGCATGGACAACTTTTTAATACTATGATGTTGACCATTCATTCACATGAACGTTGTAATATTACTGTTGGAATATGTTTCCAAGATTTCCCTCCAACAGATCTATTTTCTCTCAAGCTCTATAAATTAAAGACTTGGAAGCTTGAAGAAGATAAATGATGATGTTGGTCAAATAATGCCCGCTGATTGAAATATTCATGAAGATGAACAACAAAGATAAATATGTTGGCTGATTTTGCAAACACAAAGATGCAAATCAAATAGCCAAAAATGCTGATTCATGAAATGGTATGAAATACCATGGAAGTTGCTGCAACGTGCTGGAGATGAATTCAAGTGTGAAATGTCACAACAATTCAAGAAAGTTATAAAGATACTGTAAGTTGAAGCTTGAAGAATATATGAAATGAAGATTTTGTGGCTCAACAAAGAAAACTCAAATTGCTATATGTATGGATGTACAATGATGTAATATGTTAACACCATGTTAAACTAGTCAAGTGAAAAATCATAAGTGAAACATAATAACTTAGTTGGTTTTGATGATTAAAATGGAAGAAGTATTATATGCTCAGAAAGAAGCTTAAAGCTCATGAAAAGAAGTCATAGTGCTCATCGAGAAAGCTTTTAAGTAATACAGAACTAGTGTGATTTATAATCTCTTAGAGATTTATCATTAGATAGTTTTGTATTATAAAGCAAGGAAATGTTGCTCATATCTTGCTAGAAACACTTAGGTGTTCATGTACTTCATTTGTGTAGTTTTCTTATTAGAAGCACTAATTGTACACGAGAAAATTCTTTATGAGAAAGGTAGCATAAATCCTTGTTGAAGGTGGCTTGAAAATCCTTTGTGTTAAAGATGGCGTAAATCCTTGTTGAAGGTAGCTTGGAAAATCCTTTTTGAGAAAGGTGGTGTAAATCCTTATGAAGGTAACTTGTTGATTCCTTGAGTGGCTATTTAGATAGTCTGGATACTCGAGAGGGCCAATTGCGTTTCTAACAACTTGGAGGTTGATTCCTTGAGAGGCTTTGAGAGTCATGATTCTCAAGAAGGAAATGGTGGTTTCCATTGTGGTTGTAATCATGTTGATGGTTATTGAATTAAGTCCTTTTGAGAAGGCAAATCACCTTGATGGATGGACTGGAGTAACTTCGTTAATAGTGAACCAGAATAAAAATAATTGTGTCATCATTTTTATTGTCATTGTTAGATTTATCCTTCTAATTTCGTAAAAAAGGGACAAGATGTGAAATCCAATTCAAACCCTTCTTTCTTTTGTTTCTAAACCTTCATGTTCATGTTGTATATTGTCCGATGTGAGACTCTTAACAAAATATCATTGTTATAAAAACAACTACAAATAAGAACGATAATAAAATAAATAAAAGAGTTGTTCATAGAAAATAACTTATGATTAAATAATAATAAAAGAATAATTTAATTAATACAACTAATTCATTAATTATGTCGATTGTTATGGAATATCTTACAAGTTCCAAAATATATTCAGTTATTGATTCCATTAATGTTTGAGTTTAAGCCTAATTGATCAATCGACAGTTACCCTTACAATAATGTTGTATGATGATGAGGTGCCTACTATGAGATATTATACATTGATTATCTTCGTGTTCTCGTACAACCCATGTCGTCTCGAGTGTTATGTGGTATTTCAATTGTACATGCTCGCCATAGAAATCGACCATGGATCCTTGAAATGTCTGGATGTCATTCAGATTAATTCAGAGTCTCTTAAAGGCCTCCTAGAACAAGATGTACCATAAGCTTTCAAGGTACATCAATACTCGATTTAAGTTCCAAATTTCATACTAGAATGTGATAACTATAGGGTCATTGTTATGAGTGAGGATGTTGACAGCGTCTCTTCCAGAAAAGGTGGTTTCGTATTCCGGTTCCTTCTCAGAAACTGCCTTGCGGCAAACGAGCATGATTTTTTCAATCAAAATCTTCCTGACATACTTCCACAGGGAAGAGATGGATTCTCCACCGTCGAAGAACCCTCATGAGATGGTGTTTACTGTTGCATTTGCGCGTTGTTCTTCCACCATGTTGGAGAAGGCGCCTTAGGTCATTTTAGGGGTGTTCGAAGGTCAGTTTGGTTCAATTTTGAGAGAATCTGATACCCAAACCGATTAAAAATATAGACATTGGTTTGGATTGGATTTGCTAAAGCCTGAAGTGAACCGAACCAAGAAACAACAGATTGGTTTAGTTTACATTGATCGTGTACATTAGAAAAGTGCAAAGATATTTAAATAAAATAATTTCCGACAATTAATTTTCCGTCATACATAAAAAAAATCATTGTAAACACTAGACTAGCAATTATTCCATAATATATTCAAATATATCTAAGAGGAAAAACATCTAACACATAGTATTTTGAATATGCAATTAGTCACTTCTATTAGTACGATAATGAAGGTTGTTCTCGACTCTATGCTTGGTTAGCATAATACATTACCAATTTTCTAATAACAAATTAAATAGCAAAACATGTCCACAAACAACGCTTCTCCTTTTTCTTATTGAAGTTTAATGTTTGGTACTAGTTTCCAAGATAATTATGATATGAGTCGTGAGAATTAATCATAGTTGGTTTTGGTGGGAAGTTTGCGGGTGGAATATTTGAAATTTGATGCTCAAACTAATTATCATTGGGTTTCATTAGTTTGATTTGGTGTTTGCCCGAACTAAAAAAATGTCCAACCAAAAAACTATGGTTTGGTTTAGATTTCAGTTTGGTTCGGATTTGCCTGAATCAGTGAACATCCCTAGGTAGTTGATGAATGGTAATGAGTGTGCTCAAGTTAGTTCTATTGGACCTCGTAGTGGGTACCAAGTGTAATTGCTAAAAATGTACAATGAGCATAACATTGTTGTGAAGACAAGCTTCCATCATTGGTTTTTGTTTTGATGAAGACATAAATCTAACTCAAATGCATTATAAAAAAAGAGATAAATATACAAACCCCCTGCCATTAGGGTGTGATTTAGTTTTCCCCTCTTTAATTTTTTTTAATAGAGACCCCCTTATAAAACCCAAAACCAGAATTTACTGCCCCCTATTACCTCAATGTTGACTGGACTTGCTGACTGGGCTTGTTGATTGTACTTCATCTTCTTCCTTGAGATCTAATCTAAGTGCACCTAGAACATAAAATTTATGAAAAAATGTTCTTACATATGAGACCAAAAGAGAAATGGATGAATGTAACCGAAAAGCCGTGATTATACATAGATAATAACTAAAAATAAAGTGACCAAAAATATTATCAAATATTTTTCCCATAAAATTTTATCAAAATGACTTACAAAGAATAAGTTTGACATACCTCTTGAAGCTTCTTTCTTTTCCCCTTAGATTCAATTGGGAAACGCTTCAGCATGAAAAATAATCTGGAAACATGAATTAGCAGGTGGAAATAAAAAATTTCACCCACAACACAACAACCAAAACAAAACCCATTAGTGAACAACAAATCGTAGGAATTGCAAAAGGTATTTCATAGATAATAGAATCAACTGCAAAAGTTTCACCTTCCTCCAAATATTAGGAAGCCAATTGCAACCACAAATGATAGGGTTTGTTTGAATGAGGAAAATAAATTAGGTTTGTGAAGAGGAAAAGAAATTAGGTTAAATAGATTTTAGGGTTTTGTATGTATCTGTGAAGGTTTGGCATTGCAAGTGGTGCATCTCTTCTTCAAATATTAGCTTCAGCGGTGGAGATTCTTTCACATGTGATTGGAGACGACATTTTATGATGGTGACTGCACAAGGTGGTGATGTGATTTTCGGCGGTGGTAGTTTCACGGCGTGGCTCCGAAGGTTCGCGTTTGATGAACCAAACTTCCCATTTTTTTCTTCAATAACATGTATGTTTCTTATGTGGTTTTCAATTATTCTTCAATTTTTCACCTGTTAAGAGGATGCGGGATGTGCAGAAGGAGGGCGCAGGGCTTGGAGGAGGGGGAGGTTTCTTCTCTGAATTTCATCAACTCTCAATTTTTCTCTCTGATTTTCTGTAAAAACTCTTTCTGGTCTCTTGAATTTTTTCTCCCTCTCTTAGCAGATGAATTTGTAACCAGTTTGTAGTGTCTGCAGAATTTGTAACCTGTTTGTAGTTTTTCAGTTAGCAGATGAATTTTCCTTCTGATTTTTTAATGTAACTTTGTATAATTTTGGTTTAGTCAGTTAGTATAGGTATGGTTTTTTTGTAATTTTTTCTTCTGGTTTATCTAATCCTGCATAAACAATCTCGGGTTGCATCTGTAACATAAAATTGGAACAATCTGCAATGGAAAAGATGAAGTACATATAAATATGCCTTGTATAACTCTTTAGATGCTCAAAACAATTTACATTTTCCACATATAAATATATAATCATCCATTCATGTTTTGAAAAGGTTTGCATTGAATAAATGGTTTTACAAGTTATTTATGGACATTTTCAAACAGTTGTAATCGGTTAGAGGTACGAAAATATCAATATTTTTGTAAAAAAAACTACAACTGTAATTGGTTACACCATAATGATAATCGATTACCAATGAACCAATAACACGTGTTTCAGTTTCAAATTGAATCCAATGTTTTCCAAGTTTTGATCATGAATCATGGTAATATTTCATGATATTTTTCTCTTTCCAAAAGGTACATTTCACATATAAATAGCTATGGATTATAAATTTGAAATTATCCTCTTAAATCAATTCAAATTTTCAAATCTATCTTAATTTCATTTAAGTGCCTTGAGACAGAAACTTTTTGAAACTTCTGCATAACTTTTCTACAACATCATTGAAAATTTCACATCCAGTTTTGAGTATTTAAAGTCTTATACATTGTGCATTGTATATTTGGAAGGGAAGATCAATTCTCCATAATTGATACAAGTACAAAAGTTGCATATCTTACTCAAATTATGTTTGTGATCACAAAGTGTTTAATGGTCATTGTATTTTATTCAAGTGAAAGTGGTGTACTTTCTCTAGTGTGTTGTAAAATCAGAAGGTGGTGTGATTTTGTGATTGTGTTAGAAAGTTAAGAGAATTTGGTGGATCGCTTGTAACATTTCTAACATATTAAAATCTCTCACGGGGTGTGAGGGGACTAGACGTACCCTTATTAGGAAAGGGGGAATAATATACATCTTGGTGTTCTTTATTTTTCTGATTTTATTTTCAGCACTTTAACTTTCATAACTTTCACCATATATCGTGTTATAAACCTACTAGGGTCTCTGAGTCTCTCTGTCCTTTTAGGGGGAACATGCACACATGTACTTTTTTACCAGTATAGGTAAATTAAAAATATGGCATTCTCTCATAATAAATATTATCACTTAAGTACAAGAACATTCTCAAAGCATTAAGATAAAATTCGAGAAAATGAGAGAGTTATAGAAAAGGATGAGAGAAAAAGAAAGTAGGATCAAATATTGTTTTCTATGTTGTTTGAAGTCCATGGGCCAAAGCGTAGAATAAATTTGGAAACAGTTTATAGGAGAAATAACTCTGATAATCAATTAGGTCAACTGATTACCGCATGTGAATAATCTATTATTCAAGCCATAAATGGAATGTTTTGATATTTAGCTAATGTTTATCATTAAGAGGCTTGTTTTAAATGATTTTAAGCATTACAAAGTAAAATAATCAATTATAGCACTATAGATAATCAATTATTCAATTGCAAAACAACTCTCAATTGACCAGGAAGTTCCCTAATCAATGAGGTAGGCCTTAAAAACATTTTTAAGTGGTTTAGAAAATTAAGAGAGGCTTTTCTCTCTGTATGTATGTGTGGTTTAGCAAATTATGAGTGGCCTCTCTCTCTATCTCTTTATATATCTATCTATCTTTATGTGTGTGTGTGTGTGCATGCATGCATGCATATGATTGCATGTGTGTATGTGTGTGTGCGTGTGTGTGTGTTTGTCTTGTGCATACGTGTGTGTGTGTGTGTGTGTGTGTGTGTGTGTGATTTACCCTTAGTAATTTCAAAAGTACCCTTGTGCCTCAAAGATCTTGAAACAAAGTTCTTCACTTGAATGTTGTTGGACAATAATGTTTACTTTGAATGGATAGCTTAAGGTAGAGTATATTGGATAACTTAAGCCATATTCAAGAGATACGGACTTCACTAGATATTATTGAATATCATATGTTGTCATCACCGAAACCAAACGGTTGATTATAGCTTTGCTATCAACAAACTCCACCACTTTGGATCACCTTGACAATACCTGCAAGCACATAGATCTACAACTACTCTTGTGCTCGCTTGACATCAATATGTTTGACATGTCTTATTTCCTTTTGGATTATCTTCTTTTAGTCCTAATGAAATTATCCCACTGGAGTATTATTCTAAATATTGTTCTGATTAAGCACGACAACACAAGTACCATAAATCTCACGAAAACTTTGTTACTTCACTCTCAGAAGAAACACAATGAGATTTTGCACCACTTTCTTATGGAACATGTTTAAAAAAAGGCTTGTGTAATTGAGATTGTGAATTCATCTAATCAAATAGAAAAATAGGAAGAAGTATACTCTATAGGGAGTATACTCACCATATGTGTCAGGGGGTTTAAAACTCTAAATTATATTCATCTTAACCTTTGTTTTAATCTACCTTTTTTAAAGATATTTTGTCATCATCAAAAAGGGGAAGAATATGACTTTTTGCAATTAACATGTTTAACAGATTTTATGATGACAATGGAGATCAAAGTAAGATATCATAAACACCAACAAACAAAGAAGATATCATACACACTTACAAAACTTCTTTTTTCAAACTTCGTCTATTTTTAAGCCTCTTCTGAAAATCACTTTGGAATGGGCCAAAACATTTTAAATCAAACCATAATTGATTAAGACGTCTTTATAATCAATTATGTAGCAAAACTAAACCTCTAATAAATTATGGCGCTTATGCAATCGATTATGAGGTGAAACTAGTTTAGTTATCGATTATGGAGACCTAATAATTGATTATATCTCTGGTCCAACAAAATTTTCCTTATTTTCTAGGTCATTATCAATTATGGTCGTACCCTATTCAATTATGGACCAGATCTGAGCCTTTTAAAATTTCTAAATTGGTCCAAATTTTTTACTTTAAAAAGAGGTTTTGTGTTCATTTCAAAACACACAATTTTTCTTAAAATGCCTTCTACTCTACTCTCAATTTACTTGTAAAATTTGTTACACGCTTAATATTATTTTGTCAAAATAGCACTAGAGGTTCTTTAAGTTATTTTAAAGTATCAAATAAGTCCTTTAAGTTTTTTTTGTGACGATAAGGTCCTTTAATTTATTTTAAATTAATAAGTTAGTACCTTAAGTTTATTTTGTAACAATTTGATCTTTTTTTAAAAATCTCTGTTACAATAAATTGCAAACGTATATACCATTTGAACTGGATTTTCGTGCCGATCACGAATATGTAATTAGTTTTGCGTTTGATGTTGTATTTATGTCGGATCGACGATTTTTCATTATGTATTTCGTCATTTTTTACCTGATTCTCATGAACTGTAACTTGTTTGATAAATTTGATTGCATATTCGTGATCAGCGCGAAAAAACAGTTTAAATGGTACATGAGTTTGTAACGAAGATTTTTAAAAAAAAGGACCAAATCATTAAAAAAAACTTAAGGGACTAACTTGGTACGCTAAAATAACATAAAGGACCTGGTCGTTACAAAAAAATCTTAAAGGACCTAAGTGGTACTATTAAATAACTTAAAGGACTAAAACATGTATTTGTCTATTATTAACAAAAAAGTGAATGTTTAATATTATAACTTGTGTAATTTGATGTTCTAACTCTATTTTGAAATTTTAAAACCAAGAGAGAAATTTTCTCTTGATTTTATAAGTATAAAGGTTGCAAGTTGACCTGAGGTAAAAAAAAATTGATGTAAGAAAGTTGTAGATTGATCATGTGATAAAATTTACGTGATAATGAAAATCTCAAGGTGGTGTTATTCTTGGAGACTAGACATTTGATTTATAGTTTGGGCTGAACTTGGACAAACCCTTGTGTGTTTTTAATTTAGAGGATTTCCTTTTTCACCTCATGCATCCCTAATTTCCGGAGATACCTTTTCGGAAGGTTCAATTATTTGGTTTGTTCTAGAAATTGATCAGAGAAAGTTTCAGAGATGCATCTCTGAAATAAGATAATAGGGTGTCGTTCTAGAGATATATATCAGGAATAAGAATGACAGTCAATAAGTGGTCCATATGTATTCTATAAATTTTGGTGTTCTTGTGTTATACTTCACACAAACTCAAAATGTCTCAAATGTGTGAAATAAACATCTGTTGGTATGTCGCAAATGTCTCATACTCTGACGGCTCTACACCCGGGAGGACGTTTAAGCTCACTGATCTCACCTCCATCGACGATATCATAGACGAAATCTATTATCTCCTACCTTAAGGAGACAAGCGAATGATTGTGAAGCTCGAGTACCGTTCACCTTCAGTTGACAACAAAGGGAACATTGTGTTCAGCAAATTTGAACTCAAGACTCGAGCGCATGTTATGGCATGTGGCAAATATTTTTCAGTTTTGAAGAGAAAATTTTGCTCAAGTTAGAAGTGACACTACGAAGATCAATTGAAGATATCCTGGAGATGTGCAAATATCCACCGGGATATTGAAATGTTGTATTTAATTATTTGTTGTAATCATCATAGTAATGCTCATTTTATGTTTGGAAAGTTTATTTTATGTTGAATTTGTATCTGTTCTTTTTCGAAAATATAACTACGAATTTATTCCGAAGATGCATATTTGGAATTAATCAAACCCAATATATAGGACACCATCCAAAATGACCTTCCTTAAATATAAAAAGGATACATCCAAAAATATATCTCCAAAAACGAAAAGAATAATAGAAAACCCACATGGTGCATAAGAAATACATTTTCTTGCACCGGTATTTATATATTTACATTTTTCTTCTTCTTCTAATCATCTTAAAATCTATCGAAAACACAAATTATTTTTCTCAAGTATTTGAAAACTTTTTATTTTCAACTTTATATGTCGGATGTTTGAAGTCACTTGAATAATATATTTGTTTACTTGAATCGGATGTGATTTGATATTTTAATTATTTTGTCAAAAAAATGAGGTACGTCTAGTAACAAGTAAGATTTTGAAATATGGTTAAATAATTAGTTGTAAAAAAAATGCACGATATCATTCTCTTTAAATGAAGATCAAATATGAATTCATTTCTCTATAATAAATTGTGATTAACATTATTGAGATTGATGATTCCTCCTCAATTTGGAAAGCACTAACAAATATTCTCCTAAGGTAATTCTGTTAGAATCTTTCAGAATTCAGATAACCTCTGGTCTTTCCTCCATTAAATAAGGCTAATCCTCTATTACTATCTACCTTACCAATTTAAAGAACATTTTTAAGGAACCCTTCACAAAATCTTTTAAGAGATTCCCTGACTATAGAACCCACACCCACGATTTACTACTTTATTTTCTTCAATGACTAACAATAACTGCATTCTTGTTAGATCTCAAATCTTACTTCTCGACCCCATTCCCCCTATTTCCTTGTTAGATCTCAAATCTTACTTCTCGCCCCCATTCCCCCTATTTCCAAAGTGTACTCCATGATACTCCAACAAAAGAGTCAGTTGCAACAAACTAATACTTTACCAGACCCTACAGTATTAGCTGTTGAATCCACTACCAGACCTTTAAAACCTAATCTAGCAAAGTTCAAATCTTTTCATAAAAATAATAATGCTGAAAACCCCCCAATTTGTACCAATTGTAAAAAGACCAAATTATTTGCTCCATGGTTTCCTCGTGGATACCAAACCAAGAAGTTTCTTAGTAACATTGAATCTCAACCCAGTGAACCGGCACAATATGCTCCCACACTCACAAAGATCGAATTAAAAGTCGCCTTTTCATGCTTCCTCAACAAAATAATGTTGTTTAGAGGGAACATCAACCCATCTTAAACAATATTATAGATGGTGTTATACAATTTCTTTGCCCAATTATTTATGGTGTTATACAGTTTCTTAGGTTGTTAATCATCAAAATATTCTCATCCAAACAATTGAACAACCAATCACCGTCTTTATTATTGCACAATAAATCTCCAAACTTATCTCATACGTATTTATTATTGCACAAAAAACCTCAAACCTTATCTCATATAAAAGTTTTTTGGCTTTTGTTTATGTTGCATAAACTATAATTTACCTTTTATTCATTTAGTTTTAATATAGTCTATAATTTTAGTCAAATGAAAGTCCTACAAGTTGATCCTACATTTATATTTTAGGATCAGTCCTTTATATTTAAATTTTATTTGAAAATATCACATCAATATAACTTTTTCAAAATAATCATATTAGTATGACTTTTGCAAAATAAATATCATTTTAAAACAAAACAAAAAATATAAGAGACTCACTTGAAACTTACAAAAGTTGATGACTTTTGCCGAAACAAAAAGATAACTAATTGAAATTTTGGAGATGAAAGACAACTAAAATTTAAAATAAAATAAGTGACTGAAATGTTTACTTTAACCAAAATATGGAACTCAAACGAATTGTAAACAAAACCTTTGTTTATGACTTTGTCCATTCCCCGACTACACCCTCCCAACCAACACGACTCATTACTCGTAACAAATACATATGTAGAATGAAAATAATAACAATAAACTCAGACCCCAAAAGCTCAACAAGTTCAAGTCTCAAAATTCACACCCAATCCTAATTTGACTTGCTGAAAAAACCAGAGGACACAAACAGTTCAATTGAACGACGCTGACAATCTGGCAACCATGAAGTATGACAGTATCCAAAGACATGGACAGAAAAAACACGACCACAACCTCCTAATCAGATTGCATAGTAGTATGAAATACGAATAAATAATACTCAAGCAGACTCAGGCTCTTCAACTTTTTTATCTGCATCTGCCTTACTGGTCTCACCTGATGCCGATTCTTTCTTCTCGGTTTTTTCCGCAGACTTCTCTTCATCTTTCTTCTCTGCATCAGCAGACTTGTCATCAACACTCAATTTCTCAACAAGAACAGCTGCTGCAGATGCTTCTAGGTCATCCACTTGTTTTTGGGACTCGGCAACTTCCTGGAATGTTTCCATAAAGCTTTTACAATCTGGCAGAAATTCAAAGCAATGGTGAGTTTACACAAAGAAACATAACAATAATGACTTTCAGTTAAAGAACTATCCCAGCAATACTCCTATATCCTCCCCAAACACTGACAAGAAGTATGGGCTGAATCATTGAAATTGAAAATTGGAGTGTGTAACTTTAACAATAAATTAACTCAAGCAACCGCCTATCTACAGGTAATTAGAAATATTGATAGTCAGGTAATAGGTATCTTGATCGTCAGTAAGAGCACCTTTGGGCACATAACTGCCTACAATGAACTACAAATAAAATAAAGTACATTGTTCATGTAAACAGAACTCGAGTTGTTGTGATCTTCAAATTATGCTGATGGCATTGATAATGAGAATGTAACAGAGATTGCAGACAAAAATTAAAAGAAAATCCTAAGTGAGTAATACGGCAAGAAATTTTAAATGCTATCATATCAAGAATAGGAACAGCACAAATTTAGAACTAAGAATCTAAGACCAGTTAAGAACCTTACATTCAGAACTTTAACAATATGAAAATAAAACTAAACACATAGTACACATCATACAAACTAGGGGAAAAATAGAAGACATGTGTGGAGATTTTTACATGCCTTTACGGGCAGTTGATTTGGAGACCAATCACTTAAAGTTCAGTTTTTATAAGTCAGGTGGAAATCAGGCAATCCAATACAAACTGAATTGACACAAAATGTACCCAAACTTTCTTCACGGACTAAACTGTTTTACTGAACACTCTTATAAACCAGAGGCATGACTAGATATCTAATACATTCACTAAAGGACACTATACAACAAAACTGCTTAACCATTCGGGCAGTTGCTGTACTGTAGGAGACCAAACATCAAAGTGAACAGAAGGGGTAATGCATCAAATCAGTACAAGCCCAATAAGTCAATGTTATAAAATCTTACAGACAAAAGTTCACATCACAATGCAGTCTAGTACAAGAGGTGAATATGTCTCAACTATTTTTGCAATGAGGCCCATCAACAGATACTTCAGAGGCACAAAGCATTCATACACGTAAATAATAATGTTAAGGGGATACTAGGTGCAGAACAATAAAATGTACTTAAAATGATTAAGGCTTTGTTTGGGAACTCGGAGGGGAGGGGAAGGAGGGCTACAGATTAGCTACAGATGATTTTGAGTAACTTAGAAATAAGAAAGGGAAATTGGAAAATCAATTATAAATAAATAACAATGAATCGTGAAAGTCATCTAAATCAATCTAATTACATAAATAACAGACATAAGCATGTAACCAATAAAACATCTGCAAAATGCAGATTGAAAATTCTTGCTTACTTTCAATAGATGGAAAACGAATGCAGAAAAGCTCATCCTTTAGTTCACCATCAGCAAAATCCCTAGCATGCCAAACACAAGATTTCTCATTTCCAGCATGTTCTTGCACAGACATAGTAGGAATAACTGCAACACAATTGATAATCAGAAATGTCTCAAAATAAAAATTTACAAAACAAAGATGCAGATGCAGTAAAAAGAAAACACATACTGAAATGATTGGCGCAGATCTTGAGGGTTTTGGATTGCCTCATGAGAAGCCTAACTTTACCAGTAGCCTTATGTTTCAAGAACTTCACAGTCCCAGCACCTCTTTCCTTCCACTGGTTTCCATCCTTATCAAATCGGTAAAGCTTCGATTTGCTGGATCAATGAAAATCAATGAGAAATGTAAGATAAAACCCTAAAATAAAAGGAAAAAGTGAAATAGGAAAAGGAAAAGACGTACAGATCTAGAATGGCGTCTTCGTTTTCTTCACCGGTGGTGACGGCAACCTCCTCAAGTTTGACGATGGGAGCGACTTGTGCTCCGGTATCTTCGTCATCGCCGACGGCTGGTGCCTCCTCCTCTTCACGGTGTTCAGGATCGGCCATCTTGTGTAGAGAGACGATTTGAATTGCAAGGTGGTGCCGCTAGGGTTTAGAAAATGTTGGGATTTTGGTAGTGAGAGTGAAGACTTGGGTCTAATAGTGTTGTTGTATATACTGCGGGATCGCACGAGGAGTGAGTAATTCTATGATTAAATCGCTTTTTTGTCTATTTTTTTTTTCTTCTTCTATTAAATCGCTTTTTTTCGCTATTATTTGTGTCTATTAAATTACTTTTTAGTCTATCTTTTTAAATTTAATGCCTTTTTAATTCTTTAACTATAGGTCAGAATCCAATTTGGTTCTCTTTTTTTTAAAAAGTTTAAAATTAATCTCATATATTTTTAAAATGTTCCATGTTTATCTTTTCTGTTAGAAAGTTAAAATTTAACTTAAAATGTTGATTAGGTGAAGTTAATTTGCTGATGTGTAATGTAATGAATGGTGATGTTGCATGGCGCTCACTATTCAACACTCTTTTGTTGTATGACATAGCACTGTGTTCACTCTCATTTCCACAAAATTTCAACCCTAGCATAGAAGAGTTTGGTTCTAGCAGAAGACGAAGCAAACAAAATCCTTCAAGATGAAGATGAAGACGAAGACGAAGCAAACGAGGTTAGTAACAAATTCCTTTCCTAATTCTAGAGTTTCTATATTCTGTATTCTAGGGTTTTTTGCCCCCCCCCCCCCCAACGAAATATGTATTATGTATTCTAGGGATTTTTGCCCCCTTTCAAAACTAGGGTTTATGTATTCTTTTTCTGTAATTTGCGTTTGTAGGTGATTTTTGGTTCAAATGGAAGAACTAATAACTCTTAACATCCATTATAGTGGTGAATTTTTGGATTCTGAAAAAACTATTTATGTTGGTGGAAAATGTAATGAGTTAAGGGTAGATGTTGATAGGTGGTCGAATTTTGAGTTGATTGGTGTTTTAAAAGATCTAGGTATACTCAGGTAGATAATATATACTATAAGGATCCTACATTTGGAATTAATTTGTTTAAGTATGATAAAGACGCTTTAGACATAGTTGACTTATGTAGGGTTCACTTGAAAGTAGACATTTATATTGAACATCATTTGTCTCAACCTGAGTATGTTGATGTTCCCTTAGATGAACAACCATCAAACTTGGAGGAGGAACCATTAAATGAAGAATCCATGAACATAGTTGTTCCAGAACACTATGACATTGTTGCAGAGTTGGTTGAACAATGGAGGAGGAACCTGAGTATGTTGATGTTCCCTTGGATAATGATGTTTTATATGATAGTGCATATTTAGATAGTGGATGTGATAGTTGTAGCGGTAAAATCATGAGTGTAAGCTATTGATTAACTTCACTCGAAATACACAGAGTCGCCACCGCACTTTTATTTATTTCCAAATGGAAAAAGGAAAATGAACGAACAAAACCTTAACGAATCTTAAAAGCTAAAAAGCTAAAAGAATTAAACAGAGAATGGGTACGGGGATTGGTTACAAATCGGGAAGGTTTTAAGCACCCGACTTGTCCGTGGTACTCCACGGGAACCCTTTGAAATGTTTACTGCATTTTTTTGGTTTGAAATAGTTTGCTTGAAAAAAGATTGAAGAGATGAGAAGAAGAATGTTTTTTAAGACTTTGGTGTTTGAAGAGACGAATGTCTCATGCCTACGTACCCACAAAGTGCAATGCGAGATCAAAACCCCGTAGTTCGTGGTACAAATTGTGAAAAGGGAAATGAGTTGAATTGATTTTAAAATGTAAAGATAAGTCGTCATCCTTTAGCGAATAATTCCGCTAGAAAGGATGAATCATATCTAAACATAAAAAAGAGTTAAGAAGAAACGTGCACGAGGGCACAAAAATAAGTGAATGAGTTTGTAAGTTTTTAAGTTTTTGAGAAAGAAAGTTTCGATATGCTTATGTGGTTTAGCATTTATTTAAAGAAATGAAATGAAAAGGTAAAAGCACATGACCAGAGTGAAGGTTTAATTGAAAAAAATGTTTGAAGTTTGAAAGCAAAGAAAGTTTTGAAAAGAGGAAGAAGATTTGAAAATTGAAGAATGGGGAGGAGATGAAGAGACTAGTCCTAGTGCTTGAATTAAAAGCTAAGGAAAGAGTTTACCAAACCAATATGCACAAATCTTCAAAGATCGGAATTTCCTCTTCAAAGGCTAATGACATAATCTTGAGGCCGGTTTCTAATCCATTCCATATTGAGCAAGGGGGAAGATCTTAAGGTCTAAGTCCATTCTCCAAAAGCAAAGGGATAGTAACCATATTCCACAATTAGAAGTCACAAGTCTTTTAAGTGTTCAATCCTTTATTAAGTGTTTTGATATCCAAATGGACAAAATAAAAACAAGCACAATATGAATATAAATAAATGATATATGATATAATATGACAAAATATAATAAGGAGATAAGGGAGCAAGAGATTAAAATAAAAGGATAAGGTGCGAGAGATTAAATTTAAACAATTATATTCACAATGTTATAATATTTACAATATAAAGTGGTATGATGAACTTAATCAAGCACAACCACGAAAAGAAAAATAAAGTCGAGGCAACCGGATCCAAGTGGATCGCATTCCGAATTGGGACAACTGTAGGTCTATGTTAAGCAATCGCCAAGTAATTTACGGAGTAATTACCCTACAAATGAGGCCGGCCACCACTAATTAAAGTGGAAAATATTCGTGTTAATACATGTTAGAGAAACGATATAATGGATCGTTCTCCGAAAACATGCCACACTAAAAGAAAAAGGAAGGTCTAATCTTAATCGAGATTATCGTTGAATTTCATCGAAAAGCAACCTATCACGATCTCAAAGTATGGAGAATGATCCAAATGATCATTCATCCATAGATTTGAAATAATGAAGATTAAGCTAATCGGAAATCAACAATCCCGAATCGGAAGATTGTCATCGACCAAAATTAAAAAGAAGATGAAAAAAATGGATCTAAAAGAAATAGATCCAAAAAAGAAATAGAAAAATATTTTTAAATCTTTTCTCTAAAAATTCTTTTTCAAATTGCTTTTCTAAAATAATTTCTAAAATTTTCTTCAAGAAGAATCTTAACTCAAAAAGAAGTAATAGAACTCATTTAGAAAACAAATTACAAAAAAAATGTTAAATGAAAAAAAAGAAGAAAAAAAATGAAGAGAGGGGGGATGATGTCTCGCGGACAGGTGGTGGTGGTGATAACACAACAAATGGCCTCAACGGCCCAATTCAACTCACATCACTCTTTTTTTATTAAAAGAACAAAACAAATAAAAAGTAAAATAAAAAACAGAAGTACAATGACTTCTTCTCCCTTGCACGGCTTTGACAATCAAAGAAAACAGGGCACAAACAAAAGAAAATCATGGCGGAAGCAAAGCAGAAGCGGCGGCCATGTCTCACCTTCACGAACAACAAATCAACTCCTCTCTCTCGCGCAATCTCAAATCTCTTCCTCTTCTTTTCTTTCAATTTCCGAATTCCTTTCTTCTCCTTCAATTTGATTTCGGATTCAATTTGGTTTTGAGAGTTTAGGGTTTTTGAATTGGGAATGGATTTGGGAATTAATTTTTGAGTGAAGCTTCAAAGGATTTTGACAGAGTTTTTGTGGCTAATTCAAGCTTGATTGGAAATGAGAATTGAGCTCAATTTATAGAAGGGGAGCTGAGAATTGGATTGTCGTTTTGATGTTGTGTGTGACGCGTTTTGAAGTGATTGCGTTTCTCGTGTTCACATCCGCGTGAGGTTTGCCTTTCATTTCTGAGTTTTGCTGCCTTTTTGAATCTTTTCGTGCGTTTTGCGAATTCATTTGGCATGCTGATGCCGAACGCATGCTTGCGTTTTGCTTGAGACTCAGTTATGGCTTGATGTCGTTTTACATCATGTGCAGGTATTGTTGCATTTCGTGTGCTGTATTGTTTGTCACGTGCGGAAGTTTGTGGATTGATGGCTGATGCGGTTTCGTTGACGTGAAGGCTTGGGGGCGTATTGGGCTTGTGAAGTACGCTTGCTGTGTGCGAAGGGCTGGGCTTGCGGAAGCGGGTGTTGTGATGCGGCTAGTCGCATTTTGAAGCTGTTATTTTGGAAGCAGCTTTGGCGCGTGGAGAGTTTGGTTATTTTGCTGGCTGTGGAGTAATGTTGTGAAGCTGAATTGGTGTACGGCTGGTTGTTGCATACGGCTTATTTCTTTACTTTCACTTGGTAGCTGGCTGAGTTGTTTGGCATGGATACGGCTTTCACGCGTTTTGGTTATAAGAGTGATGCGTGATGGCTTGCAAGGCTTAAGTTGAGTTGTTGCGCATGAGATGGCTTGGAATGTGTTGATGTCACATGAAGCTAGGCTGGAAAATATTGTATAGGGCTTGTGAAACTTGCTAGCTTGGGAAATTTGGCATGTGGTATCTTAATCAAAAATATTTTTTAGGAAATGAAATGGGTCAATGGGCCTAGTAATGGACTAATTAGCTTTTTTTTTAGAAATGAATTAAAGAAAATTGGAATATGGAAATCATAAAAAATTAAGAAGAATTGATTATTGGATGGTAAAAAAAAATGGAATTAGTTTAGAAATGAATATTGGAAATTAACAAAAAGGAATAAATGGGAAATAATTGGATGACAGAAAAATAATTAATGAATAAAAGTTCGAAAAAAATGAAATGGATGTGAAATAATGGAAAGGGTTATTGAAGGGAATTTGGAATTTTTGGTGAATTGAATAAAAGAAATGAAATGGATAATAAAAGGAAATGATTTAATCGAAAAAATGGATAATGGAAAAAAAAATGGGAAAAAGATGGTTATTGAATAAAATGGATAATGGAAATGATTGTAGAAAATGGAATACGGGTAGATAAATGAATATGAACTGATGATTTTAAGCCCACCACAAACTCCTGATTTTTCTTGCACACAGTCATCACTAAGCCACTGAACAACTCATAACATTGAGCCACAACCACTTGAATCCTCTAAAAATTGCCCAGATTATTTGAGGAAAATAAATCCACAAACAAACCCATGATGAACCGACGATTATTGAAAATTCGAACCAAATTCGCACCAAACACTGCCTGATAACTGATGAATTTTGCACACAATCACAACTTGAACTTTTTGAATACACATCATCTGAAACAGATCACTGGCACACACAACTTGCATTCGAAACAATCTTTTGATAGTTTGACCAAGATTAGGTCAAACGTCCATCTGAATCGGATTGTGACTGAACAAACGCATCTGAATTGAAATCACTGCCCTGTCTTTTAAATCCTGCAACACAGAAGAAGAAGAAGCAAACTGCAACATATTTTTTGATATTTTGGGTTAGAAGTCAGTAAAATATGAACAGAGAACAGAAATTAAACAAGGTGATCCTCCGCAAAGCATAAACCTGCACCTGAAAAAGGATAAACGACCAGTGCGTGATCTTGTTTGTATGCGAAATGTAGATGAGATGCGAAAAATCTTAGGTCAAAAATTAGGGTCTGACAGATGCCCCTATTTAAGTTTCTTCAATCCAGAGATAATGAAGATTGAAATCTTCGTTTCGACAAGATGGAAGATACTTAAATATCAAAAAAAACCCAATTTTTGATCCTAAGATGTCAAAAACTGGAATGAAATGAGATGAACGATATGAAATGATATGAAGCAAATGAAACTGTATAAAAGCATATGAGATGTATATGGAACGCAGAGAAAATATGTGACAGCCTATGAAATATTATGAGAAAATTTATGAGATGATATGAAATGTATATGGAACCAAATGAAATGCAGAAAAATTAGTAAGGGATAAGACGACACATGAAATAAAATAAATGCTGGGGATAAGGAGCATAAGACTCCGATGGGAAAAACAACATGCTAGAGACCAAAACATGGCTCAGCCAAGGTGAAAATGTCCAAGAATGGCAATTGGATAGAAAACATCACAACATCCAGGAATGGCACTGAATGAAGTGAGAAAAGTCCCGAAACAGTACACCAGAAGCATCCAAGGATGACATTACTGACTTTAATAGGGATATCCGAGAATGGCAGTCGGGTAAGGTAAACACAACATCTGAGAATAGCAATCAGACAGAAAATGAATTACAACATTCAGGAACAACACTGAATGAAGTGGGAGAATTTCGGGAAAACACGTCAACTTAATGATGATTCCAACATGAAAATCCGAGAATGGCAATCGGAAGGAAAGTGATCACAACATCTGAGAATGGCAATCAGATGAAATGCAAAGCACAACATTCAGGAACAGAACTGAATGAAATGGGAAAAAGGTCTGGGACAGTACATCAAACCAATGATGACTTCACTATGGACATCCGAGAATGGCAATCGGAAGGCAAGTGATCACAACATCTGAGAATAGCAATCAGATAAAAATGTGAATCACAACATTCAGGAACAGAACTGAATGAGATGGAAAAAGATCCGGGACAGTACATCAAACCAATGATGACTTCACTATGGACATCCGAGAATAGCAATCGGAAGGCAAGTGACCACAACATCTGAGAATGGCAACCAGATAAAAATGTGAATCACAACATTCAGGAACAGAACTGAATGAGATGGAAAAAGGTCCGGGACAGTACATCAAATCAATGATGACTTCACTATGGACATCCGAGAATGGCAATCGGAAGGCAAGTGACCACAACATCTGAGAATGGCAACCAGATAAAAATGTGAATCACAACATTCAGGAACAGAACTGAATGAGATGGAAAAAGGTCCGGGACAGTACATCAAACCAATGATGACTTCACTATGGACATCCGAGAATGGCAATCGGAAGGCAAGTGACCACAACATCTGAGAATGGCAACCAGATAAAAATGTGAATCACAACATTCAGGAATAGAACTGAATGAGATGGAAAAAGGTCCGGGACAGTACATCAAATCAATGATGACTTCACTATGGACATCCGAGAATGGCAATCGGATAAAAGGGTGTAATATATGAGAAGACACAACAAGTATATGAAGAAATTCTGAAGAGACAGACAAATGCCAAGTAAGTTGGACTTTGACCAAAAAGTAAGAAGTTGAAAACAATGAGACTTCGAGAAATGCATATGAGGACTAAAACACTCAGTATGCAGACATTTACAAAAATGGGGCTTAAACCACATAATGAGGACTAAAACACTCAACTATGCAAACATACACTAGACTTGGGAATAACACACCCAAAGAGAACACGCATAATGAGGACTAAAACACTCAAATATGCAAACACAAACAAAACTGGGGAATAAAACACCCAAGGAAACGCATAATGAGGCATAACACTCTCAAATATGCAAACTTTTCAAAGATGGGGAATAACACACCTAAGGACATAATATGAGAAAAATGATGACAACCATTTTAGACTCTTAGAGGAGTGGAAATGCTGACAACCAGTTTAGACTCTTAGAGGAGTGGAAATGCTGACAACCAGTTTATACTCTTAAAGGAGTGAAAAAAATAAAAGGATGATCCCTCAACACAGAAATCACTGCCATTCTGCTCGGAAATTAGAAATGTTACTGCTGCACAAATCTCTGTCACACCAGTAAACTGTACCAACTTGAAAATCTTTTGAGAGAAGTCATACCAATCTGCTTAAGGATTCTTTAAGAAAATTGCCCCAAGTTCACTGACTGATAAAGGTAAACTGATAATGGATTCAGTTCCTGACTACTGCTGGAGAAAATACTCAAATCTTTGAAGTAACTGTTGAAGAGAATAAACTGATCATGGCTTCAGTTCTTGAGATGAATGCTGAGAAAATAACCCAATATGCAACTTGCAGAGAATCTTCTGACTAACCAAATCTGAGAAAAACTTGCACTGAGCAACAACATCTTGAAACAATAAGAACTGAGAAGAACTTGCCCCTGATAAGATCACTGACCAAGTTTCTAAACTATTTGAAAATTCCTTGATGAGGAAAGTTTATTTTGCAAAAAAAATGTTTGTACAAACCTGGTAATTTTAATGCAAAAATCAATGCAAAGTTTTAAAATCAAGAATCATTTTTTTTGAATGAAATTTATTGATGTAAAGTAAATGAAAACATTGTCAAAACACGGCGGTTGAGACAACAATTAAAAATAAAGCAAAGGTAAGAAGACAAATGATTGGTAAAGAACTTGGGAGTCAGTTTACGCAACCTCGTTGTAGTATGCTTTTCAAAAGAAACCTGAATTCAATTAGGACTTTTGAAGGTTGTAATGTGGTCTGGTTCACGGTTTATGAAACAAAGGATATAGGCTCAAAGTTTATTTGTACCCAACCCAACTTCGTGATGAACTCCAGCCCTACATTCAATTAATTCAACCTATACGTTCAAGTTCCCAAAAATTTAGGATCGCACAGATGAAGATGGTTCATAAGCCAAAGGATTTTGAGATAGCAGTCACCTCTTCCTTTTGTTATTTCTGGTGAGGACTTTGGTCCACTCAACTTATTTTTGTTGAGGATTTTGATGACCTCTTGACAAATCTTTCTTTTTATTATCCCTAACTTTTGCCTGAACTGTGTCATTTCAACTTACAGCCAGCGGGATGCTCCAGTTTTTGCCTAAGTCTCCTTTATAGGTTTTGACTTAGCGGGCTTTAATTTTTTTCAATAATTTTTCAATATCATTTTTTTTTTAAAGATAATGACTGCATGGCTTAATGATTACGATGAACCATCATTGGCTTTTGAATTGAGAAACATCTTCAACACTTCTTGATGTGTGTATGAAGGAAAACTTGAGATTGCAACCTTTGTTGAAAGGTGTCTTGAATGATTCTCTTGTATTTGAATGCACATTCGAATTAATTGAGAACTACCCATCCCCGGGTTAAAATTAAGGGGGGTTTTTTCGAACAGAAAGGAACTCCAACTTCAAGGCTCAAAGGGGTTAACAAAGGATTAACTTCCTTATTTCTCCAGTGTTTAGGATTTGAAACAATGTCTGTATATCATCAACCAAGTCTCAATTGAAAGCATACCGACAACAATTATGGGTATCTCGTTTTCATCATCCTCCCTCCAATCATTGTAAAAATTTGAGAAAAGATAAATGAACTTGAAATGTAAAGCATAAAGATGCAAATAGCAAATGAAATTGAATCAAAACAAAGTAATGCTCATTTCATTAAAACCAACATGAAAGTACAAACAAGCTTAAAAGCAAACAACTTAATATGATTAAAGAAAATTGCAAACATAAAGAAACAATGGCCTAGTGATCCATCAACAACAAAGATGAGCTGTCCCGTCTGATATTTTGGCCTTGAAGAAAAATGACAATTGAAGTCTTCTTGAAGATTCACTTCCCATGATTCGGAAAAGGATTGTTGACAACATTAGGATTTGTATCCTCAAAAGTGATCATCCCATTTCTGACAAGCTCTTTTACTTTAGCCTTCAATGCAAAACAGTGTTCTAGGTCATGACCAGTTCCACCTTGATGAAACTCACAGCGAAGATCTGCTCTAAAACCAACCGGAAGAGGATTTCGAACAGGAGGCGCAGGCCTAGTAGTAATCCAACCATTCTGGACCAAGTAAGGATACAACTCAGCATAAGTCATCGGAATAGGATCAAAGTTTGGCCTGCTCCTGGCATTACGATTCTGGTTCTGGCCAACATTCCTTTGAATAGATGGACCATTGATCATCGGAGCAACTGCAGTAGGGTATGATTGTTCATGGTGTTGTTGTCTGCGACGAGTTATCCCAATAACACTTGCTTCACCAGCAAAAACATTGACTTGAGGCATGACAATCCTCTGAGGTTGAGTTTCCCTAATGATCAAAGCCTGTAGCATCTCCATGATCTGACTCACATCGCTTTTCAACTCATCAAGGTCTTCCCTAACTTTCTTGTTGTGTTGGGCTTGACTTTCCATTCTCAATCTGATAGCTCTCAATCTGTTAGCAGCTCTAGTACCGTATCTGTGGTGAGGAGTCAGCTTGACGGATCAACAGACAACTGAGGAAAGAAACAACTGGGATGAGTTCCCACACAACTCGGATGAATGCAAGAATATGCGAGGATGCAATGATATGCAATGTTCACTTCCACTTTCAGAAAAACAACTCGATTATTGCAAATATGGTTAACATCGAGAATATGGTCATGAAATATCTTGACAAAAAAGGAATATTTACTTTTTCCAATATTTGCAATAATCGGAATTGTCTTCCTTGAAAAATGGTTGTGAAGATGAATATGATGAGTATGTAGATGCAACAAACACAAACAAGATCACGCAAAGCACACAGGTTCAAAGGTTCAAATCACGAGCATGGAGTCATGGGATAAGAACACCAACCCAAACAGGCATGTACTAAGGTTTGTCTTCATTGTACCTGCAAAAAACCAGAAGGGTGCTAACAGAGGTTCCCGGAGTTAACAGCCATCTTTAGAATATCATCGGTACGTTGGATTACTCCCCAACCGATAACATTCTTAAAATAGACCTCGTCCGAGTGTAGTATCGTGTGACAACCACCTTAAGTTTACACTCAGATAGTTTCCGCACTACGCTCCTAAATTGGCTTAGATTGGTTAAGGGTTCTACGGTCCTATGTATGATCAACTCAAGGTCGGAAAATAATGCCACGTACGATTACTCGTCATGACATTGATAGTCCAAGAGAGCCTAACCGAGTGGAGATTATCAAATTGATATTGCTTTGGACTACTCCATCGCATATCGCTTCGAATATCGTCGTCCTATCATAAGTTCCCCTCAGATCCGGGTTAGGATCTATCTCACAGAGGATCACCAAAACAGAACAACCAAATAACAAGCAAATCAAACTAAAATAGTAAACAAATCAAAGTAGGCCGAATCCACTTAGAGATTGACTCCCCAGCAGAGTCGCCACTTTTCTGTAGCGGTAAAATCATGAGTGTAAGCTATTGATTAACTTCACTCGAAATACACAGAGTCGCCACCGCACTTTTATTTATTTCCAAATGGAAAAAGGAAAATGAACGAACAAAACCTTAACGAATCTTAAAAGCTAAAAAGCTAAAAGAATCAAACAGAGAATGGGTACGGGGATTGGTTACAAATCGGGAAGGTTTTAAGCACCCGACTTGTCCGTGGTACTCCACGGGAACCCTTTGAAATGTTTACTGCATTTTTTTGGTTTGAAATAGTTTGCTTGAAAAAAGATTGAAGAGATGAGAAGAAGAATGTTTTTTAAGACTTTGGTGTTTGAAGAGACGAATGTCTCATGCCTACGTACCCACAAAGTGCAATGCGAGATCAAAACCCCGTAGTTCGTGGTACAAATTGTGAAAAGGGAAATGAGTTGAATTGATTTTAAAATGTAAAGATAAGTCGTCATCCTTTAGCGAATAATTCCGCTAGAAAGGATGAATCATATCTAAACATAAAAAAGAGTTAAGAAGAAACGTGCACGAGGGCACAAAAATAAGTGAATGAGTTTGTAAGTTTTTAAGTTTTTGAGAAAGAAAGTTTCGATATGCTTATGTGGTTTAGCATTTATTTAAAGAAATGAAATGAAAAGGTAAAAGCACATGACCAGAGTGAAGGTTTAATTGAAAAAAATGTTTGAAGTTTGAAAGCAAAGAAAGTTTTGAAAAGAGGAAGAAGATTTGAAAATTGAAGAATGGGGAGGAGATGAAGAGACTAGTCCTAGTGCTTGAATTAAAAGCTAAGGAAAGAGTTTACCAAACCAATATGCACAAATCTTCAAAGATCGGAATTTCCTCTTCAAAGGCTAATGACATAATCTTGAGGCCGGTTTCTAATCCATTCCATATTGAGCAAGGGGGAAGATCTTAAGGTCTAAGTCCATTCTCCAAAAGCAAAGGGATAGTAACCATAGTCCACAATTAGAAGTCACAAGTCTTTTAAGTGTTCAATCCTTTATTAAGTGTTTTGATATCCAAATGGACAAAATAAAAACAAGCACAATATGAATATAAACAAATGATATATGATATAATATGACAAAATATAATAAGGAGATAAGGGAGCAAGAGATTAAAATAAAAGGATAAGGTGCGAGAGATTAAATTTAAACAATTATATTCACAATGTTATAATATTTACAATATAAAGTGGTATGATGAACTTAATCAAGCACAACCACGAAAAGAAAAATAAAGTCGAGGCAACCGGATCCAAGTGGATCGCATTCCGAATCGGGACAACTGTAGGTCTATGTTAAGCAATCGCCGAGTAATTTACGAAGTAATTACCCTACAAATGAGGCCGGCCACCACTAATTAAAGTGGAAAATATTCGTGTTAATACATGTTAGAGAAACGATATAATGGATCGTTCTCCGAAAACATGCCACACTAAAAGAAAAAGGAAGGTCTAATCTTAATCGAGATTATCGTTGAATTTCATCGAAAAGCAACCTATCACGATCTCAAAGTATGGAGAATGATCCAAATGATCATTCATCCATAGATTTGAAATAATGAAGATTAAGCTAATAAGAAATCAACAATCCCGAATCGGAAGATTGTCATCGACCAAAATTAAAAAGAAGATGAAAAAAATGGATCTAAAAGAAATAGATCCAAAAAAGAAATAGAAAAATATTTTTAAATCTTTTCTCTAAAAATTCTTTTTCAAATTGCTTTTCTAAAATAATTTCTAAAATTTTCTTCAAGAAGAATCTTAACTCAAAAAGAAGTAATAGAACTCATTTAGAAAACAAATTACAAAAAAAAAATGTTAAATGAAAAAAAAGAAAAAAAAATGAAGAGAGGGGGGATGATGTCTCGCGAACAGGTGGTGGTGGTGATAACACAACAAATGGCCTCAATGGCCCAATTCAACTCACATCACTCTTTTTTTATTAAAAGAACAAAACAAATAAAAAGTAAAATAAAAAACAGAAGTACAATGACTTCTTCTCCCTTGCACGGCTTTGTCAGTCAAAGAAAACAGGGCACAAACAAAAGAAAATCATGACGGAAGCAAAGCAGAAGCGGCGGCCATGTCTCACCTTCACGAACAACAAATCAACTCCTCTCTCTCGCGCAATCTCAAATCTTTTCCTCTTCTTTTCTTTCAATTTCCGAATTCTTTTCTTCTCCTTCAATTAGATTTCGGATTCAATTTGGTTTTGAGAGTTTAGGGTTTTTGAATTGGGAATGGATTTGGGAATTAATTTTTGAGTGAAGCTTCAAAGGATTTTGACAGAGTTTTTGTGGCTAATTCAAGCTTGATTGGAAATGAGAATTGAGCTCAATTTATAGAAGGGGACTGGGAATTGGATTGCCGTTTTGATGTTGTGTGTGACGCGTTTTGAAGTGATTGCGTTTCTCGTGTTCACATCCGCGTGAGGTTTGCCTTTCATTTCTGAGTTTTGTAGCCTTTTTGAATCTTTTCGTGCGTTTTGCAAATTCATTTGGCATGCTGATGCCGAACGCATGCTTGCATTTTGCTTGAGACTCAGCTGTGGCTTGATGTCGTTTTACATCATGTGCAGGTACTGTTGCATTTCGTGTGCTGTATTGTTTGTCACGTGCGGAAGTTTGTGGGTTGATGGCTGATGCGGTTTCGTTGACGTGAAGGCTTGAGGGCGTATTGGGCTTGTGAAGTACGCTTGCTGTGTGCGAAGGGCTGGGCTTGCGGAAGCGGGTGTTGTAATGCGGCTAGTCGCATTTTGAAGCTGTTATTTTGGAAGCAGCTTTGGCGCGTGGAGAGTTTGGTTATTTTGCTGGTTGTGGAGTAATGTTGTGAAGCTGAATTGGTGTACGGCTGGTTGTTGCATACGGCTTATTTCTTTACTTTCACTTGGTAGCTGGCTGAGTTGTTTGGCATGGATACGGCTTTCACGCGTTTTGGTTATAAGAGTGATGCGTGATGGCTTGCAAGGCTTAAGTTGAGTTGTTGCGCATGAGATGGCTTGGAATGTGCTGATGTCACATGAAGCTAGGCTGGAAAATATTGTACAGGGCTTGTGAAACTTGCTAGCTTGGGAAATTTGGCATGTGGTATCTTAATCAAAAATATTTTTTAGGAAATGAAATGGGTCAATGGGCCTAGTAATGGACTAATTAGCTTCTTTTTTTTTTAGAAATGAATTAAAGAAAATTGGAATATGGAAATCATAAAAAATTAAGAAGAATTGATTATTGGATGGTAAAAATAAAAAAAAATGGAATTAGTTTAGAAATGAATATTGGAAATTAACAAAAAGGAATAAATGGGAAATAATTGGATGACAGAAAAATAATTAATGAATAAAAGTTCGAAAAAAAATGAAATGGATGTGAAATAATGGAAAGGGTTATTGAAGGGAATTTGGAATTTTTGGTGAATTGAATAAAAGAAATGAAATGGATAATAAAAGGAAATGATTTAATCGAAAAAAATGGATAATGGAAAAAAAATGGGAAAAAGATGGTTATTGAATAAAATGGATAATGGAAATGATTGTAGAAAATGGAATACGGGTAGATAAATGAATATGAACTGATGATTTTAAGCACACCACAAACTCCTGATTTTTCTTGCACACAGTCATCACTAAGCCACTGAACAACTCATAACATTGAGCCACAACCACTTGAATCCTCTAAAAACTTCCCAGATCATTTGAGGAAAATAAATCCACAAACAAACCACTGATGAACCGACGATTATTGAAAATTCGAACCAAATTCGCACCAAACACTGCCTGATAACTGATGAATTTTGCACACAATCACAGCTTGAACTTTTTGAGTACACATCATCTGAAACAGATCACTGGCACACACAACTTGCAGTCGAAACAATCTTTTGATAGTTTGACCAAGATTAGGTCAAACGTCTATCTGAATCGGATTGTGACTGAACAAACGCATCTGAATTGAAATCACTGCCCTGTCTTTTAAATCCTGCAACACAGAAGAAGAAGAAGCAAACTGCAACATATTTTTTGATATTTTGGGTTAGAAGTCAGTAAAATATGAACAGAGAACAGAAATTAAACAAGGTGATCCTCCGCAAAGCATAAACCTGCACCTGAAAAAGGATAAACGACCAGTGCGTGATCTTGTTTGTATGTGAAATGTAGATGAGATGCGAAAAATCTTAGGTAAAAAATTAGGGTCTGACAATAGTGAGGACAGTTCAGAACCAAGGAAGAAGAAGCATCACATATTTAAGCCTATGAAATATATGTCTGACTATAAGTCGAAGTTGGGGACTTACTTTAATACCAAAAGTAAGTTTAAGGAAGCCATACTGACATATGCAATTCAAAAGGGAAAATGTTTAAATTTTTCAAAAAATGACAAAAAAAAATGAGTGAAGGTTGTGTGTAAGGAAGGATGTAAGTGGGAGGCATATTGTGGAAAGTTGTCTGATGAGGAGACTTGGCAACTTAGAAAACTAGTTGACATACACAATTGTCATAGAGAGTATAATGTTAAGATGATGAGTGCAAGATGGCTTAGTAAGAGGTTACAAAACTCCTTGAAAATTATCCTAAACCCAAGCTCAAAGATATAAAAGAGAAGACACTTAAGAAATGGAATGTAAGGGTTAACAAAACAAAGGCAATAAGGGTCAGGTTTGCTGCAAGGGATATGGTGAATGGATCTTTCTTAGGAGATTACACAAGGATTTATGACTAATGTCATGAGATTTTAAGGACCAATCTTGGTTCTACTGTCAAACTCAATGCCACACATGTTCAAGAGGGGGTTGAAGATACATGACCTTATTTCAAGAGACTCTACATTTGCCATGCTGCTTGCAAGAAGAGTTTCAAGTTCTGTAGGCCAATAATTGGACTTGATGGATGCTTTTTGAAGGGCCTATGTGGTGGTCAGATTCTGGAAGCAATTGGAATAGACTTCAATGACCAAATAATGCATATTGCTTTTATTGTGGTGGAAGGTGAAACTAGAGACAGTTGGACTTGGTTTTTGACCCTACTGATTGATGATTTAGGGGGAAGAGAAGAATGTAAGACTTATACAATTATCTCTGATCAACAAAAGGTACCACTTTATTGCTTATGATTTGTTATATTATTATGATATGTATATTATTCTGATTTGTTATATGTATTTGCAGGGTCTGCTTCCTGCTATGGATGAATTAATACCAGGTATTGAGCAAAGGTTTTGTGTGAGGCACTTATACAACAATTTCAGGAAGATATTTCCAGGAAAAACATTGAAGGAGATAATTAGAGAGAAGCTAGAGCAACTTACCCACAAGCTTGGGAAAGGGAGATGAGAGGTATGAGACAAATACATGAAGAAGTCTACAAGCACGTGATGCAGACACCACCAAGATTTTGGAGTAAGTCATATTGTAGGACAACCACAAAATCTGATATTGTGCTAAATAATATGTCAGAGGCATTCAACGGCGTGATTGTAGAAGCAAGGGCAAGACCATTGGTAATAATGTTAGAAGAAATAAGGGGGTATATAATGGAAAAATGGTCAGGAAATAGGTTGAGGTTCTCTAATTTGAGTGATGGGGATGTTTTTACCAAATATCAAGAAGAAGTTGGAGAAAACTAGTAGCTACACCAATTCATGGATAGTAAGGTAACACTTATTCTTGTAAACATTGTTTAGATATGTAGTATAACATTTATTGTAAAAATTATTTAGATAGGTAGTAATACACTTATTCTTGTGTTTGTTTAGGATGTCAGCAAAGTATATCTTTGAGGTGAGGCATATTGAGAACCAGGGTGACATCTTTGTGGTCAACCTGAAAGAGCATGATTATTCTTGTAGGAAATGGCAGCTGACAGGTCTTCCTTGTGTCCATGGAATTGCTTCAATGAAGGCTAGAGGTCTTTTTCTAGATGATTTTGTGCCAGATTATTACAAGAAGGCTAGGTACCTTAAAGTTTATGAACCAATAATCTATCCACTTAATGGTACCGATTTATGGGTTAGGACTGAGTACTTTGATGTTCAGCCACCCAAATACAAAAATATGCCTAGAAGGCCTAAAAAAGGAGGAATCGTGAGCAAGGTAAGATTGATAGATCGGACCAAAAAATAAGGAAAATTGGCATGGTTCTGAGGCGTACAAGGTGCAAAAAGATTGGACATAACAAATCTACTTATAAGCAGACACCACAGACTACTCAAGCAACTCCATCAGGCCAATCATCACATGTATCACCGTCAACTCAATTTACTCATACAAGACAAACTACTCAACCAACTCAGTTTACTCAATCAACTCAGGCTACTCAACTAACTCAGGTTTCTCAAACATCTCAGACAATTCACAAGAGGACTGCACCACAGGCTAGACACAATTTTCCTTTTAGAAAACCAACATAGGTTTCAAGAGGCCCCACTATAAGGCTGAATGCATCACAGAATGCAGTGAATCCAACAACTAAGAGAACAACTCCTACTAAAAGGAACGTCCCAAAGAAATCCTCTTAGAATCTGTAACTTAGGATGTGTTGTATACTAATGTATTTTGTCTTGTTATTTTGTGTAATGCTACTATGCAATGTTGCTATGTACTCAACATTTTGTCAAAACTTTGATGCTACTTAAGTTCTATGTAATGCTACTTAAGTTCTATGTAATGATACTTATTTGCTATGTAATGCTACTTATGGTCAAAACTTGTTACTTATCTGTTACTTATGTGCAAGTTCAAGTTAAGTTATCAACTTGCATTACAGTTTAAGTTAAGTATCAACCTGTTATTTATGTGCAAAACTTGTTACTTATCTGTTACTTATATGCAAAACCTATTACTTATGTGCAAAATCTATTATCAACTTGTTATATGCAAAACCTGTTAAGGTATCAACTTGCTATACAATTCAACTTAAGTATCAACTAATTATGTGCAAAAACATGTTCTGTTCAAATTATGTGCAAAACCTGTTATGGTCAAATTATGTACACAACCTGTTATGACATGTTATGGTCAAATTATGTACACAACTGTTATCAAATTATGTAAATAAATTGTTATTAAATTAAGGCAATAACACTAAAACATGTCAATTAAACCAACCATTTTCCATTCATAATAAACTTGGTACAACAGAAGTGACAAATACATCTCAACTACAACACATAATTTTCATAACATCCTAACTACTAAGATAATGAACAGTGAATAACACAAGCACTTCCGTATAATCTTACATTTCTTAGTGTTCTTCAAGCCTTTCTCTAACTGCAAATTATCCACCTTCAAAACTTCCACCATTTTTTTGCCTCACCCAATTCTTTTTTTAGTTCATCCATCTCTTTGTATTGCATTTCCATTTTCCATTGCATATTCCTTATTCTTTCTTCATTTTAACCATTAGAAACATCATAGAACCATTTAAAGAATCCATAACTAGAATTTGTGTTTCCTTGTACAACAATGATTTTCAATCAGAACATTAAAGAGAAGAATGTCAAACCAGGTGATGAAGATAAAACATTACCTTAAAATGTTGACAACCCTAAAAAAGCTTTCTATAGTTGTTGGGTGTTCTTGCTTTTCGAAGAACAACTAAGTCTCCTGTAATACCCATATACAAAAGACATACATAAAGCATATTTTTCATATATAATATTAAAATTTGGTACTGAAATACAAATAAGTTCTTAGCAACACATTGCATAAATATAGCCACTACAAACTTAAGGTACTAAACAAGGCTATATAATAATACAAGATGTTCAACTACAAAAAGATCTAAGAACTAGATCTGAAGATCTCAAAAGTCCACAGCGGAAGACTAAGCCATCAGCTAGCAAAGATAGTCAAGTTGCCTTATCCTTACCCTTAGCAGAACCTGAAGTACCTGAAATAACAACATCAATATGGGGTGAATTAAAACATCTCAGTGGGTTCACTATCTTAGAGTTCTCTCGGCTCTAAGGGTAATTTCCAACGAAACTCGCACGCTTCACGAACTAATTTATACGAGGGACAAGGATATAGGGAAAACTATGGTACACACACGATTTCCAAACACAAAAGGGAAATGCCAACCTCAAGTCCTTACGAATGCTCTAGTGAAACACATAGTAACAACTTAGAGACTTATACAAGACCTTATGGAGGAAAGACACACACGCGCTTCAATCCTTACGGATGCTTCCCATGTGACTCAGGATAACCCACTTCAAGACTTACTCAAGATTGACACAATTAGCATAGCACTTGCCCCAAGTCCTTACGGATGCTCTAGTGAAACACATAGTAACAACTTAGAGACTTATACAAGACCTTACGGGGGACTTATAGTCTACACTTCTCAAACCAACCTCAAGTCCTTACGGATGCTCTAGTGAAAACACATAGTAACCACTCGAGACTTATAGAAGACCTTACGGAGGATCCCAAAACAAACAAACATAAATCAAACGAGTTTAAGGGAAACCTAGATACCTCACAAGTCGTACCTTTTCTCCATTTCCATTAACTCACAAGTTCCATTTTATCAAGTTTTGGTCATTTGAAATTAGTCGGGTAAAAGTCGGCTCGAAATTAATGTTATTCAATCTTAATAGATAGATTATTCTTTAAGCTTCAAAACGATATGTGGAACGCTCAAAACGGACACCCGAATCATAAGTTACGAATTAAAAGCCAAAGTTTGAAGCTACAGGTCTCGCTGAGCGAGCTCGTTCTCGCTGAGCGAAACTCGCCCTGGAACTTTCGCTGAGCGAGCTACACCAGTTCAGGAAGTTCCAGCCTTACGGGAATTCACTCTCCCCACACCCAATCACTCCCAAACCTTAACCAATGCAACAAGACATGATCAAACGTATCCATTATCATAATGTGAGTAATTTAGGTAGGTTTTAATCGAGTTTTAACCGTTAAACTTCTGATTTCTCTTATGTTTCCAACTAAACCCTAACCACAAACATTTCTAAAACTCAACCAAAATCAAAGATAAAAGTTTCTAACTAAGAACCCACCTCGAGAGATGAAGATTGGCGGAAAGATTGAGTTGATTCGACGGACGGATGATCGGGAATGAAGAATTGGAGCTTAGGGCTTTTTCTCTCTTCTTCTTCTCTTCTCTTCTCCTTTTCTTCTTTTCTTCTTTCCTTACTAACTTTTTCTTCTTTCTCTCATAATATTTCTCTCTCTCTATATATATATATATATATATATATATATATATATATATATATATATATATATATATATATATATATATATATATATATATATATATATATATATAATATATAAAAGCTTATATTTTTACCGATAAGTCAAAATTAGAGAGTATCCGAAAATGTCTCTTAATCTGATATTTTATAAAACCTGAGTCAGCTAATATTAATTAATAAAATATAGTCTCATGAAGTACTCTATTTAGTTCCATTAAATTTCTTAGAGTATTCCGAAATAATATTATTACAAATTAATATTGTTCAGAGCTTTAAATAAAATACGAGGTATTACATCTTCCCCCCCTTAAATAAAATTCGTCCACGAATTTGAAAGATTACCTGAACAGGTGAGGATATGATTCCCGCATTTCTGATTCCAACTCCCACGTAGCATCACCCGGATGCGTCTCGTCCCATTGCACTTTAACAAGTGGTATTTCTTTATTTCTCAGTACCTTGGTTTCTTTTCCGATAATACGGCTTGGTTTGGGTTCAAAGGTCAAATCCGTTTCTATCTCAATAGAATCCGGAAGAATAGGCTGAAGAGGATCGGGGATGAACATGCGTAGTTGGGATACATGAAAGACATCATGCATTTCAGATAGAGATGGTGGCAAGGCTAAACGGTAAGCGACTTCACCAATCCTTTCTAGGATCTGATACGGTCCTACGTATCTCGGACTTAACTTACGTGACTTAAACGGTCCCTTCAACCTTAATCTCGGAGTGACTTTTAAATACACATGATCGCCTTCCCCGAATTCCAAGGGTCTCCTTCGATTGTCAGCATAACTCTTCTGACGGTCTTGGGCTTGCTTAATCTTTTCTCGGACCATACGAATCTTTTCCGTAGTCTATTGAATAATTTCCGGTCCTATAATTCTATCTTCACCCACTTCTGACCAACACAACAGTGTTTTACACTTTCTTCCGTACAAAGCCTCATACGGAGCCATTCTGATGCTCGCGTGATAACTGTTATTGTACGAAAATTCGATCAACGGCAAAAGTTCTTTCCAATTCCCTTTGCTCTCTAAAACACATGCTCTCAACATATCTTCCATCGTTTGAATCGTATGTTCCGTCTGACCATCCGTTTGAGGATGATTAGAAGTACTCAAACGCAAATTCGTACCCATGGTTTGTTGGAACACCTTCCAAAATCTTGAAGTGAATTTCGGATCTCTATCCGATACAATACTGGACGGAACACCATGCAATCTCACAATTTCAGCGATAAATAACCTTGCAAGCTGACTTGCCTTATATGTAGTCTTCACGGCTAAGAAATGCGCAGATTTCGTTAGTCGGTCCACAATCACCCAAACAGAGTCATAGCCACCCTGAGTACTCGGTAAACCTACTGTGAAGTCCATAGAGATGCTATCCCATTTCCAAATTGGAATGTCCAAAAGGTTGTAACAATCCACCTGGCCTTTGGTGCTCAATTTTCACTTGCTGACACACTGCACATTCTGACACAAATACCGCAATGTCCTTTTTCATTCCGGACCACCAATACTCTCTCTTCAAGTCTTGATACATCTTCGAAGAACCCGAATGTATCTTAAAAGAACCTTTATGTGCTTCTTCCAGAATTCTTCTCTTTAACACATCGTTATTCGGAACACAAATTCTTTGATTAAATAGGATGATCCCATCTAATGCTCTCACGAAACCCGGTTGGAGTAACAGTCCTTGCAGCTTCTCATCCAAAACTCGTGCTTGTTGAATATCATTCCTCAATGTAGAACTAATATTCAAGTTTCCCATGATTACGCCATTCGGAGTCCAAACAAACTGAAGGTTAAGATCTCAAAACTTTTCTAACAATGCATACTCTAATACCATCAATCCGGCACTACGAATCACTTTTCTACTCAAGGCATCTGCCACTTTGTTTGCTTTTCTGGAGTGATACTTCAACTCAAGATCATAATCCTTCAAATACTCCATACATCTTCTCTGTCTCATATTCAGTTCCTTCTGATCAAAGAGGTACTTCAAACTCTTATGATCACTAAACATCTCAAAACGCACACCATACAAATAGTGTCACCATACTTTCAAAGTAAACACCACGGCCGCTAATTCCAAATCATACGTAGGATAATTCTTCTCATGAACTCTCAACTGTCTGGAAGCATACGCCACCACTTATCCCTCTTGCATGAGGACACCTCCTAAACCCATCTTCGAAGCATCGCAGAACACTTCATAAGATTTGTTAGGATCGGGAATAATCAGGACAAAAGCAGTTGTCAATCTCTCTTTCAACCACATGAAACTTTGTTCACAATCAGAATCCCATTCAAAATCGAAGTCCTTCCTAGTGAGTTTAGTTAACGGTAACGCCATCTGGGAAAAACCTTTAATAAATCTTCTATAGTAACCTGCCAAACCTAGGAAGCTTCTCACTTCGATAACATCCTTCGGTCTCTCCCAATTAATTACAGCTTCTATCTTTGAAGGGTCTATAGCTACACCTCCTTGTGATATAACATGTCCAAGGAACTTGACTTCTGACATCCAGAATTCACACTTACTAAACTTAGCAAAAAGTTGATTTTCCTGCAGCATTGATAGGACAATCCTCAGATGTTCTCTGTGCTCTTGCGGAGTACGAGAATAGATCAGAATATCATCGATAAAGATCACCACAAATTTATCCAAATAATTCTGGAATATCCAATTCATGTAGTCCATAAAAATAGCTGGAGCATTCGTCACACCGAAAGACATTACTAAGAATTCGTAATGACCATAACGGGTTCTGAACGCAGTCTTCGAAACATCAGAACTTTTCACACGAATCTGGTGATAGCCCGATCTCAGATCAATCTTCGAGAACACGCAGGCTCCTTTCAATTGGTCTAGAAGATCGTCTATCCTTGGTAAGGGGTATTTATTCTTAATTGTAACCTTGTTCAACTTTCGATAATCGATGCACAACCTCATACCACCGTCCTTTTTCTTTACCAATAACACCGGAGCCCCCCACGGCGAGACACTAGGTCTTACAAAATGCTTTGCCATCAAATCTTCTAATTGATCCTTCAATTCTTTCAACTCGAGAGGAGCCATCCGATAAGGGGAAATGGATATAGGAGCCGTTCCCGGTATCAGGTCGACTGAGAATTCAACTTCCCTCACCGGAGGTAAGGAAGTGAAATCTTCAGGAAAAACGTCGGAAAATTCACAAACTATCGGAATGTTCAAAACTTGTTGGTCAATACTCTCCTCTTTAGTAAGGACAAGCAAAACGGATTTCTCTTGCTCAAACAGAAAATTTACCATTCTAATCGTACCTTCTAAGATCGTTGCCAAAACATCTTTCGGAGGCACTTCAACGGAGGGAATGAGGATCAACTTCTCTTCACACCCAATAAACACAGAATTAGCAGACAACCAGTCCATTCCAAGGATACCATCAATTTTCTTAAGGGGCAAACAAATGAGGTCAATCTGAAATATTCTGCCATCCACGGACAACGTACAGTTCTCACACTTAAGCGGCGTCTCGACAATTTCATCCATAGCAGTAGTAACCACCATTGGAAGGGACAAGGGAAAAATTCGCAACCCAAGTCGCTTCGTACAAACAGTAGATATAAAATAATGCGTAGCTCCACAATAAAATAAAACAAGACAAGGATGGTTGTTATAAGACAATTACCCGCAATCAAGGAATTGTCGCCTTTCGTCTTCCTGGCGTCCATGGTATAAACTCTCCCTTGAATCAGATCCTTCCTCTGAGGGCAATCCCTAGAAATATGTCCTTCCTTTTGGCAATGATAGCAAAATACACTGTTCTGCTCGCATCTTCCAAAGTGACTCTTGCGACAACGGGGGCAAGAAGGAGGAGCACTGGATCTAGGACTCGACACCTGTTTCCCCTTGAAGGGTTGAGGCCTCGGCCTAAAAGATTGACTAGCCCTCCCCCTATCTCCTTGAACCACTCTTCTGGTACTAGCTTCTGCTCAAACTTTTTTAAACTATGCTCCACAACATAGCATTGCCTCAACATCTCGGAGTAAGTGGTGAACTCCCTTTGAGAGACACTATGTGAGATCTCGGCCCTTAGTCCAAACAAAAACTGGTCAATTTTCCACCTTTCATCAAGGGCATACATAGCCTGCCTAGAGTAGGCTGCCATGTCCTCAAACTTCTCAGCATAACTGGCCACAGTCATGCTCCCTTGCCTAAGTTGTTGAAATTCAAACTCTTTTTGCGTCCTCAAGGAACTCGGAAAATACTTGTCCATAAAAATAGTCTTAAATTGTTGCCACACTCTTGGAATTTCTTGTACCATCATCAAGTTGGAGGCACTTTCCCAACACCTAGCAGCAGGACCCTTTAGCAAATGTGACGCGAAGGTCACCTTGTCTTCTTCACTACAAATCACAATCTGGAATATCCTCTCCATTCTAGTCACCCATTCATGAGCCTTAACCGGATCCAACCCTCCATGAAACTCCTGAGGGTTCATGCGGAAAAAGTCTCTAAATGTTCCACCCGTAGCTCCAGGAGCAACCACGTGAGGGTGAAGGCCCCCACTCATCTGATGCATCATTTCTTGCATGAATTGGTGTTGTTGTTGCTGCATCTGCTGCATAAATTGGAACATAGGAGCATTCCCTTCGCTACCTGCTTGATCGCTACCGGGAGGAGTGACATTGGGTTGAGCACGAGTTCCACGTCTACCAGCCATATTTCCTAAATGTAATCAAAATAGGATTAAGTTGATCAGGCTCAATACCATAAACATAACATTTAGTCCTACTGCCGGTCAGCGTGCATGAACGGAAAGGAAACACTTATAATATTTCAAGGCTAGGTCGAGGATACGACCTGCTCTGATACCAACTGTAATACCCATATACAAAAGACATACATAAAGCATATTTTTCATATATAATATTAAAATTTGGTACTGAAATACAAATAAGTTCTTAGCAACACATTGCATAAATATAGCCACTACAAACTTAAGGTACTAAACAAGGCTATATAATAATACAAGATGTTCAACTACAAAAAGATCTAAGAACTAGATCCGAAGATCTCAAAAGTTCACAGCGGAAGACTAAGCCATCAGCTAGCAAAGATAATCAAGTTGCCTTATCCTTACCCTTAACGGAACCTGAAGTACCTGAAATAACAACATCAACATAGGGTGAGATAAAACATCTCAGTGGGTTCACTATCTTAGAGTTCTCTCGGCTCTAAGGGTCATTTCCAACGAAACTCGCATGCTTCACGAACTAATTTACACGAGGGACAAGGATATAGGGAAAACTAAGGTACACACACGATTTCCAAACACAAAAGGGAAATGCCAACCTCAAGTCCTTACGGATGCTCTAGTGAAACACATAGTAACAACTTAGAGACTTATACAAGACCTTACGGAGGAAAGACATACACGCGCTTCAATTCTTACGGATGCTTCCCGTGGGACTCAGGATAACCCACCTCAAGACTTACTCAAGATTGACACAATTAGCATAGCACTTGCCCCAAGTCCTTACGGATGCTCTAGTGAAACACATAGTAACAACTTAGAGACTTATACAAGACCTTACGGGGGACTTATAGTCTACACTTCTCAAATCAACGCCCATGCATACACAACGGATACCTCAAGTCCTTACAGATGCTCTAGTGAAAACACGTAGTAACCACTTGAGACTTATACAAGACCTTACGGAGGATCCCAAAACAAACAAACATAAATCAAACGAGTTTAAGGGAAACCTAGATACCTCACAAGTCGTACCTTTTCTCCATTTCCATTAACTCACAAGTTCCATTTTATCAAGTTTTGGTCATTTGAAATTAGTCGGGTAAAAGTCGGCTCGAAATTAATGTTATTCAATCTTAATAGATAGATTATTCTTTAAGCTTCAAAACGATATGTGGAACGCTCAAAACGACCACCCGAATCATAAGTTACGAATTAAAAGCCAAAGTTTGAAGCTACATGTCTCGTTGAGCGAGCTCCTTCTCGCTGAGCGAAACTCGCCCTGGAACTTTCGCTGAGCGAGGTATGCTCGCTGAGCGAGCTACACCAGTTCAGGAAGTTCCAGCCTTACGGGAATTCACTCTCCCCACACCCAATCACTCCCAAACCTTAACCAATGCAACAAGACATGATCAAACGTATCCATTATCATAATGTGAGTAATTTAGGTAGTTTTAATCGAGTTTTAACCGTTAAACTTCTGATTTCTCTTATGTTTCCAACTAAACCCTAACCACAAACATTTCTAAAACTCAACCAAAATCAAAGATAAAAGTTTCTAACTAAGAACCCACCTCGAGAGATGAAGATTGGCGGAAAGATCGAGTTGATTCGACGGACGGATGATCGGGAATGAAGAATTGGAGCTTAGGGCTTTTTCTCTCTTCTTCTTCTCTTCTCTTCTCCTTTTCTTCTTTTCTTCTTTCCTTACTAACTTTTTCTTCTTTCTCTTATAATCTTTCTATATATATATATAAAATATAAAAGCTTATATTTTTACCGATAAGTCAAAATTAGAGAGTATCCGAAAATGTCTCTTAATCTGATATTTTATAAAACCTCTGAGTCAGCTAATATTAATTAATAAAATATAGTCTTATGAAGTACTCTATTTAGTTCCATTAAATTTCTTAGAGTATTCCGAAATAATATTATTACCAATTAATATTGTCCAGGGCTTTAAATAAAATACGGGGTATTACATCTCCACAACCACACATAAGTTTTCTAAAACTTGTATACACTTGTGGATCGAACCCAATTCTTGAAGAAGAAGATGATGAACCATGCCCAGAACTCATGATTTATGGAAGATTCTCGTTTCAATTTGAAGAAGAGGAATTTGTGCCCTAGCTTTTGGAATTGGAATGAAAATATGACATGATTTTATAAAAAAACACAGCACAATGAAGAAGGAGAGGATGATTGTACATTTCACAATGCCACCTCAGAATACACATCACCATTTTTAACATCGTTAGCATCTATTCGACGGTTTGGACCAACGTGGAACATTTTAAAAACATATGAGACCAATTTGGAACTTTTAAAAGAAAGAGAACCAAATTGGACCCTGACCTATAGTTAGAGGACCAAAAAGGGTATTAATCCATCTTTTTACTATTATAGTCTAGAGTTGTCAAAAATGGACTACTCTGACTCTAAATAGATTGGTTTTGACAGATCTTGAGTTTTTTTAGGAAAAATTATGTTGTAATATGAACTCAAGAATTACTACGTGAGTCCGGTCCTATATGGACTTCGGACCATCCAACCATAAATGAATTTTTTTAATAAAAAGTTAAAATAAAAATCTCATAATATTTATTATGAATGAAATTAAAAATTATATTATTTTAAACATAATACATTTTTTAAGTACTATATTATCTTTTATAAATACTATAATGTATTTTTAATAGAACACATGTCTAAATTGTATAAAATAGGTGAAATGCTCTTTTTGGTCCCTTAATTATACCATTGGGTTCAGATTGGTCCTTTCATTTTTTTTCCGTGTAAGATTGGTCCATTAACTCTTAAAACGTGTCAATTTGTCCTTTTTGGTACTGTAGCGACGAATTTAGCGACTAATTTTTGAATTTTTTTTCGTTGCTAATATGATGAAAATGATTAAATTGACATTTTTTAAGAGTTAAGGGACCAATCTGACACGAAAAAAATTAAGGGACCAATATGAATCCAAGGGTATAGTTAAGGGACCAAAAAGGGTATTTTGCCTATAAAATAATACTCGAACATTTAACATAAGAGAAATTAATAGAATACGAGGAAAAATGTTTATTATATTAATGTATAAGATTTAAAAGCGAAATATTGAATAGAATAAAGATAAATTTTAGTGAGGTGAAAAAAATAAATGTGTTATTTTGGAGTAAGAATATATATATATATATATATATATATATATATATATATATATATATATATATATATATATATATATATATATATATATATATATATATATATATATATATATAAGCCTAATAGACTACCCATGATCCGCACAAACTATAACTAATGGGTAGCGGACTTTTTAGGATTGGGCTAAAAAGAACCCTGAAAAATATGGACTCTAATTTTAAGACCCAAGTCCTATGATTTTTCGGTTCTGACAGACCGTTTCATATGGGCTAGCCCATTTTGACAGTTTTATTATATTGTACTTGATCGTACCTGGAGATCAGGATCCGATACGGCTGGACTCGAGAGCGGGCGGAAATGGTCGTTGAGGAGAAAAAGGGGTATACCTGCAAGGCACTCCGATGCTAAAGTAAGTATCCGAGCAAGAGCGAGAAAGTACTAGTATTAGGGTTAAGAATTGAATACCTGACCCTCTCAAATGAGAGAGTTTATATAGAGGACTAGCTAGAAGACCATTGGTTCGTTTTATGAGGTGCGGATCGAGGGGTCCGTGAAGATAGGAAACGGTCAATACTAACCGTTAGAGGGTCTCCTTATGATCGGATCATTAGTGGTCGACTGAGGGACCACTATTCATGACTGTGCTCGACGTCGAGCAAGGTAAATGGATCAGCCTTTTTGGCCCAATAAGAAGAATTGGGCCGGGTCGGAACAGGATCCCCCCAAGTCATTGCTCGTGCCGTTGGGCAGTGACTTAAAAGCAATATTGTGCTCGGCGGGGCGTGATGTCATGGTCGAGGAACTTCGCTATCGGTCGTCCGGGCAAACAATACGTCGCTCGGTAGAGGAATGTGAAACGAAAAGCTGGAATATCTGGATATTCGCGCCTATTAATGATTTGACGGCTAGTCTAGGGGCTAGCGCATAGGGGTCACGCGCGCGTGCGCACGTGTCCTCTTTCCTATAAATAGGATTTCCAGGGCCCATTTTGACCTTTTCGTTTCATCTTCTCTCTCAAGACTCTGCCCGTTCAGCCGCCGTTGCCTCAGCCGTCGACCACCGTCGTTTCTTGCCGACCACCCTTTGCAGAAGCTCACTCTCTTCCATAATGTCTTCTCAAGCTCAAGGTACCGTTCCTTTTCCTCTCTTTTAGTGTATATAGCGTATATTTTGTAGAATGCATGCGGTTTAGGGTGATTTTACCGGTAGTTTTAGGATTTTAGGATTAGTGAGCCTTGAAGTTCTTGCCACCGTAGCTGGTCGGCTGTGAACCCTAACTTTAGGGTCGACGGAGATTCTGGTCGACTCAGACTTTAGATTTTTGGATAGGTTTTTGTTATTTATACTGTTGGGCGTTCAGCTGTTGCCTCGAGCAATGGTTAGCCAGGGCTATAGCTCGGAACACAATTTTTGAGCTGAGGCGCGCCCTTTCACTTGTCGAGCGGTGGAAGGGTGGATTTGATATTCTTAATCAAATTCACTGATGCCTTTCCTCTGCTTTTCAGGTGAAAATTCACTCGGGAATCCACTGGACGTGCTTTCCGAGGATACCTCCTCGGGAACTACGGAATCGTCTGCGTCCATACCCTCGAACTCAGGAAACTCCTCAGATAATTCAGATACAAGTACCACGGGGCAGTCGACGGAATCGCCTCATTGTCCTGCCCAGTCGAGGATCTCGCCCGAAGAGTGGGTGATGGAAGATTTGCTGGACAAAGTGTCTTCCTTCTCAAGACCTCGCTCGGAGCCGCTGCCCGTTGTTGGGAATCCTGCTGACTGGGTCGTGACTTGTCCGGGAAACGACGACCGCATCTTCTCAGACTTTCGTGGTCGGGCATTTTTCATGTATGAATACGCCACTTCGGTTCTGGGAGTGACGCTGCCCTTCAGCGACTTCGTGAGTGCTGTGCTCGGGCACCTCTGCATAGCTCCTTCCCAGCTGCACCCCAACTCATACGCATTCCTGAGGGCGTTTGAGATGACGTGCGCTTTTCTCGGCGTAGGGGCCACACTTCCTCTCTTCTTCCGTCTCTTTTCTTTACAGCGCCAGGTCGGGCGGGGAACTGACCGGAAGGGGTTCGTGTCTTTCAAGCAGCGGACCAAGATCTTCAAGGCCCACTCAGAATCCATCCGGGCTTTCAAGACCGACTACTTCTTGGTAAAACCTGCGAGTGATGCGGCCGTGAGGGCTATGAGTTTTCTCGGAATTGATACTGATGAGAACGACGAGCCCAGGCTGGACGACCAAGGTGAGGTGATTCCGAGGCGATTATGGATGTTTCCCTTCTCTTGGAGTCATGTGCATTATGAGCGACCAGTGGGAGAGTTTGTCCAGGTGGGGGACACCTTGAATGAAGATGACGCGGCCAGCTTTGAAGCCTTTAGAAAATTGATTGCTTCTTTTACTCCGACCCCGCTATTGGACGGGGAAGGGAAGGTTATGGTCGATCAAGATGGGGGAGAAGCTTTGGAGCGTCCCCTGATCAGTGTTACTGACCTGCTGGCCTGTAATAACGGGCAGGAGATAGCTGACTTTTTTGGTATCTGTTTGTTTATGCTCGTTAAGTTTTTGATTTGACTTTATTGCTCGTAGCTGATTTTGGTTTTGTTCTTCTTTTCAGGTTCTTTAACAAATCCTCTGGACAAGATTCACGAGCGCTTGGTCCAGCAGTAGCGGAAGCGGTCGAGGGTCGTGCAGACCAGACTGACTGAAGCGAGCGGTTCAGGCTCGGGTCCTTTGGTCCAGGGCTCTCCAGGGGCCTCTACCGGCTCTTTGATGAAGAAACATAAAGCGACGGCTACCGTGGACCTGACGGCCGGTGCTCCTCCGAAGCCAAGGCATGGGATACCCCCGTGTTTCGTTGTTCGGAACTTTTTCGAGGGGAATACGATGGATGTGGACCGGGCGGACTCTCTGTTCCTGGAGGGGATGGATCGTCCTGCTCGGCGGCTTTCTTTGGCCCAGGACGCGAGCGCGGTTATGCGGGTCCTGACCATGGCTTGGATGACGGCCGAGGGGTCCCCTATGCTGGAGCGGGAGAACAGCAAACTCAAAGAGCAGTTGGCTGCTTCCGAGGCCAAGCTGGCGGCGTCCACGGAGGAGGTAAAGAAGGTCACCACTGAATCGGCTGAGCGAGCAACGGTCATCGCCAAATTAGAAGTCGACAAGAAGAGGTTGCTCGAACAGAATAAAAAATTAAAAGATGCCTTCTGCCCCAAGGAGGATGAGGACGAGGACACCAAGCATTTGGTGACGAGGGCTCAGTTTCTCGCTCGGATCGACCAAGATATGGAAGATCTGAACGCGTCTACCGAGTTCAGTTTCCAGAATGCGGTGGACCAAGTAAAAGCTCTCCACCCTGACCTAGCCTTGGATGTTGATCGGATGAATTACTTGTACAAGGTGGTGGATGGTCAGATTGTGGTTCCTGCCGACTTGGTGGTGGCAGACTCCCAGCCGGGGACGATTGCCCAGCCCGATCAACCAGCGGAGCAGCCGGTCCAGGAGGAAGCCCGTACAGAGGAAGACCGCCCGGTGGGTGAAGAAAATTAATTTACGGCCTGCGTGCCTTGTAATTTATAATGTATCTTGTTTTGGGGGGCGTGGCCCCCTTTGCTTGTAATTCCGAACAAGTCGGCCTTTTGGTGCCGCATTTATTTTAAATGTTAAGTGTTTGACCCTGGGGGTCGGTTGCATATATTGTTCGTGATAATGCGTCCGTCGGAGGACATAGTTTATTTATTATTTTTACTAAGTGTTTGGTGCTCGTATTTGCATTGGCTAGAAGCAATTGGATAAACACGGGGGAGGATGGACGACCTGTTGGTTAGGGGAACCAATCAGTGTTGGAGGGTTTTACCCTCGATCGGTGCTCGAGCCAAGATAAGGGCTCGGACTCCGTGGCGTGAACGTCCCACCGCGAGCTGGGGTTCTGCCTGGTCGTGGTACTTAGGCGACGTCGGACTCGTTTGAGTATCCGTCCGTGCAACAAGTTTTTCTTTTGCTCGAAAAGAAGTCTTGTTTGATTTGTGATATTTGGGCTGTCGTGCTCGTACCTAGGCGCGCAGTTTTTCTTTAGTCTCTCTCTCTCTTCGCTTGGTAGTTGAGCGAGGTGACTGATTTAACTATAATATTGTTTAAGTTTTTCGGCGTTCCAAGGCCGAGCGAGTTCTTCCCCGTGTAGGTTTTCTAAGTAATAAGCACCGTTCTCGGTTTTTGCTCGAACGCGATATGGGCCTTCCCAGTTGGGCGTTAGTTTTACCTCGCGGGGGTCCCTGTGGTTTCTTCTAAGGACGAGGCTGCCTACTTCGAACGTCCGCCTGATGACCTTGGAATCATACCGAGCGGCTATCTTTTGTTTGAGAATGGTTTCTCGAAGAGCGGCTTCCGATTGAATTTCTTCGACCATGTCGAGCTCGTCTCTTAAAGCTTCATTATTGACGTCTTGTTCCATGGGGAATTCCGTGCGTCTTGAACGGACATGCATTTCTATTGGAATTACTGCTTCGGTCCCATATGCTAATCGAAACGGGGACTCTCCGGTCGTTGAATGGGGAGTGGTCCTATATGCCCATAATACGCTATGTAGTTCCTCGACCCAGTGTTTCTTATGCTCGTCTAACCTTCGTTTCAGGCCTCTCAGGATTACCCTGTTTGCGGCCTCGGCTTGCCCGTTAGTTTGAGGGTGTTCGACTGAAGCGAAGTGTTGTTTTGTCCCTATTGACGCAACGAATTCTTTGAAATGTTTATCCGTGAATTGAGTCCCGTTGTCTGTCACAATAGCGAGGGGCACTCCAAACCGGGCGAGGATGTTTCTTTTGAAAAATCGAAGTATATTGAGTGCGGTAATTTTGGCCAGGGCCTCAGCTTCTATCCATTTGGTGAAATAGTCGACGCCTACAATTAAGTATTTGTTCTGACCAGACCCAACAACGAAGGGTCCTAGAATATCCATTCCCCACCACGCGAATGGCCAGGGGGATGATAATGATTTTAGCTCGGATGGGGGTGCTATGTGCACGTCTCCATGTCGTTGGCACCTGTCGCATCTTCTTACATGCTCCTTTGCGTCGTGCTGGAGGGTAGGCCAGTAGTATCCTGCCCTCAAAATTTTCCGAGCTAGCGAACGACCGCCAGGGTGCTGTGCATTGATTCCTTTGTGGACTTCCCTGAGTACGTGTGGAATGTTTTCCTCCTCTACGCATCTGAGGAGGGGTGTAGAGAATCCTCGACGGTACATACGTCCTCCTACGAAAGAGTATGAACATGCCCTTCGTTGTATAGTACTGGCCTCTTTTGAGTCGGTTGGTAACTCTCCTTTGGTCAGATAGTTGAACACTGGGGTCATCCAGCAACCCGTGTCGCCCACGACGCTAACGTGTACGCAGGCTGAAGAGTGCCCGATACTTGGTCGAGGAAGCAATTTTTGTATGACGGACTTGTTGTTTCCTTTCCTTTTAGTGCTCGCCAGCTTGGACAGGATATCTGCGCGAGCGTTGTTTTCCCGAGGAACGTGTTTGACTTCGACACTCTTAAACCGTTTTATTTCGTCTTTTACGAGGGCCAGATACTCGGCCATGCTGTCGCTTCTAGCCTGGAAGTCCCCTCGGACTTGGCTTGCAACCAGCTGGGAATCCGTGCAAACTGTGATCTCTTCTGCTTCTAGGTCGGTAGCGAGCCGTATGCCCGCCAGAAAGGCCTCATACTCTGCTTGGTTGTTAGAAGTGGGGAAAGATAAAATCAAGGATACTTCGATGACGTTCCCTTCTTCGTTCTCCAAAATGATACCGGCCCCGCTGCCCGTCGGTCCAGATGCACCGTCCACGAAAATAACCCACTTGGACGAAACTTTCGGATCCTGCCCGATGAAGGCAAGTTCAGCCACGAAGTCGGCCAGCGCTTGAGCTTTGAGGGCCTGTCTTCCTTCAAATTTGATGTCGAATTCAGATAGTTCGAGTGACCATTTTAACATTCGGCCGGCCATATCTGGTCGACCGAGCAACTGTCTTATGGGTTGATCAGTCCTTACGATGATGGTGTGAGCTAGGAAGTAGTGGCGTAGTCTTCTTGCCGCGAGAAGGAGGGCCAATGTGACCTTTTCTATCTGAAGGTATCGAACTTCTGGGCCGTGGAGAGCTTTACTCGTGAAATACACGGGCTTTTGCCCATCGGGTCGTTCGCGCACGAGGGCCGCGCTTACCGCTTCGTTCGCGACCGCGAGGTAGAGATACAGAGTCTCCCCCTCTTCCGGTCTGGATAAGACTGGGGGTTCACTTAATGCCTTTTTCAAGTGGGATAGTGCTAACTCACATTCTGCCGTCCATTCGAAAGTTGCTTCTTTACGGAGGAGCTTGTAAAAGGGGAGAGCGTGTTGAGCCGATTTTGCTACAAATCGAGCAAGGGAGGTAATGACCCCGTTTAGTGTTTGTATGGACTTCTTGGTCGTGGGGGTCGGGAACTCCGCGAACGCTCGACATTTATCGGGATTTGCCTCGATGCCCCGCTCAGTCAAATAGAATCCGAGGAATTTTCCCGCTCGGACACCAAAGGTGCATTTCTCAGGGTTGAAGCGCATTTTGGACTTTCGTGCTTGGTCGAACACTTTTCGTAGATGGGACGCATGGTCCGTTTCTTGTTGAGATTTGACGATCATGTCGTCCATGTATACTTCGAGCATGTCTCCGATTTCGGTTCGGAAAACTTTATTCATCATGCGCTGATACGTTGCTCCTGCGTTTTTTAGACCGAAGGGCATAACGTTGTAAAAGTAATTGCCCGACTCGGTCATGAAGGCCGTGTATTTTTTGTCAGACACGGCCATGGGTATTTGATTATACCCCGAATATGCGTCCATGAAGGATAGTAATTTGTATCCGGACGAATTGTCGACCAACTTGTCGATGTTAGGTAAAGGGTATGCATCTTTCGGGCACGCCCGATTGAGATCGGTATAATCAACACACATTCTCCATTTTCCACTAGATTTTTTCACAAGTACAACGTTTGAGAGCCAGGTCGTATACCTGGCCTCGGTTACAAATTTAGCCTCTAGGAGGTCTTTAACGGCAGATTCGGCAGCATCAGTCTTCTCGCTCGACTGCTTTCTCCTGCGTTGAGCGACCGCTTTATGTGTTGGGTCGATAAAGAGGTGGTGACAAGCTGTTTCTGGGTCGAGCCCTGGCATTTTTGCGGCGCTCCATGCAAACAAGTCTGCGTTCCCTTTGAGGCAAGCTTCTAACTGTCGTTTTACAAGTTCGGGCATATGTGCCCCGATCTTGACGCACCGGGCAGGGTCTTCTCCCAAGGGAATCAGCTCGAAATCTCCGTCCGGTATTGGTCGGGCTAGGGCTTCTGCTGGTCTCTGAACGCTCTCGCTGCTATCTGAAAACCTGCAATCTAGGTCGATCGAATCGACTTGAGGGAAAGCCTTGGGTACATCTGGCAAATCCAATGTCGGGGGACTTGGTTGGTACGATATCGAGCTGAGGCCTTTTGATGCTGCCTCGAAACATCTACAGGCAGCGTCGATGTCTCCGTGCAATGTGGCGACTCTGCCTGAACTAGTATAGTACTTCATCTTCAAGTGGACGGTAGATGACACGGCTATCAACTCGGCTAGAGTTGGTCGTCCTAATATGCATTGGTATAGCGATGGGCAATCCACGACAAGGAATTGGACCCTAACCGTTCTGGCTGTCTCGCCCGCCCCGAAAGTGACAAACAGGTTGACATAACCCCATGGTCGGGATACGGCTCCGTTGAAACCTTGCAGGTCTGATCCGACGTATGGAGTTAGATGTGTTTCGTTCAGTTGGAGTGTTGAAAACAGTTGGGAGTACATGATGTCGCATGAACTACCTTGGTCCACCAATATCCTTCTTACATCGAAGTTCGCCATGCGTGCTCGGATGAGTAAAGGAATGCTGGCGTTGGGTGCCCCTCCCAGGAGCTCTTCTCGATAGAATGCGAGGGGTATGGAACCCTCCCTCGGTGGATCTAAAGTGGCGTTTTGCGTGGGCCCTTTAGCGATCAACTGATCGAATTTTCTCTTCACGGAACCGACCGTGATTTTATTGAAACCTGTAAACACCCCAAATTTGCCCTCACCCATTCACGCCATGGCTTGTGGTCATCTCATGTGCATAAACACAATCATATCACCTCATATTACATTTTTGGTTCATTGCATTGGTTCTAGGTCATCTGCACCTAGGGTTTGTGATCTGAGCAATCCCCGAGCATCTTGAGCCATTCCAAAGGCCACCAATCACTTCAAAGGGATCCATGTGTGTTCAAGCATCATGTTACATCCTCACAAAGTCAAAAATGCAAAGGAATCACAAGAACTGGGGGTTTGAGTGGATGCAGAGCCAAGTTTGACTGCACAGTTGACTTAAAATTAGGGTTTTGGTTTCAGAGGCCATAACTCCAAATTTTTTGGTCATTCTTGTTTCCATTGGCCTCTATATGGTATAGGGAATATGCATATCAATTTTCATGAAGAAATTCCATGGGGAAGTCATCTAGTCAAGGGTTGACTTTTCAGACAAGTCAGTGCAAAATCAGGGCATCTGAGGCCCCCAATGACCCAACCAATGGGTGATCTTCATAATTTTGAGTGTATATGGTCTTTATTTGATCATGGAAGAAGGTTGAAGTTCATAAAAATCAAGAATTTAGGGTTTTTGCAAATGTTGACTTTTTGGGCATAGTTGACTTTTCAAGAATGCATCATTTTAGGTCATTTTTCAAGCCTTGATTCTTGATCCAAAAAGGTTTCAAATGGAAAAACTTTGGTCATGAAAGTTGTAGATCTCATCTTTCCCTTTTCAAAAAGTACAAGAACATGATCAAACTCTTCATGAATCAAAAGTTATGGTGTGACAAAGTTGGCTAAAATCATTGATTTTCAAGGCATGCTTCAAATGGAAATTTTGCAAAGTCATGAACCAAAGCCTTTTGTGACCTCTAATTCATTTCAAACCATGACACAAACATTCCTTAGGCCTTAAAAGTCAGAATTGGATCAAGAATGCCCATGGTTTATGTTTGGTTGGCCAAAGAAATCACATGTGAACCATAAGGCAACAAGTTGCAAAACTCATGATCATTCTTCCTACAACTTGCAGCCTTGGATGCTGAGCTTTGCTAGACCTCTCCCTCACCCTTGCTGCGCCAGCCCATGCCTTGTACTTGCCTAGATCATGAGCCATACCTCACTTACACATTTCTTGACTTTTTGCAAAAGGTAACTTACCAATCAATAAAGCACATGTCCAATCATCTGACCAATGAGAGAGAGTTATGTGGACAATTTGCAAGCAAGACATAACACTAAGCAAGGCTGAAACCCTCTCATTCATCACATTCACAAAATCACCTCATCTTGCAAGTTGCTTCGAATCTGCCTCCACAGCCACAAAACACTCAAGCCAACTTCACCACTCAACTCACCTTGCTCCATAGACCACAAAGCACCAAGAACCCAAGCCTGAAACAACCAGAATACTCCATAGCCATTGCTCACCCTCAGCCTGCATTTCTCTTCGAAACTCTCATCACAGCTTGCAAACATCCAAACAAACACCACAGACCTTCTCCATTCACCCTCAGGATCACAAACAACCCCTTTCCATGGCCTGAAACTGCTTAATACCCCATAGCCATTTCTGACTGAGTTGAAGCAGGAGCTTTCGAAACTCATTATCCAGCCAACTTAAACTCTCATTGAGCATTCAAACATCATCTGGGGATCAAGTGGAGTAGATTGCACAAGGAGAAGTGGCCAGAAAGTCCTCAAGTTGAAAGCTCCAAATCTCAGGTAGCTCGAAATTATTTTTTCCAGAAATCATTTTTCTTGTTATAAACTTGTTCCTCATGATTCACTGAGCATCCTGGTGTTTTTAGTTTTTAAAATGGTTTTGATTTGAGTATTTAATTTGCTTCTGAAACCTGCGTGCCCTAGAATTTGTTTTGTTCGATTCATAGATTTAAGGAAGAAGAAATTAGTTTTGGCTTAGGGTTTTAGTTCGGGGGATCATGGGGATCATTTTGGTGTGTTTAGTTTTCATTTTCGTTACGATTTGAGGGGTTTGGGAAGTTTTCAGGTGAGTGGCTCGCCGGAGAAGACGACCGGAGGTCTTCTCCGGCAGCCTGAAAGTGATTAGGGTTAAGTGTCATTAATTAAGGTCATTTGAATCTGGTCCCTTGGATGGACTCTCCCGCGCGCGAATGAAAGGCTGAGATGAGTCATTAGAAGCCCTAATCCTGATTATCCATTTAATTTGTGTTTAAATAATTCATAATTATTAATTAGCCAGATTTGAATCTGGGCCCTTGGATCTGGCGCGCAGTCAACCAGACCAAGCCCAGATCAAATCCTGGCCCTCCTTTCTGTTTACTTTCATTTTTATTAAATTTTAATTCATTTCTTTTTCAATTAACTTGCATAATTTATTAAAAATAGTTAAAAATTCTTAAAAATTATGAAACTTTTTCCTAAAAGTTTTATTAATTTTTAAGACCCAAAAACATTTTTATTTTATTTTTTATCATTAAAAAAGTATTTTTAAATATTTAAAAGATTATTTTTAATTGATTAATGGAAATTAATTAATTAAAAATACTTTTAGGTATTTAAAAATCACCAAAAAATTCATGAAATGTTCTAATACATTTAGAAACATTGTCCAACCTTCAAACCAAATTTCTTTTTTGATCTTGATGCATTTTAAGAATTTTTCATTGAATTAAATCATTTTTTATGCATTAATTTGATCCTAAGTTCAAAAATTCATTTCTGCCTATCTAGGGAGGTTTGGACATTGGTTCTTCTTGCATTGTCTTATGTTTTGCATGTAGTTTCTAGGATAAAATGGCCATGATTTGATCTTGAATTTTCCAATTGTTTGGCATTTCTTTTGTTAAGAACCCTAAAAAACCCTAATAACTTAGAAAAATCATAGTTTGAGATTGGTTAAGAGTTGGGAGTTCCCCTTTGGCCAGTGGTTCATTATAGGTTTAGGGTTTCTTTGAGTGGCATTTTCCATTTTTTATCTTAGGGTTTGCTTCTGTTTTTGGTTTTTGTTTGTTGTTTGATTCATAAACCCTAATTTGGGCTTTCATTTGCATCTTTCTTGCATTCTCTTGCATAACATGACTTGCCATGCCATTCCATGTCTCCATTTGATTCATTTGGCATCTTAAGACATGTAGGAAGCATGTTTGATCATTGCATCACATATTTGCCATGTCATTTACTTTGTGTGCTTCATAACATTTCATGCTTGTTCATGCTCTTTAACTTGCATCATTTGCATCCATGATCTTGTATGAACATTTCCATGTCTTGCCTCATGTTTGCAACACCTCATAACATCATAATCATCATACTCATGCTTCTGGTTTTGGTTTGCATCATCACATTGCATCTCATTTTGCATTGCATTTCATTTCTTTCACTAACTTTTCAGGTGGTAAGTTACTTTGAGAAGTGAATTTGCCTTCATTTCTCACTTTCTCTTTTCATCTCTCTCATATTTCATTTGCTGCATTCTGTATGTGTTTGAGTTTGAGCTTGCTCATTCTTGTTCATCTCTTACCTTCTTTCTTCAAGCAACTTGACTTCTTAAGTGAAGCAAGTTGTTTTTGCTTCTCTTTGCTCCTCTCATCTGCTTCTCTCCTTGGTGGTTCTTTGAAGATCTTTCTTGCAAACCTCACAAACCATAGGAACAACCAAGCATGATAATAATTAGGGTTGATTAGTCCCCCATGTAGCTTTTGCCTTTGTGTCATCTCTTGAGTCTTCTCTTCTCATCTCATAATCAAGGACTAAACCCTAAAGGTTTTAAGGCTTTGTGATTAAGCTTATGCCTGCATCCTTCTATTAGGATGGAGTGTATAACTTTAATCCTAAGTGTTAAACCCTTAATGTGTTTACATCCTTTAATCAATCCATCTAATACTCATCAAGACATCACACTTGTAACTTGGGCCTTGCATTAGGGTTCTAATTCTTCCTTAGAAGGTTAAGAAGGACTAACCCTAGTGTTAATGGACAAGTCCCCCTCAAGTTGTCTTACAAATCATAAAACTCACTTCATCATCTTATCATTAAATAAAATCCACTTAATCAAAGGCTTGTTTTGTCATGAGTTTAATCCCTAGTCATGGATTAAGTTGAGGAGCATTCCTCAGCTTAAACATTCTCATCTATTATCCTTCTATTAGGATGGTGTAATGAGTCTGTTTAATCCCTGATTATGGCTTAACCTCATTACTCAACACTAAACAAAAATACCAAAAACATCTAAATAATCAACAAGTAGGTTAATGATCTTAATCCTACACCAAAGGTGATTAAGTGTGAGAATCTGACTTCACACTTAAGGTATTCTCATTACCCCTAATCAGAGGGAAGATGTGATGAGTTTACTAAATCCATTGGTTTAGGCTTAAGCTCATTAACTTATGACAAACTTTCAAAAGCAATAAAAGACTGAAAACCCAAAAACAAACAATAATCGTCTCCTCCGGGATTCTTCTCTCATCACTTTCATTCATAAACGAGAACTCGCTTCTTCCGTCTAATGCAAGACAGTTTGCACCTGAGCCAGACAGGTCATACACTTGAGCATTGACAAGTAAGCAGTTCACAAGTCAATTCACCTTTCAGTCTCTTTGGGTCGAACTACGGTGTTCTGACTTCCTCATTGCACGAGAGGATACGTAGGCATAACTTAACAGTTATCGAACAAAAGTCTCTGTATATTCCCCCTCCTTCCAGCATTATTCTTTAAGCCTCATGATCTTGGGCATCTTATTCCTGTTCTTACACTGACACTTCATATCACTTATACATCATACACTGACACCTATGCATCCTTTTCCAGCTCTTTTATACACAGATTGCACTGACACTACCCCTTTAAAACACAAATCTTTTTAAGCGTGGATCCCGTCGAGTACGACGGACAATCTGGGTGCTAATACCTTCCCAGGTTGTAACCAACCCCCTTTCTCAGTCTCTCTGGTTCGCAACCGTCTTATCCATCTTTTTCTAGGTTTATGCAGCATTGCCTTTCCTCCGGGATAAAAATGCCTAGCTGGCGACTCTATTCATCCTCCAGTGAGTTCACGGCTGTGTGTTCTCATTGTTCCCTTCGCCGACCGTTCGCGTCTGTACCTTCATCTGATCCCGTTTCATTTGTCGGGAGCGACAGCTTGGCGACTCTACTGGGGATCATCTTATACTGCAACCAGGGCTTCTGGTTCTTTTTGTGGGTTCCTCCTAGCGCTTGTTTGATTTGTGTTTACTGGGGTGTTATGTGCTTATTTGTGCTTGTATTTATTTTGCTTTATGTACAGTTTGCTTCCTGCTTTTCTTTATTGCACTTTGTATATATCATACTGTCATGCTGCTGGCTGGATTTGGTTTTCCTTTGGTGGGTGGGGTTCTATTGAGAGTTAAGGTCCTATACCTGGGACCTGAGTGACACCTAGGCTAGAGTGAATCATGTTCTTTCCCATTCCATCTCGGTCTGGTGCGGGAATATGAAACACGGTTCAGATATGGGTTTCTTCTTGAGAACTCTGTGTTGCAGATTTCCTGCAATGCTAGGGCTATCTGGGAAGCCTGCTAAGTCTGGATGACCTTTAGTATTGACCTTCAGAAACTGAGGTGAATTAGAGGAGGAATTGTTATGGTTATTGTAAACACTGTACCTCCGGGTTAGAAGTGTTTACACTTCTCATAACTGATCCAAGTCTGAGGATCCTTGTTTTAGAACACCACCTGTGAGGGGGTTGGGTTGTTTACAGGTTTGCAGGTACCTTGACCTCAGAATACCCTGTTACTTTGTTTGTTAAGAGTACTCCATGTTGGACAGTTCTTGTGATTCTAAACCCTGGACATATGGCTCTTTATTTGAGCCCCCCACCTTGGTTACTGGATTTATAGACCTCCATCTGGAATTCTTGAACACACTTGGACCTATATCAGAGCAGTTTGATCAGATCCAGCTCAGTCACAAACCCTTGCATTTCATTTGCATACATACTCATTGCATCATATTAACATTTGCTTATTTGTGTTTCAGGGTATCCATTTTCATCTGGTTTTGGTTTTGACCCCATCTTCAGTTTTGACCTGTCTTCACCAGCACCTGCTTCAGCTATCACCAGCACCAGCCAATCAGTGGCCCTTCTCTTCAGTATCTTCATCAACATTTGTCATCATGGCTCCAAAGAAAAGCAACATCACCTATCACTTCTTCCAGCCAGACTTATCAGACATCAGGAGGATCCAAACCCTGATCACTCCAGATCACATACCCTTGTTCAGGGAGAGTTATGGAGATATACTGGACATGGTTATGGATCTGGACCCTTCACAGAGGAGCCTCATCCACACCTGCATTCAGTTTTATGATCCTCCACTGAGATGTTTTACTTTTCAAGACTTTCAGTTAGGCCCCTTATTGGAAGAGTACTCCTCATTAGTTGGTATGCCTATCAGGAGAGAAATTCCTTTCAACCCTGAGATGGTCTTTCCTGCTAATGGAGAAGTAGCAAAAGCTTTGCATCTGGAACCTGTTTTGGTTGAGCAGCATATGACCTCTAAAGCTGGGATCCCTGGTTTTCACCTGGACTTCTTAATTTCTCAGGCTACCTTGAAGGCTTCTCTAGGAGAATGGAAAGCTGTTTGTGCCCTGCTGGCCTTGTGCATATATGGAATTGTGTTGTTTGCAGATGAGCCTCGATTCATTAGCAAGAATGCAATCCACCTATTCATGCTGAAGAACCCAGTGCCAACTTTATTGGGGGATCTTTATTATTCAGTGCATCAGAGGAATGAAAAGCAGAGGGGGAGGTTAGTGAGGTTTTGTGCTCCATTGTTTCACACTTGGCTTCTCAGGCATCTACCCAGGACAGATGCATTCCTAAACCCTCATCAGCAGAGCAACTGGGCTAAGAGACTCACTGTTCTGACTTCAGCTGATATTAGATGGTGCACTCAAAGCACCAAAGGCAGGGATATCATCACCAGCTGTGGACATTTTCCTAATGTGCCTTTAATAGGAGTTAAGGGTAGCATCAATTACAATCCTCTGCTGTTCAGAAGGCAACTGGGCTATGCACTGGTCCACACTCCTAGGGCACAGGACTTGGTTGAGACTCTTTATTGTGAGAACAAGATTAGTTTGGCTGTTGTTAGGCAGGCTGCCTGGGCCTGGGATAATGTTCAAACCAAGGGAGTCACCATTCTGGGGAAGTGTAATAATGTGGCATCAGCACAATATTATGAGTGGTCCCGTGCCAGGGCCCAATTCTCTGGAATGCCCTTTACCATAGAAGATATGCCTGAGTCATCTTCAGCACCACCCCCTGCCACCATCAGTTTGGAAGAATTTGAGAGCTTGAAGGAAAGAAATGAGAAGCTAACCCAGGCTTTGCAGAAGACCCTCCGGGAGAGGAGTGAAGGCATGAGGGAGATTGAGAGATTGGAGAAGTTGAGAGAAGAGCACCTGACTAAGATTGAGAAGTCTGGGGATTACATCAAAAAGTCTAAGGCTGGTGAGCAAATTCTGAAGAATGCTTGCAAAGAAGCCCAGTTCCAAAGAGCAAGGACAGACTTGTACTTGAAGGAGAGTCAAGCCCGGTGGGTCAGGATCACCGAGGCTCGCACTCTGGAAGACAAGAGAGTTCAAGACAAGATAGAGCAACTGGAAGCTAGTGCAAAAGAACAACAAGAAGCCCTGGCAGCAGCCCAGAGGGAAATATCAGAATTGAAGATCAAAGCAGGGGTGAAGAGGTCCAAGGACCAAACTCAGCACAAAAAGCTAACAGCAGCTGTTACGGCCCGGAATCTCCTCATCAGGAATCTCACAGAGCGTCCGGCTGATCCTGTGACCGAAGCACTTCTCAAGGAAGTCCGTGAGGATGAGTTTGGTCTTGTTGTTTGACCATTTGTTTGTTGTTGCTTTCTTTCCATGTACTTTTATTTTCTTGTACTGTATTTGGACCCCTTAGAGGGCTTGTGTTGTAAAATGAACAAGTTGTATTTTTTCCACCTTCTGTAAGGTATTTGTGTTAGTTTGCTTCATCCGAGCTTTCATCAAGCAACAACAACAGCATCTTCAAGGGTCTGGAAGGGTCAAGACTGAAGGCCAAACCGGATACCTTGAGAGCAAATAAGCATAACTGCATTGCATGCTAACCTTTTGTCTGTTTTGTAGGTTTTGTTTTATTGTTGCTAACCTCTGTTGTGTATCTCAGGAATTATTGCTCGCCGCCGGGTATTTCCCCTCAACAGGCCACACAGGTACCCAACCAGAAACAACCTTCCGGGAATTCAGATGGATCAGATGCAGCAGGACCTTACGGAGGTCAGAAACCAGATGGCCAACGAAAGGCTGGAAATGAGAACTCAGATAACACAGTTCATGGAAGTAATGAACAACTTAGCTCAAAGCCAGGAGAGGCTCAGAGCTTTGGTGGAAGGGAGGAATCAAGAGGAGCCCCATGTGGGGACTGCTGGCACAAGTAACAACGAGAGGGTCCAACCTCATGTCAATCCCCCTGTATTTGGACCCCACCTCCATCCTGAGGTCAATATTCCTGCAAATGTCCAAGGGACTGCCACCGCAGCTAGGGTACTTCAAGAAGACCCCCAGGAGGATCAATACACAGCAATGGGTGCTGGGGAAGAAGCTTATGATAGAAGGTTAGATGAGATAGCTGAGAAATTGAGGTCCTTAGAATCTCAAAACTCTTTGGGTTTCGACGTCATGGACATGGGCTTGGTAGACGGGGTCAGGATTCCCCACAAGTTCAAGCCTCCATGTTTTGAAAAGTATAATGGGACTTCATGCCCCCGGACTCATCTACAATCATTTCTGGGAAGGCTGAAGGCCTATACAATGGATGAGAAATTGTGGATGTTCTATTTCGAAGACAGCTTAACTGGAGCATCAAGGGAGTGGTACTCTCACTTGACAAGGGCAACTATTAGGTGCTGGAAGGACCTGGCAGAGGCCTTCATCAGACAGTATCAGTATAATCTAGACATGGCACCCAACAGGACCCTCCTGATGGGAATGTCACAGTCTTCAAGAGAGAGTTTCCGAGAATATGCCCAGAGATGGAGGCAACTGGCTGCTGCTGTTCAACCACCTATGTCTGAACGGGAGATGGCAGATATGTTCATGAACACCCTTCAGGGAACATATATTGACAGGTTGGCAGCTTTCTCTTCCACTAGCTTTGCAGATGTTGTCATAGCCGGGGAGAGAATTGAAAGTTTGTTAAAAATGGGAAGGATCTCAGACAACGGTGCAAGTTCGTCTAGTAGTACAAGAAAGCCTTTTGCAGGCCCAAGAAGAACTGGCGAGACCAATGCCATCCATTCAAACAGGGGTAGGCCCCAGTATGTTCCAAGGTCAATAGCAGCAGTCACCATTCCTGCTCCAGCCCATCCTCAGCCAGTCTATCAACCTCCTCAGCAAAACTATCAACAACAGCCTCAGTATCATCAGCAAAATCAGTACCCTCCAAGAAATTACAACAACAGCAACACCAACAACAACAGTCAACAAAGGCCATTCCAACAGAGGCCATCTCAAGCTAACAGAGTGATCGATCCGATCCCAATGCCATATGCTACTTTGCTGCCACAACTTCTGAAACTCAACTTGGTTGAGCTAAGAACGTTGGCACCTCCGGATCCCAACAGTCTACCCAGGAATTATGACTCCAATGCTAGGTGTGCTTTTCATTCAAACGCACCTGGCCACAGCACAGAAAAATGCAGGGCTCTGCATATGAAGGTACAAGACCTGGTAGACTCCAAGGCTCTGAATTTCGCACCACCACCCAATGTCAATAAGAACCCGATGCCAAACCATGGTGGTCCCCGGATTAACGCTATTGAAGAAGACAAGCCGTCTTATTTAATAACCAGTGTGGGACAGATCAGGACACCATTGGTAGAAATCAAAGCTCAGCTCTTGGAATGTCAATTGTTCCCAGGGTGTGAGTTAGGCTGTGCTTACTGCAATATCTCGGTAAATGGGTGCGATAATTTGAGGAATTGCATAGATGGCCTTATTCGAAGTGGCCAACTTCAGATCACCACATCATTTCCAACAAATCCAGCAATATCGTCAGCAACGGTTTCAGAACCTCCTACAACTGCAACAACCATTGTTCCTGACAATTCTCCGGCTTCATCAACAAGTACTTCATCTGTCATTTCAACTGATCAGATATCAATGAATGTTCCTTCTACAACTCCAGCACCACTCCATTTTGAAGCTCCTACAGCAACAACATCATTTCTTCCGACAATGTCTCCTACAACACCAGCAACAAATCAGGAAGATGTCTCTACTGTTACCATATTCTATGATCCTGAAAACAACTCTGCCTACCATTCAGAAGGTGCTGCTCCCACCAGAGCACCAGTTACAATCTTTTATGATCCACAAACAATTACAGTCCCTTCAGCAGCAGCAATCAGTCCAGTCACTGTCACGGTGCCTGGACCAGTACCCTATGAAAGCAGTAATGCTATCCCCTGGCATTACGGCTCTGACCTGTACTGTGAAGGAAAAAGAATCACTTTTGAATCATCAACCCCTGCACCACAAATTGACAATGTGGGAGGAGGCGGAGGCTTCACTCGAAGCGGACGTCTCTTCGCCCCACCAATTCCAAAACCTACTGCCGAAGCAGAAGCTGCTGCTAAGGCAAAAGGAAAGAGCCCGGTACAGGAAGATCAAGCTGTTAAAGAAGCCTTGAAGACACCCTTCGATCAAGAGGTTGATGAGTTCATGCGAATCATCAAAAAGAGTGATTACAAGATAGTGGATCAGCTTCATCAGACGCCTTCCAAGATCTCTATCCTCTCACTGCTTATGTGCTCCGAAGCCCATCGGAATGCACTACTCAAAGTCTTGCACGCAGCTTACGTGCCTGAAGAGATTACTGTCAACCAGTTGGAAACCGTGGTTGGAAATGTTACTGCTAGCAACGGACTAGGGTTCACCAATACTGACTTGACAGCGGATGGCCGCAACCACAACAAAGCCTTGCACATAACCATGGAATGCAAAGGAGCTGTCCTTTCTCATGTGCTGGTAGACACAGGGTCGTCCCTTAATGTCTTACCAAAGAAGGCTCTGGTGAAGTTAGAATATGATGGTTTGGCATTGAGACCCAGCAACCTGGTGGTAAGAGCCTTTGATGGTTCTAAGAGATCGGTTCTGGGAGAGATTGAGCTACCTGTGACAATTGGCCCACAGACCTTTAAAACTATCTTTTATGTGATGGACATTCAGCCCGCCTACAGCTGTTTGTTGGGTAGACCCTGGATTCACGCCGCCGGCGCAATAACGTCTACCCTTCACCAAAAGTTAAAATTTGAGTGGGAAGGCCAAGTTGTCACAATCTGTGGAGAGGAGGACATTTTTGTCAGCCACCTGGCAACCTATAAGTACATTGAAATGGATGGGGAGATCCATGAAACAATGAGCCAGGGGTTTGAAGCTTTGAATGTGAATGAAGCATCTGCTGTATCTGGTATCTCCATGTCATCTTATCAACAAGCCCGGAAGGTTGTTGAGGAAGGAACTGCCCAAGGCTGGGGCAAACTGCTATCGGTAGAGAAGAAAGAGGATAGGTTTGGGTTGGGTTACAAACCAACTCAACAAGATCAAACAGCGGCTGCAAAGGAGCCCAACTTTGTGAGTGGGGGGATGCTCACCCCTGATACTATCAACTGTCTGGAAGACGAGCTGGAAGAGGAACGCAACCTGGAAAGCTGGATTCGTCCAAAGATCCCGGGGAGCAGTATCTCGAACTGGTATTCCCAGGAAATTATAAGAGTTACTCACGCAGAGTAATTATTATTTCCTGCATTTTTATAGCATGCATCAAAGTCTTGCATCTTGCCCAAGATGACAAGACTCATTTTGTAATCGGGCCATCTGTGCTTTTTGTGCAAACAGGATCAATTAATGAAATATCAGACATCTTTTTGCAAACGAGTCTTTTTCTTTTCCGTTCACTGTTTTTCCATTTTTCTTTTTTGTACAAAAAATAAATGGCAGTGTTTTCAAAATGACAAATTTCACTTTTCTAAGCAAGATTAAAATCAATCACTAAAATGAACAAACTGAACCCTTGCAGAGAGTGCCTTCCAGACAGCACCGACAACAGCACGGCTATGACATCGTATGACTTTGACAATCCAATCAATCAAGCTGATGAAGGGGTTGAAGAAGAATATGAGCTTCCTGAAGAGCTAGCCAGGTTGTTAAGACAAGAGGAAAAGGTTATTACCCCTCACCAGGAGGAGGTTGAAGTGATTAATCTTGGTACAGACGAAGACGTGAAAGAGGTTAAAATCGGGGCCTGCCTGCAAGACTCAGTGAAGAAGCAACTGGTTGATCTACTTCAAGAGTATGTAGACGTGTTTGCTTGGTCGTATCAAGATATGCCAGGGTTGGATACCGATATTGTTGTGCACAAGCTGCCTTTGAGAGAAGAATGCCCGCCAGTTAAACAGAAACTACGCCGTACTCGTCCAGACATGGCTATGAAAATTAAGGAGGAGGTACAAAAACAGTGGGACGCCGGTTTCCTTGCTGTAACTAGCTATCCGCCGTGGGTTGCTAACATAGTACCTGTGCCTAAGAAAGACGGCAAAGTAAGGATGTGTGTTGACTACCGGGATCTGAACAGAGCCAGCCCGAAGGATGATTTCCCTTTACCTCACATTGATGTATTGGTGGATAATACGGCTCAGTTCTCGGTATTCTCCTTCATGGATGGATTTTCAGGCTACAATCAGATCAAGATGTCACCTGAAGACATGGAGAAGACAACATTCATTACACCTTGGGGCACGTTCTGCTACAAAGTAATGCCATTTGGGCTCAAGAATGCTGGTGCGACATATCAACGGGCTATGGTAACATTATTCCACGATATGATCCACAAAGAAATAGAATGTTATGTGGATGATATGATTGCCAAGTCCCTTACTGAAGAAGATCATCTGGTGAATCTACTCAAATTGTTCAAACGTCTGAGGAAGTATCAATTGAAGTTGAACCCCAACAAATGCACATTCGGGGTGCGGTCTGGTAAGCTGCTGGGCTTTATTGTAAGCAAGAGAGGGATTGAAGTTGACCCTGACAAAGTCAAAGCCATCCAAGAGATGCCTGCACCGAAAACTGAGAAAGAAGTTCGAGGGTTCTTAGGTCGATTGAACTATATCTCACGGTTCATATCTCACCTCACGGCAACCTGCGAACCCTTGTTCAAGCTGTTAAGAAAAGAACAGACGGTCAGGTGGAACGAAGATTGTCAGAAGGCTTTTGACAAAATCAAAGAATACTTACAAGAACCTCCAATCCTTATGCCTCCAGTGGAAGGAAGACCTCTGATAATGTACCTGACAGTATTAGAAGAGTCAATGGGGTGTGTGCTGGGCCAGCATGACGAGTCTGGTCGAAAAGAGTATGCAATATACTACCTAAGCAAAAAGTTTACCGACTGTGAACAACGTTATTCACTGCTCGAGAAAACTTGCTGTGCTTTAGCGTGGGCTGCTCGCCGACTGAGGCAGTATATGTTGACCCACACTACCTTATTAATCTCAAAGATGGACCCAGTCAAGTACATATTTGAGAAGCCAGCTCTTACCGGACGGGTTGCAAGATGGCAGATGATCCTCACAGAGTATGACATCCAATACACTTCTCAGAAAGCCATCAAGGGCAGTGTATTATCTGAATATCTTGCTGAGCAACCCATTGATGACTACCAGCCTATGAGATTTGACTTCCCTGATGAAGACATCATGTTCATTAAATCAAAAGATCATGAAGAGCCTATTCACACTGAAGGGCCCGACCCGGGGGAAGAATGGATTATGATGTTCGATGGGGCTGTTAACATGAATGGTCGTGGTGTTGGTGCAGTCCTCATTTCACCAAAGGGAGTTCACATGCCTTTCTCGGCAAAACTCGCTTTCAACTGCACTAACAACGAAGCTGAATACGAAGCTTGCATTATGGGTCTTGAGGAAGCCATTGACCTCAGGATCAAGACATTGACCGTATTCGGAGATTCAGCTCTGGTAATCAATCAGACCAATGGCAAATGGTACACACACCAAGATCATCTGATACCTTACAGGGATTATACAAGGAGGTTATTGACTTTCTTTACAACAGTCAAGCTTGAGTATATCCCCCGGGACGAGAATCAGTTTGCAGATGCCTTGGCTACCATTTCGTCCATGATCAAAGTTCAAGCTGCTAACTTTGTACCTCAGATTTCAGTATCGAGACTTGACAGACCAGCGTATGTATTTGCAGCAGATGTAGTCAAAGATGATAAACCTTGGTTCCATGATATTAAGTGCTTCTTGGAGGATCAAACATACCCACCTGGGGCATCTCCCAATGATAAGAAGACTTTGAGGAGGCTGGCTGGCAGTTTCTTTCTGAACACTGATGGATCTTTATACAAAAGGAACTTTGATATGGTACTCCTCAGATGTGTTGACAAGACGGAAGCAGATTTGTTGATGCATGAAGTGCACGAAGGATCCTTTGGTACCCATGCCGGAGGACACGCCATGGCTAAAAAGTTGTTAAGATCGGGTTATTATTGGATCACAATGGATGCAGACTGTTGTGCTTATGCTAGAAAATGCCATAAATGCCAGATCTACGCAGATAAAGTGCATGTGCCTCCCAACCCTTTGAACATAATGTCTTCACCATGGCCCTTTGCCATGTGGGGCATCGACATGATTGGCAAGATTGAGCCGACTGCTTCGAACGGCCACAGATTCATTCTGGTCGCCATCGACTATTTTACTAAGTGGGTTGAAGCAGCCTCATTTGCAAATGTTACAAGGCAAGTGGTAGCCCGATTTCTGAAAAGAGATATCATCTGCCGATATGGAGTGCCCGAGCGAATCATTACTGATAATGGTTCCAATCTCAATAACAAAATGATGGCAGAGCTGTGCCGGGACTTCAAGATTCAACATCACAATTCTTCTCCTTACAGGCCAAAGATGAATGGCGCTGTTGAGGCGGCAAATAAGAATATCAAGAAGATTGTGCAGAAGATGGTAGTCACCTACAAAGACTGGCATGAAATGCTACCGTTCGCCTTGCATGGGTACCGCACGTCAATCAGAACATCCACTGGGGCAACACCGTATCAACTTGTGTATGGTATGGAAGCAGTCTTACCGGTTGAAGTCGAATTGCCTTCTTTACGAGTCTTGATGGATGTCAAACTGAGTGAAGCAGAATGGGTTAGGTCCCGATACGAGCAACTGAGTCTGGTTGAAGAGAAGAGATTGGCTGCAATCTGTCATGGACAATTGTATCAGAAGAGAATGAAGAAAGCCTTCGATCAGAAAGTCAGGCACCGAGAGTACCAAGTGGGAGATCCTGTGCTGAAAAGAATCCTCCCTCCTCATACAGACCACAGGGGCAAATGGACTCCGAATTATGAAGGACCATTTGTAGTAAAGAAAGTTTTCTATGGTGGAGCACTGATGCTCAGCACCATGGATGGTGAAGATTTTCCATCCCCTGTGAATTCAGATGCAGTTAAAAAATACTTCGCATAAAAATGACCCGCTGGACATGAAAACAGAATGTAAGTCCAGGCAAAAATAGGGCATCCCGGCGAGTTAAAAACAGAATAAAAGACTCGGGCAAAAATAAGGGAAATAAATGAAAAAATGTACACCCGCTGAGTTGAAAAGCCGCATTGGACAACTCAGGCAAAAAAGGGTATCCCGATGGATTGAAAACCCGAAAGAGCGATCCATGCAAAATAAGGGAATAAGCGAACAACTGCACACTGGATTCGTCTGTATTGTCAGCAACTTGGTAAGCTTCAACAGGATCAAGCTTCAATCAGAATCAGCCTTCTTCAGAAAGCAAGACGAGAAGAACGTCATTGTCATACGAGTCATAGCAGGAGAGGAAGCTCCCCAAAGCATCGTCAACACTGCCAGCACCTTGTTTCTCAATTTGTAACAGTCTCCTCATTTCAGGAGATATGTTTCTTTGACTGTATCTTGCCGATTCAGGGCACATGAATTAATAAAATCAGATTTTTCAGTCATGTTTCGTTTTGTATATTTTTATTTGCAAAAGATGTCTGGTGTCTCTAAAAAATCGATTGCATAAGTACAGATGCTTTTCTCCCAAAAATAATAATAATAAAACGCATGCTTGCAGGGAATATACTTACTCTTGAGAATGCTTGACTCCTATGACGGAATCCAGTAAAGGATACCTCGGGACCTTTTGAGCGTCTCTTTATCTTTGCAGGATTGCAGGTATCCAGAACGCAACCTGGGGCATGCAAGTCACGTCTCGGCAAGCTGGCGAATCATTATCAACTCGGTCTATCTTCCACGTGGCACTGGAAGGTGCCCACTTCCCCAGCAAAGTTGCCAAATCAGCATACACCCAATCTCAGCATCTGAAATGCTCTATCCCCAGCTGAGTTGCCTCTTGTTGCTATCCCCAGCTGAGTTGCCTTTCACAACTCTCCCAGCCGAGTTGCCATTTCATCCTCAGTTGAGTACAGGAGTCAGGGAACCATCTCCCCACAGAGTTCTAGCCTCTATCCAGAAGAGCCGCGCATAGAAGATCACAACAGAGCGAAGAAAGCTTCTACAAACCCCAGCGGGGTCCCGTATTATGAGGATATGTCAACCAGTGACCTATATCTCCAAGCAAATGCATCTCATCAGATCTATCAATGATCTCATCCCCAGCTGGGAGGTCCATTTCAAGCAGATCAACCAGAGATCGTCGCAGCGACGGGATCCGAATCCCGGTTTGATATTTTCGCATAATCATAGCATTCGCATCATACTATCCCCTCAGAGCGTAGCATTCCGTCCAACACGGAGCATTACGGCAAAAATCAAACGCATAGCATAATCATAAGCCATGTTCTGAATTTAACATTTGTAAATATCAACCATTCATCAGAATACGGGATACTTTCCCCAAAATCCCCCAGAGTCCCAGCAAAAAAAAAACAGTTGCCTCATATTCACAAATACCACTATATGCACCCTTTGATACCCGTCCGTATCATCACTCCCCAGTAAGGTTGCCTGAACACTCTTTACAAGCAAGATTACCCGTATCACGGATACTTCCTGACACCCGACCGTGTCAAATCACCAGCAGAAAGCCAAAGACACCCTCTTTGCACTCACACATACCTTTATATACACTTTCCTGACACCCGTCCGTGTCATATCCCCAGCAGTCGTCTATACTTTGTATATCAGATATTTGTTTATATTACACTTTTCTCTCTTGGCACCCGTCCGTGTCATTCTCCCCAGCGGTTAGAACACTCATCTATACACCACTCACACTTATACAGGTACTCGTCCGTATCTTGTATACACCATATATATCCCCACAGATTCGGCATTAGTCTTTGTTCTTTGTTAACCAGTTGGTACTCGTCCGTACCATCATCTCAGAACATTGCGTCTAGTGTTTGTTTCTACATGATACTCGTCCGTATCATAATCTTAAGGATGCTCGTCCGCATCTTTAATCCATACACTGTGTCAAACACTTATGTCTTCTTGAATATAGACACTCGTCCGTGTCTACTATTCCCCAGAAGAGTCCCTTCAGATGCAACACTCGTCCGTGTTCTTTGTTAACCCGTTGATACTCGTCCGTATCATCATCTCTGAACATGTGTCAGTTTGTTTCTACATGATACTCGTCCGTATCATAGTCTTAAGGATGCTCGTCCGCATCTCTAATCTATACACAATACCAAACACCAATACTTTCCTTTCTTGGTTGTGAACGCTCGTCCGTGTTCACTATATCCCCAGTAGATCGCCAACAAAGCATTTTTCCTTTATCTAACACTCGTCCTGTGTTATGATAAACCCCGAGAGCAGCCGTACCCTGCTGAGTGGTCGTCCTCCACTTCTTGATGGTCGTCCTCCATCATGCTCATCCGATGGCCGTCCCCATCGTTGATTTTAGCAGCCGTCCCCTGCTAGGTGGTCGTCCTCCACCTTTTGATGATCGTCCTTCATCATTTTATCCAATGGCCGTCCCCATTGTTGATTTTGGTTATCTGGCATTCGTCCTATGTCATGATAAACCTTGAGAGCAGCCGTACCCTGCTGAGTGGTCGTCCTCCACTTCTTGATGGTCGTCCTCCATCATGCTCGTCCGATGGCCGTCCCCATCGTTGACCTTTTCTATCCGATGGCCATCCCCATCGTTGATTTTTATAGGCAGCCGTACCCTGCCAGGTGGTCGTCCTCCACCTTTGATGGCCGTCCCCATCATATTTCCTTTATTACCCAACAGAGCAGCCGTCCCCTGCTAGGTGATCATCCTTCACCTTTGATGGCCGTACCCCATCAGCTGTTTATTTCATTTATTCTTTAACCCGATGGCCGTCCCCGTCGTGGTCCCTTTTCCTTTTCTTTTAGCCCGATGGCCGTCCCCATCGTTGGTTACCTTGCTTTATGAACTTGATGGCCGTCCCCGTCATGTTTCATTAACTCCCAGAAAATTATACAGCTTTAACCCGATGGCCGTCCCCGTCGTGGTCCCTTTTCCTTTTCTTTTAGCCCGATGGCCGTCCCCATCGTTGGTTACCTTGCTTTATGAACTTGATGGCCGTCCCCGTCATGTTTCATTAATCCTCAGAGAATTTTACAGCTTTATCTTGATGGCCGTCCCCATCATATTTTGATTTTCCCCAGCTAGTCGGCCGTCCCCGTCTTGGCTTTACCTTTTATCCCCAGCATGTCGGCCGTCCCCGTCATTGCTTTATTTTCAGCACTTTCCCAGCATGTCGGCCGTCCCCGTCATTGCTATTTATCCAGCAGTCGTCCTCTGCTCGACGGTCGTCCTCCGTCGCCCACACTTCACAATATACTTTATTTTCCTTTACAATCTATATCCCTTTTCTTCTTCATTCTGTGAGTGCAAATTTTGGACTGTCTTTGGTATTCAACCACAAGTTACCTTGTTTGCCTGTTAAGCCGTTGCTTACATCCTGCACAGCTAACTCATGTTTGAATAGGGGCAGCTGTAAACACCCCAAATTTGCCCTCACCCATTCACGCCATGGCTTGTGGTCATCTCATGTGCATAAACACAATCATATCACCTCATATTATATTTTTGGTTCATTGCATTGGTTCTAGGTCATCTGCACCTAGGGTTTGTGATCTGAGCAATCCCCGAGCATCTTGAGCCATTCCAAAGGCCACCAATCACTTCAAAGGGATCCATGTGTGTTCAAGCATCATGTTACATCCTCACAAAGTCAAAAATGCAAAGGAATCACAAGAACTGGGGGTTTGAGTGGATGCAGAGCCAAGTTTGACTGCACAGTTGACTTAAAATTAGGGTTTTGGTTTCAGAGGCCATAACTCCAAATTTTTTGGTCATTCTTGTTTCCATTGGCCTCTATATGGTATAGGGAATATGCATATCAATTTTCATGAAGAAATTCCATGGGGAAGTCATCTAGTCAAGGGTTGACTTTTCAGACAAGTCAGTGCAAAATCAGGGCATCTGAGGCCCCCAATGACCCAACCAATGGGTGATCTTCATCATTTTGAGTGTATATGGTCTTTATTTGATCATGGAAGAAGGTTGAAGTTCATAAAAATCAAGAATTTAGGGTTTTTGCAAATGTTGACTTTTTGGGCATAGTTGACTTTTCAAGAATGCATCATTTTAGGTCATTTTTCAAGCCTTGATTCTTGATCCAAAAAGGTTTCAAATGGAAAAACTTTGGTCATGAAAGTTGTAGATCTCATCTTTCCCTTTTCAAAAAGTACAAGAACATGATCAAACTCTTCATGAATCAAAAGTTATGGTGTGACAAAGTTGGCTAAAATCATTGATTTTCAAGGCATGCTTCAAATGGAAATTTTGCAAAGTCATGAACCAAAGCCTTTTGTGACCTCTAATTCATTTCAAACCATGACACAAACATTCCTTAGGCCTTAAAAGTCAGAATTGGATCAAGAATGCCCATGGTTTATGTTTGGTTGGCCAAAGAAATCACATGTGAACCATAAGGCAACAAGTTGCAAAACTCATGATCATTCTTCCTACAACTTGCAGCCTTGGATGCTGAGCTTTGCTAGACCTCTCCCTCACCCTTGCTGCGCCAGCCCATGCCTTGTACTTGCCTAGATCATGAGCCATACCTCACTTACACATTTCTTGACTTTTTGCAAAAGGTAACTTACCAATCAATAAAGCACATGTCCAATCATCTGACCAATGAGAGAGAGTTATGTGGACAATTTGCAAGCAAGACATAACACTAAGCAAGGCTGAAACCCTCTCATTCATCACATTCACAAAATCACCTCATCTTGCAAGTTGCTTCGAATCTGCCTCCACAGCCACAAAACACTCAAGCCAACTTCACCACTCAACTCACCTTGCTCCATAGACCACAAAGCACCAAGAACCCAAGCCTGAAACAACCAGAATACTCCATAGCCATTGCTCACCCTCAGCCTGCATTTCTCTTCGAAACTCTCATCACAGCTTGCAAACATCCAAACAAACACCACAGACCTTCTCCATTCACCCTCAGGATCACAAACAACCCCTTTCCATGGCCTGAAACTGCTTAATACCCCATAGCCATTTCTGACTGAGTTGAAGCAGGAGCTTTCGAAACTCATTATCCAGCCAACTTAAACTCTCATTGAGCATTCAAACATCATCTGGGGATCAAGTGGAGTAGATTGCACAAGGAGAAGTGGCCAGAAAGTCCTCAAGTTGAAAGCTCCAAATCTCAGGTAGCTCGAAATTATTTTTTCCAGAAATCATTTTTCTTGTTATAAACTTGTTCCTCATGATTCACTGAGCATCCTGGTGTTTTTAGTTTTTAAAATGGTTTTGATTTGAGTATTTAATTTGCTTCTGAAACCTGCGTGCCCTAGAATTTGTTTTGTTCGATTCATAGATTTAAGGAAGAAGAAATTAGTTTTGGCTTAGGGTTTTAGTTCGGGGGATCATGGGGATCATTTTGGTGTGTTTAGTTTTCATTTTCGTTACGATTTGAGGGGTTTGGGAAGTTTTCAGGTGAGTGGCTCGCCGGAGAAGACGACCGGAGGTCTTCTCCGGCAGCCTGAAAGTGATTAGGGTTAAGTGTCATTAATTAAGGTCATTTGAATCTGGTCCCTTGGATGGACTCTCCCGCGCGCGAATGAAAGGCTGAGATGAGTCATTAGAAGCCCTAATCCTGATTATCCATTTAATTTGTGTTTAAATAATTCATAATTATTAATTAGCCAGATTTGAATCTGGGCCCTTGGATCTGGCGCGCAGTCAACCAGACCAAGCCCAGATCAAATCCTGGCCCTCCTTTCTGTTTACTTTCATTTTTATTAAATTTTAATTCATTTCTTTTTCAATTAACTTGCATAATTTATTAAAAATAGTTAAAAATTCTTAAAAATTATGAAACTTTTTCCTAAAAGTTTTATTAATTTTTAAGACCCAAAAACATTTTTATTTTATTTTTTATCATTAAAAAAGTATTTTTAAATATTTAAAAGATTATTTTTAATTGATTAATGGAAATTAATTAATTAAAAATACTTTTAGGTATTTAAATATCACCAAAAAATTCATGAAATGTTCTAATACATTTAGAAACATTGTCCAACCTTCAAACCAAATTTCTTTTTTGATCTTGATGCATTTTAAGAATTTTTCATTGAATTAAATCATTTTTTATGCATTAATTTGATCCTAAGTTCAAAAATTCATTTCTGCCTATCTAGGGAGGTTTGGACATTGGTTCTTCTTGCATTGTCTTATGTTTTGCATGTAGTTTCTAGGATAAAATGGCCATGATTTGATCTTGCATTTTCCAATTGTTTGGCATTTCTTTTGTTAAGAACCCTAAAAAACCCTAATAACTTAGAAAAATCATAGTTTGAGATTGGTTAAGAGTTGGGAGTTCCCCTTTGGCCAGTGGTTCATTATAGGTTTAGGGTTTCTTTGAGTGGCATTTTCCATTTTTTATCTTAGGGTTTGCTTCTGTTTTTGGTTTTTGTTTGTTGTTTGATTCATAAACCCTAATTTGGGCTTTCATTTGCATCTTTCTTGCATTCTCTTGCATAACATGACTTGCCATGCCATTCCATGTCTCCATTTGATTCATTTGGCATCTTAAGACATGTAGGAAGCATGTTTGATCATTGCATCACATATTTGCCATGTCATTTACTTTGTGTGCTTCATAACATTTCATGCTTGTTCATGCTCTTTAACTTGCATCATTTGCATCCATGATCTTGTATGAACATTTCCATGTCTTGCCTCATGTTTGCAACACCTCATAACATCATAATCATCATACTCATGCTTCTGGTTTTGGTTTGCATCATCACATTGCATCTCATTTTGCATTGCATTTCATTTCTTTCACTAACTTTTCAGGTGGTAAGTTACTTTGAGAAGTGAATTTGCCTTCATTTCTCACTTTCTCTTTTCATCTCTCTCATATTTCATTTGCTGCATTCTGTATGTGTTTGAGTTTGAGCTTGCTCATTCTTGTTCATCTCTTACCTTCTTTCTTCAAGCAACTTGACTTCTTAAGTGAAGCAAGTTGTTTTTGCTTCTCTTTGCTCCTCTCATCTGCTTCTCTCCTTGGTGGTTCTTTGAAGATCTTTCTTGCAAACCTCACAAACCATAGGAACAACCAAGCATGATAATAATTAGGGTTGATTAGTCCCCCATGTAGCTTTTGCCTTTGTGTCATCTCTTGAGTCTTCTCTTCTCATCTCATAATCAAGGACTAAACCCTAAAGGTTTTAAGGCTTTGTGATTAAGCTTATGCCTGCATCCTTCTATTAGGATGGAGTGTATAACTTTAATCCTAAGTGTTAAACCCTTAATGTGTTTACATCCTTTAATCAATCCATCTAATACTCATCAAGACATCACACTTGTAACTTGGGCCTTGCATTAGGGTTCTAATTCTTCCTTAGAAGGTTAAGAAGGACTAACCCTAGTGTTAATGGACAAGTCCCCCTCAAGTTGTCTTACAAATCATAAAACTCACTTCATCATCTTATCATTAAATAAAATCCACTTAATCAAAGGCTTGTTTTGTCATGAGTTTAATCCCTAGTCATGGATTAAGTTGAGGAGCATTCCTCAGCTTAAACATTCTCATCTATTATCCTTCTATTAGGATGGTGTAATGAGTCTGTTTAATCCCTGATTATGGCTTAACCTCATTACTCAACACTAAACAAAAATACCAAAAACATCTAAATAATCAACAAGTAGGTTAATGATCTTAATCCTACACCAAAGGTGATTAAGTGTGAGAATCTGACTTCACACTTAAGGTATTCTCATTACCCCTAATCAGAGGGAAGATGTGATGAGTTTACTAAATCCATTGGTTTAGGCTTAAGCTCATTAACTTATGACAAACTTTCAAAAGCAATAAAAGACTGAAAACCCAAAAACAAACAATAATCGTCTCCTCCGGGATTCTTCTCTCATCACTTTCATTCATAAACGAGAACTCGCTTCTTCCGTCTAATGCAAGACAGTTTGCACCTGAGCCAGACAGGTCATACACTTGAGCATTGACAAGTAAGCAGTTCACAAGTCAATTCACCTTTCAGTCTCTTTGGGTCGAACTACGGTGTTCTGACTTCCTCATTGCACGAGAGGATACGTAGGCATAACTTAACAGTTATCGAACAAAAGTCTCTGTATATTCCCCCTCCTTCCAGCATTATTCTTTAAGCCTCATGATCTTGGGCATCTTATTCCTGTTCTTACACTGACACTTCATATCACTTATACATCATACACTGACACCTGTGCATCCTTTTCCAGCTCTTTTATACACAGATTGCACTGACACTACCCCTTTAAAACACAAATCTTTTTAAGCGTGGATCCCGTCGAGTACGACGGACAATCTGGGTGCTAATACCTTCCCAGGTTGTAACCAACCCCCTTTCTCAGTCTCTCTGGTTCGCAACCGTCTTATCCATCTTTTTCTAGGTTTATGCAGCATTGCCTTTCCTCCGGGATAAAAATGCCTAGCTGGCGACTCTATTCATCCTCCAGTGAGTTCACGGCTGTGTGTTCTCATTGTTCCCTTCGCCGACCGTTCGCGTCTGTACCTTCATCTGATCCCGTTTCATTTGTCGGGAGCGACAAAACCCCCGCCTGATATGACCATCGCAGAAGGGAACGCTTCCCACGGACTGTGGGAGGAGAGGTATCCCGTACCGTTGATGTGGTCTGGCAAAAAGAAATCTTCCGGGCGGTAAATGCTCAGGGCGACTTGCATGTTAGCGTCCGCAGGGATTGGCACGGCTTCCTCGATTTTCTGGGTCTCCTGAGTATCTTGTCGAGGATTTTCTCTGGACTTCGTGAACTGTTTCAGGTGCCCGTCTTTGATGAGGATTTCGATTGCGTCCTTGAGGTGGATGCAATCCTCTGTGTTGTGCCCATGACTCTTGTGGAATCTACAGTATTTCGTTTTATCTGTACCGGGCTTGCTAGGTTGTTGCCTTGGGAAGCGTACTCCTGCTTGTTTGAATTCTGAATTGGCGCATTCAGACAAAATTTTCTCCCTAGATGCTAGGAGGGGTGTGTATTCGTGGAACCGACCAATAGGTCCCCGGTGCTCTCGGGGTTCACGGGAGCGCTCGTCTTTTCTTTTGTCTCCTCCTCGACGAGATGTCGAGGGCTCATCAGCTCGGTGTGGTTTGGCGTCTTCACGGCGTCGAGCGTCTCTGACTGAACTGGCCGTTTGCTTTTCTTCATATTGGATGTAAGCTTGGGCTTTTAGCAAGAATGCATCAAGGGTGGCCGGGGTCTCAATGCCGACCGCCCGATGGAAATCGGTCGAGGGACGTAAACCTCGTTCCAGCAAGTACTTTTTCATGTCGTCGGTCGTAGATACCTGGACTGCCTCTTTATTGAACCTTTCGATGTAAGTTCGCAAAGGCTCGTCCCTCCCTTGGATTATTGCTTCGAGTGAAGCCTCTGTCTTAGGGTGTCGTCTCGATGCGGTGAAGTGTCTGGAGAACGTGCGCCCAAGTTGTTTCCATGATGTGATGGATTCAGCTTCAAGACTTTTGTACCACGTCATTGCCCCTTTCCTCAGCGTCGTGGGAAAGAGTGGACATTTAATTGCTCCTCGAACACCCCGATAGTCGAGCAAGGCATCGATGTTTTCGATGTGTTCGTCTGGATCGGTAGTCCCGTCGTACGAGCCCAGAGGAGGAGGTTTCTCTAAGCCTCTTGGGAGCTTGGCTGCCATAATTTCAGATGACAAGGGACCCCGAGCGTCCTCGTCGTCACTGGAAACAAGCGATGATTTGTGCTCATGTTTCTTTGTTTTTCGAGGGGAGGTGGATCTTGATCTGCTCCTTCTTGATTTTCTTTTAGGAGAGGGTTGTGGAGATGACTGACGAAAGCGTTTGTTGCCTGTTGATTCGTCGGTGTTTCCTCTCCTCTTCTTCTTCGCAGGAGACGGAGTGAACTCCCCTCGGGGCTTCTTTGGAGAATGAGGTCGACGAGAATTATCTTCAAGTCGGGCAATCTTTTCACCATGAGTGAGGAGTAGCAAGTTCGTTTGATTTAGGATCTCGGCCAGCGCGGCGAAATCTGACCCCGAAGGAGTCGAAGGAAAAAGAGTTTTCGGGCGACTCTCCAAGGGTTGGTCACGGTCGGGTGAAGGTGATGTTGCCTTCCCTTCTGGTCGGTCATGCACCGTTTCATCGTGTAGGGGAGGCTGGATGTTGCTCTCACGTTGTGTGAGAATCATCCCATCATTCGATCGATTCTCCTGGTTGTCCCGAGCAGCCATGGATCTTTGTTAAACTTTTGTTCTTTGAGGATCTTGAAAGAAGAACGGGGAAATCTTAGCGCTTTCCCACAGACGGCGCCACCTGATCGTACCTGGAGATCAGGATCCGATACGGCTGGACTCGAGAGCGGGCGGAAATGGTCGTTGAGGAGAAAAAGGGGTGTACCTGCAAGGCACTCCGATGCTAAAGTAAGTATCCGAGCAAGAGCGAGCAAGTACTAGTATTAGGGTTAAGAATTGAATACTTGACCCTCTCAAATGAGAGAGTTTATATAGAGGACTAGCTAGAAGACCACTGGTTCGTTTTATGAGGTGCGGATCGAGGGGTCCGTGAAGATAGGAAACGGTCGATACTAACCGTTAGAGGGTCTCCTTATGATCGGATCATTAGTGGTCGACTGAGGGACCACTATTCATGACTGTGCTCGACGTCGAGCAAGGTAAATGGATCAGCCTTTTTGGCCCAATAAGAAGAATTGGGCCGGGTCAGAACAGTACTATATGAGATATTTTTATATTTATTTATTAAAAAGTAAACATGTCTATTTTACTATTACTAACGACATTCAAAACTAGATTTCATGCTTTAACAACATTGGTGAAACAAATTTAACTTGTGTGATCACAAATTATCACAAATTATTGGTCAATATGATTTGATCATTAAATCTAGTTTAATTTAAAAATAAGTGTGTTTCATCGGCTAAAAATAAGGAACTGAAGAGTATGACTCTAATGGCTCTAGAGATGTCCTAGACAAGAGGTCCAACATCTTTCCATAGGACAAATACATGAATGAAGAAAAACCCTATAGTGGGAAGGGCACTCAGTGCTTTGAACGCGGAGGCTATGGACACATTAGACCAAAATGTCCTAACTTTCTAAGAAAATAGAAAAATGGATTAAGCACCACTTGGTTTGATTCTAATAGTGAAGGCGATGGGGAAACTGCCAATATTGTGATGGCATATTCTGAAAGAGATGAATCTGAAGAGAGTTCAACTGAAGAACTAGCTAGAGAAGATCTTCTTATAGTATACAATTTTTTTCTCATTGAATTGTAAGAATCACGTTTATCATCATACAATTTGAAGAAAACCATAAACACACTTCAAAAGGAATTTAAAGAGGATCATTTTACCATCACAGTCTTAAAAAAACAAACGTCATCACTAAACTCCTATCTAGGAAACTTGATTCAAATTAGAAGGACTTTTAAAGAGAGTTCAAACTTGGTTGATGGAATGATAGAGGTTGAATATATGAAGACTGTCTTAGAGAAGGTTAGTTATTCTAAAAAAAGACTGAAGTTCTGAAGTTGGATTACATGTCACAACATTGTGTTTAACATGTTGGATCTCATCATAGAAAGAGCAAGAAACAGCCTCTGATGTGTCAGTACTATGGAAATATGGACATACAATGGCTTATTGCTTCGAATGATTGATGTTAAACATCAGAGGTCACAATGTCATGCTAAAAAGAAGTGGAATTCCAATACTACTTTAGCCGACTCTATAAAATACGGAGGTTCCTCAAGTAAAAGTTGGTATTTTAATAGTAAGGGTACTAGGCACATGGCTAGAGATAAGACATCTCATGGCAATCATGAAAAAAGAAGAATCAAAGGCTTAAGGAGATTAGTATTTCCAATACCAGAAAAGGTTCCACTGAGAAGAAAGACATCTACCAATGTGAACCAACAGAGTGATCAAATGTGTAATATGAACTTCAAAGGTAAAAAATGTCTTATGGAGAAGGAGGAAGGCATCAAGAGTTTGTAAGACCTCATGATTGATAAAGATGATATGCTTAAAGAAATGCTACCATGATTTCAATACAGATGGTCCAACATCTATCTCAGGAGTTTGAAGTAACTCATGAGGATTGTGACAGAGAAATCGAATATTATAGTCCAGTTTATTTAAGGTGGATGTATCATATAGAGAAATACATGAAGATATTTAAAGGATATACAAATAATCATCACCAACCAGAAGCTTCGATCGTTGAAATGCACGTCACAGAAGAAGCTCTTGAGTTTTATTCAAACTATTTGTCAGAAACAAAGTCTATTAGAATTTCAAAGTCTCGTCATACTGGCAAATTTGAAGGTAAAGGTACTTAAGGTTTAAATGTAAAATCAATGGGTTGGATATAGTACTTTAATCACATTTCTATATATTGAATAATCATAGTGCAATTTAAACTTACATAGCTACTCAAAAAACAATTATAAAGAAAAAATATCCTTGAATGAATGACAAGTTGTTGTTGACACGAAATAACAAGGAGTTCATAAATTGGTTTAATAAGAGGATTTCTAATGATGATTGTGCCTCCAAGACAATTAAATGGTTATCGTACATGCCAAATTTTACTGCCAAAATTCCTTCAAATGATGATGAAAGTTTTGATATTCCTTTCATTCCTTATTATGCAACACAAGTGCCTACTTCATATGAAGAAGTTGATATAGATGATGTACATGTTATTCGTAACTATCATCAAGAAGGCTTATGGGAAAATTAACAAGTAAGTATTTTATATTCTTCATTCATAATTTATTGTATATGTTAAAATTTCTAACGATGTTATTTATTAACTATTATTATATAGGTGTTTAAAGTGAAGACACCCTGACAACAAGATAATATTAGATGATGTAATGATGTGTACATTGTAGCTATTTTGTGCCATTTTTGTTTTGATGTAATATACAATTTTTTATTCCTAATGGAATCGTGTCATTGATGTAATATAATTTTTGGTCTAATTCAATTAAAAATTGGATGTATTGTTGTTTCTGGTATGATATGGTTTTGAAATATTCAGGTTAAAAATTTGGGAATACTATAAAATTGAAAAATATATATATAAAAAACAAATAATATCATAACTATTTTTAATTCAACCGTTGTTATAACTAGCGCACTGTAACACCATTTTTACCCCAACATAAAATATACATATACTTCATTTAAAAATCAAAGTAAACCACGAAAGGGCGTCACATTTTATTCAACTCATCAAAATATTTGTGTCATGTCCCGTAACACGGGTTACAACATGTCAATTCAAGTAAATCATTCACTACGCAGGGGAAAAACACTATTTCAAGTCATCACCATAATATTTTCATAATCCAACATATTTCAAAAACCAGTTCACATCAACATGATATAATTCCAACCAGAACTTAACCTATAAAACATAACAACCAAAAGAACACTAAGGTTCACACTCGTTCTCAACCTGATGTTACATGAAACAGAGCAAGACACCATTCCTTACATCTAAACGGAAACAAAAGACGAAAACTTCAAGATAAACTCCACATACCGATAGTTATCCTTTTTGAGTATTTGCACGTTACTCACGTAGAGGTAACATTCAAACAGGCAGAGTGGGTAATCAACATTCATTATAATAAGATAATAAAAAGAAAACAATTAGGACCACATCAATAACATCTTTTACACCTTCATAAGCAACCACCAAAATCACTCCAAAATCACACACATTCATGTAATGTCAACTAGTATGCGTGATACTTCAATGCACGTGGTACCGACTTCATCAACATAAGATGGACACTGGGCCATCAATCCTCTATTAAGTAGCACAACATAAACAACATAGTCACTTCAATCCACACAATTGAATTGAGGCCATCAATAGACCTAAGTCTCAACATAGGATGCTATCAAATGAAGATGAATCAATCCTCAAAATTCAACATAATTCAACTTAATCATTATATTATATCATCATCTCATATTATCGAAAATAGATCTCATTGTATCATGCATCATCATCACAAATCATCCAAATATACAACATTATAATCATATATCAACTACACAACTAAAAACAAGAAACAACAAGTGAAACAATAAAAGAAGAAAAACAATATTGTTAGGCATTTTGTACGAGCATGTTCCCTGCTAGGCCTCTCTCACCGCCTGGTATAGCATCGCCCGACCCTGCGAGCACGAGACTAATTTCCTGCACTACGATTTTCTGCCATACCAGCCCCAAAAACCAGTCTTATAGTGCACAAAAATCACATATAATCCCAAAAACATTTAGTACAAATAACATACAACATATTATAGGTAAAATCAATAAGAACATCACCAATCCTAACTCATTAGAATCTACCCCTTTCCCAATAAAACTCCATCAAATCCCCAAAACCTCAAACCTATCATAATTAATCTATTATGCTAGAATAATAAACAATGATTCTCCCCATACCTTGGAATAGAATCTGATTTCCCTTCCTCCTTTTGCAACTCTCCAACCTTAGCCTCTTGTTCTTCAGAGCTTTCCTCTTTCAGTCACCAAAACATGTATAATGAGAACCTTTTCTCTATTCCTTCTCGTAACTCCCAAATACCCCTAAATAGGCTCTTCCAACTTAACCCTCACTTAACCTCCACAAAAGACCAACCTACTCTTAAGATCTCTAATTCTTTTATTATAATTTAACAATGGTATTTGACTAATATACTTTACATTATTCAAATATCATTATCAATTAAACTACTTATGTCCCAACAACAAAACAACACAATTGCCATATGTTTATAAATAATTTACCAACAATTAAATTATGAATTTCAGGGTGTTACACACACTATCAAGAATAATAAAAGACAAGAATGGCGTTGCTAGGATTCAAACCCATGACCTATAAATTATTTCACAACGGTTGTTTTCTTTAACCGTTGTTATAAGTAGCACACTACCTAACTTATTACCACAATTACTTTCCCATTATGGAAACCTCCATACATATAATTACACGCCACCTAAAAATGGACATGAATCTGTCATTATATGTGTTTCGCAACCGTCATTATATGGGCTTTCCGTAGTAGTGCATGTTACAACCGTAAAAAGACCTCAAAGGTGTGTTTAAATGCTTCTGCATGTTGATTGTGTGATTACCTTGTCAAATCGAGTGAATAAAGGTGAGATGAGAAACATGTTGAGTGCTTGTATTGTTGGAATAACGTTTCCAAGTTTATTGGATTGAAGTAAGGAACCAACATGTTAATTAGAAGAAGAAAGATGGCATTCAATGGTAAGGATCAACATTTTATTTATGATGAAATTTTCAACGTGTAGATACATTACTTGAGGACAAGCAACATAGTAAGTTTGGGTTTGTGATGACACTTTGTCGTTATATAATATTGGCAAGTATTTTTGACTGGACTGGTAGAATAATAAGCAAAAGCCAAGCAAAAATGGGGAAGAATTGAACAAAGTTGCAAAAAAAGTGAGAAAATTGGACTTTGTGAAATTTGAAGAAAAGGAAAGAAAAAGAAGAAGAATTAGGCATTATTCTTATCACGATCATGATGATGGCATCATGGGCACAATGAAGTCACATTACGGTCATGATGGATACCAACGCATTCGCGATGAAGCAAAAACTTGTGACACGTTTTGTAGCTTTAAATAAAAAAGTGAATGCCTTTTTGGGGGTTTTGAATTTTGGAGAGAAAGTGATGACCAATGAGATTTTGTGGATGATTTTGGAGAGCATTGAAAACATTAGAAAGAATATTTTCTATTTATTTTGATGTATACTTCTTATCAACTCATGGTAATTTTTATTGGATTAAATATACAACACCCCTGCAATATAGACAAGTTTCGCTTTACCCCCTGTAACATATATTTTTGGAACCCCCTATAATTTTTTTGTTTCCCCCCTAAGCGTACAATTTGAACACTAAATATGGGGGTAAACAAAAAAAATTATAGGGGGTAACTTTCATGCTTATGGGGAAAAAGACATAGAATTCTAACATTTCAAGGGGGATTCAATTTTTTTTTTTGCAGAGGGTAAAGCGAAACTCGCCTACATTGCAGTAGTGTTGTATATTTAACCCTTTTTTATTTTATTATGAGTAGCTAAGTTATTCTAGATTTGGTCTTTTGAGATTTGAATTACTTTATGTTATAATTTTTATTTAATGGTTCTTGTGCCTAATGTTGTTTATATGTTGACGAGCGCGTAAATTGATATTAGATGAGTATGGATTGTTGATTGTAAGTTTACTGACCAAAATTAGGACAATTATGCAACTTAGTAATCAACTAGGAATAAGTAATTATTAGTTGTGTCTTTTGAATTTACGAACTTAGAATTGTCTGAGTTTCTCTGAATTGGTCTAAGGAATCAAGGAAATATTATGCATATTAGTGAGTTGTACACCAAGGAATTGGGTACAATGGCCTTGTTAACTCGCCGTGGTATTATAACTTAATTGTAATTCATTTGATACACAATTCATCAATAGGTATAATTAGGGGATTTGATAAAAGTATTTAATCGTCTTTCCGCATCCAACTTTACACGTATAATTTTCTCATTCTTTTTTCCGTACCAAAGAACTATTGAAAACCCTCAAATTATTTAGTTTAAATCACATAGTTTTTTTTTCTTGTTTTAGTTCATAATCCCTATGGAGACAAATTATTTTATTATTTTGATGAGACTAGTACACTTGCTAGAACTGTCTATTAGGTGGTAAAGAAGGAAATACTGAAATGTCTAGACGTTGGGGTAATATGCCCCATCTTAAATAACAAGTGGGTTAGCTCGATACAAGTGGTGCCTAAGAAATGAATAATGACTGTAGTGAAGAATGATAATGGTGAGTCTGTAGCCACACAAATAGTAATTAGGTGGCGCATTTGCATAAATTATAGAAAACTGAATAAGGCCATAAGGAAGGATCACTTTTCACTCCAGTACATAGACCAAATGCTTGAGCAACTAGCCAAAAAATTATCATTTTTGTTATCTTTGATGGTTATTTGGTATTCTTCCAGATCCTCATCCACTAGAGGAATCAAGAGAAGATAATTTTCACATGCCCTTATGGTACATGTGCCTACTGATGAATATGTTTTGGGCTATGCAATGCGTCTACGACTTTTCAATGGTCTATGATGTCAATCTTATCTAACTTCTTTTAAGATATCATGGAAGTCTTTATGGACATTTTTCGGTGTGTGGGTCGAGATTTATTGATTGTTTGGATAAGTTGGAAAAGATGTTGGAAAGATGCGTAAAATTCAACCTGGCACTGCATTGGGAAAAAAGCAATTTCATGCTAAAGGAAGGCATAATCCTTAGACATCTAGTGCCTGAACGAGGAATATAAGTTGAGAAGGATAAGATCGAGGTGATAGAAAACTGATGTTGCCCACCACGATGAGAGAAGTCCAAAGTTTCCTAGGACATGTTGGTTTTTACTAGAGATTTATTACAGACTTCTCTAAAATCTCAAAACCCTTGACTGGTCTCCTTATGAAGGACGTCAGATTTAACTTCGATGAATATTTCCTTGATCCTTCCAAAAAACTAAAGCACACACTAATCTCTACATGAATAATGCAACCTTCGAATTGGAGTCTTTTGTTTGAGATTGTGTGTGATGGAAACGACTATGGAGTCGACTTTGTACTGGGATAATGAAAGGAAAAAAAATATGCACACCATATACTATGCTAGTAAGACTCTAAATGAAGCTCGCATAAATTATGCAACTACAAAGAAAATTATTATTTAAGCTGACCATGTTGTCATCAGATACCTGCAAATCAATAAGAATGCAAAACCCATATTGATTTGATGGATTCTACTGCTACAATATTTTTATTTAGAGATCAGAGATAAAAGGGAATATGAAACATAGTGACATATCATTTATCAAGACTTAGTGATTTTGAAAAAGATGATTTGCCCTTAGATAACTCTTTTCTAGATGATGTTTTCTCCATGTCTTTGGGTGCCATTTTTATCTGGTTGTAGCCCAAAAATCCATCCATGAAAGAAAATACTTTATACTTTGTTGTGCTGTCTACCAGCATGTCGATGTGTGGTAAGGGAAAGTTGTCCTTTGGAATTGCTTTGTTGAGATCCCTATAGTCTACACACATTTAGACTTTTTCGTCCTTCTTTGGTACTGGCACAATGTTTGCCAATCATTGAGGATAATATGAAGTGGCGAGAAATCCTACATCAATTTGCTTATGTACCTCTTCCTTGATTTTGATAGCTATATCCTGATGTGTTCTTCTCAATCTCTGCTTGACTTGCGAGCATTCTGTCTTCAATGGTAAATTATGTTCCACAATGTTGGTATCCAACCCTGGCATGTCCTGATAGGACCAAGCAAATACATCGGGAAATTCTTTGAGTGGTGAGATCAGACGTTTCCTTTCAGCCGAACTGAGTAGTGTGCCGATCTTGACTTCCTTTCTTTCCTGTTCTAAACCTAAGTTGACTGTTTCCAACGGTTCTTTGTAAGGTTGAATGGAATTCTCCTTGTGCCTGAGTAGTTTGGAGATCTCTTTTGGAATTTCATTGTCATCTTCCTCTTCAACTTCGAATACCAGGAACTCAAAGTTGGGAGAAGGCATTGGACCACATGTTTCAATGGGGTTTAAAACAGTTAATTTGCATGATGATGATATCGTGAAAACACATTTAGAGAATGTAGAAGAAAGTTTATGCAAATTAGTTTTGAAAAACGTTTTTTTATCTTTGGTTGTTTTTAGCTGTCGCTCCCTGGATTTCCATCCTAGTACAAACGCGAAAGTGGTGCGGAAGAGGTAGAGTCGCCAGCCAGACATTTTTATCCCGAAGGAATGTGAATGGTAATGGTGCAAAAACCGAAGAAAATAAAATGAAGGACAAAGGTCCTGCGAACCAAAAAGACTGGGTTCGGGAGTTGGTTACGACCTGGGAAGGTATTAGCACCCCAGATCGTCCTTCGTACCCGACGGGATCCAAAGTTGCAAATAAACTGTTTAAAAAGGTGAAGAAATGAAAGCTGTTGCAAAAAGAAATACTGGAACTGGAGAAAAGAAAATAAAAGGAGTAAATGTAGGGAAAATAAAAGAGTATGCTCGAACGGGCCCTACCCCGTTGCCTACGTACCTCATCTGGACATGAGGATCAGAGTCTCCGTAGTTTCCCTAACTAGGGGTGGAAAATGGCTTGTGTCTTAAGCTTGAACTACTGATGTCAATGCTCTGGTGTTGCCGGCTCGGACGACGAGTGTGTAACCGTCTTGCAAAGTGACAAGTAGTAGCAAGTTCGTACATAATGAGTGAAGGTGATGAGAAAAGAAGTCCCAAAGGAGAGACGCTTATTGTTTGTTTGTATTTTTAGAAGTTTTTTTATGGAGTATGGCACAAGGAAGTGAAGGCAAATCCTTTTCTAAGGAATGTGTCCTTATTACCACATCCCAAAATAGAATGAGTAACAAGTCCACCAAGAATGAAGAAGATCCTCAAACTTGTTTCCTGGGATTAGGATTTAAATTCACTAACTTGTTTGTATTGTTAAGTGTTTTTGTGAATTAAAGTGAATAAGTGTTTTTAGCTTTTTTCTTTGAGAGAGTGACAAAAGGGAGAGGTCACCTCAACTATTATTAGATGTTTTTTAGGTTTTGTATAAAGATCAGAAAGAGAGAGCACCAAAAGGATCTCAAAGGTAAAAACTAAGGGGGACTAACAATCCTAAGTATTATCATGCATGGAAGTCCTAGGTTGGTGTAGCTTGAGCTCTATCCTAATGAAGAAGGAAAAAAAGAAAAGAAGAAGAAAGGAAAAGGAGAAGCTAGAATACAACTTACTCCTCTAAAGGAGATAAGTTGTTTCTAAAGGGGAAGAGATGAAGTTAATCACAAGATGGCATAAGTCACATCACAAAGACAAATGAGAAATCCAAATAAAAGGTGAGATTAAGACTTGAAATGTGGATATTATCCACACTTCACTTACCATGAGCCCCTACAAGGAAAGGTTAAAAAGTACACAATCAATGAGATGAAACAATTAAAACCAAATGAAATGTAAACAAGCAAAAAATCAATTTAAGACATCATAACCAGAAATAATACACTCCATTCACATGCTATGATTACACACATAAAACCATGAAAGTATTAGAGCAAACAACTCATCATAAAGCATTACAAGTCACTTATGAAAGAACAAAAACATCTATGAGATAACACAAAGCATACAAAGTAAACAAGCATCATACAAATCAAGACCAGAACCCTAACATATCAAAGAGGTGCCTAAGTGATAAAATCAATCATGAAAGGAAACATACAAGTTCAAACATTGTCAACATGAGAAGCAAATATGCCTAAGAAGTGAAATGAGCATAAATACAAGTGTGAGAAGCTTCAAGAACAAATACCTCAAAGTAAGTCAAGATGCAAACATCATACAAGGACCAGGGACCTATACTCATGTCAAAAGGACTCTAAACAACCTATAGGAGTTGGCACAAGTGCCCTCCTAGCTTAAGAAGCAAGCCAATGTCAAGAAAGAACACAAACTAGGGCAAGTAAGCAAGAAAATTCTCATTAAATCAAATTTTCACTCAAAAATTCCACAATTAAACACAAGTGTTCCTCAAACCTATGAAATCAAAATTCCAAAAGGAAAGTTCCTCAAACAGAAGCAAACTAGGGTAATGGAGAGCATACATTGCAATTAGGGTTTTGAAGATCATGCACAAAGCAACTTGAAAAACTTCAACTTACAAATTCCTAAAAAATATGAGATAAATCTCTAACAAACTACATCATGTCCATGATCCAAAGCAAAAAGAACCAAATCAAAATTCAAATTTATGATTAAGATGAAAATTAAACAAGGCAGCATGTGAATTAAAATGAATAAAGAAAAGAAAAGAAACCACACAATTATTTCATGCACAAAAAATAAAAATAAATGGAAAACAAAATTGTACAAAATTAAATAAAACTAAATTTGATTTACATGATTTTTCTGGTGATTTTTAGAAACCTCTAACTATTTAAAAAAACAAAAGCAAACAAATAATAAAACAAAATAAAAATAAAGCAAATGATGAAGGAGGTGCACACAACAATCTATCACAGTTCAAATTCATGGGCCTATAAGCAAGGGGGTGCAAAAAGCACTTCAAGCCTAATCAATTCAGCGTGTCACAAAAAGTCTTATCGTAGAAATTCAATTAAACCAGGAAAAAATAGAGAGCCAATGGATCACATGAGCACCCCATATCAAGTCAATATTCAGTCTTAGGTCAACAAATCAAAGCAATCAGCGCGTGTGTACACAAGAGTTACCATGAGGTGCATAACACATTGCATTATTCATATTAAATTCATAAAATAAAAACACGTGACCAGGGTGGTTCCATTTTAATGTGTTGGCATTTTATGGATCGTCCAGTTCACATATCCAAGGGCTAAGAAGTATTCTTCTTCATTCACACACACAAACACCATTTCTAGAATCCGACGACAGGAGCCCTAGCTCCGGCGCCAGAAAACTTATAGCCAAGAACAAGAAAGCACATAAATGAATGAAACACTCCAGATCAACTAAATAAGACATGTAGATTTCAAATATGAGCTTAGATTTTCCATTAAATCAACATACAAGGCAAATAGAACAAGAACATTTTCACACATCAAAATTTAATTCAACATTGCAAGCTCAATTCTAACTCATTTCTAAAAGTAAATATATCATAATCATCAGCAAAACACGTAGATCATAATGCACACAAGCAAAATCAAATCTAGATCTATGAATTTTTGAGTTACCTGAGATTTGCAGAGCTCAAAATAGATCCAGAAATGCCTTCTCCAGGTGCAGATCAACCTCCTTTAACCTCTCCTTGCAAAATAAATGTAAGAGTGAGCTTGTATTGCTCTAGATCTTGAGATTCGACTTCAACTGCACCACACTTGCACCTTATGAAATCTGGAGATTAAGCTTCAATGAGTGGTAGATTTGTGATCCATGGAGCTCAAGGATAAAGAATATGTAATTGATTTTTGAAATGAGTGAGAGAATGAAAGGATTCGAAGCAAAATGCAAATGGAGAAAAAACTTGAGAATGGTGAAATGTTGGTGATTCCTGATCAAACAAAACCCTAGCTCTCTTATATATGATGTGTATTTTCAGTGTTTAGGGTTTAGAGAGGAATGCATGTGAGAAGAGAGAGTATGGGATAATTTTGCAATTTGGCATGAAGAGTGTGCTTGCATCATTTACTCGTGCTCTCTCTCCTCTAAATGCACATGCTGATCACACATTCCTTCCCAATCATAACTGAAACAATCTTGGCCCTTGGATGTGAATGTACCATGCTTTACTTCTGATTTTGCAAATTTGCATTTTATGAAATACCATGCATTCCATGCACGAATTTGGTGCTTTCTCTTGGGCCAAATAACTTTTGTACAATGCATTGTGATATTATGATCTCATTATGCCCATAAATCAGCTTGGAAATGAATTACAAACCATTTTGCAATTTGGTGAAAAAATGCATTTTATGAAAAACCCTAAAATATGCCAAATTCAAATGATCATAACTTCTTAACCATAAAAGCCATGGTGATGTTATTGTACTTTTTGGAAATGGGATAAAAAGCCCTACAAGTCTCATGTTTGAGGAAAAATCATTTGAGGTCATCTTGGTCATGAAAGAGGCCTTTGAAAACTAGGGCAAAACTTATCAAAAATGGAAATTTTCATTATAAGTCATTTGCCAAAAATAGAAACTCTTCCAAAACTTCTTGATTCTTGAATTTTGACAACACCGAAGTTCTTATTTAACCTTAAGAAGGTCCCTTGACTTAAAACATGGGATTTGACCCCTTGAATTCTCACAGTTGACTTTTTAATTGCACAGTTGACTAATTTCTTCCTCCACAAGTAATGACTGAATTGTCTGGCTTCCTCAATGAGTTTTCTCACCAAATTTCATATCTAGGCTTCAAATACCATATAAAGGACTTTGACCACAAGAATTGGTCAAAAATACAAGAAATTCATGCTCAAAAGCAAAACCCTAATTTAGGGTTTATTTGTGTAGGAAATAGTTGCATCCTTGATCTTCTGATGATCTTTCACCCCTCTTGACTCTTGTAGGCAACTTTGAGCTTGTATAGGATATGAATACACTTTGTGAGCTTCTTGCAATGTCACTTGGCCTTTGTCTTGACTTGTAGAACCTCAAATCCTCAAATGATTGATCATATGCCCAATGCTAGAACATGTGAGTGTTATGCCTCATTTTTCTATGATATATGCTAAGGATATGATGTGATTATGATGTGAAAATGATGATAAAAGGGAGAATGCAAATTTGGGGTGTTACACATAGCCTAGACCCATGTTAATATCTTGTTTTATTGTTTTTAGATGTATTTTTTGTCTCCATATATTAGTATTATCTATAATAATATCTAGAAATAAAAAATATGTTTTATTATTGTTATTCATGAAATTTTAAATTAGTTAGTTAAATCTTTTAGAATAGAGTTAAATATTAAATAATCCCCAAAAAAAAATACTTTTACTTCTTTTTATATTTTTTTTCCATTCTATTATTTTTTTAGATTTCTTAACTAGTTTGTTCTTTATTAATTAAGTATTAAAAAAAGGTCAAAAAAATTGTTGGTATTAGTCATTGTTTACTAGTCATTAAAAAATCCAAAAAAAATAATAATATAGTATTATATAGGAAAATTCAAAAAAAAGTTAGTTATTTATGTTATTTTATATTAGAAAATCTAAAAAATATCCTTTCTTCTTTTAGTTATTAAAATTGATTTTTTTAGTTTAATATATAAAAATAAAAAAAATAATCTTGCCAAATTCTTTTATTAAAATAAACGTCATAATTAATTAATGAAAGAACTAAACTCAGGAATCTAGCATTCCTCAGGTTTTTGAATGAGTCACTCTTGAGGCTAGCCCTAGAGTTGTGTCTCATTCTCTCTTTCATTTCTAAAAAAACATTCAAACAATCAATATTTAATTCACATATCAAATAACGGAGGAACTTAATTCTGGAGTCTAGCACTCCACATAGTTCTCGAATAAATCATTCTTGAGGCTAGCCTTCGAGTTGTGGTTTATTCACCCTCTCGTTCCTAAAATACCGAAAATCTTTCAATTAATTATACGAAGAACTAAACTCAAGAATCTAGCATTCCCCGGGTTCTTGAATGAAATCACTCCTGGGCTAGCCCCACACGTTGTGGTTCATTCGCCATTCTGTATCCAAAACACTTAACAACTCAAAAGATGAAGACATGATTCATCTCCATATGAAAAATATTTCTCCTATTCCCACAAACACAAACAAATCAATCTTATCAAATAATTTCTATCAAGGAAGAACGTGGCATTGCTTGTTGATCCCCGTATCCAAGTTTAAAGCTTCTTCCGATTTTATTTCTCAAAGAAAGAATGTGGCATTGCTTGTCGATCCCCGTATCCAAGTTTAAAGCTTCTTTCGATTTCATTCCTCAAATGTTTGTGGTGGAATAAGCGAGACATCTCCCTTAAAGACCACAACTTGTCTCCTTCTTTCAAATACAACTTAAAACATATCTAACAAGTGCAAATCATTTTCATAATTAATTAATGAAGAATTGAACTCAAGAATCTAGCATTCCTCGGATTCTTGAATGAAATCACTCAAGGGCTAGCCCCACGCGTTGTGGTCCATTCACCCATTCGTTTTAAAACACTTTAAGTAAGATCAAATATCTTTCTCTAAACGAACATCGTTTAAATCTTTCTATCTCGCAAACAAGCTAGCGCTTCAGCCTCCACCGCGAGTAAAAGCCAACGCTTAGCAGTTAAAAAGCGTTTTAAATAATTGTTCATTAAAAATCACCAACCGTAGTCGCATGAACTACGAAGCTCTGACTTTTCCATTGCACAAGGGAATACGTAGGCACATGGATTTTAATCCTTCGCGAGCACAATAATAAAAAAATTTAATATTTTCTCCGTCATATTTATAATAATAACAATAATAACTTTATTTTCCCTTAGAACAAACATATTAACAAACATGTAGAAGACAAAGACATAAATCAACATTTAATCGCATAATTAACTAAGAGGTTCCCGTTGAGTACAACAGAGGTGAGGGGTGTTAATACCTTCCCCTTGCTTAACCGACTCCCGAACTTAGAATTTGGTTTCGTTGACCATTTCTTATCCTTATTAGGTTGTGTCTATATCTCCATTTTCTTTAATTAGAATAAATAGAATTAGGTGGCGACTCTGTTGTTTCTTTCCGCGTCCCATCGCGAGGATCGTATTTTTTCGAGGTACGACAGTTTGGCGACTCTGTTGGGACTAGTTCCATGCTAGAGAGGGTCGAGCCTAACTTAGATAACCATGCATTTATTTTTTTATTTTTTTTCCTTATTTGTCTTCTCTATGCTTGTTATTTATGTTTGTTTATTTGTTCTTTTATCGCTTTCCCCTTTTGCTCATTATTGCTTGCCTGTGGGATCTTGGGTTTATATCACAAGTAAAAGCTGAGCTATGGAAAAAGAAGAGGGAACACCTAGGTTAGAATTGGTAGTTATTAGTGTTAGTCTCCAAGAACTCGCTTCTTTAGGGCCTAGCATGAAAGCTCCCCCAGATAGTTAGACTTTTCTTAGATCTTGTTGCAACGCAGCTAGCCTGTTGCGTGACCTAATTCATGAAAGGGTTGCATAATTGTTTTTGATTGCAAAGTATTATTTCTAGCCAGGAATTTTAAAACAGTTAAGAAACTTGGTCAGTGATCCCATAAGGGGCAATTTCTTTCCATGACCTGTTGAGAATCAGTTTAAGGTTGTTGTTCAGTGGAAGTCCGTCTCAAAGTTGGTTTATTCAGGAGAATTTACAAGACTCATACCGAGGCAAGCTTCTAAGCGCAACATAAAGCAATCATTTTCAGAATCAGTCAAGTTGAAGCAACAATCAGCTAATCTACAACAGTCAGCTTATCTAGGGCAATCCATTGAAAGAATCCTTAATCAACTCTCCATCCTTTCTCCAAGGTCATCAACTTGGTACAGTTTATTAGTGTGGCAGAGGTCTGTTCAACATTCAGCATCCTTAGTCCCCGAGAAGAATAACAACGATCTTATAGTTTTGAAGAATCAGTTTTCCGGTCTTGTCCACTCCACAAAAGAGTCAAAGCCATGTTGTCAGAATCTGCACTACATCATACATCATAACAAGTTCATATAATATGCATGATAAAGTGTTTTTATTCTCATTTTCATTTTCATAGGTCATGTTTTGGTCAACATTTACCTTACTTCAAAAGTCCAACTCACTTGGCACTTATCAAAACATATATGTTTGTCTATCCAATGCAACTCTTGGGTATGTCTGTCATTTCTTCCAAAGCTACGATCGGATTTTATTCCTCTTTGTCATCCAATACAATCCACGGGTGTCAGTTTTTATTCAACTTCGTCCAATCCGGTCCATGGACGTTGTTCCTTTTGTTGTTATTCCTAGTATCAGCAGTTACACTTGAACCTGTTGATTTATCACTTGGAATACCTCATTGGTTTCGTTTCATTATGCCAAGTATATGTCTTTTGTTCTGATTGTTTTTCAGAACTTTATTTCGTGTCTATCTGATTGCTCTTCCAGATATGACTTTACTTCCGATGTTCTTCTGGATATGTCTTTTATTTTTATTTTTTCCCAGAACTTTCTCCCGTGTCTATCAGATTGTTTTTCAGATATGACTTTACTTCCGATGTTCTTCTGGATATGTCTTTTGTTCTGATTATTTTTCCAGAACTTTCTCTCGTGTCTATCTGGTTGCTCTCCCAGATATGACTTTACTTCCGATGTTCTTCCGGATATGTCTTTTTGTTCTGATTGATATTCCAGAACTTTCTTGTATGTCTATCTGGTTGCTCTCCCATATATGACTTTACTTTCGATGTTCTTCCAGATATGTCTTTTTGTTCTGATTGATATTCCAGAACTTTCTTGTGTGTCTTTCTGGTTGCTCTTCCAGATATGACTTTGCTTCTGATGTTCTTCAGGGTATGTCTTTTGTTCTGATTGATTTTCCCAGAATTTTCCTTCGTGTCTATCTGATTGCTCTTCCAGATATGACTTTGTCAATCCAATTGATTTTCCGGATATGCGTTCTAATTTGTTGTCTCTCTTTCCAAGTATTGTTGGATATTCTTTGTCACCTTGATGGATTTCCATAATATCTTGTATTTCTCTGCTTTTATTTATTTTCAATTGTTCTCAAACCTTTTCCCCAGTGGAATCCTGTCTCATAGTCTGTATCATATATAATATTTCCCCATATAACTCAACCATTCATGCATTCATTTACATTGCATTTCATCTACATTCAGTCAAAATTCTAGGTATTCTAATATTTAATCCTCTTCTACTTTGAATGTCGAAAAAAAAAACTTTATTATTCATACATTAAGGTTTAAGATGATTAAATAGGGGCATCTGTCACACCCTAAATTTTGACCGGACATTTTTTTCTTCTTCTAAATATTCATTCATTTGACGCATTTTCATCGCATTATCAATAATTAGTCATTTTTTCATTTTAGTTTATTAATCATTAATCATTTCATTTTCTATTCAATTTTATCATTCAATATCTTTTATTTTTGGCAAAATACTCAAATTGGTTCTTTAACTCTACATCAGAGTCCAATTTAGTCCCTTAACTCTAAAAAGTGACAAAATGGTCCCTTAAGTTTTTAAATTGTGTCAAATTGGTCCTTTCCGTCAACCACCCCCAAACAGACGTTTACTTAGTCATATGTGGCAGTTGACATGGCATATGTAGTCTTCTTCTTCTTTATACTGAGTCTCTTCATCCCCAAATTGTTAGTTGCGAATTCTAGGGTTTCTGGACAAAGAGATTCTTCCCCAAATCGTTTCAAGCAAATTCTAGGATAAAGGCATAGTGATGAAACTGAATCGAAGGGAACTCTGCGATTTATGGTCATAGTGATGAAGCTGAATTCAAATTGTTCCATCTGCGGCCATGAATCAATTCAGTTATCAACAATATGCACACACACATAATATAATACTATACTGAAATTTGATTTTATCACTTGAAATTCCTGCTTTGCTTGATCGATTCTTTCACGATCCAGGCTATCAACAACATAAATCTGCATATAGGCGTATAATAACATAGGTGAAGGGAGGAATATTTCACAAAACCGCCCGTATAGCGTGAATTTTCTTTTCAATGAGAAAAGATATATAAAATCAAGGAAATTGTTTCTTACCAGACAATCATTGTTGTTGAAATAGTGTTTCCAAAGTGGCCTTAACTTTGGCCTCCAATATCCCAAACTGTAAAATCAACATTCTTATTCTCGACTTTCTCCATATTGAAACCTGCAAGGCAAAATAAATTTTTTACCCTATAGAAAAGAGAGTTAATCATGAAGATAATTATAAAACAAGACCTACCAACAATAGGAATAGTTGTTACAACTTTTCCAATTTGAAGCTTATAGAGTATAGTTGTTTTGCCGACGTTGTCAAGACCAACCATCACAACCTGTAATCAGAAGCAGATCAAAATCGTGAGTAAGCAATCAAGAAAACAAACAAACTTCACAGAAAAAGTACTTCATAGTTGATTGATACCCGTATCTGAGAGTTTCCAAACAAGGTGTCTAAAAGCTTCCGAAAAGCTTGGCCCATGTCTGCTGTATATGTATTTGCAATCAACCACTAAGGAATTTTCAATTTATGCTAAGAATCAGAAACAGACAGAGAAGGAATCAAAATTTGGACTTTGAATTTCAACAAACAACACTACCCAAATGGAATTGGTGATGTATCTTCTTACTTTCTTTAATAATTGCTTCCTTCTAAGAAGGGTGATCCTAATGATATATTACAGAAATCACATGGTCCAACCATTGACTTGTTCAAAATATTACACACTTCGTTTATTTGCCCGCCAAGTCAACATGGCATGTTTGGTTGAGATAAAATCCCAAAACCAGTTCCAGTTCAATAGTTTTGGTTGTTGGAATTAGTATCAACCTTCTTCCATTTTCTTAATTCCTTTTACCATCAAAATAACCTAATTAGCTCCATGGTTTCTCTTCAACAGACTAGTTTATATTTGCTAGCTTATTTTTACCACGATATCAAACTACTTCATTTCAATAAAAATAAAGAGGAATGCAGAGTGGAATAGTCTCCATCAATTTTTCAGAATTGCAAACCAGATTATCACATGCACCTGTACATTTCGTTTAGTCTTACACAATTTAGAACATGAAAAATCAATCTAAACACTTTACAACATTTTAAAAACCTCAAAGTAGAAGCAACAAAGCTAATTGTCATGGAAGCAACAAAGATGCAAATCAAACATGCCAGTGCTTGACGCAAGTCAACAATAGCAACAAATGCAGCAAAAACTAATGAAACAATACTAGTTGATGCAATCACAACAACAATGAGCGTCCTCATTCTATACAATGAGTATAACCTATAATCTATAATTTCTATAGCAAAATACAAGGAATGCTTTGTTCTCATTCTATACAATGAGTGTCATATGCTAAATACAAAACATAATTCTAATCTAAATACAAGATTTATTTGTTTTAATTCTTCTCCATAATTTCAGTTCTTGTGCATGACTCCAATATTTTTGCATAATTTATCAATTTGTCCATTCTTCTGCATAATTTAACTTCTGCATAACTTTAATTTATCAATTTCACATCAAAGTTTCATTTTTTCACATGCCAATACAAACAGAGAAAAATGATAGAAATGAGTGTAGCAATTTCGGATGCCCATGATAGAAATGAGTGTAGCAATTTCGGATGCCGACACCGAGGATGTCGACGTTCGTAGAGTATCAATTAATCATCAAATCCAAGAACTGATATTTCTATCAGACATTTTATCAAATACCCTTCGCGCATCCTTCAAGCTACCACATTTCACATACATCACAATCAACCCATCTCCCAATTCAACTCCCCCTCCAAATTTCGATCTTCTGATAAAATCATGAACCTTTTTCCCTACCTCAAGTGACTTAAAATCCTCACATAATTTCAAGAGGGAAATGTAAACACTATAATCAGCAAAAATACCTTGATCCATGAGTTCCAAAACTTGATCGAGGTTACCCTCTTGAAGCAAAGGTGGGGTCTTTCTTCTGTGAGTGGAACGAGAAAAAGCCATAGGTGCAGAATGGGGTAAAAGAATATGAAGATGGGTTTGAGAAGTTTACAGAAGGGCAACCTCAAAACTTTCCTTTTTATGTTTTCAGATCCAACATGACATCCATATGACACATGACTCATCACATATCAGCACCACGTGGACAATTTGGCTGACTTTGACTAACGGTGCTAACGGCAGGGACTAACGTGGATCCTTTTAAAAACTTAAGGAACCATTTTGTCACTTTTTAGAGTTAAGGGACCAAATTGGACCCTGATGTAGAGTTAAGGGACCAATTTGGGTATTTTGCCTTTAGTTTTTTTTTTATTTCAGAGCTTGTTTCGGTTTAGAAATAGAATTTTTATCTCACTTTACAATTTATTTATTTTAATTTTAATTTTTTTTAGTTAATTACTATTTTAGAACATTTTTCGATTAATCTTAATTTGAGAGTCTAATTTAGTTTTATTTATTTTAGATTTAATTAGATTCTATTTTTATTTGGTTTAGTTTATATTATTTATATAGAAATTAGTTTAACGTCTTATTCATGTTTGTTGATCTTAAAGCTAGTTTTGATTAAGATTAAGGTGTTGGTCTTATTTTCTAATTTAATTAAATTTTTTTCTATGCATAACTTTTTTTTTACTTTTATTTTATGTTAGAATTTAAGACTATTTTTGTTTTAGTTTATCAGTTATTTTATTTTGATTATTAAGGATTAGTTTATTTTAATTATCCCATTTGAATTAGTTTATTAGTTTTATTATATTTAGATTCATTTTAATCATTTTAATATGTATATTTAATTAGTTAGTATGTGTTTTTTTTAAATTTTTTTAGTTCAATCCCAACCAAACTTTGCTTTGCATTTGAAACACCAAACACAACAAAAAAATTCAACGGTACATTGTACATGCCTTACAGTTTGCTCCTCTGCATTTGATACATCTCATCCCTTTTGATCAAAATTTATACCATTATAACCAAATAAAACATGAACCAAAGAAAGTGAAAACAGTAACCATACATTACAAACACTTGATTCTAAACCTTTCACCAATATGGAAAAAGATAATCTTCAATTTGTAAAGAAAACCTGCCATTGAAAGTTACAAGACATGAACCAACGGATTTCAAAATGTAAAAAAAGAAGAAGTCCGAACAATAGAAAAAGGGGGGATTGAGAACGAAAGAGGGAGAAACATAAATAAATAACACAAACCTGTAAGAAAAAAAGCTCCTCTTTATTACTTTAAAAAAACACTTTCGGACCTTCATTAGATCCTCTTACAACACTAGAACCACCACCACTTCAAAGATTTCACCACCCTCAATTCTGCTGATCCACCGATCTCGTCGCCGCTCCACATAACCTCATCTCTATCACACCAAATCATCCGCCGTGAACCCACAAAATCAAAAAGAAAGCAAAATAAGTCACCACCATTTACAACCTTCCGACTTCATTGACCTCCATCACACTACAGTGAGACGAGATCGTGATAGAGCAAAGAGAACAACTATGTTAAAACAGAGTCGCGAAAAGAGATCGGTTGAGTGAATGTTGCAGATCATTTGAAGCAGAAAGAAGGGTAAGGATCGTGAATCTCGTTTTTGCGAGAAAGAAGAGGAAGACCGTAGAAACAAATTTGGATTTGGTCATAAAGGTTATTTGGTCCCATTTATTTATTTTCCTGCTTTAATTTCATTAAAACTGTTTTTATTTATTTAGCTTCCTTTTTTAGGAGATTTAAAACTAATATTTGTAGTTGTTTAGGTGATGTCTTTCTTTGTATTAATCCTTCCCTTTTAGACTCCATTGTTTACTATTAATACTTTTAGATCCATAAATTTATTTTCTTAGTTTAGAAAAATTTCTTATATTTAAGAGTTTAGGTTTTTTTTTTAAATATCTAAAAATAAAAAAAAATGGTTTATTTCTGTTAATTTGTTTTTATTTCCTTTTTTATTGTGTAGTTTATTTTCTTATATTTTTGTTTTAAATGGTTTTGTTTCTACGTGAAAATAATGACCCACTAAAAGTTGCTACACACATTTCATAACCTAGACCCGTGTTAATATCCTGTTTTATTGTTTTTTAGATGTATTTTTTTCTTCATATATTAGTATTATTTATAATAATATCTAGAAGTAAAAAATATGTTTTATTATTGTTATTCATGAAATTTTAAATTAGTTAGTTAAATCTTTTAGAATAGAGTTAAATATTAAATAATCCAAAAAAAAATACATTTACTTCTCTTTATATATTTTTCCATTCTATTATTTTTTTTAGATTTCTTAACTAGTTTGTTCTTTATTAAGTAAGTATTAAAAAAAGGTCAAAAAAATTGTTGGTATTAGTCATTGTTTACTAGTCATTAAAAAATCCAAAAAAATATAATATAGTATTATATAGGAAAATTCAAAAAAAAGTTAGTTATTTTATATTAGAAAATCTAAAAAATATTTTTTCTTCTTTTAGTTATTAAAATTGATTTATTTAGTTTAATATATAAAAATCTAAAAAAAATAATCTTGCCTAATTCTTTTATTAAAATACATGTCACAATTAATTAATGAAAGAACTAAACTCAGGAATCTAGCATTCCTCGGGTTTTTGAATGAGTCACTCTTGAGGCTAACCCTAGAGTTGTGTCTCATTCTCTCTTTCATTTCTAAAAAACACTCAAACAATAAATATTTAATTCACATATCAAATAACGGAGGAACTTAATTCTGGAGTCTAGCACTCCACATAGTTCTTGAATAAATCATTCTTGAGGCTAGCCTTCGAGTTGTGGTTTATTCGCCCTCTCGTTCCTAAAATACCGAAAATCTTTCAATTAATTATACGAAGAACTGAACTCATGAATATAGCATTCCTCGGGTTCTTGAATGAAATCACTCCTGGGCTAGCCCTACGCGTCGTGGTTCATTCGCCATTCCGTATCCAAAACACTTAACAACTCAAAAGATGAAGACATGATTCATCTCCATAAGAAAGATATTTCTCCTATTCCCACAAACACAAACAAATCAATCTTATCAAACAATTTCTATCAAAGAAGAACGTGGCATTGCTTGTCGATCCCCGTATCCAAGTTTAAAGCTTCTTCCGATTTTATTTCTCAAAGAAAGAATGTGGCATTGCTTGTCGATCCCCGTATCCAAGTTTAAAGCTTCTTTCGATTTCATTCCTCAAATGTTTATGGTGGAATAAGCGAGACATCTCCCTTAAAGATCACGACTTGTCTCCTTCTTTCAAATACAACTTAAAACATATCTAACAAATGCAAATCATTTTCATAATTAATTAACGAAGAATTGAACTCAGGAATCAAGCATTCCTCGGGTTCTTGAATGAAATCACTTCTGGGCTAGTCCCACACGTTGTGGTCCATTCGCCCTTTCGTTTTAAAACACTTTAAGTAAGATCAAATATCTTTCTCTAAACGAACATCGTTTAAATCTTTCTATCTCGCAAACAAGCTAGCGCTTCAGCCTCCACCGCGAGTAAAAGCCAACAATTAGCAGTTAAAAAGCATTTTAAACAATTGTTCATTAAAAATCACCAACCGTAGTCACACGAACTACGAAGCTCCGACTTTCCCATTGCACAAGGGAATACGTAGGCACATGGATTTTAATCCTTCACGAGCACAATAATAATAAAATTTAATTTTTTCTTCGTCATCTTTATAATAATAACAATAATAACTTTCTTTTCCCTTAGAACAAACATATTAACAAACATGTATAAGACAAAGCCATAAATCAACATTTAATCGTATAATTAACTAAGAGGTTCCCGTTGAGTACAACGGACGTGAGGGATGCTAATACCTTCCCCTTGCGTAACCGACTCCCGAACTTAGAATTTGGTTTCGTTGACCATTTCTTATCCTTATTAGGTTGTCTATATATCTCTCTTTTCTTTAATTAGAATAAATAGAATTAGGTGGCGACTCTGTTGTTTCTTTCCGCGTCCCATCACGAGGATCGTATTTTTTCGAGGTACGACAGGCGCCAAAAGTATCAGTCCAAGAACACGCGCGCAAGACATCTTGCCCAGATTTGCAAATTGACACCAATCTCATGGAATACGCATCCATTTGAGATGAAATAAAGATCAAAGTTGTGTGTTTTTATCCCACAAACATGGTGTAACACTTTAATTTCATTTATTTTTAGTGCACAAAGAGATATATGTGTATGAATAGATAAACCCTAATTTTGGCCTAAGCCTCATGAAGTTCTATTCATGGATGATTTTGTGAAATTGATTAAGGGGAAACACTTAAAATATGTTCGTAAACAAATGACAAAAAGATAGTGCGAGGAAATATGCATGCATTATGAAATGACCAAGTTTAGGCTTACTTGAATGTGGCTGAAGAACGAGCAATTTGATTTTGATGAAGGAGGTGTTACATATGTTGCTTATTGATCTGGACAACTTCCTTGGATGATGTTGAGTGGATTGCAAGCTTTGAACTCCTTTGAAAACTTTTGAATCAAGTTTTGATATCCAAGTTGCAGAATCAATGCATAATGGCTTGGTTGAAGAGTGATTTTTGGTTAGAGGTGTTCTAGAGGTGGTTTAAGTGTTTGAACACCTTATATACATCATATGTGATGTGTTTGGGAAATTGGTTTGATTGATAGTGGCTACAACTCAAAACTCGATGGTGTTTGCTCAAAATGTCAAGTTTTGAGTCTTTTGGAATGATGAAGAGAAATCTATGAATTGTAATGTTTTGGTGTAATTTTTATGATCAATGAGAGTGTCTATTTATAGGGGAAGAGACCTGCTAAAGTGGTTTTCCTCTTGCTTAAGGGCTAAGGCTTGGGAGCTTAGTCATTGTTATGCATCATTACTTGCTACTCAAGACACTCATTTGCTATCTTAAATAGATCAGTCTAGCCTTGGCCAAATTCACATTCTGCAGAAATTTTAATCTTTGTTTATGAATGCAAATTGTCTGAAGTTTATAAGATTATATGATATCCTTTTTTGAAGCTTTTTGGCCCTTGGATCAAGTGATATGTGCTGAAATTCATGAATGCAAAATGGAAGCTTCTTGGTTGTTATCATGAATTTGTAGGTTGGCCCGGGTTTGTAATGATGATTAAGATGCTCTTGACCAGCTGATCTTATCTTCGACTCATAAAATATAAAATTTAAGTTTTGATTCAAAACTGTTTTTGCAAAACAATTGTGACATGTTGTGTTTGACAAGAGATTTCTCCATGCTCAAGTGAGATATTTTCATGCCAATTGGTTCTCAGAATTGTTGGTATGATTTGTGACAACATTGGTGTTTACATGAAGATCTAAATCATCTTGGAACTATATGTAAAAAGCCTCAAAGTTTAGATGTTTTGATTGTTTCTTAACTTAGCCAGATTTTGTCTAAGTGTTGAAACTTTCAACTTATTGTTTTGATTTTGATCATCCTCCAACTTAAAATCCATGAAGAATTGGAGTTTCTTGTAGTTGAATCTTTTGTAGTATGTGATGAAATATTTCATTTTAGCTTTGGTTCACAAAAATATGATGCTTGGATCACAAGTTATGATGCTTGAAGTAGGGTACATGCACACTTTTTCTCATAACTTAGAAAAAATTTCAAATTTCTTAGTTAGCCCCTTTTACAAGTTATCTTCAAATTCTTTATTTTTTGTGACCAAATGCATTCATGGACCATATATTCTTGTAATATAGGTCATGTGGATTATTTTAGGTCAAAAATTCAAACTTTGACTTTTTGGTCTATATTAAAATAAAATTACATTGGATACCCTGATTTTTGATTTTTTTTACTGGCATCCTCTGAGGTATTTCAAACTTATGAATGGACTTACCAGGTGTATGTGAGCTATTTAAAACATTCCCTATGGTATTTTTTACATATGTCCATATGAAAATTTCAACTTTGGGTTCCCCGAACAGTCAAAACCCTTATTTGGCACTATGAAACCCTAATTTTGGGATTCTTAATCTCTGCATCCTTTGATCCCGATTCACACTTGTATATGGTCTATTAGGATTGTTTTGAGCTTCTTGAATGACATGTGGAGGTCTTGGTTCATTTTCCCATGAAAATATTCCTCTAGAGGGCACACTCGATTGAAAACCCTAATTTGTGAAACAAAGGCCTCGAGGCTCATATCACTGAAAATTTGTGCAATCTTTGCATGAATCTTCACCATTTGAGATTTCCTGATCCTTTGAGGATGTTTGAAAGGTTGAAAATATTAGGAATTTATGATTGATCTTTTTCCTGAATCCTCTGAGGAGCTTAGGAATCCTGATTTACTGCGGGGATGTGACCCAGTAAACTCCAACATTGTACATTGAGATAATGGAGGTGTGGGTATATTAGGGTTAAAACTTAGGGTATGACACCAAGCTGGAATCTCCAGTGATCCCGTCTTCAAAGCTTTCAGTAACTTCGAAGTTTCCAACATTCCTTTCGTCAAAGCCCTCAATGGCGTTGGTCATAAGTTTTCTCAATTCACCAACGTCAAGATCATCAGTAACCTTGAGTAGAACATCATTATTGAGGAAATCATTAGTGATCTCCCCCATATTGATCTAATCATCAAAGCCATCAGCAACTTCGACCATGTTCACTTTAGTATAATGTGCATCAACCATTTGTAGAGGGTCTGAATCAATCTTCATTTGGCCTTTGATTTTCTCTCCAAACTTCAGCCTGCCCTCCTGGATAGCATTTTGCACCAAATCCCTGAAAAGAAAACATTGAGAAGTTTTATGACCCAAAAAATTATGGTATTTGCAAAAACCTCTCTTTTTCCTTTGTTTTAAAGGTGGCATTTTAGCGCCTGGAGGCAATATCATTTTTCTATCCTTAACTAACAAATCGAATATTTCGTCACACTTGGTGATGTTGAAAGTGTATGTTTTCCTTGGAAATCCTTCTTTAGTTTTGACAGGATTTTTTTTCCATTCGAAGAAGCTATCAATTTGCAAGAGTATAGTGGACCCTTCATGAGTTCAGCAAGATCTGTTTCATTTTCGTCAAACTGCAAAGGTTCATCATATAATTCTTCGATTCCCTCATTGTATTCTACATAAGCTATCTTTTTGTTCTTACTTTCTCTAGCCTTTTCGTCTTTCAAACGCTCTAGTTGTTGAACCCTATCGGCCAATTGGGCTATATCCCTCAAATATTGGGTGTACATTTTGACTAGTTCACTTTCTTGAACTTGGGTAAAACATCTAGCCTTAAGTAATCGAAACCTATTAAGGTAATCGTCTATTGGCTCAGTGAATTTTCATTTGATGCTAGCCAATTCTGTAAGACTAATCTTAGTTGGTCATATATAGAATTATTCATGGAACAAACGTTCTAACTGATTCAAGTTACAAATCAAATTAGGTGGCAAGGTTGTAAACCACATGAAAGCCTTCTTAGTGAGAGAACTAGGGAATACTTAACCCCAAGGCTTTCATCATTAGAAATCTCTCATGCTTCGATCAGATAACGGGCTACATGTTCGACAGTAGACTCAGTAGTATCGCCTAAAAATTTAATGAATTTTGGGACCTTCATCCTAAGGGGTAATTCTGACTGAAGTATATAGTCGACTATTAGTGATGTAAAGTTTGGTCTAGAAAAACCCATATTCATTTCGTTTCGAGCCATTATCCTTTCGACCATGGCTGCTAGGTTATTATTTGTCGCTATGTTGTTACGTCGAACTTGTTGTACAACATTATCATCATTTTGGTTTCTATTTACTAATACTACCCATTGTTCCCTCTCTTTAGGAATCAGTATCCGATTTCTATAAAGTTCGATCCTGGGTGGTTCGAATATCTCCTGGTTCCCTAGGCTTACCTACTGGACATTATCTCTTATTTCTACACCTTAGATTTCTTGAATGTATTCCATTATTAGGTGTCGAATAGGAACAAGTACGCCCATAAATTCTACTATACACTCCCTTTGGGATGCAAATTATTGGTTAGTTTGAGTGGTGTTTTAGATCAAAGGCTGGAAAATCTCTCCCATAGTTTGGGATAATGTTTGTACCATTTGTATGTTACTTTCGTCCATAGGTTGTCTCAAATATGCTACAGAAGTATTTGTCAAATTAGGCCCTTGGATGGAATACCCTAGCCCTATAGTTTATCTATTTCAACCCATGTTTATTCCAGATCCCGATTCTTGCAATGGCGAAGAAACTATATTCTTTGAAAACACTAGGGGAGCATTATGCAGGCTTTGCATCACCGAAGTTGACATGCCATATGCTGGATTCCTAGGCAATGCATGTGAAAACCATGGGGGAGGGAAAAGTTTATACGTCGAAGTCCCTGGTGGTGGAGTTTAAGGATTAACCCCAATGTATTCCAACACAAGCTGAGTATAATCTCTTGTATATGTTGCCCCTAGCCCTTCCATCGAAGGTATTGGTTCAGATATAATGGCTGGCGCTGTTGATCCTCATGTCGAAGGGATAGGGGGTTGCACCATGTCACTTCTCGGTATATCCATAGGATTGGTGGTACTAGGTTGAGGAATTACTTGATTGCAGATTCGACCCACTCAATTGAGGATTATAATAATTTGGATTTATTTGACTATATGACATTTTCCTCGTATTTCTTTTCTTTGGTATGTATTCGTTTGCAGTGGCTACTTTTCCACTTCTTAAATGCATGCAACGAACTTTTACATGTTCAAGACCGATGAATACAAAATTTTATAAAAGTTATAAATCTTTGATCAAAATGTTATAGCACCGTCCCATTGGGCGTGCCAATTTGTTTACCTTGAAAAATGGAAAACAACCGTCGATCTTCCAAATCTAACTTTGGTGACTAACATGATCGATCAGATTGATCGTTGGATATGTTCTATAAGTTCTTTTGTTTAAAGTTTGGTAAAATGTAATAAACACTTCGACAGTGTTCATGAAAATTATCTAAAGTTGAAATGTAAAAATTTAAAGGAAAAGAAGACTCAAAAGTGTTTAAATTTGAAAGCAATAAAGGAAAGAAAGTAAACGAAAGCAACTAAATTGTATGAAAGGTAACTTACATGAAAAGTAAAAAAAACAAGATAAACTCTTGAATGAAGAATTTAATAAAATGCAGAAAAAGAAACTTGGATAAAATAGAAAGATGTTCTTAAAGAAAAATGATTAAATTGCATTCAAAAGATAACAGGTGGTGTTTGTAACGCCCCGATTTGATAATTCCCATTTTGTTGGAGTCTTTTATTTTAATTGAGTAATTATTATTTTGTTTGTGAAATTAATATGATGATATGATATGTTGAGGAATTAATGTGATTTTTACCGTTTTATGAATTTTCGGTTAAAAATTGGATAAAAGAGTATTTTAGACTTTTGTTAATTAGTGATAAGTTAGAATTAGTAGAATTGGTATTTTTGTGAGAGAATTGATATTTGGTTGGAAAGAGTAGAAAATAGAAATAGGAGAAAGAAAATATACAAGAGTGAGAAAGAGTGAAATAGAAAAGTTGGTAAGAAGAGAAAGAAAAAGAGAAGAAAGAAAAAGGGAGAAGAGAAAAAGAAGAGAAAAGAGAAAAGTTGGAAAAGCTTAAAGATTGCTCCAAGAAATCGAAATAATCGGGTAAGGGTGTGAAATATTGTTATCTTAATATTGTGTATGATTATGTATGTGTTTGATTGGTTGAGTTTTGGTTTTAATGAAAGTTAGAGAAGATGAATAGTTAGGGTTTTAGTGGAAATGTGAGAAATTGGAAGATTAATCGGTTAGAAATCGTTACAGTCGAAGTATGATGTTAGATACATGTTATTGATCATGTTTATTGGAGTTTTGGTGGAATTTTGGAGTGAAAAAGTTGATTGTTCGCAGCTGGTATTTTGCTGAAATCGTAGTGGTCGCTCAGCGAGCTACCCCTCGCTCAGCGAAAGTTCCAGGGTGATTTTCGCTCAGCGAGCGTCCGTCGCTCAGCGCGCCTGGGAGGATTTTTGGGTTCTTACGTTTTGTTTCGTAACTTAAGTTTCGGGTATTCATTTTTAGCGATCCTTATATCAATTCGAAGCTAGAAACATGTAGAATCTATTGACGCTAAAATATGTAATGTGTAGCCGACTTTTACCCGACTTTTTCGATAAAACGTAATTATGTTAATTATGGAATTGTGGGTTTGATTGTTGTGTTGTGGCCGTTTGGCAAGTAGATACATTGCTTGAATTAAATGCGAATGTATGTTAATTGTATGAGATGAATGCATAACTATATTGTGAATATGTATGCATTTTCAAGAATGTTGTGTGTAATTTTGCATGTAAGCATAATGTATGCATTCTTGTGATGTGGGGTTCTTTGTGAATTCGTTGTAGCATCGTGTGCTCATGTGGAGTGTGAGCGATGACTATAACAAGATCGTGTGCCCATGTGGGGTGTGAGCGATCGGATTGTGTGCCCATGTGGGGTGTGAGCAATCCAGAAACATCGTATGCCCGTGTGGGGTGTGAGCGATGGGTGATTTATTCACATTAATTGTGTGCCCGTGTGGGGTGTGAGCAATCAGATTGTGTGCCCGTGTGGGGTGTGAGAAATCCATAAACATTGTGTGCCCATGTGGAGTGTGAGCAATGGGTGAATATTGTGTGCCCGACGGGGAGTTACTTTAGGTAACAAGCGATGATTCCATTTGGTTCCTGAGAGAACCTGCTGAAATGTTGAGTCTGTACCGCATTGCATCTGCATAGAGTCGTGTGTCGGTCTCTATGAGTTGCATTTTATCATTTTAATTATGATATGCAGAAATAAACATGAATGTGTAAATGTTTATTTGAAGTATTATGGAGATGATAATATGTGTGATGAAACATACTTGATTGTATATATGCATGTTTGATATGTATATGTAAGTGGTTTATACATTTGTAATGTATATGTGTGATTAAACATAGCTAGACGTATGTTTATGCGGAATGAATAGAATTGAGGAATAGACATAAATGATGTAAGTTTATGTGAATTGACGCATGATGTGCATGCTTGATTTTGTGTATGTACACGTTGCGATGTGTATAGGTGATGAGGAATGAAATGTGTGGTGAGAATATGTTTTATGTGCATTTTTATATGTTGAGATATATAATTATATGCAATGTTATCATGATAATGTTTCTCACCCTCCTGCTGTTTTATGATGCTCTATGAGGCATTGCAAAGTAGGTTGCTGGATGATATTTTGTGAAGTTCGTCTTCATCTTTTTGGTCGATCGGCTCTGATATGTAGCACCGGGTAGCTAGGGTGGGCTTGATGCCTTTTTGTGAATATATTTGTATATGTATTTTGATGCGATATGTTTTATGTAAACATGAAGTATTTTGGTGATTCAAACTTGCAGATATATTTATGATAAATATATAAGTTTGAAATTGTTATGTTTTGTTTCCGCTGTTTAATGAATTGATGAATCTGGGTGTAAGGATGAAATCCTTGTGTATGTAAGTTACCTCGTTTGTTGCATATCTTTATTGAGCAGGTGTTGTATATTTTTAAATTCAAGTATAATGTGACATTGCTCTTTTATACCGTTTTTCAAATATACTCTGATGAAATTTTAATATGTGCCTAAGTGAATTAATTGCTTATTTGGGGTATAGAAATGGGGTGTTACAATGTTCATCACGTACATTCTCACACAACTTGTTTCTCTACGCTGGTACTTTGAGTAAATTTGAGAAACTTGTACAAATTGATTTTCACACACCGAATCCTATTGCTGAGATCCTTACTTATAATACTCTAACTAACTGCCATTAACAACCTAATCACCAAAACCACAAAAAGTATCACCTTGCATGTCTTTGACTCTTTGATGTACGCCACTTGTCTCTTTAGGAACGGATAAGAAACCAACTTTACCTCCTAAATTTGATTTCAAATCCTTTCGCGTCTAATGCTTTCAGAAGCATTTGTCGAATAACATTTCCAATTATTTATAAATATTTCTAAGTCCATAAATGATCTTTCCCAGACGCGGGTGTAACTTTGACTTGGATTCTCAACATAACTTCAATTGAAGCCTTTTTATTCTCCTTAAAGAATATAATCCTTGGATTACTTCTCTTTAAGAATAATATGAGCATCAAAATTAAGAGCTAATAGAAGGTATAGGAGATTGATTGGAAAGTTAAATTATCTAAGTCAATTTTTAAATTCTCCTTGTCAGGAACACACAGATGTTATTGTCTGAATTTTGTGATACATCAAAGTGCTCCATGAAAATGTCTCTTGTATGAAGATAAATGGCATACTTAGATAGTTTGATACTCTAATGTTGATTTAGGATAATCATCCAATTGATGGACGATCCACCCCTGCCTGGGTATTGTGTACTTATTGGAGGAAACCTTATATAATGAAAAAGTAAGAAACAAAATGTAGTTGTAAGATCAAGCAATGAGGCAGAGTATATGGTCATGGAAATGGAAACATGTGAACTCATTTGGTTAAATCATTTGCTCATGGAACTTCAAATTGAAGAAGTAAGACCATTGACACTTGTTTGTGATAATCAAGTTGCATTGCACATTGTTTTCAATCCAGTATTCCATGAGAGGACCAAACATATTGAGATAAACTCTCACTTTGTCAAAGATAAGATTGAATCAGGCGACATCGTCACAAGCTTTTTCATCTCTAATGATCAATTGACATGCGTGTTTACAAAATACATGCGAAGTCCCATAACTAATTATATATGTGACAAGCTTGATGCAACTAACTTATATGCTAAAACTTGACGGGGAGTGTTAATATTTGTATATGTTAAGAATATTTGTATACAAAATAGTCATACATCTACTATAACATGTATTAGCTGTAAATCTCTCTATATATAATACAATCTTTGTAGTGCTTTTAAAACACACAATTTATTCAATAATCTTTTAGTTTCTTGTATTTCAACAATACTTAATTATTTGTATTTTGTTGACACTTTATCTTGACACTGTATTAGATAAAAATTAGCATTACATTAAAGCAAGATGAACATAACTTAACATAAACATGAACATAACATAACATGAAAATAACATGAACAAAAATTAATCAAGGGTAGATGGTTTGAGATGTTTCAAAATCTTCAAAATATCATCAGTAGTAAATCTCACAGCTACTGCCTCCACCTTGATTTGACTCGTTGTTTCGTATCAATGAAATATGCTCAACATAACTCTTAGATGTTCATCTGTCTTCAGTTCAAACTTACTAAATCTAATCTCCCTTACATTATAAATTGATGATAAATGGTACTCGGTCTTAATCACTATTTTGTTGTCGAGGTAGCACAAGAGAATATCTAGTTTGGATTTCATAAAATCAAGAGGGGTGTCCTCAGTGAGCCTAAACTCAATAGGATGACTCGCGCAATTGAAATACACAAATCTGTGATACTTATATTGAGACATTGCATGATGTTTTTGTTAGAAAAATATGAGATATATTTATACAAGTTTTAAATTATTAAGGACCAAATAAAAGTGTATGTGCAATCACAACCCTACAAAAGTGTCAGCACAATCACATTTGCACAAAAATAACACTACTGATTCTTTAGAGATGGGAAAATTTCCAATATAATATTTTGAAACTTTCGCTAAACAATTCCTACGTACCAGATTTTTTAAATAGTTCGATAAAAATACATCCTGAATTTTTTTTTAACACTATTGAATTTTTGCATTTGAGAGAAAATTTTGTAAAGATTTGAGAAAAAAAAAATAAGAGAAGTATTTTTGACATTATAAAAATAAGTGAGGGTGTCAAATCCAACTTAGGGTGTAAGGAAGATTCTTCCACTTCTAGTCAAATGAGAATGTATATTTTTCTTTCATTTGCTGCCTTGGAACAACCCAATATTTAACCCATTTGCTGCACACATTAAGATACTTCTACATTGTCTGTTTTAGGATTTTTTACTTTGATACCCTACTTTTGAAAATAAAACACCAATACCCCATTTTGAAAAAAAAATCCAAAGTGCCCCAATTATAAGTCATGCTCGGCCAATGGGATGTGGAGCATGTGAAGGGAAATTGCTTAGGGTGTGCTCGGCCAATGGGATGCCAAGCACCCAAATATTTTATTATTTTTTCGTTTTTCATAATTTTAAATATTTTTAATTGTTTTTTTTAATACTTTTGATAATAATAATTTTAATAATATATTTTAATAATATATTTTATTAATAATAATTTTAATAATATAATTTAATAAAAAAAATTATTTATTCTATAACTACAAAGATTCATTAAAAAATATTTTTTATTGAATATGGATTAAAAAATATTATTGAATATATATTAAAAAATATTTATTATTGAATATATATTATACCAAAATCCTCATAACTAAACTATTTAATTTATTAAATATTGATAATTAAGTGAATAAAAATAAAGTGCTCGGCCATTGAATACCCGAACAGTAAAAGTTGCTCGGTCATTGAATATCCGAGTTATCATGTAAAATTTTATTATAAATAGTCTGATACGTTTCACTAAAAATCATCACCAGTGTCAATTAGTATTTTTAGAAATGTCAGTTTGGGCTGTTGCATTCTACGGGCAAGACAAAAGAATCAGTGTTTACCTAGATCCGCAATGGAATTTTAGAACACTGACTGCATCCATCAACACGGGTCTTCGACAGGTAGGAGGTCGTCGCTTGAAGGTGAGGAAAGTTGAGTATCGATGTCCATACATAACGTTGACTGATAATAACCCCGATGGTACGTACATGTATTATATGGATCACGTCGAAAACGATGAAGATGTCCAATGTATGTTTTCAACACACAGTGGTGAAGTCAACAGAGGAGTCGAAGACCCACTTACGCTGATCGTGGTTGTTGATTAGTTTGCTAAGTTGATGATATATGAACAAGATATTATTGTTGATGGTTGTTTTCTCTTAGGCTTGTTTAGATGTTTAATCGTTATTTTATTCATTGTCTTGTTATTTTGTTGTTGTATGTTTAATATTGTTAGTTGAATGTTGAATTAAAAGGAGACGTATGAAAGGTAAATCCATTACTAAAAGATTGAAAAGAAACAAACAAAGTAAACTACATGTGTCTTTGAGACGGACCAACGACGTTTGGACATTTTCGTCGCATATGGCCAATCTCTCGACAAAGTCCACATCTTCTCTTTTCTTTTTCAATGTCATCCATTTCAGTTCTAATCCGTGTACTATTTGGTCGTCCCTTCTTCTTTCTTCTCATCGATTCGTCGTGACAAAGAGTAAATCCTTCGTAACGTGGCCAGTTTTCCTCATGGGGTAGTCCTAGGAAGCTTTCCTTGTAGACATTGAAGACATTATAAATTTTGAAGACGTCTGGAATGTGAATGGTGTAGTCTTGGCGTATACTTGAACATGCTGCAATGACGTGGGAGCAAGGCAAGTGAAATGCCTGAAATTTCCCACAATCACACCACTGCTTCTGCAGATCAACGTGGAAACTAGCACTAGGCCTACTGTCATTCAGATTAATTTTTTCATTGACCATGAAAGCGAAATTTTCACGATCAAATTGCATGACATTGTGGGTGTTAGCTTTAGCCACTTCTTCAGCCATGCCCTTATTGCAACCATCAGTGAAAATCTGACCAGAAGGCAATTTTTTTGTCCACATGTGTCCTCTTTTACCAAAGAGCGAGCCCAATCGATAGTATGTAGACTGGACTAATGCAGTGATTGGAAGGTTTCTGGTTTCCTTGAGTACCGCGTTCATTGCTTCTGCCAAGTTGGTAGTCATGTGTCCCCAACATTGCCCACCATCATTGTCGCTCCCGGGATTTTCATCCTAGTACAAACGCGAAAGTGGCGCGGAAAGGTTAGAGTCGCCAGCCAGACATTTTTATCCCGAATGAATGGGAAAGGTAATGTTGCACAAACCTGAGGAAGAAGGAAAAGGACGAGGCCTTGCGAACCAAAGATCTGGATACGGGAGTCGGTTACGAATTGAGAAGGTATTAGCACCCCAATCCGCCCGTCGTACCCGACGGGATCCACGCTTGCTTACTTTGTTTCAAAGGGTGAGAAATAAGAATGCTGCTGAATAAAACCGCTAACTAGAAATTGGAAATGGAAATGAGAAAGGAATAAGAAAGAGAAAATGAGAATAAAAGGGGAAATGTAGGGAAAATAAAGAATGTGCTCGAACGGGCCCTACCCCGCTGCCTACGTACCTCATCGGGATAATGAGGATCAGAGTCGACGTAGTTCGCCTAACCTAGGCGGGAACTATTTGTTTGTGTTTTTTATGTTGGAAATGCGTATGTCTATGCTCAGGTGTTGCAGGCTCGTCTGGTACGAGTGCGTTTACCGTCTTGCAAATGAGACAAGTCGCCGCGAGTTCGCGTTGTGAGTGAATGAGATGAGAGAAGAAGTTCCCGCAGGATAGTCGCTTGTTGTTTGTTTTTTGGCTTTTATGAGAAGTGTTTTGAATTTTGTTTGTGAACGGTCTTGTACTAAGACCTATCCATCGCGGGAAGTATTTACACCTCGCCCCGAAACAGGACGCGTATAAACACTCTGCAACAAAGTCTCGTGTCGTACAAGATTGTTCGATTTTTATTAAGTGTTTTATTGCTTTTCTTTATGAGATGAGAAAGAATGACTCAAGTTGATAAAAGGACAAAATCTAAGGGAACTAAGACTCAATCCTAATTTAATTGATGTATTTACAAGTGGTCCTAATGGTTTGTGAGGTTTTCTATTCCTAATGAGAAACTAGAAACTACTAGAATTCAACTTACTTCTTAATGAAGTTAAGTTGATTCTAAGAACAATGGGGAAACCTATACAAGTTATAAAATCAAATAACAAGGCAAAACAAATAGAAATGGAATTAAGAAATAAAATTCTAAACAAAACCATTAAAGGCATGAATTAAAAAAATAGTCTATTTATTTATTCTAGTTCTAATGATAATGAAACTTTAAGCCTAAGTACTAAACTAATTCAAGCCTAATATTCATTCTAAAAAAACCAAATTTTAACTAGCCTAAGTCTAAATTAAATTCTAATGCTAAATCTAATCTAGACTATTATTATTTTGTACTTTTATTGAACTTTATTTTTAATGGCCTAAACTAATGGGAATTATATGAAACTAAGCCTAAGAACTAATATCCTAAAAAATATCTAAACTTCTAGAAAAATTATGAAAATTAAACTATAGGGATCTAATACTATCTATAATATTGTATTAAAAGGGATCCTAAAAAATCCTATTTTTTCTATGCCTAGAAATTAATTGTTTTCAGCTAAGAGTTTATCACTAATTCCTAAGGATTACTTCATTAAAACCTAAGATAAAAGGTCCTAAAAAATCCACTAAAAATATCCTAAGCACTATTATGAGTCCTCTAATTACTGAAAAAAGGATAGCTCAAAAATCCTACTGGAAGTTACCTAAATAAAATGAACAAAATTCAGCACAATTAAAAGAAATCTACTAAAAGCTAATTAAAAGAAAATTCAGAATTAAATTGAACATAATGCCAAATTCAGAAAATAAAAATATCACAAATTTCTAAGTTGACTTATTTAACTATTGGAATTTTTGGGGAATTTTCTAATGATTTTACTATTTTTTATTGAATTATTCCTAAACTATGTCTAAACTAAAAAATAAAATTCTAAAAGAAAAGAATGGGGTGAGTTTAATAATGTTTTAAGCTATTTTCTCTACTGGGCCTAACAGGGGGAGGTTTGGATAGCAAATAGACTAAGCCCAATTGCGCTGGACTTAAAGGGGTGCAGGAGGCAATATTTTTAAGTTGATTTTATTTATGGGCCTGAGAATGGGGGTGCTAACAGCAACAATACAAAGCCCATACGCAGGAATAGCTGAGGGTGCAAATAGTAATTTTTTTTTAGTTGTTTTTCTAGATAAGCCTGATAAAGGGGTGGAAATAGCAACAAAATAGCCTAAAACTAATAGTATTCTATCTAAGTTCTAACGGTAACCTCATTGATTAATCAAAATTAACAATTTCTTTATGATGGTTTATTTCAATTAATATTTCATTAACTTCTATTATTATTTTCCTTAAAACCTAATAAGCATATTAATTTAATCTAATCCTAATAAACTAAATAAAATCATAAGACAAAGGTTGAAGAAAGAACCCTAAGCCACTCCCCTTCTCTCACCTGCGGCGCCGCCGCTAACTTCTTCTTCTTCCCTTCGTCTTCCTCTCCCAATGCCCAACCATCACCTTCTTCACACCGTCACCTTCACTCTTCTTCTTCTCTTCGTTCCACCCTTCTTCTTCTCTTCGCCGAACCCTAACTCTAGCCTACAACAACATCCATGGCTTTTACCCTTCTTCCGTCGTCCCCATCGCCCTCAACCTCACTTCCTCTCCTCAAATCCGAAACAAAAACCACAAAAACTAACCTATAACCATTTGAAAGCAAGAACAAGACCTAATCCCTAATCTCCTCCTTCATACAATGGACCTGACGCCGCTTCGAAGCACCCTACCGGTAATCACCTTCCGCCGCCGCCACATACTCTATCTTCTCAAGCCTACCCTCTTCACTTCCAACCAATGAAATCCCGACTAAGAACTATACGAACACGCATACATTAAGGCAAGAGCAGTGAGAACAATAAGCTCGTACCTTGTTAATCGCTGAAACCGAAGCCGTAATGGATGATGCGAAGAAGATGAAGGATTCAAGCCAGACGATAACGGATTCGCGAATCTTTAACGAGGCTGAAGCACTCTTGGTAAGTTCAGCTTCACTAACTCTTCGAGCACGATTCCGTTTTGACTCAACTCACTCCCTTTTTGCAGGTCTCGAAATCTTTGCTAGCTGATGACCCTCAAATCCGAAAATGGACGCAGGCTGCATACGGCATCGATGGAGGATGTTCGAGATTGGCAACGAAGAGTGGCTCGGGGATGAAGCTTCAGAGATGGGGAAGAAGTTGCAGGAGGTAGAAGAGAAAAAGTGATGAGAAAAGATTGGAAAAATGGTGTGAAAGCTTATGAATTGAAGAAGAAGCAAAATGGAGTGAGAATGCTCTGATTTATAGAGGCTTGAAGAGTGTGTGATGAAGAAATTCAGGTGAAACTTCTGGAAGATTTCTGTTAGGAAGTTAGTTATTTTTTCAGTTAGAATCTGATTCTGTTATGCACTGTTGTGAATTCAGTTAAGATCAATTATGAATTTGTTATAACTGATTTCCTGTTTCAAGTCTTTTCTCCCTTTACGTTCTGTTGCGAGTTTTCTTTTCTCTGGTTTGTAAGCATTTTGAACTTGTTTTTGTTGTTGTTAGGACAATTGGTTGGAGCCGAAGCTTCCCCTTGTCATTGCAGGAACTCCGTGCTCCCACACAATAGACTTAAAATTGTTCGCATTCACCCCAGCATTTCTGAATGCCCCCTTTTTTTTTTGATCGATTTTTTAGAGTTACTAACCAAAGCCTTGGGCAATGATAATGCCACTGGAATTAACAGGTCTTGCTTGCTTAAAAGCAATTTCTTCAAGCCCATGGATTTTGACCGAAACACGGGAAGTTGAATGAGCTCTGCACGGAGTCCACATCAAAGCTTTAGCCATATTAACCTGCTGATGATCTTTGAAACTATGGACCCAGAGACTGGCATAACAATTTGTTGTGCTGTTAGTTAATTCGGTTACCCGTTACGACTGAACTACTTTGAATTCTGCCATGTTCCTTCTTTGTTCGCAGGTTATAATTCTTTGAAGATTGAAAGGTGTCAAAGGATTGCTCACGCCGAAGAAGAATGGTCGAAGATTGCGATGGGAGGGATAAAGATTAATAAAAACCTGTTTATGTTATTTCATTATAGATAGTTGAGAAATATTTTTTAGCTTGGTAGCTAGAACTTTTGCTTGTTGAAACTTCTACCAGACTTTTCTCAAATTTTTGATGTAACAGCTGCTGTCTTTGGCCCTCTATGCGACTTTCTCTTTTTTTTTTGTCAATCATTATATTAATTCTCATAATTGTATGGTTTTGCTGAATCTGCATTCACTTTGTAGTCATCCAAGTGTTGTACTTCTTTATCTAACTCCATCCCCAAATGACAGTCATCTTGGAAACTTGCCTATGTCCAACTTGGTCAACAACTTTGGGCTGTATAGTTTTAATTAAATTGCCATAGGATTGAACTCAAATATAAAGTACTTAGCTAAAATACCAACATGACATCTCATTGAACTTGCAAACCATGTGAAAATAAAATATGGCATTTCACTTCAAAATGAGAATAGTTAATGGACAATGGGTCTGAAAACATGTATGGATTTGAAATGGGCTTGAAAATATGGAATATAACTCAAAAAAGATATTGATTAAAAATACAAGATATTGGAAATGGATCTTATTGGACATGGACTTGAACCTTAAGATGACTAATTGGAAATTGGCTTGGTAATTTGGATACTAGGATGAAACAAAAGAAAATGACTTCTTATTACTTTTTTTGTAGAAATTTATGATGATTCTAGAACGAAATTGCTATCGAGTTTAAATGGTGTAAAAATGGACAAGGAGAAAACATGAGTTTGATATGAACTATGAAAAATGAAAGATGGTTCAAAACGGATTACGGACAAAAGATAAATGGTGAAAGTGAACAAGAGAGAAATGAAGATGAATTAATGGAAACGTATTGAAGTAGAAAGGTGAAGATGGAATGGAATAATCGGGAGTGGCTCATAACAATGAGAACAAAGCAATGAATGAAATCTTGATTTTATCCCAAAACCTATTTCGAATTCTTTCCACAAGTCTGTAAATATAACCACTTCTGAGCCACTGAATAATTTTCCAGATAAATTACACCCCTTTGAATCGTCTGAACCATGCCCTGATCATTTGAATCCGGATGCGTCACTTTGAATATGCACTGTCCAAGAAATAGACCAGCAACCCAAATAACCTGGCAGTTGCAACCATCTTTTGATAGTTTGGCCCTAACTAGGTCAAACTCCCATCTGAATCGAAACACAACTGAACAACCGCATTTGAAGTGGAATCATCGTCCAGTGAATATCCTCTATCATTTCAATCTCTGACAGATAACGTATGAAACCCTAATTTCCCTGGGTCCTGATCACATGCCTTATGAATCCATGCAATGCACTATTATGATGTTAATGAATTGATGAGAAATGCCGATGAATGCAAAATGATGAGCCAATAGAGGGAATAATATGAGGGCAAATTTTGAGGTATTACAATCATATGCTCTTGCCCACTTCTCCTTTGGGATGTTGTCTATCCAACGTGAAGCCGCAATGTTTGCACTCCGAATTTCCCCACGATAGTATTTAAAAGTAGCCTCCGTTAACGCATAACCTGTAATAGAAGTGATATTACAATCTATAATACTTAATTGACCAAGTATCTAAGTAACCTAAAAGTATGTTCTTACCCATGTTAACAAGTTTTTTGCGTAGATCCTTGTCTTTAATCTCACGCATGAAGTTTTGCGCAATGTGTCTAATACAGTATACATGGGTAGACGGGGGATCCTGCCATCCATTTTCAGGATTGTTATATGCATTTTTTATTGATTCATGTCTGTCTGAGATTACACACAAACCTGCCTGCGGTGTCACATGTTGTCGCAAGTTTTTAAGAAAGAAGCCCCAAGCCTCCTTTGTCTCGCCTTCAACCAATGCAAACGCTATCGGGAAAATGTTTTCGTTTCCATCTTGTGCAACGGCCATCAATAGAGTACCTCTATATTTGCCATATAACCATGTTCCGTCAACCTGTACAATAGGTTTACAATAGGTTTACAATAGGCGAAACCATGGATACATGGTCGAAACGCCTAAAAGAGACGATGGAATATCTGCACATCACCTATTTGGAGTCCACTGCTAGAAATTGCAGGCATGGTTTCCAACTCAATTATAGTTCCTGGAAGAAAAGTTTTCATTACCAGTAACCATTGTGGCAGGTCGTTGTAAGATGTTTCCCAATTTCCATACAATGATTCTATGGCCTTAGTCTTTGCGATCCATGATTTCCTGTACGGTATTATGTACTTGTATTTTTCGGCAATATGGGCAATGATGACATTAACCTTGACCGAAGCGTCACGGGTAACAATCTCTCTGATGTTGCGACTAATCGTTTTTGAATCAAGCTTGCTATGGTCTTGTGACATTGATGTGGATGTGCATGTGTGAGGCCCGATCAGCGTACCAATCTTCCATTTTGAGTTTTTCTTTCTCAGTGAAGCTCTGCATTTGAATTTGCATTCTGGTTTCTTACATTTAATTACGTATCGTACGTTGTCAGCTTGATACACGAAATAATCAACATTGTGTGTGATATGCCAATGTTGTAGAAAAGAAACACATGATTCCTTATTTTCAAACTCCATCCCCTCTTCTATTTCGTCACCTATGTGGTTCGGTGTGACAAATCCAAACACGGAGAGTGGTTCAACATCTTCGAGACATATATTTTGCATATGCCCAGGTGGGTTATACAAATTGATGGGTTCGATCATAAGTGCCTATGTTGGAACTTCATCGTCGCTGTCATCACCATCACTGTTGCCAAAAATTTGTTGCATTGTGACCTCTTCGAGTTGATCGTCACTATCTTCTCCGACCACTTCATTGGGTAGGAAAGGTTCATTGTTTTGAGTTGGTTCGTCGTCGGATGTTTGACTCAACCCATATTGATGTGACATGGTATGTTGTGTAGGACATGTGTCGGTATCCTCTAGTAGACGAACGTATACCTCAATCGTATCTAATTGAGTAAACATAATATGACGTTGAAACATTGCTTTCACGTCTTCGTCATTTTTTATCGAGGCCATAATATAAAATACATTATCGCCATCGAGGAATGGATGACGATAAATAATTTCCCCCACACTTCGTTGTAGCTTTTTTTCCATCCTTTCTTTGAAATGCAAAAAATCGGAATTCACATGAATTTTGAATGAAAATGTATATGTATTACTAAATGAGAAACCAATATTTCTATCTGTGTCAACATTTCCATAAAAGTGACAACAAACTATTAAATTTTTATAAGACATTGAAATGGATACCAATGAGAACTTTGGACAAGACTAAACAAATTTATATATTAGTAAGGTTTTCACATGCACGTACAAAAGATTCTCCATATTCACATGCTCGTCAAGCTGGTCAACGAGCATTTATTGCTTTTCACGTGCTCGGTATGCTGGTCAGCGAGCATTAATGGAACTTCCTTCACGTGCTCGGTATGCTGGTTGACGAGCAGACAAACCCTTCACGCGCTCGGTATGCTGGATGACGAGCATTAATGAATGCTGTCTCCTGTCTCCCATGCAGTCTGCACTCTTCCATCTAGGGCTGCATGCATGCAATGCTACGTAGCTGCAGGACTAGCTTGCATGCAACACTCTACCATCTTGTCAAAAATTTGCTTTAATTTGAAATTTTACACCATTATTTCCTCTATAAATTATGTTCAATATTTTTTTACCATCACACACTCACTTGCAACACAATATATTCTACACATTTCAAGTATTTTCGGTATTATTTTCTTCACATTATCTGTATTGTAACAATGTCTTTGTTGTGGATGGGAGAGTCACACCGTGGTACACCCACAAATATTTCGGCTTGCTTGGCTACATTGTACAGAAATATGTGCAAGGCGTCCTACAACAATGTTAAAAGCATGGGGGGTGCGTATTATTACTCCAAATACGGGCATTCACACGTATACCTCTGCTTGCACCCATTACTACAGTGAATCCATCATTTCCATACGCTCAAAGGTATTACTACTCCAAATTTACGCTTCTTAATAAATTATACACAACATTTATTAAACTATACCTAACATTTTATTTTTTAAATGCAAGGTGGTGTCATCGAGGAATGAATTATCAGAATAATCCGCGTCATGATCTTCGTGGATATCGAATCGTAATAGATCACATGGAGGCACGCGATGTAAGTTTGAAACAATGCAACCTATATATTTTCCATTACTTATTATTTATTATCTAACTTTAATTTTTTTTCCCAGTTTATTTGGAGGCCTTACCTAGAATTCCCGGTGCCAAATCTTAGGGATTCACAAATCTGGAGTGCAACAACTCATATCGTATGCTTCTTTATAGTTGAGATGCATCAGACAGACAGAGTTAAACTCCAGTTTGGGTTGGAACAACCGATCCCTTCCGAACCAAGGTGTCTAAGGGAACAACATGAAATGAATATGAAAAAGGCCCAAAAAGTCCATTGGCAGCAACTAAACAAAGACGCAGTGAGTGAATGGAGAAATAGAAGGAATTTAGTATTGGAGGGTACGACGGTAATGGGTGAGCATAAGCCAAGTCAAGATTATTTGAATTGGTTACACTCAATACCATATGTCCATGTTGCTCCCGAGCAATTTCTGAACAACCCCCGCCAACGTGCCTCTTACCAAACTCAACACACGACCGTCTCTCAATATGAAGATGTTCCACCAACATATACATCCCAATTTGGGGGACAAGGAACTTCATCCACACAACAAACATACCATCACACACAACACACCTTTTATGCAACCACATCCCAACATCAAACTCCATACACTCCATTCCAAACCAAACTACCCCTACAACCAACAATTCCACCAACAATCCACTTATCGACCACCCTTACAGTTTTCTCCAATTCCCCCACCAAACTTCCAACAATCAAACCCACAATTCCAACAACACACTAATAACACAATGTATTCCCAACCCACATCCATGTTCACCACTGAAAATGTCTATTACCCACCAATGCAAGAGACTCAACCTGAAACCACCTCACAACAAGGAACGTCATTCCAACATTATTTGCTCACGGATGACCAACTTTTGAATATGCCAGATTATAATATTGAAGATCTTATGGCTAATGTGGACCCTCCCGTAACACATAACAACGAAGATATGTCATCTGATTCATCTCCTCCCCATTCATCACCACCTCAAAGAGACCCGACAAGACCAAGACGAATCATAAGAAAACCTGGTTGTGGAACAGGCGGTCACAAATAATTAATGAAAGTAATCAATGATGTTTTATTATTTAGATTGTATCAATAAATATTTACATTGTATTATTTAAAAATAATATCAATAATTATTTTTATTCACTTAATTATCAATATTTAATAAATTAAATAGTTTAGTTATGAGGATTTTAGTATAATATATATTCAATAATAAATATTTTTTAATATATATTCAATAATATTTTTTAATATATATTCAATAAAAAATATTTTTTAATCAATCTTTGTAGTTATAGAATAAATAATTTTTTTTTAAAAATAATTATAATATATTATTAAAATATATTATTAAAAATATTAATATATTATTAAAATTATTATTAATAAAATATATTATTAAAATATATTATTAAAATTATTATTATTAAAAGTATTAAAAAAACAATTAAAAATATTTAAAAACATTTAAAATTATGAAAAACGAAAAAATTATAAAATATTTGGGTGCTTGGCATCCCATTGGCCGAGCACACACTTACCTTTTTTCCTTCAGATGCTCCACATCCCATTGGCCGAGCATGACTTATAATTGGGGCACTTTGGAATTTTTTTTTTTAAAATAGGATATATTGGTGTTTTATTTTTAAAAGTAGGGTATGAAAGTAAAAAATCCTCTGTTTTACACCAAGCTAGCTGCAAGGACCTGATGACAAGTTAAAATAATATCCGAGTGATGATGGATTTGGCACCTCTCATTATGTATAACTATACTGCATGCATAAATAATGAATCAATCTTTCCATAAAACTTTTGATAACATAGAGAATCCACACAGTATACTCATACTTGTAATAGCCGAGCCAAATTGAATTTTTATATGCGAAAACAAATCACCGGTTTTCTAAAAACAAAACTAATGAATAAATAAAATAACAGATACATGTTCCCTGTGGAGTTCACTGCAATATATGCAGAGTTATGGTCTGTCCTTTTGGTTGCTTTTAAGTGCAACTTCTTATCTTAATGAATCACATATGTCTAATTAGGAAATGCCACGTATAACTCAATCACAAATATTTTATACTGCCATTATCGATCATAGTGCAATAGGAAACTAATTTTACATATAATGAAATAATCTATACTATATATTATACACAAGTTTGGTGTATAGTATATGTAGCGGCGCATTAAAGTAAACTTGGAATCTTTTTTACCCTTGAATTGATATGTGTCTTTGCCGTAAAGAAAGCATAGTCTTTCATCATATTCCATTTTTTATCTCTAGTTTTCTATTTTAAAATATTTAAATTTTGGTCACTTCTTAAGATTTTTGGACTAAAAGAATGAGGTAGGATGTTTCAAATGACTCGCACCGGATCAGATAATGTAAAATTATTTAGATATATAAATTATTTATATGTAATACATTAAATATTAGTGTACTTAAAATTGAAAGTTTGAAAAGAACATTTATCTTATTATGAAAACTTATTAAATAACTACTTCAAATAAGTGGAATTATGAAAAGAACATGTATCTTCCAAACACTCTAAATGTCAGCTAAATTAAATATATATATATATATATATATATATATATATATATATATATATATATATATATATATATATAACTACTTCAAAAACTTATTACGAAAATTAAAATCAAATAAGTTAGTTTTTGAGTAGGCAAATGTGTCAAACATTCTAACCTAATAGATTTTTACATACGGATCCATTACACAAGCTAACTTAAGGAACACGCTAAGTTAAATAATTGACCTTACAAGTAAGACTCAATTCAACACACTAACTCAAATTACAAGTTAATATATTTTGACAGCATGCTTGAACAGACTTCAACTACAACATGCACAACTCCTGTCTAAATATCAAACTACCTTAGTCGACACTAGAGTTCAATCTAAAATACCATAAATCTTCACCTTGAAACGAACTCTACACAAACAAGGGAACAAACTAGCTTTTATCATCTCTTATATATTCTTTCAACGCTTCTAACAAACACCGATGAATATCTCAATCTCATACTTTCCTGCGACATCTTCTCTTCCACACTCACCGCACCAATTTGTTGTGAAATTGGATGTCCTAGAAACAAAGTATAATCGGTTTCTTTAGGATTAATAAACTCACAAGGGTCAGGGTTTATGGAAACACGAGGATAACAACAATAATTTGATTGTAAAATTTTATTCTTTCCTTTCTCTATCAAACAAAATAGGAAGATAAAATCCTAACAAAAGAGATAGAGAGAGGTTATTTGTTATTCTTGTATACTTGTAATCTTGTTTGATAGAGAAAGGAAAGAACAAAAGTTTATAACCAAATTCTTGTCGTTATCCTTGTGTTTCTATAAGCCCTAACCCTTGTGAGTTTCTTGATCCTAAAGAAATCTATTATACTTTGTTCCTAGGGCATTTGATTTCACAATAGATATTTTGAAATACAAATTTTCATAATTTTACAAAAGAATTAGATTTAGAAGAGTCTTTTGTTTCATACCTTGTGAATTTTGTAGAATAATAGATGTTGAAGTTGTTAAATATATATTATTTGCGGGATTTTCTCGATGACTTCACATTCATTTGATTCTGATATATAACAATAACCATTGTTATTTATGAAAACTAGTTTATCATGTAAAGAGAAGATATATTATGATGAGAACACAAACCTTCAACCTGCTATTTTTTCCTTATGTAATCCATCACAAAGAATGTTTCAACTTTTCCTTTAAAATTCACTTTTTTTAATCGTAATGTTTTCATTATGAATGTTTAATACTCTAAATGTTTGTTATTCAGATATATAGTGTGCCATTATCGTTATGAATGGTTGTTTTGATGGCTTCATGCAGATCACTATTGTTTCATGTGGAATAATGTGTTGAGCATTGATATTCAAATAAATGGGCAACTAAGATTTTTTTATGGACGAATGTAATACCCATATATAAAAGACATACACCAAAGCATATTTTTTATATATAAATTTAAGTTTGGTACTTAAATACAACAAGTTCTTAGTAACACATTGTATAAATATAGTCACTACAACATAAGGTACTAAGACAAAGGACTATAAATAATACAAAATGTTCAAAACAAAAAGTCTAAGAACTAGATCTGAAGATCTCAAAAGTCCACAGCGGAAGAAAAACCATCAAACAAGCAAAGATAATCAAGTCACCTTATCTTTACCCTTTGCGGAATCTAAAGTACCTGAAATAACAACATCAACACAGGGTGAGATAAAACATCTCAGTGAGTTCCCTATCTTAGAGTTCTCTCGACTCTAAAAGGTTCGAATCTAAACACTACTCAAGTCGGGGGAAAACCTAGACTTCAAGTTCACATAATAACTAGAGACATCAAGGTAAAATAAAAACGGAGCACACAAGGTGCTTTAAGGCATCTTTCCCCGCCCAACCACTCTTTGGAAAACAATTACGGGTCATTCGATCCTTAACGTATAGATAACTTTCCCCGCCTAGCCACACCAGTGGCAAGCAAGCACGGGTCACACATCAATTACCAAAGTTACTTTCCCCACCCAACTATCTCTTATGTCAAGCAAGCACAGGTCACGACACCTTAGCACAAAGTAACTTTCCCCGCCCAGCCATCTCTTATGGAAAGCAAGCACGGGTCACTCGTTACTTTTTCTAATGGATAACTTTCTCCGTTCAACCATCTCATATGGCAAGCAAGCACGAGTCACAGTCATCCATTAAGGGATTCGAATCCACGGATTAATTATATATCCCCGACTTTCCGTCTCATGGGACCCTCGACACGAGTTAAACATAATTAAATTAGGATTATAACGCATTAGGAACACAACCTCCATTCGCTCACAACTACTTAACACGGGAATATTATTCGGGTATCAGTGTCTAAGCATTGTCATGTGTCTAAAATGGTTCTGTATCAACTTAGGATAAACCTAACTACCTCACAAGTTATACCTTTTATTTCCTTTAGTTCACAAATTCCCTAACTTAACATAATTCAGTTTATTTGAAAAGTCGGGTAATAAGTCGGGTGAAACTACTATTTCTCGGCATCATAGGATAATATATAATTTTAGCTTCAAAACGATATGTGGATCACTAAAAACGGACGCACGAAACAAAAGTTATGAATTAAAACACAAAACAAAAACTTCCAGGTCTCGCTAAGCGAGGGGGTGCTCGCTAAGCGGGAAAGTCCCTGTGTTTTGCCTTCCCAAAAATTCAACCTGCTCGCTCAGCGAGCTCTGCGAAACCAGAAAAACCAGTTACGAACAACACTTCTCCAAATGACCAAAACTCATAAAAAACATCACCAAACAGAGAAACCAACCATCAATCATGTATATAATCATATATTAATAAACATACTTTGATTTTATCGGGTTTTAACCGTTTAAACTTTCAATCTCTAAGAATTTCTACAAATACCCTAAAATTCATAAACTCTAAAACTCAACCAAAAACTAAAACAAAAGTTTCTATCTAAGAACCCACCTCGAGAGATGAAGATTGACGAATAAATTGAGTCGATTCGGCGGACGGATGATGAAGAATGGTGGATTTGAGTTCTAGGTTTCACTTCTCTTCTCTTTTTCTTCTTCTCCTCTTCTCTCTTTCTTTTCTTTCTCTTCTGCCAACTTTCTCACACAATGAGAAAAGAAAAGTTATATTTCTAATATAAGAAAATATCTATCCAATGGGTCCAAATAGAGAGTATCCAAAAATGTCTCTTAATCCACAATTTTATAAAACTCTGAGTCAGCTAATATTAGTTAATATAAATAAGTCTTGTTGACTGCTCTAGTTATTTTTTTGTTAAAATCTCTCAGAGCATGCCGGAAAATTATTGATATAAAATAATATTATTCAGAGTATTAAATAAATTACAGGGTATTACATCCTCCCCACTTAAATAGAAATTCGTCCTCGAATTTAAAAGATTACCTGAACAGGTGAGGATACGCTTCCTGCATCTTCAATTCCAACTCCCACGTAGCATCTCCTAGATGCGTCGCATGCCATTGTAGCTTAAAAAGTGTGATCTTTTTGTTTCTTAATACCTTGGTTTCTCGTCCAACAATACGGCTCGGTTGGGGTTGTCGCACCCGATAAATGGGAAATGACCCAGATAAAGGTACAGACGCGAACGGTCGGCGAGAGGAGGATGTGAGAACACACAGGAGTGAACTCACAGGGAATGAATAGAGTCGCCAGCTAGGCATTTTTATCCCGAAGGAAAGGTAATGCTGCATAAACCTAGAAAGATATGGATAAGACGGTCGCGAACCAGCGAGACTGAGAAAGGGGGTTGGTTACAACCTGGGAAGGTATTAGCACCCAGATTGTCCGTCGTACTCGACGGGATCCACGCTTAAAAGATTTGTGTTTTAGAAGGGGTAGTGTCAGTGCAATTTGTGTATAAAGAGCTGGAAAAGGATGCACATGTGTCAGTGTAAAAGAAAGTGATGTGTGATATGTATAGTGTCAGTGTAAGAACAAAAATGAAATGCTCATGATAATGAGGCTAAAGAATAAGGCTAGAAGGAGGGGGAATATACAGAGACTTTTGTTCGATAACTGTTAAGTTATGCCTACGTATCCTCTCGTGCAATGAGGAAGTCAGAACACCGTAGTTCGACCCAAAGAGACTGAAAGATGAATTGACTTATGAACTGCTTGCTTGCCTATGCTCAAGTGTATGACCTGTCTGGCTCAGGTGCAAACTGTCTTGCATTAGACGGAAGAAACAAGTTCTCGTTTATGAGTGAAGGTGATGAGAAAAGAATCCCGAAGGAGACGATTATTGTTTGTTTTTTGTGTTTTCAGTCTTTTATTGCTTTTGGAAGTTGTCATAAGAAAATGAGCTTAAGCCTAAACCAATGGATTTAGTAAACTCATCACATCTTCCCTCTGATTAGGGGTAATGAGAATGCCTTAAGTGTGAAGTCAGCTTCTCACACTTAAACACCATGGTGTAGGATTAAGATCATTAACCTACTTGTGATTAATTAGATGTTTTTGTGGTTTTTGTTTAGTGTTAAGTAATGAGGTTAAGCCATAATCAGGGATTAAACAGACTCATTACATCATCCTAATAGAAGGATAATAGATGAGAATGTTTAAGCTGAGGAAAGCTCCTCAACTTAATCCATGATTAGGGATTAAACTCATGACAAAACAAGCCTTTGGTTAAGTGGATTTTATTTAATGATATGATGATGAAGTGAGTTTTAGGGTTTGTAAGACAACTTGAGGGGGACTTGTCCATTAACACTAGGGTTAGTCCTTCTTAACCAATTAAGGAAGAATTAGAACCCTAATGCAAGGCCCAAGTTATAAGTGTGATGTCTTGATGATTATTAAGTGGATTGGTTAGAGGAGTTAAACACATTAAGGGTTTAACACTTAGGATTAAAGTTATACACCCCATCCTAATAGAAGGATGCAGGCATAAGCTTAATCACAAAGCCTTAAAACCTTTAGGGTTTAGTCCCCGATTATGAGATGAGAAGAGAAGACTCAATGAGACACAAAGGTAAAACTAAGTGGGGGACTAATCAAAACCCTAATCATTGTCATGCTTGGTTGTTCCTAAGGTTTGTGAGGTTTACAAGAGAAATCTTCATAGGAACCACCAGGAAGCAGATGAAAGGAGCAAAGAAAAGCAAAGTAACTTGCTCCATTTAAGAAGACAAGTCACTTGAAGAAAGAAAGTAAGAAGAAGAAGAATGAGCAAGCTCAATCTCAAACACATAGCAAAATGCAGCATGGATGCATAAGAGAGATGAAAAGGAGTTGTGAGAAGTGAAGGCAAATTCACTTCTCAAAATTGCTTACCACCTGAAAAGTTAGTGAAAGAAATGCAATGCAATGCAAAATGAAATGAAATGGCATGAAGCAAACCAAAACCAGAAGCATGTATGAGATGATAATTATGCTATGAGATGCTACAAACATGTAACAAGACATGGGGATGATCATACAAACTTATGGATGCAAATGAAACAAGTTAAGAACCATGATCATACATGAAAAGTTATGAAATGCATATGGCATACAACATGGCAAATGCAAGATGCAATGATCAAACATGTTTACAAGATGTCTTAAGATGCCAAATGAATTAAATGGATGCACAAAATGCTATGGCAAGTCATGGTATGCAAGCAAATGTAAGATGGATGCATATGGAAGTTCAAATTAGGGTTTATGATCAATGCATCAAACAAAAAAAACCAAAATCAGAAGCAAACATCAAGATAAAAAATTGAAAATGCATTCAAAGGAACCCTAAACCTATATCAACTCACTGCCCAAAGGAGAGGTTCCAACTCTTAACCTAATTAGGGTTATGAATTTCCTAAGTTTTCTAGGGTTTTTGGGTACCTTAACAAGAAAAATGTCAAACAAATGGAAAATGCAAGATCAATTCATGCCAATTTAATCTCACAAACTACATGATGTGCTAAACACAATGCAAAAAGAATCAAAGTCCAACCCTCAATGGTTAGGCAGAAATGATTTTTGGAAGTTTGGATCAAAATAATGCTTTGAAAATGAATTAATTCCATGAAAAATTATCAAAATGCATCAAGATCAAAAAAGAAATTTGGTTTGAGGGTTGGACAATGTTTCTAAATGGTTTTAAATGTTTCATGAATTTTTTGGTGATTTTTAAATACCTAAAAGTATTTTTAATTAATTAATTCTCATTAATTAATTAAAAATAAACTTTTAAATGATTTAAAAATATTTTTTAATGCAAAAAATAAAAATAAAAATGTTTTTGGTTTCTGAAATTAAATAAAAGTTTACACAAAAAATTTCAGAATTTTTAAAATGGTTTTGCTATTTTAAAATAAATGGACAAAAGAAATACAAAATAAATGAATTAAAATTAAAATAAAAGAAAGTAAAAGCATTGGACGGATCAGATTGAAGCTGGGGGGGAGGCTGTTGACTGCGCGCGCAATCCTAAGGTCCACATTCAAACTTCCTAATTTCAATTAATTAAATAAATTAATCCTAATTAACAACTAATGACATGATCCAGACCACTCAAATGCGCGCGGGAAGACAGATCAAAGGGTCCACGTTCAAAGTTTGCCCTAACCCTAATTAAGTTACTAATGACTTTCAGGTGGCCGGAAATGACCTCCGGTCATCTTCTCCGGCCACACTCTCCCCTGAGAATCTCAATCTCACTCCCTAGGCATCTAAAACAAAATCTTTCTGCCCAGAATCCATCCCCAAACATCATATAACACGAATCAACAAACAAAATGCATTTATTTTTCGTATCCAGGCTGAATCGAATCAAAAGGGGTTTAGGTCAAAAAGTTTCAGGAACAACATACATGCTCAATACTCAATCATTTTCGAAACAAAACATATCAGCATGATCAGTGGAACATAGAGAATCATTTAAGAACTTAAAAACATGTTTCTGGAAAAAATGTTCTTGAGCTCACCTGAACTGGAGCTTTGATTTCTGACACTTTCTGGCTGGCCCTTTGATCCAAAATGCCTCTAATGAACTTCTTGAGAAGCTTGCAGTGCTTGGTTGGAGTTTAAAATGGCTGGTTTGGGAGTTTGAACAAGTTCTGTTCAGTGGAGTGAGGGAATCGTGTTTCTGATTCTGGGGGTTTAAGACAATGGTGATGGGTGCTTTGTGACCAGGAAGGTGTGTTGAGTTGGTTTATGAAGTTTGTTTTTGTGTTTGTGGCCTGTGTGATAAGTTTCGAATGCTTTTGCTCAAGAGGGTGAAAATGAGAATGCTGGCTTATGGAGTCTTTCAGGCTTGCTTCTTCTTATGTTTAGCTTGCATTTGATTAACATAAACAATTGGGATTGGTCAGATGACATGATGTGTGCTTTATTGATTGGTATGGGTGCTTTTGCCAAAAGGTCAAGTTTGTGTAAGAGAAGCATGGGCCACTTGCTAGCCTAGTACAACAAGTGTGTCCTGCGCAGCATGATGAGGGAAAAGGCCTAGGGTGGTTCAGCAAACTAGCCAGCAAGTGGATGAGGAGCTATGATGGATTTTGCAACTTGGCTTGCCTTTGGTTCTTTATGAAATATCTTGCTCCATAAGCCATAAAACATGTGATCCCTTGGCCCATTCTGATTTTTAGGACTTGTGTGATCATGTTGTGTGGATTAGAAGTGCATTTGATAGCCTTAGAACACTTGATCAAGTCATTTTGCAAAATACCTCTTTGGTAGAAACTTTGAAATTTTGTGATTTTTGCCAACTTTGACAAACCATAACTTTTGATCCAAAATGAATTAGGTCATGTTCTTGTACTTTTTGAAAAGGGAATGATCCATTCTACAACTTTCATGACCAAAGTTTTTCCATTTGAAGCTTTCTTGAATCAAAAAGTAAGGGTTGAAAAAGTTGCCTAAAATGACAATTTCATTGAAAGTCAAACTTGCCCAAAAAGTCAACTTTGCAAAAGACTTGAAATTCTTCAATTTTGTGAACTTCCAATGTCTTCCATGATCAAATAAAGATCATATACAATCAAAATGATGAAGAACACCCTTTGGTTGGGTCATTGGGGGCCTCAGATGCCCTGATTTTGCACTGACTTGCTTGAAAAGTCAACTCTTGATCAGATGACTTCCCCATGGAATTTCTTCATGAAAATTGATATGCATACTACCTATACCATATAGAGACCAATAGAAACAAGAATGACCAAAAAATTTGGAGTTATGGCCTCTGAAACCAAAACCCTAATTTTAGGTCAACTGTGCAGTCAAGCCTGGCTCTGCTCCCACACCAATCCCAGTTCTTGTGATTTTTTGACATTATTGACTTTGAGAAGATATAACATGATGCTTGAACACACATGGACCCCTTTGAAGTGATTGGTGGCCTTTGGAGTGGCTCAAGAAGCTCTTGGATTGCTCAGATCACAAACCCTAGGTGCAAATGACTTTGAATCTATGCAGTGAATCAAAAATGGGATATGAGATGTTATGATTGGATTTATGCATATGAAGAGATCACAAGCCATGGTGTGAATGGGTGAGGGCAAAATTGGGGTGTTTACAGCTGCCCCTATTCAAACATGAGTTAGCTGTGCAGGATGTAAGCGACGGCTTATCAGGCAAACAAGATAACTTGTGGTTGAATACCAAAGACAGTCCAAAATTTGCACTCACAGAATGAAGAAGAAAAGGGATATAGATTGTAAAGGAAAATAAAGTATATTGTAAAGTGTGGGCGACGGAGGACGACCGTCGAGCAGAGGACGACTGCTGGATAAAGAGCAATGACGGGGACGGCCGACATGCTGGAAAAAATGCGGGAAATAAAGCGATGACGGGGACGGCCGACATGCTGGTGGTAAAAGGAATTATGATGGGGACGGCCATCAAAATAAAGTTGTAAGATTCTCTGGGGATTAATGAAAAATGATGGGGACGACCATCAAGTTCATAAAGTAAGGTGACCAACGATGGGGACGGCCATCGGGCTAAAAAAGAAAAGGGACCACGACGGGGACGGCCATCGGGTGAAAGAATGAATGAAATAAACAGATGATGAGGTACGGTTATCAAAGGTGAAGGACGATCACCTAGCAGGGGACGGCTGCTCTGTTGGGGTTAAGATGAGGGACGGTCATCTAAGGTGGAGGACGACCACCTGGCAGGGTACGGCTGCCGAAAATATCACGACATAGGACGAATGCTGGATAAAAGGTCAATGATGGGGACGACCATCGGATGAGCATGATGGAGGACGACCATCAAGAGGTGGAGGACGACCACCTAGCAGGGGACGGCTGCTCTCAAGGTTTATCATGACGTAGGACGAACGTCAGATAACCAAAATCAACAATGGGGACGGCCATTGGATAAAATGATGAAGGACGATCATCAAAGAAAGGTGAAGGACGATCACCTAGCAGGGGACGACTGCTAAATATATCACGACATAGGACGAATGTCGGATAAAAAGGTCAACGACGGGGACGGCCATCGGACGAGCATGATGGAGGACGACCATCAAGAGGCGGAGGACGACCACCTAGCAGGGTACGGCTGCTCTCAGGGTTTATCATGACATAGGACGAATGTCAGATAAGAAGAAAATTGTTTTACTGGGGAATAGTAAACACGGACGAGTGTTTACAATCCAAGAAATAAAAGGTATAAGTGTTTGGTATTGTGTATAGATTAAAGATGCGGACGAGCATCCTTAAGACTATGATACGGACGAGTATCAGGTAGAAACAAATACTGACACATGTTCAGAGATGATGATACGGACGAGTATCAACCGGTTAACAGAGAACACGGACGAGTGTTGATTCTGAGGGGACTCTTCTGGGGAAAAGTAGACACGGGCGAGTGTCTAAATTCAAGAAGACAAGAGTGTTTGACACAGTGTATGGATTAAAGATGCGGACGAGCATCCTTAAGACTATGATACGGACGAGTATCAGGTAGAAACAAACGCTTGACGCATGCTCTGAGATGATGGTACGGACGAGTACCAACGGGTTAACAAAGAACACGGACTAGTGTCGAATCTGCGGGGATGTAAATGGTGTATACAAGATACGGACGAGTATCTATATAAGTAAAATAAGTATGAGTAGTGTATATTTGAGTGTTCCACCTGCTGGGGAGAGTGACACGGACGAGTGTCAAAAGGAGAAGAGTATAGTATATACAAAGTGTTTGAGAGAATATGCTGGGAAAAGTGACACAGACGGGTGTCAAGAAAGTTATATGTATGTATATCTGTGAGTGCAAAGGGGATACTTTGGCTTTCTGCTGGGGATATGACACGGACGAGTGTCGAGAAGCATCTGTAATATACAAGTGTTTGTTTGTAGAGAAAAGCTCGGACGACTTTACCGGGGAATCATGACACGGCCGGGTGCCAGGAAGTATCTGTATTATACAAGTGGAAATGCCTTAGGGAGTACTCTGTATATTGTTGATGGGTTGCCATTATTCACAAGTGTTTGATTCAGAACATGGCTTATAATTATGCAGTATGTTTGATTTTTGCCGTAATGCTCCGTATTAAACGGAATGCTACGCTTTGTGGGGTGAATATGATGCGAATGCTATGATTATGCAAAAGATACCAATCCGAGATTCGGATCCCATTGTTGCGAAGATCCCTGGTCGATCTGTCTGAAGTGATCATCCCAGCTGGGGATGAGATCATTGGGATGCATCTACTTGGGGGAACAGGTCACTGATAGACCCATTCTTGATAATGAGAGACCCAGCTGGGGTTTGTAGAAGCTTTCGTCACTCTGTTGTGATTCCTTCGCGCGCTGCTCTTCTGGATAGAGGCTGAAACTCTGTGGGGAAATGGTGTCCAGGTTTTTTTTGTACTTGGATGAGGAGGAGTAATAGATGGCAACTCAGCTGGGGAGAAACAACAAGTGGCAACTCAGCTTGGGAGAAAAGCACTCTGGGTGCTAAGACTGAGTGTTGATTTGCCAGTTTGCTGGGATGAAGCTTTCATGCCCCATGTTGCGCTTCGGATACCTGCAATCCTGCAAAGACAGAGAAACGTACAAGTAATCCCGAGGTATCCTTTGCCGGATTCCGTCATAGGAGTGAGACACTCTCGAGAGTAAGTATATTTCCTGCAAGCACGTAGTTTTTATTTTTTGAGGATAAGCATCTGTATTCATGCAATCAGTATTTTAGAGATATCAGACATTCTTTGCAAATAAAATGAAGCGTACGATGTGAAACTTGACTGAAAATCTGTTTTTATTAATTCATATGCCCTGAATTGGCAAGATACAGTCAAAGAAACATATCTCCTGAAATGAGGAGATTGTTACAAATTGAGAAACAAAATGTTGGCAATGTTGACGACGCTTTAAGGAGCTTCCCTCTTGCTATGACTCGTATGACTTTTGACGTTCTTCTCGTCTTGCTTTCTGAAGAAAGCTGATTCTGATTGAAGCTTGATCCTTTTGAAGCTCAACCGGTTGTAAGTGATACAGACGAATTCAGAATGCAGTTGTTCGCTTATTCCCTTATTTTGCATGGATCGCCCTTTCGGGTTTTCAATCCATCGGGATACCCATTTTTGCCTGAGTTGTCCAATGCGGCTTTTCAACTCAGCGGGTGTACATTTTTTGTTTATTTCCCTTATTTTTGCCCGAGTCTTTTATTCTGTTTTTGACTCGCCGGGATGCCCTATTTTTGCCTGGACTTACATTCTGTTTTTATGTCCAGCGGGTCATTTTTATGCGAAGTATTTTTTAACTGCATCTGAATTCACAGGGGACGGGAAATCTTCACCATCCATGGTGCTGAGCATCAGTGCTCCACCAGAGAAAACTTTCTTTACCACGAATGGTCCTTCATAGTTTGGAGTCCACTTGCCCCTGTGGTCTGTATGAGGAGGGAGGATTCTTTTCAACACAAGATCTCCCACTTGGTACTCTCGGTGCCTGACTTTCTGATCGAAGGCTCTCTTCATTCTTTTCTGATACAACTACCCATGACAGATTGCAGCCAATCTTTTCTCTTCAATCAGACTCAGTTGTTCGTATCGGGACCGGACCCATTCTGCTTCGTTCAGCTTAACATCCATCAGTACTCGCAAGGAGGGTAATTCAACTTCAACAGGTAGGACTGCTTCCATACCATACACAAGCTGATACGGTGTTGCCCCAGTGGATGTTCTGATTGACGTGCGGTACCCATGCAAGGCAAACGGTAGCATCTCATGCCAATCTTTGTAGGTGACTACCATCTTCTGCACGATCTTCTTGATATTTTTATTAGCTGCCTCAACAGCGCCGTTCATCTTTGGCCTGTAAGGAGGAGAATTGTGGTGTTGGATCTTGAAGTCCCGGCACAACTCTGCCATCATTTTGTTGTTTAGATTGGAACCATTATCAGTAATGATTCGCTCGGGCACTCCGTATCTACAGATGATATCTCTCTTCAGAAATCGGGCTACCACTTTCCTTGTAACATTTGCATATGAGGCCGCTTCAACCCACTTGGTGAAATAGTCAATGGCGACCAGGATGAATCTGTGGCAATTTGAAGCAGTCGGTTCAATCTTGCCAATCATATCAATGCCCCACATGGCAAAGGGCCAGGGTGAAGACATTATATTCAGAGGATTGGGAGGCACATGCACTTTATCCGCGTAAATCTGGCATTTATGGCATTTTCTGGCATAGGCGCAACAGTCGGCATCCATTGTGATCCAGTAATAACCTGATCTTAGCAATTTCTTAGCCATGGCATGCCCTCCTGCATGGGTACCAAAGGATCCTTCGTGCACTTCATGCATCAACAAGTCTGCTTCTGTTCTATCAACGCATCTGAGGAGTACCATATCAAAGTTTCTCTTGTACAGGGAACCATCAGTGTTCAGGAAGAAACTACCAGCAAGCCTTCTCAAAGTCTTCTTATCATTGGAAGATGCCCCAGACGGGTATGTTTGATCCTCCAAGAAGCACTTAATGTCATGGAACCAAGGCTTATCATCTTTTACGGCGTCTGCTGCAAATACATATGCCGGTCTATCAAGTCTGGACACTGAAATCTGCGGTACAAGGTTGGCAGCTTGAACTTTGATCATTGATGAAATGGTAGCCAGAGCATCTGCGAACTGATTCTCGTCCCGAGGGATATACTCAAGCTTGACCGTTGTGAAGAAAGTCAGTAACCTCCTTGTATAATCCCTGTAAGGTATCAGATGATCCTGGTGGGTGTACCATTTGCCGTTGGTTTGATTAACTACCAGAGCTGAATCTCCGAAAACAGTCAATGTCTTGATCCTGAGGTCAATGGCTTCCTCAAGACCCATAATGCAAGCTTCGTATTCAGCTTCGTTGTTAGTGCAGTTAAAGGTGAGCTTTGCCGAGAAAGGCATGTGAACTCCCTCAGGTGTAATGAGTACTGCACCAACACCGCGACCATTCATATTAACAGCCCCATCAAACATCATAGTCCATTCTTCCTTCGGGTCAGGCCCTTCAGTGTGAACAGGCTCTTCATGGTCTCTTGCTTTTATGAACATGATGTCTTCATCAGGGAAGTCAAATCTCATAGGTTGGTAGTCATCAATAGGTTGCTCAGCAAGATATTCAGATAGTACACTGCCCTTGATGGCTTTCTGAGAGGTGTATTGGATGTCATATTCTGTGAGAATCATTTGCCATCTTGCAACCCGTCCGGTAAGAGCTGGCTTCTCGAAAATGTACTTGACTGGGTCCATCTTTGAGATCAATAAAGTAGTGTAGGTCAACATATACTGTCTCAGTCGGCGAGCAGCCCACGCTAAAGCACAGCAAGTTTTCTCGAGCAGTTAATAACGCTGTTCACAGTCGGTAAACTTTTTGCTCAGGTAGTATATTGCATACTCTTTTCGACCAGACTCGTCATGCTGGCCCAGCACACACCCCATTGACTCCTCTAATACTGTCAAGTACATTATCAGAGGTCTTCCTTCAACTGGAGGCATAAGGATTGGTGGTTCTTGCAGGTATTCCTTGATCTTGTCAAAAGCCCTCTGGCAGTCTTCGTTCCACCTGACCGTCTGTTCTTTTCTTAACAGTTTGAACAAAGGTTCACAGGTTGCTGTAAGGTGAGATATGAACCTTGAGATGTAGTTCAATCTACCTAGAAACCCTCGAACTTCTTTTTCAGATTTCGGTGCAGGCATTTCTTGAATGGCTTTGACTTTATCAGGGTCCACCTCAATCCCTTTTTCGCTTACAATAAAACCCAGCAGCTTACCAGATCGCACCCCGAATGTGCACTTGTTGGGGTTCAGCTTCAGTTGGTACTTCCTCAGACGCTTGAATAGCTCAGCAGATTTACCAGGTGGTCTTCTTCTGTGAGGGACTTGGCAATCATGTCATCCACATAACACTCGATTTCCTTATGGATCATATCGTGGAATAATGTTACCATAGCCCGTTGATATGTTGCACCAGCATTCTTCAATCCGAACGGCATCACCTAGTAACAGAACGTGCCCCAGGGTGTGATGAAGGTTGTCTTCTCCATGTCTTCAGGTGACATTTTGATCTGATTGTATCCTGAAAATCCGTCCATGAAGGAGAATACCGAGAACTGAGCCGTATTATCAACCAATACATCAATGTGAGGTAATGGGAAATCATCTTTCGGGCTGGCTCTGTTCAGGTCTCGGTAGTCAACACACATCCTTACCTTGCCATCTTTCTTAGGCACGGGCACAATATTGTCGCTCCCGATAAATGGGGAATGGCCCCAGATAAAGGTACAGACGCGAACGGTCGGCGAAAGGGACAATGAGAACACACAGCAGTGAACTCACTGGAAAAGAAAAGAGTCGCCAGCTAGGCATTTTTATCCCGGAGGAAAGGTAATGCTGCATAGACCTAGAAAGATATGGATAAGACGGTTGCGAACCAGAGAGACTGAGAAAGGGGGTTGGTTACAACCTGGGAAGGTATTAGCACCCAGATTGTCCGCCGTACTCGATGGGATCCACGCTTAAAAGATTTGTGTTTTAAAGGGGTAGTGTCAGTGCAGTCTGTGTATAAAATAGCTGGAAGAAGATGTACAGGTGTCAGTGTAAGAAGAATGTGAGGTGTATAAATGTACAGTGCCAGTGTAAGAACAGGAATAAAATGCTCAAGACTATGAGGCTTAAAGAAAGATGCTGGAAGGAGGGGGAATATACAGAGACTTTTGTTCGATAACTGTTAAGTTATGCCTACGTATCCTCTCGTGCAATGAGGAAGTCAGAACACCGTAGTTCGACCCAAAGAGACTGAAAGATAAATTGACTTGGGAACTGCTTACTTGCCTATGCTCAAGTGTATGACCTGTCTGGCTCAGGTGCTAACTGTCTTGCATTAGACGGAAGAAGCAAGTTCTCGTTTGTGAGTGAATGAGATGAGAAAAGAATCCCGGAGGAGACGATTATTGTTTGTTTTTGAGTTTTCAGTCTTTTATTGCTTTTGAGAATTTGTCATAAGTTAATGAGCTTAAGCCTAAACCAATGGGTTAGTAAACTCATCACATCTTCCCTCTGATTAGGGGTAATGAGAATACCTTAAGTGTGAAGTCAGCTTCTCACACTTAATCACCATGGAGTAGGATTAGGATCATTAACCTACTTGTGATTATTTAGATGTTTTTGGTGTTTTTGTTTAGTGTTAAGTAATGAGATTAAGCCATAATCAAGGATTAAACAGACTCATTACACCATCCTAATAGAAGGATAATAGATGAGAATGTTTAAGCTGAGGAAAGCTCCTCAACTTAATCCATGATTAGGGATTAAACTCATGACAAAACAAGGCCTTTATTAAATGGATTTTAATTAATGATAAGATGATGAAGTGATTTTTAGGGTTTGTAAGACAACTTGAGGGGGACTTGTCCATTAACACTAGGGTTAGTCCTTCTTAACCAGTTAAGGAAGAATTAGAACCCTAATGCAAGGCCCAAGTTACAAGTGTGATGTCTTGATGATTATTATGTGGATTGATTAAGAGATTTAAACACATTAAGGGTTTAACACTTAGGATTAAAGTTATACACTCCATCCTAATAGAAGGATGCAAGCATAAGCTTAACCACAAAGCCTTAAAGCCTTTAGGGTTTAGTCCCTGATTATGAGGTGAGAAGAGAAGACTCAATGAGACACAAAGGTAAAACTAAGTGGGGAGACTAATCAAAACCCTAATCATTGTCATGCTTGGTTGTTCCTAAGGTTTGTGAGGTTTACAAGAGCAATCTTCAATGGAACCACCAGGAAGCAGATGAAAGGATCAGGAGAAGCAAAGTAACTTGCTTCATTCAAGAAGTCAAGTCACTTGAGGAAAGAAAGTAAGAAGAAGAAGAAAGAGCAAGCTCAATCTCAAACACATAACAAAATGCAGCATGGGTGCATAAAGGAAATGAAAAGAAATTGTGAGAAGTGAAGGCAAATTCACTTCTCAAAGTTGCTTACCACCTGAAAAGTTAGTGAAAGAAATGCAATGCAATGTCAAATGGAATGAAATGGCATGATGAGAAACAAAACCAGAAGCACATACATGATGATAATGATGCTATGAGATGATGCAAGCATGAGACAACACATGGGAATGATCATACAAGCTCATGGATGCAGATGAAGCAAGTTAAGACACATGAACATACATGAAAAGTTATGAGATGCATATGGCATACAACAAGGCAAGTGCAAAATGCAATGATCAAACATGCTTTCAATATGTCTTAATATGTCAAGTGAATCAAATGGATGCATAAAATGCTATGGCAAGTCATGTTATGTAAGCAAATGCAAGATGTATGCATATGAAAGCCCAAACTAGGGTTTATGATCAAAGCATCAAACACAAACCAAAATCAGAAGCAAACATCAACACAAAAAATTGAAAATGCACTCAAAGGACCCCTAATCCTATACTAACTCACTGCCCAAAGGAGGGGTTCTAACTCTTAACCTAATGAGGGTTATGAATTTCCTAAGTTTTCTAGGGTTTTAGGGTTTCTTAACAAGAAAAATGCCAAACAAATGGAAAATGAAAGATCAAATCATGGCCATTTAATCTCACAAACTACATGCTAAACACAATGCAATGCAAAAAGAATCAAGGTCCAACTCTTTAGGGTTAGGCAGAAATGATTTTTTGAAGTTTGGATCAAAATAATGCATCAAAATGATTTTAATTTCATGAAAAATTCTCAAAATGCATCAAGATCAAAAAAGAAATTTGGTTTGAGGGTTGGACAATGTTTCTAAATGTTTTTTAAAGGTTTCATGAATTTTTTGGTGATTTTTAAATACCTAAAAGTATTTTTAATTAATTAATTCTCATTAATTAATTAAAAAGAAACTTTTAAATATTTAAAAATACCTTTTAAATGCTAAAAATAAAAATAAAAATATTTTTGGTTTCTGAAATTAAATAAAAGCTTGTACAAAAAATTTCAGATTTTTTAAAGTATTTTTGCTATTTTAAATAAATTGTAGAAAACAAATGAATTAATATGAAAATAAATTAAATTTTAAACTGAAAAAGGAAAAGTCAACAGATCTGATGGCCCTCATTCAAACTCACACGCGCGCGCTTTGACTTGGCGCCAGATCCCACGGCCAGCATTCAAACTTGCTAATTACACTGATTAAGCCCTAATTCGTGCCCTAATGACTTTCAGGCGACCGGAACACTGTTCCGGTCGTCTTCTCCGATCAAACAAAATCACCAACTCACTCTATACGCAATGAAAATGAAAACTAACTATCCAGAAATCATCCCCAACCTAAAACGAATCAAAACCCCCATTCAAACAACATTTATCATTCAGAAATAAGGAGAATCGAAGCAAACAATTTCTAGGGCAAAAAGTTTCAGAAACAGATTAAACTCTCATCTCTCCACCATTTTCAAAACTAAAGACATCAGAGTGATCAGTGAACTACAAAGAACAACTTAGGAACTTTAAAAATCATTTCTGGAAAAAAAGTTCTTGAGCTACCTGAGTTTCGAAGCTTTCAGCTCAGCAACTTTCTGACCACTTCCCTTGATGCAATCCACTCCTCTTGGTCCCTTGATGATGTCTGGATGCTTAGAAAGAGTTTATGTTGGCTGGTTTGATAGTTTGAGCAGGTTCTGCTCCAGCTCTAGTGAGAATCGTGTTTTGGATTTAGGCAGTTTAAGGCAAGGGTGAGGGGTTCTTTTTGATCAGGATGATGAGTTGAGAAGGTCTGTGAAGTTTGTTTGAGTGTTTGTGGCTTGTATGCTGAGTTTCGAATGCTTTTGCTTCAAGGGTGAAAAATGAGAGAGTGATGCTCTTGCTGGTTTCAGGCCCTTGTGTTTTGTTGTTTGGCTTGCATTTGATTAGTATAAACAATTGGGATTGGTCAGAAGATGTGACATGCCCTTTTGTGATAGGTGTAGCTACTTTTGCCAAAATGTCAACTTCTTGTAAGAGAGGCATGGGTCATGTTTCAGCCAAGTACAAGAGGTGTGGGCTGCGCAGCAAGGTGAGGGAGAAAGGCTAGGAGTGGTCAGCAGGCTAGGCAGCAAGTGGATGGAAGTGATCATGAGCTTTTGCAACTTGCTTGCTTTTGAATCTTCATGAAAATATCTTGCTCCAAAGGCCAAACAAATGAGAAACCCTTGGCCCGTTCTGATTTTTAGGTCACATGTGATGTTTGTGTAATGGTTAGACAACAATTAGAAGTCACAAATGCCTTTGGTACATGATTTTGCAAGTTTTCCATTTTGTGCATAACTTGAAATTTAGTGATTTTTGCCAACTTTGACACACCATAACTTTTGATCCAAAATGAATTAGGTCATGTTCTTGTACTTTTTGAAAAGGGAAAGATCTAATCTACAACTTTCATGACCAAAGTTTTTCCATTTGAAGCTTTTTTGGATCAAAAAGTAAGGGTTGAAAAAGTTGCATAAAATGACATTTCATTAAAAGTCAACCATGCCCAAAAAAGTCAACTTTGCAAAAACTTCAAATTCTTGAATTTTGTGAATTTCAAACTTCTTCTATGATCAAATACACTCAAAATGATGAAGATCACCCCTTGGTTGGGTCACTGGGGGGCCTCAGATGCCCTGATTTTGCACTGACTTGTTCAAAAAGTCAACTCTTGATCTGATGACTTCCCCATGGAATTTCTTCATAAAAATTGATATGCATACTCCCTATACCATATAGAGACCAATAGAAACAAGAATGACCAAAAAATTTGGAGTTATGGCCTCTGAAACCAAAACCCTAATTTTAGGTCAACTGTGCAGTCAAGCCTGGCTCTGCTTCCATACCATTCTCAGTTCTTGTGATCTTTTGACATTCTTGACTTTGAGAGGATATAATATGATATAAGAACACACATGGACCCCTTTGAAGTGATTGGTGGCCTTTGGAGTAGCTCAAGAAGCCCTTGGATTGCTCAGATCACAAACCCTAGATGCAAATGACTTAGAAGCAATGCAGGGGTTCAAAAATGTGATATGAGATGGTATGATTGTGTTTATGCATATGAAAATGATCACAAGCCATGGTGTGAATGGGTGAGGGCAAATTTGGGGTGTTTACAGCTGCCCCTATTCAAACATGAGTTAGCTGTGCAGGATGTAAGCGACGGCTTAACAGGCAAACAAGATAACTTGTGGTTGAATATCAAAGACAATCCAATATTTGCACTCACAGAATGAAGAAGAAAAGGGATATAGATTGTAAAGGAAAATAAAGTATATTGTAAAGTGTGGGCGACGGAGGACGAATGCCGAGCAGAGGACGACTGCTGGGTAAAGAGCAATGACGGGGACGACCGACATGCTGGGAAAAGTGCGGGAAATAAAGCAATGACGGGGACGGCCGACATGCTGGGGATAAAAAGAATTATGATGGGGACGGCCATCAAGTAAAGCTGTAAGATTATCTGGGGATTAATGAAACATGACGGGGACGGCCATCAAGTTCATAAAGCAAAGTAACCAACGATGGGGACGGCCATCGGCTAAAAAGAAAAGGGACCACGACGGGGACGGCCATCGGGTTAAAGAATAAATGAAATAAACAGATGATGAGGTACGGTCATCAAAGGTGAAGGACGATCACCTAGCAGGGGACGGCTGCTCTGTCGGGTTAAGATGAGGGACGGTCATCTAAGGTGGAGGACGACCACCAGGCAGGGTACGGTTGCCGAAAACATCGCGACATAGGACGAATGCCGGATAAAAGGTCAACGATGGGGACGGCCATCGGACGAGCATGATGGAGGACGACCATCAAGAGGTGGAGGACGACCACCTAGCAGGGGACGGCTGCTCTCAGGGTTTATCATGACATAGGACGAATGTCAGATAACCAAAATCAACAATGGGGACGACCATTGGATAAAATGATGAAGGACGATCATCAAGAGGTGGAGGACGACCACCTAGCAGGGGACGGCTGCTAAAATAACAACGATGGGGACGGCCATCGGACGAGCATGATGGAGGACGACCATCAAGAGGTGGAGGACGACCACCTAGCAGGGTACGGCTGCTCTCAGGGTTTATCATGACATAGGACGAATGTCAGATAAAAAGATGTTTGCTTTACTGGGGAATAGTAAACACGGACAAGTGCTTACATCCAAGAAATAAAAGGTATAAGCGTTTAGATGTTGTGTATAAATTAAAGATGCGGATGAGCATCCCTAAGACTATGATATGGACGAGTATCAGGTAGAAACAAGTACTGACACATGTTCAGAGATGATGATACGGACGAGTATCAACGGGTTAACAAAGAACACGGACGGGTGTCGAATCTGCGGGGATATAAATGATGTACACAAGATACGGACGAGTATCTGTATAAGTATAAGTAGAAGGTATGAGTGATGTATAGATGAGGAGAGTGACACGGACGAGTGTCAAAAGGAGAAGAGTGTAGTATAAACAAATATCTGGTATACAAAGTGTTTACATTACTGTACTGGGGAAAGTGACATGGACGGATGTCAAGGAAATGTATATATATATATATATATATAAGTATTTGTGAGTACAAAGAGAGTGTCTTTGGCTTTCTGCTGGGGATGTGACACGGACGGGTGTCAAAGGGAGTATATAATGGTGTTTGTGAATATGAGGCAACTGCTTTTGCTGGGGACTCTGGGGAGTATCTTGTATATTGTGGAGGGGTTGATAATATTCACAAGTGTTTGATTCAAAGCATGGCTTATGATTATGCTATATGTTTGATTTTTGCCGTAATGCTCCGTTCTTGAGACGAAATGCTACGCTTTGTTTGGTGAATATGATGCGAATGCTATGATTATGCAAAGATACCGATCCGGGATTCGGATCCCATTGCTGTGAAGATCTCTGGTCGATCTATCTGAAGTGAATATCCCAGCTGGGGATGAGATCATTGGTAGATCTGATGAAAAGATTCTGCTTGGGGAAATGGGTCAATGATAGACCTATTCCTGTAATGAGGGACCCAGCTGGGGTTTGTAGAAGCTTTCTTCACTCTGTTGCGACCCCTTCGTGCGTTGCTCTTCTGGTTAGAGGCTGAAACTCTGTGGGGAGATGGTTCCCTGACTTTTGTATTCTGCTGAGGAAGAATGCTTGACACCTCGGCTGGGAGGAGTGACAAGTGGCAACCTAGCTGGGGGAAGTTATTGGTGGCAACTCAGCTGGGGAGAAAGCACCTCAGGTGCTGAGAATGAGTGTTGATTTGTCAGCTTGCTGGGATGAAGCTTATATGCCCCAAGTTGCATTTTTAGATACCTGCAATCCTGCGAAGATAGAGAAACGCACAAGTGATCCTGAGGTATCCCTTACTGGATTCCGTCATAGGAGTTTGGACACTTATGAGAGTAAGTATATTCCCTGCAAGCACGTGTTTTTATTTTTTGAAGAAAAGCATCTATACTTATGCAATCAGTTTTTAGAGACATCAGACATTTTTTGCAAATAAAAATGTACAAGACGACACATGACTGAAAAATCTGATTTTATTAATTTATGTGCCCTGAATTGGCAAGATACAGTCAGAGAAACATATCTCCTGAAATGAAGAGATTGTTACAAATTGAGAAACAAAGTGCTGGCGATGTCGATGATGCTTTCAACGGAGCTTCCTCTTTTGCTATGACTCGTATGACTTTTGACGTTCTTCTCGTCTTGCTTTCCGAATAAGGCTGATTCTGAAAGAAGCTTGATCCTTTCGAAGCTTACCAAGTTGTAAGTGATGCAGATGAATTCAGAGTGCAGTTGTTCGCTTATTCCCTTATTTTGCATGGATCGCCCTTTCGGGTTTTCAATCCATCAGGATACCCATTTTTGCCTGAGTTGTCCAATGCGGCTTTTCAACTCAGCGGGTGTACATTTTTTATTTATTTTCCCTTACTTTTGCCCGAGTCTTTTATTCTGTTTTTGACTCGCCGGGATGCCCTATTTTTGCCTTGACTTACATTCTGTTTTTGTGTCCAGCGGGTTATTTTTATGCGAAGTATTTTTTAACTGCATCTGAATTCACAGGGGACGGGAAATCTTCACCATCCATGGTGCTGAGCATTAGTGCCCCACCAGAGAAAACTTTCTTTACAACAAATGGTCCTTCATAATTTGGAGTCCATTTGCCCCTGTGGTCTGTATGAGGAGGGAGGATTCTTTTCAACACAAGATCTCCTACTTGGTACTCTCGGTGCCTGACTTTCTGATCGAAGGCTCTCTTCATTCTTTTCTGATATAGCTGCCCATGGCAGATTGCGGCCAATCTTTTCTCTTCAATCAGACTCAGTTGTTCGAACCGGGAACGGACCCATTCTGCTTCGTTCAGCTTAACATCCATCAGTACCCGTAGGGAGGGTAGTTCAACTTCAACTGGTAGGACCGCTTCCATACCATACACAAGCTGATACGGTGTTTCCCCAGTGGATTTTCTGATTGACGTACGGTACCCATGCAAGGCAAATGGTAGCATCTCATGCCAGTCTTTGTACGTAACTACCATCTTTTGCACAATCTTCTTGATATTCTTATTAGCTGCCTCAACAGCGCCGTTCATCTTTGGCCTGTAAGGAGAAGAATTATGGTGTTGGATCTTGAAGTCCCGGCACAGTTCTGCCATCATTTTATTGTTTAAGTTGGAACCATTATCAGTAATGATTCGCTCGGGAACTCCATACCGACAGATGATATCTCTCTTCAGAAATCTAGCCACCACTTGTCTTGTAACATTTGCATACGAGGCTGCTTCAACCCACTTGGTGAAATAGTCAATGGCGACCAGGATGAATCTGTGGCCATTTGAAGCGGTTGGCTCAATCTTGCCAATCATATCAATGCCCCACATGGCAAAGGGCCATGGTGAAGACATTATGTTCAAAGGATTGGGCGGCACATGCACCTTGTCTGCATAAATCTGGCATTTATGGCATTTTCTGGCGTAGGCACAACAGTCTGCATCCATTGTGATCCAGTAATAGCCTGATCTTAGCAATTTCTTAGCCATGGCATGCCCTCCTGCATGGGTACCAAAGGATCCTTCGTGCACTTCATGCATCAACAAGTCTGCTTCTGTCCTATCAATGCATCTGAGGAGCACCATATCAAAGTTTCTTTTGTACAGGGAACCGTCAGTGTTCAGGAAGAAACTACCAGCAAGCCTTCTTAGTGTCTTCTTGTCATTGGAAGATGCCCCAGGTGGGTATGTTTGATCCTCCAAGAAGCACTTAATGTCATGGAACCAAGGCTTATCATCTTTTACAACATCTGTTGCGAACACATATGCTGGCCTGTCAAGTCTGGACACTGAAATCTGCGGTACAAAGTTGGCAGCTTGAACTTTGATCATTGACGAAATGGTAGCCAGAGCATCTGCAAACTGATTCTCGTCCCGAGGGATATACTAAAGCTTGACTGTTGTGAAGAAAGTCAATAACCTCCCTGTATAATCCCTGTAAGGTATCAGATGATCCTGGTGTGTGTACCATTTGCCGTTGGTTTGATTAACTACCAGAGCTGAATCTCCGAATATAGTCAACGTCTTGATCCTGAGGTCAATGGCTTCCTCAAGACCCATAATACAAGCTTCGTATTCAGCTTCATTGTTAGTGCAGTTAAAGGTGAGCTTTGCCGAAAAAGGCATGTGAACTCCCTTAGGTGTAATGAGTACTGCACCAACACCACGACCATTCATGTTAACAGCCCCATCAAACATCATGGTCCATTCTTCTTCCGGGTCAGGCCCTTCAGTATGAACAGGCTCTTCATGATCTTTTGCTTTTATGAACATGATGTCTTCATCAGGGAAGTCAAATCTCATAGGCTGGTAGTCGTCAATAGGTTGCTCAGCGAGATATTCAGATAGTACACTACCCTTGATGGCTTTCTGAGAGGTGTACTGGATGTCATATTCCGTGAGAATCATTTGCCATCTTGCAACCCGTCCGGTAAGTGCTGGCTTCTCAAAAATGTACTTAACTGGATCCATCTTTGAGATCAACAAAGTAGTGTGGGTCAACATATACTGTCTCAGTCGGCGAGCAGCCCACGCTAAAGCACAACAAGTTTTCTCGAGCAGTGAATAACGCTGTTCACAGTCGGTAAACTTTTTGCTCAGGTAGTATATTGCATACTCTTTTCGACCAGACTCGTCATGCTGGCCCAACACACACCCCATTGACTCTTCTAATACTGTCAAGTACATTATCAGAGGTCTTCCTTCAACTGGAGGCATAAGGATTGGAGGCTCTTGCAGGTATTCTTTGATCTTGTCAAAAGCCTTCTGGCAGTCTTCATTCCACCTGACCGTCTGTTCCTTTCTTAACAGCTTGAACAAGGGTTCACAGGTTGCCGTGAGGTGAGATATAAACCTTGAAATGTAGTTCAATCTACCCAGAAACCCTCGAACTTCTTTCTCAGTTTTTGGTGCAGGCATTTCTTGAATGGCTTTGACTTTATCAGGGTCAACCTCAATCCCTTTCTCGCTTACAATAAAGCCCAGCAGCTTACCAGATCGCACCCCGAATGTGCACTTGTTGGGGTTCAGCTTTAGTTGGTACTTTCTCAGACGCTTGAATAGCTTCAGCAGATTTACCAGGTGGTCTTCCTCTGTAAGGGACTTGGCAATCATGTCATCCACATAACACTCGATTTCCTTATGGATCATATCGTGGAATAATGTTACCATAGCCCGTTGATATGTTGCACCAGCATTCTTCAATCCGAATGGCATCACTTTGTAACAGAACGTGCCCCAGGGTGTGATGAAAGTCGTTTTCTCCATGTCTTCAGGTGACATCTTGATCTGATTGTATCCTGAAAATCCGTCCATGAAGGAGAATACCGAGAACTGAGTCGTATTATCGATCAATACATCAATGTGAGGTAATGGGAAATCATCTTTCGGGCTGGCTCTGTTCAGATCCCGGTAGTCAACACACATCCTTACTTTTCCGTCTTTCTTAGGCACAGGTACTATGTTAGCAACCCACGGTGGATAACTAGTTACAGCAAGGAACCCGACGTCCCACTGCTTCTGCACCTCTTCTTTGATCTTCATTGCCATGTCTGGGCGAGTACGGCGCAGTTTCTGTTTAACCGGTGGGCAATCTTCTCTTAAAGGCAGCTTGTGCATAACAATGTCGGTGTCCAACCCTGGCATATCTTGGTAAGACCAAGCAAACACATCCACATATTCCTGAAGCAGGTCAATCAGTTGTTCTTTCACTGAGTCTTGTAAGCCGGCCCCGATTTTCACTTCTTTCACATCTTCAACTGTGCCAAGATTAATCGTTTCGACCTCCTCTTGATGAGGAGTGATAACCTTCTCCTCTTGTCTCAACAATCTGGCTAGCTCTTCAGGAAGCTCGTAATCTTCTTCAACCCCTTCATCAGCTTGATTGATCGGATTGTCAAAGTCATACGAAGTCATAGCCGTGCTGTTGTCGGTGCTGTCTGGGAGGCACTCTCTGCAAGGGTTCAGTTTGTTCATTTTAGTGATTGATTTTAATCTTGTTTAGAAAAGTGAAATAAAGTTGTCATTTTGAAAACATTGCCATTTATTTTTTGTACAAAAAGAAAAATGGAAAAACAGTGAGCGGGAAAGAAAAAAGACTCATTTGCAAAAAGATGTCTGATATTTCATTGATTAATCTTGTTGCACAAAAAGTACAGATGGCCCGGTTACAAAATGAGTCTTGTCATCTTGGGCAAGATGCAAGACTTTGATGCATGCTATAAAAATACAGGAAATAATAATTACTCTGCATGAGTAACTCTTATAATTTCCTGGGAAGACCAGTTTGAGACACTGCTCCCCGGGATCTTTGGACGAATCCAGCTTTCCAGGTTGCGTTCTTCTTCCAGCTCGTCTTCCAAGTTGTTGACACAATCAGGGGTGAGCATCCCCGCACTAACAAAGTTGGGCTTCTTGGCAGCCTCTGTTTGATCTTCTTGAGTTGGTTTGTAACCCAACCCAAATCTATCTTCTTTCTTCTCCACAGGCAACAGTTTGCCCCAGCCTCGAGCGTTTCCTTCTTCCACCACCTTCCGGGCTTGTTGGTAGGATGTCATAGAGGTCCCAAACACAGCAGAGGTTTCATTAATATTCAGGGCCTCAAACCCTTGACTCATCGTCTCGTGGATCTCCCCATCCATCTCAATGTATTTATAAGTAGCCAGATGGCTAACAAATATATCCTCCTCTCCACAGATAGTAACGACTTGGCCTTCCCACTCAAATTTTAACTTCTGGTGAAGGGTAGACGTAACTGCGCCAGCGGCATGAATCCATGGTCTACCCAACAAACAGCTGTAGGCAGGCTGAATGTCCATCACGTAGAAGGTCGTTTTGAAAGTTTGTGGGCCAATCGTTACAGGCAACTCAATTTCTCCCAAAACCGATCTCTTAGAGCCGTCAAAAGCTCTCACTACCAAGTTACTGGGTCGTAATGCCAGTCCTTCATATTCCAGCTTTACAAGAGCCTTTTTGGGTAAGACGTTGAGGGATGACCCAGTGTCCACCAGCACATGGGAAAGGACTGCACCTTTACATTCCATGGTAATGTGCAAGGCTTTGTTATGGTTGCGGCCTTCTGAAGTCAAATCAGTGTTGGTGAATCCTAGTCCATTACTAGCATTAACATTTCCAACAACAGCTTCCAACTGATTGACGGTGATCTCTTCTGGCACATAAGCTGCGTGCAAGACTTTGAGTAATGCGTTCCGATGAGCCTCGGAGCACATAAGCAATGATAGGATGGAGATCTTGGAAGGCGTCTGGTGAAGCTGGTCCACTATTTTGTAATCACTTTTCTTGATGATTCTCATGAATTCATCAACTTCCTGATCAAAAGGTGTTTTCAGAGCTTCTTTAGCAACCTGTTCTTCTTGCACCATGCTCTTCCCTTTTGCCTTGGCAGCAGCTTCTGCTTCGGCAGTGGGTCTTTGGAATTGTGGGGCAAAGAGACGTCCGCTTCGAGTGAAGCCTCCGCCTCCTCCCACATTGTCTATTTGTGGTGCAGAAGTTGATAATTCAAAAGTGATTTTCTGTCCTTCGCAGTATAAATCAGAGCCGTAATGCCAAGGGATGGCATTACTGCTTTCATAAGGTACTGGCCCAGGCACTGTGACAGTGACTGGACTGATGGCAGCTGCAGAAGGGACCGTGATAGTCTGTGGATCATAGTATATTGTGACTGGTGCTCTGGTAGGAGTGGCACTTTGTGAGTTGTAAGCGGAATCATTTTCAGGATCATAATAAATCGTAACTGTTGAGACATCTTCATGGTCGGTTGTTGATGTTGTAGGAGACATTGTTGGAAGGATGGGTGTTGTTGTTGTAGGAGATTCAAAATGAAGTGGTGCTGAAGTTGTAGAAGGAATATTTGTTGATACCTGGTCAGTTGAAATGACGGATGAAACATTTGTTGATGAAGCTGAAGAGTTGTCCGGAACAATGGTTGTTGCAGTTGTAGTAGACTCTGGAATTGTTGTTAATGAGATTGCTGGATTAGTAGGAATTGACGTTGTAATCTGAAGCAGGCCACTCTGAATGAGACCATTTATGCCATCCCTCAAGTTATCACAACCATTCACTGAAATGTTGCAGTAAGCACACCCTAGCTCACATCCTGGGAACATTTGACATTCGAGGAGCTGAGCTTTGATCTCTACCAACGGTGTCCGAATCTGACCCACACTGGTTATCAAGTAAGACGGCTTGTCTTCTTCAATAGCATTGATTCGGGGACCACCATGGTGTGGCATAGGGTTCTTGTTGACATTTGGTGGTGGTGCAAAGTTTAAAGCCTTGGAATCCACTAGATCCTGCACTTTCATGTGCAAAGCTCTGCACTTTTCCGTACTATGACCAGGTGCATTCGAGTGAAAGGCACAACTGGTGCTGGCGTCGTAGTTTCTGGGCAGACTGTTAGGATCCGGAGGTGCCAACGTCCTTAGCTCAACTAGGTTGAGTTTCAAGAGTTGTGGCAGTAATGTGGCATAGGGCATAGGGATCAGATCGATCACCCTATTGGCCTGAGAGGGCCTCTGTTGGAATGGTCTCTGCTGATTGTTGTTGTTGGTGTTGCTGTTGTTGTAATTTCTCGGAGGATACTGAATTTGTTGCTGGTACTGAGGTTGTTGCTGATAATTTTGTTACGGTGATTGATAAGCTGGTTGTGGATGAGCTGGAGCGGGAATGGTGACTGCTGCCACAGACCTATGAACATATTGGGGCCTGCCCCTGTTGGTGTGGATAGCATTGGTTTCACCAGTTCTTCTTGGGCCTGCAAAAGGCTTCCTTGTGTTACTGGATGAGCTTGCACCGTTGTCTGAGATCTTACCCATTTTCAATAGGCTTTCAATTCTCTCTCCGGCTATGACCACATCTGCAAAGCTGGTAGATGAGAAGGCAGCTAGCCTATCAATGTAAGTCCCCTGGAGGGTGTTCATGAACATATCAGCCATCTCCCTTTCTGACATAGGTGGCTGGACAGCAGCAGCAAGCTGTCTCCACCTTTGAGCGTACTCTCGGAAACTCTCCCTGGATGACTGAGACATCCCCATCAGGAGGGTCCTGTTGGGAGCCATATCCAGGTTGTACTGATACTGTCTGATAAAGGCCTCTGCCAGGTCCTTCCAGCATCTAATAGTTGCTCTTGTCAGGTGGGAGTATCATTCCCTCGATGCTCCGGTTAAGCTATCCTCGAAATAGAACATCCATAGCTTTTCGTCCATGGTATAGGCCTTCAGCCTCCCCAGAAAAGATTGTAGATGGGTCCGGGGACAGGAAGTCCCATTATACTTCTCAAAGCATGGTGGCTTAAATTTGTGGGGAATCCTGACCCCGTCTACCAAGCCCCTATCCATAACATCAAAACCCAAAGAGTTTTGAGACTCCAAGGATCTTAACTTCTCAGCTATCTCATCCAGCCTTCTGTCATAGGCTTCCTCCCCAGCTCCCATCACTGTGAACTGATCTTCCTGGGGGTCTTCTTGCAGTACCCTCCCTGCTGTGGCAGTCCCTTGTATATTGACAGGGATGTTGATCTCTGGATGCTGGTGGGGTCCAAAGACTGGGGGATTGACATGAGGTTGGACTCTTTCATTGTTGCTTGTCCCAGCAGTCCCTGGCTGATGGTCTTCCTGGTTTCTCCCTTCTACCAGTGCTCTTAACCTCTCCTGGCTTTGAGCCATGTTGTTCATCACCTCCATAAACTGTGTCATTTGATTCCTCATTTCCAACCTCTCGTTGGTCATTTGATTCCTGACCTCTGTAAGGTCCTGCTGCATTTGATCCATCTGTATGCCCGGAAGGTTGTTGCGGGTGGGGTATCGGTGTGGACGGTTGAGTGGAAACCCTCGACGTCGAGCAATAATTCCTGAAGTCACAACAGAGTTAGTAACAATAAAGCAAAAACCTGCAAAACCAAACAAAAGGGTTAGTATGCAATGCAGTGTGTCTATTTGTTTCCAAGGTATCCGGCTTGGTACTTGGCTTTGACCTTTCCAGACCCCTTGAAGAAGATGCTTGTGATGTTGCTTGAAGAATTCAGATGAAACAAACCAACACATATATTACAAAAAGGTAAATGATACAATATTTGTTTCTTTTACAATACAAGCCCTCTGAGGGGTCAAAAATACAACATAAAGAAAAATACATAAAATGAAAGCAACAACAAGCAAAAGGTCAAACACCAAGGCCAAATTCATCCTCCTGAACTTCCTTGAGAAGTGCTTCAGTCACAGGATCAGCTGGACGCTCCGTAAGATTCCTGATAAGGAGATTCCTTGTGGCAACAGCTGCAGTTAGCTTCTTGTGCTGACTCTGGTCCTTTGACCTCTTCACTCCAGCTCTGATCTTCAACTCTGAGACCTCCCTCTGGGCTGCTGCCAGGGCTTCCTGTTGCTCTTTTGCACTAGCTTCCATCTGCTCCATCTTATCCTGAGTCCTTTTATCCTCCTGAGTACGGGCTTCGGTGATCCTGACCCACCTAGCCTGACTCTCCTTCAGATACAAATCAGCTCTGGCCTTCTGGAATTGGGCTTCCTTGCAGGCATTCTTCAAGATCTGCTCTCCAGCCCTAGACTTCTTAATGTAATCCTCAGACTTCCCAATTCTAGCCAAATGCTCTACCTTCAACTTTTCCAGCCTCTCAATATCCAATCTACCATCACTCCTCTCCCAGAGGGTCTTCTGTAGAGCTTGAGTCAACTTCTCATGTCTCTCCTTCAATTTCTCAAACTCCTCTAAGCTGACAGTTGCTGGAGGTGGTGCTGTGGAAGGTCCAGGCATATCTTCAATAGTGAAAGGCATCCCAGAAATCTGAGCCCTGGCATGAGACCACTCATAGTACTGGGCTGAGGCTACATTATTGCATCTTCCAAGAATAGTTACCCCCTTAGTCTGCACATTGTCCCAGGCCCAGGATGCTTGCCTGACAATAGCCAGATTAGGCTTGATTTCAACATAAAGGGTCTCAGTTAGATCTTGTGCCCTAGGGGGATGGACCAATGCATAGCCCAGTTGTCTTTTGAATAACAGAGGGTTGTAGTTGATGCAACCCTTCACTCCAATCAAAGGCACATTGGGAAATTGCCCACAACTTGTAATGATGTCTCTGCCCTTAGTACTCTGAGTACACCACCTGATATCATCTAAGGTTAGAGCAACAAGCCTCCTAGCCCAGTTCTTCTGCTGGTGAGGGTTCAAAAATGCATCAGTCTTTGGCAAATGCTTGAGCAGCCAAGTATGGAACAAAGGTGCACAGCATCTCACTAATCTCCCCCTTTGCTTTTCATTCCTTTGATGAACTGAGTAGTAAAGGTCTCCCAGTAAGGTAGGCACTGGGTTTCTCAGGATGAAAAGATGGACTGCATTCTTGCTAACAAACCTAGGCTCATCTGCAAAAAGTATGATCCCATATAGGCTAAGGGCCAACAGAGCACAAACTGCCTTCCACTCCCCTAGGGAGGCCTTCAAACTAGCCTGAGAGGTCAAGAAATCCAGATGAAAGCCAGAAATTCCAGTTTTAGATGTCAAATTCTGCCCAACCAAAACTGGTTCCAGATGTAATGCTTTGGCTATCTCCTCATTACTTGGGAAAGCCATCTCAGGGTTGAAAGGGATTCCACCCCTGATGGGTACACCAACCAATGATGAATACTCCTCCAGCAAAGGTCCCAACTGGAAATTCTGAAATGTGAAGCACCTCAGAGGGGGATCATAGAACTGCAGGCAAGTATGTATCAGGCTCCTCTGTGAAGGGTCCAAATCCAATACCATATCAAGGATTCCTCCATAATGTTCTCTGAAATATGGTATGTGGTCTGGAGTAATCAGGGTCTGAATCCTCCTGATGCTAGCTAGCTCAGGCTCAAAGAAGTGGTAGGAGATGTTACTTTTCTTAGGTGCCATATTGCTGAAGAATGGGTGCTGATGATGATGACTGAGGACAACACTGAAGATGGGCCACTGATAGGCTGAGACTGAGGATGCAAGTGACTGAAGCAGGTGGCTGATAGCTGAAGCAAGTGCTGATGAAGATAGGTCTAATGCTGAAGAAGGGGTCAAAACCAAGCCAAAATGATAGGATGGATACCCTGAAAAACAAATAAACACATGTTAAAATGATGCAATGAGGATGTATGCAAATGATATGCAAGGGTTTGTGACTGAGCTGGATCTGATCAACTGCTCTGATATAGGTCCACATATGTTCAAGAAATCCAGATGGAGGTCTATAAGTCCAGTAACCAAGGTGGGGGACTCAAATAAAGAGTCACATGTCCAGGGTTAAAATCACAAGAACTGTTCCAACATGGAGTACTCTTAATCAAAACAAAGTAACAGGGTATGCTGAGGTCAAGGGTACCTGCAAACCTGTAAACAACCCAACCCCCCTCACAGGTGATGTTCTAGAACAAGGATCCTCAGACTTGGATCAGTTATGAGAAGTGTAAACACTTCCAACCCGGAGGTACAGTGTTTACAATAACCATAAAAGTTCCTCCTCTAATTCACCTCAGTTTCTGAAGGTCAATACTAAAGGTCATCCAGACTTAGCAGGCTTCCCAGATAGCCCTAGTATTGCAGGAAATCTGCAACACAGAGTTCTCAAGAAGAAACCCATATCTGAACCGTGTTTCATATTCCCGCACCAGACCGAGATGGAATGGGAAAGAATATGAACCACTCTAGCTTAGGTGTCACTCAGGTCCCAGGTATAGGACCTTAACTCTCAGTAAAACACCCACCCACCAAAGCAACAAAACAGATCCAGCACAGACAGCATGACAGTATGATATATATGCACAAAGCTATAAAGGAAACAATAAACAAAACTGTACATAAAGCAGTAAAGAAAACAAATATACAAACATGGATAACACATAACACCCCAGTAAACACAAATCAAACAAGCGCTAGGAGAAACCCACAAAAAGAACCAGAAGCCCTGGTTGCAGTATAAGGATCCCCAGCAGAGTCGCCAAGCTGTCGCTCCCGATAAATGGGGAATGGCCCCAGATAAAGGTACAGACGCGAACGGTCGGCGAAAGGGACAATGAGAACACACATCAGTGAACTCACTGGAAAAGAAAAGAGTCGCCAGCTAGGCATTTTTATCCCGGAGGAAAGGTAATGCTGCATAGACCTAGAAAGATATGGATAAGACGGTTGCGAACCAGAGAGACTGAGAAAGGGGGTTGGTTACAACCTGGGAAGGTATTAGCACCCAGATTGTCCGCCGTACTCGACGGGATCCACACTTAAAAGATTTGTGTTTTAAAGGGGTAGTGTCAGTGCAGTCTGTGTATAAAATAGCTTGAAGAAGATGTACAGGTGTCAGTGTAAGAAGAATGTGAGGTGTATAAATGTACAGTGCCAGTGTAAGAACAGGAATAAAATGCTCAAGACTATGAGGCTTAAAGAAAGATGCTGGAAGGAGGGGGAATATACAGAGACTTTTGTTCGATAACTGTTAAGTTATGCCTACGTATCCTCTCGTGCAATGAGGAAGTCAGAACACCGTAGTTCGACCCAAAGAGACTGAAAGATAAATTGACTTGGGAACTGCTTACTTGCCTATGCTCAAGTGTATGACCTGTCTGGCTCAGGTGCTAACTGTCTTGCATTAGACGGAAGAAGCAAGTTCTCGTTTGTGAGTGAATGAGATGAGAAAAGAATCCCGGAGGAGACGATTATTGTTTGTTTTTGAGTTTTCAGTCTTTTATTGCTTTTGAGAATTTGTCATAAGTTAATGAGCTTAAGCCTAAACCAATGGGTTAGTAAACTCATCACATCTTCCCTCTGATTAGGGGTAATGAGAATACCTTAAGTGTGAAGTCAGCTTCTCACACTTAATCACCATGGAGTAGGATTAGGATCATTAACCTACTTGTGATTATTTAGATGTTTTTGGTGTTTTTGTTTAGTGTTAAGTAATGAGTTTAAGCCATAATCAAGGATTAAACAGACTCATTACACCATCCTAATAGAAGGATAATAGATGAGAATGTTTAAGCTGAGGAAAGCTCCTCAACTTAATCCATGATTAGGGATTAAACTCATGACAAAACAAGGCCTTTATTAAATGGATTTTAATTAATGATAAGATGATGAAGTGATTTTTAGGGTTTGTAAGACAACTTGAGGGGGACTTGTCCATTAACACTAGGGTTAGTCCTTCTTAACCAGTTAAGGAAGAATTAGAACCCTAATGCAAGGCCCAAGTTACAAGTGTGATGTCTTGATGATTATTATGTGGATTGATTAAGAGATTTAAACACATTAAGGGTTTAACACTTAGGATTAAAGTTATACACTCCATCCTAATAGAAGGATGCAAGCATAAGCTTAACCACAAAGCCTTAAAGCCTTTAGGGTTTAGTCCCTGATTATAGGTGAGAAGAGAAGACTCAATGAGACACAAAGGTAAAACTAAGTGGGGAGACTAATCAAAACCCTAATCATTGTCATGCTTGGTTGTTCCTAAGGTTTGTGAGGTTTACAAGAGCAATCTTCAATGGAACCACCAGGAAGCAGATGAAAGGATCAGGAGAAGCAAAGTAACTTGCTTCATTCAAGAAGTCAAGTCACTTGAGGAAAGAAAGTAAGAAGAAGAAGAAAGAGCAAGCTCAATCTCAAACACATAACAAAATGCAGCATGGGTGCATAAAGGAAATGAAAAGAAATTGTGAGAAGTGAAGGCAAATTCACTTCTCAAAGTTGCTTACCACCTGAAAAGTTAGTGAAAGAAATGCAATGCAATGTCAAATGGAATGAAATGGCATGATGAGAAACAAAACCAGAAGCACATACATGATGATAATGATGCTATGAGATGATGCAAGCATGAGACAACACATGGGAATGATCATACAAGCTCATGGATGCAGATGAAGCAAGTTAAGACACATGAACATACATGAAAAGTTATGAGATGCATATGGCATACAACAAGGCAAGTGCAAAATGAAATGATCAAACATGCTTTCAATATGTCTTAAGATGTCAAGTGAATCAAATGGATGCATAAAATGCTATGGCAAGTCATGTTATGTAAGCAAATGCAAGATGTATGCATATGAAAGCCCAAATTAGGGTTTATGATCAAAGCATCAAACACAAACCAAAATCAGAAGCAAACATCAACACAAAAAATTGAAAATGCACTCAAAGGACCCCTAATCCTATACTAACTCACTGCCCAAAGGAGGGGTTCTAACTCTTAACCTAATGAGGGTTATGAATTTCCTAAGTTTTCTAGGGTTTTAGGGTTTCTTAACAAGAAAAATGCCAAACAAATGGAAAATGAAAGATCAAATCATGGCCATTTAATCTCACAAACTACATGCTAAACACAATGCAATGCAAAAAGAATCAAGGTCCAACTCTTTAGGGTTAGGCAGAAATGATTTTTTGAAGTTTGGATCAAAATAATGCATCAAAATGATTTTAATTTCATGAAAAATTCTCAAAATGCATCAAGATCAAAAAAGAAATTTGGTTTGAGGGTTGGACAATGTTTCTAAATGTTTTTTAAAGGTTTCATGAATTTTTTGGTGATTTTTAAATACCTAAAAGTATTTTTAATTAATTAATTCTCATTAATTAATTAAAAAGAAACTTTTAAATATTTAAAAATACCTTTTAAATGCTAAAAATAAAAATAAAAATATTTTTGGTTTCTGAAATTAAATAAAAGCTTGTACAAAAAATTTCAGATTTTTTAAAGTATTTTTGCTATTTTAAATAAATTGTAGAAAACAAATGAATTAATATGAAAATAAATTAAATTTTAAACTGAAAAAGGAAAAGTCAACAGATCTGATGGCCCTCATTCAAACTCACACGCGCGCGCTTTGACTTGGCGCCAGATCCCACGGCCAGCATTCAAACTTGCTAATTACACTGATTAAGCCCTAATTCGTGCCCTAATGACTTTCAGGCGACCGGAACACTGTTCCGGTCGTCTTCTCCGATCAAACAAAATCACCAACTCACTCTATACGCAATGAAAATGAAAACTAACTATCCAGAAATCATCCCCAACCTAAAACGAATCAAAACCCCCATTCAAACAACATTTATCATTCAGAAATAAGGAGAATCGAAGCAAACAATTTCTAGGGCAAAAAGTTTCAGAAACAGATTAAACTCTCATCTCTCCACCATTTTCAAAACTAAAGACATCAGAGTGATCAGTGAACTACAAAGAACAACTTAGGAACTTTAAAAATCATTTCTGGAAAAAAAGTTCTTGAGCTACCTGAGTTTCGAAGCTTTCAGCTCAGCAACTTTCTGACCACTTCCCTTGATGCAATCCACTCCTCTTGGTCCCTTGATGATGTCTGGATGCTTAGAAAGAGTTTATGTTGGCTGGTTTGATAGTTTGAGCAGGTTCTGCTCCAGCTCTAGTGAGAATCGTGTTTTGGATTTAGGCAGTTTAAGGCAAGGGTGAGGGGTTCTTTTTGATCAGGATGATGAGTTGAGAAGGTCTGTGAAGTTTGTTTGAGTGTTTGTGGCTTGTATGCTGAGTTTCGAATGCTTTTGCTTCAAGGGTGAAAAATGAGAGAGTGATGCTCTTGCTGGTTTCAGGCCCTTGTGTTTTGTTGTTTGGCTTGCATTTGATTAGTATAAACAATTGGGATTGGTCAGAAGATGTGACATGCCCTTTTGTGATAGGTGTAGCTACTTTTGCCAAAATGTCAACTTCTTGTAAGAGAGGCATGGGTCATGTTTCAGCCAAGTACAAGAGGTGTGGGCTGCGCAGCAAGGTGAGGGAGAAAGGCTAGGAGTGGTCAGCAGGCTAGGCAGCAAGTGGATGGAAGTGATCATGAGCTTTTGCAACTTGCTTGCTTTTGAATCTTCATGAAAATATCTTGCTCCAAAGGCCAAACAAATGAGAAACCCTTGGCCCATTCTGATTTTTAGGTCACATGTGATGTTTGTGTAATGGTTAGACAACAATTAGAAGTCACAAATGCCTTTGGTACATGATTTTGCAAGTTTTCCATTTTGTGCATAACTTGAAATTTAGTGATTTTTGCCAACTTTGACACACCATAACTTTTGATCCAAAATGAATTAGGTCATGTTCTTGTACTTTTTGAAAAGGGAAAGATCTAATCTACAACTTTCATGACCAAAGTTTTTCCATTTGAAGCTTTTTTGGATCAAAAAGTAAGGGTTGAAAAAGTTGCATAAAATGACATTTCATTAAAAGTCAACCATGCCCAAAAAAGTCAACTTTGCAAAAACTTCAAATTCTTGAATTTTGTGAATTTCAAACTTCTTCTATGATCAAATAAAGATCAAATACACTCAAAATGATGAAGATCACCCCTTGGTTGGGTCACTGGGGGGCCTCAGATGCCCTGATTTTGCACTGACTTGTTCAAAAAGTCAACTCTTGATCTGATGACTTCCCCATGGAATTTCTTCATAAAAATTGATATGCATACTCCCTATACCATATAGAGACCAATAGAAACAAGAATGACCAAAAAATTTGGAGTTATGGCCTCTGAAACCAAAACCCTAATTTTAGGTCAACTGTGCAGTCAAGCCTGGCTCTGCTTCCATACCATTCTCAGTTCTTGTGATCTTTTGACATTCTTGACTTTGAGAGGATATAATATGATATAAGAACACACATGGACCCCTTTGAAGTGATTGGTGGCCTTTGGAGTAGCTCAAGAAGCCCTTGGATTGCTCAGATCACAAACCCTAGATGCAGATGACTTAGAAGCAATGCAGGGGTTCAAAAATGTGATATGAGATGGTATGATTGTGTTTATGCATATGAAAATGATCACAAGCCATGGTGTGAATGGGTGAGGGCAAATTTGGGGTGTTTACAAATATTAGCAACCCACGGTGGATAGCTAGTTACATCAAGGAACCCGGCGTCCCATTGCTTTTGCACCTCTTCTTTGATCTTCATTGCCATGTCTGGGCGAGTACGGCGCAGTTTCTGTTTAACCGGTGGGCAATCTTCTCTTAAAGGCAGCTTGTGCATAACAATGTCGGTGTCCAACCCTGGCATATCTTGATAAGACCAGGCAAACACATCCACATATTCTTGAAGCATGTCAATCAGTTGTCTCTTCACTGAGTCTTGTAGGCAGGCCCCGATTTTAACTTCTTTCACATCTTCATCTGTACCAAGATTAATCGTTTCGACCTCCTCCTGATGAGGAGTGATAACCTTCTCCTCTTGTCTCAACAATCTGGCTAACTCTTCAGGAAGTTCGTAATCTTCTTCAACCCCTTCATCAGCTTGATTGATCGGATTGTCAGAGTCATATAAAGTCATAGCCGTGCTGTTGTCGGTGCGGTCTGGAAGGCACTCTCTGCAAGGGTTCAGTTTGTTCATTTTAGTGATTGATTTTAATCTTGTTTTAGAAAAGTGAAATAAAGTTGTCATTTTGAAAACATTGCCATTTATTTTTTGTACAAAAAGAAAAATGGAAAAACAGTGAGCAGAAAAGAAAAAGACTCATTTGCAAAAGATGTCTGATATTTCATTGATTAATCTTGTTGCACAAAAATTACAGATGGCCCGATTACAAAATGAGTCTTGTCATCTTGGGCAAGATGCAAGACTTGATGCATGCTCAAAATATACAGGAAATAATAATTACTCTGCAGGAGTAACCCTTATAATTTCCTGGGAAGACCAGTTTGAGATACGGCTCCCCGGGATCCTTGGACGAATCCAACTTTCCAGGTTGCGTTCATCTTCCGACTCATCTTCCAAGTTGTTGACAGCATCGGGGGTGAGCATCCCCCCACTAACAAAGTTGGGCTTCTTAGCAGCCTCTGCTTGATCTTGTTGAGTTGGTTCGTAACCCAACCCAAATCTATCTTCTTTCTTCTCCACAGGCAACAGTTTGCCCCAGCCTTGAGCGTTTCCTTCTTCCACAACCTTCCGGGTTTGCTGGTAGGATGTCATGGAAGTCCCAAGTACAACAGATGTTTCATTAATATTCAGGGCCTCAAACCCTTGACTCATTGTCTCGTGGATCTCCCCATCCATCTCAATGTATTTGTATGTAGCCAGATGGCTAACAAAAATATCCTCCTCTCCACAAATAGTAACGACCTGGCCCTCCCACTCGAATTTTAACTTCTGGTGAAGGGTAGACGTAACTGCGCCAGTGGCGTGAATCCATGGTCTACCCAACAAACAGTTGTAGGCCGGCTGAATGTCCATCACGTAGAAGGTCGTTTTGAAAGTTTGTGGGCCAATCGTTATAGGCAACTCAATTTCTCCCAGAACTGATCTCTTAGAGCCGTCAAAGGCTCTCACCACCAAGTTGCTGGGACGTAATGCCAATCCTTCATATTCCAACTTCACGAGGGCTTTTTTAGGCAAGACATTGAGGGATGACCCTGTGTCTACCAGTACATGTGAAAGAACTGCACCCTTACACTCCATGGTAATGAGCAAAGCCTTGTTATGATTACGGCCTTCCGTAGTCAAATCAGTGTTGGTGAATCCTAGTCCATTGTTAGCATTAACATTTCCAACCACAGCTTCCAACTGATTGACCGTGATCTCTTCTGGCACATAAGCTGCGTGCAAAACTTTTAGTAGTGCGTTCCGATGAGCCTCGGAGCACATAAGCAATGATAGAATGGAGATCTTGGAAGGCGTCTGATGAAGCTGGTCCACTATCTTGTAATCACTTTTCTTGATGATTCTCATGAATTCATCAACTTCTTGATCAAAAGGTGTTTTCAAAGCTTCTTTAACAATTTGCTCTTCTTGCACCATGCTCTTCCCTTTTGCCTTGGCAGCAGCTTCTGCTTCAGCAGTGGGTCTTTGAATTTGCGGGGCAAAGAGACGTCCGCTTCGAGTGAAGCCTCCGCCTCCCCCCACATTGTCTATTTGTGGTGAAGAAGTTGATGATTCGAGAGTGATTTTCTGTCCTTCGCAGTATAGGTCGGAGCCGTAATGCCAAGGGATGGCATTACTGCTTTCATAAGGTACTGGCCCAGGCACTGTGATAGTGACTGGACTGATGGCAGCCGCAGAAGGGACTACGATAGTCTGTGGATCATAGTATATTGTGACTGGTGCTCTGGTAGGAGTGGCATTTTGTGAGTTGTAGGCGGAATCATTTGTAGGATCATAATAAATTGTAACTGTTGAGACACTTTCATTGTTTGTTGCTGATGTTGTAGGAGACATTGTTGACTGGATGGGTGTTGTTGTTGTAGGAGACTCTGAATGAAGGGGTGCTGAAGTTGTAGAAGGGATGTTTGCTGATATCTGGTCCGTTGAAGTAACAGATGACACATTTGTTGATGAGATTGAAGAGTTGTTTGGAACAATGGTTGTTGCAGTTGTAGACGATTCTGGAACTGTTGTTAGGGAGATTGCTGGATTGGTAGGTATCGATGTTGTGATTTGAAGCAGGCCACTCTGGATGAGACCATCTATGCCATCCCTCAAGTTATCACACCCATTCACTGAAATGTTGCAATAAGCACATCCTAGCTCACATCCTGGGAACATTTGACATTCAAGGAGTTGAGCTTTAATCTCCACCAAGGGTGTCCGAATCTGACCCACACTGGTTATCAAGTAAGACGGCTTGTCTTCCTCAATAGCGTTGATTCTGGGGCCACCATGGTGTGGCATAGGGTTCTTGTTAACATTTGGTGGTGGTGCAAAGTTTAGAGCTTTGGAATCTACCAAGTCCTGTACTTTCATGTGCAAAGCTCTGCACTTCTCTGTACTGTGGCCAGGTGCATTTGAGTGAAAAGCACATCTGGCGCTGGCGTCATAATTTCTGGGCAGGCTGGTAGGATCTGGAGGTGCCAATGTCCTTAGCTCAACCAGGTTGAGTTTTAGGAGTTGTGGCAGTAATGTGGCGTAGGGCATAGGGATCGGATCGATCACCCTATTGGCCTGAGAAGGTCTCTGTTGGAACGGTCTTTGCTGATTGTTGTTGCCGGTGTTGTTGTTATAATTTCTCTGAGGAGGATACTGAGTTTGTTGCTGGTAACTCTGTTGCTGAGGTTGATAAGCTGGTTGTGGATGAATTGGAGCGGGAATGGTGACTGCTGCCACAGACCTATGAACATATTGGGGCCTGCCCCTGCTGGTATGGATAGAATTGGTCTCACCAGTTCTCCTTGGGCCCACAAAAGGCTTTCTTGTGTTGCTGGATGAGCTCGCGCCGTTGTCAGAAATCTTACCCATTTTTAACAGGCTTTCAATTCTTTCCCCGGCTATGACCACGTCAGCAAAGCTAGTGGAAGAAAAGGCAGCTAGCCTGTCAATGTATGTTCCTTGGAGGGTGTTCATAAACATATCAGCCATCTCCCTCTCTGACATGGGTGGCTGGACAGCAGCAGCAAGCTGTCTCCACCTTTGAGCGTACTCCCGGAAGCTTTCCCTGGATGATTGTGACATTCCCATCAGGAGGGTCCTGTTGGGAGCCATATCCAAGTTGTACTGATACTGTCTGATAAAGGCCTCAGCCAAGTCCTTCCAGCATCTAATGGTTGCTCTGGTCAGATGAGAGTACCATTCCCTTGAAGCCCCTGTTAAGCTATCCTCAAAATAAAACATCCATAGCTTTTCGTCCATGGTATATGCCTTCAGCCTCCCCAGAAAGGATTGTAGATGGGTTCGGGGACAGGATGTTCCGTTGTACTTCTCAAAGCACGGTGGTTTAAATTTGTGGGGAATCCTGACCCCGTCCACTAGACCCATGTCCATAACATCAAAGCCCAAAGAATTCTGGGACTCCAGGGATCTCAGTTTTTCAGCAATCTCATCTAGCCTCCTGTCATAGGCTTCCTCCCCAGCTCCCATCACTGTGAATTGATCTTCCTGGGGGTCTTCTTGCAGCACTCTACCTGTAGTGGCAGTCCCTTGCACGTTAACAGGGATGTTGATCTCTGGATGCAGGTGGGGTCCATAGACTGGTTGAACTCTCTCATTATTGCTTGTCCCAGCAGTCCCTGGATGGGGGTCTTCCTGATTCCTCCCCTCTACCAGTGCTCTTAATCTCTCTTGGCTTTGAGCCATATTATTCATCACCTCCATAAACTGAGTCATCTGATTCCTCATTTCCAACCTCTCGTTGGCCATTTGAGTCCTGACCTCTGTAAGGTCCTGCTGTACTTGGTCCATTTGTATACCCGGAAGGTTGTTGCGGGTTGGATATCTGTGTGGACGGTTGAGTGGAAACACCCGACGTCGAGCAATAGTTCCTGAAATCACAACAGAGTTAGTAACAATAAAACAAAAACCTACAAAACAAAACAAAAGGTTAGTATGCAATGCAGTATGCTTTTTTGCTTTCAAGGTATCCGGCTTGGCACTTGGTTTTGACCTTTCCAGACCCCTGAAGAAGATGCTTGTGATGTTGCTTTGAAAGAACTCAGATAAAACAAACCAACACATATATTACAAAAAGTAAATGATACATAGTTTGTTTTCTTACAATACATGCCCCCTGAGGGGTCAAAATACAACATAAGAAAATGAAAAGTACAATGAAAAGAAAGAAACAACAAGCAAAAGGTCATACACCAAGACCAAACTCATCCTCCTGAACTTCCTTTAGAAGTGCTTCAGTCACAGGATCAGCTGGACGCTCTGTGAGGTTCCTGATAAGGAGATTCCTGGTAGTAACAGCAGCAGTTAGCTTCTTGTGTCGACTCTGGTCCTTTGACCTCTTCACACCAGCTTTAATCTTCAACTTTGAGATCTCTCTCTGGGCTGCTGCCAGGGCTTCCTGCTGCTCCTTTGCACTAGCCTCCAACTGCTCAATCTTGTCCTGAGTCCTCTTATCCTCCTGAGTACGGGCTTTGGTGATCCTGACCCACCTAGCCTGACTCTCCTTTAGATACAAATCGGTCCTAGCTCTCTGGAATTGGGCCTCTTTGCAGGCATTTTTCAAGATCTGCTCTCCAGCCCTAGACTTCTTGATATAGTCTTCTGACTTTTCAATCTTGGCTAGATGCTCCACCTTTAGCTTTTCTAACCTTTCAATGTCCAGCCGACCATCACTCCTCTCCCAGAGGGTCTTCTGTAGAGCCTGAGTCAGATTCTCATTTCTCTCTTTCAATTTCTCAAACTCCTCTAAGCTGACAGTTGCTGGAGGTGGTGCTGTGGAGGGTCCAGGCACATCTTCAAGGGTGAAGGGCATCCCAGAAATTTGAGCCCTGGCATGAGACCACTCATAGTACTGAGCTGAGGCCACATTATTGCATCTCCCAAGAATGGTTACCCCTTTAGTTTGTACATTGTCCCAAGCCCAGGATGCTTGCCTGACAATAGCCAGATTAGGCTTGTTCTCACAATAAAGGGTCTCAGCTAGATCTTGTGCTCTAGGAGGGTGGACTAATGCATAGCCCAGTTGTCTTTTGAATAGCAGAGGGTTGTAGTTGATGCAACCCTTCACTCCTATCAGAGGCACATTGGGAAATTGCCCACAACTAGTAATGATGTCTCTACCCTTGGTGCTCTGAGTGCACCACCTGATATCATCTGAGGTTAAAGCAACAAGCCTCCTAGCCCAGTTCTTTTGCTGGTGAGGGTTCAAGAATGCATCAGTCTTTGGCAAATGTTTGAGTAGCCAAGTATGGAACAAAGGAGCACAGCATCTCACTAATCTTCCCCTTTGCTTTTCATTCCTTTGATGAATAAAGTAGTAAAGATCTCCCAGTAAGGTGGGCACTGGGTTCCTCAGGATGAAAAGATGGATGGCATTCTTGCTAACAAACCTAGGCTCATCTGCAAAAAGTATGATCCCATATATGCTAAGGGCCAACAAAGCACAGACTGCCTTCCACTCCCCCAAGGAGGCCTTCAGAATAGCCTGAGAGGTCAAGAAATCCAGATGAAAACCAGAGACTCCAGCTTTGGCTGTCATGTTCTGCCCAATCAGAACTGGTTCCAGATACAAGGCTCTTGCCACCTCTTCATTACTAGGGAAAGCCATCTCAGGGTTGAAGGGGACTCCACCCCTAATAGGTACACCAATCAGTGATGAATACTCTTCCAACAAGGGCCCCAACTGAAAATTCTGGAAGGTGAAGCACCTCAGAGGGGGATCATAGAACTGCAGACAAGTATGAATCAAGCTCCTATGTGAAGGGTCCAAATCCATAACCACATCAAGGATTCCTCCATAATGTTCTCTGAAGAGTGGTATATGGTCTGGAGTAATCAGGGTCTGAATCTTCCTGATGCTAGCCAACTCAGGCTCAAAGAAATGATAGGAGATGTTACTCTTCTTAGGTGCCATGCTGCTGAAGAACAGGTGCTGATGATGATGACTGAGAATAACACTGAAGATGGGCCACTGACAGGCTGAGGCTGGTGATGCAGGTGACTGAAGTAGGTAGCTGATAACTGAAGTAAGTACTGATGAAGATAGGCCTATGCTGAAGAAGGGGTCAAAACCAAGCCAAAATGTATGATGGATACCCTGAAAAACAAATAAACACATGTTAAAATGATGCAATGAGGATGTATGCAAATGATATGCAAGGGTTTGTGACTGAGCTGGATCTGATCAAGTGCTCTGATATAGGTCCAAGTATGTTCAAGAAATCCAGATGGAGGTTCATAAGTCCAGTAATCAAGGTGGGGGACTCAAATAAAGAGTCACATGTCCAGGGTTAAAAATCACAAGAACTGTTCCAACATGGAGTACTCTTAATCAATACAAAGTAACAGGGTATGTTGAGGTCAAGGGTACCTGCAAACCTGTAAACAGCCCAACCCTCTCACAGGTGATGTTCTAAAACAAGGATCCTCAGACTTGGATCAGTTATGAGAAGTGTAAACACTTCTAACCCGGAGGTACAGTGTTTACAATAACCATAAAAGATCCTCCTCTAATTCACCTCAATTTCTGAAGGTCAATACTAAAGGTCATCCAGACTTAGCAGGCTTCCCAGATAGCCCTAGCACTACAGGAAATCTGTAGCACAGAGTTCTCAAGAAGAAACCCATATCTGAACCGTGTTTCATATTCCCGCACCAGACCGAAATGGAATGGGAAAGAACATGAACCACTCTAGCCTAGGTGTCACTCAGGTCCTAGGTATAGGACCTCAACTCTCAATAGAACACCCACCCACCAAAGCAACAAAACAGATCCAGCCAGCACAGTATGACAGTATGATATGAGTGAAGCTATAAAGAAAGCAATAAAACAACTGTACATAAAGCAAAAATAAATACAAATACAAGCACAAAAAGCACATAACACCCCGGTAAACACAAATCAATCAAGCGCTAGGAGGAACCCACAAAAAGAACCAGAAGCCCTGGTTACAGTATAAGGATCCCCAGCAGAGTCGCCAAGCTGTCGCTCCCGATAAATGGGAAATGGCCCAGATAAAGGTACAGACGCGAACGGTCGGCGAGAGGAGGATGTGAGAACACACAGGAGTGAACTCACAGGGAATGAATAGAGTCGCCAGCTAGGCATTTTTATCCCGAAGGAAAGGTAATGCTGCATAAACCTAGAAAGATATGGATAAGACGGTCGCGAACCAGCGAGACTGAGAAAGGGGGTTGGTTACAACCTGGGAAGGTATTAGCACCCAGATTGTCCGTCGTACTCGACGGGATCCACGCTTAAAAGATTTGTGTTTTAGAAGGGGTAGTGTCAGTGCAATTTGTGTATAAAGAGCTGGAAAAGGATGCACAGGTGTCAGTGTAAAAGAAAGTGATGTGTGATATGTATAGTGTCAGTGTAAGAACAAAAATGAAATGCTCATGATAATGAGGCTAAAGAATAAGGCTAGAAGGAGGGGGAATATACAGAGACTTTTGTTCGATAACTGTTAAGTTATGCCTACGTATCCTCTCGTGCAATGAGGAAGTCAGAACACCGTAGTTCGACCCAAAGAGACTGAAAGATGAATTGACTTATGAACTGCTTGCTTGCCTATGCTCAAGTGTATGACCTGTCTGGCTCAGGTGCAAACTGTCTTGCATTAGACGGAAGAAACAAGTTCTCGTTTATGAGTGAAGGTGATGAGAAAAGAATCCCGAAGGAGACGATTATTGTTTGTTTTTTGTGTTTTCAGTCTTTTATTGCTTTTGGAAGTTGTCATAAGAAAATGAGCTTAAGCCTAAACCAATGGATTTAGTAAACTCATCACATCTTCCCTCTGATTAGGGGTAATGAGAATGCCTTAAGTGTGAAGTCAGCTTCTCACACTTAAACACCATGGTGTAGGATTAAGATCATTAACCTACTTGTGATTAATTAGATGTTTTTGTGGTTTTTGTTTAGTGTTAAGTAATGAGGTTAAGCCATAATCAGGGATTAAACAGACTCATTACATCATCCTAATAGAAGGATAATAGATGAGAATGTTTAAGCAGAGGAAAGCTCCTCAACTTAATCCATGATTAGGGATTAAACTCATGACAAAACAAGCCTTTGGTTAAGTGGATTTTATTTAATGATATGATGATGAAGTGAGTTTTAGGGTTTGTAAGACAACTTGAGGGGGACTTGTCCATTAACACTAGGGTTAGTCCTTCTTAACCAATTAAGGAAGAATTAGAACCCTAATGCAAGGCCCAAGTTACAAGTGTGATGTCTTGATGATTATTAAGTGGATTGATTAGAGGAGTTAAAAACATTAAGGGTTTAACACTTAGGATTAAAGTTATACACCCCATCCTAATAGAAGGATGCAGGCATAAGCTTAATCACAAAGCCTTAAAACCTTTAGGGTTTAGTCCCCGATTATGAGATGAGAAGAGAAGACTCAATGAGACACAAAGGTAAAACTAAGTGAGGGACTAATCAAAACCCTAATCATTGTCATGCTTGGTTGTTCCTAAGGTTTGTGAGGTTTACAAGAGAAATCTTCAGAGGAACCACCAGGAAGCAGATGAAAGGAGCAAAGAAAAGCAAAGTAACTTGCTCCATTTAAGAAGACAAGTCACTTGAAGAAAGAAAGTAAGAAGAAGAAGAATGAGCAAACTCAATCTCAAACACATAGCAAAATGCAGCATGGATGCATAAGAGAGATGAAAAGGAGTTGTGAGAAGTGAAGGCAAATTCACTTCTCAAAATTGCTTACCACCTGAAAAGTTAGTGAAAGAAATGCAATGCAATGCAAAATGAAATGAAATGGCATGAAGCAAACCAAAACCAGAAGCATGTATGAGATGATAATGATGCTATGAGATGCTACAAACATGTAACAAGACATGGGGATGATCATACAAACTTATGGATGCAAATGAAACAAGTTAAGAACCATGATCATACATGAAAAGTTATGAAATGCATATGGCATACAACATGGAAAATGCAAGATGCAATGATCAAACATGTTTACAAGATGTCTTAAGATGCCAAATGAATCAAATGGATGCACAAAATGCTATGGCAAGTCATGGTATGCAAGCAAATGTAAGATGGATGCATATGGAAGTTCAAATTAGGGTTTATGATCAATGCATCAAACAAAAAAAACCAAAATCAGAAGCAAACATCAAGATAAAAAATTGAAAATGCATTCAAAGGAACCCTAAACCTATATCAACTCACTGCCCAAAGGAGAGGTTCCAACTCTTAACCTAATTAGGGTTATGAATTTCCTAAGTTTTCTAGGGTTTTTGGGTACCTTAACAAGAAAAATGTCAAACAAATGGAAAATGCAAGATCAATTCATGCCAATTTAATCTCACAAACTACATGATATGCTAAACACAATGCAAAAAGAATCAAAGTCCAACCCTCAATGGTTAGGCAGAAATGATTTTTGGAAGTTTGGATCAAAATAATGCTTTGAAAATGAATTAATTCCATGAAAAATTATCAAAATGCATCAAGATCAAAAAAGAAATTTGGTTTGAGGGTTGGACAATGTTTCTAAATGGTTTTAAATGTTTCATGAATTTTTTGGTGATTTTTAAATACCTAAAAGTATTTTTAATTAATTAATTCTCATTAATTAATTAAAAATAAACTTTTAAATGATTTAAAAATATTTTTTAATGCAAAAAATAAAAATAAAAATGTTTTTGGTTTATGAAATTAAATAAAAGTTTACACAAAAAATTTCAGAATTTTTAAAATGGTTTTGCTATTTTAAAATAAATGGACAAAAGAAATACAAAATAAATGAATTAAAATTAAAATAAAAGAAAGTAAACGCATTGGACGGATCAGATTGAAGCTGGGGGGGAGGCTGTTGACTGCGCGCGCAATCCTAAGGTCCACATTCAAACTTCCTAATTTCAATTAATTAAATAAATTAATCCTAATTAACAACTAATGACATGATCCAGACCACTCAAATGCGCGCGGGAAGACAGATCAAAGGGTCCACGTTCAAAGTTTGCCCTAACCCTAATTAAGTTACTAATGACTTTCAGGTGGCCGGAAATGACCTTCGGTCATCTTCTCCGGCCACACTCTCCCTTGAGAATCTCAATCTCACTCCCTAGGCATCTAAAACAAAATCTTTCTGCCCAGAGTCCATCCCCAAACATCATACAACACGAATCAACAAACAAAATGCATTTATTTTTCGTATCCAGGCTGAATCGAATCAAAAGGGGTTTAGGTCAAAAAGTTTCAGGAACAACATACATGCTCAATACTCAATCATTTTCGAAACAAAACATATCAGCATGATCAGTGGAACATAGAGAATCATTTAAGAACTTAAAAACATGTTTCTGGAAAAAATGTTCTTGAGCTCACCTGAACTGGAGCTTTGATTTCTGACACTTTCTGGCTGGCCCTTTGATCCAAAATGCCTCTAATGAACTTCTTGAGAAGCTTGCAGTGCTTGGTTGGAGTTTAAAATGGCTGGTTTGGGAGTTTGAACAAGTTCTGTTCAGTGGAGTGAGGGAATCATGTTTCTGATTCTGGGGGTTTAAGACAATGGTGATGGGTGCTTTGTGACCAGGAAGGTGTGTTGAGTTGGTTTATGAAGTTTGTTTTTGTGTTTGTGGCCTGTGTGATAAGTTTCGAATTCTTTTGCTCAAGAGGGTGAAAATGAGAATGCTGGCTTATGGAGTCTTTCAGGCTTGCTTCTTCTTATGTTTAGCTTGCATTTGATTAACATAAACAATTGGGATTGGTCAGATGACATGATGTGTGCTTTATTGATTGGTATGGGTGCTTTTGCCAAAAGGTCAAGTTTGTGTAAGAGAAGCATGGGCCACTTGCTAGCCTAGTACAACAAGTGTGTCCTGCGCAGCATGATGAGGGAAAAGGCCTAGGGTGGTTCAGCAAACTAGCCAGCAAGTGGATGAGGAGCTATGATGGATTTTGCAACTTGGCTTGCCTTTGGTTCTTTATGAAATATCTTGCTCCATAAGCCATAAAACATGTGATCCCTTGGCCCATTCTGATTTTTAGGACTTGTGTGATCATGTTGTGTGGATTAGAAGTGCATTTGGTAGCCTTAGAACACTTGATCAAGTCATTTTGCAAAATACCTCTTTGGTAGAAACTTTGAAATTTTGTGATTTTTGCCAACTTTGACAAACCATAACTTTTGATCCAAAATGAATTAGGTCATGTTCTTGTACTTTTTGAAAAGGGAATGATCCATTCTACAACTTTCATGACCAAAGTTTTTCCATTTGAAGCTTTCTTGAATCAAAAAGTAAGGGTTGAAAAAGTTGCCTAAAATGACAATTTCATTGAAAGTCAAACTTGCCCAAAAAGTCAACTTTGCAAAAGACTTGAAATTCTTCAATTTTGTGAACTTCCAATGTCTTCCATGATCAAATAAAGATCATATACAATCAAAATGATGAAGAACACCCTTTGGTTGGGTCATTGGGGGCCTCAGATGCCCTGATTTTGCACTGACTTGCTTGAAAAGTCAACTCTTGATCAGATGACTTCCCCATGGAATTTCTTCATGAAAATTGATATGCATACTCCCTATACCATATAGAGACCAATAGAAACAAGAATGACCAAAAAATTTGGAGTTATGGCCTCTGAAACCAAAACCCTAATTTTAGGTCAACTGTGCAGTCAAGCCTGGCTCTGCTCCCACACCAATCCCAGTTCTTGTGATTTTTTGACATTCTTGACTTTGAGAAGATATAACATGATGCTTGAACACACATGGACCCCTTTTAAGTGATTGGTGGCCTTTGGAGTGGCTCAAGAAGCTCTTGGATTGCTCAGATCACAAACCCTAGGTGCAGATGACTTTGAATCTATGCAGTGAATCAAAAATGGGATATGAGATGTTATGATTGGATTTATGCATATGAAGAGATCACAAGCCATGGTGTGAATGGGTGAGGGCAAAATTGGGGTGTTTACAGGGGTTCAAAAGTCAAATCCGCTTTTATCTCAATAGAATCCGACAAAATAGGCTGAAGAGGATCAGGAACGAACCTACTAAGTTGAGATACATGGAAAACATCATGCATTTTAGATAGAGAGGGTGGTAAGGATAATTTGTAAGCAACTTCACCAATCCTTTCTAAGATCTGATACGGTCCTACGTATCTCGGACTTAACTTGCACGACTTAAACGGTCATTTCAATCTCAATCTCGGGGTAACCTTCAAATAAACATGATCACCTTCATCAAATTCCAAAGGTCTCCTTTGATTGTTAGCATAACTCTTCTGACGGTCTTGGGCTTGCTTAATTTTCTCCCGAATCATTCGAATATTTTTCGTAGTCTCTTGGATAACTTTGGGTCCTAAAATCCTATCTTCACCCACTTCCGACCAACACAAAGGCGTTCTACACTTTCATCCATATAAAGTCTCATACGAAGCCATTTCGATGCTTGCATAGTAACTGTTATTGTAAGATAATTCGATCAAAGGCAAAAGTTCCTTCCAATTTCCTTTACTTTCCAACACACAAGCCCTTAACATATCTTCCATTGTTTGAATTGTATGTTCCATCTGACCATCCGTTTGAGGATGATTAGAAGTACTCAAACGTAAATTCGTACCCATAACTTGTTGGAACACCTTCCAAAACCTCGAAGTAAACTTTGGATCTCTATTAGACACAATATTAGACGGAACATCATGCAACCTTACAATCTCAGCAATAAACAACCTCGCAAGATGACTTGCCTTGTAAGTAGTCTTAACGGCTAAGAAATGTGTAGATTTTGTTAGTAAATCCACAATCACCCAAACAGAATCATAACCACCTTGAGTACTTGGCAAACCCACTGCAAAATCCATAGAAATACTAACCCATTTTCAAACTGGGATGTCCAAAGGTTGTAACAGACCACCTGATCTTTGGTGCTCGATCTTCACTTGTTAACACACCACATATTCAAACACAAATACCACAATATCCTTCTTCATACCGGTCCACCAATACTCTTTCTTCAAATCTTGATACATCTTCGAAGAACCCGGATGTGTCGTAAAAGAACCTTTACGGGCTTCCTCCAAAATCTTTCTCTTTAACACATCATCATTCAGAATGGAAATTCTTTGGTTAAATATGATAATCTCATCCAACGCTCTTACAAAACCGAGTTGGAGTAACATCTCTTGCAACTTCTCATATAGAACTTGTGCTTGTTGAATTTCATTCCTTAAGGTAGAATTGATATTAAATTTCCCATAATCACACCATTCGGAGTCCAAACAAATTGGAGATTAAGATCTTGGAACTTCTTCAATAATGCATATTCCAACATCATCAATTCGGCACCATGAATCACTTTCCGACTTAAAGCATCTGCCACTTTGTTCGCTTTTCCCGGGTGATACTTCAATTCAATGTCATAATCTTTCAAATACTCCATCCAATTTCTTTGTCTCATATTCAACTCCTTATGATCAAAGAGATACTTCAAACTCTTATGGTCACTAAACATCTCAAAACGTACACCATAGAGATAATGCTGCCATACTTTTAAAGTAAACACCACAACCGCTAAATCCAAATCATGAGTTGGATAATTCTTCTCATGAACTCTCAATGTCTAGAAGCGTAAGCTACAACTTGACCTTCTTGCATAAGAACACCTCCTAATCCCATCTTAGAAGCATCGCAAAACACTTCGTAAGATTTGCTAGGATCAGGAATGATCAAAACTGGAGCAGTCGTCAACCTCTCCTTAAAAAACACAAAACTTTGCTCATAACTAGAATCTCATTCATAAGCGAAGTCCTTTACAGTAAGCTTAATCAATGGTAACTCCAACTGAGAAAAACCTTTAATGACCCTTCTGTAGTAACCTTCCAAACCTAAGAAACTTCTCACTTCTGAAACACTCATTGATCTCTCCCAATTAATCACAGCTTCAATCTTTTACGGATCCACTGCTACACCTCCCTGAGATATAACGTGTCCAAGAAACTTGACTTCTGACATCCAAAACTCACACTTGCTAAACTTGGCAAAAAGTTGCTTCTTTTGCAGTATCGATAGAACAACCCTTAGATGTTCTTCGTGCTCTTGTGGAGTACGAGAATAAATAAGAATGTCATTAATAAAGATTACAACAAACAGATCTAAATAAGCTTGAAATATCTGATTCATGTAATCCATAAAAACAATTGGAGCATTCGTCACACCGAAAGGCATCACTAGGAATTCATAATGACCATAACGGGTTCTGAACACAGTCTTCGGAACATCGGAACTCTTTACACGAATCTGATGATAGCCCCACCTCAGATCAATCTTAGAGAACACACAGACTCTTTTCAATTGATCCAAAAGGTCGTCTATCCTCGGTAAGGGATATTTGTTCTTAATAGTAACCTTGTTAAACTTACGGTAATCAATGCACAAGCGCATACCACCACCCTTCTTCTTTACCAACAAAACAGGAGCTCCCCACAATGAAACACTTAGTATAACAAAATGCTTCGCTATCAAATCCTCTAACTGATCCTTCAATTCTCTTAACTCAAGCAGTTCCTTCCAATAAGGGAAAATGAATATAGGAGTCGTTCCCGGTATCAGTTCAACTGAGAATTCAACTTCCCTCACCGGAGGTAAGGAAGTGACATACTCGGGAAAGACTTTAGGAAATTCACAAACTATTGGAATATTCAGAACTTGCTGACCATTACTCTCCTCTTTAGTAAGGACAAGCAAAACAGGTTTCTCTTTCTCAAACAAAAAGTTTACCATTCCAAACGAACCTTCTAAGATTGTTGTCAACACATCTTTCAGAGGCGCTTCTACGGATGGAATAAGGATCAACTTCTCTTTACACCCGATAAACACAGAATTAGCAGACAACCAATCCATTCCCAAGATAACATCAACTTTCTTAAGGGGCAGACAAATAAGATCAATCTGGAAAACTCTACCATCCATGGATAAAGTACAATTCTCACACATAAGAGGTGTCTCAGCAGTTTCTTCCATAGCGGTAGTAACCACCATAGGAGGAGACAAAGGAAAAATTCGTAACCTAAGTCGCTTCACACAACTAGTAGACACAAAAGAGTGTATCGCTCCACAATCAAATAAAACAAGACAAGGATGTTCATTAACAAGACATGTACCCACAATAAGAGAGTTGGTCTTCCTTGCATCCATGGTATACACCCTTCCTTGAACTTGATTCTTTGGCTTGGTACAATCTCTTGACAAATGGCTCACTTCATTACAATTGTAACACCTTAATTCTCCATCCCTTTGACACCTACAAAAATGACGCTTGCTACATATCTTACACAGGGGTGGAGTGTTAGGTCCAACACTTTGAACTTGTTTCCCTTTGAAGGGTTGAGGCATTGGCCTAAAAGGTTGATTAGTCCTTCCACGGTCACTTTGAACAACTCTTCCAGCACTTGCTTCAGCTTGCACATTCATCAAACTATGCTCAGCAACATAGCATTGTCTCAACATTTCACAATAATTAGAGAACTCCCTCTGAGAGACACTATGAGAAATCTCAGCCCTTAGTCCAAACAAAAATTGATCAATCTTTCCCTTCTCATTCGGAGCATACATAGCTTGCCTAGAGTAAACCGCCATGTCTTCAAACTTTTCTGCATAACTAGCCACAATCATGCTTCCTTGTCTAAGCTGTTGGAATTCGAACTCCTTCTGGGTCCTCAATGAACATGGAAAATTCTTCTCCATGAAAGTTGTCTTAAATTGTTCCCACACTTTCGGAATTCCTTGCACAGTCATGAGATTAGAAGCACTCTCCTGCCACCTAGCTGCAGGATCTTTCAACAAATGTGAAGCAAAAGTCACCTTATTCTCTTCACTGCATAGCACGATCTGAAAGATTCTCTCCATTCCAATTATCCATTCATGAGCTTTTACTGGATCCAAACCACCATGAAATTCTTGGGGATTCATGCAGAATAAATCACGGAAAGTCCCACCTTCAGTTTCGGGAACAACCACCTGAGGATGAAGACCCCCATTCATCTGGTGCATCATCTCCTGCATAAATTGGTTATGTTGTTGCTGCATCTGCTGCATGAACTGAAACAGATGAGCATTCCCTTCACCATCTGACTGATCATTAACAGGAGGAATGGCACTAGGCCGACCACGAGTTCTACGCCCACTAGCCATATCCCTAAATGTCATCAAAATAGGATTAAGTTGATCAAGCTCAATACCATAAACATAACATTTAGTTCTACAGCGAGATTACATATATGAACGGAAAGACACACGTATAATATTCCAAGGCTAGGTCGAGGATACGACCTGCTCTGATACCAACTGTAATACCCATATATAAAAGTATAACACCAAAGCATATTTTTCATATATAAATTTAAGTTTGGTACTGAAATACAACAAGTTCTTAGTAACACATTGTATAAATATAGCCATTACAACATAAGGTACTAAGACAAAAGGCTATAAATAATGCAAGATGTTCAAAACAAAAAGTCTAAGAACTAGATCTGAAGATCTCAAAAGTCCACAACAGAAGAAAAACCATCAAACAAGAAAAGATAATCAAGTCGCCTTATCTTTACCCTTTGCGGAACCTGAAGTACCTGAAATAACAACATCAACATGGGGTGAGATAAAACATCTTAGTGAGTTCCCTATCTTAGAGTTCTCTCGACTCTAAAAGGTTCGAATCTAAACACTACTCAAGTCGGGGGAAAACCTAGACTTCAAGTTCACATAACAACTAGAGACATCAAGGTAAAATAAAAACGGAGCACACAAGGTGCTTTAAAGCATCATTCCTCGCCCAACCATTCTTTGGAAAACAAGTACGGGTCACTCGATCCTTAACGTGTAGATAACTTACCCTGCCTAGTCACACAAGTGGCAAGCAATCATGGGTCACTCATCATCTACCAAAGATACTTTCCCCACCCAGCCATATCTTATGGCAAGCAAGCATGGGTCACGACACCTTACCACAAAGTAACTTTCCCTGCCTAGCCATCTATTATGGAAAGAAAACACAGGTCACTCGTTAATTTTCCTAATGGATAACTTTCCCCGCCCAGCCATCTCATATGGAAAGCAAGCATGGGTCACGGTCATTCATAAAGGGATTCGAATCCACGAATTAATTATGTCTCCCCGACTGTCCGTCTCATGGGACCCTCGACACGAGTTAAACATAATTAAATTAGGATTATAACGCGTTGGGAACACAACCTCCATCCTCTCACAACTACTTAACACGAGAATACTATTCGGGTATCGGTGTCTAAGCATTGTCATGTCTCTAAAATGGTTCCGTATTAACTTAGGATAAACCTAACTTCCTCACAAGTTATACCTTTTATTTCCTTTAGTTCAGAAGTTCCCTAACTTAACATAATTCGGTTTATTTGAAAATTCGAGTAAAAAGTCGGGTGAAACTACTATTTCTCAGCATCATAGGATAGTATATAATTTTAGCTTCAAAACGATATGTGGATCACTAAAAACGGACGCACGAAACAAAAGTTATGAATTAAAATACAAAACAAAAACTTCCAGGTCTCGCTAAGCGAGGGGGTGCTCGCTAAGCGGGAAAATCCTTGTGTTTTGCCTTCCTAGAAATTCAACCTGCTCGCTAAGCGAGCTCTACGAAACCAGAAAAACCAGTTACGAACAACACTTCTCCAAATGGTCAAAACTCATCAAAAACATCACCAAACAGAGGAACCAACCATCAATCATGTATATAATCATATATTAACAAACATATTTTGATTTTATCGAGTTTTAACCGTTTAAACTTTCAATTTCTAAGATTTTCTACAAAAACCCTAAAATTCATAAACTCTAAAACTCAACCAAAAACTAAAACAAAAGTTTCTATCTGAGAACTCACCTCGAGAGATGAAGATTGACGAAGAAATTGAGTCGATTCGACGGACGGATGATGAAGAATGATGGATTTGAGTTCTAGGTTTCACTCCTCTTCTCTTTTTCTTCTTCTACTTTTCTCTCTTTCTTTTCTTTCTCTTCTACCAACTTTCTCACACAATAAGAAAAGAAAAAGTTATATTTCTAATATAAAAAATATCTATTAATGAGTCCAAATAGAGAGTATCCAAAAATCTCTCTTAATCCACAATTTTATAAAACCTCTGAATCAGCTAATATTAGTTAATATAAATAAGTCTCGTTGATTGCTCCAGTAATTTTTTTTGTTAAAATCTCTCAGAGCATCCCATAACATTATTGATATCAAATAATATTATTTAGAGTATTAAATAAATTACGGGGTATTACAATGACAAAGAAATCCAATAAACTCGTTTATTTTACCCTTCGGGTTAGTAAAAAATCGAGGTAACATGTTTTTTCTTTTTTAAATAAAAAATAAAATAAAATATTGACTCTTTTCCACGGTGTTTTATTGCATCGAGGTAATAAATTACTTCTATTGCAAAAATAATGGTGAATGAAAAAAAATTGAAAGTAACATGCATTGTTTCCTTTTTCAATTTTTTTTTATCATTTACCAAATTTCTTTGTGTGTTGTAATAGTCAAATAAGGGATTATATTCTAAACAAAAATTTTAAAATCTAGTTTTGTAAAACAACAAAATTGCAGTATGATTAGGTATAAATTTCTCAAAGTTGTCAACCGAAGGAAGCAATATATTATATAATATTTTCTTTGACCAATAACATTGGAAAATTATTCCAAAATATGACAATATTTTCTTTTACCATTCAACATTGACAAGAGGTGGAAACAACAACAACAACAACAACAACAATGACAACATCATTATGTGAGATAAATTTTCAGAAAAAATGATTTGTTTGAGGTTGGTGTTAGAAAAACAATAACACAGAACAAAATAATTTTTATGTCTTTCAATACATCCAAAAGAATGATATTTACGAGTATGAAGCGTATGTATATATGAGTTAGCTTTATTAGGATAAAAGTTAATGAATGAATTCTTTTATAGCTAATTACATGTATCATATCCCTTTGTTATTAGGGAAACATATGAAATAGATTATCTAATAATTTAATAAAAAAATAAAATAAAAAGAAAGTGCCAGTTTTAAATTAATAAAACAAAAACGATAGTTGTTGGGATTCAAAGACTAACCTTGAATAATAGTACCCCTCATTTATAATATACAATCAAGAGAATAAATGATTTTTGTAAGGAAAAATAACATAATTATACTTCGATTTTTGGTTGAGTGAGGTGAACATATTTTCTTAAAATGTATTTTTTTTTATCATAATGTATGGCCGAAAATAAATTAAAAGTAACTTTAAAGGCTGGAAAAAAATAGATGGTTGTTGTAGTCATTCTTAAAGAAAAGATGGTTGAACTAAACCATCAAAAGAATAGGTGTTAAAGAATCGGAGGATCATAATCCAATGAAATCTCAAGAGGATACTATGAAGAATCCCTTAGGCTATGTTTGGATTGATGGAACGTAACGGAGCGGAGCGGAGTGGAACATAGCGAAGCGGAATGGAGCGGAGCGGAATGTAATATAGATCCCACTCCATTGTTTGGATATCTTATTAAAAATATCATATTCCATCACATACACCCCAAATTGGATGGAACAAAAAATGAGGATTTAGATGGAATGGGATGGAATGGATTCCATCATGTTCCATTTCATTCCATCAATTATTTGCAAATCCAAACAATGGAATCACATTAGTTACCACTCCATTCCATTCCATTCCATCACATCCCACCAATCCAAACATACCCTTAATACCTCAAGAAAATCATTCAAAATTTTCATGAATACAATGACTACTTAGCTTGGGAATATAAATATAGAGAATTTCCCAATCCACTCCATGTATCTCTTAACCACCTGCTGCATTTCCAATTATGTCCTCTGGTTCTGCTGATACACTTCTGGACGCACCATTTTTCTGTTTTACGTTGAAACCTTCCGCAGATATATCTGTGGAACTAGTGAAGAAATATTTTTTAATTAAGTCAAACTAAATAGACAGAGACGTATATATAATGTTGTTGTGAATTAGATACCTTAGAAACAAAGTATAATTGGTTCCTTGATCAGTCAAGAAACCGACAAGGGTTAGGGTTTAGAATAACCAAGGATAACAACAAAGTTTGGTTATAAGCAACTATTTTTTCTTTTCTCTTAAAACATGATTACAAGTTTACAAGAATAACAAATAACCTCTCTCACTTTTGAATTAGGGTTTTATCTTCCTATTTTCCCTTATTCAAAATATGAGAGACTAGTATGTTATTTATAAGAAAACTAACACACTAACCTAATGAGTTTTTTTAACAATTACCCATTACAAGCTAACTTAGGGTACAAACTAACTTAAAAAATTAGATCCATAACACAAGGCCCAATTAAACAACAGCAAAAACATGTGAGCGAACTTCGACGACATGCTAAACTTAGAGTTTGTTCCAATATCTCACAAATCTCCACCTTGGAACAAAATCTACAACATCAAGGAAACAATTAAACATACATACTAGAACTGAATTCGACTACATTATGTATAACTTCTTCACTAGCATGTGAACCGACTTCGACTTCATGCTAAACCTCTTTCGTATCAGAGTTCGATCCAATATTCCACAAATATTATAGAGATTAAAAACATATACTTAAAGTCAACATGATGAAGATCTTGAGTCAAATGATTAGGTTTCCCACTAATAGAAAATTTTGTTATCTGTATCTCTTCAATGTGTTGTTTTAGTGTAGCCATTAATCTTCATTCAATGTGTTGTATGATGAAAATAGATTCATTGCAGATCAGCTACAAAGTTTGACTAATAACTTATGTTACATGTAACAATATCATTTGTTTACTTTTTCTTAAATAATGTCTTTTAAATTATTATTGTTTTCATTTAATTTTAGATGTCTTTCTCTGTCTTGGATAACGTCAAAGAAGTGATGTTTTATTGTTATCTAAGACAGATGGTAGAGTGGACACAAAGTAAACAAATGATATTGTTAAGTGTAGCATAAGTTATTAATCTCGATAACCTTATATATATGTCTACGACTAACGAATCAACCTTAATTAAAAAAAATAATGTTTAGTTGAAATTCACTAGTTCCACATATATATTTGCGGAAAATTTCAATGTAAAACAAAAAAGGGTGCATCCGGAAGTATATCAGCGGAACCATGAAGAGCATAATTGGAAACACGCATGGTATGTGAGAGATCCATGAGGTGGGATAAGAAATTATCTAAATATATTATAGGACTATATCAAATACTGGTAGAACAAAAGTAACGTCTAAAAATGGTAAGAAGCACATCAAACAATTTTCTCAAAGATTCCCACAATAGAAAATTTCAAAGACCAAAAGATAAATTGAGAGATTGTTAGAAGTTAAGTTCCTAATATAGCGCTTGTAATGAAAGAAAATGGTTCTTTAAGAGTATCATTATAATTTATATATTGGGATGTTGTTACTCATAAAGATGAATATCCATACCATTTCAGTTATTAATATGCTGATAGATGTGACTTCAAATAATGAAATCTTGAGTCTAATGAGATAATTTCAAAGACTAGAGTAAAAATCGAGAGATTGTTAGAAGTCAAGTTCATTAGAACGATCATAGGGTCATTCTTTTGGATAACCCATTAAGAGGTCCCTTCCCTCATCTGGTGGTTATATATTATGGCTATCCCGTTAGGTAAGATATTAAACGTAACTGTTCCATTAAAAAGAGAGCAGTAGCATTTTTAGTTCACACACAGATAAATGGATTTGACTATAACATATACACGTTTATTGAATAATTTATATTATAATATTCCTTGCAATTATATCTATGGTTTTAGTTATATCATTAATTTTTTCAATTGATATCAGAGCTAATAAATATATTGTTTAGCTATTTGTTGTAATTTATTTATTTGTGATTGTGATAATTGCTTGTGCGATTACTACTGCATTGTGAGATTGAATGATACTTGATAAAATTGTGAGATTTAAACAAAATTAAAGAGACTTGATAAATTGAATATAAATTATTTGTTTTCTTACATTGAGAATTAAATAAAATTAAGTTGGGTCTTAAACGGTCGTACAACTCGTTTTTTTCTTCTTCTGTAATTTGGATAAAGGAGATGAACAGTCTCTCAGCCTTTGGCCACTACACGTAAAAGATAGAATGGGTTTTAATTGTTTCAGTTATGCAAAGATGCATCTATAACTCTATTTTTAATTATAAGAATATTATATTCTCATAACTATTGGCAATATTTTTTCCCACTTGTCGGCGATATGACAAATTCAAACTTTGAACTTCATACAACGTGTTTTGTTTGTATCACTAATTATACTAACATTTATCTCTCTCATGTGAAGCATTGTCACCATTAACTTTTTTTTTGTCATATAATTTTTTTTTGTTTTTTTTTGGTATTACTATATAAATACAATTTTGAGAATGAAATGTAATTACATTCATTAGAATTTTATTTTTCTTTTAAAATATTTATATTTATTTAATACCAATTATGTGTGATTGAGAATAATAAATAAATTGTTATATTTGTCAAGAATAAATATTATTGATTCGTATGATTATAATCTCACCTATCGAATCGTGCTTTAGTGTGACTCGAATCACAAGCACACGACATGATTAAAATAAAATAAAAAATTCATCATTTTACTACCTTTAATTCAAATCATTTTATTCTTTGATTAAAATCGTAACCTCGTGATCTGAATCAACATTTTGTGTTTTTCTTCGCCATTTTTGTGTCAAACGTCTTGCACCTATTTAACCAAATAATGTCTCTTTTCTAAGGAGATGGATGATCGCTTTTAATAATAATTATTTATGCTTAGTTGAGATCGATCAAGATATTCACTAAGAAACCTAATATCCATTTTGTCAAGAAAATTGAGAGAAGTTATGGGAGCTTTCTTCATTCACAAACACATTATATCTTTGATTCAACCTTGTTAAAAAGCTTCCTAAAATATTGATGTTGTGGAATATTGGAACAAACCCTAGTACGAATAGCATGTCGTCGAAGTCCGCTCACATGTTGTTGTTAAATTGGGCCTTGTGTTATGGATCAAATTGTTTAAGTTAGTTTGTATCCTAACTTAACTTGTAATGAGTCATTGTTAAAAAGCTCATTAAGTTAGTATGTTAGTTTTATTATAAATAACATACTAGACTCTCATCTTTGGCATAAAGGAATATAAGAAGATAAAACCCTAATTCAATAGTGAAAGAGGTTATTTGTTATTCTTGTATACTTGTAATCTTGTTTTAAAGAGAAAAGAAAAAATGGAAGTTTATAACCAATCATTGATGTTATCCTTGGTTACCCTAAATCCTAACCCTTTGTGGGTTTCTTGATCATAAAGAAACCTATTATACTTTGTTTCTAAGGTATCACTATGCCAAATAAGACCTTAGACAGCGTTTTTTTTGCCCTTAGACAACGCTTTAAAGCGTTGTCTAAACCTCCGCTGCTAAAGGTTTATACAACGCTCTTTTAAATCTTGAAAGCACTGTTTAAAGGGTGGTATATTTAATAAAAAGCGCTGTCTATGGTACCATTAGACAACACTTTATAAATTTTTTAGGAATACCTTAGACAACGCTTTTGGTAAAAGTGTTGTCTAAGCCCCATCTTTTTTAATTTTTTTAGGTATACTTTAGACAACGCTTTTGGTAAAACCGCTTTCTAAGCCCCCCTTAGACATCGCTTTTGTTAAAAGCGCTTTCTAAGTTCCACCTTAGACAACGCTTTTTGTGTAAAGCGCTGTCTAAGATATACGAAAATTTTAATATAATTTTTTTAAACCACTTTTTAAACCAGAATTTTGACCTGTTTTTCAACCAATTTTTTTCCAGACAAATATCACAATTTGGAGACAAATATCAAATCAATATATATATATATATATATATATATATATATATATATATATATATATATATATATACCAATTCAAACCAATTTGGCCTATTAAATATACCAATATATGCACCAAAATTATAATTACAAATCATTACATTTTTCTAAAAATGTACATATTATAATTACATATTACTTATCCAACCAAAGTATTGCTTCAAATCTACATAGGTCCTGAAACAACACAAATATTGTAATTCAATTAATAAAAGAATACAATATTATATCTACAACGTTACACATATTTAAATTCTCATCATTTAAAGTAAGAGTACAATATTATACCTGATAAAACACCGAGCTCTATAATGTATTGACATCATTCCTCTTTGATTTCGTCCACTTGATCTTTTGAATAATATGCACACTTGAATTCATCAAAGTACTACATAATAATATAACATAGTTTGATTTAATTTCAACTATTTAATTATATGAGAGATATGTTTAAATATTAAAATAACTCATATAAGTTAGAAATACATACATCGGTGGGAATCTCTAATCGGCCCAAAGAAAGAGTATCTCTCATAAACCTCAACATGAAATATCCGCAATCTATTTGATTACGTTGCTGAGGACACTACAGATGAAAAGAAAATAGGGATAAATCCTAAGTTTTATCAAGTATCATCACTAATATGATAAAAAATGTGATAATTAATAATATATCGCCACTTTTATCCATGTAATGTTGTTGGCTCTCCTCTTTGATGTTTGGATATCTCTTTGGGCTCGAAAAGCTTGTATGATGCTAATCAACCATAAATGAATAATTAGAACAATTCACATAAATTAATAAATACACACAAGAATATTTAGAAAAATCTCACTTACGTGTCAATCGTGTTCTTCATATCCGGGTATGTTGTCCAATCATTTCCTAACGAGTCAAGATAATAAACAATTTCTCTGATAGGATTGATTGCGAGCAACAACCAATGTCCATTGTATGATTAAACAAATGTTAGATGTAAATTTTCTACACGACGTCAAAATACAAAATAACTATAATAGATGAATTTAGAATGAAAACCTAACCCGATATTAAACGGTATAAAGAACAACTTCTCCACATCTTTGTTGGCCATGAAGAGGTTGTGAACGTACATCATCACGTCATCTGGTCTACTTAAGATTAAAGCTAAGTTGATGGACGCGGGTGCTAAGAATCCAAATCTTTCGTCCAATCCATTTGGTCGCATCATTTTGTCATACAAAAACCTTAAATAAAAACATCATTAACATTAGACTATTCATTTGAAACATAAAGTAAATAAGTTGTTCAAATAATATAACAAAGTAGACCGGATTTACCTCACGTATGTATTGACAACATTGACTGCTATTTCTTCACGACCCAAAACTTGCATAAATTCTTCATTACCAATTAATTGTTCGTATTCAAAGCCAAAAATACCTTCCTCCATATGTATAAAACGAACACCTCCGGTCGGAATATCTGTCATCTCTAGAAACGTCTGAAAGCACGACCTAGACTTGGAGGTAGGTTTTTTCCTAGCCGCGGTCTTCTTAGCACCAACCTTTTTTTGTTGTGTGGAGAGGTTGCTAACCTCTTTATCATGAAGCTACATATCATATAAATAGTTAGATGAAGTATAAAATTAAGAATTTAACATCTTCCATGCATATATGTCATATAATTGTAATGTAACTGTTTTTTTGAAACAACGGACTCGGTATGCCGCGGAATAGACTTATCTTTTGATTTGGATCTTGTTGGAGTCTAATTAACATAACCAAGTAAAAAATGTACGTAAAATGCGCGTAAAAACATTGAATCTACACATTAAGGTTAACAAAGGTTCATAATGGTTTTAGGCATACCTCATATCCTACGCTAATGAGGCTTGTCAGCCATGCAACAAACGAACCTAATGCTTGTTCCTCCGTTGTTGCATCTGAAACATCGTCAGGATATGGTAATAATGCATTCGGCTCAACTGCAATTTCAACCGAGACTTTCAAACATCCAGTAGGGAGCTCTCTAGTATGAAGTAATTCTCCATTATTGTTATGCATTTTTCCCTTGTCAACCATCCGATAATATGGTGATGATAAATATAGCTGACAATGGGAAATGCCCTAAAACCAATAATAAAATGAAATTGTTAATAATGTGTATATATGTTAATTACATAATTTAAGCTAATAGTTCAATTTAAGATAAATATATATAATTACCTCTGGAATGGTCGGTTGAAAGTTACAGTTGATACTATCTTTGCCTGAAGCATCTTTAAAACATGCTGAAGCGTTAGCCTCTCTTTCTTTCCTTAATGCATCAAGCTCAGCTTGCATTGCTTCCAATTTTGCATTAAGCTCTCGATTACTAGGAGCCTTTCCTTTTTTTTAAACTTAAGGAGGTCGGAGTGACCCCAAATCCCTTACCCCTCACCCGACCCGAATACTCACGGACATCTAATGCCCGACTAAGTATGCTCATAGTATCATCTGGAGATAAAGCTGACTGAGATAACGCCTCTTGAAAATCAGATGAATATCAAATACTTGTCAATTATTTGTTAATAAAGTTTTTATTTAATTAAAGAAATAATGTTATACTTACACATTTCTCATACACCTGTAGAACATCTTCTTTAGCAACTCCAGATTTGCCCACACAGGCTTCCTTCCACAAAACATGTGCAGGAAGAGATCTTTCAGAACTTTTCTCCTTCTGCAACTACACATTAAGTCATACAATATGATCAAATAAAACTCATATATGTTGAAAAAATATTTTATTGCAATTTATAGATACTTACCATAGATTGTTCTAAGCGTCCATATCCGACATGTCCTTTTCGGTATGGATACGCGGGACTTGATGCTCTTTCCCGATTTGTGTCACTTATTCTTTTAAATGCTGGATCCTTTCATTTGGATTTGAACACTTCCCATTCTTCTTGTGAAATCAAACTTTCATATTTATTTGGAAGCTCCGCATCAACATGATTACCATCTGCATCCCTAAGATACTTGGTTGATAAAAATGTTCTAAACCCTCTTAGTAGCTTTCCGGCCAATTTCATACAAAAATCTCTTTTATCATCTTCGATGTTGAAACACCTCTAAGAAAAACATACAGATTATGCGTTAGTACAAGTAATTTAAAGAACATAAATTGGAAGCAATGCAAGTAATTTAAAGAACATAATGTGCGTTATTGTACCTTTATCTCAATCCAAATTTTTTGTTTGGATTTATTCAACTCTTTGCTTCTCCAATCATCACAAGTAATGGGAATCTCATTCCTTTACTAGTGCACCAACGAAACTAGTCAAGGTATGACCGTTAGGTTTTATAAGCTGCCCAAGATCACTCCAATGCACATCTAGAATGATGCCTCAGTCTCTACCATGGATCACTCTCCTCATCACCGTTATGTCTCTTCTAATCTCTTCTTCCGTATATATATTTTTACTACCTCATTCATGCTTAGAATGATCATCATGTGGGTGATCATCATTAGTGGTCATATCTAACCTGTAATAAAGAAAACAAAGATATCAAATATAATTTTAAACCATATTATTTTCAAACTAATATAATTTCAAACCAATATAAGTTATAACAAAAAAGGGATCCATATTATTTTCAAACCAATTTAATTTTTTGTATTTTTATGTATTGAGAATATCAACTATATAAGTTATAACAATATAAGTTAACAAAAGTAAGTTATAACAAAAAAGGGACCAACTATATAAGTTATAACAATATAAGTTAACAAAAGTAAGTTATAAGTTAACAATATCAACTATATAATTTCAAACCAATATAATTTCAACCAATATAAGTTATAACAATGTCAACAACAATATCAACAATGTCAACAACAATATCAACTATATAATTTCAAACCAATATAATTTCAACCAATATAAGTTAAAAAGAGCTTAAACTAATAATGTCAACTATATACAAGAGCTTAAACCAATATAAGTTATAACAATGTCAACAACAATGTCAACAATGTCAACAACAATGTCAACTACAACAAAATGTTCTAACAATGTACCTTATGAGTCAAAACTCAGTTTCTACAAAAAAGGTTCTAAACTCAACTTATAAACTCAGTTTCTACAAAAAAGAAGAAGCGAGAATGAATCAAAACAACTTCAACATGACTAATGAGTCAAAACACAGTTTGTATAAGTTATAACAATGTCAACAACAATGTCAACAACAATGTCAACTACAACAAAGGGTTCTAACAATGTACCTTATGAGTTAAAACTACAAAAAAAAACGCTAGAATGAATCAAAATAACTTCAACTCAGTCAACAAAAATAATATGAAACGAAGAACATACCGCAGAAAGGGAAGAACACCAGAAACCAAAAACTTAGTCAACTCCCAAATGTCCGTTCGCGGTGAAAGATTCTTCAAACACTTCTTCAATGATCGATTCACTGTTTAGGTTTATAGAGGTTCTGCTGTTTAGGTTTATCGCGTTTCGCTGGAGGGAAAATGAAAGAATAGAAAGAACGAAAATAGAAACTGAGTCTAATATTTTATTTTAATTAGACCTTAGACAGCGCTTTTGAGAAAGCGTTTTTTAAGGGTGACATCTAAAAGCGCTTTTTAAAAAGCGTTGTCTAAGGTTGACCTTAGACAACGCTTTTGATTTGATTTTATTTTAAATTTTAAGACCTTAGACAGCGCTTTATCAAAAGCGTTGTCTAAGATATATATTTAAAAGCGCTTCGAGAAAGCGTTGTCTAAAGGGCACCTTAGACAGCGCTTTTTAAGATATTTTGTGAACAATTTTCGTGTTTTAAATTTTTTTAACTTATAGCAGCCCTTTTCACATAAGCGCTGTCTAAGGTGCGTTGTTAAATGTGATTTTTGTTGTAGTGTATTCGATTCACGACAGATGTTGTGAGATTTTATAGTTGTGATGTGTGAGATTCTTTAAATATCATTCATCAACTTCAAACTTGAATCTAGAAACCACTGTTGTCGTGCTCAACTCCAAAGATTAAGTCTGAAAGGTAGATTCAAGGTACATTATGGAAGCTAATGTTTTTTTTGTGATTGTGTGTATCAGGAGAAAGAAGTTGGGTTGCAATCTTGCATTTCAAATCTCTTGCGTATTTCGCCTGCATATCTTATTTGATGCATCATCAAACCTCTACCACTCTTGTAGAATTCAATGCCAAGGAAATATGAGAGATTTCCTAAGTATGACATTTCAAACTCCTCACTCAGGTCACGTTTGAAATCTTCGATCTCCTTCTTGCAACTTCCTGTTATCAATAGGTTATCAACATAGAGATATAGTATAAGCAATTCTCCATTGCTTCTTTTTACATATACTCCATGCTCAGTTGTGCACTTCAAAAATTTCTTCTCCCTTAGAAAGTTGTCTATCTTCTTATTCCAAGCTCTTGGAGCTTGCTTCAATCCATACAGGGCTTTATGCAACCTGTACACATTTCTCTCTTCGCCTTGTTTCACAAACCCAACTGGTTGTGCAACATAAACTTCTTCATATAATGGACCATTTAGGAATGCACACTTCACAACCATCTGACACATCTGTCAGTTGTTCATGTTTGCTAGACCAAAAACCAACCTGATTATTTTGATCCTAATAACAAGAGCAAATACTTCGTTGAAGTCAATTCCTTCCTTCTGAAGAAAACCTTTTGCTACAAGTCTCTCCTTGTGTCGAGTCACTTCCCTTATGGGATTCGGCTTCTCCTTGTATACCCACTTCACATCAATTGCCTTCTTGCCTAGAGGCATTTCGACAAGTGACCAAGTGTTGTTGACTTCGATTGACTTTATCTCCTCATTTATTGCTTTCCCCCACTTCGAATCTTTCAATGCCTCAGCTGCATTGACAGGTTCGACATCTGCATAGAAAGCATAATGTACCAGCTCACCTTCTTCATCTACCACATCATCTGATGTAATCACACATTCTTGCAACCTTGCAGGCATATGTCTAGTTCTTTGAGGTCTGCTTGGGTATGCTTCACCTCTAACATATTCTCGTCGAACATCTCTTTCGACTTCACTAGCTGGTTCTTCACATAAGATTTCAACTGAATCTTTCTTGACATTTTCAGTCCAATCCCATTCTTTAAGCTCATCTACGATCACGTCCCTGCTGATCACAACCTGCTTGTTTACTGGGTCGAACAACTTGTAACCTCCGGTCGAATGATATCTTATCAGAATCATTTGACTAGACTTGTCATCAAGCTTCCTTCTCAACTGATCTAGCACATGCCTATGTGCTATAGATCAAAATACCTTCAGATGACTCAAGCTAGGCTTGACACCATACCAACACTCTTCTGGCATAACTCCTTCTAGGTTATTCGTCGGACATCTGTTTAAAATATATGTTGCAGTCGACACAGCTTCTCCCCATAGTTCTTTGGGTAGTTGCTTGCCATTCAACATACTTCTTACCATGTTCATGATGGTTCGATTCTTCCTTTTTGCAATTCCATTATGTTGTGGAGTGTAGGGTGGCACCACCTCATGCACAATCCCTTTTTTTTACACATAATGCATCTAAATCTTTCGACACATACACTCCACCACCATCAGTCCTCAAAATCTTGAGCTTTTGACCACTTTGTCTTTCAACCATAGATTTAAACTTGGAAAATACATCAATCACTTCAGTTTTCTTCTTGATCAAGTAAGTCCACAATTTCCGACTGAAATCATCTATGAAAGTGACAAAGTATCTATTACCTCCAATTGAATCCACCTGGATAGGACCACATACATCAGAGTATATGACTTCAAGAATTTCCTTTGACTTGCTTCTTGCATCCATGATGAAGTTATTCTTGTGTTGTTTTGACTGAACACGTTCTTCACACACTTCGTTTGGGATGTCAATTTCTGGAAATCCCGAAACCATATTTCTTCTCTTCAAATCTCTGATGTCTTCGAAATTAAGATGACCAAGTCTATAGTTTCATAAACGTTCATATTTGCTGGCTGCACTAGCAAGGCACTTATGCTCCATCACATTAGTTCGATCTTGAAGGTTCTATTCTGAGACATTGGAGCCTTCAAGATCAACCTACCATCTGCGTCGACGACTCTCATCACCTTGTCTTCGACCAACACCTTGTAGTTTTTTTCGACCAGCTGCCCTATACTGAGCAAATGGCTCTTCATGCCTGGTATGTACAAAATGTTGGAAATTATTGACCTCTTGCCATCATTCCTCTTAATCAGAACATCACCAATACATTCAGCTGCTAGAGTATTTTTATTTGCGAATTTAACCGTGTTCTTCATTGAGGGTTTCATGTTGACAAACCAATCTTTCCTACCAGTCATGTATGATGAGCATCCTGAGTCCAAGTACCATTGATCTTGAAATCTCTCTTCATCTCTTGTTATGACCATCAACAACATCTCTTCTTCTTCATGTTTGGCCAACTTAGCATCAGAATCTTAATTCTTTTGCTTTTCTGGACAACCATTAAAATAGTGACCATATTTTTGACAATTGAAACACTGAATGTGACTCTTGTCTGGCTTTCGACCACCACTCTTCCTCTACCTGCAACACCACCTCTTTGGTTGCCTTGGTTCCACGGTTTTCTCTGATTCGACCAGTTTGCTTCTTGCCGATTTTGACTAGTCGAATTGTTATATCCACCTCTATCTTTATTGTCGAACATCTTTCCTTTGCCTTTCCTATCTCTTGCTGATTGTGTCGGTCCCTTCACTCGAAACCAAAGGCTCATGATACCACTGTTAGGGCGAACCTGAGGGAGTTAACGAGGGAGCATTTATACTTTGGGACACACCTTTGTGAGAGACACACCACATATCCACCTAAAACCTTAAGGTGATATGTGTGTGGGTTCTCTCACTTATACAGTGTTAAAACTTCTTTTTTCTAATCAATGTGGGACTTCTTCCTCACACTTGATTCTTAACATCGCTTCATGTCTAAGGTATTTTGGTAGTGCTTATATAGAAAGAGAAAATTTCATATATACTCCAAGTAAATCTTTGGTGAAACTGAGTAAAGGTTACCGCATAACAAAGTTGGGAGTTGTCCGATCATTCTTGTTTAGAACAATCGCTCAGACATGACTTCATCAGATCCGAGTAAAGACTGTTGTAGAATTGAAACTTGGAGTATGATTTTTGTGTCTATCAAGATAGTTGGATCAAGATCATTGAAGATTTTGAGTATTACTAGTTAAGTAATTTGTTTTAATAGAAGGAAATATCATTTTAGATGTGTATTGGATAAAACATTAAGTTTTTAGTGTTCAATTTGATGATAGTTCGTTGTATAAAAATATTTGTATCACTGCCTTTAAAATAGTGGAAGACATTAAACTTTTTCAATAATAAAACCATTGAAGATTAGAGTAGGCATAACGATGACAAATTTTCGAACCATTATACAACCTTATACATTTTCCTTCAATGACTCTTTTAATTTTCTCATCGTATCACATGCCTTAGATTTTATTCATCTCTTTAGAATGTCATATAGATTTAAATTTTATTTATAATTTTTTATAATATAAATTTAGATCTACAGTGCCTTAGATCCTTGAAAATTCTATACTCTGAGTAAGATTGTATTAACTCTAAGATTTAGACTAATTAGACTAATTGCTTGATAAAGTAATTTCGTCTATCTCTATTTATTTCAATTTTGATTGAATTATACATATTAAAGAGATTATGAAAGATATAATTCTTAAACCCGCTATATGTTTATCACGTTTTATTTTAGTACTTTTAACTCTAATTTTGTAAAAGTAAAAAAAAAAATATAAAGGAATTACTACTAGTTTATTCAATCCCTTCTCTTCATACTCTCATCCAACGTGTATCACTCGTTTATATGACTGAGAATATGGTTTTCTATAATGCATTTTCTAACTTTAAAATGCTTTAAATGATTATCTTTTTCTTTTATGTTTATTGCACCAAAAACAAAAATAAATTACAGTCTCCGAGCTAGATATACGAAAATGCCAAAAAAACAAATTTAAGAAGAAAAAAAATAGTGATAGGAATATCATACTACTACTAGGGTACCATCCCTAAAGGTTCTCAATTCTAAAATTTGGTGACATTTATGAGAGATAAGCCTCGTGCAGTTGAATTGTAAGAAACAATCAAAAGATTCAAAACCTGAATCATAATAATAAAAACCCTAATCGTTACTCGTGCCCTAATTTAATCCAAAACTCTCCCTTCTCATGTGACAATACTATATATATTTATTTTGCCCTACTCCCAAAACAAACCCACTTACTCTTCCTCGGTAACCAAATCCCTCTAACCTTACTTAATTCCACTCCATAAACAGTAATCACACGGTTAAAAAGTATAACAAGACAAAGTAAAACTATATAATTTGACATTATCAATTTTGTCCTATATATGCTGATATGAATCTAGGTTATGTATGAGCATTGGAGTTCTGCTACTGTTCATAGTCAACCACATATAAATTGTTATGGGAAAATTATGCAGTTTAAATTTTAAATTTAATATTTTAAATTCTTTTTAAAATTATATTGAATTCTATTCCGTTAGATTAAAGTCCTATATTTTTATTTTTAAGGTTTATTGAATAATTGATATATCTAACTCATATAATTCAAATACATAATTTATTCAATAAATCTAAAAAAAGTTAAAATTTACTTATAAATAATTAATTTTGAAAAAGGTTTTATTCTATAAACAACTTTGTGGATGGAATGATTTATTTTAGGCTATATTTATATCTATATATGTGTGTGGAATGTGGATGGTTAGTTTATGCAAATCATAAAAAAGTAGTGTTTGAAATTGTTTTGCTTACTCTAACACTTTAGGCTTTAACCTTTCACAATCTCCCAAGTTGCCTCACTCCTTGTATTATCATCAAAGTACAATAGTCTTATGTTCCCAAGAAGGAACTATTATGTGTTACCTTGCCACCTCTATGGACATATTTGCACATAAACACACAGCTCGGAATCTCTTGCAATGTCCCAATCAGAGATCTTACAAGTAGTTGTCATTTGTGATTGCTAGTAACTAATCCACTGTGCCTAATCTTGTTATATTGATACAAGTTATTGTACTATACTCCATTTCACAATCATACAGGATGTTTTGTACTTGTACGCGTTAGTTTCTGAATCTTGATAAATATAAGAGTGAAAAATAGTCACAATTTAAGAGTGAAAAATCAAATAGATTCTTTTTCATCACGGTTTAAGCGTGATAAATATTTTGTGAGATCATTTTTTAATCACGGTTTAAACATATCAAATTTTAGATCTTGTGCAGTAACTCGATTCGCAGACCCTCAATCTTGAAATTTACTATAAATAAGTTACTTAATTTTCTACAAATTGCCAACACTGTGCCTGTTCATGCATCCCCTCCATGACTACTGTTGTTACAAACAATGAAGGTCAATTTGGTACCTGTACACCACAACCAAATACAGCCAAACCAATGAATAAAAAAACAAGCCTAACCAATATTTAAATCATTACATTAAATATACAACTAACAGAGAGGTGAGGTTTTCAAATTTCAACAAAGTGCTTTGAAATAAAGAAAAGCTCATCTACCTCACTACCACCACCACCATTCAGCTAAACTCATTACTTATTATTACCTCTAAACACAGTCACACAAATCATGGAAACCAATAATTTTTCATTACTTTATGCCTCTATTCTCAGTACCATTTTAGCATAGCAACATCATCACAAGCCTTGTTTGGCTCTATCTTTTGGTAGCAGAGACAAAGATAGTTGAGGTACATTCAGGTATAAAGATTAAGATAACAAATAGAAAAACAAACTATTCCTTTTTGACCATTCTTTCATCTCTATTACTATCTTCCTTCTTAAACATACTATTTCACACTATCTCTCTCTTTCTGTTTCACATGCTTGTGTTTAAAACTTTTGTGTGAAATTTAAGCATCATGCATGTGCTTGTACTTGTACTCTCCTAGACTAGTACTATTTTATCACCTTCAACTTCATCTTCTATACTAATCTCAAACTCCAAGTAAAACTCACCATTTTCATAGCCCAAATGGAAAGTACTAGTACTGTCTCTCATAGTGTCACTACTTTCTTGTTTTTCTTACTGTTTTTATGTATGGAAGTGAGTTCTATTTCACCTGATGGACAAGCACTTCTTTCTCTTGCAACATCATCACCTTCTCTTCTCTCTTCATGGAACCCTTCAACCTCAACACCATGTTCATGGAAAGGTGTAACTTGTTCACCACAATCTAGAGTGATTTCTCTTTCTATCCCTGACACTTTTCTCAATCTCTCTTCTTTACCACCTCAACTATCATCTTTAACAATGCTTCAGCTTCTTAACCTCTCTTCCACTAATCTCTCTGGCTCAATCCCTCCTTCTTTTGGTCAACTCTCCCATCTTCAACTCCTAGACCTCTCCTCAAACTCTCTCACTGGTTCCATTCCTAATGAACTTGGAAACTTATATTCTCTTCAGTTCATTTTCTTGAACTCAAATAGATTAACAGGAACCATTCCACAAGAGCTTTCTAATCTCACTTCACTTGAAGTTCTTTGTCTTCAAGATAATCTTCTCAATGGTTCAATCCCTTCAGAACTAGGCTCTTTGAAATCTCTTCAACAGTTTAGGATTGGTGGTAACCCTTATCTCACAGGAGAACTTCCTCCACAGTTAGGACTATTAACCAACCTCACCACATTTGGTGCCGCTGCAACTTCGCTTTCGGGTTCCATTCCTTCCACATTCGGAAACTTGGTCAATCTACAAACTCTAGCACTTTATGATACTGAAGTTTCTGGTTCAATACCATCAGAACTTGGTTTATGTTCTGAGTTGAGAAATGTTTATTTACATATGAACAATCTCACTGGCTCTATCCCTGGTGAATTCGGAAAGTTGCAGAAACTTACTAGTTTGCTTCTTTGGGGAAACACATTGTCTGGTGAAATCCCTTCTGAAATTTCCAACTGTTCATCATTAGTTATATTTGATGTATCTTCTAATGATCTATCTGGCAAAATACCGGGAGATTTCGGGAAGCTAGTTGTTCTAGAACAGCTTCATTTGTCTGACAACTCGCTCAGCGGTGAAATACCGTGGCAGTTGAGTAACTGCACAAGCCTTGCAACTGTTCAGCTTGACAAGAATCAGTTATCAGGTACAATTCCTTATCAGGTGGGGAAGTTGAAGGTTCTGCAGAGTTTTTTCTTGTGGGGGAATTTGGTTTCTGGAACTATACCTTCCTCTTTTGGAAACTGTACTGAACTTTATGCACTTGATCTTTCAAGGAATAAGCTAACAGGTTCGATTCCCGAAGATATTTTCGGTTTGCAGAAGCTGAGTAAGCTTCTGCTTCTTGGAAACTCATTAACAGGAAAGTTGCCAGCAAGTGTTGCGAATTGTCAGTCTTTGGTTAGATTGAGAGTTGGAGAGAATCAGCTTTCAGGAGAGATTCCTAAAGAGATAGGCCAGTTGCAGAATCTTGTTTTTCTTGATTTGTATATGAATCATTTTTCTGGAAGATTACCGGTTGAGATTGCGAATATTACGGTTCTTGAGCTTTTAGATGTGCATAACAACTACCTCGGCGGAGAAATTCCGTCGCTGATTGGTGAACTTGAAAATTTGGAGCAGCTTGATCTAAGTAAGAACAGTTTGACAGGTGAAATTCCTTCGAGTTTCGGAAACTTGAGTTATTTGAATAAGCTTATTCTCAACAATAATTTGTTAACAGGATCAATACCAAAATCTGTTAGAAATTTGCAGAAGCTGACTCTTTTGGATTTGAGTTATAACAGCTTATCTGGGTGCATACCTCAAGAAATTGGTCATGTTACAAGCTTAACCATAAGTTTGGATTTGAGCTCAAATTCATTCATCGGCGAAATTCCCGATTCAATGTCTGCATTGATACAGTTACAATCACTTGATCTTTCAAGGAACATGCTTCATGGTGGTATTAAGGTTCTTGGTTCTTTAACTAGTCTTACGTCGCTGAATATCTCGTACAATAACTTCTCAGGTCCTATTCCAGTAACTCCATTCTTCAAAACTTTAACTTCAAGTTCATATCTTCAGAACTTTCATCTGTGTCAGTCTATTGATGGTACTACTTGTTCTTCAAGTTTGATTCAGAAAAATGGTTTAAAATCTGCTAAAACAGTGGCTATGATCACGATTATTTTAGCTTCGGTTACCATAATTGTCATTGCCTCATGGATTATAGTAACTCGTAGTAATCATCGGTACATGGTTGAGAAAGCTTTGAGGATATCAGGTTCCGCGTCAGGAGCCGAGGATTTCTCGTATCCGTGGACTTTCATACCGTTTCAGAAACTGAATTTCAGCATAGATAACATCTTGGATTGCTTGAAAGACGAAAACGTGATCGGAAAAGGATGTTCTGGTGTTGTTTATAAGGCTGAGATGCCGCATGGAGAAGTGATAGCAGTGAAGAAGCTTTGGAAAACAAACAAAGGAGATGAAATGGTGGATTCTTTCGCTGCTGAGATTCAAATCCTCGGCTACATTCGACATAGAAACATCGTAAGGCTCATAGGTTATTGTTCTAATGGGAGTGTTAAGCTTCTTCTCTATAACTTCATCCAAAATGGTAATCTAAGACAGCTTTTGGAAGCGAATAGGAACTTAGACTGGGAAACTCGATACAAGATAGCCGTTGGTTCCGCGCAAGGTCTAGCTTACCTTCATCATGATTGTGTTCCAACGATTCTTCACAGAGATGTTAAGTGCAATAACATACTTTTAGATTCCAAATTCGAGGCTTATCTTGCAGATTTCGGTCTTGCGAAGCTAATGAATTCGCCAAATTATCATCAAGCAATGTCCAGAGTTGCTGGTTCTTATGGCTATATTGCCCCAGGCAAGTGACTTGAATTGAAACTCCTTAACTTTTTTCTTAACCTCATTTTCTGTATAAGTTTCTAACCATATCTTATGAACACTGATCAATGTAGAGTATGGCTACACGATGAACATAACCGAAAAGAGCGATGTTTACAGTTACGGAGTGGTTTTACTCGAGATACTTAGTGGAAGAAGTGCGGTCGAATCTCAGCATATTGGAGATGATGGACAACACATAGTTGAATGGGTGAAGAAGAAAATGGCAAGCTTCGAACCAGCAGTGTCGATACTAGACACAAAGCTTCAAAGTTTCCCTGATCAAATGGTGCAAGAGATGCTTCAAACACTTGGAATTGCGATGTTTTGCGTGAATTCTTCACCTGCCGAACGGCCAACTATGAAGGAAGTTGTTGCATTACTGATGGAAGTGAAGAGTCAACCTTATGAGGAGATGGGGAAAACATCACAACCTTTGATCAAGCAGTCTTCAACTCAATGCTGAGTTTTGTTTTTGTTTGTTTTAATAATTAGTTGCAATGGTAATTAGTGATTGATTTTCATCTTTTGTTTAGATGAAAAAGATGTTTAATGTTAATTTGGAAACTTGGAGAGTAGATTAGTATGATTAAGGAATGTAGAGAGGAAAGGAAGTGATGTTGAATTCAAACGGCTATTGTTGTACAGTTTTAGAAATTATTATCAAAGATGATCACTAGTCTACAATATTTGTGTCTTGCCAACTTTTTATTTATTGATTGATTAATTAATATTCTTTCTCTAATTACAAATGTTGATTGAAACATAAGAATTAAGAAAAATTCAATTTGATGTGGATAGTCGTAAAAATACATCAATGATAACTCGATCAGTAAAGTCGCAGTTATCTCTTGATCATTGTCTATTATGTGAATTGTGTCTCTCTTTCTCCCTGCGATTATCTCCTTATATAATAATTTTGACATGTAAACAATAACATAGTCTCTCAAACATGAGTCGCGGAAACATGTAAGGTTAGTAAGTTATTATTCATGCTAGCTATAGCAGGTTGAATGGTCCGGTTTTTCAGCCTTAACTTCTGCTGTTAACAATATCCACTCATAAACCTCCACAGATTAAAAGTTAACAAAATAGTAATTTTAAACTGAATAAAATATAAATATAGCTAATGCTTTATAATTTTAAAAAAATAGTTTTACTTTAGGTCTTATGATTCAGATTCTACGTATTCAAATGATTTGTGACATTGGAAAGAGTACAAGAGAGCCGAAAGGTGAGGGAGTGGATGGCACGAAGAATACAAAACCTATATGGCCTGAATGTTTCCTGGAACATCAATAATGCTATGAACAATACATTATGTTATGATGTAGACTACTTGTATATACTAAAGTGATGATTGAATCTTGCACAAATATTATTCTTAACAATTACACCTTACATTCATTGGATTTCAATTAGTTATTACCTCTGAAACATAAAACGTGAACTACATGTACTAGATACGTATCTGTATTGGATACTCGTATTATATTTGTGATATTTTATATTTTTTGAATGAAACTTAATTTTTTTTAAAATATCTATAGTATATTTATGTGTTTTAATTTTTTTTATTATTGCATCTTTTTATTATTTTTAGTTTTTTCAATATTTTTTAGTTGTATTTTATTATGAACATGACAATTTAATTTTCTACTCATATATCTTTAAAAAAAAATTTAATTATCGAATCACATACTGATATCATTGCCTGCACCAGATACGTGTCCGTAACTATGATACGGTTATTATTCAATTTATTTTTTGTTTCATATATATTTTCTATACCAAAGGAGGTAGAACTTTGAAAAAAAGTTGAATAAAAAGAATAGAAGGATTTAAGTGGAAGAGTTTTGGAGATTTATTTTTATTCAAAAATTCAAATTCAAATAAAGAATTATATTGGAAGACGGATTTTGAGGGTTTAAACAAACTGGTCAAAATAATTTATGTTGTTATAGTATTCTTTAAATTAAAAATATATTATTGACAATTATTATTTTATCATTATATAAAAATATTTTTTTAAAATATTAAATATTTTTCAATTTAAAAAAAAATTGTTTTCCAAATTCCTCTTTTCCTTCCCCTCCAAAGTATCAAACTAAATTTAAATGTAAATATATTTTTCAGTTAGAAATTCAAATATTTAAATATTTGCTCTATCATATTGTAAATATCTATTTAATTCGATGTCTTCCATTGTTAATATCTATCCATTTTAAATTATTTGTCATTTTATAATATCATTACAACATTTATTACTTTTTTTTTTAATTATACCCTTTTATATTACTTTTCATCTCTATTTATAGAATTATGTGATGCAATTCCAATGTTATACTGCTTCTAATTGCATGTTTGGTTTGGCGTTAGATATACTTTTATGACGTATAGTTGGAGTCAAATTCCTTAAATGTTGTTAGCTTTGAGTCTCATAGAAGAAAAAGATACTATATAATTGAGAGGCGTGATCTCATTAAATATGATAAAGTCAAATTCATTCCCATCATCAATAAAGTTGATAGAAACTTGACACTTATGGCATGTTAAATAAAACTTGTGTATGGACAATGGCCCCCTTTCAGGTAAAGGCAAGAAATGCGTGAAAAGTGATGCATCATTCAAGCATCTTAATTGTGGGGGTAAAGGAGACAAAAGCAAACAAGCCATGCTACTACCCCCTCTTCTTCCCTATGTCTTAGCAGACACTAGATTTGTTCCTATACCAGTTTGCTCTATTGATTCTCCTTTCATGTCTTTTGTTTGTCACCTAGCAAATCTTGTCTTTTCAATTCTTTCTTAATGTCTTTATCCATGCAAAACAAAAAGAAAAAGAACAAGACAAAAGAGAAACGCCTGTGACTATGAAAGGCATTTGTTGATTTATAATTTCAACATTCAAGAAATGCCAATGCATGTTATTGTAATCATATCAGTATTTTTATTTTTCATATGTCATGTTTTTTTTTTTCTGTTTATCTGCTCATTTTCAGAACAATGAACATAGAAAATAACACTATCTTTCTCTGTATGAGTTTCATCACAGATCACATCACATGTGGAGATCATGGTGGAGGACCCTCCAACTAATGAAACTTTTGCCATGCCAGTCCATGGTTTGAATTTCTACAAAAATGTTTGCATAGTCTAAGAGGGTGCGCACTCGTCGGGTTAAAATAGAGAAACAACTATGAATAGACGTCTCTGGCTAACTTGTAAGTGCTATTTATACATTACAATGTCAAATTTGTACCTCATCAGAGCTCAAGATTTGTCATGCAAGACAGCACAAAACAACAATTGATCCAATGGAGCTAAACCAAAAGACATAAGTAGAAAGAATGTTGGTGATTTCCAAGTGTAGTAACAGTTTGACCGAAGTGCTGACACGCATTTGATGAAATATGACTTGAAAATATATTCACAAATGGGGAGAGCTATTTTTATCGCCCTATGTTTCTAGACGGGATGCATATTTTCAGCCATAATATAGCCATTGCAAGCAATGTCAGCCTCCATGGGGCTTGCAAATGGAGAAAGATGGGAGCTACACATTTAATTTTAACGAAATTTCCGACTAAACCATCAGAGGGCATGGTGTTGAATTCTAATACCGCAAAGCTTTGCATGGAATTTGCAATACTACATGAGTAATGTAGCACAAAACATTGTTATGAGATACATAGCAAGCTTTTAACAATATACATGACTTAAAAAACATTTTGATTTCTTACATTCGGTCATGAAGGCGCATCCAGGTATTCTATTGGTCATGAAAACCTATATGTTCCCAGCAGCTATAGTTGCTTTTGGAAACAACTTAAACTGCATGGAACTCAAATAAGATGGAGATTCCGTGATAGTCACACTTTTCCTTCTGTTATAATACTAATAAACAAAACTTAATACTATTCTAGAGAATTATCAGGAAGCTATGCTGATAAGGATAGCACCATCATGCACAACTTCTGCACATAACACAATTTGTTCCCTCCCAATGCTTGGATAATTTCAATAAACTTATTCATCACAGTTAAGTATAACAAACTGAATAACAGCAAAAGCACAAGTGAAAACTTGCAGCTCAAAAATCGTTTGGATATTTACAACACTTAGTAAAAATGTGCAGCTTTCTTAGCAAGTTAGAACAAGAACGCCTAAATATGAGTTTACTATATTCAGTGTATATTAAATGTAGAATAAACAGAGCATGATGGTAAAAAAATGATATACTACTTTATTTCCACAGAAAGGGTAGCACTGAAGAGAAACTCTGCCTCAGATAGAACAAAATGTCAAATCTTGGATTCTGTTCTATATATGCAGTGCCCATTCATTCATTCATTCATCTTCCTACAACTAAGAAAATTGGAGTTGTTTACAGATAGTGTAAGAGTATCATCTTACAATTTGTCCATTCTTAGTGTCTTATAAACATATGGACAAAGTGTACTTACCCCCTTAGAATGCTTAAATAAAACATAACTTACCTATTTTTCAAGCAAATACTCACAACCCTTATTTTTAAGGAAATTACTCTCACCTCCCCTTACTTTTGTAGACATGACAAGTTCCCCCCTCTATTTTCAGTCTTGTCAAATAGTGGCTATAGCATGGTGGAATTTGAACAAATTGTTGTTCTGCAAATACTATTCAGTACAAAGTGTTGTTAAGTCACAACTATAACACTTTACAACAACAACAACCAAGTCTTACTACAGTAAATGAAGTCAACTATATGGATCAATTTTGAAGTAAATGGAGTCAACTATATGGATCAATTTTGACATAATGTGTTCTATCCATGATCATGCTTCTATCTAAATCATTAATGTCTTATAGTTTTTTTAGGTTTTCATCTACCTCTAATTGTTTGAATTCTCTCCATTTGATCTTCTCTCTTTACTACAGAATCTACCGGTCTTCTTTTTACATGCGCAAACCACCCAAGTCTATTTTCTACCATTTTTTTACTATAGATTGTTACCCTGACACTCTCTAATATTATTCTGTCTAATCTTACCACACATCTAACGCAACATTCGCATCTCTGCTAAACTTACTTTACTTACTTTATTATCGAATTGATTCTTAACCTCCCAACAATTTGTCCCATACAACCTTGCAGGTCTTACCACAGTCCAATATAAATTTTCCTTCAATTTGAGCGGTACCTTTATGTCACATAAAACCCCTGAAACCCTCCTCCATTTCAATCACCCAGCTTGAATTCAATGGTATACATCCCCTTCTATTTCTCCATCGTTTTGTCTACGGACCCAGAATATTTAAATTGCATGACTTGAGGATGATATGGTCTCCAACTTTCACCTCTAGGTTAGAAATATTTCTTCTATTGTTGAACTTACATTTCATGTCTTACTTTTTCTTAGACGAAAACCATGTATTTCTAAAACTCGCCTTCAAGCCTCCAACCTCTCATTTAAACCCTTCTTCGACTCTCCAAATAGGAATATATCATCTACAAGAAGCATGCATCTCGATGTTAACTCTTGGATGTGTTATGCGAGTATATTTAACATTAAAGTATAAGGGTAAGGGCTTAGGATTGAACCTTAATGCAAACCTATTGTAATGAGGAAATCATTTGTCTCTCTACTATGTGTCTTGTCTACACACTAGCCAATACCCCTTCATACATATTTTAGATAGATCAAATATATGCAATCCTAACCTCTTTCTTTTCTAGGGCTTTCCACAAAATCTCTCAAGTCACTCTTTCATACGTCTTTTTCAAATCAATAAAAATTAAATATAAGTCTTGTTGGTCCATCGAACTGCTCCATTATATGTCATAGTAGCTATAACACTTTGTACAGTCAAATTTGAATAAACAACTATTTTTCCTAGATTGACAACATTATTATTTTTACATGATAAGGGAGATTAGTGTAGTTGATCAGAGCGCTCGATGTCTTTGTAAAAATAGATGTGGTGCAAGTGTTAATTAAGCATATTTCATGGTTTGGGGAGTAAAATTTCTCCTAAACATATCAATGAACTAATTTCTTCACTCTTTAATCATTACCCAAAAAACACAGAGCTAGTAAATCTCATTCATCAACCAAATGATGTAAATCAGGTTGTGTCAAACCAAAATAACAATATTACAAATGCTGCAACATCCCTTCAAATGAAAAAAAAGCTTAAGTTATGAATTGTCATTCCCAAAAAGTGAAATCATCGAGTGGTTTCTTACATTACAATACATTTATTCAAAATTCTAGCCTATTAAATAAATACTCTGATAAATTGATAATCTATAAGCTAACAAGTAAGAAGCATAAGTCAGAACAATAATAATAAAACTCTTATCTTACTCATCCAATTGCAAAAGTTCAGCTTTCAATTGCTCAATTTTGAGACCCATAGCCCTCTGCAAAGCTCCCCTTTCCTTCTCCGGCAACTTCGCCAACAACCCTTCAAATTTCGACAACACTTCATTGACAGCAGCACGAGCACACTCAGCTTCTTCATTGAAATAAACAGTCTCTTTTGATTCCAACGCCATCTCTATCTCGTCCCTTGCTTCTGCAAATTTGAGGTTGATTTCATCCACTTCCTTGTTGTGATCCAACTCGCTTGACCCATTACTGAAATTTCTCAGGTTGTGCTGAATCGTGATAGGGGTGTTCGTGATTTTGGAAAAAGAGTGGAAATTTGAGTTTGGGAGGGTTTGAATCGGTGGAGTAAAGGGGATTGGTGAAGTGGGGAGTGGGGATTGGCGAGAGAAGTGTGTGATTGTGAAGAACGCGTTGGAGAGAACACGGTTGGCACGTCGATTCATTTGTATTTGTGTTTGTTGAGAAAAAAGAATGGAAGGTGAAGAATCCGGTTGTAGCGGCGACACAGAGACACTCTTAAACCTCTAAAATTGAAACCAAGCAACGTTCTCAGAGTAGTCACTGTTCCATATAAACAGGAATATATATATATATATATATATATATATATATATATATATATATATATATATATATATATATATATATATATATATATATATTATTTTATAAATTTTTTAAAATGTTTATCAAATATTCTGTTGGAAAATTCTGTAAAATTGAATGGATCAAGGATTAAATCGTGAATGATGTCACTTTTCTTAAAAGTATTTTGAGTACTCTCTTTATGTCTTAGAGTTTGGAAGACAAAAATATCCAGTATAATTCAGCCTTATATCGAATTTGCGTAAGATCGATGAAAATTCGATTATGTAACGAATAGTGTTTGAAATTTTGTACAAGAGGATATTCGATTTTTATTGTGATTTTTTGAATTCCAAAATGGAGTATTTATAGGTCTTGTATGTGTTGTTTCACAAGGTTGTGACTCTCGATGAAACAACACCTTTTAACCAAAAGTTGCATTGTTTCCAAGCATTGTCTATGTTCATCTAAGTGTTGTACATTTTGAACTCGAAATTCAAACTTTCAGTGGCTTGAGACAAATTTAACGGTAACTTTCATTGATGGATGTTTAGTGCAAACCAAAATTCCTTCTGACAGATTTGAAGACAAATTTCATTTTTGTCTATGGGTCACTTTTTTCCTCTTTAACTTTGTCATATTTGAACACACTCATGGGCATTGTTTGTCTATTAATTTCCAACAATCCCCCCACTTGTCTAATAATGACAAGTCCAATTCCAAAAAAAAGGAAACAAAGAATGTTAATACAGGTAAGTATCTTTCGATTTGAACTTAACCTTAGTAAGTATAACGCAAAGTCGAATCAGAATGTTAGGTAGCAATGCTTTGAACAATTATCCCTTGTGATTATACCGACATTATCTTACACACACTCTTTAATGGTTCTTCGCCTACATCTCTCGCCTAGCACTATTTATGGTCATGTGTTTTTCCCGTTTTCATGATTTTTTTTCATGAGAGAATTTTCAATTTTCAATTTGAGACGACACCATCTCGAAATTCACATAACTGAAGTTCATATTGTGTCTTTTTCCACGAGACACATACCTTCGATATTGAACCTTATTAAGAGTTTAAATAAAAAGTCAATCCTCGTTTTAAAGGTCAACATTATCACGAAATGTTTGACAAACATCCAAATCAAAGACCTGTTGTTACCCATTGAATCTTGAGGTTAATGTTCTACTAACGTAAGATTTGGTTGTCGCAGTTGTTGGAAGGAGTTTCAACCTCATATCTCTCGAGGTTATTTTTATTAAGTCTCTAGCTAATGGCTTAGTAAATGGATCAAGAAAATTATAGCTCGATAGTATATATGTGAATGATTACATCCTTAACCAATTTTCTCACGAAAGAATGTATAAGTCATACTTGCCTAGACTTTATGCAATACATTTTTTATATGCTTTAGTTAAAGTGGTTTGACTACCACAATGTATCAACACCTTTGAAACATTGTCATTAGTTAGTGGAACTTCCAACAGAAGATCCCTTAACCATTCAACTTCTTCACTAACAGAAGTAAGAGCATCGAACTTTAATTCGATGGTTTAGAGAGTGATCCACATTTATTTCTTTCTCTTCCAAGAAATTTATTTTGGGTTTTGAGGAGATCGAACTCAAAATCGGTAAACGGGATACGAACTTTAAAATCCTCAGTTAATAATGTTAGACGATGGCGCGGATCTAGAAGGGGGTTGAATAGATCCCTTTTAAAAATATTTTACTTTTAAAAAATTAATTGAAAAATATTTTGCGGAAGTTCCCCGGAAAAATCACGTCTAAATTATTTTAAGTCACCGATGATCGGATATGCGTTATCAAACCAAATGGGATAATGAAGATGAATTAACTAATCAATATCAAGCAAATTAATATCTTAAATTTGAAGCAATTGATTAAACTACTTCCAACAATGTATAGAGATAAGAAATATGCACAACAAACAAGAAATAATGTGTTTTGAATTTTATCAAACACTTGGTGTACACACCACACTTAGTGTGTTTTTCCAAATAGTCTAGCGCAAAATTTTCTCTAAGGTTGCTATGTAATTATGATAGCAATAATTTCACAAACACTTGGTGTGCACTAAACTATGCAAAACAGAATTTTCAAAAACTCAATTATTTCAACTTGTGTAGAAAATTTACCGAATGAAAAATGCGAAGGACACAAGAATTTGTTTAGGCAGTTCTCATACTGTCCTCGTTAAGGGTACCTCTGCCCCCAATTCAAAAACCAAATTGGGAACTTTTATTAAAATTGCAATGTTTATACAAAGAGAAAATAGGAACGACAAACCAATCCTAATTGTAGTTGTAGTTATGTTTCTCTTTGCCCCTTAATTCTAGTTGAATCAAGTTCTTCACGCGTTTCGAACAAACCTCTGATTAATTGCTCCCTTCTTGCAAGTATCCACGATTCTCCAAACTTCGAGCACGACTACTTTGATTCGATACCTGTGAACCCACATTGTTCTTCGCAATCCTCCTATTACAGTGATATGGTTGAACAATCACCTTGATCTTCAAATCTCTTCACTCGGCGGAATCTATGAATGAATTATGAGTGCAAAACCCCCAAATCACAATGATCTTGGAGGACAAACCCTCAAGATTTATTCAAGAAAACCCACAAATCTCTCAAACCAAACTAAAATCGCAATTCCACCGTTTGAACGTTATCACCTTGAATCTTGCACTTTGATCAACAAAAATTATTGTGTGTAGTTGTTGATGAATGTTAGATAAGGAGAAGATGAAGAGAGAACTTGTGTATATCTTTCACTTTTCTTGTTGGTTCTCAAAAAATAATATCACAATTATTTATACTTGTTAGCAAGAGAAAAGAAAAACTTAAAACAAAGTAAGAGAGGGAGAGAGAGAGAGAGAGAGAGAGATAGAGAGAGAAAGGTAAGAAACGCATATTCCCAGTAATGTGTCGACCTAAATAAAGATTTGTGTCGACCTGTTGGGAAGTGTTGAGTCAACCTAAAATATACCCTCAGTCAGCCTGGGACCCATGAGTTTCAAAGAATTTTAGCCTTCATTTGAGTCAACCTAAATCATCAATTGAGTCGACTCAAATTTTCTTAACTGAATGAGTCGACCTATTTAGATTTATGAGTCGACTCATTCATCTTGAATCATCACAAAAACACTTTCTGATGAATTGATATGCTAGCATCTTGTGATCCCATATATCTTCCTGAAATATACTATTTTTGACATCATTCAAAATACCTCGTACCTCTCACAAACTCCCTTTTTATGATGGCAAAACTTGTTATAATCGAAAGAGCATCGTATACAAAAAAAAAACATGCTCCCCCTGAATATGTGCCACCAAAATTAAGATCTTTTACTCAATCACATCTCCCCCTTTGACAACATCAAAAAGAGAGAATGTATTAGATGTGAAAAAATAACGAGAAAAATTATAAAGTCAAACATTGCAATTTGCATCAAACATCACATACACACAATTATAGATGAAAGAAAAAGAAAAGAGAAATAAACAAAATGGCATAAAGCTTATCAAGCCATCAACTAGAAATAAAATAAGCGATAACAATATCATTTGAGAATACAACTAAAGAAAAAAAACAGATGCATATGACAATAACATACAATGAAATACAACATGATCTCAATTCCTATGACCCCGTTGTGAAGGATGGCAGCGATTATACACATCCGGTTGACAATCTTGCTCATATTAGTTTGTGAAGTGGATGAAATTTGTGTTAAGTGTGTTGAAGGAGTTTGCAAGCGCAATATGGGAACCATTGATCTCATTTAGCCGTGCCATGGAGTTGGATGCAAAAGCATCAAAATTCTCACTTTGAGTATGAAGTTGACGTTGCAAAGCAATGTACCGCTCATATTGAATGGTCATATAGGAAGCAAAAGCAATGTCTTGCTCCCTATTTTGATGCTCCAATGCAGAATATCTTTTGGATTGAGCCTTATAAAAGCTTTATTGTTCCATGTGCATGTTTTGAAGCATTTCCATGATACTGACATTGTTGTCTTGATGAAGTGATGGAGGCGGTGGGGATGGAGGAGCAAACGATGTTGCATTATAAGTCCACCCGGTATATTGTCATTCACCCCATCCTTGGTTTTCATATTGAGCAGAATCTTGAGAAGCAACTCGATGCCAATATTTATTATCCAACCGTACTTCATCAGTATCCATTTGTGCAACATTTGGATCGATTTTAGGATTCAGAACCTCATCTTGATTTTGATCACCTTTAGCGTCACCTTCATCATCATGATCATCACCATAACTGGCTCGAGTGATATACCGATAACGCTTCTCTTTAGGATCCCACATGTGACCCAACAAGCTAAAAGTCTTTTGTTGAAAGAGGTTATTATAAAAAATAGAAGTAAAGGGAATACCTTCAACAACAATTTTGGCTATGTTGATAATTACTTGAACAAGGGATGGATAAGCTAGAGCAACTCCTTTCTTCTCCTTGAGAGCAAATATGCGACTAGCAAAGTAATGAGGTCATTTCATTTTTACCTTGTTCCAAAGAATATAGATGAGGTGAACTTCAGGAATATCAATCCGAGAAAAAACCCTTTTTCTTTGGGCGGAGGTTATGGGTGACAATCCAGTGAAGAATGCGATCAGTGGGATTAACTTTGCTTGTGGTGGTGGAAGTCGGAAACAATTCAGTATTGGAAACCTCCTAAATGAATGGCTCTTTGAGCATAACATTCAATTCCCTACAAAATTCATACCCATCAACCTAATCGGAATTCGTCATCAAAATACCAGGAGATGTCGGATCAAATCTGAACAAATCTTTCCAAATCTGAGCATTCACAGCATACATTTTATCACTCATTCTAAAATGAAACTTAAACACCTTAAACTTACCAACCAGGCCAACATAAAACATTCGAACCATGTCCTCATTATACTCAACTTCACAAGCCAAAAACAAATTAATTTCTTGAAAATCAATCATTTCAACAATATGTGGGATATACATTTGACAAGCAGTTCTCTTGGAGTAGACATATTGGTTGATAATGTTTCTATTCTTTAGCCTCTTATCATAAATCTCCTTAAGAACAGAAGGTACAAGAGAAAAACCACTTACCGCAAGTGTAGACTGAGAAGAAAATCCCTTCAATGTTCTTTTTCCAGTAACCCTTGAAGCCATTGATGAAGTTCTTGAGAGGATTAGAGAAGAATGAATGTTTAGGGTTTTTGGAGAGACTTTGAGTGTTCTTGAGATGAAGAGTGAAAATGAAATGAAATGATGTGATGATAAATGGCATATAAAATGATTAAGAAAAATAAGAATCATTAAAACCAAACATTATGGCCCTTGAAAATGAGATGTGTCGACCTAGGGAAGTCAAAAAGCATGCAAAATGTGTTTTCCTACACGTGTTGGTCAGCGTGAAATAGTAATGAGTCGACCTAAAGTTATGGATGAGTCGACTCATTTCACATTTGAAATTCCATCGATGCAAGCAGGTCATTAGGTCGACCTGAAAGAAGCAATGAGTCGATGCATAGGGTCGACCTGTTGAGATCCGAGAATGCTAGCAATTTTTTCATATTTATTTTCTTACGTTTTCACTACAATGCTTCATATATCATGCTGAAATACTTTCTAGTGTCATGTATCCTAATTTTATGACATATTATAGGATATACGAGATAAATAGCACCCAAGAGCATGTTCACATACACAACGTTAACATTATATCAAGGATTAGAATCAAATTTATCATAGATGAATCACAACATTAAGTAGAAATAGAAACATAACAATATTACCCCTCACTTATGAATTGTAATGAAGGAGTCCAATTTAATATTCCTCAAGAAAGCCATTTGTTAGTGAAAAGATAGAATAATTCAAATGATAGTGTTTGATAATATATGATAAACACATGCCATGCATTAAGAACGGTCTGAAATATCAAGAATGCCATGTTCCCTACGGATGTGAAAGAAAGGTTTTGTGGCAAGTGGTTTTGTAAAAATATCGGCAAGTTGATTTGAACTTTCAGCATGCTCAAATACCACATCTCCTTTCTCTACATGATATCTAAGGAAATGATGATGGATTTCAATGTGCTTAGTGCGTGAGTGTAAGATTGGATTTTTGGTAGGGTTTATTGCGCTACTGTTAGTCACGTAAGATGGGAATATTTTTAAGATTGATATTGAAGTCGACCAATTGTTGTTTGAGCCACAAGATTTGGGTACAACAATTTCCAGTCATAATGTATTCCGCCTCCGCAGATGACAAAGCAACGAAAACTTGCTTTTTGCTATGCCAACTTACTAGATAATTTGAGAAGAAATGACATGTGCCACTAGTGCTCTTCCTATCCACTTTGCAACCGGCAAAGTCAAAATCAGAATAACCTACTTAAGAAAAATCACTACTCTTAGGATACCAAAGTCCAAACTTAGGAGTACCACAAAGGTATCTAAGAATGCGATTAACTGATTTTAAATGTGATTCCTTAGGGCAAGATTGAAATCTAGCACACATACAAACACTAAACATGATACTCGGATGAGATGCGGTAAGGTAAAGAAGAGAGTTGATCATACCTATATACCTTTTTATGTCCACCTTCTTACCATTCTCATCTCGATCTAAACTTGTTGCAGTAGGCATTGGTGTATCAATAGATTTTGAATTCGTCGTATCAAATCGCTTGAGAAGCTCATTACAATATTTTGTTTGACTTATGAAGGTGCCTTCCTCAAGTTGTCTAATTTGAAGTCCGAGAAAGTAATTTATCCCCTCCATCATACTCATCTCAAATTCACCTTGCATTGAACTTGAGAATTCTTTGACTAATTTCATATTAGTAGATCCAAAAATGATATCATCTATGTACACTTGAACTAAAATTGAATGTTTTCCTTCCCTTTTAATTAAAAGAGTAGTATCAACCATTCCTCTTGAAAATCCTTGATTTAATAAAATTTTGCTAAGAGATTCATACCAAGCACGTTTAAGCTTGTACACATAGTTAGGATTCTCATGGATTTCAAAACCGGGAGGTTGATAAATATACACTTCTTCATTTATGTATCCGTTAAGGAAAGCACTCTTAACATCCATTTGATTTAACTTAAAGTTCTGTGAGCATGAAAATGCAAGCAAAAGGCATATATCCTCAAGGCGGGCAACCAAAGCATAAGTCTCCTCATATCCAATACCCTCCTCTTGGTTATACCCTTGAGCAACAAGACGGGCCTTGTTGCGAGTGATAATACTGTTTTCGTCCATCTTGCTCCTAAACACGCATTTTGTGCCAGTTACTCGATGACCTCGCGGAGGAGGGACAAGGTCCCAAACCTCATTTCTTTTGAATTGATTAAGTTCCTCTTGCATAGCCAAAAACCAATTTTCATCGAGTAGAGCATCTTTGGAGTTTTTAGGCTTAATTTGAGAGATGAAAGCATAATGATAGCAAAAATTACTTATCCTTGATCGTGTTGTGACTCCCTTTGGTATATCTCCAAGAATATTGTCAATGGGATGATCCTTTGAGGTTTTCCATTCCAAAGGGAGATCATCTTGATTTGATGAAAGATCCTCCTCTTTGATTTCAGATCATTTATATGGTTCCTCCTCAGCTCTATCCGGAATGGGTTCAACACACGAAGCTTCTTGATCTTTAAGAATGTCCTCAGAAGAAACACCTGCACCAATAACACAACTAACTTTTCCGATAACTTTCGGATAAGATTCATCAAAGGAAACATGCACAGATTCTCCAACGATAAGTTATCTCTTGTTGTATACTCTGTAAGCTTTACTTGAATTAGAGTATCCGAGAAAGATACCTTCATCTACTTTTGAGTCAAATTTGCCAAGGTTTTCTTTACCATTATTTAACACATAACATTTACAACCAAATACATGAAGATGAGATACATTTGGCTTCCTACCTTTTAAGAGTTTATAGGGCGTTTTATTGAGAATAGGACAAATATTCACCCTATTTAACACATAACACGTTGTACTTATAGCGTCAGCCCAAAAATATTTAGGAAGACCACTGTCAATTATTTCAACTTGTGCAGAAAATTTACCGAATGAAAAATGCAAAGGACACAATAATTTATTTAGGCGGTTCCCCTACCGTCCTTGCTAAGGGTACCTCTTCCCCCAATTCAAAAACCGAATTGGGACCTTTTATTAAAATTGCAATTTTTATACAAAGAGAAAATAGGAACGACAAAACAATCCTAATTGTAGTTGTAACTATGTTTCTCTTTGCCCCTTGATTCTAGTTGAATCAAGTTCTTCACGTGTATCGAACAAACCTCCGATTAATTTCTCCCTTCTTGCAAGAATCCACGATTCTCTAAACTTCGAGCACGACCGCTTTGATTCGATAATTTTGAACCCACATCGTTCTTTGCAATCCTCTGGTTACTATGATATGGTTGAACAATCACCTTGATCTTCAAACCTCTTCACTCAGCTAAATCTACGAATGAATAATGTGTGAAAAAACCCCAAATCACAATGATCTTGGAAGACAAGCCCTCAAGGTTTATTCAATAAAAACCCACAAATCTCTCAACCAAAACTGAAATCGTTATTCCACCGTTTGAACGTTATCACCTTGAATCTTGCATGTTGATCAACAAAAAATATTGTGTGTAGCTGTTGATGAATGCTAGAGAAGGAGAAGATGAAGAAAGCACTTGTGTATATCTTTCACTTTTCTTGTTGGTTCTCACAAAATAATATCACAGCTAGGGAGCAGGTTAGTGTGAAGTGATTGATCCATAATGTTATATATTTTTCCCTTGCCAACCATTTGATAAGTTGGTGACGATAAGTAGAGCTGACAAAGGGAAATGCCCTAAAACCAATAATAAATATGACATTGTTAATGTGTATACATGTCAATTAAATAATTTAAGCTAATAATTTAATTTCATAAAAATATATATAATTACCTCTGGAATATTCGGTTGAAAGTTACAGTTGATATTGTCTTTGTCCGAAGCATCTTTAAAACATGCTAAAGCGTTATCTCTTTCTTTTTCTTTTCTTAATTCGCGAACTTCAGCTTGCAGTGCTTCCAATGTTTGCTAAAGTTATTTATTACTAGGAGTCTTTCCTTTTTTAATATTCAAGGAGGTCGGAGTGATCCCAAATCCCTTACCCTCACCCGACCCGAATACTCACAGACATCTAATGCCCGACTAAGTATGCTCCTAGTATCATCTGGATATAAAGACTGAGATAGCGCCTCCTGAAAATCAGATGAATATCAAATATTTTTTAATAAAGTTTTGATTTAATTAAATAAATAATGTTATACTTACACATTTATCATATACTTGTAGAACATCTTCTTTAGCAACTCCAGACTTGCCCACACGGGCTTCCTTCCACAAAACATGTGCAGGAAGAGATGTTTCAGAACTATGTTCCTTTTGTAACTACACATTAAGTCAAATAATATGATCAAATATGACTCATGATGAACAAGTATATTATTGCAATTTATATATACTTACCATAGATTGTTCTAAGCGTCCATATCTGACACGTTCTTTTCTGTATGGATATGCGAGACTTCTTACTCTTTCTCGATTTGTTTCACTTATACTTTTAAATTGTGGGGTTTTTCGTTTGAATTTAAATGTGTCTCATTCTTGTTGTGAAATCAAACTTCCATATTTAGATGGAAGCTCTGCATTAACAAAATTACTATCTGCATCCCTAAGAAACTTGGATGATAAAAATGTTCTAAACCCTATAAGTAGTTTTCCGGCCAATTTGAGACAAAAGGCTCTTCTATCATCTTCGATGTTGAAACACCTCTAAGAAAAATATACATATTGTGCGTTAGTACAAGTAATTTAAAAGACATAATTAGTTTGCATAATTAAAGACATAGTTATTGTACCTTTATCTCAGTCCAAATTTTTTCTTTGGCTTCTTTCAACTGTTTATTTCTACAATCATCACAAGTAATTTGAATATCATTCCTTACAAGTGCACCAATGAAACTAGTCAAGGTATAACCTTTAGGTTCAATAAGCTGGTCTTTTGGGCTCCAATTCACATCTAAAATGATGTCTCGATCTCTAGCACGAATCACTTTCTTCATCATTGTTATGCCTCTTTTAATGCCCCCTTTCGTAGATACATTTTTAATACCTCTTTCATGCATATAATCATCATCATGTGAGTGATCCTCATTAGTAGCCATATCTAACATGTAATAAAGAAACCAAGGATATCAAATATAAATTATAATGAAAGTAATTGTCTAAGCTATAAATTATGATACCAAATAACATTGATTGAAAATAAAAAATAAAGAAACCAAGGATATCAAATATAAATTATGAAAAATAAAGAAAAGCATATAAATTTATTGAAAATTACATAATATATAACATTTTATTATATTGCCTCTTTCACTAACATCTCTTTCTTTTCTTGGTTGGAATGTGAATTACTTGTTTCTTAGCAATGCGGACGGATGAATTGATCCAAATTCCCTTGTTATGATCAATTATGATATATGACTCATCCGCTATAAGATCCTCATCTTGATCATTTCTATTCAACTCATTCTGTCTAATGCATGACTCATTCTCAACATCAATATCACATTGATCTACACCGCTATCATCAAGCACTTTGTTAGATAAAAGCACTATAGACCAATTCGTACTCGTCGGGTCATTGACATAGAACACTTGTTTAGCTTGAGATGCTAGAATAAAAGGCTCATCTTTGTAACCCACCCTATTAAGACCCACTTGCAAAAATCCAGACTTATCCATTCGTGTGCCACTACTATTTACCCACTTACAACCAAAGATAGGAATCTGAAACTTCTCGTAATCAAACACCCAAATGTTCCCAATAACTCCAAAATATGACAAATTTCATATTTGGGGTTTAAGTCCTACATACTTGATATATGCATTGCTTCAGCTAGCACGGTGACACCACTATTTTGCATAGTACTTTTATCATCTTGTTCTTTGGAAACGTGTATCCATTAATTGTGTATGCGCTATGAGAAAACACATGCAAACTTGGACCATATGCCAAACATCTCAACCTTTCTGTTACTGAAGTAGGATCTAAAGAGCGCTTCGAATAAATATGATCCTTTAACCATTGTATAAAACTTTGATTATGCTCCCGTACTATCCAATTTTCATTTCTGTTCTGATTTAACCTTCGGAGTACATCCTTGTGCAATTAAACATATGGTTCAACCTCATTATCATTGTGCAGAACATACAAATGTACTTGATCCCGTTCATCCCTTGATACTGTCACAATTTTATTTCCAATTAATTTTTTACCTTCCTTTTTTTTCTAAAATATGAGCTTTGGGGAGTCCAATCGATTGAACGTTGGACAAATAATCAGTACAAAAACTCAACCGTTTCTTCAACAATGTATCGTTCAACAATACAACCCTCTTGGCGACTTCGGTTTTTCATGTACCCTTTTAATATTTTCATATACCATTTAGCAGGGTACATCCATCTCATATAAGCTGGTCCACACAACTGTGTCTCTTTCATAAGATGAACAACTAGATGTACCATTATGTCAAAAAAAGAGGGAGGAAAATACATTTCAAGCTCACACAAGGTAATGACTATCTCTTTTTGTAGTGTTGGTAAGATCTCAGGATCGATCACCTTAATACAAATTGACCTACAGAAAAAACACAATTTAATTATGGCACTTCTTACTTTTTTGGCAAAATAGAATATATACCTATTGGTAGAAAATGTTCCATTATAACATTGCAATCATGTGTCTTTAAACTCTTCAACTTGAGGTATTTCATAGACACGAGTCTTCTAATATCCGAAGAGTATCCTTATGGAACTTTAACTTCACTCAGAAACTTACATAATATTTTTTTCTCCTTTCTAGATAGAGTAAAAGCAGCAGGTGGTAGATATGTTCGTCTTCCTTTCTTCACGGGTGCTAATTCAGTTCTTATTCCCATTTTTAACATGTCCTCCCTTTCTTTAAGGTCATCCTTAGACTTTCCATTTATATTGAGTAACATACCAATAACACTTTCAAATACATATTTTTTTTCAATATGCATAGCATCGAGAAAATATCTCACGTACAAAGACTTCCAATATGGAAATTCTAAAAATATCGACCTCTTCTTCCACCCACCTTTGACAACCTTATGTGCAAAAGGCTTGCCAAACTCAGTACGCACATCTTTCACCTTTTCAAAAACTTGGTCACCTGACAATACAGGTGGAGCTTTACGTTGTTCGGTGTCTCTATTGAATGCTTTTCTCCGCCCCACAATAATGATGTTTAAAATTTAAGAATCTACGATGACCGAGAAACACATTCTTTTGACAAAGTTCCAATCGCATCGTATATGTTCCATATTAACAAACAGGACACACATGTTGACCTTTAATGCTATACGTAGATAGATTCTCGTATGCTGGAAAATCATTAATTGTGCCAAACAACATCGCCCTTAAATTGAAACTTTCTTTCTTATCCATCACCAAACTCCACACCGTTCTCCCACAAAATCTTTAAATCTTCGATCAAAGGTGTCAAATATACGTCTATGGCATTCTCTGGTTGTTTAGGTCCAAAGATTAACATAGATAACATCATGTACTTACGTTTCATGCATAGCCATGGAGGTAGGTTATAAATCATAAGAATCACAGACCATGTGGTATGTGAGATACTTTGAAGACCATGCAGGTTCATTCCATCAGTAGATAATGCCAAGCGAAGGTTTCTTACTTCTTCTCCAAAGTCAGGATAATCGTTATCAATTTTCGACCACTGTCGTGAATCAGCCGGATGTTGATACTTTCCATCAATAATTCTTTCATCTGGATGCCAAGTTACGTGTCTTGCATCGATTTCACTACGAAACATGCGCCTAAATCTCAGAATTATAAGAAAATACCATAAGACTTTTGCTGGAGACAATTTTTTCTTATATCGAGACAAATCGTATTTAGGGCACTCAGTTAACGATGCATATTCATTTTGAAACAAAATCATTTGGACAAGCATGTATCTTATCATAGCTCATGCCAATAGAGCACAACATTTTTTTTGCCTCATAGGTTCGATTAGGAAGAACATTATCCTTCGGTAGCATTTCTCTCATAAGGGCCAACAACTCTGTGAATATTTTATCCGACCATTCATTTCCCGCCTTTAAGTTGTACAACTTTAATACCGCAGACAGTCTTGTGAATTTAGTGCAACCTTTATACAACGGTTTCTCTGCATCACTTACCAACCTCTCAAACATTTCGGGACAATCATGAAGATCTTCTTCAAGTGCTTCTGCAATCTCTTCGACTCGATCACAATCGTATGTTTCCGTGTCTTTGTCGTCTGAAGCATAGGTCGTATTACTTTTCCCACTCGGTTCAACATTCTCATTAATTTTCTCACCATGAAATATCCAACACTTATAACTTCGATCAATTCCATGCCTCAGTAAACGCGATTTCAATCCATCTGCGTCAACAACCTAAGCAAGGACATTTCATTCGACTGAGGTCTTTAACATGTTGAACATCAAACTTAACGAATTCCATAACCCCATTCTCATACTCTTTGGTCAATCAATCGGCCGACATCCATTTTTTATCCATGGTTTTCCTACTAATTATTAAGGTAAACAAAATAAAATACCATATTGCTAACTACAACAATTATAATGCTAACTACAACAATTAACCATCAAGTTCTACAACAATTATAATACTCTCATATAAGTTACTAGACCAAAATCGAATTCCAATAAAGAAATATGATATCATTAACTGCCCAAATAACAACTCAAATATATATAAATGATTTTCAAATCATTTCACAATCTTATTGACTCATAATCCTACATACTATGGTTTAACAACATTCAACAAACAACTAAAGCAACATGTTATTACTATATACCTATACTCAAGCATTAAGAAAGCCAACATCTTATAGACACATAACACATTTTTACACACCAGATGCTACAATGTTCACACCATCATTAAGAAAACCAATCTTTGAAAACTAATCCTTAAAAACCAATATCTTATTGACCCATAACACATTTGTACACATCAAATTCTACAAGTTTTGAAAACTAATCTTTGAAAACTAACATCACAAAGATTAAGAAAACCAACATCTTAGCTGAAAATGGAAACCTAAATGAAAACTAACTAAAACAGTGCTTGCCCTAACAGAAAAAGAAGAAACTTACTGAAACAGAGATGGTGTACGGTGGAGGAAGGAGTATGACAGAAAGTTGTAAACGAGACGGTGGAGCACGATGGACGGCGGTGGCGATAGCAACTTCGTTAGGTCGTTCACAGTGGTCGTTCGCAAGTCGCTGTCGCAGAGAGGGAAAGAAAAGATATGAAAATAAAATACTGACTATTCTAATATTTTCATTTAATTAGACCTTAGACAATGCTTTTGTGAAAAGCGCTGGCTAAGATAGCTCTTAGACAGCGCTTTTGAAAAGCGCTGGCTAAGATAGCCCTTAGACAACGCTTTTGAGTTTTTTTTCTTAAATTATACGACCTTAGACAGTGTTTTTGAGAAAAGCATTGTCTAAGATATTCCTTTAAAAGTGCTTTCAGAAAGCGATGACTAATATCTACCTTAGACAACGTTTTCGAAAAAGCGATGTCTAAGGTAGGACTTTTAGCAGCACTTTTACTTTTTCGTGAACAGTTTCTGTGTTTTATTTTTTATTTTAACTTATAACAGCGTTTTTGTAATAAAGTGTTGTCTAAGGTGCGCTATTAAAAATCATTTTTGGCATAATGTTCGTACAACACCTTCAAAATTTCAACAACTTCCAACCCTTTTATCTTTCTACCATCTTTATTTACAACTTCATAAATATCTTTTCCTCGTTCTATGTATTCATCCCATATGAATAAATTATAACTGTCATCACCCTACAACCATAGCTAAACATGTTTCACTATAGTACAAATCAAAAATCATTTGAGATTAAAAAAACATGAACCTGTCAAAATAAACATCTCTAGAAAATTATTCCTTTGTTATGTTCGTTCTTGCAATGGTATGACATCATCTGAGCGTGACACACATATAATCTTCTTGGACGACTGCTCACAGATGTGGAATGAAAGGAAATGAGTATGTTTCGTCTTGAAATAGAATACAACATTAAAATGAGTTTGCTTCGAATAGTTTTGGGAATAGTTTATGGGAACAAGTTTTAAAGAGTTGCGAGGAAAAAGAAGATAAATTTTGGGGAATATTTAAGAGTTTAAATCAACATAAAACAAATATAAATAATATAATCCAATTTATTATCCACATGTAAAAAAAGCCACTCTACATCATCTTTCTTTTGGGGCATTTAATATAAGGGACGAATATTGTCGATAGACATAAAAGAATGAATTTAATTGAAATGCATTGATTTTACACTGTCGTGAATCATAGCCGTTGGATGTTAGAACATGTTTGACTTTTATTTTAAAAATTCATAAAGTAATACAAATGGATGATGACAATGAATTGAGAGTCAATGCATAGCAATTAATCTCTAAAAGAATATGAAAATCATTGTTAAAACTTAAAAAACATTTCTTGAGTAATTGAAGAAAAAAGCATTTTTAAAATAGTATTTCTTTTATAAAGAAAAAACATTAATGGCGTGTGTGAATATTGGTGTAAGAAATGGTGAAACTAGCATGTTATTTTTGAGACATGAAGTAAGTGTCTACCATGTCATTTTTTTTTACAACAAAGATGTGTTTAACCATGTATGCGAGTTGTTAACATCGAAGAGCCCAGTTTCCGAACGACGATGCTTCATCACAACAATCACAACGACACCGTTTTGATTCAACCGGAACTCAAAACCACCGTCGAGAAGGACAAACTTCATTCTCCGATCGGCGATGAATTGCCATCCCACCTCCCACCCCCAATCCTCCCCGACGACCTCATCTTCGAGATCCTCCTCTTACTTCCGGTAAGATCCCTTCTGCAATTTAGGTGCGTATGCAAATCATGGAAAACCCTAATCTCCAATCCCCTATTTACCAAAAACCAACTTCGTTTCTCAATGTTGAATGCAACCATAACCCACCAACAATTGGTCTCTTCCAACATCACCCATAACTGCAAAATCGTATCTTGTCCCGCGAAACCACTTTTTGAAAACCCATCAGAACCTGTTGAACCAGTTAGCGTCACGATGAATCGTAAGTACCATATTCTAGGTTCATGCAATGGATTGCTTTGTTTATATGATATCCATTTAGGTTATGTTAGATTGTGGAACCCTGCTACTAGATTGAGATCCAGAAAATCTCCTAAATTTGTTGTGTCTGATGGGGTTATCACATGCCATGGCTTTGGCTATGATCATGTTCATGACAAGTACAAAGTGCTAGTTGTTGTGGGTGATTTAAATGAATCTGTCACTAAACTTTATACATTTGGTGAAACTGGAAATTCTTGGACAACCATTCAGGATTTCCCATGTATTCCCACTAGGTGGTTAGGGAAGTTTGTGAATGGAAGTTTGAATTGGTTTGCTAAGGAAGGTTTTGGTTGTAATCAATGGATGATTCTTACCTTTGATTTGGCAAAGGAGACTTATGGGAAACTCTTGCTACCTAAACAAAAAGATGGTGACAGGATTTGCAATCCTGTACTAGATGTCTTGAGTAATTGTCTTTGTATGTGTTTTGATTCTAATAGAACTCATTGGGTTCTGTGGTTGATGAAAGAGTACGGAGTTGAGGAGTCTTGGACTAAATTGATGGTCATTCCTCATGCGAAGTTTTGGCATCCTAAATATCGACCTTGTTTTAAACCTTTGTGCATTTTGGATAATGGTGTTATCTTGATGAAAACTTTGTATTCCACTTTAGTCCTGTATGATGCAAATACTGGTATGCTTGATTATCCTAGGACTTTAGGCAAACTTGGGTTGGATCTACATGTTTACCACGAGACTCTTGTATCACCACTATGGTAAATCAAATTTGTGGAGTCTTCTTTTTATTGTTTTCAGAAAAGGTATTTATGTAATGTTGTATGAGGCTTCTGATATCTGTTGTGGTTTTTACATGAAATAATAGAGTCACAATTAGCATTGCCATTTATACTTGCAAGAGTAATTTGTGTGTATACATTTCTCATTACAATAACAAATTATCAACATCATAATCAATTTGTTGGAAAAACTATATCCTGTTTTTGCTTAGTACGTGCAATGAGAGATTGACTAAGGATAATGTGATTGACAAAAGTATGGCATAAAGGTTTCCCTTTAAAAAGGATGATGAGCTCCGAAACAATGATCAATGAAATTCTCGAGTAAGTGTTTACTCTAAGACCATCTCCAACGCATATAACTTTGAAGTTGTCTGTCATCTTTCAAATAAAATCCATTAAATGGGTACCGTCGTCAGTGCAATGGTCTCATTCATTGAAATAACAATAAAATTATTTGTTTTAATAAAGTAATTTTATATGAGTTAAAATTGTGGGATCCAATATGAGTTCTTTAGAATTGTATAATTAGAGTAAAAATAGGATGAGTTGTTTGAAGATGATGTTCCTTTGATGGATTCTACGAAGAACTCAAAAGTGGATTGCTTCATTAGAGATGCAATAAATTGATAATGGAGAATTGTAAAGATTTGTGACAAAATTAAAGTAAAACATATATATATATATATATATATATATATATATATATATATATATATATATATATATATATATATATATATATATATATATATATATATATATATATATATATATATATATAAACCATCACTAATGCATTAAAAAAAATGGTGACAACCTTATTTTTTTTAGGATTTCTTATGGCTTCCCATAATCTCCATAATCTTCTAAGACAATTTTTTTTTTTTTTTAGGATTTCTTATGACACCTTATTAATCTTTTAAGACACTATGCATGTTTTTAATAATGCCCTTAGGTTTCGGAGATATATCTCTGAACGCACCATAAATTTAGTTGAACGTTAAAATATTCTAGAAATACATCTTCGGAAATATCATAAAATTGGTAAATGTTAAATTATTCCAAAGATATATCTGTGGAACCATTTGGAACATAAAATCGCGGCAGACTCTTATTCTCCCCACTTCTTCATTTCTCTCAAAAACTCAAAACCTCTTCATCTCTCTCATTTCTCCCAAATTTCCTAAAATTTGATTCCTTTCGTCCGAGTTCAACAAGCAGCATTCAATTCAAGAATCAAGACATTACAAATCATAATATACAAGTAAGTTTTCGATAAATATTATAGTATTTCTCATAAACGAGTTAGAATGCATTGTTAAGGGTATACATGTTTAAATATTAGTAGAAACATAGTTTAGAGTTAGTTTATGTATCGTTTGTTGGCTTTAAAAAGATGACCAATCCTTCAAAATGCGCATTCTGATTGTGGGAGGAAGCCATTTTCGTGACCTATGAGTTGCAAAAACTTTCAGAGATACTTCTCTGAAAAAATGTGACGTTAAAACACTCTAGGTGCTTCCGGATATACATATGCGAAATTGTTTCGTAGTTATATCTCCGAAATTTTGTCAGTTTGTTTTTATTTTCTTTTTGTTTTATAATTTCTTTGTTTTTAATAGTAATTTCTTGGTTAATTATGCCTTGTAGACGTTATTGATGAAAAAGCTGACCATTTGAGACATGAATGGTTGCACGACATACATTCGTCCGATGAGTTCAGGGAGAGACACTGACTACTACGATTTTGGAGGTAGTAAATAGCTCGATTCAGGGAGAGATGCTGATTGCTGCGACACATCCTACTAGTGAGATCCAGACCATACCATTTACGTCTCAACCTAGTCCCGCTACTCGGCATTTGCTTGAGGACACCCTTTCTACTTCTTCTTCTTGTAGGCGTCAAGATTCTCAAGATGACGCATCACTTCCCTCATCCCCCCGTAGGCGTCGCGAGGATGCACTTATGCCACCTATTATTGATTCGGTGCCACCACTAGAGGATGATGTTTCTGGTGATCATGATGCATATGTCCCACCACCAGAGGGTGGGGTTGCTAATGATCAGGATGTTGAGCCACAGGCTTTCAGAGGGGTCCATCAGATTTGTCCATACTTCCGATGTACCTGGACCACACTGTCAGATATGTCTGGGAAGAAGAGGCAACATTACTCACATTATTGTTATTTTTTTTACTAAAAAATGATTATTTCTAACATTGATTCTTATTGACATTGATTATTTATGGAAATTCGTATGCACGTGATTCGAAGAAGTTTATGAACCATATGAGGAAGATTTTAGGTTTGCGTCAACCGCAAGAGGCTTGGTATTAGGATGTTCTGAGAGCTTCTGGTTTGAGTGACCTAAGTTTGACCGGTTACAATCAAGCCAACCACAAGATGCTTATGGGATTCGTGGAGCGATGACACTCTGAGACCTTTTCCTTTCATATTCCACATGGTGAGATGTCAATTACATTGGACGATTCCTCGTGTTTGTTGCATCTTCCGATCAGGTGGACCTTCCTCCATCACGGTAGGAGGACCTTAGAGGGTAGACATCGATGAGGGTATCTTCCATGAGGGGTCTGTTGTCGGGCGTGTACTGGATGTCATTATTGTGGAGGCACAAGGAGACACTTTTGTACCGCATGCATCGTGCTAGGACGGGGGGATTGATGGCCGAGAAAGCAAACACAACGGACGAAGAGGCAATTGGGGCAGAGGAGACGATATGAGACGTAGGAAAGGTTCTCAAGTACACTCAATAGATGTATATGTATTATTATTTTTGTTTCATTTTTTCCTGATTTTGTTACTATGTTATGGTTTTGTGACATATGACATCCTATATGTATTCTGTTATATTATTTTGGTATGTATATTATTTTATATTTCATCTGCAAAAAAATACATTTTATCTGTGAACAACTACATTGTGAATTTAAAAAAAAAACTATTCTAATAAGAATTCAGAGATGTATCTCCGAAAATTTTCCGTAGATGCATTTTCGGAAGTTTTCAAAGGAAAATGGACTATGGAAGAAATCCTGAGACCATTTAAGGTTTAAATTGTTCTGAAGATACATCTCCGAAAAATAATTAATGTTTTATCAACCATGAGGTGCGTCCGAAGATATATCTTCGGAAACAATGAGACATTTTTGGAATCACACATGGTGCCTAAGAACCTTATGAGGTGTCATACGAAATTCTCAAATTTTTAGTAAATCTGTGTGTGTTTCCCCATCCCCCGCTCTCTCCTCCATCCCCCCGCTCTCTCCTTCCCCCCTCTCTCTCTCTAATGACTAGATATGTTTTTTGACATATGTACACACATTTAAAGATACCACGTGTGTCATATCCTAATAAGTCTTATCATCATCAGATCCCATATGTCCTCTAACATCCATGCATGAGTTGGGCAATGAGCAGTAGCCCCGTGGAGAAATAGAAACACCACCAAAACCAAATTACAAGTCATCGTCTTCTTCATGAAACCCAACATAAACGCTATCATTTGAACAAATAAAAAACCAATTATTTTTTGAATCATCCAAGGCGTCAAACACAAAACTACCATCATTTCTTAGAAGCTCACCAATATTATTTGTGTAAAATGTACAATCACAAGGTTTCAACCACCAAAATATAATACAAGTTATAGCCTACTTGTACCTTGATCTCCATATCCAAGAAAGATCCCACCTCTATGGACACAAGAATCTACCATTTTGGATTGTGACGAACAAATGGTTTCTTTTTCTATTAATCATCAGAACAAGTTATTTTGGATTGCGAAGAACAAGTTGTTTTCAAGGATTCTTAAACTATTTATGGTAGGCTAAACCACATCCAAAGTTTCAATAAACTTATCCTCCATTTGTGTGGCATCCACAAATTCATATTCAAAGCTAATTGGGGTGTTTAAATGGATCTCCTGATCATTTTGAGCAGGCTTAGTAAAAACGTCTTTCACCAAACCATTTGTTTCACAAAATATAGTATCTAAATTGGCAGCAACAATTTCCTTAAATTTCCTAACTTCGTTGTTTGCCTCCTTCATATTATCTTTGACAAGTTCAAAGACTTTTTTTTATGACCAACGTTTAGGTTAGGTTTGTCAGAGTTATTTTTAGCAACACTTCTTCTTTTACAAGCATCAAAGGAATGTACATTACATTTGTCATAAGAGCAAAAGTCAGGAAGTTTTTCGTACTCAAGCTCACAAAGAAAGCAAAATCAATTCTTTCAACCCATGTTTTGTATCTAACCTTTTTTAGACAGCTCCAAATCAACAAGATCTTTGACATAATATTCAAATGCCTTTTCAAAAGAAGGTTTTTTTTTTATGTAGAATATATGCACACAGGTGTACTTATACTGCTAACAATGGTGGAAATAATTTTAGGTGTCCAATATTATTGTGTAATACCATTAAGTCTAACCCAAACATAGGTAGATGTTTGATTAAAAGTGGTTGACACAAAATATCTAGCCCAAGGGAAGAGTTTTTGGAAACCTGCATTGATATTCCATGAGCTAACCGATCTGACATGATGCACGTCATCGAGAAGACATGCGAAATAACATTTACAAATAAACATAATTTCCTATTTATAAATAGAAGCCCAAAGGGACTATAACTTGACTCGCAAGTTAACAACAATGAGTGGAGAATGATATTTAAGTCATATGACCTTTTATGTTTTAAGTTTCAAGACCTAGAAGACATTTCTTCTCCGTTATATAAATTACTAATCTATCCCCTTTCAAAAAAAAAATTTAATTGGCTCAAGAAAATGTTGCAATGCAAAGGATTTTTAATATGATGTTTTCTAAATGTTCGCCAGTGGAATTTGAATGAGGCTTCAAAATAGTTTCGGAAAAGAGGAAGTTGGAATGCAAAATATCCATATTAAATGAGAAAGTCTATGAACCGTCTTAATAATAGTATAAAGTTGGAAGTTTCAAATCTCTAACATTTCTTAATTTTGTCTAATTATTTTATAAAAATTAATATATAGGATCTCATTCAGAAATTTTTACGCAAATACCCCTATTTTTCAAAAATATTCCCCAAATACCCCAGTTTAAAAAAAATCTCAATCTATCCCACTTTTTTGAAAATTAGAAAACAGTCTCCAGATGAATTGCGATTGTGTATATATATTAAGAGGAGTCGCCAATTGGTTTGGAGACACCATATACAGTCTCCATTTCAATTGACGACTATGTGTTAATCTTGTGAAGGATCGCCAATTGGTTTGGTGACAATGTGTATTTGCAAATTTTGATAAAAAAATAAATAATTTAAAAATGATATTAAAATAGATGAAAAATAAAATGATATTAATAATTAATTATAATTAAAAGTACATAATTTAATGACCACGACCGGGTTGGGCATACCGCCCGCCGGTTCCACATCCCCTAGGTACCCTCACTCGCTGCACTCGTTGTTGATTCACCTCATGTGTTTGTGGAGTTGAGGCCTCCGGAACATCATTAGACTCTCTCAGATATTCTGCCATTTCTACAAAGTCTTGCATATTGAAGGACGACATGTCGCAACTGAGGTCGTGACCCATGCCAGAGTAGTTTGGATGTGATGATGGAGTCATCGGTGTGCGACCTGGATGATTGAAATGGGACATTGGTGTGAAGGTTTCGTTGTTGAAAGGTTGAAATGGTTGTGGTGTTTGAAAGTCGTATGGTAGTTGTGATGATTGTGTTTGTCGGCTGTGGTGTGATGTTTGTGTGTGTCGGCTATGGTGTGATGTTTGAGCGTCTTGATAAAAATCATTTTGTTGGACATGGTAAGGGGGCGTTATTGGTATTGTGGTTGGGTGTCTGGAATATTTGGAAAGTGAGTTTGTGTTTGTGTAGCTCGGTAATTTAGTTGGATAGGAAGTTGTGAGTAACAAGGTTGATAGTTTCCTCGTTGGTTAGACGTGGAAGCTTCTTGTGTGTAAGTGGTCTGGCGTGGGTCGTGTAGATACCTATCTTCGGATAGAAAACCAGTTGCAACTGATTTATACCAAACCATATAAGTAATTGTTGGTATAGACGTGGTTGCCATCACCGTTTCACGCAAGACATATTGGTGACGGCTCCTCCATTTACGACACTCAGATTTTGCAAAGTCTTTCCAATCCCTAAGGTTCCATTGGTCGTTGACTTTTTTTAGATGTCATTGACCAAGATAAGATGGGGGATCTGGGATGTTTTAATGCATTCCGAACTGGAGTTTGACACAATCACTATTGTGCATCTCGACAGTGGTGAATCTAATGATCGACACACATGCAGTCCAAACTGATGTGTTTTCATCTCTGATTTGGTGATCATGGTCCATTCCTAGATATGGACGCCAACTGAACTGTAAAAGAGAAAATTGTTAGATTATATAAAATGTTATGGTAAAAAATTAAATTGATTATTTTAGTGACATTATATCTGTAGGAGTAAGGTGATCCAAGAGATTACGGTATTGAATGATACAGTGTCTTGGACATCTATTATAAGTCATACCGCGTGCCGACCATCTGACACAAAAAATAGTATAAAAATAACAATTAGAAACAATAATAAATAGAGTTGAATAATAATGTGACATAATTAATATCATACAATTAACTTACTTTTGAGCATACGGGAATGAGAAGGCGTTTTCGTTGACCGAGGCAATGGATGGCAACCGAAACCAACCCCATGCTTGGAGCAAAACAGCACATCCATAAAATGTAGATGTGTCTTTCGTAACATTTTTAGATAATGAGCTATATAAATAGGACAAAAATGCGGAACCCCAACTATACTCCCCAATCCTTTCTAGGTTTGTTAGTAGTGGTAATACATAACGTGCATAGAAGAACCAGTGCCTTCGGGAAATAAACATGTACCAAATAAAATCATAAGATAACACCTAGTTTTAATTATTTTTCGTTTTTCTGTAGAGCCTTCATTTAAAACTAGAGAATGATAATATGCCTTGAGACGTGAAAGTAAGATACCTTTGCCTCTGTGATTTTCTTCCAACAATTCGGCACCCAAAAGTTCCATGCAAATTGAATTTGCATGGTTTATCGGTCCATTGACTGCCTTACCATCAATAGGCAACCCAAGTAACATGTACACATCTTCTAAAGTGACAGTACATTCACCCGTTGGAAAAAAGAAAGTGTGTCTCTGGACGCCACCACTCTTGCAAAGCTAGTATAAAATTTGCATCCACCGAGTAAGACATGATTGGAAAAGGAATATTTGAGATAGGAAGGATGAAGGATGAAGTGACAAGAACAAGAGTAGGGCATGCATTTATAGGGTTTATAAGGCATGCATTCACGTAACATTATTAAAGCTGTGTCGCCAGGTTAATTGGCGAGGGAGACAAAGATTTAATGCATGGTCACCAGGTCAACTGGCGAAGGTTGACCACGTCTTTTGAGGCCAATCAGACTGCATGCATGGGAATCTTCTGCAAGGAATCTCTTACTCCTCCTATACGTATCTTCGCAGACTGCATGCATTGGAATCATGGTTTTTTAATGAAGTTGCCAATTTGAATGGTGCCCTTGAAGCATATTAAATGTTGTCGCCGATTCAAATGGAATAACATTAATATTCCCATGCAAATAAATACGTAACATGCATGCAAATGGAATGTAACTCAAACATATTCCAATAATATTTTCCATGCAATTACATAACAATGTCATCTGCATTGAGGTACTCTGTTAACGCCCACTGTAATGGGGAGATTTTTACCTCTGATGAATATGACTTCAATTTTCAAAACACTGATGTTGTTCAATTTACACTCAATAGAAAGTCAAATTTTGTGCACTTTAAAGATAGGTTAGAATCAAAATTAGGGTCTGGTCCTATCTCACAAATCATATATCAAAACCCTGTTTTCTTTGATGCTAACCATGTTAAATTTTATCCACTTAAAGTTCACGATGATGAAGATATTGAGAATATGTTCGTTAGTCACGAACATTCTAGGTTCAACTCAATTGAGGTGTATGTTATACTACAACAAACTCTTCCATCTCAACAATATCAGGTGATCAATCAATCAGAAGGTAATGATTTTGGGGAAACAAAATATTCAGGTGAAATTGCAGCAGAAGTCGACATTGTTGACAACGAAGAAGAAGAAAATGAAACACAACTCGATCTTCTGTTGAACAACACCACTAAAGACGACGCGCATCCAGTCCCTCAACACCAGGCATATTTCCCGCCTCAACATATGACAAACTTGGAATTGCATGATGATGATGATGTCTCCGCAGATGTTTTTTTCAACCTTTATAAACACTTTGTTGGTGAATTGAAAATGGGAGACCAGTACCGTACAAATGATGAATGCGTAAGAGATATTATAAAATATCACATGGATAATTATGTTGATTTCACTGTGGATCGAAGCGACTCTATAAGGTATGTCTTTGTTTGTCGTAACCCAATTTGCAAATTTCGGCTTGCCGCGTCTTACAGTAAAAAAAAAGATTGTTGGAAGACAACTTCATTAGATCCATCACATACTTGCACTGCCTCTAACATTGTCCAGGATTACCGATAATTAAGTGCTAACTTGATATGTCGAGACATTTTGCTGCTAGTCAACAGGGATCCATCAGTGAAGGTGAGTATAATAATCTCTCATATTGTACGCACAAAGAACTATACTCCCTCGTACAAGAAGGCGTGGATTGCAAGAACAAAGACCATTGAACATGTTTATGGAAATTGGGAGGATTCTTACAAAGAATTAACCCGATTTTTGATGGCACTAAAGACACAAACATCGGGGACTGTTGTAATCATGCAGACAGTTCCTACATGTAGGCCAGATGGATCTGTTGTTGATGGAAATGTAATATTTCACCGATTATTCTGGGCATTTCAACCATGCATCCAAGGTTTTGCATTCTGCAAACCTATTATTCAGATTGATGGAACATGGTTATACGGGAAATACAAGGGTACATTGCTGATGGCAGTTGCACAAAACGAAAACAATAATGTATTTCCCATTGCCTTTGCTCTGGTTGAAGGTGAGACTGCTTCTGCTTGGAGTTTCTTCCTAAAGAATATCAGAATACATGTTGCTCCACAAGCCAATCTCTGTTTGATTTCAGATGGACATGTTGCTATTGAGAATTCCTATAATAACCAAGATAACGGGTGACATAATCCTCCATCTACCCATGTCTATTGCATTAGACAGATCGCACAAAACTTCATGCGTGCAATCAAAGACAGGAACCTTCGCAAAAAACATGTTAATTTAGGGTATGCTTTAACTCAACTATCATTTTAGTACTATCGTGACGAAATTAGATTGTCAAATGCAAATATAGGAAGGTGGTTGGAAAACATTCCAGTGGACAAGGGCATTTGATGGTGGATATCGTTGGGCCACATGACAACAAATCTTGTGGAATGCATGAACGACGTTTTCAAAGGAATTAGAAACCTACCTATAACAACAGTGGTACGATCAACCTATTTTAGGTTGGCATCTCAATTTGCAACAAGAGGAAAAAAAATGGAATGCATTATTAATGTCTAGTCAAGTTTACAGTCAATGCATAATGAAAGTTATGAAAGATGAAACTATCAAGGCTAACACACATTCAGTCACAAACTTTGACCGTGATAGGAGAAATTTCAGTGTTAAGGAAACAATTGATCACAATGAAGGAATGCCTTTTTGGAATATGCTGTCAAACTAGACAAATGCTGGTGTGATTGTGGCAAGTATCAGGCCTTTCGGGTACCTTGCTCCAATGTAATTGCGGCCTGCGCACATGCTCGTCAGGATCCGTACAACTATCTATATAATGTTTACAAGACTGTTAATGTGATGAATGTCTACAATGAAAGCTTCACAGTGTTACCAATGGAGGAATATTGGCCTCCATACCAAGGGGATATAGTTTGGCACAACGATCAGATGCGAAGAAAGAAAAAAGGTCGTCCAAACAACACACGTATAAGAACAGAAGTGGATACGGTTGATAAAATGATAAGATTGTGTACTATATGTTGTTAGCCTGGACACAACAACAAAAATTGTCCAAATGTGGGATCCAGCTCTGCATAATAATAACTTGTTGTAACCTTATATTTTAATATATTAAGAACTTTTTGTTACAACAATGTTAACAACAAACATCACAATAACTTAAATAAACTTAATCTAAACAACACATACAACATATAACACACAACATTTCTAACTGATTTCAACAATCAACCTGATTTTATTAGGTCCAAACATCATTTTCTTAGCTTCTGTGCCAGTCTTAACTCGGACCCACCCACACATCCTATCATATCTCTCAATACTGCAATTTTTTTACCTTCACCAATTTCTTCCTCTAGCCACCGATTCAGCTCCCTCTTCAGTTGATTGAGACTTTGGATATTCTAATACAACATATTGATCGAAGGCTTCTCTCGAGAAAAAAAAATCACTTTCCCATATCGACGCGTATACATGATATCAGTATTACTTGTATATCAAAAGATATGTGAGAAGAGATGTGAAAATACTTGAGCATACAACCATTATTTATAGCAAACTTCAGTTAGAACATTGTCTCCAATTGAATTGGCGACCCTTCCCATATTTTACACACTGTTGCCAATTGGATTGGAGACTGCATATGGTGTCTCCAGTCCAATTGGTGACTCCTCTTTAACTTTGTACATGATTGTCAATCCAATTGGAGACTCCTCCTAAATTTATCAAAAAGTGGGGTAGATTGGGAATTTGTTTGAAAAGTGGGTTATTTGGGGAATATTTTTGAAAAATAGGGGTATTTACATAAAACAATTCCCTCATTCATAAGTAAAAAAAAATAAAAAAATTATCCAACTTAAAAGACAATTAATATAATTTTGCTATTCTTTTATCATGTCATTGAAATTAGAGTTTCATAAAACCAAGTCCATATTAAAAAAATATTGTGCGAACCAAAACTTGTATCTCGAAGCAGAAGACGTACGAACGCACCAGTAAAATATTGTGCTATTCTTTTGCTATTCTCTACATCACTTTGATCATTTCCTACCATAAACCCTCACTAATCACCACTCTTTTCCATTTCCCACCAAATTTCCAATTACCAAGCCTAATTTTAATTACCAAAGCAAGCTCCATTCCACCAAATTCTCATACCTAAGGCCTTAAAATAGGACCATAATTTCATTCATTCACCAAGCTTTTGAGAGCCAAAAAATCCCTTGCGAAACATTCCCCCAATTTTCTAAATGTTCGTTAGTGGAATTTGAATAAGGCTTCAAAATAGTTTCAGAAAAGAGGAAGTTGGAATGCAAAATATCCATATTAAATGAGACAGTCTATGAACCGTCTTAATAATAGTATAAAGTTGGAAGTTTCAAATCTCTAACATGAATTTAATTGGAATGCATTTATAGTGTAAAGCAGTTTTACACGGTCAGTGAGTCATAGACGTTGGATGTTGGAACAATTTTGACTTTTATTTTAAAAATAAATAAAGTAATGCACAATGAATTGACAAGTAAAACTTTTTACACTGTTAGTGCATAGCAATTAATCCCTTCTTAATTTGAGATTAATTGCTATGCATTGACAGTGTAAACTATTTTACACTGTCACTTCATTGTCATCATCTGTTTGTATTACTTTATACATTTTAAAAATAAAAGTCAAACATATTCTAACATCCAACGTCTATGATTCACTGACAGTGTAAAACTTCTTTACACTGTCAGTGTATTTCAATTAAATCCTCTTAATTTTGTCTAATTATTTTATAAAAAATAATATATATGACCTCTTTTTTTATTAAAAGGTGGAACATAACCATCACAAAAATATTATAAAGAAAAAGATGTAGTTACAAAGACAAAAATAGGGGGGGACCGAACCAAAACCCCTTAATGGAAAACTCTATAACAAGGGAGACCTATGAAGTTCCTAGCAAAATCCATAAGCAGTTCCCTATGAACTAAATCCCACAAAGTAAAATCATTTACATGTAAACCTAAGTTAGCAAGCTTTTCAGCGCAATGGTTACCTTCCCTAAAGATATGGTTAACCAAAAAATTAATGGATCTAATATGATGTAACACGTTCTCCCACCTGTTCTGAATGCTCCAAGGAACCAAAGAATGCTTGGTGAAAGCAAGAACAACCAATTTTGAATCGGATTCCAACCAGAGATAATTCCAATTTTTCTCTTTTGCAATCTTAATAGCCACTATAGCAGTCGTGAGCTCGGCTATAAAAGTTGTCCCTATCCCGATATTCATCGGAAAACTACCAATATGATTGCCACTATGATCCCTGTAAATACCACCACAAGAAACAACATCCGAAACACCAACCGAAGCTCCATTGATATTACATTTAATCCAGTTCAAAATAGGGGGATGCCAGAGAAACTATTTCACAATACAAGATTTGGGAGGATTCAACTTCACATTAAAATTCTTAAGAAAATTGAAGTCCAACATAGAAGTGGAACCAGTTTTAAAAGTACTATTACCTGTGCAAGAAACATCAATAATAATGGCATTAAGAGTTGTCTTCCAATGAGTTCGCATGTTGTTAAATTTGAGTTTGTTCCTAGCCTGCCAGATTGCGTTAATAGTATTGATTATGGCCGCCAACACTACTAATTTTGTCTGAGCAGAGGAGAAGTTGTCTAACACCTCCCAACAAGCATCCATGGACTTAATATCATAATTCAAGAAAGAAGAGATTTGTCTCCAAACATTACTGGTAAAATCACACTTGAAGAAAATATGCTCTGAACTCTCTATGTCGGCTAAACAGAAGTTGCACATAAAAGGGAGACTCATCCCACGAGCGGCCAAATTGTCACCGGTAGGAATTTTATGGTGAAGGAGTCTCCAAAAGAGTAAGGACTTAGATGTGGGAATATGAATATTCCAGATAAAGTTACCCCAAGGCATATTTGAGACATCAGGAAGCTTGGAATTGTAAGCCCCCTTAAGAGTGAGGATACTGTCATCAGCCAGTGTCCAAACACGAGCATCATCTTTATTAACAATGGGAAAATGAACCGTAGAAAGAAAATTAGTGAGAGCTGGAAAGTTTGTGGTAATATTGTGAGGAAAGTGCCATTCTCGATTCACAATATAATTCGCAACCTTATCCTCAATGAAACTATGATTCTGACCACTAATGCCAAGAGAATCCACAATCGGAGCTCCGTTCCATTTATCCAACCAAAATTTAATATTTTTTCCATTTCCAAGAAACCAAGATGAATTCTGAACAATATCACCAAAAAAACCCTGCATGTTGCTCCATAAAGAAGAATAAATATGATGCTTGATGTGTCTTGTATCCCTCATGACTCGATTTCTAATTAAAACCACCCATTGATGTTTCGAGTTGAGCATATCCCAACATAGCTTTAAATTTGAAGCTTCATTCAAAATAATCAACGACCGTACCCAAACCTCCTTCCTCAATAGGCCGACAACATTAATGCCAAGCAACGATAACCATCTTCCTTTTATCGATCTCACCTCTCTAGATAAAGTTTTGTATCCAACGCTCAATAAGCTTTAAAACAGAAACATGCCATGAATAAATTAACAAAGTGTGAAGGAACATACTTTGAACAATGGATTTAACTAAAACCAGTCTTCCTGCAATAGGAAGGAGGCTGGCCTTCCAGGCTGCATGTTTAGATCTGACTTTGTCAGCTATGAACTGAAAATGAATCGGTTTCGGCTTCCCTCGAAAAATCGGAGCTCCAAGGTAAATGAACGGGGCAGAACCAACAGAGAAACCAAGGAGATTCGCAATAGACAAGTTTTTAATGTACAACATCGAACCAACATAAACAATAGATTTAAAAAAATTGATTTGTTGGCCAGACAACAAAGCATACCTCTGAAACAGATTCATAAGTGCCTTAATCGAGCAATTGTCGGTTTTGCGAAAAACCATAATGTCGTCGGCATAAAGCACATTAGATGGAACCGTCGTTTGCTTTGTTGCTTTAATAAGTTTCAACTCCCTATTAACAACAAGAGCAAAGATACCTCTATTTAAGACGTATTCGGCTAAACAGAAAAGAAGCAGAGAAAAAGGATCTCCCTATCGAACACCGCTCGTGCAAGAGAAAAAACCTCTATGGGAACCATTGATTGAAATAGATATGGAAGCAGATTTCAGGATACACAAAATCCAATTACAAAATTTATCGCATAAACCATAGGTCTTTATCACCTTAATGAGAAATTCCCAAGAAATCGTATCGAAAGCCTTGGAAATATCAACTTTCAACGCCAAATTTCCAGCAAGACTTTTGTTTTGTAAGAGGTTAACAACCTTCGAAGTAACACATATACAATCTTTAATATTTCTACCGAGAATGAAGGCTTTTTGTTCAGGAGAGATAACAAACGACAATATTTTTGATAATCTGTCAGCAATAATCTTCGTTACAATTTTGTGTTTGAAGTTTGGCGAGAGCAATAGGCCGGAACGACTCAATAGAGTCGGTGTTAGGCACTTTAGGGATAAGAACCAATAGGTTAAAGTTGTAGTTTGGAGAAATCCATCCATTTCTAAAGAACTGCAAGACAGCATTAACAACATCATGTTGGATAAATTACCAGTAGGCCTGGAAGAAGAATCCACCAAAATCGTCGGGACCGGGAGCACTATCTTTATCCAAACTCATGACAGCGTTGTAAATTTCCTCCGTAGTTGGAAACATCGTCAAAGTAGAGTTAGATTCATCAGTTAGCAACAAGGGAATTACATCTTCGATTATATTGTTATCCTGTAAAACAAAAACTTTATTAAAAAGCTCTTTGTAATAAGCTACAACGTGATCAGCGATTCGATCTTGATCGGTGATGGCCACTCCCTCGACCTTCAAGCTAGAAATCTTCTTAGTGGTTTGCTTGATTTTAGAAATCCGATGGAAATATCTAGTGTTCCTATATCCCTCCATATTCCATTTCACCATTTCTTTTTCTTTCCAAAAAATTTCCTCAAAATGAAGCGCATCATCAAGCTGAACCTGAGCCTTCTTCTCAAGATTGCTTAGAGTATCATTACGACCATCCTTCTCAATAACTTCCTGGATTTTCTTTAAATTTTGTTCCACCACTTTAACCTTATCATGAACATTCCCAAATGTTGATTTATTCCAATCTTTGAGCTTTGTTTTCAAAAGTTGAAGCTTCCTCTACAGGATAAACATAGGGCAGTCTACCACTCTAGACCTCCAAGTCTCTGAAATAACATCTTTACAAGTAGGATGAGCAGCCCACATTTTCAAGAACTTGAAATGAGAAACCATTCTACTGTCAGAATTAGAGAAGTCCAAAACAATAGGATAGTGATCATACCTGTTGCGAGAAAGGGTTATGCAAGATATATTTGACCAAGTATCAATCCACTTTTGAGTGCAAATAGATCTATCCAACATGCGCTCAGTGTGTAAGGAACCGTTTCTACCATTACTCCAAGTAAAAAGTGCACCAGCAGGAGGAATATGGAAAAGGAAATTAGTATCCGTCCAACTGTTGAAGTCCTCCATGGGGGCACGGGCAGAGATATGTTTACCTCTGTGTTCATGGGCACCAAGAATGCAATTGAAGTCATAAAATTTTACCTTGTACCCATACGTTTGCCCAAATACCCCTACATATTTTAAATATTCCAATTTTATCCTTTCTATTTATTTAATTATTTTTAACATTTTACCATGTACCCTTACGTTTGCCCCAATACCCCTGCATATTTAGAAATTTTACCTTGTACCCCTATGTTTGCTCCAATACCTCTACATATTTTACAATATTCTAATTTTATCATTTTTATTTATTTAATTATTTTTAACTTTTACCTTATACCCATAAGTTTGCCCCAATACCCCTATATATTTTTAACTTTCAATTTTATCCTACGTTTGCCCCAATACCCCTATATTATAAACATATATTTTCCAATACTATTATATTATTTATTTTGTCATCTCACTAATATATATTTGTAACAAGTAAACATGAACGAAGGATTTCCCTTACTGCCAGTCACAATGGATTAGCAGAATAATCGCACATCAGATGCAACATCTTGGATAACATGATTCTCTGAACGGTTACAATATTGACACAAGCTTACACCGATTCTCCCAAAACATATTATATTATGATATATTTTCATGTTTTTTTATATATTTCTAATGCACGATTGTTCACATGTTATTTTTTATGAATTCATCTGAATAATTATATGCGTCAGAACTGTCCTTCCATCAGGAAATTGCCGATGAATATATATGGTGCATCCTCTAATACGAGACACTGAAAAAATAAACCAAAATGAAATTAAAAAAATATATTAAAAAAAAAAAAAAAACGAAACTCAACCGGAAGTAGCACAAAGGCTACTCTAGGCTACTTCCGGTGTGTAAACCCATAACAAATATAAATCGGAAGTAGCAATATAACTACTTCCGGTGTGTAACTGGAAAAAAACTAAACCGGAAGTAGCAATACAGTTACTTCCGGTGTGTAAACGTAAAAAAGTATAAATCGGATTTAGCTTACTTGTTAGTTTCGGAGTGCAAAAATCTAAATCGGATGTCTTGTTGCTGGGTGTTCCGGAAGCGAAATCTGCTTTCTAAAAGTTTAATTTTTTAATTACACACTATTTATATGAATGTATTTTCGTCAAAAAAAATTATTAGTAGAGGTATTGAGAAAAATATAAAGATATACAAGGTGAAATTTCCTTGAAGTCACCAATAAAAGACCCAGGAAAATAGGATTGGGCTTGAATAAAATTCAGACTTTGCGAACCAAAACTAAAAAATTTATCCAACTTAAAAGACAATTAATATAATTTTGCTATTCTTTTATCATGTCATTGAAATTAGAGTTCCATAAAACCCAAGTCCATATTAAAAAAATACTGTGAGAACCAAAACTTGTATCTTGAAGCAGAAGACGTACGAACGCACCGGCAGCGTGAGGATGTATTTTCACGATCATCAAGAAAACGACACCGTTCGCAATCAACGTATTTCTCCCAACGGCGGTAAATTATGTTCCCATCTACCGGAAGAACTCATCGTCAAGATCCTCCTCAGACATCCGGTAAGATCGCTCCTTCAATTCAAATGCATTTGCAAATTATGGAAAACCCTAATTTCAGATCCTCAATTTGTAAACCGCCATCTTCGAATTTCAATCGCTGAGCAAAGCTTAACACACCATCGATTGTTCTTTTCTCGTTTGGGTGAATCCGATAAACTCGTATCTTACCCTTTAAAGCCATTATTCCAAAACCTATTAACTCCTGAATGTTCCAGCGGGAGGATGAAGCAACGATATGATATTATAGGTTCATGCAATGGGGTGTTGTGTCTTTATAATAGATATAAACATTGTGTCAGATTGTGGAACCCTTTTATCATGTTCAAATCCAAGAAATCCCCAAAAGCTGTTTCTATTGATTGGATTAACATGCAATATGGCTTTGGATATGATCATGTTAATGACAAGTACAAGGTACTCTTTGTTGTGCAGGATAAGAATAATCTAAATCAAAAATTGACCAAAATTTATACCTTTGGTGAAGATTCTTGGAAAACCATTCCCAATTTCTCGTGTAACTATAGTGTGTACGAAGGGAAATTTGTTAGTGGCACTTTGAATTGGATAGCTGAGAAAAGTGGCGTAATTTCTCATGTGATTCGTTCCTTTGATCTGGAGAAGGAGACTTGTACGGATATGCCGCTGCCTCAAAATTATGGTTGCAAACTACTTACGCTGTATGTTTTGAATAATTGCCTTGGTGTGTGTTATGAGACTAACAGAACTCATTGGGTTGCATGGTTGATGAAAGAGTATGGAGTTGTTGATTCATGGACTAAATTCACGATCATCCCTCTTGACAAGTTTATCCGGAGGGAATCATTTATTATTCTTCTTCCGCTGTTCATTTCAGAAAATGGTGTTCTTCTTCTAGTGGACCAATATACTTCTCATTTTATCCTATATAACTTAAATAGTGGTCGGTTGGATTATTCATCGATAAGCACCAACTCTGGCAAGCTCAGTCTGCTCAATCTGCATGTTTGTTGTGAGAGTCTTGTATCCCTCTGATGGTAAATCATTTGTGAAACCTTTTAACTTTTACTTACATGATTTTTCATTTAAATAGGTTTACTTTTGCTTCCTATCTTCTTATGTTGGAATATTGCTTTTTATTATGAACCGCTGTCTTGCAAGAGTTGTATGCAACCTTTAAATACTAAATAGTATTACTCAATATGTTTCTTCTGTTGCCTTATTGTATGATAACAAGTGAATTGGATTATATCATCATTAATTAATCACAAAGACTAGGCAATTAAGATGCATTTGCATTAGCTGTTGTTTAAAGCTGTCATATCTTGGAAGGGGTGTCTTCACCTATACTTGTTGCTTATTATGCTCTGCAACTACAAACTGAAATATTGAAGATGTTGTTTATTGGAAAATAATCAGAGTTTGAATGCATGAGCCACAAAATATTGGTACGATTTTGTTGATGTACATGTACACATGAACAGGAAATACAATAGAAGTTAATAATCTTTGCAAATATAAACTATTATAATATTCGCAATTGCTACTGTAACCATGCATGAGAGTAACCTTTGAAGTGAGATTGTAAGGAATGAAGGAAAGGTTTGTCTGTCATTCCCCACGATCATTTTCTAACTTACTCAAAGCTATGGAATTTAAATAGTATTGTGAAGTAGTAGAGTATTGAAGATATTGTTTATTGTATGTGAATATTATTTTCAATTTTTTTTATAGTAGGGTAATAAAAATAACAATTTAAGCCACAATTTTGAACAAAGAAGTTAATATGTATTTGTGTTAGTGAATTCATATGAATAATTGAATGCATAGACTTAGGGGAACAACTCAGTGTATGAAGCTTTGTATATGCTGAATATGATTATCCCTCCAAGTTAACATCTCAGTTACAATAATGAGTAATTTGTGTTTTGAGTGTGCAGAAATAATGTTTCTGCATTACGTCTATTTTTGTAAGAAGCTATATAGTATTCCGAAAATAGTATTATTAGATATGTGATGTTAATTATTAAGGACCAAATAGTGAAGATTCATTTGCATTAGCTGTCATATCATGGCAAGGGATCTTAACAAACTTCAAACAGAAATATTTAGAATGTTGTTTACTGAAAAATCAGTATAAGATGACAATATGTTGCTATACTCATGTGCAGGAAATAACAAACAATTAATACTCTTGGCAAATATAAACCATTCTTGTATTTGCAACTTTGTAAGATAGTTATTAGTTTTGAAGTGAGATAAGTAACTTGAAAGGAATGAAGGAAAGGTCTGTGTCTCTTTTCCAACAGCCATTTTATGGCTTAGTCAAGGCTACGGAGTTTTGACTACTAGTAAGAGTATTTATGCTAAATGAGAAGAATGATTCCAAATAGGCCAATGGATAGCACCATTAGAGACCATGTTAACTCACCAGCTAGTCTTCTGATACAGGAAGTCTCAGTCATCTTCAATACCCAAGTTGAACTAAAAATATTTCCTAAAACGTTTTCAAAATTATGACACAAGTCGTGATCTGGTAAGTATTGAATATAGGATAAGTCACATATTGTAATTTTCTAAATAGAATCCAATGCTATAAATTAGATCAAGTGACTCAAATGTTATTTTGCCTCAGAAATGAAGATATATTGTCTATTGTATTTGTGATTTTGCAGATGTAATTAATTATAGAACTAATCGAAGATATATTGTCTATTGTATTTGTGATTTTTTTGACATTCTTTTAAAAACTTATAAGAAATAATTTTAAATTAAAAATAATAATATATATTTGCAGCTCCACATGTGTCTTGATTTAAATTAAAAGAATATATATATAACCACACTAGCCTATAGTACCATCTTTATCTCCTAAAAGAAGATTGCGTACCATCTTAATCTCTTAAGTTAGTACATTCATTAAATATTCTCAAATCTCCTTGTTGAGTTAAGCTAAACTTTCCTACGCGTCTGCATATCGGTTGGAAGATCGTGGAATTTTAACTAGTTTGAGTTTCCAGACACCATCCATCTGCGTCTTGATTTTGCTCATAAGATTTATTCCCTGATGAACATTGATGTATCTTGTAATGCCTTCCCTACTTCCTGACAATCTATTTGCAGCTCCACATGATTAAATCATTTTGCTCTTGCAAGCTTAAGCCCCTCGTACATGCCCCATAATTCAACATTATAAACATTGCAATGTCTTATGTTTTTGGCTACTCCACAAAGCCAATCTTCGTCAGTATTCCTTGCGATGCACCCACATCCTGCAACATTGATGCTAGCTATCTGATTAGTGCATTTTAATGCACGTTCTCTCATGTTTGCACTTAAATATTTATTTGGTTTTCTTTATATTTCAATCTGTTTTTCTATTTTATTTTATTTTTGGCTTAATTTGATTTTCGTACTTAATTTTCAGCTTTAACAGCTTTTATAGAAATGATCATAACCGGAGTTTCAGGAATCTGATTGAGGCGTTCTACCGGTCGACGGAAAGCTAAGAGAGAGAGAGAGAGCTACAACTTTCGTGTTGGAGCAGAAGTCAGATTCGGAGTCATATTTTCCAGAATTTCGCTTGAAGCTGTTGCATTAGTTTTATTTAGTTTTGGGTCATTTAGAATTTGGTCTGGGTTATGTATTTGACCCAGTTGGGTTGTAAACGAGTTTTTGTGGTTTTGCCATAGAACCTAGCAGCCGCGACTGTTGACAATACACTTTTTACGATTTTCTTTTTTACTTTCGAAGAAACAGATCATGGAGAATTAATCACTTGAGTCGGTCTACCGTAATTGAGGTTCCACACTTGAGATTATTATAATGTTAATTTTAGTTTAATTCCTTTCAATAATATTTTGTGTTCTTATTTGTTTAATTCAATTGCATGAAATATATTGATTCAATTTGGTTGATTGTATGATCCTAACATAGACACGATACGTTTGCTTAATTCGTTTTTGTGTCTGATCAATCATGTTTGCTTAATTCATGAAATTTTATCACGTTTGCTTAATTCGGACAATAGGATTGTACATCTTACAAATCTCACCGCGCTTGTCATTGAGGTTGTATCCAAATAGGAATGAATAATCCGTTTAGGGTATTAAAATTAGGGTATTAAAATTATAATAATCGATGATAATAGGAACTGAATCGGTAGATTGACTTATTTCATAATCTCTTATTTCACAACAACTTATTTCAAAAATCACTTTTATTTCGAAACCGAAATCAAACCCCCCATTTATCTTTTTGTTATTGATTAATTTCTTACAAGAATCCTTGAGAACGATACTCGAGTTGTCGTTACCGTTAACTATATTTTCAAAATTACTCGTTTTTTATCAGTACGCGACACGCGAATCAAATTGGCGCCGTTGCCGGGGAATCTTGTTGTTATTAACCGATTTTATAGTCATAGGTATAGTTTTCTTGCTAGTTTTTTTTTTGTGTTTGTTGATTTTCAGGGTTGCAATACCGTTTCCAGTACAGTGATAAGTTTTCCAGCCTTTCAAAATCGCAAATTCTGCGTTTTTCTATTTTATTTGATTTATTTTCTATTTTCATATATTCAAAAAAATCTGAAATTTTTTGTGCGATCTTTATTTGATTTAATTATATTTTTAGCGTTATTTTTATATTTTTTTATATTTTATTTTAATTGTTTTTCTTATTTTCCATTCATTTTAAATTTGTAGTGATTTTATTTGATTCAGCTTTGATTTAATTCTAATTTTAAATTTGATAATCATATCATGACTGATCAAAGAACTCTTAGAGAACTTGTTGTCCCTGATGTGAATTATAATGCTTTATGTTTCGAATATCATATTGTTGTTGCACCTTTCAAATTGAAATTTGGTTTAACAAAGTTGTTGCCAAGTTTTAATGGTTTTGCAGGCGAGGATTCGAATAAGCATCCAAAGGAATTTCAAGTTGGGTGCTATGCACCTTCCGAACCTTCACTAGAGGACCTTGTCAAGCAAATGACTGCAAATAATCTCTAGTTTCAACAACAAACAGATTATAGTCTTCTGGCTTTGCAGACACAGCTTGATCAAGTTACCACTTCGATTAATGTCATCTAACAAGCTCAAGGATCAAACCAACAACCTTTGGAAGGACATTCTATTTTTCAAATAGAGTTGCCTTCTGAAACTGTTGATGATACTTGTATTAATTTATTTGCAGCTGATTTTCCATCATTGTCTGATTTTGATGTTTACTCTTGTGATGTTTGTATTAACACTAAAATTTGCCCTGTTTGTGCTGAAATTGAGGTTTCCTTGCAAGTTGATATTCTTACTGCAAATGAGGTTGCAAATGAATTTGTTCATGTCAATGAAGCTCTCGACACCCCGACTTCCCGGAATAAACCATCCATAGAGAAATCACCCTCTTTAGAGCTGAAGCCACTTCCTAATAATTTATTTGAATTTGTGCAGGAAGAGAAATCATTACAGGAACATAAGAAGGGAATTGGATGGACTTTGGTTGAAACTTGTGATATTAGCCCATCCATGAGTATGCATAAGATCTCAATTGAAGATGGAACAAAAGTAGTGAGGCAGTCCCTTAATTCTTTGATTCTTAATGTGTATGAATAGATAACATGCTTATTTACCATGTGTATGAATAGATAACATGCTTAATGTGATAGCGCTAGAATGAAAGAGAGAAAAAAGGAGGATGAGTAAGTTAGAATTAGGCGTAATAATATGATTCAGATTGGTTTGTATAGCAGGGAGACTTATGACCGCACAATTGCGGATTTGTGTTCTTACGATATCCTTAGTGTGCAAGATTAGTACCTATCAATGTTATCTTTACCGAAGAAGAGTTTTTAGCCTAGAATGAGTATCTGAATATTGTTGTGTTTCTTGAGTTTTGATTTCTATTTTGCCCGGAGTGCAAAAGTTCAAGTGTGGGGGAATTTGATCAATGCATTTTAATGCATAATCTCCCTTGTTTTCACTTAAGCATTTATTTGGTTTTCTTTGTTTTTTTTTTTTATATTTTCAACTGTTTTTCCAATTTATTTTATTTTTGGTTTAATTTGATTTTCGTACTTAATTTTCAACTTTAACAGCTTTTACGGAAACAACCATAACTGGAGTTTCAGGAATCTGATTGAGGCGTTCTACCAGTCGATGGAAAGCTAAGACAGAGACCTACAACTTTCATGTTTTATGAAAAATCTGATTCGGAGTGAATGATTCTCAAATTAGTCGTGGAAGTCAGAATCCAAATTCTGAATTTTAAAAATAATTAGTTTTGGGTCGGGTTTGTTACGTTTTGACCCAGTTGGGTTAGAAAGGGAATTTGTGGTACTTTCCTATACCTAGAAGCCATGCCTTTTGTACCAAAACTTTTTTTTTTTCAATTTTCTATTCAAAAAATTATTCAGAGCTTTGTACGAATGTGAATGGCGAACTAATTTCCCAAGGATCAATCTACTGTATTCGAATTCCACTTTGAGGTTCTTTTATAAATTTCATATTAATTTGTTTCCTTTGAATTATTCCTATAATCTCCATTATTTTCTTAATTTAATTGTTGTTATAGGATAGGATTCTTAAATTCGATTGTTTGTATGATCTTGAATCAATTTCGCGCGTTAACGTAGCTTTTGCATTATCGCGTTCAATCAAGTTGTGTTTGCTTAATTCACAACCGTTTATATCTGTTTGCTTAATTCGAAATTCGGGAATATACATCATATAATTGCTATTGCGCTTGTCAGTGGTTATTGTAATCGAATAGGATCAGACCCGTTTAGGGAATTGGAATTTTATAGGAATCAATGATAAGTTGGAAGTCGATTCAGTAGATTGATTCGTTTTAGCTTATTTAATAATCACTTAATTTTAATCCATTTTTTTTATAATTCGATCTTAAAATCAACCCCATGAATCGTTACTATCAATAGTTAATAAGATCAAAAAATCCTTGTGATCAGTATTTAAACAAATTACTCGTTTTTGATCTGTGCGCGACATTGCTGCTAGCTATCACACCATCAGTATTTAAACAAATTCAGCCCAGATCCGACCTCTTCCAACCTACTGTAGAAACAATAGCACCCGTATGCTGCAGATGATGTTATAACGCTACTGTTGTGGTATAATGATTAAGTTTGTCATAAATAATGTTGCAACATTACTTGCTTCAATGTATTATGAATTATCTTTTCGAATATTCCGCCAATGCCACAATTGATGACATGTTAGCTTCACTAATTGACACAACTCTCATAGGACAACCAGAAATAGACAACAACAAAATTGATTGGTTAGCTCGTAAATCTGTGTATACATTAAGACACACTCCTTAAATGAAAACTAGAAGTAATTGAGAAATGAGGGTGAGGTTGTAGAGGATCAAGCTTATAGAGCCAAGTAAAAAGCAATAGAATTTATTCGATGTACTGGTCGTGAACAGTTAAAACATCTTAGGAGTTATGCTGAAGAATTGTTAAAGTAAAATCAAACTCCACAATTAAAATTAAGTGCAATGATTCAGCTAGTGTTCATGTTTTTGAAAGAATATATATATATATATATATATATATATATATATATATATATATATATATATATATATATATGCTTAGAAGCATGTAAGGCAGTGTTTGCAACCACGTGCAACATGACATTCATATGATGTCTTTGCTATATTTGAGGTTTCAAATGGTGTTGAGACATATGCTATAACTTGCTGCAAAAGAAATGTGCATGTAGGTGGGATTTAATCAGAATACCATGTTGTCATGATATCGCATGCATATGGTTTAACAAGCAGTCTGAATATTATGTTTCGTTATACTCTAGGTAACACCTTCTCATATTATGTAACTTACATTACTTAGACATGTTATGTTAACTTACTAATGCATCATTTTTGTGTGGATAGGAAGTTTACTGTAATGGCTACTTATAGCCATATCATTATGCCAACCAATGACCCACAATTATGGCCTACTAATATTACTCATCCAATCAACACTCTAGTCACGAGGAAATCTATCATTCATCCAAAGAAGAATAGTAACAAGGAAAATGATGAGCCAAGGACAAAAAAAAAACATTGCTTAGAACTCTTCATACTGTCCAGTGCAAGAAATGCAGGAGTTTTGGGCATAACAAGCGAACGTGTAAAGGGAACAAAGTCGTAGAAAGAGCATTTCCTAAGGGTGATAATAAAAAGGAGAAAAAAGGTGAACAAGTCGGACAAAGGGGCTGGACAAACGGTTATAGAATTAAGGTCGCAAGTGTCATAACCAACCCATAAATAACTTCTAAGTTATTTATTTAGTTTAGATTTTTGAGTTATGTTTTTAAGTAGTTATGTGAGTGATTTGTAATGTTGTTTTGTGACATGTAATGTTGCAATATGTACTTCAGTATGTGGATGGTCTACAATATTTTGGTGTTGTCAAAAAATTTGTTGGTACTTCAACATGTAGTTCAATATTGTAATGACTGGAATGGTTTACGTTACAATAGTTTGTTATGTAATCACTAGTTATAGTATGTACTTCAGTACTTTAGTATGTGATTGGTCTATTATGTAATGACTGCAATGTGCTTATATACTGGTTTATGTTACACGTCCTTAACCATGCTACAGGTTTTGAAACAAGTCCTGAAAGTGTGTGGAAAAATAAAATGTGTTGTCAAATGCTGCAGATTTCTGTAACAGGTGTCCTTATTTGCCATGACAGGTCCTTATTTTTCTATAACAGGTCTTTATTTTATAACATGGTAAAGGTCCTTATTTGCCATGACAGGTCCTTATTTGACATGACAGGTCAAATTGCCAACTTATGTCAAATTTCCTAAGTTATGTCAAATTGCCAAAGTTTTGCAAAAGTTATGTCAAATTGCCAAGTTATGTAACTACTAACATAATATGTAACAAAAATTATCAAATAATAGGTACGCTAATAATTCTAATTGTCAAATAATAGATACATAATCTATAAAATAAATTAACATGTCCTCATCTTCGACTTATGTCAAATAATAGGTACACTCACAATTAGTATAATCTATAACAAAAATTAACACAATGCAACAAAATTCTAATTTCATCAATCTAGGACACTCATAATACATCAGGACTCTTGGACACTCATAATATATCAGTGACAATCATAACAACTCTTAATTTCATTACTAAATCCATGATATATCACTTGAATATATGTGTTACAACTAGTGCAAACACAAATAACAATACAAACACCGATAACAAACTCTGAAAATAACCCATAAATTTGATCTTCATCTTTAACGGTTCTTTATTTTTCCATGTGTCACTAATTAAATTCATATTTTAAATATCTAATCACATCCTTTGTATATTACTCATTTCTTCATCAAATCATTAAAAATAAATCCATATTTTTTCCTCATCACCCTAAATTGCCACAATCTTAAAACCTTCTTTCGGGATTTGTATAAGTCCAAGATGTCATCGTAATATATTTTTACTTTCTCACTACACCTATTAGTTGTCTTTTTCATGGGCATCTAAAAGAGATTTGTATAAGTCCAAGATGTCATCAAAATATATTTTCACTTTGTCGCTATATCTATACATTGTCTTTTTCATGGGCATTTAAATCCTTTTTTAAACTTCAGTAAAATTATATATTAGTTTTTTCTCTTTTATATATTATTAGAATGTTTTAATTAAATAATAGTAAATTCTCATAGCACACCAAAATCCTATTAGATCATAATTAATATTATCTAGAATATTTAATTAAAATACGAGGTATTATAAAATTCATAACCTCATCATTCCTGTCTTTCAAATATCTAATCACATCCTTTGTCTTTCACTTTCTTCGTTATACCTATTCATTGTCTTTTTCATGGGCATCTAAATCTTTTTTAAACTTCAGTAAAATTATACATCAGTTTTTTCTCTTCTATATATTATTAGAATATTTTAATTAAATAATAGTAAAAAATAAAATCTTAAAAAACCAAAGAAAATATGGTGTTAACTCCAACCATAAATATATAAAAGAGAAACATTGATGAGCTTAACAAAACACATAGCTAAAGGAAACACCACAAATTTCTAAAACATATTTTCAAGTTATAAAAAAAACAATCTGTTCACATCAAACTTTCTTTCATCACCATAATCACCATGTAGTTCAAAGTGCAAATCATAAATTTTCTTAACTTAAGTGTGGGATAACCAATAAACTCAAATTCTCAAATATTTTTCATGAAGAACACTATCACTAAATTCACCAAATGCATCTCAATGAAGATGATTGGTCATTACAATTCCATTACAATTTTTTTTGTACGTTTCAAACTCATATTATCATGTATCTTAGAAATCCAATATCAATATCAAGTCTCTAAAACATAACAAAAAAAAAACATTTAGAAAGAGTTAATTAGAAAAAAAATTCTATCTTTATTTAGTACTACTAGATAATATCAATATTTGCAAGATAACATAAATATATCAAAATTATTTTGAATTTCCACAAAGCCAATTACTTTAATTCAACCAACAATCAACATTACTGATGACATAACTCACAACATATTTTTAGCCTACTCATGTATAGTCCAAAAAATAGATAAGAAGCAAAAGATAAACACTTAATCAACTAAAAAATAAGATGAATTTTTATCTATCTATCTCAAAAAATTGGATAAAGTTATCCATAGAAGAAATTAGAGTAAATTGTATTGAAAATCTATAAAATTTAAACTATTAAATAATTAATTAAATATAATAAAATAATATGACATAAGTTAATCGGTTAAATGTAATCTACATAGATAGAAAAGATGTCCCCAGAAAAAATAAAGTAAAACTCAAAAAATTCCCCAAATGTGGTTTACCATAGAGGTGATACCAAACTCTCCCTGTGCATATGGAGATGAAACCCATGTGTAGTTACAATGGAATGCAACCCACCATTATCAGAGTTATATAGCATTAGTTGGAAAGGAAATAGTTTCCTTAGAAGAAGACAATTTTCTGAAAAGAACAAGGGGTCAACAAAAGGAGGTTGTTTATCAATGAACTTAGGAATGATCATGAATTTAGTCCATGATTCAACAACTCCATACTCTTTCATCATCCACACAACACCACCATAACTTTCATACACACAAAGGCAATTACTCAAAACACACAGCATCCTATGTTTGAACACATTCTCATCGTCATATGGAGGCAGCAACAAATGCCTACATGTCTCCTCCTCCAAATCAAAGGAAAGAACTTTGCTTTGATAAATTATCCAATTCAGAGTTCCACTCACAAATTTCCCTAGACGTGTAGCAGGAAAAGACGGGAAATTCTGAATTGTTTTTACAGAATTTTCACCAAAGGTATAAATTTTGGTCAAAACGTTATCCAAATCATTCCTATTTTGCACAACCACTAGTACCTTGTACTTGTCATTAGCTTGATCATATCCAAAGCCATAATTCCTGGTTATGCAATCATATGAAATAAGTTTTGGAGATTCTTTGGATATCAACCCTAGAGAAGGATTGCACAGTCTGACACGACGTAGTCTGACACGACGTAGTCTGACACGACGTGGAATGGTATCAATCACACACAGTAACCCATTGCATCTATAATAGTATTAAAGTGTTTCTTGTTGTAGCTGAAGGTAACAGGTTTAACAGGAATGGATGGGTTTTCGAATAATGGCTTCAAAGGATAATATATGATTTTGCAGGGTTCTTTTGTAATAGAAAGCACCAATTGTTGGTTGGCCATGGTTGGATCTGCGCATGAGATTCGAAGATGATTCTTTGCGAAATTTGAATCGGAGATTTTAGTTTTCCATGATTTGCAGACGCACTTAAATTGAAGGAGAGACCTCACCGGAAGCCTTAGGAGGATCTCGTTAATGAGTTCTTCCGGCAACATAGGCGACGGAATTCGGTGAGTTTTACTGGCTGCTTCGAGCATCGTTGTGATTAGGGTATGTAATCCTAATGAGCTGTTCCTTTTATTTTATGCCGAATTAATAATGAGCTGCTCCTTTAATTTTAATCCTAATGTGATTTGCATTAAAGTGATTTGCAGACGCACTTAAACGGCGTTGTGATTAGGGTCTGTACAATTATTTAAAAATATTGATAAATGCGTAACTATTTTTAAATTTAATTGGATTTCTTTTATAAGTCGGAGATCCTTTGCACACGATTGAGAAATTAAATTTCGAGCCAAGGAACATCATAATAGTCGACAAAGTTTTCCCTCCATAAATTTAATAGTATTATTTTAGATTTAAATCCAAAACCTTTGATTAGGGGTAAAACTAGGCTGGATCAAACTAAGCTTAAGTCTGACCTGTTAAAAAAAAATCTAAGTTTGATTTATAGTCATAGATTTATTTTTAAATTTGAATCTGACATTTAAAAGTCTGGTTAGCCTATATAAAAACCTATTATTTTAAACATATATAAATAAATAATTAAAATAATATTTAAATAAATTAACAAACAAAAAAACAAATTTAAACTAAAAATTTATTTACATCGACTTATTTTAACTTATTTATTATAATAAGTTTTGTAAAATTATTTATTTAAAATAACTTATAACACTATTTATAAAGTGTTTTCATCTTATTTTCATAAGTTCTGTAAAATAACTAATTTTTATTTATGTATTTTACTTCAAAGTACAAAACATAACATACTGATAATAAAAAAAAAATATTATATTTATTTAGATAGGCTGGTCTGTTAGACTTAAATAGTTATTTTCATGACCTGAAGTCTAACTTTTTAACTAAATAGACTTATAAAAAAGTCTAAACCTTTTTTATTTAAGAAAAAATTTGATCTAACCTGTGTTTTGAGTTTGTGTAAGCTTAGATCGTACGTCCCAGTTATCGGTCTGACCTATTTCTATCATACCTTTGATTAAACTAGAAGAAATTCATTTCATCTCAACGAATAATTTCTCGATTTAATTAAATATGTATTCTCTAAATTAAATAAACTCAAACTTTTAATTTTTATAAATCATTTATATACAATATTTAAGATTAAGTTGTTGTTTGGTAGGATTTTCAAAACAATGCTGTAAAATCTCTTGGTTGGTTCAATGAGAAATGGGGAGTGGGGAATTTTTTATTAAGAGAAGGGAAACGAGGGAAAGCTAAGGGAGCAATTTTAATTTCATATACATATTTGTTTCCAAATATGAGAAGGAAAGGGATGAAAGATGTTTTAATTATAAATATGTTTAGTTTATTAGTTGAGAAAAAATATTTTAAAGTTAATTTATATTTTTATCTTCGTAATCATATCTCAATTATATATATTTTATATATTTTATCATTTATAATTCAAATACAACTTTAATAATGAGACATATTTATTCAATCATAGAAGTATTTAATAATATAAATCATTTATAAATAGTAAAAAAAGTTTAATTATAATTCTACAACAAGAAAACAATTAATTATTGACACCAATTTTTTTTATTCAAGTAATTAATCTAAATAAATAAAACTATCAAACTAGCCCCCGACTTATACACCATCCGTATCAATCCGTTGGTCTCCGTTATAACACTTAGCACTCTAGAAAAAACAACTATAACCGTTTTTTATTCTCTTATTAATTTGAATTTTGAAGTGTTAACTTTACTTATACACTCATACATCTTTATATAAGAAAACTCATCATATGTATCACATCAGAAGTTTTTTATTCCCTAGTGAAACAATATTGTCGTCTGTTGAAATTGATTTTTGTTTCTTACGAATTTCATTGTGAACCCTTCATTCTTATTTGAAGATTCGGATCTCAAATTAATGAGACTTCTTCTAGGATTTTGAATGTTTTTTCTCTTTAGTTAGTATGTGTATTTTCATTGCATACACTATGGTTCATTTATAACTTTTCTCAAGTGATGATTGTGAAAGCATTTATATATTTTCTCTAAATATATTTTCACATTCTTACTATACCTATTCCTTGTCTTTTTCATGCGCATCTAAATCCTTTTTTAAATATCAGTAAATTTATACATCAGTTTTTTCTCTTTTATATATTATTAGAATATTTAATTAAATAATAGTAAAAAAGAAAATCTTAAAAAACTAAAGAAAATATGGTGTTAAATAAAAGAGCAACATTGATGAGCTTAACAAAACACATAGCAAAAGCAAACACCACAAATTTCACAATCATATTTTCAAGTTATCAAAAGCAATTTGTTCCCATCAAACTTTCTCTCATCACCATAATCACCATCTAGTTCAAAGTGCAACTCATAAATTTTCTTAACTTAAGTGCGGGATAACTAAAGAAACTCATTCTCAAATTTTTTTCCATGAAGATGATTGATCATTCCAATTCCATTACAAAATTTTTTACAATATCAATATATCAAGTCTCTAAAACAAAACAAAGAAAAAAACAAATTTTAGAAAGAGTTAGAATACTCTATCATACTATTGAGTCTATTGTTGCAAGATAACATAAATATATCTAAATCACTTTGAATTTCCACAAAGCCAATTACTTTAATTCAACCAACCATCAACATTACTGATGGCACAAAAAATTGATATGAAGCAAAAGATAAACTCTTCTTAATCAGAACTAAGAAGTAAATTAAATAAAACTCAAAAGATTACAGAAATGTGATTTACCATGGAGGTAATACCAAACTCTCTCGGTGCACATGCGGATCAAACCCAAGCAGGCTGGTTACCAAGGAATCCAACCCACCGCTATAAGAGTTATATAGGATTAATCGGAAAGCCTCTGGTTTCATTAGAAGAAGACAATTTTCTGAAACAAACAAGGTGCGAATAAAACAAGGTAGATTATTGTCACAAGGCATGATCATGAATTTAATCCATGATTCAACAACTCCGTACTCTTTCATCATCCATACAACCCAATGGGATTTTTCAGAGGCAAAAGTATCACAGACACAAAGGCAATCACTCAAAACACACAACGCACGACATTTGCACGCGTTAGATTGAGGCAGCAATACTTCCCTATATGTCTCCTTCTCAAGATCAAAGGAAAGAACCGTGTTTTGATAAATTATCCAATTCAGAGTGCCACTCACAAATTTCCCTAGACGTGTAGCAGGAAAAGACGGGAAATCCTGAATTGTTTTCACAGAATTTTCACCAAAGGTATAAATTTTGGTCAAAACGTTATCCAAATCATTCTTATTTTGCACGACCACTAGTACCTTGTACTTGTCATTAACTTGATCATACCCAAAGCCATAATTCCTTATTATGCAATTATATGAAACAAGTTTTGGAGATTTTTTGGATATCAACCCGAGAGAAGGATTGCACAGTCTGACACAAAGTGGAATGGTTTCAATCATACAGAGTAACCCATTGCATGAACCTAAAATACGATAAAAGCGCTTCTTGTTGTAGCTGAAGGTACCAGGTTTAACAGGAATGGATGGGTTTTCGAATAATGGCTTCAAAGGATAATATATGATTTTGCAGGGTTCTTTTGTAATAGAAAGCACCAATTGTTGGTTGGCCATGGTTGGATCTGCGCATGAGATTCGAAGATGATTCTTTGCAAAATTCGAATCGGAGATTATAGTTTTCCATGATTTGCTGACGCACTTAAATTGAAGGAGAAGCCTCACCGGAAGCCTAAGGAGGATCTCGTTAATGAGTTCTTCCGGCAACATAGGCGATGGAATTCGGCGAGTTTTAGTGGCTGCTTCGAGCATCGTTGTGATTAGAGTCTGTAATCCTAATGAGCTGCTCCTTTAATTTTAATCCTAATGTGAGATTTGCAGACACACTTAAACCGCGTTGTGATTAGGGTCTGTACAATTATTTAAAAATATTAATAAATGTGTAACTATATTTAAATTTAATTGGATTTCTTTTATAAGTCGGAGATCCTTTGCACACGATTGAGAAATTAAATTTCGAGCCAAGGAACATCATAACAGTTGACAAAGCTTTCCCTCAATAAATTTAATATTAATTTGGATTCAAACTCAAATCCTTTGATTAGGGATGGAAATAGATTGAGCCGAATTAGACTTTGTCGAGTCTAAATTTGATCTGTCAAAAAAATTGAAGTTTAAATCTCGTATATAGTTTGTCATAAGCTTATTTTTAGGCATGAATCTGATCTTTTTTAAGGTCTGGTTAGCCTGTTAAAATATATAAAAATCTATTATTTTAGATATATATAAATAAACAATTAAAATAATATAAATAAATTAACAAACTAAAAAACTAATTAGACTAAAAATTTGTTTGCATTGACTTATTTTAACTTATTTATTATAATAACTTTTATAAAACTATTGGTTTAAAATAACTTATACATTATTTATAAGGTGTTTTCATCTTATTTTCGTAAGTTTTACCAGATAATTAAATTTTAATTATATATTTTAGTTCAAAGTACAAAACATAACATAATGATAATAAAAACAATTATTTATATTTACTTAGATAGGCCGACCTGTTAAGCTTAAAACGTTTTTTTCGTAGTCTGAGACCTAACCTTTTTAACTAAATAGACTTATAAAAAGTCTAGGTCTTTTCTATTTAAGAACATGGTCGGTCCAATAAATCCAGAGGCCCCGTTTAATTTTAAAAAGTAGGCCTAAATTTTTTTTTAAAATGAAATACGGGAGTCAATCTCTGGTGTCAACCCTACTGACGAGGGCACAACCTCTGACACAAAGATTGACTTCGTATTTCCCCTTCGTATTTCACACACACTAATTCTGACAATAACTACTCTATTTATATACAAAAAAACATAACTGCCACTAACAGATAAATCATAAAACTATGACACTTGGCCTTCGGCATGTTCCCTTTTCACCAGGTTCTTCCACGTGTCTTTCTGTCAAATGTAACAACTCTTAAATTTGAATTTCCTTGTTTGTGTCGAAACGACGCATCTTCTCACACCTGTCAAATTTTGTCGAAACGCTACCTTGTCCAAATTTGTCGAAAACGCTTCTCTCAACACATTCTTCAAAGAAGTTGAATTACCTTTTATGATTATGAGGTTGGTATCACACTGGTTGAAAACATTTAACTTAAATCTGACATATATGTTCCATCCTTTAGATATATTAGCAGTTTTCATAACCTCCAAATATATTGATTAGTAGTTGTCTACAATGTTCCACTTAATGCATACATGTCGATCTGAAATCTCACAAGTTCAAAGGATTTCTACAAGATTATCACCCGACAAATAGAAACATTTGCATATGAAATACATATCACTTTGATCATAAAGTTAAACCACATTTAAAAATTCATGAACACATTTAAAAAATAGTTCCTAAAATAAACTTTGATAAATAAAGTTACCTTAAAGTCTCCTTTGAGTTCATATTCCAAAAGTTTGATAAGATCCTTTTGATAAATTTCTTCCTAAGCTCTTCTTACTTGTTGAATCTGATGAGAGTTTATTCGACCCAAAATTCTTATCAATGTTATCACTATTCTCTCTTTTGATTTGTTGAATTTTATATTGTTTGTAAGAGAAATGAGAGTGAGATTTATTTGCAAAGAAGAAGTTGGAGAGAGAGATGGTAGATGAAGAGCACAGAAAAAAGATGATCGAGGAAGAGAGAAGTGAGAAGTGAAAAGTGAGAAAAAAATAGTGTTCGGATGAAGCATTTTAATAAAGCATTTTAATAAAGAAAAATAATTTTTTGAAAAACTTTGAAATGACTTGATCACAATCTATTATTTGGATAAAAAATATGAAGAATTGTTAAAATGATGTAATTTATGGAGTATTTTATTCATGTTAAATTTAAGGAATTTAAAATGACACCAAAAATTAAAAAAAAAATCAAATTGATTCATTACTCTATATAATATAAATATTAAATTGTTTATTATTAAATTTTCAAATTTTACAAGACGGACCTCATATTTTATGAAAATATCAAATTCATCCCTAAAATTTTAAAAAATTACAAATGAGTCCCTAATCATTTTCAATTTTTATAAATCGATCCTTCAAATTTTTAAAATTTGTAAATTGGTCTCATTTTTCATATTTTAAATTTGACTCAAAAATTTTAAAAATGATAAAAATGACCCTAAATCTTTTACAATAAATCATTATAAATCATTTTAATAGTTTATCAAAACAAAAGAATTTAAAATTGTATGGATTCTAATTGAATCATTTGAATTACCTATAATTTTAAATTTCTTAAAAATTCTCAATTACCTCATTCAAACACACTCAAAGTTTGAGTTATCTAGATGAAGAGAAAAAAATAAAAAGTTACATTTAATAGGTTGGTTTGGAACCAAATAGAAACATACGACATCAAATGAATGACAACTAGCAAACTATAGCCTAAATGAGTAAACATGTAGTTGAAATTTAAAAAAAAAATTGACTCGAAAAAGTAATATTTAAACATAAAATATCCTCAATTTGATAATGTGCAGGGCATAAAAGAATTTTTCACAATTTTAAATTTTCCTTTATAGATGTAATACTACTCAAATATGTTATAAATATTAAAATGAAAAAGCATTTAGGTTTCAATACAAAAGTATTGTATATCTTTAAGATAGAATATCCTTTAATATTATCGACACATAATTGAATTACAAATATGAACTTTTGTTTATATAAAAAATATTGATTTACGAATATTAGTGATAGATATTAACCTCTAAAGAAACATTTTATATTTATTGAATCCAAATAACACATATCAGTTGACTTTGTCAATTCATCCCATCATAAAGATGAATGTTTAGTGACAATAGCTGAAAATGTAATGAAAAACATGTTCTAATTGCATGTATTTGAAATGACGGAATAAAAAAAAAAAAAAAAAACTTTAGAAAACACAATCAAGGACCATCAACCAATTTTGATTTTGATGAAACATCACAAATCATAAGTGCAGAACATGAGAAGTAACCCAGATGAATTACAGCCGGCTTCAGGCTTTCCTCCAACAGCACCTACCAAACCAAACTGAACAAATACCACAATACCCAAACCAGACAGCAAAAGAAGAATCATATTGCTAATTAAAACCTACTGCCAACAACTATATATGGTTTTAAAATACTGTTAAGTAGAACAAATAGAAGATTTCAGTCAACATGAACTGACTTTCCACAAAACCATCAACATTACTGACAAATAACAAGAGATGACATATGTCACAACATATGTGATTTACCAGCTCATCAGGAGATATTACAGGAGGAGCAGTCTCAGCTGGATCACACTTAGGATGTGTTGCCTCGATGTCGTCAGATACTTACTATTGGGCAGTCAGATATTGAGATCAGTTTCTTTCCAAAGGGGTCTGGCCAGAGGCGTATACTGGATAATATTCTTAGTGAGACAGGAGGCGCTTATAAACCACAGACATCGCGCCAGGACTGGTGGGATCGATGATCGAGGACGCAGACCGGGCGGTCGAGGAGGCGTTAGAGGCAGGATGGGCAGTAGAAAGGGTGCAGATGTACTCCCGCACACATATTAGCTATTTTGATTTAGTATTTTGATGTACATTTATTTTATGATAATTCCCTAATTTTTTTTCTTGATGATGACATTATTGTACATTTTTTAGGACATTCCTTATTTATATATATATATATATATATATATATATATATATATATATATATATATATATATATATATATATATATATATATATATATATATATATATATATATTATACTACTTTATTTAAGTTTGTACGTTACTGTATATGCGTCTCCGACTAACAAAATCAGTTTAATTAAAAAAAATATTCTGCTAAAATTATGGAGATGCATCTACGAAATTAATTCCGCAAATATATTCCTAGAAATAGTCAACGTAAATAAAAAATAATGCATACGAAAGTAAACAGGGGGCATAATTGAAAATACAGCTGATGACTGAGAATATTAAAGGGTGGACCGAGAAATTCACAAAATTAAACAAAGTCGTTATTAAAAAGATGCAGCCATGAAAGTGGGTCTTAACCGTATAAGAGGAGAAATCTACTTGCCACCCCTACTCATTCCTGGCACCCCCCTAAATTTACATAATGGCAAAAATGCCCCTAATTTTTTAACAAACAATTTCCGAAACAAATTCTCGGTAGGTATAACAAAATTTACGGTATAAAACCAAATTCTCGGTAGTTTATTTGAAATTGTGGTATACCGATAATTTCAAATTACCAGTAATTTGCTATGAAATCGGATATTTTAAAAATACCGGTATACCGGGAATTTCAAATCCTTTGAAATTCCCGGTAGGTATAATTTTAAGGTTTTGTTTAAACGGCTGAGATTTTGTCGAGAATTTTGTATGGTTGTGATTGCACCGATAGTTTATGTGGTCCAGAATTATTGCATACTAGTATAAATAGGGGTTAGGTATTGTGGTTAAACATATATGAAAAAATGGTAATTCCAGCATTTTTAATTAAGACAGAAGTTTACTTCAAGAGAGGTTCTCAATATGTCGAATTCATGCTCCCGGATGACACAACCTCCTTTATTGGCCTGACTTCGAAGTTAAAGGATTGTTGCCTGAGGGTGACAATAGAAAGATGTTGAAGATCAAATTTCTGAAGGATTAGGGGGATTGTAGTGTGAAATATAATCTAATTGAGCTGAAGGACGATGAAGACGTCAGCAAAATGTGGAGATTATTTCGCCGTAGGCTAACAAGGGGTCTGTTGGCATTAGATGTGCATCTGGCAAGATCAGTTGATGAAATAATGGCGATGTTGAAACGCCCTGAAGCATCTGGTAGTGTTTAGGTTTTTAATATTGATTAATCATGTTTTAATGGTTTTTTATTTGTTTAAGTTTTTTAATCAAAATCAGTGCAATGTAAGGGAATAAATGAAGACATAATAATAATATATTGTTCTGTCATAATATGCATATAATACAACAATATACAAATCATCTAGAAATAAAAATAATACAAATAGGCCCCACAGGCTAAGTGTGCAATCTTAGCTAATCCAGCAGCAATACTACCATAAGGGTCTACCAAGTGCGTGAGCTCATCAGCCAGCACTGCTATCATCATAAATCAATATGCATCCTTATGGTGTTGTGCTGGAACATGAGAAGGAAGAGGATGAGAAGGAGGATGTGCGTCACCAACAGGCTCTGGCCACCAGAAGGTACATCCTCTGAAGGTACTTCCTCATCCACCGGTGGAGTGATGCATGGATGAGATACACTGAGAAGCCACTTCAAATAGACATCCTTACACTACGATAAATACTGCACAGGTGCAGATCTAGCAACAATGGAGCGAGCAAAATTGATGAAGTGCGTCATAAACCACCTATCAATACCCTTAGAGGGTGTATTTGGAACCGTTGGTGGTATGGTTTGAATGTACCCAAACTGACGCAGACATCTCTCTAAGAGGTGTCTGGCAATCAACGTCTCCCACCGCATATAGACATTGTATAATGTCGACTCCTCAAACGGACATACGACTTTATGCTCATCGTAGGGTGTCCAGATGACATCCTCTACGGTCAGCGCATCCAATCTCCTCATGTATTCAAATATCCCTTCAGGGTGTTTCTGCCTCACCTTCCACGTCTTCGCTCGTGGCTCCCCTAGTGTATACGGTTGGATCCTCCTATCACATATATGCGGGAAATGCTCATAGATCCAACACTGAGATCACAACAAACAGTAAATTAGAATTATTAATATTAATATATATATATATATAACAAAAAGTAAGTTAGAAAATGAAGTAAGATATATTTGTAACAAACTAAAATACCCAGTTAGCTGTTTCGTTTCGCCTCCCCAGCGCATGATACAACTGATTTAGGGCTGCACAACACTAAACCCAGTAGTGCGCCTCCAGATCACTAAAGAAGCACATTTACCGAGCATCCACATAAGTACCAGACTTTGTCCGCAAAGATAGTACATGCTACCACATGAAATATGTACGCTATAGCGGCAGCCTGATACTGACCAGCAGCAACGAGCTCGTCATACCTATCCCGTAGCCACCACATACGAAGGTGAGCACCTCGTGTATCCGCGAACTCCTCTACCACCACTACCTCTGATAAATAAAGATCATGAACTACCAGCTGATGTACCTGGTGCAACACCCATTTTTCCCACATAAATATTTATATAAATCTTTAATAAAATCAGAGTTACTTTTCTAGAGTGAGGTGTTACACCATCAACGTTCATCAAAATCGTTAATAAAAAACGAACAGCGGAATCCAATTCTTTAATATCAATAACTCAAAGGCTTAACAAATCGAACATAATAAGGTTCTTCAATTCAAGTTTAATTATAAAAATAAGTTTGCTAAACATTAAAAGTAAATATGGACAAAGATCCTTGTTCTCGTTACATATCAGAGCTCCTAGGACACGAACATCACACCATCGTACTTCTCAAGTACCTGAATTGTTTGCACTTCCGAAGAAGCACATATGCAACAAAACAAACAGAGGGGTGAGAAATAGATTCATAATATAACGGTGCATACGACATATATGAAGAAGTAATTCACCCCTAATCACACAAAATTATCAATCATATTATTCAATCAATCATAATGCAATGCGACTCAAATGCACAATGCAAATGCGGTACCGACTCACAATAACGGTTCATCAAATAGAACCCCGAATGCATTGTTAACGTCTCCAACAAGACACGATCATCCCTGCAACCACGATTCTCAACGAATCCCGAATAATCACATCCACGACATGATTATTCCATCAAACGTATGCACATCCAGACACAACAACGTATACCATATCACAATGTACATGAACACATCATGCTTTACGATCCTCATGATCTCATCAACCAACCATCAGTGCATCTTATTCACACATAGAGCATACACATATCTCATGTTTTTTCACAATTATAACAATCTACATATTCATATAATTCAATTAAACACTTAGGCTTTCTTATACAATTAATCGTCAAGTCCTATATTTACTATTAGAACATCCTCAAAGTCTTATTTCACTAATATAGTCCTACATTAGAAAAATGAGTCAAATCCGCCTTAAAACGGACGAAAAATCAATCACATTTACAGTGGCCTGACACGGCCCGTTTCAGGTGGCCTGGGGACACTTCCCCTCCAAATCACCAAATCCCATTTTCCAAGAGGCTGACACGGCCGCCCATGTTTCCTGACACGGCCCGTGTCAGGTCTCCTGAAGCCAACTTCCCAAAATTCAGAGTTTTATATTGTTCCAATTTCTTCCTCCTTTCTCACCTGCACGAACTCCAATCATTCTAAGTCGAATTTAACACACAAAACCAACCAATTCACATGTTTATTATCCATTTATACCTATAACATCAACTAGTTTTATTAATAAAATTTCCTAGATCAAATTAGGGAATTTATGAGGTTTAATCCTCTTCTCTGTTCATCATAACCCCCACAAGCTTCATATGCCAATTCTCCCTGTACCAAACATACAACACCAAATATATTTTCAAAACACATCATATAATCATATTCATCGACAATTTCACAATATTGCATCAATTCAATCATTATTATCAGGATCTCTTAAAAATACCTAAGGGAGGAAGGAACTCCCAATTACCTTTCTATGTCCTATCACCAATCATAAACCCTTTCTCCCCCTTACCTTAAAATCGAAGCTTTTCTTCAGAAGTTTTGGTCTTGGTGATCTACGATCCTTGACCTTGCCCTTCTTCTCCTCTTTCTCCAGACCTCTTTTGTTCTCCGTCAAAAATACGATGAATGAGGTTTGTTTCCCTATTTCCTCTTTTCATAAAACAACAATTCCACCTTTGCCCATTAAACCTCTAACTAACTCTTTTATTTTATTTTATTTTATTTAAATAATAACAACATTATACTAGTACACCTTATATTATTATTATTATTCTCATAAAATACTTTCTTCTCCAATTAATTCAATTATGCCATTAAAATATTAATATTTATTTCACACAAATAAATATAAAATTAAGGCGTTACAACTCTCCCTCACTTAATTATTTTCGTCCTCGAAAATGTACCTGAATGGAATAGCTCTGGATATGATTCCCGCATCTTTCTCTCCAGTTCCCAGGTAACACTTCCACCAACAACTCCTCCCCAAGCTACTCTCACAAGAGGTATCTCTTTGCCTCGTAGTTGCTTCATCTTACGATCTTCAATCCTCAACGGTAAATTCTCCACCGTAAGATTGTCACGGATTTGTACTTCATCTCTCCGAATTACATGTGACGGATCAGACACATATTTCCTGAGCTGCGATACATGAAACACTTCGTGCAAATTCGAAAGTTCTGGCGATAATGCCACTCCATAAGCAACCTTGCCTACTCTCTGCATAATCTGATACGGTCCAATAAACTTAGGATCCAACTTCTTAGACTTCAACACACGTCCAACACCGGTCATTAGGTTGACTCTCAAAAATGCATGGTCACCCTCACTGAACTCTAAGTCTTTCCTTCTATTATCATGGTAACTTTTCTGCCGACTCTGAGATGCTTTCATTTTCTCTTTGATCATCTGAATAGTTTCAGTAGTCTTCTGAATAATCTCAGGCCCAAGCATAACATTTTCACCTGTCTCATACCAACACAAAGGTGTTCTACATCTTCTACCATAAAGAGCTTCAAACGGCGTCATTCCAATACTTGAATGATAGCTATTATTATAAGTAAATTTAATCAGTGCCAAATGTGTATCCCACACACCACCTTTTTCTAGCACACAAGTTCTCAACAAATCTTCTAATGACTGAATAGTCCTCTTGGATTGTCCATCTGTCTGTGGGTGGTAAGCCGAACTCAATTTCAACTTAGAACCCAAAGCCTCATGCAAACTTTTCCAAAACTCAGAAGTAAATCGTGGATCTCTATCCGATATTATACTTGATGGTACACCGTGCAATTTCACAACAACTCGGATATAAATCTCCGCCAACTTAGTTAACGGGTAACTGATGTTAATCGGAATAAAATGCGCGGACTTAGTCAACCGGTCCACAACTACCCAAATAGTATCAAGGCCTCTCGCCGTATTCAGAAAACCTATCACAAAATCCATAGCAATACTATCCCACTTCCACTCTGGGATCTCTAAAGGTTGCATCAGCCCCGGAGGCCTCTGATGTTCCACTTTTGATTTCTAACATACTAAACAAGCATAAAAAAATTGTGCAATATCTCATTTCATACCGTGCCACCAAAATAATTACTTTACCAACCTGCATTAACACACCGCCTAAACCCATTTTAGATGCATCACAATACACAACAAAAGCTTCATTCGGATTCGGTAAAATCAATACCGGTGCCGAAGTCAATTTCTTTTTCAATTCTTCAAAGCTTCTCTCACACGCTACATCCCAAATAAAGGTTTCACTCTTCCTGGTCAATTGAGTCAATGGCAACGCCAAATTAGAAAATCCTTCTATAAACCTTCGATAATAACCAGCTAAACCAAGAAAACTTCTAATTTCCGTTACCGTCTACGGAGGTTCCCAATCAAGCACAACACTGATCTTCGAAGGGTCTACTACTATACCTTCACCAGATATTACATGTCCCAAAAAGCTCACTGTCTTCAACCAGAATTCACACTTGGAAAATTTAGCAAACAATTTGTTATCTTTCAACACTTGCAGCATAATTCTCAAATGTTTCTCATGCTCTTCCTCAGACTCCGAGTATATCAATATATCATCAATAAATACTACGATGAACTGATCCAAGTAAGAATGGAATATCCGGTTCATATATTCCATAAACACGCCCGACGCATTAGACACTCCAAAAGGCATCACTGCATATTCGTAATGACCATATCGAGTTCTAAATGTCGTCTTCTGGATATCTTCCTCTTTCACTCTTATTTGATGATATCCTGACCTCAAATTAATCTTGCTAAAAACACAATCTCCCGCAAGTTGGTCCATTAAGTCTCGATCCTTGGAAGTGGATACTTGTTCTTAATAGTAACCTTATTCAGTTGTCGGTAGTCAATGCACAAACGCATACAACCATCCTTCTTCTTAACCAATAACACTGGAGCACCCCATGACGATACACTAGGTTGAATGAACTTCTTATCAAGTAAGTCACCAATCTGCGATTTCAATTCAGCTAACTCAGTAGCAGACATCATGTACGGTGCCATAGAAATAGGTTTGGTACCAGGAATCAAGTCAATAGTAAACTCCACTTCATGCGTCAGAGGTAACTCTGTAATATCATTGGGAAATACTTCAAGAAATTCATTCACCACTGGTAACTCTTCAACAACGAACTTTTTTTCAACAGATAACAAAGCAAACACATCAAACATTTTCGCTTCGTCTTCCAATAAGGTCCTCAACTCTTTAGTAGAAACTGAACTGGCCAAAATTTCCTCTTCTGGAGTTAGGAATAACAATCTCTTCCTAAAGCAGTCAATATAAACTCGGTTGGATTCCAACCAGTTCATACCCAAGATTATATCAAGATTACTGAGTGGTAGACATATAAGATCCACTCTAAACTCTTTATCAGAAATAGCCAAAACACAATCACGACATATCAAGGTAGTAGTCACAGAACCTATAGATGGTGTATCAATAACCATTCCTCGACTTAACTGAGAAGATTTCAATCCTAACTTTTTCACACATTCCAAAGAAATAAACGAGTGTGTTTCACCCGTATCAATAATAAAAAATAAAGGAATATTATTGATAAAACAAATACCTTTGACCAATCGATCTTCACTAGTGGGCTGAGCTCCCACTAATGCAAATACTTTCCCATCGGATTTCTGCTTCTTTGGTTTCTGGAAATTAGTGTTAATGTGGACCTGTTCTCCACAATTATAGCAAATAGGCACATTCCCTCTGCAATTGGCCATCACATGACCCACCCTTCCACACTTAAAACACTTCTTTTCTTCAGCAGGACAATTATTGGCACGATGTCCCGTACTGTGACATCTGTAGCATTTGAGCTCACCGGGAGTACTTCCTCCCCCACTTGATTTCTTCTTATTAACAGCTTTTTACTTCCCTTTGACAGCTGGAGCACTGTAAGGAGTACCACCAAATCTCTGTTTCCCTTTCTTATCATTCACAACTTTGTAGTGTGCAATCTGCGCCCTGTTGTCGTTATCATAAATCCTGCTCCTACTTACCAGCTCTGGATAATTCCTGATCTTCTGGCAAGCAATACCCAACTTAATCTCAGGACGCAGTCCATTCTCATACTTCAGGCATTTGGAAGTCATCGCCTCTTCAGTATTGTAGTGTGTACAATATTACACTAGCTCTTCAAACTTGGCAGCATACTCTGCCACTGTCATATTACCTTGCTTGAGTTCCAAGAACTCAACCTCCTTAGAACTGCGAATGTCTTCTGGGAAGTACTTCTCTAAGAAATCTCTGTGAAATACCGCCCAAGTGATAGTCGTACCCGCGTCTTCCAACCTTTGGTGACTGTTGTCCCACCAGACTTCAGCTTCGCCCTCCAGCATGTGAGTATCAAACCTCACCATTTGATCATCAGAGCATCCCATGGTTCTGAAGATCTTCTCAACAGCTTTCAACCACTTCTGCGCAGCCTCTGGATCCAGAATTCCACCTTCATACGTCGACGACTTGTTATTCCAGAACTGCTCCAATGCACGTGACAGAGCATTTCCTCCACCCTGAACGACCTGAACAACATTCTCAACCGTCTGCGCCATGGCTTACATAGACGCAGCAAGAGCAACATCATTCCTTCCTGTCATACCGATACAACAAATAACTCAGGTTAGGAAACACATGACTCCTATTCTAAGGACTGACTCAATCTGGCCGGTTGAATTGACCTGCTCTGATACCAAATGTAACACCCACTTTTCGCACATAAATATTTATATAAATCTTTAATAAAATCAGAGTTACTTTTCTAGAGTGAGATGTTACACCATCAACGTTCATCAAAATCGTTAATAAAAAACGAACAGCGGAATCCAATTCTTTAATATCAATAGCTCAAAGGCTTAACAAATCGAACATAATAAGGTTCTTCAATTCAAATTTAATTATAAAAATAAGTTTTCTAAACATTAAAACTAAATGTGGACAAAGATCCCCGTTCCCGTTACATATCAGAGCTCATAGGACACGGACATCACACCATTGTACTTCTCAAGTACCTGAATTGTCTGCACTTCCGAAGAAGCACAGATGCAACAAAACAAACAGAGGGGTGAGAAATAAATTCATAATATAACGGTGCATACGACATATATGAAGAATTAATTCACCCTTAATCACACAAAATTATCAATCATATTATTCAATCAATCATAATGCAATGGGACTCAAATGAACAATGCAAATGCGGTACCGACTCACAATAACGGTTCATTAAATAGAACCCTGAATGCATCGTTAACGTCTCCAACAAGACATGATCATCCCTGCAACCACGATTCTCAACGAATCCCGAATAATCACATCCACAACATGATTATTCCATCAAATGTATGCACATGCATACACAACAACGTATATCATATCACAATGTACATGAACACATCATGCTTTACGATCCCCATGATCTCATCAACCAACCATCAGTGCATCTCATTCACACACACACACACAGCATAAACATATCTCATGTTTTTTCACAATTATAACAATCTACATATTCATATAATTCAATTAAACACTTAGGCTTTCTTATACAATTAATCGTCAAGTCCTATATTCACTATTAGAACATCCTCAAAGTCTTATTTCACTAATATAATCCTACATTAGAAGAATGAGTCAAATCTGCCTTAAAACAGATGAAAAATCACATTTACAGTGGCCTGACACAGCCGCCCGTGTCCCCTGACACGACCTGTGTCAGGTGGCCTGGGGACACGTCCCCTCCAAATCACCAAATCCCATTTTCTAGGAGGCTGACACGGCCGCCTGTGTTGCCTGACACGGCTCGTGTCAGGCCTCCCGAAGCTAACTTCCCAAAATTCAGAGTTTTATATTGTTCCAATTTCTTCCTCCTTTCTCACCTGCACGAACTTCAATCATTCTAAGTCGAATTTAACACTCAAAACCAACCAATTCACATGTTTATTATCCATTTATACCTATAACATCAACAAGTTTTATTAATAAACTGCTCTAGATCAAATTAGGGAGTTTATGAGGTTTAATCCTCTTCTCTGTTCATCATAACCCCCACAACCTTCATATGCCAATTCTCCCAATACCAAACATACAACACCAAATATATTTTCAAAACACATCATATAATCATATTCATCAACAATTTCACAATATTGCATCAATTCAATCATTATTACCAGGATCTCTTAAAAATACCTAAGGGAGGAAGGAACTCCCAATTACCCTTCTATGTCCTATCACCAATCATAAACCTTTTCTCCCCTTACCTTAAAATCGAAACTTTTCTTCACAACTTTTGGTCTTGGTGATCTACGATCATTGACCTTGCCCTTCTTCTCCTCTTTCTCCAGACCTCTTTGTTCTTCGTCAAAAATACGAAGAATGAGGTTTGTTTCTATTTCCTCTTTTCATAAAACAACAATTCCACCTTTTCCCTTTAAACCTCTAACTAACTCTTTTATTTTATTTTATTTAAATAATAACAACATTATAATAGTACACCTTATATTGTTATTATTATTCTCATAAAATACTTTCTTCTCCAATTAATTCAATTATGCCATTAAAATATTAATATTTATTTCACAAAAATAAATATAAAATTAAGGCGTTACATATGGGACACACTTAATCAAGGAGTCATCCAGAATCTGCTGCCGATAGGGAGATGGAACAAGGAAGCGACATCATCTAAGGTCACAATCATCACTCCAAATGGGAGATGAAATGACGACGTCTCCTTGTGGCACCTCTAAACGAAGGCACTCAGCAGCTCTACATCCAACATCGTTATGGAGCAGTGGCCAAAATGAAGCAAGTCAAAGTCCATCACAATTGTTTTTACAACATCAGGGAAGGGAATACGAGGGAAACCCTTCATCTTCGCGCCGTGAGACTGAACTCTCAGTACAGGTCGCACCTGTGACACCAACCAATTGCTAAATTTGTTATATATAAACAATTTATGCATTAGTAAACAAATGTTAAAATTAAACATAAAAACCATACACCTCTCTCTGCCATAGACGCAAAGCTACGTGGTCACTATACTCTATAACCACAGACCTATCAATCGGCCCACCAGGGAATCCGGGCTTTGTGTGTACGGATGGCTCAGTCGAAGAAACCGTCACATCCGTCTGAATAGTCTCCTCTACGTCTCATATATCGGCGGCCCCTTCAGTGCCATCACCCTCATTATCAGCATGTCCCTCCTACACGCCCTCAATTGATACTCTGATAGTCTCCTCTATGACATCCCTAACAACATCTTCCACCGGAACATCTCTCTCAATAACATCCACCGACTGAGGCTGAATATCAGGGACGACCTCTGGTGTGACCTGTTGTGAAAGACCTCCACGTCTCATAACACTACGAGGTGCCTGGAAATGTCTCCACTGCTCAGCCATCCTCTTCCGGTGCGAACCGGTTGGACAACCCGTCCAACTCGTACATGGGTAAACTCAGCATCAGGAGTGGTTGCACCCCTCCCCTACCAGTTGCAGCCAAGTTACGCGTCCTACCACTAGGGGTACCATCAACACATCTAGTCCTCACTGAAAAAGAAAAAAAATACATTTTAAACAAAAAATAAACTAAAAATAAATACACTACCTGAATTTTGAAATTCCCATAAAAAATAAAAAAAAAACTATCGGTAATTTCAAATTACCTTAATTTTGAGAAATAGATTTATGTAATAAGAGATGAAAGAGCCCGAATAAGCTTTGTTGGCATAAGATTCTACTATCATAACATTGAAACCCTAAACATACTGAATGACCAGTCAAAGCGACACTATTTCGATTCCACCGTTGCTCGAAGCAGCCGCCATTAATCCCCAAAATCCATCGCCTGTGTTGCCGGAAGAACTCATCTACCAGATCCTCCTAAGGCTTCCGGTGAAGTCTCTCCTTCAATTTAAGTGTGTCTGCAAATCATGGAAAACCCTAATCTCCGATTCCCAATTTGCAAAGAACCATCTTCGAATCCTAAGCTTGACCGACCAACAATTGGTGTTTTCCGATAAGAAAGAACCCAACAAAATCATATCTTACCCTTTGAAGCCATTATTGGAAAACTCATCAACCCTTGTTAAACCTGTTACCTTCATCAATGTGAAGAAGAATCACTACTATTGTATTATAGGTTCATGCAACGGGCTGTTGTGTCTGTCTTATGGATTTCAAAGTCGTGTAAGACTGTTGAATCCTTCTATCAGGTTCAAATCCAAAAAATCTCCGGAAGCTTTTTCGCCTAATTGGGAGATCAAGCAATGTGGCTTTGGATATGATCAAGTTAATGACAAGTACAAGGTGCTTGTAATTGCAGGAAATATGGATGATGCTAGTCAATTTTTGACAAAAATTTATACATTTGGTGAAAATGTTTGGAAAACCATTCCCAATTTTTCCCTTAAACCCATTAACTTCTCACATTGGTTAGGAAAATTTGTGAGCGGCACTTTGAATTGGATAGTTTATGGTTTTAGTTCTAATGAAAGCTCAATTCTTTCCTTTGACGTGGAGAAGGAGACTTACAGGGAAGTGTTGCTGCCTCAAAATGGTGCTGTCAATGTGTCTATACGACTGCCGTATATACCTTATAATTTGAGCAATTGCCTTTGTGTGTGTGACATGTATTTCACTACAAAACATCAATGGGATGTGTGGTTGATGAAAGAATACGGTGTTGTTGAGTCATGGACTAAACTGATGATCATCACTACTGAGAATCAACCTTTTTTTGCTTTTGTTGAACCCGTGCTCATTTTTGACAACAGTCTTCTTCTGGCAAACAAATCAACTTCCCAATTTGTCCAATATGACTTAGATAGTGGTGGGATGGATTATCGCCCGAAAACTATTACACTTGGGTTCAATGAAGATACTGATCTATATATTCATCCGGAGAGTTTGATCTCACCGCAATGGTAAATCGCATTTGTGGAATATTCCTAGATTTACTTCACTTCTGACTAAGATTAGTTTATCTCTTGTTATTTTTCAGTAATGTTGATGGTTTGTTGAATTAAAGTATGCTTTTTAGGAATGCAGTTATGTAACTTATGTTTGCAGTGATCTTAAAAACTAGATTTACCAGGTTGTGATGTCTTAAGCGAATGTCTATGCTTTTGCTCTGAAAATGGAATTTGAGATATTAGGGTATGTGCATTGTAGAGAATGGTATGATTTTAGGTTGTTCTATGAAGTTTTTTCTGCTGTTTGCTCATCAATATAAATATTGTTGTTAGAATTAACACCAATTTTTCATTTGATTTTCAAGAATTAATTTAACTGAACGTTCACTTTATTTTGGTAAAGTAGCCATTTGAAAATATATTCAAAGGATTTTTAAAGGAGAATTTTGGAATACTTTTATAGCGTGTAATTGCAAGATTTTATTATTGCTGCAGGGAATCTTAATCCATATATAACTGAGACTGAGATCAATGTGCAAAGTGATCTCTAATGTTGGACATTTTCTGATTAGGCAAAAGTGTTGAAGCTGAAAAGAGTATCTTCAGTTAAAAACAAGTACTATCAATTATATACTCGGTTTCAGCAATTCAACGAAAGATTGTATACCATAGCCAATTCTACTAACTTAGTACACAAGATTTGCCTAAACCGGACCTCACACTTAGGTTTGCTTAGGTTTTCCCTGTCAGTATAGCATTGCAAAATGAATGACGAACTGTTAAGATCTCACTCACCGAGTCTAGTACTATGGAATACATGTTCCTACTAGCACTAGGTAAGACTTATGTCTCTGGTTATACACAGTTTAGGAGCCAAAATGTCCATAACTATGACGATCCTTTACAAGGCCATCCTCATCAATACAGTATAATTGAATAAATTTGGATTCTAATTCATCGCCCATTCAGGTATTTATAACATATCAGACTAATAAAAAAAGTCTGGCCTCTTTGTCTTAATCACTTGACAACATTTCCTCTTCTAACAGATTTTCAATTTACTAATTGTGATTGAGAATAATCTTTGAAAGGAATCACAATCGATTCAACATCAAATCTCTTCACTGGACTCCCTTGCTGGATATCTCGTAATGTGCTCATTTCTGATTGATTCATATGCTATAGACACCATCTGAAAGGTTCACCTCACTTTGATAAGAATCTTGAAGTTCTAGTTCTTTGGCTCATGGAGATCAAGATTGTCGATTACCTTGCGTCAGCGACACTATCCAAGTCTGTTGATTCTCCATAATCCCCTACTTAACCGACTTTTGTTGTTTGAATATGAGTCACTTCCGATCTTACGTGTCTTTGCGGTGACGTTGTCGTGATCCTGCCTATTACATACTCAGTTAGTGAGTTGACCAGGTTCATCAACTTAATAACATGACAACAAAATCAAGTTAGCAACACACACACACATGTGAGAAACAAGATAATTTTCTAATGATGTCTCATGGTCGTGTCTATGATCAACTTGCTTTGATACCAATTGTAACACCCCACATAATACTATATTGAATCATATCACATAAATCATTAAAATGTGTTACTGAAATAAACATCGTCTAAATGACATCCCAAAAGTGTATTACATCAAGGTATATAATACATAAGATATCATAAATAGACGAAATAGAAAGAAACATATTTATCAGACATCCAAGTCTTCAACCTTCAGGCCTTCTTGCCAAAACTTCAGCTCGTGCAACTAACTTGAAAACAACAACGTGATTAGGGGTGATATTACTAAATCTCAATGGAGTTCCCCTATCTTATGGGTTCACTTAGCTCTACAAGGTATACTAGTTGTATACATATTATGTACTACACACTAGTACTCTAATAAGAAAAATATAGACAAATCTCATACTACTTCGCAACACACGTGAAAACAAAATATATTGTCCTCTATGCCTGGTAGACGATGGAAACTACGGGTAGTACCATTGTACAATATCATAATTGATACCTCTAGCAGGCTGCCCAGTAAAGGAGAATTGATGAATACCACATGGTGATTCCATATCTTATAGGAAAGAAAGACCAAGGAATCCAAATACGGGGATTCCATATCCTAAAGGAGAATTGAGGAAAGTATATCGACGGAGACTTCCATATCCTTATCGGGTCTTGCTTCAAATTATAACTGAGGAAATGAAGTTACAGTCACTCCCTAATCCACAAGAGGAGAATATGGTGGAATTACACTACGGTAATTCCATATCGTGTTTCGTACTACCTTTCTTGGCAAGAGTAGTATTCGAACTACTGCACGAGTTTTATCCACTAATGAGACACCTCACCATGGGTAAATACACAAATACTCAACCTATGAGCCATCTCACAAGTTCTGCAAGTTATACTAGTTAATTAATTACTCAAGTGTCATATCACATTGACTTCCAAGACTACTCCCCTCAAGGCCATGTTTTTCAGTTTCTTACCTGGTGACCTACTGTTGGGAATCACATCCATCAAGGATTGGTCTTACGGATTACTTATCTTCTTGCTTTTAGGGAGATTATGTCTCTTAAATATTGTTCTTACGAGTTACATGCCAACCTACTTTTGAGAACTCATATGTCTCAAGTATTAGTGATATGGATCACCTATTGGTCTGTTGTTAAGACATAATCCACTTAATAGAATTTATTATGATGTTGCCCTCAAGGATTGGTCTTATGGGTTACCTGCTGACATACTGTTGAGAACTCATTTCTCTCAAGGATTAGTCTTAAGGATTTACATGTCTTCTTATTTTTGGGACTTACAGTGTAATTCTCATCAGGTATGTATACTCGTAATTGATCCGAACACATGATCGTGACTTTCTGAGTCTAACGGTTACTAACTGCAAGTGGATAGTCTATCGCGTAGTAATAAAAGATATCGATCCCACAGAGACCAATGTCAACCTGCTGTAATCTATCGTTACTTTGCAAAGCTAAGGCGAATGATGTTTGATTAATACAAAACTAAAACAAAAACTTAAAATAAAACTAAGAAAATAAGATAATAAAGAAAGACCGAAATATGGATTTTGCGTTCCTAAAGGACTTAGTAGAATTCGGTTACTAATTAGATTATAACTTGGTTCCATAGAATAAATTGACTTTAAGACTCTGCCTCACGCTCTCGCGGTATTAACTAAAGCCATACTTCCTAATCCCGAGATTTTGCTCTCGCTCGCCCGATAATTAAGAAATATATTTTGAAGGCTAATATTATCCTGAACTTATCTAAAGCGCTCTCGCTGTATTTAGATTTGTTGCCTAATTTCCACTATCTGGTTCGATCTCCACGCTCTCGCTGTGTTGGTTCTAACCTTAATTAATTTCCCACTCTCGTGACAAAACCGTGTTAAGTAACCTCCCACTCTCGTGACAAAACTATATAAATTAAACTTGGAAATTAAAACCAAAACAGAATTTTAATCATAAGTTCACACCTATTATTTTCTACCGAGTCTCGTCGGTAACGACGATCCTCATACGCCGAACTCAAGACTATTTAGCTAGACATGGACATGAAAATAAATATGCAGGTACGATAATAAACTAAAGACGATAACATAATTCAAAAATTTAAATAAGAATGCGATAAAAATAAATAACAATAAATAAACCTGTAATTAATTGATGCTTGAAATCATAATTTGAACTCTTGAATTCTTGAATGCGAATCGGAAAAATAAATAATGGAAAGAAACAAAATCCTAAAACTAATATTCGTAATAGTCCTCCGACGTGGAGAACTATTACTGTTACATAAAATAAAGAAACTTAAAAATTAAAGAAGGAAAAATGGTGCAAGAGACGGGTGAAAAAAAGATATCGATTCAAGTAGTAGGGGCTGCTATTTATAGCCTCTAGACTTTGGTTTGTTGAGAAATTATAGGAATGAATTTAGCTTGGGCCTTGATTGATGAAATTGGACTGAGGTTGATTAGGGTGGAGATAATTTCTCTATTGAATGAGAAGAAAACGCAAGAACGACTCTTTCTGCTTTGACTTCTGTTTTGTAAATAGGTTATTTGACTTGAGCTTGAGATGAGCGTCTGATAATTAAGACGGGCAACTTTGGAAATGAGACAGTAAACTCAACTCCAAGTTGAGCGTCTAAACTTGAGACGGTCGTTTGATGGTTGAGACGATCGTTTGACAGGTAAAATGCAGAAATGCATTTTTTCTGTTGTTTTCCTTCTGTTTTGCCCTGGTTTCTTGTTCTAAAAGCTTCCTTTTGTATTTTTGCCTCCATAAGTCAAGTTTAATTAAATATCTGCAAAAAAAAAACACAAAACTCGTGTAATATCGTTTGAAATAAATAAATTAATAACATAAATGATCGGAAATTATACTAAATAATCGATACAAATTCGAGTGATCAAACTCCCTCACACTTAAACTTTTGCTTGTCCTCAAGCAAACTATGACTCATAAGAAAACTAGTTCAACAAAATACTCGTCCTATGCTACCAACTCTACTTCGGTTAAGTTTGTATCGATAGGTACTTGCTCACACACTAAGGATATTGTAACAAAATAATTCTGCTTTTGCAGTCATCAACCTCCCTCCTATACAAACCAATATGAATCATGTCATTATATCTAAGTCTAACTCATTCATCCTTATTTTGTCCCTTTTCATTCTGGCGCAATCACATTAAGCCTGTTATCCTTTCATACTCATGGTAGGATAGCCTGTTAGTGACTATGATATCGTTTTCATCATTTTCTTATTTTTTTTCTTTTGCAATATCAATAAAATAAAGAATTTTACACCGTTGGGCTAAATGATCGGGTAAGGACCACCTAACTTAGAAGGAGCATTTCTTTTCATTCATTCATTTTTCTCTTAATTTATTCTTTTAACATTGAGATCATACACTTATTTGCATCGGCTTCCTACTTAGTGTGTGCTTAGGATGGTGCTGACTGCTAATATAAACTAATAAGAGACTACTAAAAGGGTGAGAACTTAAGGCTATGGCATAATAAGTACTCAAATCGATCTCCATAATTGGGAGGCTCACAGTGTTAAGACGATACCAATCTTGCGAAATTTTCCCAAGTCTCACAATCTAACCTCAATTTCGTCTATAACCTAAGATTTTCAAAAGAAACTCTATTTTTAAAATATTTGGTGAGGCTTAAGGGGATAGGAAATCGTTAAACACGAAAGTCACATATAAGAACTTGACAGCACATGCAAAATGCAACGAAAATAGAAAATTTTAAAATCATGCTGGAAAATATTGAACCTAACTAGAAACGATAAAAATGGTAACGTTCCTCCCCCACACTTAAACCAAACATTGTCCTCAATATTTTCATAAAAGGTGGAAAAGGAAAAATATAACCTGTATGGATGCCATTTTGTGCCACCACGGCTAAATTCACTCTGACTCTTCCCTAGTTGTCCATGCCTTAGCTGACCACTTCTGCTTCGGCGTCTTATACTACGAGATTTTTGGATTTGTGAAAACTTCACTTTTCAGGAAGCCGCTCTTCATACTGTCTGTTTCCGATGGAAGTACATACAAAAATTGTTAGAAATATAGTGTAGTGTGTGCAAGTGGAATCTGACCATGCGAAAAGACAAAGAGGAGGAGATGAGTTACGAATGAGAGAGACATGTCATCTCCTATCATACTCATCATTGGTGTCACCACCAGCAACGACATTCGTAGGAATATCCGTAGGCACCAACTTGTCTTAAGGGATTGTCATTTAGAGGTCTTACGCCTAAATGTTGCTGAAATATGGCAAGCGATTCATTTTTTTTATATTTTCCGCAGATAAAAATAATAAAAGAAAAACATTAAAATAAAAGCTGGTGGTTTGCCACCCACATATTGTTTTGTTTAACGTCGATAGTCGACAGTTAGGAGTGTTAATTCTTCGGTTTCCATGGCCATTTATCAAGCCATCTCACATATCCCTCACCGTTTCTTTTCTTCCTTCTATGGGGTGGTTTACTCTTTTGAAGTGGTGGTGGTTTTGGATCTATGCTAAGTATTAGCTTTTCAAGTTTGGGATTAGTTATTTTATCCAACACCTCAAAAGTTAACCTTACCCGCTTAACATTAATAATTTCCCTAGTTTCAAGGTCCTCTAGTTTCTATTTTTATGCAAGACTTCAGACAAAGGTGCTTTGGTGTGGATATTTTCCAATGTCTCTGCATACATTTTGGGTTCGGAGTCTGCAAACTTATACGAGAAAGGATATGGTAGGGTATAAGGAGGGGTATCGATGATTTCTTCATCCTCTACCTTTATGACAACCTCCCTTGATGTCGGTGGATTTTCATCACCAGAACTCTCGTCATCCTCATAATCACCCTCCTCAACCTCATAATCACTTTCCTTAGGAATTTCGAGTTGATTTTCACTACTAGCTGCTATAACATACGCAATTTCCTCAGGGGAAGGTCTTATAGGTGTTAGTGCAAGTAGAAAGATTTGAGTCTCCAATGCCTCAGTGTGAGTCACGAGGGACTCGACCATTGCGTTTATCTTCCTAAGAGTTTCATGAGTATCGAGATGTTGTCTTCTAAGCTCTTCATTTTGAAGAGTTTGTGCCTCCACAAAGCGCTCCATCATCGATCCTAGCCTAACATTAGTTGTTGTTTCAATGAAATCTTCCAATAACATTTCAAGGTTGGAATTAACGGATTCTTGTTGTTCCTCGAAGTGTTGGGAATGGTGATCATGAAGGGGATTCGGGTGTGGTTCCGAAAGATATTGGGCCTGAGTCAACATCGCATTGAGATCCTTCATTAATATTTCTAGGTTGGAATTATGGGCTTCTTGCGGTTCCTCGAAATATTGGGGATAGTAATCATAGGGAGAATTTGAGTGTGATTCCTCAAAATACTGAGAGTTGTCATCATAGAAGAAGTTTCGGTGATACATAGTTATAGAGAGAAGAAAGTAAATGCCTTAGGGTGTGTTTGGATGAAGCATTTCAAAGAGGGAAAGTAATTTTTTGAGGGAATTTGAAATGATTTTATCAAAATTCATTGTTTGGATAAAAAAAATGGAGAATTGTTAAAATGATGTAATTTATGGAGTATTTTATTCATGTTAAATTTAAGGAATTTAAAATGACACCAAAAAGTAAGGAACTTCAAATTGCTTCATCATTCTATATAATATGAATGTTAAATTGTTTATCATTAAATTTTCAAATTTTACAAAATAGTCCTCATGTTTTATGAAAATTTCAAATTCACCCTCAAAATTTAAAAAATTAAAAATAAGTCCTTAATAATTTTCAAAATTACAAATTGGTCCTTCAAATTTTCAAAAATTACAAAATGGTCCATATTTTTCATATTTCAGATTTGACCCAAATTTTTTAAAAATTATGAAAATTGCCCCAATTTTTTTAAAATGAATCATTTTAATACTCTATCCAAACAATAGAATTTAAAATTGAATGAATTCTAATTGAATCATTTCAATTACCTAGAATTTTGAATTTCTTAAAAATTCTCAATTACCCCATCCAAACACACTTTTAGGGTGTGTTTGGATGAAACATTTTAATGAGAGAAAGTGATTTTTTGAGGGAATTTGAAATAATTTGATCAAAATCCATTGTTTGGATAAAAATATGGAGAATTGTTAAAATGATGTAAATTTATGGAGTATTTTATTCATGTTAAATTTAAGGAATTTAAAATGACACCAAAAAGTAAAAAAGTTCAAATTACTTCATCACTATATATAATATGAATGTTAACTTTTTATCATTAAATTTTTAAATTTTGCAAAATAGTCCTCATATTTTATGAAAAATTCAAATTCACCCCCAAAATTTCTGAAAAATTACAAATAAGTCCCTAATAATTTTCAAATTTTACAAATTGGTCCTTCAAATTTTTATGAATTACAAATTGATCCCTATTTTTCATATTTTAGATTTGACCCAAAAAATTTACACATCATGAAAATTGCCCCAAATTTTTTTAAAATGAATCATTTTAATACTTTATCCAAACAAAAGAATTTAAAATTGAATGAATTCTAATTGAATCATTGGAATTACCTAGAATTTTAAATTCCTTAAAAATTCTCAATTATCTCATCCAAACACACTCTTAGTCTATATGCTACAACAACGGAATGACAATATTGACTTTTGGTCTCCGGCAACGGCGCCAAAAACTTGATCGCGACTTTCTGAGTCTAACGGTTACTAACTGCAAGTGCACAGTCTATCACGTAGTAATAAAAGATATTGATCCCACAGAGACCAATGTCAATCTACTGTACTTTATCGTTACTTTGCAAAGCTAAGGCGAATGATATTTGATTAATACGAAACTAAAACTAAAACTTAAAATAAAACTAAGAAAATAAGATAATAAAGAGAGACCAGAATATGAATTCCGCGTTCCTAAAGGACTTAGTAGAATTCGGTTACTAATTAGATTATAACTTGGTTCCGTAGAATAAATTGACTTAAAGACTCTGCCTCACGCTCTCGCGGTATTAACTAAAGTCATACTTCCTAATCCCGAGATTTTTCTATCGCTCACCCGGTAATTAAAAAATATATTTTGAAGTCTAATATTATCCTAAACTTATCCAAAGCGCTCTCGCTGTATTTAGATTTGTTGCCTAATTTCCACTATCTGGTTCGATCCACACGCTCTCGCTGTGCCGGTTCTAACCTTAATTAATTTGTCACTCTCGTGACAAAACCGTGTTAAGTAACATCTCACTCTCGTGACAAAGCTATTTAAATTAAACTTGGAAATTAAACCAAAACAAAATTTTAATAATAAGTTCGCACCTATTATTTTCTACCGAGTCCCGTTGGTAACGACGATTCTCATACACCGGACTCAAGACTATTTAGCTAGACATGGACAGGAAAATAAATATGCATGTACGAAAATAAACTAAAGACGATAACATAATTCATAAATTTAAATAAGAAGGCGATAAAAATAAATAACAATAAATAAACCTGAAATTAATTGATGCTTGAAATCATAATTTGAACACTTGAATTCTTGAATCCGAATCGGAAAAATAAAATACAGATAAAAAAAAATCCTAAAACTAATATTCGTAATAGTTCTCTGATATGGAGAACTATTACTGTTACATAAAAGGCTTAATTCATTTTTTTCTCCTTTGACTTTATTTGTTGTTTCGTTTTGGTCCTTCAGTTAAAAAGTGTTACATTATAGTACTTTAAAATGATTCCGTTAGTCAAATTAATCCATTCCTTTAAATTTTGAAGAAAAACGTTAAAATATGCCTACATGGCAGTCTATTTGGCATTATGTTATATTAAATGGATTTTTATTGTTTATTATCAATTTATTATTAAACATGTTATTATTATTAATATTATTATTTATATTAAAAATACACCTCTCTTCTCAAATCCCTTTTCCAAACCCTAGTAGCCACCCCACCTTCTTCTATCTCTTTTTCCTCATACCCTCCACAAACAATGTTTATTATTGCTATGGCTACGAGATTTTTGTCTTCAAATATGGCTACTGTTATTGTTCTGCTATGGCTACTGTTATTGTTATACTATGGCTACAATGTCTTCGTGGAGTATATCCCTTTTGAAAAGGGAAAAATATTGCTCTGTATATCCATCCATTCAACATTTTTGCGATCTATTTCTTCACTCTTTTACTCCTCAAAATCAGTTCAACACAAATTGCAGAACAATAAAAGAGCATTGAGATCTCGCTTTCTGGGAGGACTTCGATTTCTTCAGATTGTGTAAGAACCACATACTTTAAGGTTTTTTTATCATTAATTTGGTTTTGAATTGTGTTTGTTTTTTGTTGAAAAATTTGGAAGAAATTAGGTATTCATGGTCCAATCCGGCCCCCAAAAAAGTAGCTGAAGATCGCTAGTTGCTTTCACTACTGCGACAGTAGTTGAAGAAGAAGAACCAGCCATCATATTTTTCCCAAATTAGGTGTTTGGTCCCAAAAAAATTGCTTTCTCTTCTTATCGAAAAACCAAATTGAAGAGTTTCAAAGAAAGTTGTTTTCTCTTCTTATGGCGATCTTCTAAGAAGAAAAACCAAATTGAAGAAAAAATTAGGTGCTTTTTTTTTTGTATACAAGCGTTCTTCTGAGATTTGGAATTAATTGAAGAAGAAAAACCAAATTAATGATTTTTATGTAAATTAATTAATTATGATTTTCTTATTGATGATTTTATGCAAATCTGGGTTGTAAATTAATTAATGATTTCATTTGTAAATTATGTTTTTTTATGTAAATAAATTAATGATATTTTTTATTTATTAATCTAGGATTTTTTTTATTGTAAATTAATTAATATTTTTTATTTGTAAATTTTGTTTTTTTTTTAAAAATGATTCTTATAATAGTTATTGTAAATTAATTTTTTTATGTAAATTAATTAATGATTATGTTTTTATTTTTATTTATTTTTAGTTTAAAATTATTTGTGTGATTTTTTCTTGAATTATAATTATTTATTATTATTTTTGTTGAGTCATTGAATGGTTGGCACGCCACCTTGGCATTTATTAACATTTTAACATATGAATTAACTGAAGAGATCAAATATGTTAACGGAAGTAATATTACGGGACCAAACTGAAACAATTTTTTATTGAGGGACTGAATTGCAACTCATAATTAATTTACAGGACTTGGAGACTAATTATGTCTACATAAAATAAAGAAACTTAAAAACTAAAGAAGGGAAAATGGTGCAAGAGACGGGTCAAAAAGAGATATCGATTCAAGTAGCAGGGGCTGCTATTTATAGTCTCTAGACTTTGGTTTGTTGAGAAATTATAGGAATGGATTTACCTTGGGCCTTGACTGATGAAATTGGACTGAGGTTGATTAGGGTGGAGAAAATTTCTTTGTTGAATGAGAAGAAAACGCAAGAACGACTCTTTCTTCTTTGACTTCTGTTTCGTAAATAGGTTATTTGACATGAGCTTGAGACGAGCGTCTGATAATTGAGACGGGCAACTTTGGCAATGAGACGATCAACTCAACTCCAAGTTAAGCGTCTGAACTAGAGACGGTTGTCTGATGGTTGAGACGATCGTTTGACAGGTAAAATGCAGAAATGCATTTTTTCTGTTGTTTTCCTTCTGTTTTGCCATGGTTTCTTGTTCTAAAAGCTTCATTTGTATTTTTGCCTCCAAAAGTCAAGTTTAATTAAATATCTGCAAAACAAACACAAAACTAGTGTAATATCGTTTGAAATAAATAAATTAATAACATAAATGATCGGAAATTATACTAAATAATCGATACAAAATCGATTGATCAACACACGTCTAGATACAAAGTAATAATCATGGGAACTAAGCAATAATTGTTACTATTATTAAACATGAGCATTATATTATTTCAATATAGGATAATTTTTGGATTAGCTTTCCGACACATCTAACCGTGTCACAATCAGTGTTATAGAACTAAAGTAATAACGAAAGCAGAACTTTAAACACAATCTGCCTTTCTGATTCAAATCAAGTGTAAACTATGATTCAAATCAATTCAGATAGTGGCTAACCATAAAGGTTTAATTTGAATCAGGTATAAAATGTGATTCAAATCACAAGGCTACCTGATTCGAATCAAGTGTAAACTATGATTCGAATCAATTTGTGCAGAGTTCATAATTTCACCTATTCTTCATGATTTTCTCAGCCCAATTCCAAGGTGAGCACATATATTCAAACCATTATAATGCTAACATGTAGTACGATTCATGGATCAAATATGCATCATCATACTCATGTCATTTATTATCATCAAAACACAATTTTGAGTATCATTTTTCAACAACAATAATTCAACAATAAAAATCAATAACATCAAGGCATTTCCAAACATGCTCATAGCATACTACGAGGGTTCATGCGTGTAACCCATTCACGGTGATCAGAATTTCATTAAATTCACACAATAACACATATATTCAAGAACAAAGTCCTAAACCCAACATGCAATCACTATGAATCTAAACCCATAAAGGCTAAAACTGTTAGCAAAATAGGCTTGGGTTATTATTTTCTTTTGGGCTTATTTAGGTTTGAGACCATATTGTTGCTTTATATAGAGTTGCAACTCATTGTTATGCTCAAGCACAAAATTCTTTTTCAAATAGAATATACATTATTTCCTTTCTAATCAATGGAGTTCTCAAGCATGCCCTTATCCATTGTAATATGGTATCATAGATCATACATATTCTTTTTTCTTCCACATACACAATCTTTAATACTTCTCTTTTCTGCATCCTTCTATTGCTACCATCATTTCCCTCACATGGCTTCTAATAACAAATCCGAAGAAAACTCCATAATACAAGATCCTCTTGTTCATCAAGAAGTTACAGATCCCGTCCTCAACCCTATAAACCCCTTTTACCTTCATCCCGATAAAAACCCTGGAGCTATTATTATTTCCCCACCGTTGGATGACAACAATGACCATAAATGTAGTATATTCAAGCGCAGAGCTTTAACCTCGAAGAACAAGCTTTATTTCATCAATGGCACACTCTTGAAACCCCCATCTTCTGATTCCAACTCTAAGCTCTAGGAACGCGCTAACAACATGGTTCTTTCATGGCACAATCACTCTTTCTCCTCACATTGTACAAAGCACAATTTGCATTGATTCTACAGTCGAATTATGGGAAGATCTTTGTGAAAGATTGACTAAAGCTAATCATTTTGTTTCACTGATCTTCTGCGTGAACTACATTCCATACAACAATGAGATCGATCTTTGTCCACATATTTTACTGACCTCAAAATATGGTATGGGTTAAAGGATCTCCGACCTACCCCTTCTTACACTTGTATTACACCTTGTTCTTGTGATCTTTCTAAAGTTGTGCGGCATTACAACATTTAGAATATGTAACATGTTTCTTGAAGGGATTTAATGACAATTATCATAATATATGTGTACATATTTTGTTGTTTGATCCTCTTCCCAATATCAGTTGTGTCTATTCTTTGGTTATTCAACAACACGTTATTCCCACTTCTGTTTCCACCCCTGCATCTACTATCATTTCTGTCATCAACAATAACACAAAGAGAAAGGCTAAGAGAACATTCAAGAATAATATGGTTTGCACTAACTGCAACAAAACCAACCACACCGTGGAAAACTGTTATTTTAAACATGGTTTCCACATGGTTATAGAAACAAGAACAACAAGACTACTACAGATTCCAAGTCTTCACAACCCCTTGACAAAGCCCCTGTTCTCTCCAAGTAAGATTATCAACACTTAATGTTTCTTCTTCAACAATCCATGAAGGATCATCAGCAATCCCAACATGATAAGTCTCTCAATTATGAGAAAGCCATGATTTCATGTATAGTTAAAACATGTAGCATTATTCATAATCCTTCTATTTGGATTTTGGATTATGGTGTTTCACATCATGTGTGTCCACACATTCATTTTTTTTCTTCTGATATACATACTATTCATGCCTTTTCTATACATTTATCTAATGGAACTTGTATTTCTTCCCTCTTCTCTGAAACAATTAGATTTGATGATTGTTTTTCTTTAGACAATTTTTTTTATATCCCTGAATTCAAATTTAGTCTTATATCCATATCTAGACTTTGTACTACATCACAATATGACATCATATTCTCACACAATTCCTGTAATATACATGATGTGTCTACCCACAAGAGGATTGGACTTGTGACCCAACTCCATAATCATTATCTCCTTCACAAGACACTCATTCCCAAGACATGTATTCTTGTTACTACTACTATTTATGCTAGAACTCACCCTTATGATAGCTTAGATATTGCCTTATTGCATCATAGATTAGGTCACCATTCTAGTGAATTTTCCACCATATGTCTAAAATATTTATGATATTTCTTACAACAATACATCTCCTTGTAACATTTTCCATTTGGCCAAACAATGTAAACTTTCTTTTTTCTTCCAACAACTCTGTTACTAATAATTGCTTTGATTTGATACACATGGACATATGGGGTCTCATTTCCATACCTTCTTTAGATGGCTTTCATTACTTTCTTACTATTGTATATGATTTTTCTAGGTATACTTTGACTTTTCTTATGCATAATAAATCACAAACTATAACTCATATAAAGAAATTTATCAATTATTGTAAAACTCAATTTGATTGTAATATCAAAATTATTAGGAGTTATAATGGTAGTGAATTCATTTTGCCTTCCTACTATGCTTCCTTAGGTATTTTTCATCAAAGGAGTTGTGTTGAGACACCTCAACAAAATTCCATTATTGAAAGAAAACATAGGCATCTTCTTAATGTTACTAGATCTTTACTTTTTCATACTAATTTACACAAGTGTTTTTGGTCTTATTCTTTATGTCATGTAACTTACTTGATAAATAGATTATGTAGCCCTGTTTTAAACAACCAGACTCCTTATGATAACTTGTTTAAAACACCTCCTTCTTTCATAAATCTTACAAAAAAATGTTGTCTTACTTATGCTTCTACATTAACTAGGTAAAGAGATAAATTGGATCCTCATGCTACTATATGTATTTTTTTAGGCTTTCCTACATGCATAAAAGGATACCTTTTATTTGACCTCACTAACAAATCTGTTTTCATTTCAAGGAATTATATGTTTCATGAAAATGTTTTCCCTTATACACCTCATTTGAACACACCTCCTATAACTGTTAAATCTTCTAAATGTGAAAATTCTATTATTCCTTTTCTTTTTTATATGCATAGTTCTATTGAATCACATATACCTGACACAACACAATCTCTTTCCATCAATACTACTCATATGCCTTCCACACCAACCTTTTCTCCTATTCAACCTATTATTACATCCCCATGGAGAAACACAACCATCTAATGTAGAACCTCAACAATCCACACCTACACCCATACCATCCCTTAGAACTTCTACTAGATCCAAAGCTGCTCCTGCATACCTTAAGGACTTTATTTGTAACACTGCTCGCACCAACATTATGCATGATATATCCAAATGTTTATCTTATAATAGTTTATCTCCGACATATTTCAATTACATTTCTGCTATTTCTATTGCCTGTGATCCTACCTCTTACAAGCAAACTAGTGTTCATGAACATTGGGTAAAAGCCATGAATGATGAGATTCATGCTCTAACCAAGAACAACACATGGCAGTTCACTACTTTACCTCCAGGTAAGAAAGATATTGGATCTAAATGGGTTTATAATTCTAAATCCTGTTTATTTAATTAATTATATTCGCATTATTGGTGTTGATTTATGTTGAATTGTCGAAGTTGGTTGTGATAAGTTGCTAAGTTGATTTTTGTTGAATTAAAGTAAGTTGAATTAAATTAAGTCGTATTATGGATTGGAAGAATTAATTAAGTGGATTAAGTCGATTAAGTTGATTAAGTTGTGTCGTTGTTATTTGGAATAAGTGAGTTGATTAAGTTGTGGATTTAATTGGTAGAATTATGCTAATGTGGATAAATGTGCTTGTTGGTGTATAGAAGTAGTAATGGTGGGCATAAAATTGAACTCAATAGAATTAATAAAGAAATTATAAGAACTTTGGGAAGTTATTATTATTATTATTATTATTATTAATAATAATAATTGGGTGGAAGAGAGGAAACCAAAGAAGACCGGGTATTATTATTATTATTTTAATAATTATAATAGTGGGTCAAGTGGTGGAGAAAAATAAGAAGAATTATATGTTGAGTGGAATAAGAGAATTAGGTTATAAAAAAAATAAGAATAAGGGTTTGGAGAGAAAGACGTGAAAGGAAAAAGATTGCAAAGAAGAGGCACAAATGTTGGCAGGGAACATGTAGAGACGACGAGAGAATCCAATCGAAGAAATAAAATAATCTCCGATCCAAGGTAAAGGTGGGGTTCTGACTCTATAATAAGGAAATATGATGATAACATGTGGGATTGTGTGATATAGGTTGCTTATGTCAATATGTTGAATTGTTGTGTTGAATAAATGAATTTGATCAATGTTGTTAAATTAGACGTATAATAGTTAATCGGTGTATTTTGGTGTATAATTTTGTTGTTGTGTTGTTGTATCGTGTATTGGGATTGACTAGACAAATTAGTTGGAGAATGAATGTAAGAGTGTAAGAGAATACAGAGACGGAGAAGAAGAATGTGAGAAACAGAGAGAATGCAGGTTTTTGGGTTGGGACGATCGTGTCAAATGCATGACGTCCGTTTGGGACGAGTGATGCCCGTCACTCTCATGGGACGACCGTCACAAAGCTTGACGGGGACATATAATTGTAACAATGGTCACACAAGTTTGTGTTGGAATTTTGATTCTGCGTTGAGTTGTTGTATATTGTCTTGTCTGTTCATTGCCAGGAACTTAATTAAAGCTTATAGGACCATAATTCATTGGAAGACCACCTTAAGAGTTGAAGTAGCAGTAAGCATAACATTTAATTGACAGAGAATTAATAGTAGAACTGTGATGAATTAGTAGGAAAATAATTAATTAATCGAGATATTTAGTAGTAGGATGTTATTAGCAGTATGTATATCTATATGTTTAGCAGAATAGTGATAATTATGTGGTTGGGATTATTTGAGTAGCAATGTAATAATAAATTAGTTGTAACAATTGTAATGAGTTAAACTGGCTAATTTAGTAGCAATAGTGGTGATAAATTAGTAGCAATAATAATTAAGTAGCAAATAATTTAATTAATTGATTTAGTTGAAAATTATATGATTAATAACATGGTATAATCAGTTGTTGTTTTGTGTTGTGTTCCCTTGCTGCAATTGTGTTGTTATGAAACCAAAGTTGTATTGTTACGGTGTTGTTCATATGTGAGTTGTAGGTCCGATGATCAGTGTTGATTAAGTTATTGTAGTTGATGCATATTTTTCGTTGTTGTTGTGAATTTAAGGCGTAGAGCCAACATTGATTTGTCTTTATTGTTGAAGGCCTTTGGCCAACGTTGATAAGTTTATGATGATGAGTTGTAGGCCTATGGCCAACGTTGAATGTTGCTATGTTGTTACGTTGTATTAGTTGCGGTTGTTGATAATCCTATTGAGTCACATAGTATATCATTATTTATATTGGGGTTGTTACTCACCCCATGTTGGCCTGGATTGGAAAAATTATTAAGTTGAAGGCTTATGCTTTGCAGATGCCTCGATAACCTGTCATATTTTAAGTTGAGAGTTTTGCTCCAATGGTACCACATGCATGTGCATTCATTCATGTTTCATTCTAAAGTTGTTTGACTATGTTGATGTGTTGTATCATGTGTTGATTGGCTTTTGTTTGTGAGTTGTAAGTGGTGATTTTATAATGTAATCTAATATGTTAATTATCTTATATTCGATTATATTGTTCAACATCTCACCCATTCTATTTGAATGTTGCCCCTATGTTGGTAACGTGCAGGTATTCTAGATTAGAGTTACTTACCTTTATTAGTTCAAGTCGATGTCGTTGCTCTGATACGTAACACTCTGGGGGTTGACGCTTGTTATATCATTATTGTTTTCCTTGTTGTTGTTGTATTTAAAATTCGAAGATGAAGTGTTTAAATAATAAGTTGTTTGAAGTTGTTTTATAGTTGAATAAAGTTGTTATGTCAACAAAGTTGAAACTATGAATTCGTTGTTTAGTAATAAAGATGCTTTGATTTAAAGAATAAATAAAGTTGTTATTTTTTCTCCCAATTTTTAAATGTTATGTATCCATGTTGATAAGCGATAAATGTTGTTTTTTTTCAAGTTGAAAATGTGGCATCCTATTTGAATGCTGAACTTTGAAAACTCTGATTTATGAATTTCCGCCAGGTAGAAATGGGGTGTTACAATTCACAAACTTGATTTTTCCTACTCTTCCAAGAATCACTAAAATATCCCACATTCAATAAAGATGGGTATTGATTTCAAGAATGCATTGCTTCTTCCTCCAAGCCACACACCTCCTTTCTCTTTCCAAGCTAAGGAGAATTTTGATTTTTTTCTTCCTATTCTCCACCACATGTGTATAAAGATGAAACTTCAAGAATTTTTTTCCTTTTCCTTCTCTTTTGCATGCGTCTCTCTCACTTTCAGATTTTGAAAAGAAAAAAGAAGGAGAATAATGAAGGTCTCCTCCACATCTAGTTTTAAATAATAATTGTTCCGGACTGGCCGGATGACCAGGCATGCCCCAACCCACTCTTGCTTCCAGGACGGCCCAAAATAAGGACCAATAGCCAAGCGTTGGTGGCTCTTTATAAACCCTCTCACGTGAGAGGACCAGATATCAAATATTCACTCCCTTAACACTTTTACTCGTACTTGCATACTCTTTTGTCCGCTCTTACTTTGGCATCGGAGTACCTTGCAGATACACCCCCATCTCTCCTCGACAACCGAGCATTTCCATCATCATCCATGTCAGCGGCTGGGGCCCATTACAGATTCTGATCACCAATATGATCAATAATAAAAGGTTGGATTTTACTTTTTTCCCTTGCCATTTTACGAAAATCTATAATATATGTCATTTCCTTGATTAATACAAATTTAGTATTTTAACATTTTTTTAATTGCAAATTCACCATTTTATTGGATAACATCACTTAAATAGAAGACTAGGGCATTAGAATTATGTTTTCCTAAAAGCTTGTTTAATTTAAAAAAGTTAGGTCATAAGTCATAAAAAAATCTTCTAAATTTATGAGATCGCCCTATTTAAATAAATATAATTAAATTTATTATTATTATTATTATTATTATTATTATTATTACTTTCTACTTTAAATTAAAATAAAAAATAGAGATCAGATATGTTGAACAACTTATGAAAATATGATGAAAAAATATTATGAACAATGTGCTTAGTAGTTTTCTTAAGTTTTCAAAAACAAATAGTCTCTCAAAATTTATTCTGCTAACTAAGTTCAAATAAATCAATACAAATAAATATTTAGTCTCATTGTTCTTTTAATTTGTTAGTTTATTTTTGTCGTAAGTTTAGAATCTAACAAACAAAGAATTACAAAGAGACAAGGCATCAACATCAATCCACAAACAAAAGTTGTTCCAAATAATTTTAGAATAAGAGTAAGAACAAAACAAATGTTCCACATCCTACTCTTCCATAAAACACAAGGGTCAAACTATATTGTGCGCACCTTTAATGATGTTCCGCTTAAACAACTTCATCCTGGTAGACAACTTGTTATAAATTAATCTCCATCCAAAAATGAAAAATTTACTAGGAACTTTGATCTTCCATAAATAATCTATCAATTTAGCTTTAAGATAATCCAAAGAAGGTTCCAAAGAACAAGACCCACAAATCCTCTTATAGGAATCTTTAACCAAAAAATCATCTTTATGTCTCCACCAAACAAAATGGTCTTCTTCAAGAGGTATTGATAAAATTGTTACCAACTCCTCTAAAAGCAAAGCATCACCTCACTAAAGAACGCCCCATTAAAACCAATATTCCACACCCAAAAATTATCATCCCAAAACCCAACATCAACAACTTTCAAGTAAGCCGAATTGCACAAACGATATAAAGAAGTAAATAAATATCAAAAGAGGGGGATCCACACCATTGGTGTATCCAAAAATCTATAATCTTTCCATTTCAAGCTTACCCAAAATTGAGGAAGATAACTAATTGAATGAGATGAACTATCAAAAGAGTTCCAAACGACACATAAGTCCCTCCACCACAAAGATGCTTTCTTAGACGGGCTCGGACCCCTTAAAACTGCATCATTTACATCACCATACCCACAATAGATTAAGTCAAACAACAAAGAAGAATCATCATTTAGAATTTTCCACTTCCACTTACTAAGCAAGATTGAATAATCAGCAATATTTCACCTCTAAATCGCCTTCTTCCTTAGGTAAGCAAAAAAAATCATATCTCTCCCAACAAACTTTCTTAATGATATCACCCCTCCCCACAAAAAGATATCTTTGAATATTAATGATCTTGTTGATGACAACCTTGGGAGCCTTGTAGAAACAGAAGAAAAAATAGGAATATTGGCTAAAACAGATTTTAGAAGGATCACTCTACCTCCAATAGACAAAAATGTATTATGCCAAACCGCCATCCTTCTTTTCAACATGGAAACAATCGAAATCCAAAAATATTTTCTTCTAGGATTGATACCTGTTGGAATACTAAGAAACACAAAGGGAAGCAAACTGAACCCACAAGACAAGAAAGTAGTGTCCGCCTTCAAAAAATCGAAATCAAGGTTAATACCAAATAACTTGCTCTTGGTCAAATTCACCAAAGCCCTGACACCAACTCAAAGCATATAAGAAAAGCTTTAATGGTCCAAAGTTTATTCTAAGAACCCTCTCTAATCAAAATAGTATCATCCATAAATTATAATAGATCAAAATGAGAATTATCATTAAAATGGAAACCTTCAAAATCCTCTAAAGAAACCGCTTGGCTCAACGAACTAGCAAAAACTTATGCTACTAAAAGAATAAGAAAATTGGGGGAGGGGATCCCCTTGTCTAAGACCTCTAGTAACTTTAAAATTCATCGTTGGGCTCCTATTGATAAGGAAGAACATTGAACTATTAAACACCAAAGCCTCCAACCAACCACACCACCTCTCACCAAACCCCATCAAACTCATCATACTTTTAAGAAAATCTCATGAAACACAATTGTACACCTTTTAAAATTCTACTTTAACCAACATACACCTCTTTTTCTCCTTTATAGTGAAATCGGACACTTAATTCAAAACTACGACGCCATCCACCATTTGTCTATTAGTAATAAAAGTGGATTGGCACTTAGAAATAAGTTTGGGAATCACCATTTTTAGTCTAGACTCTAGAAGCTTAGCAAGAATATTATACTCACTTTCCACTAAGAAAATAATTCTAAATTCATCAAGAGAAAGAGGATTGTCTACTTTAGGAATCAACACAATAAAAGAAGCGGTAACCCCTTTGGGCACCCGAGCACCACAATAAAACTCATCGACCACTTTCAAAAGATCATCCTTCACAAAATACCAACAAGCTTTATAAAAGCACATGTTAAAGCCATCCAGACCAGGACTATTATCCCCATCGTCATCCCAAATAACCCCCTTTAAATCCTCCAAGGAAAAAGTCCTTTCAACCAAAGTCCTATCAACATCATCCAAACAATGAAACAAAGAACCATCCAAGGATGGTCTTCTATAAACTGATTCTTTAAATCTAGCATTATAGTGATTCTTGACCTCTCTATTCACATCATCCACCTTGTCCACCCAACCATTCGCCAAATTAATCCCTGAAACAAAGTTCCTCCTATACCTTAGATTCATCACATTATGGAAAAAAAATTGAATTATAATCCCCTTCAACTAGCCATTTTTCTTAGTCTTTTGTCTAAGCATGCTCTCTTTATCAAAACTCGATTGCCAGACCTTATTTGTTACTAAAGATCTCTTATGCACCATATCACCCATATCCAAAACATCATAATTAAGCAAGATGCGTCTTTTTAAGCAAGATGCGTCTTTTTGAAAGACATTCCACGTCCTTATTTCCCCATAAAGCAACAACCAAATATTCATCAACCATGTTCAACCTCGTCTCTTGAAGAAAACACACATCAAAACCATCCATCCTAAATAATTGAGCAAGATGCGTCTTTTTGCATAAACTACCACGCCCTTTAATATTATAAGAAATAATATTCATTAAAAAACTTGATTTTGTGGTATCCTTATGACTTGATGAGGCTTGATCTATACGCTCCAAGCATCTAATGGCTTCAACATGATAATAAACATCCCCCCACCATTTACTCCAAACGCGACAGCCTTGTCCCACAGTTTTGAAGCAACATCTAGATTCTCAGTTTTGATGAACCTGGAATTTTTTTCTGCATATCTCCATCTGAAACTTCTACACAACATATCATGGAGCCTCCTGAAAATCTACTAGAGGAAGACACTGAAAATATGGAATTCTTCAATGTCGCCGATTGGGATACTCCCTTCTGTTTGAACTGAGGTTAAAGACAAGAAAATTATGATTTATGAATAATAAAATCAACGTCTGGATTAATTTTTTGGGACATTGAACCGATGGATTTTTCATGGATTTCACACAACCTTTCTGCTTTGCAACATATTAGGATAGTGACTTTTATTCTTCCTAGGCTCCCACTAGACTCAATTAAATTTGATCCTAGCACATTAGACCAACTACATCGCTGGTTTTTGTTGGGTTCTTGGGTTAATCATTTACGATGCAATTGATGGTTCCGTCCACTTGGTTGACTACATCCAAGGTCATATCATCTTCCATAAGGATACGAGCTTGATATGACTGCACTGACAAAGGATCAACAGACTCTTCCACGAAAAAAAGGCATTAGAAATTGAAGCACTCAACACGCCGTATGTTACTACCTTGTTTGTGAATAAATTTGTGGTCCCACCAAAATCAAAAAATGCCACCATTGCATGGGCAAACCGTTACCTCTTCATACCTTAAAAGTCACTTTGACCAGAAACCCATTAAACCTTTTGGATAGATTGTTTCATCAAAATTAACACCATCCATCTTAGCCCCATCTACATCATCATCTTGCCCAACACCACCATCATCCCTTTCCAATTCCGACTGAAAGTCCTCCTCTACCTGCACCGGAACAAAAATTCTAAGAGGCTAATAAGTATCCTCCACCATTCTCAATCTAAATGTTACATCGTTGATCAAAACCTTAACAGTTTCATTAATAACATATGTACATTCAGTCTTCAGTAAAAACCTCGCTACATCCATCTTCATACCAGATCGTGTTTCATCATCGGGACTAAGAAAATTTCCTACAGGTTTGGCTATGAACTAAAAAAATAAGAGATTCCATGCGTGACATGGAATGCCAAAAATGCGGACCCACGACACTCGTTCTTCATCCATCATGTATGATATCCCCTTCTTTACCTCCATAAACCATTCTTTCAACCAATCCAAATCATTGTTGATCAAAAACTCCAAATTCCGTGGAGCTCTTTCTTCCAACAAACAAAGGTTCACTCCTAAAGGGGTGATCTTGTTAGCGAAATAGTCTTCTTTGTCTAATATATCTTGCATGTTATAAGAGGAACTTGTAGTTACCACCTCCCCGACATAAGCTTTACAAAATATTGATAGGATGCACTCTTCCTCTACTTCAAACACCAGAGAAGGACCAACAAGAGTGGACATGACATTGGAAATACCAACTGCTTAAGCATACGACTTCCCCGATCCACCAACACGGAAAGCACCACCGCTTCCCACCTTGTCATGGTTCGAATCCCCTGTTGGAGTATTCTGCAGCTTATTAGTCTTCACATCTCTATCGCCTCCAAAATGATTTGAGACGTGTGTTTCGAACCTTGGAATATTGATAAATATCTTATGCTTCTAGATGAAAATGCTATCGAGTATTATGGCAAGGAAATATGCACTTTTCACATGAAAAAACCTCAAAAGACCAAACCTTCTTATCCCTTATAGCAAGGATACTCGCCTCCTCAACCTTGCTATACTCATTGAAAATGGCGAATAACTCTCTAACTATGATATCCTCAGGAATAGCTATGAAAAGAAACGAGGAAAACTCATGAGGTTTAAAATATTCTAAAACTTTAAATAACAGTTTAAATGATATCTCATAATAATATAAGCAATTATTTTAACAAACGTACAAATTATAAATTATTTGTAAAAAACAATTTGATGGTTAAGAGCAACTAGCTAATAAAATTTGTTGGATTTGAAATTTTGATAATATAACCTTTGAGCAGGGTGGTAAACGGACATGTCCCCCATTTAGATTTGTCCCACAAAAACCTATAAAAAGATTAGGGCGAGACGAGGCAAGACGAACATAGCCGAATGTGTGAGAATTAACCTTAGTCGATTTTGCACAAAAATATGGACACAGTGTGGTGGAACCACAGACATTACACATTTTAGCTTAAAAATACATAAAATTATATTAATATTCATGTTCGTAAAAAAAATAGAATGAGACTGGACAAACACATTAGAGAACGAAGATCTAAATCTTGAGTCCACCTCATTAGAGTACGTAAAAAACATACATGTCCAACATACCATATCTGTTTTATCATCCTACCTTTGAGTGACTTGGAAAGATAAAAAAAAAATCTAAAAATGTTAATATGAAGTAAAAAGAGCATGAGAGAATAATAAAAAACGAGACAAATACAAAGATCATTTGAATTATTTGATGATATATCTTTCGTTGGAAAAGTAAACATTATTTTCAACTAAAAACTACGTCGCTCAAATGAATAAAAGCTAAAAATAAACGAACATAATTATTGGAATACAAGTTTGAATAAGTTTCTCCTTTATAAGTAGGAGAGAGAACAGCTAAGTCTTTTTAATAAAAAAGCTTTTATTTTTTATTTTTTGAATCAAGAAGATATTATTAACTCAAAATAACGGTTCATAGAACACACTGATCAAACCAAACAAAAGGATTAAAAGAAACTATGTCTTCAAAATAGCTATGTATTTTCATATTCCAATTTTTAGACTCATGTTGGACACACGTCCAACCAAGAACTCGTGTCCAAATCTTATTCGAGATCTCACAGTAAAAAAATAGGCGGTCCAAAGTTTCCACCACATTACTTAAGCTACAGTGCATTTCAGAAATCATTCCAAAGCGAGACAGCCGATCTTTAGTACCAAGCTTTCCGTGATAGACTAGCCACATGGTGTAGATTGCTCGAGGTCCGGCGCAGTTGCCATGAAAGATGTAACACCACGAAACTCTATCAATGCCATCCATACAAATTCTTTCATATTTTACTTCTTTTTCTTTTTAAGCTCAAATGAAGAAAGAAAAATAAACATATTTTAATTGAGACACTATATTGGCATCTATATTACTTATGTCTGTTAGTCCAAGTGACAGACTATCATATTTCTCGCAAATAAAGTTGTAAAATCTGCAAATATCCAAAACATAACTTATAATTTCATGAATACGTGAAATGGTACAGCAAATCCATCTTATTATGTTTCTTCTATTTTCTATAGCTATGCTATTGCTTAACTTGGTGAGCAAGTTTAATAGGAAGCGTGTCAGACAAACTCAATACTTCGTGGCTCCAAATGCGGCGGCATCTACTAAAAATATCAACTGTAATGTTCAGGCTTCAAGACACCAATGTAAGGCAAATTTCTATACAATTCATCAAAATCCATTCCATAACCAACAACAAAATAGTCTGGACACTGCATCAGATAAACATGTAACCATAATCAGTATATCTCAATCTCACTGCTTAGTAGTAAGATCATAGCATTTCACGTCAGCTTCACCACAATCAAGACATTGTTATTATTGCATAATAACAAGCTTTATGGTGTACAAAGATTATCTATGGAGATAAAGAAACTGGTACATCAGAAAATTAGAAAACTACAATAATCATAAATGCAGCATAGCTACAAGCATACAATACAGTCCCACTCCAACTGATTAAAGAGAAAAACACAGCAGTGAGAGCATCATACCTCAAATCCCCGGTAGAATTTCCCTTCACCCACCAGCTGTACATTAACTTTTCTCCTTGATGGTTTGTCAAGAAGAGTGCATACAGACACAGAGGATGCTCCTTTCAATTTCAAGTGTGAAATGAGTCTAGATAAAGTATGTCCTGTGTCTACAATGTCTTCAACCTAATTATCAATTGAAACTTGCTGATTTAAAAGATTTATACTTACAAAAATAAATACATACACAATAGGATTAGGAAAATTGGTGAGGGGGAGAAGAGACAAACATATCTGGATAGAAAAAATTGAATAGAGTGAAAGTACAATTGTAATTTAAAAGTAGAGAAAATTTTATTGTTTTCTTTAAACATGTTAGTAGTTAAGATCATTTTTTTTTGTTTTGGAACATTAGATTCTTTTATTATTTGGCAGGAATGTCTATTTAATTTGGTGTATTTTTATATTTTTGAGTATTCATGTTAATTTACACCTGATTATTAGTCTTTGAATTAACATAGTTATCCCACTATCCGCTATAATACTATGATATTTTAGAGGATCGGTGCTACACGAGGCTATTTAAGATTAACGACATAACATAATATAAGGTATATTCAACTTCGATTATATAGTTTACATCGTTAAGAATCTTATTTTATTCTGACGAGAGCTTTGAGTTAGTAGGAATACGATAACGATAGACTGCCAGATAGACTGCCATCGGAAAAATATCTTCCTGCTCCTTGGTCCATTTCACATTATTATTAGCCATCGGAAGAAGATATACTTAGAAGAATATCTTCTACCCTCATTCAGAAACCCTAACAAAACACACTTAGAAGAAGATACACTTAAATCTCTCAGTCTCTGCGCTGTCACCCTAACCCTAGTGTAATCATATTCCTACTTACTCTCGTCAGAATGGAATAAAAGTCTTAACCATGAAAACTACATTATACATTATACTACATAATCAAAATTGGCGGGCATTGCGGACTAAATTTATTGACAAGGCTAGCTTCAACTTAACTTCCAAGAAATTGACTTGTTTTCTTCCACTTTGCTACTTAAGCTAAATTTCCAAACATTAAAAGAAAAATAATTAGAACTTGTTTATCTAAGCTAACAAAATTGATTTCAAGATTGTATAAAAATCAATTTATATAAAATAAAAACTCTCTTGCCTTAGTCCATGATTATTGTACAAAAATGTTTGTTTTTCTTTCACCTACCTTAAATGAAACTATGAGGGGACCATGATTCTACCATTAAATTGTCTACTTTATGACTTACTTTAAAATACACAAATCAAATCTCCCCATCCAAATAATAATAGTATTAGTGCAGTATTATTTTAATCATCATTCTCTCTTTTCAATACACAAATGTGGCCAAACTTTCATAAAATAAAAATAAAAAATAAAAAAAAACTCAAAGTTAAGAGACCAAATCACCTAATAAAGTCAAAATGAATAAAACAAGTCAAAATTAATTTGTAAAATACCTCTTTTGTTATCAAATATTCTCTATCCTTAAAACACTAAGTCAACAAATTGACCCAATCGTAAATTAGAAAATTCATTTCCCCCTAACTAATCACAATTCACAAGTCACAACATTTACAAAACAAAAAGAAAAAGTCAAAATTAAATTTAAAAAAAAATGAAATAATAAAATACTTGTACACAAATAGAAAAAATTCCATTAATACATGAACATTTTTAGGGTTAGAGAGAAAACAATACCAAAATGACGTGTTGGCCGTTAACTTCCACCTTCAAGTCAGAAGAAATGGTAGGTGCGCCATTGGACACAGTTCCAGAACCGTAGGATTGAGCTCGAACAAGATCAATGGTAAAAGGGAGGTCGATTTTGCGAACTAGGTCAGCGAGGAATATGAATGCGCCGGTGGCAACGCCGATAAAGACGGGAGGAGGTGATGAGGCGGGAAAGTCGTGGACGATTTGGGTGGCGAGTTCGGAGACTCGGTGGGAGATTTGGTCTTCGGTCCAGAGGATTCTGTCTAAGTGGGGATGCATAGCCATGGCGATAGCCGCAGAGACGCGTGTTAGAGTTAGAGTGTTGAATTGCGTTGTTCTCGAACTGTATTTAAATTAATTAAATTAATATTAATCTTAATATTTTCTGGTTATGCATAATATTCTTTTGTGAATATTCTTTAAATAAAGGTCAATATATTAATAAAATATTAAAGGTGTTAATTAGAGGTTGAAATAAGTCAGACCAACTAAAAGGGGCCTAAGATCTAGTCTACATAGACCAATGTCAGATTAAACTCTTTTTTAATTAGAAAAGACCTAGGTTTTTTTTATAAGCCTACTTAATAAAATAGGTTAGGCCGTAAGCCATAGAAAAAGTTTTATAAACTTATCAGGCCGGCTTATTTATTAAATATAAATGAATTTATTATTTTATATTGTATTTTATTCTTTATATTAAAATACATGAGTAAAACTTAGTTATATTTAAGAACTTATGAAAATAAGGTGAAAGAAATCTTATGAATAATGTTATAAGTTGTTTTTATAGTTCTCAAACAAATCATCTGACAAAATTTATGATACTAGATAAGCTCATGTAAGTCAATGAAAACAAATATTTAGTCTCATTATACTTTTGATTCTCTAATCTATTTAAACATTTGTTGAATTTTTTATTTACACATATTTAAATGATATAGGTTTTTTAAGTAGGCTAATAGTCAATCAGGTCTTCGAAAAAGTCAGATTCAGGCCAAAAACATAAGTCTTTGATACAGACCAGACTTAGGCTTGAAAATTTTTAGCAGGTCAGACTCAGACTTGGCAAAACCTAGCTCAGTCCAATATATTCTCACCCCTACAGTCAATACCAAACAAAAGGATATGTATCGGTCCCACCAAAACTAAGGGTGCGTTTGTTTCGATGATAGAAAACATTTTTCTAAGATTAACTTTTCTGTAAAATATATGAGAAAATTCATTCAAGTAAATAAATAATTTAATTGAAATGCAGTGATGTATAAAGAAATTTTATACTATCGAATCATAGTTATCAGATGTTATAACAAATTTAACTTTTATTTTAAAAATATATAAAATTTAAATTTTATACCAATCCATATCAATTAATCTCTATAATAAAATATATTTGGTTAAAAGGATAACTCCTAGAAACTTTTTTCCAATTAATAATAATAAAGTGTTTGTTTATTAAAGCATATTCTTGGAAATTAATATTACAATTATTAAAATACCCCTATTAAATATATATCCATATATCAATTAAATTGATCATTAATAACAATTAATTTATAAAATTGGTAAATTGCTTTTATGGTCAATTGAATTCTCTAAAACAAATATCTCAATTCAATCATATAATACAAGAAGTTACGTTATCCACCAAACAAATAATCCATATCAATTAATCATATAATTCATAATAATTAATCATATATAAAATGATGACATATAAGTGATGACAAAACCAAAGAAGGGGCGAGGGCGGCCAAAAAGAGAGGTGCCACCGCCGCTGACGGTGGAGTTTTCACCGGCGAAGTCACAGAAAAGCGCCGATGAGGATGAAGATCTTGGTACTGAGGTATTGCAGCCTGAAACAAAGGAATCAGTAGAGGAATCAAGTGTTAACAGAAGGAAAGAAGCTGTAATTGGAAGGGGAATGGATCCAAACCCTAAAAATGAGGAACGAAAGTTATGGGTGGATATTCTGAGTGATAATCGTAATCCTGCGAAAGGTCTGGCTATGGAGTATGTGGCACCAACACTTGTGAATGGAGTGGTGGAAATTGAGATAAATGATGAAGATATCGAATCGGAGCTGCGATTTTGGGATAATGCGTTGATACTGTATATAATTGGGGAAGATGTGAGTATGAATGCGATGAAGAACTTTATGCTGAAGACGTGGAATTATGTGAAAGCTCCTGATTTGTACTATCATGATGAAGGCTACTTTCTAGCTCGATTTCACAGTCATGAAGAAAGAGAAGAGGTTGTAATGAAGGGACCATACACGATGCGTAATGCTCCTATGATTCTAAAAGAATGGCATCCTGAGTTCAATCTGAAGAAGGATTTACTTCGAACTTTGCCAATTTGGATCAAACTGCCTCAATTACCTTTGCATCTATGGGGGATTAAGAGTCTGAACAAGATTGCAAGTGCTATAGGTACACCAATGGTTACTGATGAATGTACAGCCAACAAATTACGGGTCTCGTATGCTAGGATGCTGGTAGAGGTGGATATTACACAAGACTTGGTAAAAGAGGTCATGATAAAGAACAGAGCTGGAGAGATGATCAAGCAGGGGGTGGAATACGAATGGAAGCCAAAGTTCTGCCAACAATGCCAAAAACTGGGACATGATTGTGGAGAACCAAAGAGGCAACAACAATGGAAACAGAAGCCAAAACCACCTGAAGAACAAAATGTGGTGACACCTAAGAAGATACCAGAAGAAGAAGTACAAGGGGAAAGTAGCCAGCAAGAAGCACCATGGACAGTTGCAAGAGCATCTGCTAGAGAAAAAAGCCTAGGTATTGTGCAGGAACTAAACATAGTTAGTAAGAATGGATTTGGGATCCTTGAGGTTTTGAATGACCCCAATGGACCTAAATGTTGTGCACCATGTTAGTATCCTGGAACATTAGGGGGCTAAATAAAAGTGCTAAGCTTAGGGAGATTAGCTCCCATCTCCTAAAGCTAAAGCCTGATATTGCTATTTTGATTGAGACTAGAGTTAAAAGCCATAAAGCTGAGAGAATTAGAGAGAGGCTTAGGCTGACTGAGAATTATATTGATAATTACAAAGATCATGAAAATGGTAGAATCTGGGTTGGATGGAATAAAGAGCAGGTGGATATCAGATTTGTTCAAAGTAGCAGTCAGCATATCCATTGTGGGATCTACTCTAAGGCAGGTGTTTTCAAGTACTGGATGACTGCTGTGTATGCTCATAATCAACTTGATCAGAGAAGAAGGCTGTGGAAGGAGATTGAGCAGATACATGGTAGAATTCAAGGAGCTTGGTGTGTCATAGGTGACTTTAATAATGTGATTAAGGCTCAAGACAGATTAGGGGGAAATCCTGTTAATGAAAGAGAATATGTGGATTTGGTGAATCTGATGAACAACACTGGGCTGAGTGAAATGGAAAGTTCAGGGGACTATTTTACTTGGTCTAATAGGCAGGGGGAGAATGCTATATATACCAGAATTGATAGGCTGTTGGGAAATCTTGAGTGGTTCCAGGACAACCTTGACACCAGTATGCAAATTATGCCTCCTAATGTGTCAGATCATGCTTTGCTTGTGGTGGATGATGGGAAACAGAAAAAGAGAGTGTCTAGACAGTTTAGATACACTAATTGTATAGCTGAATTTCCTGGTTTCTTACAGATGGTGAAGAATAATTGGGATCAACCCATGAGAGGGCATCCAATGATGATTCTGTGGAAGAAACTTGTAAGGTTGAAAGGTGAAATTGCTAAATTCAGTAGACCTTTGGCTAACATGAAACAACAAATCATTGAAGCTAGAGCCAAACTTGAAGCTAGCCAGTTGGAACTCAGGGGAAACAGATTGGATAAAGAGCTGATTGAGAAAGTAAAGAAGCAAACTGATCAAGTTATTCAACTAAATGAGATTCAGGAGAAAATGATGAGGCAAAAAACAAAAATTGACTGGATAAAGAAAGGGGATGGGAATAATGCTTATTTCCATGCTATGCTGAAATCTCAACATAATACAAAGAGATTAGTCCAGTTGTATAAAGAAGATGGCAGCATCATTCATGAACAAAAAGAATTGGAAAATGAAGTGATTAGGTTCTATAGTCAGCTTATGGGAAAGAGTGAGCATACTACTGTCAGTGTTGATGTGGAGGCTATGAGAATGGGCCCTCAACTGAACATGGAGCAAAGGCAAATGCTGATAAAAGAGGTGACTGAACAGGATATTGAGAAAGCTCTTAAAGGGATTGGTGACAGAAAAAGTCCTGGTTTAGATGGATATGGTGCTGGTTTTTTCAAGGCCAGCTGGAGTGTGATAAAGGTTGATGTGATAAATGCTGTCAAAGAGTACTTTGAGAGGGGGTCCATGTATAAACCTTTCAATAGTACAGCTGTTACTTTGATTCCAAAAGGAGAGAATGCAAAAGGAGTAAACGACTATAGACCCATAGCTGGTTGTACAACAGTTTATAAGATCATCTCAAGGATATTGACTGATAGACTGGGAAGTGTGCTGCCAACAGTTATCAGTCAAAATCAGGCTGCATTTGTCAAAGGCCAGCATATCCATAATCACATCATGCTGGCTACTGAGTTGATAAAAGGCTATGACAGAAAGAAGGGGACTCCAAGAGTGATGGTGCAAATAGATTTACAAAAGGCTTATGATATGGTACACTGGGGTGCTCTGGAAAACATTTTAATTGAAATTGGGATACCTCACAGATTTATCCAGTGGATTATGGCTGGTGTTAGTTCTGTTTCTTACAGGTTCAATATAAATGGGGAGCTGACTGATTTTATGCAGGCCAGGAGAGGTATCAGGCAGGGAGATCCCATCTCTCCTTTGCTTTTTGTGGTTATCATTGAATATATGCATAGAGTGCTTGCCAAGATGCAGAAAGATAATAATTTTAACTACCATGCTAAATGTGAAGAGATGAAGCTGACTAACATCACATTTGCAGATGATATTCTGCTGTTTTGTAGAGGGGATGAGATTTCTGTGAAAATGGTTACTCAGGCCTTCAAGTTTTTCACTGATTCAACTGGTTTAGTGGTTAATCAGAACAAAAGTAAGATATTCATGGCTGGATTGAGTGAAGAAGAAATGAACAACATGCTGCAGATCACTGGATTTCAAAAAGGCAGCCTTCCTATTAGATACCTTGGGGTTCCCCTCTCAAGTAAGAAACTGTCTTTAAATCATTATCTCCCCTTGATTGATCGCATTGTGAATAAGGTGTACCACTGGTCTGCAAAGCTCCTGAGTCATGCAGGAAGAATCCAGCTGGTTCAAAGCATATCAAATGCCATAGTGCAATTTTGGATGCAATGTTTCCTGATTCCTAAAATGGTTATTAAGAAGATAGATGACATTTGTAGAAGTTTCATCTGGACTGGTAAGAAGGAGATAAGTCGTAAAAGTCCAGTAGCCTGGAATTCTATGTGCAAGCCTAAGGAGCAAGGAGGTATGAATCTTCTGAACCTTACCATCTGGAACAAAGTGTGGTTGATGAAATGTTTATGGAACCTTTGCTGTAAGAAGGATAATCTGTGGGTTAAATGGATCCATATGTATTATTTCAAAAATGAAGAGGTTATGAATGTGGAGATGAAACCACAACATTCATGGATAATGAAGGGAATTCTGAAGCAAAGGGATCATATAGGAGGGATTCAACATGAATGGGAGAAAGCTGTGAGGATGAAGTCTTACAAGGCTAGCAAGATTTATGAGTGTTTGATTGATGATGGAAGAAGAGTTCATTGGTATAAAATGATTCAATATAACAAGGCTAGGCCAAGGGCAGTTGTGTGCTTATGGATGACTTGCCTTGGTAGGCTAGCAACAAAAGACAGATTGATAAGATTCAATATGATCAATGAAAAAGTTTGTAGTATATGTAAAAAAGAGGATGAAACTTTAAATCATATTTTCTTTGAGTGTGAGCAAATGAAGGAGATTTGGGGGGAAGTATTGGAGTGGTTGGAAATTAGGCATGTTCCAAAGATGTGGAGTGAAGAAATAGTTTGGTTGATTAGAGGTACAAAAGGAAAAGGATGGAGGGCAGCAATCTTGAAAATTGCTATAGCGGAAACAATTTATCATTTGTGGAAATTTAGAAATGATATTGTATTTGGCAACAATGTGGATAGAAATAGTATAGTTACTAATATCATAGATAATGTGATATATAGAGGATGGGTAGATAAAAGAATTAGGAAAAACATAGTCAAATTCATGATGTAAGTGGTAGGATGGACCTTGGGTCTCCTTGATGTAATTGTTTTTTGAATTATAATATATTTCTTTGATTCAAAAAAAAAAAAAAAAAAAAAAAAAAAAAAAAAAAAAAATTAATTCATATAATTCTATCAATTAATTCATATCAATTAACCCAAATAATTCTATCAATTAATTCATCTAAATTAATTTATATAATTCTATGAATTAATTTATAAAAACAAATTATAACAAGAAAGTTAATTTTCTATTACAAAATAACTTTACATATCTACTAAAAAACTTGTGAAGTTACAAAAAACTTGTGAAGTTACAAATATACATTGATGCAAAGGTTGTCACTTTACTGCACTAAAAATCATGCATGTTTATAGAAGTAACAGTATGCAAGTATGTAGTGCAAACACATTAAATTATGTCATGCAAGAATAACACAAAATTAAATCCATCACAATGAAATAAAACAGACCTGCTAAAACTATAGTTTTCAAAACTCATCAAAACTAAATGTAATAAAATATATTAAAGTTAAATAAAGACAAATACAACCAAACAATAAAACTCACCTAAAACAATTCCTACATGATCATTCTAAATGATGGTATTAAGATCAATTGTTACTTAAAACAATCAGCACAAATTCTTTTTTCAATTCAGGAGTATCCATTAGTGAAAAAACAATCACATAGATTGTTGTTGTCTTTAGTAATAAGCATAGCTGCCCTCACAACATCTACCGCAGACAATCCTTCTATTTCTTTTAATATGGAGACAATTTAAAATATATATTATAAATTGATCAAAGTCAAAATAGTATGACATTTATTACCTTGCACCATTGACTATAAATCTCTTTTTCTACTACAATCATCTTCCGAGTATCATCCAATCCGAAACCACTAGCACTTGGACCCAACATGTCTCTAATTGCATAATATTGTGTTTTAAGACGTTTCACACTTGATTCAATATGTGGATTAACTTTTAATGTGCAATTTGGAAATTTGTTGTGAATAAATTTCTCTAATACTTTAGTATACCCAGGTTTGAATGAGCCTGCATCAGCCTTTCAACCATCGTCCACCAATTTCAACAATCCTTGCACTTACAATGCATCTTCTTCTGGAGTCCATTATCGCTTCGTGCTTTTTACATTTTGATTTTCAAAGGACATGTCCATCTATTCAACAACTCAACAAGTGTGTATATCAAAATTGATGTAAACATATAAATAAATTAAATCACATTGCAAATACATTATTTATATTAAAAACTCAAAGATTATAACTAAAATAGAAGTTTCAAATAAATCAAATTGTCTACTTATAGTTTCACCGGACCTAACAAATTGTCTTCTAATCATTCTATTCTTAACGTGATGTGCCAAAATGTGTAAAAACATGGCCACCAACTCCTCGACATACATATGTCGAGTAGGAAGTAGTCTACCGGTAGCTTTCAACATGTCACATAATTTATGGAAAGAAGTCATGTCCATCCTTGTATTCTCAATACACACTACGCCAAAAAAGTCTTTTAAGAGCGCACCTTAGACAACGCTTATTTAAAAAAGCGCTGCTATAAGTGAAAAATAAATAAAACACGGAAATTGTTCACAAAATATCTGAAAAAGCGTTGTCTAATGTGCCCTTTAGACAACGCTTTCTCAAAACGCTTTTAAAGGTATATCTTAGATAGCGTTTTCTCAAAAGCGTTGTCTAAGGTCTTATAATTTAAATAAAAAAAATCAAAAGCGATGTCTAAGGTCAACCTTAGACAGCGCTTTTCAAAAGCGCTTTTAAAGGTCGCCCTTAGACAGCGTTTTTCTCAAAAGTGTTGTCTAAGGTCTAATTAAATTAAAATATTACAATACAGTTTCTATTTTCATTCGTTTCTGATCTTTCTTCTCCCCCACAGCGAACGCGAAACCTAAACACGAAAAACCTCCATAAATGTTGATTTTTCTTCGTTCTTGTTGAAACCTTGTTGACTGAGTTCGTTTTCGTTCATTTTCGTTCTTGACTGAGTTCGTTTTTTGTTCTTGACTGAGTTTGTGAAGAATAGTGAAGAACAAATTTCGTTCTTGACTGAGTTTTTGAAGAATAGTGAAGAAGAAGAGGTACGTTGTTTTCGTTCTTGAGTTCTACATTGTTGTTCATTCTTCGTTATTGTTCTTCATTCTTCGTTATCGTTGTTGTAGTGTTTTGTTGTGGTTGAATGGACCTAGTTTGTATAGAATGTGTGTTTGACATTAGTTTGTGATGGTTTAAGAGTTAGGTTTAAGCCTTGGTTTGTGATAGTTTGTATAGAATGTATAACTGCAATTTGCGAAAACAATTTGTGATGGTTTAAGAGTTTAGGTTTAAGCCTTGGTTTGTGATAATATGTTATATAGTGCCACAAGAACACTGAAAGCCACAAATGGTTGTTCTCACTAAAATGCTAATAGGTCTACTCATGCATAGATTCCATTTGTCTTCAATTGCAATTGTTATGGGGTTGATTTCAATGGCATACTTTGTGAAAGGATTAATTACGGTGGAATAGATTGCTATTTTAGTTCTTATAGTGTTTTTGGGTAGGTTTAATGTGATTTGAGACTTTAGATCATCTCCAAACATCATGTAGCCTAGAACTGCAATAGTTCCATATATTATAGTGCTTATCACAAAGCAAATCAACTCAACCTGCAATTAGAGAAATGTCATATCAATAAAGAAAAATCAAGACAAAGTTATGAATTATTAACAGCTTCTAAGCCATAAATAGATAATTTAAGAGACTAAATATTTCAAAAGCTAGAATTAATAATTCAACATGATTACAATATTGTTCTAGTTAGTCACATATCACATGTAAGACACACATCATTAGTATTGTTCTATCCGAACAAAATATCTCAGAAGCTAGAATTAATAATTGCGCATGATTTAATTTTGTCACAAAATTTTCCATATATCTATCTGATATTGAATGAAGCTTGTTTGAGGCCAAAGATTGCATAGAAAACAAAATATGAGTCAAACATGACAACAAAATGTAGAAAACAAAATTTATTTTACATTTTCAATTGCTTTCATTATAATTTATATTTAATATCTTTGATTTCTTTATTACAGGTTAGATATGGCCACTAACGATGATCACCCCCATGATAATGATTCCACGCATGAAGGAGGTTATAAAAAGGTGTCTACGGAAGATGAGATTAGAAGAGGCATAACAGTGATGAGGAAAGTGATCCATGGTAGAGACCGATGCATCATTTTAGATGTGCATTGGAGCCCACTTGGGCAACTTATAGAACCTAACGATCATACCTTGACTAGTTTCATTGGTGCACTAGTAAGGAATGAGATTCCAATTACTTGTGATGATTGGAGAAAAAAGACTTGAAAGAATCCAAAGACAAAATTTGGACTGAGATAAAGGTACAATAATTATGTCTTTAATTATGCGAACTAATTATGTCTTTTAAATTACTTGTACTAATGCACACTGTGTATGTTTTTCTTAGAGGTGTTTCAATATCGAAGATGATAGAAGAGATTTTTGTGTTAAATTGGCTGGAAAGCTGCTAAGAGGGTTTAGAACATTTTTATCATCCAAGTATCTTAGGGATGAAGATGGTAATCATGTTGATGCGGAGCTTCCAAAGAAATATGAAAGTTTGATTTCACAAGAAGAATGAGATGTGTTTAAATCCAAAAGAAAAACCGCGGAATTTAAAAGAATAAGTGAAACAAATCGGGAAAGAGCATCAAGTCCCTCGTATCCATACAGAAAATGACGTGTCGGATATGGACGCTTAGAATAATATATGGTAAGTATCTATAAATTGAAATAATATATTTGTTCATAATGAGTTTAATTTGATCATATTATATGACTTAATGTGTAGTTGCAGAAGAAGAATAGTTCTGAAACATCTCTTCTTGCACATGTTTTATGGAAGGAAGCTCGTGTGGGCAAATCTGGAGATGCTAAAGAAGATGTTCTACAAGTATATGAGAAATGTGTAAGTAGAGCATTATTTCTTTAATTAAATCAAAACTTTATTAACAAATATTTGACAAGTATTCGATATTCATCTGATTTTCAGGAGGCGCTATCTCAGACTTTATCTCTAGATGATACTAGGAGCGTACTTAGTCGGGCATTAGATGTCCGTGAGTATCCGTGTCGTGTGAGGGGTAAGGGATTTAGGATCACTCCGACCTCCTTGAGTATTAAAAAAGGAAGGACTCTAAGTAATAAAGAACTTCATCAAAAATTGGAAGCACTGGAAGCTGAAGTTCGTGCATTTAGGAAAGAAAAAAAGGGTAGCTCTTCAGCATGTTTTAAAGATGGTTCAGACAAAGATAATATCAACTGTAACTTTCAACCGAACATTCCAGAGGTAATTATATATATTTTTATGAAATTGAACTATTAGCTTAAATTATGTAATTGACATATATACACATTAACAATTTCATATTTATTGGTTTTAAGGCATTTCCCATTGTAAGCTCTACTTATCGTCACCATATTATCGGATGGTTGACAAGGGAAAAGTGCATAACACTAGCGGAGAATTACTTCACACTAGATAGCTCCCTACTAGATGTTTGAAAGTCGCGGTTGATATTGCAGTAGAGCCGAATGCATTATTATCATATCCTGACGATGTTTTGGATGCAACAACGGTGGAACAAGCAATAGGTTTGTTTGTTGCATGGCCGACAAGCCTCATTAGCGTAGGATATGGGGTATGCTTAAAACCATTATGAACCTTTTTTAAACTTAATGTGTAGATTCAAAGTTTGTACGCGCATTTTACGTACATTTTGTACATGGTTATGTTAATTAGACTCCAACAAGATCCAAATCAAAAGATAAGGCTATTCCGCGGCATACCGAGTCCGTTGTTTAAAAAAAAATAGGTACATTACAATTATATAATATTTATGCATGAAAAATGTTAAATTCTTGATTTTATACTTCATCTAACTATTTATATGATATGTAGCTTCATGATAAGGAGGTTAGCAACGTCTCCACACAACAAAAAGGATGGTGCTAAGAAGACCGCGGCTAGAAAAAACCTACCTCCAAGTATAGGTCGTGCCTTCAGACATTTCTAGAGTTGACGGATATTCCGACCGGAGGTATTCGACTTATACATATGGAGGAAGGTATTTATTGCTTTGAATATGAATAATCAGTTGGTAATGAAGAATTTGTGCAAGTTTTTCGTCATGAAGAAATAGGTGTCAGTGTTGTCAATACATACGTGAGGTATATTCAGTCTACTTTGTTATATTAATTGAACAACTTATTTACTTTATTTTTCAAATGAATAGTCTAATGTTAATGATGTTTTTATTTAAGGTTTTTGTATGACAAAGTGATGCGCCCAAGTGGATTGGACGAAAGATTTGGATTCTTAAGCCCCGCATCCGTCAACTTAGTTTTAATCTTAAGTAAACCAGATGACGTGATGGTGTATGTTCGCAACCTCTTCATGTCCAACAAAGATACAAAAAAGTTGTTCTTTTTACCGTTTAATATCGGGTTAGATTTTCATTATAAATTCATCTATTATAATTATTTTGTATTTTGACGTCATGTAGAAAGTTTTCATATAACATTTGTTTAATCTTACAGTGGACATTGGTTGTTGGTTGCAATTAATCCTATCAGAGAAATTATTTATTATCTTGACTCGTTAGGAAATGATTGGACAACATACCCGGATATGAAGAACATGATTGACGCGTAAGTGAGATTGTTCTAAATATTCTTGTGTGTATTTATTTATTTATGTGAATTGTTATAAATTTTCATTTATATTTTATTAGCATTATACAAGCTTATCGAGCCCAACTAGATATCCAAGTATCAAATAGGAGAGCCAACATCATTACATGGATAAAAGTGGCGGTATATTATTAATTATCACATTTTTTATTATATTAGTAATTATCACATTCTTTTCATGTGTAGTGTCCTCTGCAACGTAATGATATAGATTACGGATATTTCATGTTGAGGTTTTTGAGAGAAACTCTTTCTTTGGGTCGATTAGAGATTTCATTTGATGTATGTATTTCTAACTTATGAGTTATTTTAATATTTAGCATATTTCTCATATAATTAAATAGTTGAAACTAAATCAAACTATGTTATATTATTATGTAGTACTTTGATGAATTCAAGTGTTCATATTATTCAAAAGATCATTCGGAAGAAATTAAAGAGGAATGGTGTCAATTCATTATGGAGCTCGGAATGTTATAAGGTATATTGTACTCTTACTTTAATTGATGAAAATTTTGAGTATGTGTATAGACATATTGATTATGACTTGTTTTAATTGATCAATTACAATATTTTTGTGTTGTTTCAGGTTATAGTATATATAGTTGCAATTGGATAAAAATGTATAGCTCAGAGTGTTATCATCATTTGTGTTTATGTAGATTTCATTTGAAACAAAATGTATATAAGAGATTTAATGATTTGTAAAACCTATATTTTATATTTAAATTGGTTCGTAAATTGGCACGATTGTATGAATTGTTTCGTAGATATTGGTGATTGAAAATCCGATTATTTTGTATCTATAAATCGGTGCATAAATTGGTAGGTTTAAATAGAATAATTTGGTGCAAATTATGGATTGGAAAACAGGTACAAATTCTGGTTTAAAAACCAAGTGAAAAAATGGATAAAAACAGATGCCTATAATTTGGCAACTTTAGACAGCGCTTTTTAAAGGAAAATATTTTAAAATTTTTGTGTACCTTAGATAGCGCTCTAAAAAAAAAGCGATGTCTAATGTGGGGTTTAGAAAGCGCTTTCATTAAAAGCGCTGTCTAAGGTGGGGTTTAGACAACGCTTTTAGTGAAAGCGTTGTCTAAGGTATACCATTAAAAAAAAACATTGTCTAAGGTATATAAAAAAAGGCAAAAAGCGATGTGTCGCTCCCGGGATTTTCATCCTAGTACAAACGCGAAAGTGGCGCGGAAAGGTTAGAGTCGCCAGCCAGACATTTTTATCCCGAATGAATGGGAAAGGTAATGTTGCACAAACCTGAGGAAGAAGGAAAGGACAAGGTCCTGCGAACCAAAGATCTGAACTCGGGAGTCGGTTACGAACTGGGAAGGTATTAGCACCCCAGATCGTCCGTCGTACCCGACGGGATCCACGCTTGCTTGTTTGTTTCAAAGGGTGAGAAAATAGGATGCTGCTGAATAAGAACTGCTAACTGGAATGGAAATGAGATGAGAAAGGAATTGGAAAATGAAAAGAAATAATGGGGAAATGTAGGGAAAATAAAGAATGTGCTCGAATGGGCCCTACCCCACTGCCTACGTACCTCATCAGGATAATGAGGATCAGAGACGCCGTAGTTCCCCTAACTAGGGGTAAAAAGGAAATTGCTTGTGAATTAAAGCTTGAACTGCCTATGCCATTGCTCAGGTGTTGCAGACTCGGACGACGAGTGCGTAACCGTCTTGCAAAGTGACAGGTAGGAGCAAGTTCGCGGACGGAGCGAATGAGATGAGAAAAGAATTCCCGAAGGAAAGACGCTTATTGTTTGTTTGATGTTTTTTATGAAGCTTTTATTTGTGAACGTTTGCATAGGTAAGTGTACCTAAGTCTTACTCAATGGGATGTGTACATCTCACATCATCCCGAAATGGAATGCGTAAGAGGCACACCTATCTATGGAGGAAATCCCCAAAGCTAGTCCCCTAAGTGAAGGCTCAAGCACACTAACTTATTATCATTATTAAGTGTTTTTGTGGTTTTTTAGTCAAGAAGTGTTTTTTAGCTTTTCTTTGTGAGGTACTCATGTTAAGACCTATCCACCACGAGTGATGACTCACACCTCGCCCCGAAATGGAACGCATGTGAGCATCTCATAGCAAAGTCTCATGTCACAAGAGAGTACTCAACCTTTATTAAATGAATTAAAATTAAGTTTGAAGATGAGAAGAGAGAGAGCACCAAAGGATCTCAAAGGGAAAATTCTAAAGGGGAACTAAAATAATCCTAAGTATTCACATGCATGGATATCCTAAAGGTTAGTGAGGTTTCTATCCTAATGAAGAAGAGAAGAAGAAGATAGAAGAAGGGATGAGAAAGGCCTAGGCCCAACAAAAGAGAGTTAGTTCACATAAACATAAAAGGAAGAGGTAAGAATTAGAGATGTGGAACTCAATTCCCACATCTCACACTTACCATAGCCCCTGCAAGGTTAGCATGCACAAGTGAACAAAAATGAACAAATTAACATAACATCATCCAACAATCAGAAGTGAAATGAAGTAAACAAATGCTTAATGCTAATTCAACTCAAAGAAATGAAAATGAGAAGCTTATGACTTAAAATGAAGCAACATGAATACATATGGAAACAAATGCGCACTTGTGAAATATGTAATACAAAACACACAAAATACAAACACCAAGTTCAAAACTAGAATCAAAATGATATAAAGAATGGCCTAAGAGGCCAGAAAGATGAAGAGAAGTCATACAATACCAAACTATATCAAAATAAAAGCAATGGAACCAAAAGATGTAATTTAAACCCTTAAAGAAACAAATGACTTGAATAAGAAGCAAACTCAAAAATTTATAAGAACCAAGACCTATCCTAGGACCAGGAAGGTACCCATACCCCAAAGGAACCCCAAATGAGAATAAGAAGTTGGCACAAGTGCCCTTCTAGGCTTATAAGAAATCTAATGAACCAAAAGAAGCAAAATGGGACAAGGTGAGAACAAAAATCCACAAATAATCAACCAGCCATCTAAAAATTCTACAACTGGAACCAAATGATCTTAAAACACATTATATCAACTTGACAAAAGGACTTGCAAAAATTCAGAAAGGAACTAGGTTAAATGGAGGCACAAACACAAGTTAGGACAGAAAACTTACATCACAAGATAACAGACCAACACTCAAGAAATAATTTCCTAAAAATTCTGAGAAAAATCACATGAAAACTAGAAGATCTTAGAAACACAATTCAAAAAGAATGGGATCAAAACTCCAAATATTGAAGTCTATAGAAAATCAACAAGACAGGCTGGTCAAGAAATGAAGCAAATGAAGCTATGTACATTGGTGATTTAATTCTGGCACGCCAATCAATGAAAAAAATAAAATAAAAATGTTACAAAATTTTAAAGACACAAAGGAACATCCATGATTTATTTGGGAATTTTTAGATGAATATTTCTATTTTATACGAATTAAAACCAAACTGAAATAAAAGAGAAATTAAATTGAGAAAGAAAATAGAAGAAAATAAGAAGGAGGTACATGCAGTAAGTGTTTTAAATGGAAATGGCTGGGCCTGAAAAGCATTGGGGTGTGAAAATCATTCTAATATGGGCCCAGATCTAAACACACAAAACAATCTTTTTAAACATCTTTTATTCTCTAAACAAATATCATTATACTAAATAACCTTTAGATTTCTAACAATTATTAACTAACTAAACCTAAGCAATATTCTAAACAATTTATTAACTAATTTTTATCTTTTCATATTTCTAAACAAAATTATCCAAACTAATTCTTTTATGTTTCTAAACAAAATTATCTACACATTATTCAACTAATTAATATTTTACAATATATTCTAAACAATTATTATCTAATTAACCTAAACAATATTCTAATCAATTATTTCTAGTTTCTAAACCACTATTATCCTAAACAAACATCTAAACAAATATCAACTAAATTCCATTATATTTTCTAAACAATGATTAAACTAATCTATCCTATTATATTAAAATTCCTAAAGCTTATTCAAAATCCCAAACATTTTACATTAACTAAACAATATTAGATTAACTAAAACTATTATTTTCTAAACTTTTATTTAGTGAAACTCTTTGTATTCCTAAGTAGTTATCTAAACATTATACTAATTAATTCTATTATATTCCCAAACAATGCATCAACTTAACTAAACAACATTCTAATCACTTATTTTCTAAACAATTTTCTAAACAATTAAACTCTTAAATTCTATTATATTTTCTAAACAATTATCCAACAATTATCAACTAATTAATCTATTCTATTTTCTAAACAATTATTCTTTCTAAACATAATTAACTAAATGAACTCTTCATATTTCCTAAAAATTGTTAACTAATCAAACATTATATTAAATTTCTAAACCATTACTATCCTAATTAATTTTTTATATTTTCTGAACTTTCATTAACTAATTAACATTTTCATAGTTTCTAAACAATCTATTATCTAATTAAACCTTTTATAGTTTCTAAACAATTATTATGCTAGTCAAACTCTTTATATTTTCTAAACCATTATTATACTAAATATTTACTTAATTACTCTTTATATTCCTAAACCATTTATTCCCTAAACATTATTATTAGTACTATATTTTTTATATTTTTTAACAGTTTTTCCCTAAACAACATTATATACTAAATTCCAACATATTTTCTAAACAAAAATTAGACTAAACATATTATATTCTCTAAACAATTTTCTAAAACCATATTAATCTCTAACACTATATTACATTTCTAACTATTATTCTATACAAATATTGATTAATCCTAAAACAATTATATTCTAAACTATTATTCTATACAAATCTTGATTAATCCTAAAACAATTATATTCTAAACTATTCTAACAATTATTTCTAAACAATTCTAACTAATCAAATTCTAAACAATTATTACTAATCTAATTTTAAACAACCATTATCCTCATTAACTTTTTTCCATTTCCTAACAATTATCATTAACTATCCATTATTCCACTAATTAATTCTTTATTCCCTAATATCTTTTTTCTAAACATTATATTTCCTAATTAATTACTTAAACTTTATGAACTTCTATCTAAACAAATAGCAAACTAAACATGATTCCATGAATAAACAAAGAAAACAACAATCAGTGCTTGCCTCTACCCCTCTCAAACTCGCCTCCCCCTTCTCTGAAACCCTAGAAAAATCCCCGCCGCCGCCGAATCCTCCATGTCCATCCCCTTCTTCAGCCGCCTCCAGCCTCATTCTCACCTTCTTCTTCGTACCTAGCCGCCGCCGTAACACCAACCCTAACCAACAATCTCCTTCTCCATTCGCCGCGCCTCTCAGCCTCACCGCCGCCATCTCACAAGGTTCATCGCAAACAACCTCCTCAAACCGAACTCTCCCTCAGCCTCGCCGGAGTATCGCCAGTCACTCACCGCCGGCCTCTGTTCATCACCTCTCAACCTTTCCCAGCTATAACCCTCCTCCGCCTCACCGTGTCTACCTCCGCCAACCTCCAAACAACAGCAATAACAAACTCCATCTCCCTCTCGATTCAAAACAGTCCCTAGCCTATACTTCTTCTAGCCTACACATAATTTCAACTACGGCATCAATATACGCACGGCTCCTACTTCGGTTTACGCCACACTTCCAGATTCGAACGAATCGACACTCAAAGACGCGACTCGCAGGCAAAAATCAAGTACCACAAACTCACGACGCAACAAGCTCACAACACGGCTAGCACTCAGAATCGTATTAAGACAAAGCCAATGGTTCAGAAAACGTACCGGTAATGCGACGATGCGGCGAACCAAACAGAAATCAGTCTCGGCGCGGTAACGCTTTTCTTTCAACTTTTGTCTCTGATTCAATCTTCCTTCTCTTTTCGCAAATCCTACTTGCTTCTGTTTATTCTGGATTGTCGTGTTGGATCAAACTTGCAGGCCTTGACGATGCTGCGACGAATTCAACAGCTTGAGGTGATTGAATCGATTAGAGCTATTGGAGCAGAATGCTAGCTATGCACTTGATTCGAAGAACAAAGCCAAATCCACAGTATTGATGAAGGTGATGCGAATGGAATCGATGAAGGTTATGCTCTTGACTGAGTTTGGAAGAGCAATTCGAATCTTGTGTGGAGAAGCTTGAAGAGAATTGATGCAAATCATGAAGGATTGGCTGAATTCTATGGAGAAAATTGATGAAGATTGAAGAACTGATTCAAGATCCAGAGAATGCTCTCAGATTTCAGAGGCTTGGTTGGAGAGAGATTGGTGAGAGATCCTCCAATTCTGTTATCTGCACTCTGTTTTCTGGTTAGGGTGAGAGTCTCATTCTGTTAGAGATTTTGTTAGAAAATTGGTGAGAGAGATTCTGTTAGGATTAAAATTTGTAATTCTGTTATTCTGTTGTGATGAGAGTTGTTCCTTCTATTTTGGTGTAAAGAATTCCATTCTGTTATTCTGTTGTATTCTCCCTGTTATGATATTGAATGAGGATCGAAAAATAATATATGGATCAAGTTGAAATCTACTTCTTTCTGTTATTGTGAGATACCAATTTTGTTACAACAAACTTTTTTTTCTCTTTTTTTTTATTAAATTTTATTTTGTGGTGATTTTTGAAGAACAATATAATCGTCATAACAAGCTTTTCCTCTTCTGAACTGTGCTGAGTATGGTAGCAATTATCGTGTGTGCGAGAATCCTGTGGTGTGCTGGCTTGACAAAAGGTTGGCTGGCTGTGTTTGCTTAACACGTGCGTGTGGGAAAGCTTGTTTTTCTAACTGCCTTTGTTTGCGTACGGGAGGCCTTGTTGTGTGAATTGAAAGCTTGCTATTTTGAGTTTCGCGGCTGAATGTTGTTTGTTGTGTGGGCCAACTCGAGGTGTTATGAAGTCGTGTGGGATGTGTGTGACAAGGGAGCCTGATGCTTGGGTTTGATGCAGGAAATGTTCCTTTTTTTTTTTTTTGTAATTGTTATGTAAAAACTAAAAGATCTTAAAAAAAATAATAATAATAAAAAAAAATATATATAGTATTAGAAATGTTATGGGCTTAATGGGCTTATGGTGTATTTCATGTGGTATTAAAAAGTGGAAATGATTAGAAAATAAGTAAAAATATATGATGAATTTGGAAATGATATTTGGAAATTGGATGGATATTAAATAAAAAGGAAAAATAAATGGATTATGGATATTGAAAAATTAAATGGTTTAATCGGAAAACGGATGATGGGTATATTTTGTAAATGGATGATAATGGATAATCGAGAAAAATGGAAGAAGAGAGAAAAAAATGATTATTCAATAATAATGGATAATAGAAATTGGAACAAAAAGGTTTGAATGAAATAAAAAGGATAATGGATATTTGGGAAGTGGAGAAAAAGTCGAAAATGAGTTATAAGACAGTTATTGGATATTTTCGTAAAATGGATATGGAATTTGGTTTTCAAACCCACAACAAATCTCTGATTTTTTCCGCAAGCCTCTGAACACAACCAATCACAGACCCACTGAACAACCCAAATAAATCGCAACTTGCCAATTGAAAACTGTCTGATTATGGTCTGATAGACCGAATTCATACTGAGGAAAATAAATCCTCAGATGAATCGTTGATGAACTGATAAACACTGAAGATTCAAGCCACAACACACTGTCTGATAACTGATGAACGAACCAAACTTTGCACAGAAAACAACTGTCACACCAACCAACTTTGTACTTTGAAAACGCATTGCCTGATAAATGAATTACTTTCGCACACAACACAATTCAACACCGAATTCGCACTGTTTTAAGAAGTAACCCCTGAAACATGAAAACTCAACAACTGAACTAATTTCCTGACAATTTGTACCAGATTAGGTCAAGCGTCCGTTTGCCTCAGACTACCGCACTGTAATCACTGTCAGCATATGCTATGCTTCCACAATGAATGTTATGCTTCATTTTTCTATGCTAATGATGCTACGTAAAACTACGACAATGATATGAATATGATGAACATGATGCGATATGATGCTTAAAAACAAGAGGGCAAATTTGGGGTGTTACAGCTGCCCCTATTCAATCAACTGTTAATCTGAAAAGGGTGAGAGCAACGGCTATCAGACATTCGAGATAAACTGTGATTGAATACCAAGAAGACCTGAAATTTGCACTCTGACGAAGAATGCAACACTGGGAAATAAACCCAACCAGATGACGCTCTGGGGATAAGAAGGAGAGAAAAAGCAGACAAGCTTCTTCCAAGTTGAAACTGATATCTGGAATACTATCATGTTGACAGACGAGTCTTCGAATGACCTGCGACGCCAGGTGCAGAGAGCGGTCGAGCCCTTAAGGATCTTCAAAGTAGCCTGAGATAGACGAATCTCCTTCACTAATCCTTACGCAGATAAGTGGAATAAGACGGACGAGTCTTCTTCGGATAACCCTTACGCAGGCTCCGGGAATGCACATAAGTCTGTGGGATAGACATGCAATCAAGGTAGACGAACCTTCTTCATATATTATCCGCGGATATATGGTATAAGACAGACGAGTCTTCTTAAAAAACCTGTTACGCCAGGTGCAGCATCAACAATAATTGGTGCCTGAGACAGACGAGCCTCCTTCGGATTTACCTGTTACGCCAGGACCGGTAATCATTTCGACATTTAATTCCCACTGTCAGGATTCGAAACCTCTTCAATACAGACGAGTATTGGATGATCATCAAGATAACACAGACGAGTATTATAGGTCAATGATACAGACGAGTATCAAACGATGATCTGAGAAACACAGACGAGTGTCTCAGGCAATGATACAGACGAGTATCAGCCACTGGTATAGACGAATACCAGAAATTCAAACACAGACGAACATTTGAAGTAGTCACAGAAATATCAGGATAAGCAGCAACTCTTCACATACAGATGTAAGCTAGCACAGACGAGTGATGGGGATGATACAGACGAGTATCCAAGCAAAGCAGACGAGCTTCAGAACACAAATGACTTCTGGGGGATAAAAGCAGACGAGCTTCAAACAAACACATACGAGTGCTGGACAGTTGCAGACGAGCAACAACAAAGAATACATATCAAGGCACAGACGAGTGCTGAGGAGTTGCAGACGAGCAACTATCATAACCAAACACAGACGAGTGCTGGATAGTTGCAGACGAGCAACTATCATAACCAAACACAGACGAGTGCTGGACAGTTGCAGACGAGCAACCATGGAGGATACATGTCGAGGAATAGACGAGTGTTGAAAATCAACAGCAAAATAATACATCTCCAAGCACAGACGAGTACTGGAATTTGCAGACGAGCAATCACCAACTGATATAACCAAACACAAACGAGTGTTTGGAATCGCGAACGAGCAGAATCAAAGTAATCATAAACCACCGCTGGGGAAAGCAAACGAGCAATACCACAGAGCTAACACAGACGAGTGTTGAAAGATGCAGACGAGCAACAATAAAGCAGTAATATGTCCTTGCTGGGGAAAAACCTGCTTAGGGATAACACAAACGAGTGTTGACAAACACAGACGAGCGGTAGACAAATGTCTGATTGGCAGCAAGAGATACAACTCTACAGGGGAAGACAAGTCAAGAGGTCTGGACACTCAACTCTGACTGAGGTGATGAATACATGGCTGTATCATCAAATACCCAAAAGTATGGCAACTTGGCTGAGAAATATTTCACGGACGGAGGTGAAAATCAAATATGAACTCTGTGGGGACCGGATCATCTTCAGACTTGGCTGGGGAATCAAAGGCATGGCACCGCTGAGGGAGCAAACTGCTGGGGAGGAATGACACCCCTTATACTGCTGAGAATTGCCCCTGTCTGAAGGGAAACTTCTGCTTGGGGATGATACCCACCTTCTGCTATCTTGCTGGGAGAAATTTCAGCTTCCACTTTACTGGGGATGATAGATAATGTCAATGATAAAGCTTCCCGCTGAAGATAAGAGATCAAGTTGCCACTTGCTGGGATAAGAGATAAATCCTCTCATGTTGGGAATGAGAGATGTAAGGCTTCTCATGTTGGGGATGAGAGACGATGATATCTTTCTGCTCAAGAAGTAACCTTCCATTTTTCGCACTACTGGAGAAGGAATTGTCTAATGAGACTTGCTAAGGAATTCTGATCAATGAAGTCCGCTGACGAAACAACTCTTGAAGTACTGTGCCGACAATGGCTTTTCCCCCCAGCCCTGGGTGGATAGGTCGCCAACTAATCATGAGTGAACAATGGTTCTTTGAAATTTTCAACTCACCTTAGATTAAGGTCCATCGGAAGAAAATGTCTCAAGAGGATTTCACAGAAAACATGACATACGAAATGCCTCAGTGTCTTCAAACTCTTGGAGAGATTCGTCGGATCTCGAAATAACTGCCCCAGACTGCATGGTCTATGAAAGAAATTTGCCTCACGAGGATTAATGAAAAACCTCATATCACCGTGAAATATTATGCCCCAGTATTTTGACCTTTGGATAGGTGCTTTGGATTTACCGTCTTCGGGAGAAAGTACTTCTCATGCTCTTAGGATGGCCTGCCCCGGTACAAGTCTTGAAGTGATCACCCCTGAATGACTATGTTTTGAAGAAAACACCCATGCCAATTGTTCTTTGAGAGATTGGATCTCGAAGTAATTGCCCCAGTTTGGTTGAAATTTGAATACATGCCTCAGACTAATGGCTCTTTGAGAGATTTGAATCTCGAAGTGATTGCCCCAGCTTGGTTGAACTTTGAAGAGATTGCTCGACATGATTTCCCCAGATTAGTTGGCTCTTACCACGACTGTTGGGAAAGTCCCTACTCAATGGAGTTTTCTTGAAAAGTGCACCTCTATAGATTGTCCTTCGGAAGTTTCAGACTTCTCAACTTGGCAAGATTAAGCTTCTGGACTAAGATTCCATATGTAAACTTTTATGATGCCAAACAAATGTATGTAAGCAGAAAATGTTTATTTTAAGAATGAAAATTCTAATGCAACACACATGTTAATCTTGAAGTTTTACTGTAAAAAGATGTCGCCAACCTTTGTGAGTGAATCACTGGTAAAATACGACATTGGTTTTTGATGAATGAAAGCATGCACATGCAACACCAACAAAGAACTTTTAGCACAACTCATAGGAGTCAGGAACGCGATCTTGTGGTAGTACGCTCTCAAGATAACCCTGTTTCAGTTAGGACTTTTGAGGGTTGTATCGTGGTCTGGTTCACGGTTATAAAAATAAAGGATATAGGCTCGAAGTTTATTTGTGCCCACCCATCTTCGTGATGTTCTCCATTCCTATGTTCAGCTAGCTTTCACAAGCGCTCACTTCTCAAAAAGGGTTTTGTGATGGTTGAGGAACCAATTACACTAACGGTTTAAGCACCAATCAAGTTGTTGTTTGGAGTCAGTCATCCCTTTGTCTTTCGTGTCTGTATCACACGACTTTTTTCTTGTTCAAGGATCTTTCTTGTGTAATCCTTTTCGTCTTTCACTTTTGCATTATTTTGCTTATCCCTAACTTTTGCCTGGACTGATTCTTGTGAATCTTTGATTGTGAAGTCCAGCGGGATGCCCTAATTTTTGCCTAAGTCGCTTGTTTTCAAGTTTCGACTTAGCGGGCTTTCTCATTCATCATTTTTTCAATTCTTTTTTTTTTTGAACAAATCATGTGACATTGTTTGTCTTGATTGCTTTGAAAGGGTCGTGACTGCCTCATTCTCTGGTCAATGATTAATAACCAATGTGGTTTCCGGTCTTTGGACTCTTTATTGGGATAACCATTGTGGTTTCTGGTCTTTGGACCTCTTGATTTGGTACAACCAGAGGTAATGGATCCTCAGATGTACACTCCTTTTTGAAATTTAAACGCTCGGTCAAACTAATTGATGCCTACCCTGCCCCTGGGTTAAATGCAAGGTTTTTTTTTCATGCGAAAAGAAACTCCTACTTCAAGGCTCAAATGGGTTGGCGAGGGTCTATCTCCCTTATATCTCCGGTGTTTAGGATTTGAAACAATGCCTGTACATCATCAACATGGTCTTTCTCAAAAGCACACAATTAGAGATTTTTGCGTTTTCATTTCGTCATCCTCCTTAATAGAGTTTAAACACAATAGTTGGTATTGCAATGCACATACACAAAATCATGAGTGAATACGAATGGATTACTTCAAGAAAAACATGTGCATTTTATTATGGCTATCATTAAAAAACAAATAAGTTTCATGCATGCATACAAATGTTTAAACAAACAATATAAACTACAAATGAAAATGCAGTAAAGAAGCTAAACATTGCCGTCATTGAGGAGACTTGACTCCGTCTGGACTTATCGCTTCTGAAGATGCCCTTACAAACTGAGAGGTTAATTTGATGAGGAGACTTCAATATCTGGGCAAAATTTCTGGCATGATGACCTTTGCATCTTGTACTTGAACACCTCACAGTTGTCAATGGTATGCCCAAATGCCCCTGAGTGGTACTTGCATCTAGCATTCACATCGTGGTCTCCATTATTGAGGAGGCCTAACTCCGTCTGGATTTATTGCTTTTGGAGGATTTCAGCAGTCAGCAGTCTGGATGTTCAATCTATTACTGATTCGGTGCCATATTCCTACGTTTACTTGGTGTGAACACAATAGTCTCGGAGTCAATCAAATTCGCGACCTTGTATTTACCTTTGTCTCTGAAAAACTTGAAATCTTCAATTAAATGGCCAGGTGCCCCAGAATGATAATCATACTTGGAATTGAAACCCTAAGGGAAGCTTTATCGGAGATGATCCTGATGCGGCTAGCTCAACCAATTTGAATCTGAGCAAATGAGGAAACTTGTTGCGCGTACGACCTCGGAATATGATCAAACTTCTTCTCAAGCTGTTATGGACTTTACCTTATGCTCTGCCCCTAGGAATCTCTTGGAAAGTTGAAATTGGATGCCGACAAATGACATCTGGAGGGAAGAGCTTGATAAGTGAAGTTGATAAATAAGGTTGCTCGGAAAGATCTCATGTGATCTCCTGCCTACGTATCTCCATTGACCAATGGAGAATCAGAGCAGCGTAGTTCCCCTCAATAGGGATGAAAATAGCTTTGTTCAGAATTTCCATAACCAAGCTCATCTGAGTCTTCATCTGGTTGACTTCCTGTTTCAGCAGTTTCTGGTTTTGAAATAAAGCTTATACCTCTGCCCTGAATGGCCTCAGCTGGGTCTTCCTTCGATTACCTCCGCCCGGAGTTACTTCAAATATATACCTTGATGATTGTGATTCAAGTTGTCCATTTTGATGAGAAATCAAGTCAGCAAAAGAATTTGTCTCTGAACACCTGTCAAGAATGCAAGGATGTATGTAAATGCCATGTTCAATTATTTATGAGGAATCTATCTGCTTTAATTCAAGTTTTGATACAGAAAAATCCAACAACATGATTCAGATATGTGATCCTCGGAAATAACTGAACATGTATGCAGAAATGCTATGATGTCATGTATGCAACAGACGTGTGATCAATGGTGTGATGTTGGTGTTGAGCAGTGAACCAACTGTTTGTATAGAACCCCAATAACGGCACCATCTCTGTATAGAACCATATAACTGAGAACCCAATAACTGTAGAACTGGATCACATAATAGAATAGTCACTGATGGTGTTGAAGTTGAACAACGAGCCAAGTGTCTGTGGAGAGTCATAATAACAGTCACAATATCAGGGTCACCATGGTAATCACAGTAACAATCTCTCTGAATAGAAATCCCGGATCTTAGAATCAAAGAACCATAGAACACTGAACAATACTGGCAAAGTGGGTATGTTGAAGTTTAGGGTTCCTGCACACCTGTAAACACCCCCAATCTCACGGGTAAAAAGGCTCCGGGTCAGACATCACAGACTCTCAAAGCCGAATAGCAATAATACTGTCACCATTTCCGAGAATTGGCTCATGACCAAATCAGGGAATCGGTTTGGCATTATATACTACGCAGGGAGGCCTCAGCTGAGTCCGGGAAACAAGGTCATCCTATGCGATCCCCAGGTAGGCCCTCGGATGCGAATGGGTTTGCCACAAAATGTGGGTTGCCACTGTCATCACTAAAGAGGGATGTTTCCACAAGGTTCTCAATGATCGGTCCCCAGATGCACATAACTATCAAGGTCCTATCCCGAAGTGGAGGAAATCCCCACACAAGATATTTCCAAGACGGTCGCACTCTGGGCGTGAAACACATCGCCACTCATCATGTCACATGCGAGTACAATATGTCCACTCTAATCCTAGGGTGCACTCAAGCCGGGTATTTGGCTTATCTCACAGTAACTCCCACCCCACAGAAAAAATGAAAACCAGCACAGCCAGACAGTCCAGTATAATATGATGCATGGAAAATAAAATACTGAAAGCGGTAAATAAATGCGGTAAAGTAAAGCTATAAATAAAAGCTGTAATAGAAAACAATAAAGCTAAACTAAAACACACAGCAACAAACAGATAAACACCCAAAGAAACAAAACCAAACAGGCGCTAGGATTGACTCTACAAGGGAAACCGGAAGAATCAGGTTATGTCCCCAGCAGAGTCGCCAGCTGTCGCTCCCGGGATTTTCATCCTAGTACAAACGCGAAAGTGGCGCGGAAAGGTTAGAGTCGCCAGCCAGACATTTTTATCCCGAATGAATGGGAAAGGTAATGTTGCACAAACCTGAGGAAGAAGGAAAGGACAAGGTCCTGCGAACCAAAGATCTGAACTCGGGAGTCGGTTACGAACTGGGAAGGTATTAGCACCCCAGATCGTCCGTCGTACCCGACGGGATCCATGCTTGCTTGTTTGTTTCAAAGGGTGAGAAAATAGGATGTTGCTGAATAAGAACTGCTAACTGGAATGGAAATGAGATGAGAAAGGAATTGGAAAATGAAAAGAAATAATGGGGAAATGTAGGGAAAATAAAGAATGTGCTCGAATGGGCCCTACCCCACTGCCTACGTACCTCATCAGGATAATGAGGATCAGAGACGCCGTAGTTCCCCTAACTAGGGGTAAAAAGGAAATTGCTTGTGAATTAAAGCTTGAACTGCCTATGCCATTGCTCAGGTGTTGCAGACTCGGACGACGAGTGCGTAACCGTCTTGCAAAGTGACAGGTAGGAGCAAGTTCGCGGACGGAGCGAATGAGATGAGAAAAGAATTCCCGAAGGAAAGACGCTTATTGTTTGTTTGATGTTTTTTATGAAGCTTTTATTTGTGAACGTTTGCATAGGTAAGTGTACCTAAGTCTTACTCAATGGGATGTGTACATCTCACATCATCCCGAAATGGAATGCGCAAGAGGCACACCTATCTATGGAGGAAATCCCCAAAGCTAGTCCCCTAAGTGAAGGCTCAAGCACACTAACCTATTATCATTATTAAGTGTTTTTGTGGTTTTTTAGTCAAGAAGTGTTTTTTAGCTTTTCTTTGTGAGGTACTCATGTTAAGACCTATCCACCACGAGTGATGACTCACACCTCGCCCCGAAATGGAACGCATGTGAGCATCTCATAGCAAAGTCTCATGTCACAAGAGAGTACTCAACCTTTATTAAATGAATTAAAATTAAGTTTGAAGATGATAAGAGAGAGAGCACCAAAGGATCTCAAAGGGAAAATTCTAAAGGGGAACTAAAATAATCCTAAGTATTCACATGCATGGATATCCTAAAGGTTAGTGAGGTTTCTATCCTAATGAAGAAGAGAAGAAGAAGATAGAAGAAGGGATGAGAAAGGCCTAGGCCCAACAAAAGAGAGTTAGTTCACATAAACATAAAAGGAAGAGGTAAGAATTAGAGATGTGGAACTCAATTCCCACATCTCACACTTACCATAGCCCCTGCAAGGTTAGCATGCACAAGTGAACAAAAATGAACAAATTAACATAACATCATCCAACAATCAGAAGTGAAATGAAGTAAACAAATGCTTAATGCTAATTCAACTCAAAGAAATGAAAATGAGAAGCTTATGACTTAAAATGAAGCAACATGAATACATATGGAAACAAATGTGCACTTGTGAAATATGTAATACAAAACACACAAAATACAAACACCAAGTTCAAAACTAGAATCAAAATGATATAAAGAATGGCCTAAGAGGCCAGAAAGATGAAGAGAAGTCATACAATACCAAACTATATCAAAATAAAAGCAATGGAACCAAAAGATGGAATTTAAACCCTTAAAGAAACAAATGACTTGAATAAGAAGCAAACTCAAAAATTTATAAGAACCAAGACCTATCCTAGGACCAGGAAAGTACCCATACCCCAAAGGAACCCCAAATGAGAAGAAGAAGTTGGCACAAGTGCCCTTCTAGGCTTATAAGAAATCTAATGAACCAAAAGAAGCAAAATGGGACAAGGTGAGAACAAAAATCCACAAATAATCAACCAGCCATCTAAAAATTCTACAACTGGAACCAAATGATCTTAAAACACATTATATCAACTTGACAAAAGGACTTGCAAAAATTCAGAAAGGAACTAGGTTAAATGGAGGCACAAACACAAGTTAGGACAGAAAACTTACATCACAAGATAACAGACCAACACTCAAGAAATAATTTCCTAAAAATTCTGAGAAAAATCACATGAAAACTAGAAGATCTTAGAAACACAATGCAAAAAGAATGGGATCAAAACTCCAAATATTGAAGTCTATAGAAAATCAACAAGACAGGCTGGTCAAGAAATGAAGCAAATGAAGCTATGTACATTGGTGATTTAATTCTGGCACGCCAATCAATGAAAAAAATAAAATAAAAATGTTACAAAATTTTAAAGACACAAAGGAACATCCATGATTTATTTGGGAATTTTTAGATGAATATTTCTATTTTATACGAATTAAAACCAAACTGAAATAAAAGAGAAATTAAATTGAGAAAGAAAATAGAAGAAAATAAGAAGGAGGTACATGCAGTAAGTGTTTTAAATGGAAATGGCTGGGCCTGAAAAGCATTGGGGTGTGAAAATCATTCTAATATGGGCCCAGATCTAAACACACAAAACAATCTTTTTAAACATCTTTTATTCTCTAAACAAATATCATTATACTAAATAACCTTTAGATTTCTAACAATTATTAACTAACTAAACCTAAGCAATATTCTAAACAACTTATTAACTAATTTTTATCTTTTCATATTTCTAAACAAAATTATCCAAACTAATTCTTTTATGTTTCTAAACAAAATTATCTACACATTATTCAACTAATTAATATTTTACAATATATTCTAAACAATTATTATCTAATTAACCTAAACAATATTCTAATCAATTATTTCTAGTTTCTAAACCACTATTATCCTAAACAAACATCTAAACAAATATCAACTAAATTCCATTATATTTTCTAAACAATGATTAAACTAATCTATCCTATTATATTAAAATTCCTAAAGCTTATTCAAAATCCCAAACATTTTACATTAACTAAACAATATTAGATTAACTAAAACTATTATTTTCTAAACTTTTATTTAGTGAAACTCTTTGTATTCCTAAGTAGTTATCTAAACATTATACTAATTAATTCTATTATATTCCCAAACAATGCATCAACTTAACTAAACAACATTCTAATCACTTATTTTCTAAACAATTTTCTAAACAATTAAACTCTTAAATTCTATTATATTTTCTAAACAATTATCCAACAATTATCAACTAATTAATCTATTCTATTTTCTAAACAATTATTCTTTCTAAACATAATTAACTAAATGAACTCTTCATATTTCCTAAAAATTGTTAACTAATCAAACATTATATTAAATTTCTAAACCATTACTATCCTAATTAATTTTTTATATTTTCTGAACTTTCATTAACTAATTAACATTTTCATAGTTTCTAAACAATCTATTATCTAATTAAACCTTTTATAGTTTCTAAACAATTATTATGCTAGTCAAACTCTTTATATTTTCTAAACCATTATTATACTAAATATTTACTTAATTACTCTTTATATTCCTAAACCATTTATTCCCTAAACATTATTATTAGTACTATATTTTTTATATTTTTTAACAGTTTTTCCCTAAACAACATTATATACTAAATTCCAACATATTTTCTAAACAAAAATTAGACTAAACATATTATATTCTCTAAACAATTTTCTAAAACCATATTAATCTCTAACACTATATTACATTTCTAACTATTATTCTATACAAATATTGATTAATCCTAAAACAATTATATTCTAAACTATTATTCTATACAAATCTTGATTAATCCTAAAACAATTATATTCTAAACTATTCTAACAATTATTTCTAAACAATTCTAACTAATCAAATTCTAAACAATTATTACTAATCTAATTTTAAACAACCATTATCCTCATTAACTTTTTTCCATTTCCTAACAATTATCATTAACTATCCATTATTCCACTAATTAATTCTTTATTCCCTAATATCTTTTTTCTAAACATTATATTTCCTAATTAATTACTTAAACTTTATGAACTTCTATCTAAACAAATAGCAAACTAAACATGATTCCATGAATAAACAAAGAAAACAACAATCAGTGCTTGCCTCTACCCCTCTCAAACTCGCCTCCCCCTTCTCTGAAACCCTAGAAAAATCCCCGCCGCCGCCGAATCCTCCATGTCCATCCCCTTCTTCAGCCGCCTCCAGCCTCATTCTCACCTTCTTCTTCGTACCTAGCCGCCGCCGTAACACCAACCCTAACCAACAATCTCCTTCTCCATTCGCCGCGCCTCTCAGCCTCACCGCCGCCATCTCACAAGGTTCATCGCAAACAACCTCCTCAAACCGAACTCTCCCTCAGCCTCGCCGGAGTATCGCCAGTCACTCACCGCCGGCCTCTGTTCATCACCTCTCAACCTTTCCCAGCTATAACCCTCCTCCGCCTCACCGTGTCTACCTCCGCCAACCTCCAAACAACAGCAATAACAAACTCCATCTCCCTCTCGATTCAAAACAGTCCCTAGCCTATACTTCTTCTAGCCTACACATAATTTCAACTACGGCATCAATATACGCACGGCTCCTACTTCGGTTTACGCCACACTTCCAGATTCGAACGAATCGACACTCAAAGACGCGACTCGCAGGCAAAAATCAAGTACCACAAACTCACGACGCAACAAGCTCACAACACGGCTAGCACTCAGAATCGTATTAAGACAAAGCCAATGGTTCAGAAAACGTACCGGTAATGCGACGATGCGGCGAACCAAACAGAAATCAGTCTCGGCGCGGTAACGCTTTTCTTTCAACTTTTGTCTCTGATTCAATCTTCCTTCTCTTTTCGCAAATCCTACTTGCTTCTGTTTATTCTGGATTGTCGTGTTGGATCAAACTTGCAGGCCTTGACGATGCTGCGACGAATTCAACAGCTTGAGGTGATTGAATCGATTAGAGCTATTGGAGCAGAATGCTAGCTATGCACTTGATTCGAAGAACAAAGCCAAATCCACAGTATTGATGAAGGTGATGCGAATGGAATCGATGAAGGTTATGCTCTTGACTGAGTTTGGAAGAGCAATTCGAATCTTGTGTGGAGAAGCTTGAAGAGAATTGATGCAAATCATGAAGGATTGGCTGAATTCTATGGAGAAAATTGATGAAGATTGAAGAACTGATTCAAGATCCAGAGAATGCTCTCAGATTTCAGAGGCTTGGTTGGAGAGAGATTGGTGAGAGATCCTCCAATTCTGTTATCTGCACTCTGTTTTCTGGTTAGGGTGAGAGTCTCATTCTGTTAGAGATTTTGTTAGAAAATTGGTGAGAGAGATTCTGTTAGGATTAAAATTTGTAATTCTGTTATTCTGTTGTGATGAGAGTTGTTCCTTCTATTTTGGTGTAAAGAATTCCATTCTGTTATTCTGTTGTATTCTCCCTGTTATGATATTGAATGAGGATCGAAAAATAATATATGGATCAAGTTGAAATCTACTTCTTTCTGTTATTGTGAGATACCAATTTTGTTACAACAAACTTTTTTTTCTCTTTTTTTTTATTAAATTTTATTTTGTGGTGATTTTTGAAGAACAATATAATCGTCATAACAAGCTTTTCCTCTTCTGAACTGTGCTGAGTATGGTAGCAATTATCGTGTGTGCGAGAATCCTGTGGTGTGCTGGCTTGACAAAAGGTTGGCTGGCTGTGTTTGCTTAACACGTGCGTGTGGGAAAGCTTGTTTTTCTAACTGCCTTTGTTTGCGTACGGGAGGCCTTGTTGTGTGAATTGAAAGCTTGCTATTTTGAGTTTCGCGGCTGAATGTTGTTTGTTGTGTGGGCCAACTCGAGGTGTTATGAAGTCGTGTGGGATGTGTGTGACAAGGGAGCCTGATGCTTGGGTTTGATGCAGGAAATGTTCCTTTTTTTTTTTTTTGTAATTGTTATGTAAAAACTAAAAGATCTTAAAAAAAATAATAATAATAAAAAAAAAATATATAGTATTAGAAATGTTATGGGCTTAATGGGCTTATGGTGTATTTCATGTGGTATTAAAAAGTGGAAATGATTAGAAAATAAGTAAAAATATATGATGAATTTGGAAATGATATTTGGAAATTGGATGGATATTAAATAAAAAGGAAAAATAAATGGATTATGGATATTGAAAAATTAAATGGTTTAATCGGAAAACGGATGATGGGTATATTTTGTAAATGGATGATAATGGATAATCGAGAAAAATGGAAGAAGAGAGAAAAAAATGATTATTCAATAATAATGGATAATAGAAATTGGAACAAAAAGGTTTGAATGAAATAAAAAGGATAATGGATATTTGGGAAGTGGAGAAAAAGTCGAAAATGAGTTATAAGACAGTTATTGGATATTTTCGTAAAATGGATATGGAATTTGGTTTTCAAACCCACAACAAATCTCTGATTTTTTCCGCAAGCCTCTGAACACAACCAATCACAGACCCACTGAACAACCCAAATAAATCGCAACTTGCCAATTGAAAACTGTCTGATTATGGTCTGATAGACCGAATTCATACTGAGGAAAATAAATCCTCAGATGAATCGTTGATGAACTGATAAACACTGAAGATTCAAGCCACAACACACTGTCTGATAACTGATGAACGAACCAAACTTTGCACAGAAAACAACTGTCACACCAACCAACTTTGTACTTTGAAAACGCATTGCCTGATAAATGAATTACTTTCGCACACAACACAATTCAACACCGAATTCGCACTGTTTTAAGAAGTAACCCCTGAAACATGAAAACTCAACAACTGAACTAATTTCCTGACAATTTGTACCAGATTAGGTCAAGCGTCCGTTTGCCTCAGACTACCGCACTGTAATCACTGTCAGCATATGCTATGCTTCCACAATGAATGTTATGCTTCATTTTTCTATGCTAATGATGCTACGTAAAACTACGACAATGATATGAATATGATGAACATGATGCGATATGATGCTTAAAAACAAGAGGGCAAATTTGGGGTGTTACACGATGTCTAAAGTGGAGTTTAGAAAGCGCTTTTGACAATAAAAGCGTTGTATAAAGCCCCTTTAGACAGCGCTTTTGACATTAACCAAAGCGATGTTTAAACCTTTAACAGCGCAGGTTTAGACAGCACTCTAAAGCGCTGTCTAAGGGCAAAAAAAAAGCGTTGTCTAAGGTTTTGTTTGGCATAGTGACATGTTAAATCACTCATGTAAATAATTCTACGAAAATGAACTTCTCTAATTAAACTTCTTTTGTAACAATTCCATGACCTTTTTTGTTTTTTTAGTGCTTACTTAAAGCAAGGTAACATAACACAATTGTCATCAACATAAAGTAATTCAACATCTCCATATAAATGATAAATATTACTATGATTCTTTTTTTTCTTTCACGTATTTCCATCACTTGTTTGATTATAAAAAATAATGAGAATATATCTGGAAAAAATTGAGTTAATTAACCTACTAATAACATATATGACAGACATAAAAATAGCATGTGAATATTGTTTGTTTTTATTAGTAATAATTTTATTGAATTTTAGGATACTCTAATTAAAGTTGTTACCTAAATTATATAGGAACTCAAAAATATTTTTTTTTAGCAAACCTTAGATTAGCCTTAACCATATATCAATATACTAATACTAGCCTTAGATTAGTAGCAGTAACAATGATGGTATTCTAAAGTGAGTTAACACTATTACTTTAAAGAAACACACTAACAAAGGGTTCTATTTCCATGATCTAATCTAAACTCTGGAAAAAAAAATTCACACAAAGGCCTCATAAATAAGCATATCAGTAAGTATAGAATAAAAATTTGGCAATGAGATTTGCACCATAAAGTAAATTCGAAAGTTTATCCCTTATGTATTTTTTTTTTACAAATAAATAGTCAAAACTAAACTTAACATAACAGATGATACACCAATAATCAAGCAACATAGCATTAAGATGTAATTATCATTTCAACTATGTATTACAGATCAAAGTAATTCATAAAGTATATCAAGCACAAGACCTACATAAACACACTATAAGACATCCAAACACCAAAAATTTGATTGACGGTAAAATATGAGATAAAAATGGAATATTAAAAAGAATTGAGAGAATACCTTGAACAAGATAGTGAAATTCAAAGCTCACAGGAAGAAAGAAAGAGAATCAAATATTGAGAAGAAAAAAAGCACAATTTTATTGAACATGGAAAACAATTAGAGGGAAGATTTTGCGGTAATTAAAAGGGTAAAAATGGATTTTTATAGGTGATAATGGGTTTGTGGTTCCTTGGAACAAAAATTTCCCACCTCTATCACTTGGAAATAAGAATGACGATAACGTGAAGAAAACATGTGTGTTTCTCTTTCCTGGGTATTATTTATTCCTAGAATTATTTTTTTATTTCTATATACCAAATAGAGGAATAACTAATTCTAAAACTAAATACCCGTGATTCTGTTTTATGTCACCGAAACAAACGCCTCATAAGAACCTAAATTAAAGAAACATATATCTAACATATTCTTTACAAAATCCTCTCTAATATTTAGAGGGATGAAATCAAAAAATATTGTGGAATAAAAAAAGGGACATGTTGTTTCTAAAAATTCCACCACAACCCGACTCTTTTGTTGTGGATCGAAAAGCTCCATCACAGTTACACTTGTACCGATCAGGAAGAGGAGGACACCGAAGAACCTCCAAAATATTAGGCGCCATCGAAAACCTAATAGTGATGTCAAAAACTTTAAGAAAAATAAAATTCGCCATGGAGATCGTAGAGAGCTTTTTGGTATGGTTAACTGTAACACCCCGATTTCATAAATTATTTAATAAAATAATTATTGTGAATATGGTGGTATATTTGAAATGATAAGTAAAGACATTATTTTATTTAAATAATAATATGATAATAAGGTGGTATTATTATAATATTGTTATTAAATAAATAAAATAATAAAGTGGAGGTCTAAGGGGCAAAGTGGTAATTATGTTGTGTTATGAAAAAGGGATGAACGATTCTTTTTCCTCAAATCGTGTTTTTCTGATGAAGAAGCAGTTAGCTCTGGAGAAAGAGGAGAAGAGAAAGGAGATCAAGAATCTTAGAGTTCTAAGATCAAAAGTTTGCAAGGAATCATTCGAATTCGAGGTAAGGGGGAGAAAGAGATTTTTTATTGGTGACCTAACATGAAAATGATAATTGGAAGTTCCTTACTCTCTTAGGGATTGTATGAATTTGATTGATTTTGATGAATTAGTGATATGAGTATGCATATTGTAATGATTGATTGTATATGCTTGAAGTTTGATGTTGAATTGCATGATGTGTGTGTATTATGAGAATTTGATTATGAAGGTTGTGTATAATAAAGTGAAATTCTGTGATCAGGTATGAGATGTCCTAAGAGATGTCCCAACACTTGATAGGACACTTGACAAATTAACCAAAACTTAAATAGCAAGAAAAGTAAACAACACAGAAGTTTGTTAACCCAGTTCAGTGTATAACCACACCTACATCTGGAGGCTACCAAGCCAGGAGGAAATCCACTATAAGTATTATTAATTCTAGACTTAAACCACCCTGTTTAATCTATCACTTAATAACTACCCAATGCAATTTCTACCTAAGACACACCTTAGATAAGAGTACCCTACTCACTCCCCCTCAATCACACAGTGATCAAGTTTACAAGTTTACAAAAATTGAAGACATCCTTCAAACAATACAGCTTGATCTTACTTAACAGTTTCAATCAAGTCACAAATGCACTTTTGCTTAAAAGCTTATAAAGTGGTACAATTAAACAACCTGCTATTAAAACACTAGACACCTTATTTGGTCTTCTGAAATTCGTACTCAATTCTATGAGTTTCTGTTGCTTAAATAGGTATCTGTAATTTGGGCTTTCTGCAGAGGATCCAGCCCTAATGCGCATGCAGCTTCCACCTTGAATTTAGGGTTTGTTACCTCCTAGATTCTAGGTGATTTAGGTCTTCTGTTTTAATCTGAATCTTCAATATAAAACTCCCTACAGATGCGCCTTGTTCTGTTTTTAACCATCATTAATTAATTCCAGATAACTCTCCTTAAATATCTCTGATCAGTTAATCATTAATTAATTCTGGTAGCAGGTCTGAGATGTCTCAACATCTGTTGGGACATCCTGAAAAACTGAACTGAAGTTATTTACACAATGTCCCAACATCTGATGAGACATCCTGAAATAAGTTCACATACTCTGTTTGATAATGTCCCAACATCTGATAGGACATTCTGAACTGAATTCAACATTTCTTGTTGGTCAAAAATTCTGCCAATTCTTAAACATCTACAAACTCCCCCTTTGGCTAATTTTTGGCTAACATCTTTTCTGGTTTTCAGAGTGCAGCAGAAGTTCTTTTTATCAGAGTATAGCATTACTTTTCTGTTGATTCTTATTTGATATTACTCCCCCTCAAACATATATGTATCCAATCTTGTTGCAACAGAAAAACACTTATTCAGTTCAGAAGCAAACAAACAGATTTTTTCATTCATACTTAAACAGCAATTACAATAATTTGATGTTGTTCTCCCCCTTGGTAGACACAAAATTAGGGGCCAAAGACACTATTCCAAATACATTGCTGTCATTACATTTGCCTCACATACATTGATCACTCAGATTCATCACTCTCAGTTTCTTCCTCCACTTCAGTTTCTTTATCAGCTTCACTTTCTTCATCAGCTTCACTGTCTTCATCAGATGCAGCATTCTGATCTTCTTCACTTTCCAACCTTTTAATGATTTCCTCAAGCTTCTGCTTTCTAGCTTCAAGCTCTTTGCAGGTGCTTTTGAGTTCAGCAATTAAAGCCTTCTTGGAGATTGGATTCCTAGTAGTTGAAGGACCTGCAGATGTCCCAGAAGGTGCTTCAACATCTGCTGTATGATGACTGAGGAATAACTTGTAGTGAAAAACCAAGGGGCTTTCTCTTTTGCAGGCTGTATCCTTGTCAGTGAGAATTCCAGGGTATTGATTGAGCACAATACCACACAGCAAAGATGGAAAAGCTATTGGCAGCTTTGTTGCAGAAGAGATGGCATGCTTCATAGTCTGATCAAAAATATAAGCTCCATAATCCATCTTGGTTTGAGTTCCCACAGCATAGATGAATCTGGCCAGACCAGTTGAGATTGAAGAAGTGTGGTTGGTAGGCACCCAGTTAGCAGTTCCAATCCTGTTCAGCATGGCATACTTTCTGGTAAGCATGCTCACAGAGAGCTTTCCCTTCACAGGCCAAGCCTTGACCTGATTTGCAGTGATCACCTTACAGATTTGATTATCTGTTTTGCCTAGCTCATTTGGTCCATCTGTTTCTCTTCCTAGGTATTGATTTATGATTTGAGGAGAGAACTCAACACACTTACCTCTCACAAACACTTTTCTGAACTCAGATGACTTACCATTTGAGCAATCCTCCTGAAGATTCACAATGAACTCTTTGACAAGAAGTTCATAGCAGGGAGAGAACTCTGAAACTGTCTTGAATAGTCCTGCAGCAGAGATGAGGTCAATCAGTTCTGTGCACTCAAGTGCATTGCTGCTCAGTTCTCTTTCTAGAGCAACCCTTCTTTGGTACACATATTTCCATCTGTTGACACTGGAGACATGATGGAACGATATGTTGTCCAAGGGAGCTTCTGGAACAGTAGTTGAAGCTCTGGATGATGTTGATCTCTTCTTGGGAGGAGATGTTGGGACATCTGATCCAACATCTGAATCTGATGGTGTGGCAGCTTTTCTCTTCTGGGTTTGGACTTTGCTCCATGGTTTTGTTGGACCAAAGGTAGCTTTAGCCTTGCCTTTCTTTGGACTAGCCTTCTTCTTCTCAGGGATTGCTGCTTCAGCTTGCATCTTGCCTTTCTTGGACCTGAGCCTTTTGGCTATGCTAGGTTTAACAGAGGCTATGATCTCTGCATTAGAGTCCTGCTCCAGGTTCACCACTGGAGGAGATTGAGCAGTCTCCTCTTCAGCTTGTTGATCAGCAGGGATTTGACCTTCATTTGAGGCTTTGGTCTGATCCTCAGAGATTTCTTCATCATTTTCATTTGAGGCCTTATTCTGGTCCTCAGTTTGTTCCAACTCAACATCAGATGAGTTCTTTCTCTCATCTTCAGATGTTCCAACATCTGTTGGGACATCTTGTTCTTCTGCAGCTTGAGCTTGTTCTTCTTGAGGTGCAGGCATGGTGTTCAGAGGAACAGAGATCCCACTCACCACTCTTTGTTCAAAGAGAATTTGGTTGACAATCTCCTTGATGGAATCATCAACATATTTTGAAGAGTTTGGGGGCCTGTTAGCAGGAGAGGGAATGCCTTTTGCTTTGCTGCGTACTTGATCTTTAGCTCTCTTTGGAGTTCTTGCCTTTTTAGTGTGAGAAACGCTTCCCCTGAGTTCGTCCAATGGGGTTGAATGCATTGGTACCACAGAAATGGGAGTGGCATGAACTACGTCTTCTTGATTGAGAACTTCTTCAGTTGAGTTAGGGTTTTGAGACATTGTTGAGGAAGATGGATAGAAAGCTTTAGGGTTTTTAATTTCTGGAGAATAGCTGGTTAATGTGATTCGCTTGTGATAGTATGATGGGAATCTTGATAGCTGATTATAAGCAGTTACTAAATAAGTAGCCGTTACAGTGCAAATGATTAGAGCTGGAATTCCCAAGGATCTTGTCCAGATTAGTTTTGCCATCTGGACCTTATGCCATACAATGTCATATGACATGTTGGCACATCTCATTAACTGCTAGATATCACATAAACAGATTCCAAGTTTGCCCCTTAAGTTCTCAAATTGTGTAGCATCCAATGCTTTGGTAAAGATATCAGCTAACTGCAGATTTGTAGCTACATGCTCCAATGAAATCACCTTTTCTTCTACAAGATCTCTGATGAAATGATGTCTGATATCAATATGCTTTGTCCTGCTATGTTGGATAGGATTCTTTGATATGTTGATTGCACTTAAGTTGTCACAGTACAATGTCATGACATCCTGTGGGACATTGTACTCAGTGAGCATCTGCTTCATCCAAACCAACTGAGAACAACTGCTACCTGCTGCTATATACTCAGCTTCAGCTGTAGATAAGGATACACAATTCTGTTTCTTACTGAACCAAGAAATCAGATTGTTTCCTAGAAAGAAGCATCCTCCTGAAGTGCTTTTTCTGTCATCAGCACTTCCTGCCCAATCAGCATCACAGAAGCCAGTGAGAATTGGTTTGCAACCATGAAAGTACATTATGCCATAGTCACAAGTACCATTAACATATTTAAGGATTCTCTTGACTTGATTGAGATGACTGACTTTTGGATCAGCTTGATATCTTGCACAAACTCCTACTGCAAAAGCAATGTCTGGTCTGCTAGCAGTCAAGTATAGCAAGCTTCCAATCATGCTTCTGTATAAGCTTTGATCTACATTCTCACCCTTTTCATCTTTAGTCAGCTTTAAATGTGTGGGGGCAGGAGTTCTCTTGTGAGCAGCATTTTCCATTCCAAATTTCTTGACTATGTTCTTGGAATACTTGCTTTGTGAGATGAACATTGAGTCTTCCATTTGCTTTATTTGCAGACCAAGAAAGTAGGTTAATTCTCCTACTAGGCTCATTTCAAATTCAGATTCCATCTGCTTGACAAAATGTTTGACCATCTTGTCAGACATCCCACCAAAGACAATGTCATCAACATATATTTGTGCAATCATGACATTTCCTTCTTCATCTTTAACAAACAGGGTTTTATCAATTCCACCTTTTCTGTATCCTTGCTTGATAAGAAATATGGTCAGTCTTTCATACCATGCCCTTGGAGCTTGCTTCAAACCATAAAGTGCCTTCTTTAGTTTGTATACATGATTTGGACAGTTTGGATCAACAAATCCTTTAGGCTGTTCTACATATACTTCTTCATTAAGGTAGCCATTTAAAAAGGCACTTTTCACATCCATTTGAAATAGCTTGAACTTCAAGATACAAGCAATTCCCAACAGTAGTCTTATTGATTCAAGCCTTGCTACTGGTGCAAAGGTTTCATCAAAGTCTACCCCTTCAATTTGAGTGTATCCTTGAGCCACAAGTCTAGCTTTGTTCTTTGTAACAACTCCTTGTTCATTTGACTTGTTCTTATACACCCATTTTGTACCAATCACATTTATGTCATCAGGTCTAGGAACAAGATTCCACACTTCATTCCTTGTGAATTGACCTAATTCCTCTTGCATAGCACAAATCCAGTATTCATCAGTGAGAGCTTCCTTGATATTTTTAGGTTCTATTTTGGAAACAAAACAAGAACCTGAAATCACTTCTCTTGATCTAGTGCTCACACCTCTGTTGGGATCACCAATTATCAAATCTTTGGGATGATCCTTTTGTATTCTGATGGAAGGAGGTTTGCTTGATTCTTCTGTCCTTGTATCAGTTTGAGTGAAGTTATATTGATCATTCTTTTCTTCAGCTTCAATCTTGATATCAGCAGATGTTCCAACATCTTCTGGGACATCTGTAGGAGCATCATCAATTATCACATTTATGGATTCCATGATAACCTTGGTTCTAGAATTAAATACTCTATATGCTCTGCTGTTTATGGAGTATCCAAGGAAAATCCCTTCATCACTTTTAGGATCCATTTTTCTTCTTTGCTCCCTATCTGCCAGAATATAACAGATACTTCCAAAAACATGGAAGTACTTAACTGTGGGTTTTCTGCCCTTCCAGACTTCATATATTGTGGACAAAGTTCCTTTCCTTAAAGTAACTCTGTTATGGATGTAACAGACAGTGTTCATAGCTTCAGCCCAAAAGTATAGAGGTAACTTTTTAGCATGGATCATAGCTCTTGCTGATTCTTGAATGGTTCTATTCTTCCTTTCAACAATCCCATTCTGTTGAGGAGTGATAGGTGAAGAATACTCATGATTGATTCCTTCTGAAGAGCAGAAATCTAAGAACTTTTGATTCTCAAATTCTTTTCCATGATCACTTCTTATTCTGATCACACAGCTGGATTTTTCCCTTTGCAATCTTTGACATAATTCTTTGAATACATCAAATACATCTGACTTTTCTTTGATGAAGTTTATCCATGTATATCTTGAAAAATCATCAACCACAACATAGGCATACCTCTTACCACCAAGACTTTCAACCTGCATAGGTCCCATAAGATCCATATGTAGAATTTCCAAAACTTTGGAAGTTGTCAGATGTTGAAGCTTTGGATGGGACATCTTGGTTTGCTTGCCTATTTGACATTCACCACATATTTTGCCATCATCAATCTTCAGTTTAGGAATACCTCTTACAGCATCCATAGATATGATCTTCTTTATGCCTCTGAAATGAAGATGACCTAGTCTTTGATGCCACAGTTTCACTTCTTCTTCTTTAGCTAGAGAGCAGGTTGAAGTGAGACTGAGATTTTGGGATTCCCACATGTAACAGTTGTCTTTAGATCTGGCTCCTTTCATGACAACCTCTTGTTCTTTGTTAGTCACTATACATTCAGATTTGGTAAAGTTTACACTGTATCCTTGATCACATAGTTGACTTATGCTGATCAGGTTAGCAGTTAAACCTTTAACTAGCAGCACATCATCTAGTCTTGGAACATCTTGACAATCCAAGGTTCCAACTCCCTTGATTTCTCCTTTAGCTCCATCTCCAAAGGTAACATACCTGGATGAATGTGATTTTAAGTTTACTAGCAAATTCTTCAATCCAGTCATGTGTCTTGAGCATCCACTGTCAAAGTACCAGTCTTCTTTAGCTGATACTCTCAGAGATGTATGTGCTATGTATGCAGTACTTTTCTTTGACCAGATAAGTTGAGATTTCTTTTGATGCCTCTGCCCTGTGAGTTGTTCAGCTGATCTCCAAGCTTGATTGTTGATCTGGTTCTTGGGTATGTGGCTTTGATCAGTCTGAATGTCATCTTTTGGTCTCCAAACCTTCTTGATGACCTCTGTCTTCTGCTTAGGAGGTTGCTGATTTCTTTGATGTCTATGCAGCACTTTCTTGGTACCTTCTACTTTCTGCTTGGAAGGTTGCTGATACATCTGATTTGGATATCCATGTAGCTTATAACAGTGAGGTTTGATATGCCCAAATCTTCCACAGTGATGGCATCTCCATCTTTGATACTTCTTCTTCATTTTGTTCTTTCCAGAATGTTGAGACATCTGTTGAAACATTATGTTTGTCTTTGTGTTCTGATGTTGGAGCATCTGTTGGGACATCTTGTTTGACTGTGTAGTTTTTGAAGTAGTTTTGCTAGAGCTGGCTTCATCTCTGTTATATCCCAGTCCACTTTTGTCCCCTGAATGTTTATTATTGCTGAGAATAACATCCAGTGTGTTTGAGCTGCTGTTCAACATTCTAACAGATTTGGACATATGTTCCAACTTAGAGTTGAGAAGGCTTACTTCACTTTTAAGGTGTCAATGATCTCCTGATCATTTTCTTTGTCATCTTCTAATGCCTCATTCTGCTTCTTTAGCTTTATAACTTCACTGCATATTTCAGAGCTTCTTTTGTATAGATCTTTGAATGCTTGCTCAAGTTCTTCATAAGTAAGTTCTCCACAACTGGAATCACTATCATATTCACACAGTCCAGCTAAAGCAGTAATATGCTTAGCTGATTCTTCTTCTGAATCTCCTGAGTCTTCATCAGACCAGGTCATAGAGAGTCCTTTCTTTTGCCTCTTTAAGTAGGTAGGACATTCAATCTTGATGTGTCCATATCCTTCACATTCATGGCATTTGACTCCTTTATCTTGACTGGTCTTTTCAGCATACTTTAATCTTTTGTTAGCATCATAAGGTCTTCTGTTCTCAGAGTTTGTGTTTCTTCCACTAGGTTTGGATTTGCCTTCCATTCCTCTGAGAATCTGTTTGAATTGTCTTCCAAGCAAGGCAAGGTTTTCTGATAAGCTTTTATCATTTGCTGATTCATCATCTTCTTCTTCATCTGTATTTGACACCAAGGCTATGCTTTTGTTCTTTTTGACATTTGTGTCATTCATTCCCATCTCAAAAGTTTGAAGGGAACCAATGAGTTCTTCAACTTTCATGGAGCATATGTCTTGAGCTTCTTCTATTGCAGTGACTTTCATGTCAAATCTTTTTGGCAGAGATCTGAGAATCTTTCTTACAAGCTTTCATCAGTCATCTTTTCTCCCAAAGCTCCAGAAGTATTGGCTATATCCAAGATGTTCATATAGAACTCATGAATTGATCCATCTTCCTTCATTCTCAAGTTTTCAAACTTGGTGGTGAGAAGTTGAAGTCTTGACATTTTTACTTTTGATGTTCCTTCATGAGTTGTTTTGAGAGTATCCCAAACATCTTTGGCCAGCTCACAATGATGCACAAGTCTGAAAATGTTCCTATCAATGCCATTGAATAAAGCATTTAAGGCTTTTGAGTTGCCTAGTGCTGAGTCTTCTTCCTCCTTACTCCATTCTTCTTCAGGTTTCAGCACTTTTGATCCATCTTTGGTGTCTTGGATAAGATGATCCCATCCAACATTGACTGCTCTCCATGCCCTGTTGTCAAGTGACCTTAAGAATGCAATCATTCTTGGCTTCCAGTAGTCATAATTAGATCCATCCAGTATAGGTGGTCTATTTACTGACCCTAAATCTCTGTCCATGTTACAGAATTTGTATTCCCTAGATCTCACCCAGTATAAACAGGCAGGGTGCCTGCTCTGATGCCAATTGAAATTCTGTGATCAGGTATGAGATGTCCTAAGAGATGTCCCAACACTTGATAGGACACTTGACAAATTAACCAAAACTTAAATAGCAAGAAAAGTAAACAACACAGAAGTTTGTTAACCCAGTTCAGTGTATAACCACACCTACATCTGGAGGCTACCAAGCCAGGAGGAAATCCACTATAAGTATTATTAATTCTAGACTTAAACCACCCTGTTTAATCTATCACTTAATAACTACCCAATGCAATTTCTACCTAAGACACACCTTAGATAAGAGTACCCTACTCACTCCCCCTCAATCACACAGTGATCAAGTTTACAAGTTTACAAAAATTGAAGACATCCTTCAAACAATACAGCTTGATCTTACTTAACAGTTTCAATCAAGTCACAAATGCACTTTTGCTTAAAAGCTTATAAAGTGGTACAATTAAACAACCTGCTATTAAAACACTAGACACCTTATTTGGTCTTCTGAAATTCGTACTCAATTCTATGAGTTTCTGTTGCTTAAATAGGTATCTGTAATTTGGGCTTTCTGCAGAGGATCCAGCCCTAATGCGCATGCAGCTTCCACCTTGAATTTAGGGTTTGTTACCTCCTAGATTCTAGGTGATTTAGGTCTTCTGTTTTAATCTGAATCTTCAATATAAAACTCCCTACAGATGCGCCTTGTTCTGTTTTTAACCATCATTAATTAATTCCAGATAACTCTCCTTAAATATCTCTGATCAGTTAATCATTAATTAATTCTGGTAGCAGGTCTGAGATGTCTCAACATCTGTTGGGACATCCTGAAAAACTGAACTGAAGTTATTTACACAATGTCCCAACATCTGATGAGACATCCTGAAATAAGTTCACATACTCTGTTTGATAATGTCCCAACATCTGATAGGACATTCTGAACTGAATTCAACATTTCTTGTTGGTCAAAAATTCTGCCAATTCTTAAACATCTACATAAAGTAAATGGAGAAGATGATGAGAAACCTAGATTTTGCCAATTTGATTAGTAATTGGTAGACTAGGAGGTTTTATAGTGTTAGAGGAATAAAATGATAATAAGAACAATAATTGAACTGTTTTGGGTACTAAGAATGAGGTATAACGAACTGAATTCAGATTGGTATAAAAGTAGGAAGAAAAAGTGATTTTTGAGAAAAAGTGATTTCTGGGCGCATGGCTCCTGACACGGGTCGTGTCACAGGACACGGGTGGCCGTGTCAGGCTACTGGGAATGGTTTGGGTGGAATTTTGGGGAGGTTGCCTTCAGAGGGTCTGACACGGGCCGTGTCACACGACACGGGCCGTGTCACATGACACGGGCCGTGTCACACGACACGGGTGGCCGTGTCAGCCTTTTTTGTCTTGGATGAGAATGTGGTTTTTGAGAGGGAACGCCAGGCCATGCGACAAGGGCCGTGTCAGGGGACACGGGGGGCCGTGTCAGGCCTCTGGATTTGGAAACATTTTGATATCATAAGATTGTTTTGTCCCGTTTTCTCGGTCAACATTCGTACCATTAGTCTAAGACATTGAGAATAGCATTCATGTGTAGCTATAGGACCTGACAACCAACAATTAGCGTTTAAGTTATATGTGATTATTTTGATATGTATGACTTTGTTGTAGATTAATTGAATTGTGTGGATTATGAGAATGTCTATTATATGTTTTATATAAACTATATGATGGAATGGTTGATGACTGATGTAGATCATGAGGATCGTGTTATGCATGATTGTATTCATGCGTGTATATGCTTTTGTATGTGTAATCGAGTCTTGCATACGCATACATATTTGGTGGGATAATCATGTCTCGGATGGAGCGTAAGTGATTATCCGGATTCATTGTGAATTGATGGTACATGGATGATCGTGTCTCAATAGGAGCGTAAGCGATGCATTCGGGGTTCGAATTGATGAACCAATGTTGAGTCGGTACTGCATTTGCATTGTGTCATGTAGTCACTTTGCATATGATTGAATGAATGGTTTATGATATGTGTTGTTGAAATGTGTGAGATTACCATTTCAAATTGTTATTTGCATTGTTAATATATTGAATCGTTTTCTCACCCCTTTGTTTTTGTTGTTGTGTTTGTACTTCCTGGGAAGTACAGATAACCCAGGTACCTGAGAGTAGTCCCATATATTTATTTCTTTGTACTTTATTCATACTTCCTTTCATTGTAAGCCCAAAGGGCAATTTATATTAAACATTTACTAATAAAAGTTTTGTTTTTGTTTTTCTTTAAAACAAATTTAAATCTTGCGGTCCTTGAAAACATTGCATATGCATCTTATTTTTTGTTTATGTTTTGTTTCAAATGATGCTTGCTAGCCCAGTGGCCACAGCGCGCACATATGAAAGTCATGTGTCACACCCTAAATTTTACCCCTAACTTTCATTCACGCATTTGTCTCATCATTAACGTACCATTGTGCATACTAGTTATTTTGGATTTGCAACAAATTTTTTAAGTGGTCTCATGAATCGTGCGATTCGAGTTTCCTCTTTTCGGGTGTTGTTAGTCTAATCGCCAAATTTTCACTTCAAGCTTTTAATTCAAATTGTCAAATAATTTTCCAATTTTATTTTAAATTCCATTTTAAATTTTCAAGTTTATATTCCAATTTTGTTTAAATTTTTATTTCAAGTTTCTATTCTAAATCTTTTCAAATTGCAAGTTCAATTTCATTCCAATTTGTCTTTCAATTCCATCTCCAAGGTTCATTTTCAACATTATAAATTCTTTTTTCTATTCCAAAGCCTATTCCAAGTTCAATTTCAAATTTTTTATTTACATTCAAGTTTCTAACTCTCAATCATTATTCAAATTTCTTTCCAAAGTTTAATTAAGTTCCAAAATTCATTTCAATTTCCATTTTTATTTTTCAAGTTTATTTCTAAGCCATTTTCAAATTCAAATTCATCTCACATTTACATTTTTAATTTCCAAGTTTATTTCTAATTCCAAGTTTTTTTTCTAAGTCATTTTCAAGTTCCAATTCAATTTCCAAGTTCATTTTTAATTTAAAGTTCAATGTTTTTTCATGTTCATTTTCAATCTTCCATTCATATTTATCCATTGTTAAAATTCATTTCCATGTTGGTTGTCACCAAATTTCACTCACTTTCATATTAATTCCCATACATAATCACATTTTACTTAGTTCTTTAAGTTTCTAATAATTGTTCAAACATTACATGAATGCATAAAGTTTTGGTTACAAGAATACAAATTACAAGTGTAAAAGCCTAAACTTGAGATACACCCATGAAGTTTCCTTCCAAGCCAAGTCTCGTCCCAAGCAAGATCCTATTTGTTGTGATTGCTTTGCTTCTCCTAGGCCTGACAATAACAAAAGAACCACTTGAGTCTACAAGCAACACAAGTTATATATGCTAAAAAATCAAGAAGTTGCAAATTCAACAAAAAAATTCATAAGTGTTCAACAATTTCACAAACAACAAATACAAGTTTTTGGTCCATTTTTTACACCATTAATTTCATGTGGATCAGTACAGCAAGAAAACCAGTTGGGACCATTTCCTCACTAACAGACAAGTTTTTTTTTCAAGACAAAAAATCATACTCAACAGAGCTATTTAGAGTTGTGATTTCGCACACCACTGCTCCACCTCCCACCACAACAAACTGCATAATTCATCCCTCTCCACTACACAAAATTTAGACTTTGTCTCCCTATTCTTCCTCAACAAGTTTTCACTTTTCGGTACACAATTCAAAAATTCATAAAACCCTAATCTCATGTTATATAAAGGATGGTGTTTCATTAACCTGAAGAAAAAAAACACAGAGCAACAAAAACAGATAAACCTAGCCACCAAAGTTCAAACCAGATCAAGGACCTAGCCGCAAGAACCATAAGAAACCATCAAAGATCTCCAGCCACAAAATACAATTCAGAACAACTAAAAAACCTAGCCACAAAATACACTGTTTGCATCGGAACATTCATACACAGCAACACAACACTGAAGCAACGATATTTTCAAGAGGAAGAGCAGAGTTCGATAGAAAAGTAAGAAAAGCGAGAGAGGGCTTACCTGAGGGCTTGCGATCAGACAAGCTCCGATTAGGTATTTTTTTACCTCTTTGTTCACTTTCTTCTAGAATTTATTGTTGCTTTGTGGAGCTTTATCAAAATTATTCGGTAATCGCACGATTCGGTGACATGTGATAGATTTAGGTTTTTTTATTATGAGTTGAGGAGAGACTGAGATGAGAGAATGTTGAGCGAATAATAGAGGGGGGAGCGTTTGCAGAAGGATGATGAAGCATGATATTGAGAGAACAGAGAGAGGTTTTCGTATTGGAGCGTTTGAAACCGAGTGAAAAACCATTAGAGGTTGAGAGAGAGAGACATACGTTTTTCTAATGAGGAGTCGTCCCCTTTTGTTTCCACCGTTTCCTTATTAACCGTGTTTATTTCTCATTTTGTTTTTTTTTCTTTCTTTCTAGAAACTAGAATAACTTGTTAAGGGTTTAACGTTAAATAAATAAAACCTTTTTTAAAATCCTGAATTAAAAAATTATTTATTTTGATAGTTGCTTAGGTATTTAATTTTGTTTACAAATATATTTAAAAATAATTAAAAATTATAATTAATAAACTTTGGAAAGAAATAATCTTCTCTTCCTCTCATTAATTTAAAAGTCTTAATCGTATTTTTTTTCTCATTAATACTAAAAATATCAAAAACCCAAAAAAAATATTTTATCTTTCTTCATGTGTAATTTTGTTAATTTTTAATTAATATTTAGATTTAATTATTTCTATGTCTTTTTTTTCATTTATATATATATATATATATATATATATATATATATATATATATATATATATATATATATATATATATATATATATATATATATATATATATTTATTATTATTGGTTTAAATTTATTTAATTATAAAAAATCCAAGAAAAAAAAAGATATTTTCTTTATTTTGATTAGATATTTAAGACTTAACTATTTTTCTTTCTTTTTTTTTATTTGTCATTTTCACAAAATATAAATAAAAAAACTCTAAAAAATATTTAGGATAATTTTGTTAATACTTAGGGTTATTTTGGTTTATTTTCTTTTTGATTAATTCCTCTTTTAATATTTAAAAAATATTAGCTCTTATTTTCTTTCCTTAAATTTAGATATTATTATTATAAAAAAATAAATAAAATCAATATACTTTTCTCTTTCCTTATTTTTAGATATTGTTAGAAAAAAAAATCAATATACTTATTCTCTTTCCTTATTTGTAGATATTGTTAGAAAATCAAAGAAGTTAATATATTTTATTCTCTTTCCTTAGTTTTAGGTTTTATTAAAAAAAAAAGTCAAAAATTTATAACAAGTATCTCCTTTAATTATTATTAGATATTATTATTAAAAAAATCAAAAATATTAGCATTTATTCTCTTTCTTTATTTCTAGGTATTGTTATAAAAATCAAAGAAGTTAATATATTTTATTCTCTTTCCTTATTTTTAGGTCTTATTAAAAAAAAATCAAAAATTCATAGCATTTATCTCCTTTTATTATTATTAGATATTATTATAAAAAAAAGTTAAAAAAGTTAAGTTATAGTATCATACATTTATTTATTACCTTTAAATATTGTTATTAAAAATTCAAAGTTATAGAAATATATTTTCATTCATTAACTTAGATATTATCATAGAAAAGATTAGTACATTTTTTTATCATTCTTAGAAAAGTTAAAAAGGTTATAGATTTTTTTTATTTTTTATTTTTAGATATTATTATATAAAAATCATAAAAATTTAGCTCTTTTTTTAAAAAAAAATCTTAGTTAGTGTTTTCTATATTTTTGTTTCAACATTTTTTTTAATTAGTTCTTTTTCTCTTTTCCTCTTAGTGTTATCTAAGTTTAAATATTTTAAATAATAGAAGGTAAAAAAAAATGTATTGTTTCTTTTAAAGAGTTAAAAAAAATTCTAATTTTTTTTAGTATAGTGATGTTAATTAATTAATAGAAAAATAAAAAATTAGAGCAAGTTTTTAATATCAAAAAATACAAAAATATTTTCTTTATATTGATTAATTTTTATCAAACTTTACTTTATTTCATCTTTAATTTTCTTATTAATATCCATTTGTCATTTTCTTTGAATACATCTAAAAAACCAAAAATATTTTCTTAATCTTTATAATAATTTTTGTTAGTCCTTAGTTTAATCTTAGTAATCCATTTAGGTTTTAGTTTTCAAATACCAATTTTTAACTTTATCCTTTCTTTTCTTAGTCTTATTTAATTATTTTTCCATTTATCATTTTCTTAGTACATTTAAAAAATCCAAAAATATTGTCTTTGAACTTTTCATTTTAAAAGCATCTCTATTTTAATATTTAGTTATTTAGTTGATTTATATTTGTTAATTTCATCAAAAAGTCCAAAAATATTTTATTTTCCTTTCTTAACTAATTCTTTTAACTCTAAAAAACCCACACAAAAAATATGTTTAGAGCCATTTTTATTTTAGATAGTTGTTAGGTAGTTTAGATTAGATCTTTCTAAATGTGTCTCATTAGGGTGGGAGTTTGAGTTTAGATTTTCTTTTTTTCTTTTTTTTCTTTGTGTGAGTGTGAGCTTCTTGTTTATCATTTTGGTTGTATATATGCCATGAATTTTTTTTTTAATTTTAATTTTGCAAGATGACCATAAAATGCTAAGATAAAACATGAAGCGCTCACCATATTAACTTTAATTTTCAAGATAATAATCCTTGGTCCAACGCCAAGTTGAGTTCACATACACCTCACTCACACACGTAAGTCGGCCGTTTTACGATCGCCATCTGCATAGTCTTTACACTTCACATCTTTCCAACTTAAGAAAATTGACGCACCACGTTTGTTTTCCACCCCGCATTCTCGATCCATATATCGAGTCATAGCCCGGTTACTAAGCCTTTTACCTTGCATTTCCATTTACTTTATTCAGTCTATTTTTGCAAGTAGCAACCTATGCCTTAGACTTAGGAGCTTGTACTTTCTTTTTTTACTTTCCTTTATGTTTTTCAATCCAAAAGGGAAATAACTCCTGCAGTTGACTCAATGTCATAGGAAGTTTAGCCATCCCTAATTCCTTTTCGACCTTAGCCATTAGGACTTTTTATTTTACAATTTTTTGTGACTTTGTTAAGTCACGTGAGTGTTTGCCATAACACTTACCTTCCCCCGCGAACCTTGAGCGTAACCAAGTGTTCGTTAATCCTTAGGAGAACTACGAGTGCTCTGGTTCTATACCCGATACGTAGGCATCGATGCGATGTTGTGCGAGCACCATTAGAAATAAAAAACTTAGGTTCCCTTAATTTTAGCAAGCAATAAATAACAAAACACAAATATTCACAAGAGGTTCCCGTAGGATATTGCGGATGCTTAGGATGCTAACACCTTCCCTAGGTATAACCAACCCCCGAACATAGTTTCTCCTCATTTAGGGTATTTACGATCTTTTTCCCTTTTTCCCCTTGGATTAAATTAAAGTCGGTGGTGAACATAAAAGTTTTGCGATTCAAGCTCACTTAATAGCTTGATATCTGATTCTCACCGCAACATCATGACCTGGGTTCGATCCCAGGACTTCCTTTTTTTTATTATTCTGTTTATTTGCCAAGCTTAATATTTAATTCATTTTGTTTAGGTCGTGTACTAATTGTGGATGCAACCAAGTGGTTGAAGGTTGCATGGATGAAGCAAAGGGCATGGGATCAAAACCCAGCCTACCACATTCTTTTGCCAAAACCTGATTTTTTTTTTTAATTCTCTTTAAATCTTTCTTAATTTCTCACTTAGTTTTCCTAATTTACTAATAAATAAAAACCTCACTAATTTTTATATAAAACATTTAATCTTTTTTTTTAAACTTAAAATATTAATAATTTTCTTTATAATATAATTAATAGTAATTAGGTTGGAATATTTTAGAAAACTTTTTTTAACCTTAGTAATTTTTAATTAGAATCTTAATAATTTCCATAATAATAATCTTATTTGGAATATTTCTTTTAATCTTTTGTGAATTAATTAATATGGAGTGATAATTAAGTTATGTTTTCTTAGTAAATAAAAAAGGACTTTAAAAAAAAATTAAACTTAAATTATTTTCTTTTATTCTTTTAATTAAATATAACTTTTTTTCCTCATGTAAATAACTAAATTTTATTTTTAATAGTTGATTAATTAAAATTGTATTTTTCTTAATAATTTTTTTTACTAACCCTAATTTTCTTAATTAAAACTTTAACCCTAAATTCATTTTAACCTAATTTTTGAATTTCCTTTTCGTTTTATATTATCATTATGTAATTTCTCCTGAGTTGTAATAATTTTAGATTTATTTTCCGTTCTTATTATTTTTTTGTAATTGCCCCAAAGCCATGTAATAGCGTAGATTTTATATTTTCCGCATTTAATTAATTAATTTATTTTATGGTTAGTGTTCTGGACTAGCCCAATCCCCACAATTGGGCCAAGCAAACCAATCCAATAGCTATGCTCGACGTCGAGCAGAATTAGGAATAATGGTCTCTGTCGAGCATAAGCATACCGACCACGACGAAGTTCCCTAACGGCTAGTCTTGACCGTTGCCTATTTTTACGGATTCCTCGATCCGTGCCTCACAATATGGACCAATAATCTTCCATTTAGCCCCTTATATAAACCCTCTCATTTGGGAGGGTCATGTATTCAATTCTCTGACCTTTATTCTCGTACTTGCCCACTCTTTGCTCGGTTACTTACTTTAGCATCGGAGTGCGTTGCAGGTACACCCCCTTTCTCTCCTCACCGACCGTCTTTCATCAGCTCTCGAAGCCAGCCGCATCGGATCCTGATCTCCAGGTACGATCAGGTGGCGCCGTCTGTGGGAATCTGATTTCCCCGTTCTTCTTTCAAAATCTTTAAGGAACCAAAGTTTTAACAAGATCCATGGCTGCTCGGGACAACCAAGAAAACCGATCAAATGATGGCATGATTCTCACACAACGTGAGAGCAACATCCATCCTCCTCCGCACGAGGAAACTATGCAAGACCACCCGGACGGGAAGACAACATCGCCTTCACCCGATCGCGATCAACCTCTGGAAAATCGCCCGGAAACTCTCTTTCCCTCGACTCCTTCGGGATCGGATTTCGCCGCGCTGGCCGAGATCCTGAATCAGACAAACCTGCTGCTCCTCGCCCATGGCGAGAAAATCGCCCGTCTCGAAGATAATTCTCGTCGACCACCGTCTCCCGCGAGACCCCAAAGAAGGCATACTCTTTCTCCTGCCAGGAAGAAGAGGAAAGGGCACGCTGACGAATCAACGGGCGCAAGCGTCTTCGTTAGTCTTCCCCACGATCTTCTCCTACAAGAAAATCAAGAAGGAGCAGATCAAGATCTGCCTCTCCCCGGCGAACGAAGAAACATGCTCACAGGTCTCCTTCGTTCAACTCCAGCGACGACGAGGACGCTCGGGGTCCCCTTTCGTCTGAAATCATGGCAGCTAAGCTTCCAAGAGGTTTAGAGAAGCCCCCACCGCTAGGCTTGTACGACGGAACCACGGATCTAGACGAGCACATCGAGAATATCGATGCTCTGCTCGACTATCGAGGTGTACGGGGGGCAATCAAATGTCGCCTTTTTCCTACGACGCTGAGGAAAGGAGCGATGACATGGTACAAAAGCCTCGAAGCTGAGTCCATCACCTCCTGGAAACAACTTGGACGCACGTTCTCCAGGCACTTCACCGCATCAAGGCGACACCCGAAGACAGAAACTTCGCTCGAAGCGATCATCCAGGGGAGGGACGAACCTTTACGAACTTACATCGAAAGGTTCAATAAAGAAGCGGTCCAAGTATCCACGACCGACGACATGAAAAAATATTTGCTGGAACGAGGATTACGCCCGTCGACTGATTTTCATCGGGCGGTCGGCATTGAGACCCCAGCCACCCTCGACGCGTTCTTACTGAAATCCCAAGCCTACATTCAGTATGAGGAAAAACAAGCGGCCAGCTCGGTAAGTGACGCTCAACGCCGTGAAGATGCTAAGCCTCACCGAGTCGATGAACCTTCGACATCTCGTCGAGGAGGAGACAAAAGAAAGGACGATCGCTCCCGTGAACCGTGGGAGCACCGAGGACCCGTCGGTCGGTTCCACGAGTACACACCTCTCCTAGCCTCCAAGGAGAAAATTTTGTCCGAATGTGCCAATTCGGAATTTAAACAAGCAGGAGTACGTTTTCCGAGGCAACAACCCAGCAAACCGGGCACGGATAAAATGAAATATTGCATATTCCACAAGAGTCACGGCCACAACACAGAGGACTGCATCCATCTCAAGGATGCAATCGAGATTCTCATCAAGGGCGGGCACCTAAAACAGTTCACCAAATCCAGAGACACTCCTCGACAAGAAGTGCAGGAGACTCAAAAAGTCGAGGAAGCCATGCCCATCCCTGCAGATGCAAACATGCAGGTCGCTCTAAGCATTTATCGCCCGGAGGATTCCTTCCTACCGGACCACGCCGAGAATCCGGGGTACCTCTCCTCCCATAGTCCATGGGAAACTTTTCCTTCCGTAATGGTCATCTCGGGAGGAGGGTTCAATAAAATCACGGTCGGATCCGTGAAACGGAAATTCGACCAACTGATTGCGAAGGGGCCCGCGCAAAACGCCACCTTGGACCCACCAAGGGAAGGCTCGGTACCCCTTGCCTTTTACCGGGAGGAGCTCCTGGGAGGGGCGTCCAACGCCAGCATTCCTCTGCTCATCCGGGCACGCATGGCAAATTTCGATGTGAGAAGAATCCTGGTGGACCAGGGCAGCTCCTGCGACATTATATACTCTCAGCTGTTTTCGACACTCCAGCTAAACGAGACACACTTAACTCCATACGTCGGATCAGACCTGCAGGGTTTCAACGGAGCAGTCTCCCGACCATGGGGCTATGTCGATCTATTTGTCACCTTCGGAGCAGGTGAGACGGCCAGGACGGTCAGGGTCCAGTTCCTAGTCGTGGACTGCCCGTCGCTGTACCAATGCATCCTAGGACGACCAACATTAGCCGAGCTAATCACCGTGCCATCGACCGTCCACCTGAAGATGAAGTATTACACTACTTCAGGTAAGGTCGCCACATTATACGGAGACGTTGACGCTGCTCGCAGGTGTTTCGAAGCAGCATCGAAGGGTCTCAGCTCAATATCATACCAACTGAATCCTTCGACATTAAATTCGCCAGATGTTCCCAGGGCTTTCCCTCAGGTGGACTCGATCGACCTAGACTGCAGATTCTCGGACAATAGCGAAGGTGTCCAAAGGCCAACGGAGTCGCTATCCCGACCAATACCAGATGTAGAGTTCGAATTAATTTCTCTGGGAGAGGACCCAGCTCGGTGCGTTAAAATCGGGGCACATATGCCCGACTTGGTGAAGCGACAGCTGGAAGCTTGCCTCAGAGGGAACGCAGATCTATTTGCCTGGAGCGCTGCAGAGATGCCGGGGCTCGACCCCGAGACAGCCTGCCACCACCTCTCCATTGACCCAACACACAAGGCGATCGCTCAACGCAAAAGGAAGCAGTCGACCGAAAAAACTGAAGCACCTGAATCTGCTATTAAAGACCTTCTAGAGGCTAAATTTGTAACCGAGGCCAGGTACACGACCTGGCTTTCAAATGTTGTACTTGTGAAAAAATCTAATGGAAAGTGGAAAATGTGCGTTGACTATACCGATCTCAATCGGGCATGCCTGAAAGATGCATACCCTTTACCTAACATTGATAAATTGGTCGACAATTCGTCCGGTTCAAGCTATTGTCCTTCATGGACGCATACTCAGGATATAATCAGATACCCATGGCCGTGTCTGACAAAAAATACACGGCCTTAATGACCGAATCGGGCAATTACTTTTACAACGTTATGCCCTTCGGTTTGAAAAACGCGGGCGCGACATATCAGCGCATGATGAATAAGGTTTTCCGAGAAGAAATCGGAGATATGCTCGAAGTATACATGGACGACATGATCGTCAAATCTCAACAAGAAACGAACCACGCGTCCCACTTACGGAAAGTGTTCGATCAGACACGAAAGTGCAAGATGCGTTTCAACCCTGAAAAATGCACGTTTGGGGTCCGAGCAGGGAAATTCCTCAGATTCTACTTGACTGAACGAGGCATCGAGGCCAACCCCGACAAATGTCGGGCATTCGCGGAACTCCCAACACCTACTTCTAAAAAATCCATACAGTTACTAAACTGGGTCCTTACCTCCCTCGCTCGGTTCGTAGCTAAATCCGCTCAACACGCTCTCCCCTTCTACAAGCTCCTTCGCAAAGAGGCAACTTTCGAATGGACAGAGGAGTGCGAGCTAGCGTTGTCCCACCTAAAAAAGGCACTGAGTGAACCCCCAGTCTTGTCTAGACCTGAAGGAGGGGAGGTACTTTATCTCTACCTCGCCGTTGCAAACGAGGCAGTAAGCGCGGCACTCGTGCGCGACCTACCCGAGGGGCAAAAGCCTGTATATTTTACAAGTAAAGCATTCCATGGCCCAGAAATTCGATATCTCCAGATAGAAAAGGTGGCTTTGGCCCTCCTTCTCGCAGCCAGAAGGCTACGCCATTACTTCCTGGCTCACACCATCATCGTAAGAACCGATCAACCCATAAGACAATTGCTCGGTCGACCAGACATGGCCGGACGAATGTTAAAGTGGTCATTGGAACTATTCGAGTTTGATCTCAAATTTGAGGGAAGACAAGCTCTCAAAGCTCAAGCGCTGGCCGACTTCGTGGCTGAACTTACTTTCACCGAGCAAGAGCCGAAAATCTCATCCAGGTGGGTTATTTTCGTGGACGGAGCATCTGGCCCAGCAGGTAGCGGAGCTGGAATTATCTTGGAGAACGAAGAGGGAAACGTCATCGAAGTGTCCCTAACCTTATCTTTCCCCACTTCTAACAACCAGGCAGAATACGAAGCTTTTCTAGCGGGCATATGGCTCGCGACCAATTTAGAAGTAGAAGAGATCACAATCTGCACGGATTCTCAGTTGGTCGCGAGCCAAGTTCGAGGAGATTTTCAAGCCAAAAACGATAACATGGCCGAATATTTGGCCCTCGTAAAATGCGAACTGAAACGGTTCAAAAGTGTGGAAGTCAAACACATCCCGCGAGAGAACAACATTCGCGCAGACATCCTTTCCAAATTGGCGAGCACTAAAAGGAAAGGAAACAACAAATCCGTCATACAAAAAATGCTTCCCCGACCTAACATTGGGCAATCATCGGTCCACGTAGACATTAACCTCGTGGGCGACACAAGCTGCTGGATGACCCCAGTATTTAACTACCTAACTAAGGGAGAACTACCGACCGACCTCAAAAGCGGCCAGTACCATACGCCGAAGGGCATGCCTGTATTCCCTAGTAGGTGGACGAATGTATCGTCGAGGATTCTCTACGCCCCTCCTCAGGTGCGTAGAAGAGGAAAACGTCCCGCACGTACTGGGAGAAGTCCATGAAGGAATAAAGGCGCAACATTCTGGCATAAGGTCGTTGGCTCGAAAAATTCTTCGGGCAGGGTATTATTGGCCCACACTTCAACACGACGCGAAGGAGCACGTGAAAAGGTGCGACAAATGCCAACGGCACGGGGACGTGCACGTAGCACCCCCATCCGAGTTGAAATCACTGTCATTACCTTGGCCATTCGCATGGTGGGGGATGGATATCTTAGGACCATTCGTCATCGGGTATGGTCAAAATAAGTACTTAATTGTGGGCGTCGACTATTTCACCAAGTGGATAGAAGCTGAGGCTTTAGCCAAAATCACTGCGCTCAACATACTACGTTTCTTCAAGAGAAACATCCTCTCCCGGTTCGGGGTACCGCTCGCCATCGTGACCGACAACGGCACTCAGTTCACGGATAAACACTTCAAAGAATTTGTCGCATCAATAGGAACGAAACAACATTTCGCGTCGGTCGAGCACCCCCAAACTAACGGACAAGCAGAGGCCGCAAATAGAGTAATCCTAAGAGGTTTAAAACGAAGATTGGACGAGCATAAAAAGCATTGGGTCGAGGAGTTACACAACGTACTATGGGCATATAGGACCACACCCCACTCAACAACCGGGGAATCCCCATTTAGATTAGCATATGGAACCGAGGCGATGATCCCTATAGAAATGCACGTCCTATCCAAACGCACAGAATCCCCTATGGACCAAGACACCAACTCCGAAGCTTTGAGGGACGAGCTCGACATGATCGAAGAGGTTCGGTCAGAAGCTGCTCTTCGAGAAACCATTCTCAAACAAAAAATAGCCGCTCGGTATGATTCTAAGGTCATAAGACGAACGTTCGAGGTAGGCAGTCTTGTCCTCAGAAGAAATCACAGAGATCCCTGCGAGGGAAAATTTACACCCAACTGGGAGGGCTCGTATCGCGTCCGAGCAAAAACCGAGAACGAAGCCTATTATTTAGAAAATTTACACGGGGAAGAGCTTGCTCGGCCTTGGAACGCCGAGAAAACTCAAACAATATTACAGCTAAATCACAAAGTCGCCTTGCTCAATTTTCAAGCAAGGAGCGAAAGGACCGACTAAAAACTGCGTGCCTAGGTACGAGCACGACAGCCCAAAAATGACAAAGTCAAGCAGGATCTCCTTTCAAGGGAAAGAGAAACTTGCCGCACGGATGGATACTTAAACGAGTCCGACGTCGCCTAAGTACCACGACCAGGCAGAACCCCAGCTCGCGATGGGATGTTCAAGCCACGGAGCCCGGGCCATTACCTTAGCCCGGGCACCGACCAGGAGTAAAACTCCAAAATCTGATTGGTCCCCCTAACCAACAGATCACATACACACCCCGTATTTATTCGATCACATCCAATTAATGCAAAGATGCATACCAAACACTTAGTAAAAATAACAAATAAAATATGTCCTCCGACGGACGCATCATTACGAGCAAATGAAATATAGAAACCGACCACCAAGGTCGTACATATGAAATTAAAGATGCGACCCCGAAGGGCCGACTTGTTCAGGATTACATACAAAGGGGTCCACGTCCCCAAAAAGAAACATAATAAATTATATGGCACGCAGGCCAGAAACTAATTACCCTCGCCTTCCGGGCGGCCTTCTTCCTGACAAGCCTCCTCCTGCTCCGGTTGCGCTTAGGGCTGAGCAATCGACCCCGGCTGAGAATCATCTACCACCAGGTCCGAAGGAACCACAATCTGGTCGTCTTCTACCTTGTACAAATAGCTGATTCGACCAACGTCCAAAGCCAGGTCAGGATGGAGAGCCTTCATCTGATCCACCGCGTTCTGGAAGCTGAGCTCAGTTGATCAGTTCAGGTCTTCCATGTCTTGGTCGATTCGAGCAAGCATCTGAGCCCTCGTTACCAGGCTTTTGGTTTCTTCATCCTCGTCCTCCTTCGGGCAGAAAGCGTCCTTCAGCTTTTTATTCTGCTCTAGCACCCTTTTCTTGTCGACCTCCAACTTGGCGATGACGTTGGCTCGTTCAGTCAACTCCTTGGCCGCGACTTTAGCCTCCTCGGTGGCCGTTGTCAGTTTCACCTCGGTGGCAGCCAGCTGCTCCTTTAGCCTACCCATCTCTCGCTCCTGTCTAGGACTCCCTTCGGCCGTCATCCAGGCAATTGTCATGACCCGCATGACCGCGCTTGCGTCCTGGGCCAGAGATAATCGTCGGGCAGGACGATCCATGCCCTCCAAAAACAAGGAATCCGCACGGTCCACCTCTATGCTCGTTCCCTCGAAGAAATTGCGCTTCACGAAGCACGGCGGCAACCCATGCTTCGGCTTCGGAGGAGCGTTGGCCGTCAAGTCCACAGTGGCTGCGGACTTATGTTTCTTCATCAGAGAGCCGATTGAGGCGCTCAGAGAGCATTGGACCAAGGGGCCCGACCCCGAGCCACTTGTCTCCGTCAGCTTGGTCTGCACGACCCTTGATCTTTTCTTCTGCTGTTGACGCAGGCGTTCTTGAATTTTATCCAGTGGGTTTGACAGAGATCCTGAAAAAGGAAAAAGATCAGATTAGTCGTGGACGACAAAGTTAAATAAAAAATTTGACTAATATAGATAAACAGATACCAAAGAAGTCGGACACTTCCTGCCCGATATGGCAGGCCAGCAATTCGGTAACATTAATCAAGGGACGCTCCACAACTTCCCCCCATCCTGATCAAGCATAACCTTTCCATCTCCGTCCAGCAGGGGGGTCGGAGTGAAAGACGCTATCAATTTTCTGAAGGCCTCGAAACTGGCCGCGTCATCATCATTCAATAAGTCCCCCACCTGAACGAACTCACCAACAGGTTTCTCATAATGAGCATAGTTCCAGGAAAATGGGAACAGCCACAGCCTCCTCGGGATCACCTGCCCTTGATCGTCGAGCTTAGGTTCGTCATTCTCGTCGGTGTCTATCCCCATGAAGCTCATTGCCCTCACGGCCACCGTGCTCGCGGGTTTGATCAGAAAGTAATCAGTTTTAAAGGCCCGGATAGATTCTGAATGGGCCTTGAAGATTTTCGTCCTCTGCTTGAAAGACACGAACCCCTTCCGATCGGTTCCTCGCCCGACTTGGCGCTGCAGGGAGAACAGGCGGAAAAACAGAGGAAGCGTGGCACCAACACCCAGATGGGCGCACGTCATCTCAAACGCTCTCAAGAACGCGTATGAATTGGGATGCAATTGGGAAGGAGCAACGCATAGGTGCCCGAGCACGGCACTCACAAAGTCACTGTAGGGCAAAGTTACCCCCAGGACCGAGACTGCGTATTCATACATAGAGAACGCCCGACCCCAAAAATCTGAGAAGATGCGGTCATCATCTCCCGGACAGGTTACGACCCAATCAGCAGGGTCGCCGACGACGGGTAGCGGCTCCGTTCGGGGTCTCGAAAATGAGGACACCTTGTCCAGCAAATCCTCCACCACCCATTCTTCGGGTGAGACCCTCGTCTGGTCGGGACACTGGGGCGAATCTGTTGATGCTCTTGTAGTACTCGTATCTGAATCCCTCGAGGAACTCCCAGAGCCAGAAGGGACGGACGCAGATGACCCTGAATCTTCCGAGGACGTCTCTTCCGAAGACACGTCCAATGGATCCACGAGCGAGTTTTCACCTGAAAAGCAGAGGAAAGGCGTCAGTGAATTCGATTAAGAATATCAAATCCACCCTTCCACCGCTCGACAAGTGAAAGGGCGCGCATCAGCTCAAGGACTAGATCCCGAGCTATAGCCCTGGCTGACCATCGCTCGGAGCGACGACTTACGCCCAACATCATAAATTACGGATCTAACCTAGATATTTGTCAAATCCCAAATCAAGGTCGACCAACACTTATGTCGACCACGAGTTAGGGTTTGCAACCGACCGACTACGGTGGCAGAAGTCCTAAAGTTTACCGGTTCTAAATCTAAGACTACCGTCAAAACTATCCTAGACCACATGCATTTCTACTAAACTTAAGCTATAAACACCTAAAACGGCGAAAAAGAACCGTACCTTGCGCTTGGGAAGACATTTTTGAAGAAGAAATGCGTTCTGGAAGTGGTGGTCGGCAAAGAGATGCGGTGGTCGACGGCTGAAGTGGTGGTAGTTGAACGAGCAGAATGTCGGAGAAGAAGATGAAGCGAAAAGTTCAGAATGGGCCCTGAGAACCCTATTTATAAGAGGGAAAACACGTGCAAGCACGTGTGACCCCTACACACTAGCCCCTAGGCTAGCCGTCAAATCATTAATAAGCGCGAATTCCCAGATATTCCAGCTTTTCATTTCACATTCCCCTATCGAACAGCGTACCGGCTGCCCGTTCCTCGAAGATCTGCAGCGTAAATTCCTAGCCTTAACACTGCTCATCGCCGAGCACGAAATAATTTCTAAGTTACTGCTCTTCCACACGAGCAGTAACTTGGGGGGCTCCTGTTCTGGACTAGCCCAATCCCCACAATTGGGCCAAGCAAACCAATCCAATAGTTATGCTCGACGTCGAGCAGAATTAGGAATAATGGTCTCTGTCGAGCATAAGCATACCGACCACGACGAAGTTCCCTAACGGCTAGTCATGACTGTTGCCTATTTTTACGGATTCCTCGATCCGCGCCTCACAATATGGACCAATAATCTTCCATTTAGCCCCTTATATAAACCCTTTCATTTGGGAGGGTCAGGTATTCAATTCTCTGACCTTTATTCTCGTACTTGCCCACTCTTTGCTCGGTTACTTACTTTAGCATCGGAGTGCCTTGCAGGTACACCCCATTTCTCTCCTCACCGACCGTCTTTCATCAGCTCTCGAAGCCAGCCGCATCGGATCCTGATCTCCAGGTACGATCAGTTAGTAAATAGGAAGTGAAAATCTAATTGAAAATTAATTTGGACTTAGAAAATTAAATAAAAAGAATAAATATCTGAAAATAAATCATTCACACACGTAAGTCGATCTATGATCGCCATCTGCACCTCATAGGGCTACCTCTCTTAAGTTGCCTTTAAAAAACGGTCAAGTCCCTCGAATATGGGGGTTCCTTAAGCAAAACCCTACAAATAAAAATCATCTTGTCCCTCCCCCGGTTAAAAGATCAAGTCCCTACGATGTTGCTTTCGATGTTGCCTAGAATGATCTTGCCCCTCCCAATTGCTAAAGACACCCTTCAAGTTGCCTTCGTTGACCATACGATGACCATACACCCGTTCCTTAAACAAATCCAAGGTAATGACTACCTATTCCTTAATAATAAGGACGATCTTACCCTTGAAAGAACATACAAGAACATGAAAGACTAGTCTAGGATAGGTACCTCATAGTTACTTGCTCACACTTTAAAAATACTTTTCGCACCTCACTATTTTCAAATATTTTCAAAACAAAAGCTTTGTATACATCCATACGAGGATCATTACAAAGTATTTAGAAAATTTTCTAAACACACTACACTTTCCTTTTTCAAAACAATTAAGTGAGCTAAGTAACTAAGAGCCCATGGATAACCATGTATATAAAGGGTGCTAACACCTTTCCTTTATATAACTTACCCCCCGAACTCAAGTCTTTTAAAAATAGGTATTTCCTGTTCTTTTATGTCCTTTCCACATGGATAAAATAAAAGTCGGTGGTGACTCTTGCTATCCGCAACATAACTAAAAGTCAGTTCTCCCACCGTGTTACACTCTGGATAAATCATTTCATGACCGGATACGACTACTCTCCAAATTCATATACCAACTTAAGGATGCACCGCTTAAACTGTCCTGAAAACAATGAATCATCAACCCATCATTGCGGGCATAGGAAGTCATCTTTCTACAAAACATCACCAAATGACGCTTTGGACAACTGACACCAGTGTACTTCTCAAACTTTGAAGCTTTGAAATATGGAGGAATAACAAGACTAGGCACCAAAAACAGGTTTAAAGCATCAAAAGAAAAAACATCAGGATCCGCTAAGGCTTTGAGTTGTTCCTCCAACACACGAAACCTTTCATTATACTCTATAGTTCGTGGATCTCTGGTTTTCACCACAGGGGTTGCCCCTTGGAAATTCAGCATAGGGAATGCAAAACTCTGATAATTTGTAGCATCAAAAGAAGATGAATGTCCACCTCGGACAACAGATGGTTCAAGGACACCCTGATTCACGATCTGATTCTACACAGGCTGAGCTCGAGTAAGGTTGTTTACTTGCAGAAGATCCTTATCAGGAGAAAGACCATACAGGGGATTGGTCATCAAAGTGAAACCAGGTGGAAAATCAACATTTTGAAGGTTGCTCTCTGACATAACTACCAACAGTTTCCAATATGACTTTCTTAACTCTTAACGTTGCTCAGTCTTGCTTCAAACACTTGTCATCTTCCAACAGTTACCACTTAATCAAATTGAGTACCGAGAAATCAGTTGGTTGGCCAAAGACAAAGAAGGAGGATGAGCTCTCTAGAAAAAGGATATGTAATGCTAATGAATGCAAAATTCCATATGATGATGCTAAAAATGCAAAAACATGGGATCAAAGTCTGGAATCCGTCTGGAATCTGTCTGGAACTATAGGATCTCTGAAGAATAACCCCGGATAGTAACTCAGAAACAAAGATCGAGAACTCCAGGACCATGATAACCGGATCAAAACATAAGAGGGCACTGGTGACAGGGTATGATGAGGTCATGAGTTCCTGCAAACCTGTAAACCCCTCCCAATCTCACGGGTGCGCTCCGGGTCAAACATCACGGAATCTGAAAGTCGAATAACAATAATACATTCACGATTTCCGAGAAATGACTCGTGACCAAATCATGGAATCAGTTAAGTATTATGTACTACTCAGGGAGGTCTCAGCTGGAGTCCGGGAAAATAAGCATCCTTTATAAGTCCCCAGCTTCAAGCACTAAAGTCGAGAAACAATAGTACATTCAACCCGTAGGATACAGTACTATCGTCATATGACCAGATGCTTTAACTGAGTTCCTATAAAAGAACCAGGACATCCTATGCGATTTCTAGGTGGGCCCTCGGGTGCGAATGGGTTTGCCACAGAATATGGTCTTCCACTGTCACCTCTGGAGAGGGATGTTTCCACAAGGTTCTCAATGATCGGTCCTCAGCCGCACATAACTATCAATGTCGTGTAATGAAGTAGAGAAAACCCCTATATCAAGACACTTCCCAAACGATCTTGAATTTGGGTGTGAACGCACCAATACCCCAATGACAAGATATCATGGGGCCACAATGATTGCTCGTGCTAAGTCCTAGGGTGCTCTTAGGTCGGGTGCTTGTCCAATCTCATCTCACAAATCACCAGTAACCCCCCAAGTCCCGCAAAACCGAAAAATCAGTCCAGATAGTCTAGTATAATATATGATGCATGAAAATAAATACTGAAAACTGTAAATAAAGATGTAAATAAAACTGTAAATAAACAACGGTAAAATACACAAGCAACAACAAACAAATCAAACACACAAAGAAACAGAAACACACAAGCGCTAGGAGGGACTCTCAAGGGGAAACCAAAGATTCTGTGTTCGTTCCCCGGCAGAGTCGCCAGCTGTCTCTCCCTGGATTTCCATCCTGGTACAAACGTGAAAGTGGCGCGGAAAAGGTTTGAGTCGCAAGCCAGACATTTTATCCCAAAGTAACGGGAATGGTAATGTTGCACAAACCGAAAAAAGAAAAGAAGGACACAGGTCATGCAAACCAAAGAATCTGGGTTCAGGAGTCGGTTACGACCTGAGAAGGTATTAGCACCTCAGATCGTCCTCCGTACCCGACTAGATCCACACTTGCAAAGAAATTGTTTCAAAGAGTGAAGGAATGAAAGCTGCTGCAAAAAGAAAGACTGAAACCAGAGAAAAGAAAAGAAAGGGGGAAAATGTAGGGAAAATAAAAGAGTATTCGAACGGGCCCTACCCCGCTGCCTACGTACCTCATCTGGACATGAGAATCAGAGTCGCCGTAGTTCCCCTAACTAGGGGTGGAATGATTTCTTGTGTATTAAAAGCTTGAACTGCTTATGTCAATGCTCAGGTGTTGCAGGCTCGTCCGGCACGAGTGCGTTACCGTCTTACAAAGTGACAAGTAGGAGCAAGTTCGTACGTTATGAGTGAAGGTGATGAGAAAAGAATTCCTGAAGGAGAGACGCTTATTCTTTGTTTGGTGTTTTTTTAAAAGTTTTTTATGAGTGTGGCACAAGAAAGTGAAAGCAAATCCTTTTCTAGGGAATGTGTTCTTATTACCACATTCCTCTATAGAATGAGTAATAAGTTCACCAAGAATGAAGAAGACCCTCAAACTTGTTTCCTAAGATTAGAGTTTGAATTCACTAACTTGTTTGAAAGTTATTAAGTGTTTTGTGAATTAAATGAAGAAATATTTTTTATGGTTTTCTTTGTGAAAATAGTCTTATGATTGAACTTGTGCATCATTCTAGACAAGCTTGTACCACCACCAAGATGTGGTGAATATAAGTGCCCCATGGAATAAGGCCATGTATCAAAGACTACTTCAACCTTTATTAGAGTGTTTTTTTAGGTTTTGTATGAAGATGAGAAGAGAAGAACCAAAAGGAGCAAAGGTAAACAACTAAGGGGACTAAACAAGACCTAATGTTATCATGTAAGGGATAATCATAGGTTAGTGAGGTTTCAACTATCCTAAAAGAGAAAGAAAGAAGAAAAGAAGAAGAAGAAAGAAGGGTAGAAAACAAACTTACTTCTCTTAAAGAAGTTAAGTTGTTATTTAAGGGAAATAGAAAGAAGTTAGACATTGATGGCCTAAGCACATCACAATCACAAGTAGAAAGCATAAAATAAAAGAGGAAGAAGTTGGAGATGTATGGAGGTTGTGCGATTTGAGGTGAATGATGGATTTGAAGAAGATTGATGAAGGTTATTGTTGAAGGTGTTGGTTGGTTGTTAGAGAGATGTGCGGGTTGGGGTCGCGAAAAAGAGAGTTCTTAAGATGATTGAAGGAATATTGAAGGAGAGTGAGTGAAGATGGGTGGCGGTGTTTTGTTGTTCAGAGGTTGTGAAAAAGTTTGTTTTGGTTGAAGGAATGAACGAAGACGGTGATTTATAGTGATGGAGGCTACGAAGAAGGTGACGGTTCTTGTTGCAAAAAAATTTCTGTGTCTTTTGAGGATATGGTTGTGTGTTTGTAGAGAGGGTGATTTGTCTTGGAATGAAAAGGGATGAAGAAGGTGAATGAATTTGAAGTTTATGCAGGTGAGTTGTAGTGAGGATAAGGGCGATGGTGTGAGTGTTTTGCTTGTTGTCTGTAGGTAGAATGCAGAGAGGAAGAAAGTATTGAGGAGTTTTTTTTCTCTTAGGGTTGTTTTTGTATTCTGTTGTGTTTTTGAAGGGATTCAGTTTTTTTTTCATTTTTGTATGCAAACAGAATGAGCCGAGGGAATTGGTGAGGTGATTTTTCGATTGTTAATGGTTTTTGCTTTTGAATGTGTAGTTTTTTTTCTTTGGAGAACGTTGTAGCGGTAAAATCATGAGTGTAAGCTATTGATTAACTTCACTCAATATACACAGAGTCGCCACCGCGCTTTTATTTATTTCCAAAAGGAAAAAGGAAAATGAACGAACAAAACCTTAATGAATCTTAAAATCTAAAAAGCTAAAAGAATCAAACAGAGAATGGGTACGGGGATTGGTTACAAATCGGGAAGGTTTTAAGCACCCGACTTGTCTGTGGTACTCCACGGGAACCCTTTGAAATGTTTACTGCATTTTTGGTTTGAAATGGTTTGCTTGAAAAAAGATTGAGGAGATGAGAAGAAGAATGTTTTTTAAGATTTTGGTGTTTGAAGAGACGGACGTCTCATGCCTACGTACCCACAGAGTGCAATGCGAGATCAAAACCCCGTAGTTCGTGGTACAAATTGTAAAAAAGGCAAATGAGTTGAATTGATTTTAAAATGTAAATATAAGTCGTCATCCTTTAGCGAATAATTCCGCTAGAAAAGATGAATCATATCTAAACATAAAAAAGATTAAAAGAGACGTGCACGAGGGCACAAAAAAAAAATGAATGAGTTATGAAAGTTTTAAAGTTTTTTGAGAAAGAAGTTCCGATATGCTTATGTAGTTTAGCATTTATTAAGAAATGAAATGAAAAGGTAAAAGCACATGACCGAAGTCAAGGTTTAATTGAGAAAAATGTTTGAAGTTAGAAAACAAAGAAAGTTTTGAAAATAGGAAGGAGATTTGAAAATTGAAGAATATGGGAAGAGATGAAGAGACTATCCTAAAACTTGAAAATAAAAGCTAAGGAAGAAATGATCAAACCATATGGCAAGCACTCTTGAAATAATTGGATTTCCATCTTCATAAACAAGTAACTCAAACGGAACCAAAGTCTTCAATCCATAACAGATAAGCAAAGGGATGATCCTAGAATCTAAGTCCGAATCTCCGAAGCAAGGGATAGTAACCATAGTCCGAAATTAAAAGTCACCCATTTTTTATATGTTTAATCCATTATTAGTGTTTTTGTGTCCAAATGGACAAATGAAAAATAACAAGCAACAATAATAGATACAATAAGCAATATGATGAATGAATATAGAAGCATAATAAGAGAGGTAGAGAACGAGAGATTTAAAGTAAAAGAGGATAAGGTGAGAGAGATTAAAATTAAATGTTAGTATATTTACATTATTAATATTTACAATATAAAGTGGTATGATGAACTTAATCAAGCACAACCACGAAAAAGAAAAAGAAAATCGAGGCAACCGGATCCAAGTGGATCGCATTCCGAATCGGGACAATGTAGGTCTATGTTAAGCAATCGCCGAGTAATTTACGGAGTAATTACCCTACAAATGAGGCCGGCCACCACTAATTAAAGTGGAAAATATTCGTGTTAATACATGTTAGAGAAACGATATTATGAATCGTTCTTCGAAAACATGCCACACTAAAAGAAAGAGAACGGTCTAATCTTAATCGAGATTATCGTTGAATTTCTCGAAAGGCAATCTATCACGATCTCAAAGTATGGAGAATGATCCAAATGATCATTCATCCATAGATTTGAAATAATGAAGATTAAACCGATCGAAAATCAACAATCTCGAATCGGAGATTGTCATCGACCAAAAAGAAAATAAGATGAATAAGAAATGGATCTAAAAGATAAATCCATAAAAAAAGAAATAGAAATATATTTAAATCATTTTTTTAAAACTCTTTCTAAAATTTTCTAAAACACTTTATTTCTAACTCTTTTTCTAAAATACTTTTACTAAACTACTTTCAAAATATCTTTTCTCAATTTTTTAATATATATTTCTAACATTTTCTAAAAAAAATAAAAGAAAAGAATTAGGATGAAACCAATTAAACAACAACAAAGAAAATGAAAAAAAAAAGAAAAGAAAGAAATGGAAATATGGAGGATCCGCGGATATGATAATGGATCAGCAAGATCCAACCCATGGCCATAGGCCCAAAACCACTTCACCTCTTAAAATAAAAATCAGAGAAATTAAAACAAACAAAAATTGGAAAAGGAAAGAGAAACAGAGGCATAGTTCTTCTTCTTCCCTAAGAACATCAACGGCGGCGCAAAAACAGGGGAGTGTTGCTTGGTATACCTCTTCTTTTTGCTCAAAACACGCCAACCTCTCTCCTTCTTCTTGCTTCTTGTACGACCCTATGTCAAACCATATCTCTCTCTTTCGTTTTCGGCTAGAGGTATGAATCCATGGTGGTTCAGATTTGATGTTATTGAGAGGTTATCAATGAAGATTATGAAGGTGTATCAAGTTTGAAGAGATTTGGGAAAATAGAAATTAAAAGGGATTTCTGAGTTTGAGATGGTGAGTTGGATCTTGATGAAATTTATGAGGGTTTGGGAATCACCGAATTGAAGCTTGAGTCTTATTTTTTGCAGGGTATTTGTGGGCTCTCTAAGCTTGGAGATTGAAAGGAATGGAGCTCTTTAAATAGAAGGGAGAAGGAGATTGTGTTGCTGCCGTTTCGTGTAGATGATTCGCGTTTTGACAAGGTACTGAACGCGTGATGCTTGCCTTCGTTTTCAAATTTTTCCTTGCGTTTTATTCTGTTTTAGATGCGTTTTGATTGCTGCATGAAAAGCGTGTTTGATGAGCTGATACTGTGCGACGTGAAGCTGGTGTAAAGTGAAGTGTGGGCTGGCTGGGAATTTGAGTTTTGGGCCTGTTTTGTGATATGAGCCGGCTGAGTGAAGTTGTTGAAGCTGAGTTGTGATGTTAGTGTATACGGCTTGTGCGTACGGAAGCTTGCTGAAGCCGTGAGCTGGTGTTGGGCTATGCGGAAGTATGCGGCTTTGAGGCAAATGGAAGCTTACGGTTTGTTTTGCTTGCAAAGAGTGTGTGGGCCAGCTGAGGGTGTATTGGCGTGCTAGCTTGCTGTTTGGCTTATGAAGCTTTAGTTAGAGCTGTAGCTGCTGAGTTTAAGCTGGAGGGCATACTGGCGGTACAAGTTGTGAATTGGTGGCTTGAGGTGTACATAACTTGTCTCCTTATTTTCCTTTGTAAAAAAAAACTTAAAGGGCCTAATGAAAAAAATGGGTTGTAAAAATATCATGCTTTTTTCTTTTTATATTTTTGTCAATGACTTTTTCTTAATAACTATTTTTTTTTTGATAAATGGTTAGAAATATTAAAAAAAAAAGGAGATGAACTTGATTGTAGTGATTTTATGGGAAATGACCTTGAATTGAAGGTGATAAAAAAATGAAATGGAAAATAATCGGGTAATTGGAAATTTGGATGTGATAATGGAAAAGGTTATATAAAAAAAATGGATAACGGACGAAAATTAGATAATGTGAAAAAATATGTCTAAAAGAATTAATAATTGGATATTTGTGAAAAAATGGAAATATAAAATGGTTATTGGATATTTTTTTGGTGAATTGAATTAAAAAAAGGGAAACGAATATGGGATTGATGGTTTTAAACCCAGAACCAAATTTGAACTTTTCACGCACAAGCCACTGATAATAATGAGTACAACCAAACATGAACCATTGGACAACTTGCCACTTAAGCCACAAACACTTGAAATCTGTCTGAACATTATCCTGATAACTTGAATTCATACTGAGAAAAATAAATTCTCAGATGAATCACTGATAAACTTGATGAACTGACTGATTCACACCAAACTTCGCACAGAACACCGTCTGATAACTGATGATCTCACAGCACATAACACAGTCTTGAACTTTTGAATACGCACAGTCTGAGAAACAGGTCACTGGCACACACAACTTGCAGTCGAAACAGATCTTTGATAGTTTGACCAATATTGGGTCAAACATCCACTTGAAATCGAATTGTGACTGAACAAACGCATCTGAATGAAATTACTGTCTCGTCTTCACAAACCTGCAACACAGAGAAGCACAAGAACACTGCAACATTTTTTTTATTTTGGTTAGAAGTCAGTAAAATATGAACAGATAACAGAAATTAAACAAGGTGATCCTCTGCAAGGCAATAGACCTGCAACCTGAAAAGGATAAACGACCAGTGCGTGATCTTGTTTGTATGCGAAATGCAGATGAGATGCGAAAAATCTTAGGGTCAAAAATTAGGGTCTGACAGATGCCCCTATTTAAGTTTCTTCAATCCAGAGACAATGAAGATTAAAATCTTCGTTTCGACAAGATGGAAGATACTTAAATATAAAAAAAAAACAATTTTTGATCCTAAGATGCCAAAAACTGGAATGAAATGAACGATATGAAATGTTATGAAGATGATATAGAAATAATATGAAGCATATGAAAATGTTTATGAAAGCAAATGAAAAATATAAAGGCACATGAGATGGTATGAAATGTATATGGAACCGAATGAAATGCAGAGAAGTCCGTGAGAGACAAGGCGACACATAGAAAAAATGAACGCTGGGGATAAGGAGCATAAAACTCCGACAGGAAAAACAACATGCTAGAGACCAACACATGGCTCAGCCGAGGTGGAAATGTTCAAGAATGGCAATTGGACAGAAAACATCACAACATCCAAGAATGGCACTGAATGAAGTGAGAAAAGTCCCGAAACAGTACACCAGAAGCATCCAAGAATGACATAACTGACTTTAATAGGGATATCCGAGAATGGCAATCGGAAAAGGGTAATCACAACATCTGAGAATAGCAGTCAGATGAAAATGTGAAACTCAACATTCAAGAACAGCACTGAATTAAATGGGAGAAAATTCGGGAAAGCACATCAACTTAATGATGACTACAACATGAAAATCCGAGAATGGCAATCGGAAGGCAAGTGATCACAACATCTGAGAATGGCAATCAGATAAAAATGTGAATCACAACATTCAGGAAATGAACTGAATGAGATGGAAAAAAGTCCGGGACAGTACATCAAATCAATGATGACTTCACTATGGACATCCGGGAATAGCAATCGGATAGGAAGTGATCACAACATCTGAGAATGGCAATCAGATAAAAATGTGAATCACAACATTCAGGAAATGAACTGAATGAGATGGAAAAAAGTCCGGGACAGTACATCAAATCAATGATGACTTCACTATGGACATCCGGGAATAGCAATCGGATAGGAAGTGATCACAACATCTGAGAATGGCAATCAGATAAAAATGTGAATCACAACATTCAAGAAATGAACTGAATGAGATGGAAAAAAGTCCGGGACAGTACATCAAATCAATGATGACTTCACTATGGACATCCGGGAATAGCAATCGGATAGGAAGTGATCACAACATCTGAGAATGGCAATCAGATAAAAATGTGAATCACAACATTCAGGAAATGAACTGAATGAGATGGAAAAAAGTCCGGGACAGTACATCAAATCAATGATGACTTCACTATGGACATCCGGGAATAGCAATCGGATAGGAAGTGATCACAACATCTGAGAATGGCAATCAGATAAAAATGTGAATCACAACATTCAGGAAATGAACTGAATGAGATGGAAAAAAGTCCGGGACAGTACATCAAATCAATGATGACTTCACTATGGACATCCGGGAATAGCAATCGGATAGGAAGTGATCACAACATCTGAGAATGGCAATCAGATAAAAATGTGAATCACAACATTCAGGAAATGAACTGAATGAGATGGAAAAAAGGTCCGGGACAGTACATCAAATCAATGATGACTTCACTATGGACATCCGGGAATAGCAATCGGATAGGAAGGGTGTAATATCTGAGAAGACACAGCAAGTAGGTGAAGAACAAGTTCTGGAGAGACAGACAAATGCCAAGTAAGTTGGACTTTGACCAAAAAGTAGGAATTGAAAACAACAAGACTTTGAGAGATGCATATGAGGACTAAAACACTCAGTATGCAGACATTTATGAAAATGGGGACCAAACCAACCAAGAATATGCATAGTGAGGACTAAAACACTCAAATATGAAACCGTAAACAAAACTGGGGAATAACACACCCGAGAAAACGCATAATGAGGCATAACACACTCAAATATGCAAACTTTTTCGACATTGGGGAATAACACACCCTAAGGATACGCATAATAAGGACTAAAACACTCAAATATGCAAACTTTTACTAGACTGGGGAATAACACACCCAAAGAAATAATGTGAGAAAAGAAATGATGACAACCAGTTTAGACTCTTAGAGGAGTGGAAAAGAAAGACAACCAGTTTAGACTCTTAGAGGAGTAGAGATACTGACAACCAGTTTAGACTCTTAGAGGAGTGAAAAGATGAAAGACTGATTCCTCAACACAGAAGTCATTGCCATTCTGCTTGAACATTAGAGATGCTACTACTGAACAAATCTCGGTCACACCAACTGCATCAATTTGAAAAACTTTTGAGAGAATTCATGCAAAGCTGCTTGGGGATTATTTGAAGAAAATTGCCCCAAGTTTAATAACTGATGAAGATAAACTGATAATTGATTCAGTTCCTAATTACTGCTGGAGAAAATAATCAAATCTTTGAAATAACTGCTGAGAAGATAAACTGCTCATGGCTTCAGTTCTTGAGATGAATGTTGAGAGAATAAACTGATCATGGTCTCAGCCCTTGAGAAAATGTTGAGAAAGTAAACTGATCATAGCCTCAGCCCTTGAGAAAATAACCCAACATGTAACTTGCAGAGAATCTTCTGACCAACCAAATCTGAGAACAACTTGCACAAAGCAACAACTCTTGAATCATAGGACCTGAGAAGAACTTGCCCCTGATAAGATCACTGACCAAGTTTTCTTAACTGTTTGAAAATTCCTTGATAAAGAAAGTTTATTTGCAAATAAAAATGTTTGTACAAACTTGGTAATTTTAATGCAAAATTCAATGCAAAGTTTGAAATCAAGAATCATTTTTGAATGAAATTTACTGATGTAAAGTAAATGAAAACATTGTCAAAACACGGCGGTTGAGACAATCATGAAAGATAAAGCAACAGCAAGAAAACAAATGATTGGTAAAGAACTTGGGAGTCAGTTTACGCAACCTTGTTGTAGTATGCTTTTCAAAAGAAACCTGGATTCAATTAGGACTTTTGAAGGTTGTAACGTGGCCTGATTCATGGTTTATGAAACAAAGGATATAGGCTCAAAGTTTATTTGTACCCAACCCAACTTCGTGATGAACTCCAGTCCTACATTCAATTAATTCAGCCTATGCATTCAAGTTCCTAGAAATTGAGGATTACACAGATGAAGATGATTTGTAAGTCAAAGGTTTTGAGATAGCAGTCACATCTTCCTTTTGTTATTCCCAGTGAGGACTTTAGTCAACTCATCTTATTTTGCTGAGGAATTTTGATGACCTCTTGCCAAGTATTTCTTTTTATTATCCCTAACTTTTGCCTGAACTGTGTCATTTGAACTTACAGCCAGCGGGATGCCCCAGTTTTTGCCTAAGTCTCCTTCATAGGTTTTGACTTAGCGGGCTTTAATTTTTTCAATAATTTTTTTTAATATCATTTTTTTTTGAAAGATAATGACTGCATGACTTAATGATGACGATGAACCATCATTGGCTTTTGAATTGAGAAACATCTTCAACACTTCTTGATGTGTGTGAAGGAAAACTCGAGATTACCACCTTTATTGAAAGGTGTCTTGAATGATTCTCTTGTACTTGAATGCACATTCGAATTAATTGAGAACTACCCATCCCCGGGTTAAAATGCGGGTTTTTTTCAAATAGAAAGAAACTCCAACTTCAAGGCTCAAAGGGGTTGACAAAGGATTAACTTCCTTATTTCTCCAGTGTTTGGGATTTGAAACAATGCCTGTATATCATCAACCAAGTCTCAATTGGAAGCATACCAACAACAATTATGGGTATCTCGTTTTCATCATCCTCCCTCCAATCATTGTAAAACTTTGAGAAAAGGAAATGAACTTGAAATGTAAAGCATAAAGATGCAAATATTAAATGAAATTGAATCAAAACAAAGCAATGCTCATTTCATTAAAATCAACATGAAAGTACAAACAAGCTTAAAAGCAAACAACTTAATATGATTGAAGAAAATTGCAAACATAAAGAAACAATGGCCTAGTGATCAATCAACAACAAGGATAAGCTGTCCCGTCTGATATTCTGGCCTTGAAGAAAATTTGACAATTGAAGTCTTCTTGAAGATTCACTTCCCATGATTCGACAAAGGATTGTTGATAACATTTGGATTAATGTCATTAAAGTAAAGGATGCTGTTCCTGATAAGTTCTTGCACTTTAGCCTTCAGCGCAAAGCAATGCTCTAAGTCATGACCAGTTCCACCTTGATGAAACTCACAGCGGAGATCCGATCTATAACCAACTGGAAGAGGATTTGGAACAGGAGGCGGAGGCCTAGTAGTAATTAAACCTTTCGCAATCAAAGAAGGAAACAATTCAGTATAAGACACCGGAATAGGATCAAAGTTTGGCCTATTGCGATACTGATTTTGTCCAGCAGCAGGAAGAGGAACCTGAGCTTGAGCTCGAATCTGAACTTGAGCTTGAGCTGGTCGAGCTTGACCTTGAGCTTGAGTTTGAGCAGGTTGAGTTTTGACAACAGGAGCAACTGCAGCTACGTATGGTTGAACATATCATTGTTGCGGGTGATAAGGCCTCCTCTCAGTTGAAACAGCATAAGCATCACCATCTCTTCTCTTGTGAGGATTCCCAAAAGATTTTCTTGCAGCATTAGGAGCTTCAGAATTGGTAATCTTACCCTTCTTGATACCTTCCTCTAGTCTTTCTCCAATAATGACTAGATCAGAAAAACCAGATGAAACACTTCCTACCATTTTCTCCCAAAAGAACGGTTGAAGAGTGTCCATGAACAAACCAGTTAATTCCTTTTCAGGCAAAGGTGGTTCCACTTGAGCAGCTAACTCTCTCCAACGCTGAGCATACTCTTTGAACGATTCTTTCTCTTTCTGTGACATGTTTTGAAGTTGACGACGATCAGGCGCCATGTCCAGATTGTACTTATACTGTCTTACAAAAGCATCTGATAAATCTTTCCAGCTTCGAATGTGACTCTTCTCAAGTCCAACATACCATTTCATGGAAGCACCACTCAAACTATCTTGAAAACAGTGAATAAGCAAATTGTCATCTTTAGCATATGCAGCCATCTTGCGACAATACATTAGCAGATGAATCTTTGGACAAGTGTGACCATTGTATTTCTCAAATACAGGAACCTTGAACTTATCAGGAAGAACCAAGTCGGAAACCAAACACATGTCAATTGCAGCAGAACCAAAGACATCTTTTCCTTCTAGACCTCTTACCCTCTTCTCAAGAGTCAAGCATTGTTCTCTAACTTCATCCTTATATCCAGGTTCACCTTGACTTTCAGCTTGTGGACCAGGAGCTTGGTACAAGAAAGGAGAATTCTGATAAGTAGTCTGAGCAGTAGCATGCACAACAGGTTGAGGTTCAGCAAAAGTCGGAACTGAAAAGCCTGGCACAACAGATGGACCACCCATTTGAGCAGTTGCAGAAACTGGCACATAATCCGGAGGTAACCCATATTCTGGCCAAGTAGAAGCTGGTTGTTGGACAACAGGAGAATCAACAACAACAGTCAAAACTTCAGAGATAACAGTCCTTTGAGGTGGTTCGCCTCGAGCAATCAGAACTTGCATCATTTCAGTGAGCTTGGTCATACCGGCCTTCAACTCATCAATTTTCATTCGAACTTCCATGTTATGTTGTTCTTGGCGTTCCATTCTCAATCTAATAGCTCTTCGTCTAATAACAGCTCGAGTACCGTATCTGTGGTGAGGAGTCAGCTTGACGGATCAACAGACTACTGAGGAAAGAAACAACCGGGATGAGTTCCCACACAACTCGGATGAAAGCAAGAATATGCGAAGATGCAATGATATGCAATGTTCACTTCCACTTTCAGAAAAACAACTCGATTATTGCAAACATGGTCAACATCGAGAATGTTGTCGTGAAAAATCTTGACAAAAAGGAATATTTATTCTTTCCAACATTTGCAATAATCGGAATTGTCTTCCTTGAAAAATGGTTGTGATGATGATCATGATGAATATGTAGATGCAACAAACACAAACAAGATCACGCAAAGCACACAGGTTCAAAGGTTCGAATCACGAGCATGGAGTCATGGTAACAGAACACCAACCCAAACAGGTATGTACTAAAGTTTGTCTTCATTGTACCTGCAAAAAAAACAGAAGGGTGCTAACAGAGGTTCCCGGAGTTAACAGCCATCTTTAGAATATCATCGGTACGTTGGATTACTCCCCAACCGATAACATTCTTAAAATAGACCTCGTCCGAGTGTAGTATCGCGTGACAACCACCTTAAGTTTACACTCAGATAGTTTCCGCACTACGTTCCTAAATTGGCTCAGATTGGTTAAGGGTTCTACGGTCCTCAGTATGATCAGCTCGAGGTCGGAAAATAATGCCACGTACGATTACTCATCACGACATTGATAGTCCAAGAGAGCCTAACCGAGTGGAGATTATCAAATTGATATTGCTTTGGACTACTCCATCGCATATCGCTTCGAATATCGCCGTCCTATCATAAGTGTCACTCAGATCCGGGCAAGGATCTATCTCACAAAGGATCACCAAAACCAAAACGGAACAAACAAATAACAAGCAAATCAAACTAAAGTAGTAAATAAATCAAAGTAGGCCGAATCCACTTAGAGATTGACTCCCCAGCAGAGTCGCCACTTTTCTGTAGCGGTAAAATCATGAGTGTAAGCTATTGATTAACTTCACTCAATATACACAGAGTCGCCACCGCGCTTTTATTTATTTCCAAAAGGAAAAAGGAAAATGAACGAACAAAACCTTAATGAATCTTAAAAGCTAAAAAGCTAAAAGAATCAAACAGAGAATGGGTACGGGGATTGGTTACAAATCGGGAAGGTTTTAAGCACCCGACTTGTCCGTGGTACTCCACGGGAACCCTTTGAAATGTTTACTGCATTTTTGGTTTGAAATGGTTTGCTTGAAAAAAGATTGAGGAGATGAGAAGAAAAATGTTTTTTTAAGATTTTGGTGTTTGAAGAGACGGACGTCTCATGCCTACGTACCCACAGAGTGCAATGCGAGATCAAAACCCCGTAGTTCGTGGTACAAATTGTAAAAAAGGAAAATGAGTTGAATTGATTTTAAAATGTAAAGATAAGTCGTCATCCTTTAGCGAATAATTCCGCTAGAAAAGATGAATCATATCTAAACATAAAAAAGATTAAAAGAGACGTGCACGAGGGCACAAAAAAAAATGAATGAGTTATGAAAGTTTTAAAGTTTTTTGAGAAAGAAGTTCCGATATGCTTATGTAGTTTAGCATTTATTAAGAAATGAAATGAAAAGGTAAAAGCACATGACCGAAGTCAAGGTTTAATTGAGAAAAATGTTTGAAGTTAGAAAACAAAGAAAGTTTTGAAAATAGGAAGGAGATTTGAAAATTGAAGAATATGGGAAGAGATGAAGAGACTATCCTAAAACTTGAAATAAAAGCTAAGGAAGAAATGATCAAACCATATGGCAAGCACTCTTGAAATAATTGGATTTCCATCTTCATAAACAAGTAACTCAAACGGAACCAAAGTCTTCAATCCATAACAGATAAGCAAAGGGATGATCCTAGAATCTAAGTCCGAATCTCCGAAGCAAGGGATAGTAACCATAGTCCGAAATTAAAAGTCACCCATTTTTTAGATGTTTAATCCATTATTAGTGTTTTTGTGTCCAAATGGACAAATGAAAAATAACAAGCAACAATAATAGATACAATAAGCAATATGATGAATGAATATAGAAGCATAATAAGAGAGGTAGAGAACGAGAGATTTAAAGTAAAAGAGGATAAGGTGCGAGAGATTAAAATTAAATGTTAGTATATTTACATTATTAATATTTACAATATAAAGTGGTATGATGAACTTAATCAAGCACAACCACGAAAAAGAAAAATAAAATCGAGGCAACCGGATCCAAGTGGATCGCATTCCGAATCGGGACAATGTAGGTCTATGTTAAGCAATCGCCGAGTAATTTACGGAGTAATTATCCTACAAATGAGGCCGGCCACCACTAATTAAAGTGGAAAATATTCGTGTTAATACATGTTAGAGAAACGATATTATGAATCGTTCTTCGAAAACATGCCACACTAAAAGAAAGAGAACGGTCTAATCTTAATCGAGATTATCGTTGAATTTCTCGAAAGGCAATCTATCACGATCTCAAAGTATGGAGAATGATCCAAATGATCATTCATCCATAGATTTGAAATAATGAAGATTAAACCGATCGAAAATCAACAATCTCGAATCGGAGATTGTCATCGACCAAAAAGAAAATAAGATGAATAAGAAATGGATCTAAAAGATAAATCCATAAAAAAAGAAATAGAAATATATTTAAATCATTTTTTTAAAACTCTTTCTAAAATTTTCTAAAACACTTTATTTCTAACTCTTTTTCTAAAATACTTTTACTAAACTACTTTCAAAATATCTTTTCTCAATTTTTTAATATATATTTCTAACATTTTCTAAAAAAAATAAAAGAAAAGAATTAGGATGAAACCAATTAAACAACAACAAAGAAAATGAAAAAAAAAGAAAAGAAAGAAATGGAAATATGGAGGATCCGCGGATATGATAATGGATCAGCAAGATCCAACCCATGGCCATAGGCCCAAAACCACTTCACCTCTTAAAATAAAAATCAGAGAAATTAAAACAAACAAAAATTGGAAAAGGAAAGAGAAACAGAGGCATAGTTCTTCTTCTTCCCTAAGAACATCAACGGCGGCGCAAAAACAGGGGAGTGTTGCTTGGTATACCTCTTCTTTTTGCTCAAAACACGCCAACCTCTCTCCTTCTTCTTGCTTCTTGTACGACCCTATGTCAAACCATATCTCTCTCTTTCGTTTTCGGCTAGAGGTATGAATCCATGGTGGTTCAGATTTGATGTTATTGAGAGGTTATCAATGAAGATTATGAAGGTGTATCAAGTTTGAAGAGATTTGGGAAAATAGAAATTAAAAGGGATTTTTGAGTTTGAGATGGTGAGTTGGATCTTGATGAAATTTATGAGGGTTTGGGAATCACCGAATTGAAGCTTGAGTCTTATTTTTTGCAGGGTATTTGTGGGCTCTCTAAGCTTGGAGATTGAAAGGAATGGAGCTCTTTAAATAGAAGGGAGAAGGAGATTGTGTTGCTGCCGTTTCGTGTAGATGATTCGAGTTTTGACAAGGTACTGAACGCGTGATGCTTGCCTTCGTTTTCGAATTTTTCCTTGCGTTTTATTCTGTTTTAGATGCGTTTTGATTGCTGCATGAAAAGCGTGTTTGATGAGCTGATACTGTGCGACGTGAAGCTGGTGTAAAGTGAAGTGTGGGCTGGCTGGGAATTTGAGTTTTGGGCCTGTTTTGTGATATGAGCCGGCTGAGTGAAGTTGTTGAAGCTGAGTTGTGATGTTAGTGTATACGGCTTGTGCGTACGGAAGCTTGCTGAAGCCGTGAGCTGGTGTTGGGCTATGCGGAAGTATGCGGCTTTGAGGCAAATGGAAGCTTACGGTTTGTTTTGCTTGCAAAGAGTGTGTGGGCCAGCTGAGGGTGTATTGGCGTGCTAGCTTGCTGTTTGGCTTATGAAGCTTTAGTTAGAGCTGTAGCTGCTGAGTTTAAGCTGGAGGGCATACTGGCGGTACAAGTTGTGAATTGGTGGCTTGAGGTGTACATAACTTGTCTCCTTATTTTCCTTTGTAAAAAAAAACTTAAAGGGCCTAATGAAAAAAATGGGTTGTAAAAATATCATGCTTTTTTCTTTTTATATTTTTGTCAATGACTTTTTCTTAATAACTATTTTTTTTTTGATAAATGGTTAGAAATATTAAAAAAAAGAGTAGATGAACTTGATTGTAGTGATTTTATGGGAAATGACCTTGAATTGAAGGTGATAAAAAAATGAAATGGAAAATAATCGGGTAATTGGAAATTTGGATGTGATAATGGAAAAGGTTATATAAAAAAAATGGATAACGGACGAAAATTAGATAATGTGAAAAAATATGTCTAAAAGAATTAATAATTGGATATTTGTGAAAAAATGGAAATATAAAATGGTTATTGGATATTTTTTTGGTGAATTGAATTAAAAAAAGGGAAACGAATATGGGATTGATGGTTTTAAACCCAGAACCAAATTTGAACTTTTCACGCACAAGCCACTGATAATAATGAGTACAACCAAACATGAACCATTGGACAACTTGCCACTTAAGCCACAAACACTTGAAATCTGTCTGAACATTATCCTGATAACTTGAATTCATACTGAGAAAAATAAATTCTCAGATGAATCACTGATAAACTTGATGAACTGACTGATTCACACCAAACTTCGCACAGAACACCGTCTGATAACTGATGATCTCACAGCACATAACACAGTCTTGAACTTTTGAATACGCACAGTCTGAGAAACAGGTCACTGGCACACACAACTTGCAGTCGAAACAGATCTCTGATAGTTTGACCAATATTGGGTCAAACATCCACTTGAAATCGAATTGTGACTGAACAAACGCATCTGAATGAAATTACTGTCTCGTCTTCACAAACCTGCAACACAGAGAAGCACAAGAACACTGCAACATTTTTTTTTATTTTGGTTAGAAGTCAGTAAAATATGAACAGATAACAGAAATTAAACAAGGTGATCCTCTGCAAGGCAATAGACCTGCAACCTGAAAAGGATAAACGACCAGTGCGTGATCTTGTTTGTATGCGAAATGCAGATGAGATGCGAAAAATCTTAGGGTCAAAAATTAGGGTCTGACAGATGCCCCTATTTAAGTTTCTTCAATCCAGAGACAATGAAGATTAAAATCTTCGTTTCGACAAGATGGAAGGTACTTAAATATTAAAAAAAACCCAATTTTTGATCCTAAGATGCCAAAAACTGGAATGAAATGAACGATGTGAAATGTTATGAAGATGATATAGAAATAATATGAAGCATATGAAAATGTTTATGAAAGCAAATGAAAAATATAAAGGCACATGAGATGGTATGAAATGTATATGGAACCGAATGAAATGCAGAGAAGTTCGTGAGAGACAAGGCGACACATAGAAAAAATGAACGCTGGGGATAAGGAGCATAAAACTCCGACAGGAAAAACAACATGCTAGAGACCAACACATGGCTCAGCCGAGGTAGAAATGTTCAAGAATGGCAATTGGACAGAAAACATCACAACATCCAAGAATGGCACTGAATGAAGTGAGAAAAGTCCCGAAACAGTACACCAGAAGCATCCAAGAATGACATAACTGACTTTAATAGGGATATCCGAGAATGGCAATCGGAAAAGGGTAATCACAACATCTGAGAATAGCAGTCAGATGAAAATGTGAAACTCAACATTCAAGAACAGCACTGAATGAAATGGGAGAAAATTCGGGAAAGCACATCAACTTAATGATGACTCCAACATGAAAATCCGAGAATGGCAATCGGAAGGCAAGTGATCACAACATATGAGAATGGCAATCAGATAAAAATGTGAATCACAACATTCAGGAAATGAACTGAATGAGATGGAAAAAAGTCCGGGACAGTACATCAAATCAATGATGACTTCACTATGGACATCCGGGAATAGCAATCGGATAGGAAGTGATCACAACATCTGAGAATGGCAATCAGATAAAAATGTGAATCACAACATTCAGGAAATGAACTGAATGAGATGGAAAAAAGTCCGGGACAGTACATCAAATCAATGATGACTTCACTATGGACATCCGGGAATAGCAATCGGATAGGAAGTGATCACAACATCTGAGAATGGCAATCAGATAAAAATGTGAATCACAACATTCAGGAAATGAACTGAATGAGATGGAAAAAAGTCCGGGACAGTACATCAAATCAATGATGACTTCACTATGGACATCCGGGAATAGCAATCGGATAGGAAGTGATCACAACATCTGAGAATGGCAATCAGATAAAAATGTGAATCACAACATTCAGGAAATGAACTGAATGAGATGGAAAAAAGTCCGGGACAGTACATCAAATCAATGATGACTTCACTATGGACATCCGGGAATAGCAATCGGATAGGAAGTGATCACAACATCTGAGAATGGCAATCAGATAAAAATGTGAATCACAACATTCAGGAAATGAACTGAATGAGATGGAAAAAAGTCCGGGACAGTACATCAAATCAATGATGACTTCACTATGGACATCCGGGAATAGCAATCGGATAGGAAGTGATCACAACATCTGAGAATGGCAATCAGATAAAAATGTGAATCACAACATTCAGGAAATGAACTGAATGAGATGGAAAAAAGTCCGGGACAGTACATCAAATCAATGATGACTTCACTATGGACATCCGGGAATAGCAATCGGACAGGAAGGGTGTAATATCTGAGAAGACACAGCAAGTAGGTGAAGAAAAAGTTCTGGAGAGACAGACAAATGCCAAGTAAGTTGGACTTTGACCAAAAAGTAAGGAATTGAAAACAACAAGACTTTGAGAGATGCATATGAGGACTAAAACACTCAGTATGCAGACATTTATGAAAATGGGGACCAAACCAACCAAGAATATGCATAGTGAGGACTAAAACACTCAAATATGAAACCGTAAACAAAACTGGGGAATAACACACCCGAGAAAACGCATAATGAGGCATAACACACTCAAATATGCAAACTTTTTCGACATTGGGGAATAACACACCCTAAGGATACGCATAATAAGGACTAAAACACTCAAATATGCAAACTTTTACTAGACTGGGGAATAACACACCCAAAGAAAAAATGTGAGAAAAGAAATGATGACAACCAGTTTAGACTCTTAGAGGAGTGGAAAAGAAAGACAACCAGTTTAGACTCTTAGAGGAGTAGAGATACTGACAACCAGTTTAGACTCTTAGAGGAGTGAAAAGATGAAAGACTGATTCCTCAACACAGAAGTCATTGCCATTCTGCTTGAACATTAGAGATGCTACTACTGAACAAATCTCGGTCACACCAACTGCATCAATTTGAAAAACTTTTGAGAGAAGTCATGCAAAGCTGCTTGGGGATTCTTTGAAGAAAATTGCCCCAAGTTTAATAACTGATGAAGATAAACTGATAATTGATTCAGTTCCTAATTACTGCTGGAGAAAATAATCAAATCTTTGAAATAACTGCTGAGAAGATAAACTGCTCATGGCTTCAGTTCTTGAGATGAATGTTGAGAGAATAAACTGATCATGGTCTCAGCCCTTGAGAAAATGTTGAGAAAGTAAACTGATCATAGCCTCAGCCCTTGAGAAAATAACCCAACATGTAACTTGCAGAGAATCTTCTGACCAACCAAATCTGAGAACAACTTGCACAAAGCAACAACTCTTGAATCATAGGACCTGAGAAGAACTTGCCCCTGATAAGATCACTGACCAAGTTTTCTTAACTGTTTGAAAATTCCTTGATAAAGAAAGTTTATTTGCAAATAAAAATGTTTGTACAAACTTGGTAATTTTAATGCAAAATTCAATGCAAAGTTTGAAATCAAGAATCATTTTTGAATGAAATTTACTGATGTAAAGTAAATGAAAACATTGTCAAAACACGGCGGTTGAGACAATCATGAAAGATAAAGCAACAGCAAGAAAACAAATGATTGGTAAAGAACTTGGGAGTCAGTTTACGCAACCTTGTTGTAGTATGCTTTTCAAAAGAAACCTGGATTCAATTAGGACTTTTGAAGGTTGTAACGTGGCCTGATTCATGGTTTATGAAACAAAGGATATAGGCTCAAAGTTTATTTGTACCCAACCCAACTTCGTGATGAACTCCAGTCCTACATTCAATTAATTCAGCCTATGCATTCAAGTTCCTAGAAATTGAGGATTACATAGATGAAGATGATTCGTAAGTCAAAGGTTTTGAGATAGCAGTCACATCTTCCTTTTGTTATTCCCAGTGAGGACTTTAGTCAACTCATCTTATTTTGCTGAGGAATTTTGATGACCTCTTGCCAAGTATTTCTTTTTATTATCCCTAACTTTTGCCTGAACTGTGTCATTTGAACTTACAGCCAGCGGGATGCCCCAGTTTTTGCCTAAGTCTCCTTCATAGGTTTTGACTTAGCGGGCTTTAATTTTTTCAATAATTTTTTTTAATATCATTTTTTTTGAAAGATAATGACTGCATGACTTAATGATGACGATGAACCATCATTGGCTTTTGAATTGAGAAACATCTTCAACACTTCTTGATGTGTGTGAAGGAAAACTCGAGATTACCACCTTTATTGAAAGGTGTCTTGAATGATTCTCTTGTACTTGAATGCACATTCGAATTAATTGAGAACTACCCATCCCCGGGTTAAAATGCGGGTTTTTTTCAAATAGAAAGAAACTCCAACTTCAAGGCTCAAAGGGGTTGACAAAGGATTAACTTCCTTATTTCTCCAGTGTTTGGGATTTGAAACAATGCCTGTATATCATCAACCAAGTCTCAATTGGAAGCATACCAACAACAATTATGGGTATCTCGTTTTCATCATCCTCCCTCCAATCATTGTAAAACTTTGAGAAAATGAAATGAACTTGAAATGTAAAGCATAAAGATGCAAATATTAAATGAAATTGAATCAAAACAAAGCAATGCTCATTTCATTAAAATCAACATGAAAGTACAAACAAGCTTAAAAGCAAACAACTTAATATGATTGAAGAAAATTGCAAACATAAAGAAACAATGGCCTAGTGATCAATCAACAACAAGGATAAGCTGTCCCGTCTGATATTCTGGCCTTGAAGAAAATTTGACAATTGAAGTCTTCTTGAAGATTCACTTCCCATGATTCGACAAAGGATTGTTGATAACATTTGGATTAATGTCATTAAAGTAAAGGATGTTGTTCCTGATAAGTTCTTGCACTTTAGCCTTCAGCGCAAAGCAATGCTCTAAGTCATGACCAGTTCCACCTTGATGAAACTCACAGCGGAGATCCGATCTATAACCAACTGGAAGAGGATTTGGAACAGGAGGCGGAGGCCTAGTAGTAATTAAACCTTTCGCAATCAAAGAAGGAAACAATTCAGTATAAGACACCGGAATAGGATCAAAGTTTGGCCTATTGCGATACTGATTTTGTCCAGCAGCAGGAAGAGGAACCTGAGCTTGAGCTCGAATCTGAACTTGAGCTTGAGCTGGTCGAGCTTGACCTTGAGCTTGAGTTTGAGCAGGTTGAGTTTTGACAACAGGAGCAACTGCAGCTACGTATGGTTGAACATATCATTGTTGCGGGTGATAAGGCCTCCTCTCAGTTGAAACAGCATAAGCATCACCATCTCTTCTCTTGTGAGGATTCCCAAAAGATTTTCTTGCAGCATTAGGAGCTTCAGAATTGGTAATCTTACCCTTCTTGATACCTTCCTCTAGTCTTTCTCCAATAGTGACTAGATCAGAAAAACCAGATGAAACACTTCCTACCATTTTCTCCCAAAAGAACGGTTGAAGAGTGTCCATGAACAAACCAGTTAATTCCTTTTCAGGCAAAGGTGGTTCCACTTGAGCAGCTAACTCTCTCCAACGCTGAGCATACTCTTTGAACGATTCTTTCTCTTTCTGTGACATGTTTTGAAGTTGACGACGATCAGGCGCCATGTCCAGATTGTACTTATACTGTCTTACAAAAGCATCTGATAAATCTTTCCAGCTTCGAATGTGACTCTTCTCAAGTCCAACATACCATTTCATGGAAGCACCACTCAAACTATCTTGAAAACAGTGAATAATCAAATTGTCATCTTTAGCATATGCAGCCATCTTGCGACAATACATTAGCAGATGAATCTTTGGACAAGTGTGACCATTGTATTTCTCAAATACAGGAACCTTGAACTTATCAGGAAGAACCAAGTCGGAAACCAAACACATGTCAATTGCAGCAGAACCAAAGACATCTTTTCCTTCTAGACCTCTTACCCTCTTATCAAGAGTCAAGCATTGTTCTCTAACTTCATCCATATATCCAGGTTCACCCTGACTTTCAGCTTGTGGACCAGGAGCTTGGTACAAGAAAGGAGAATTCTGATAAGTAGTCTGAGCAGTAGCATGCACAACAGGTTGAGGTTCAGCAAAAGTCGGAACTGAAAAGCCTGGCACAACAGATGGACCACCCATTTGAGCAGTTGCAGAAACTGGCACATAATCCGGAGGTAACCCATATTCTGGCCAAGTAGAAGCTGGTTGTTGGACAATAGGAGAATCAACAACAGCAGTCAAAACTTCAGAGATAACAGTCCTTTGAGGTGGTTCGCCTCGAGCAATCAGAACTTGCATCATTTCAGTGAGCTTGGTCATACCGGCCTTCAACTCATCAATTTCCATTCGAACTTCCATGTTATGTTGTTCTTGGCGTTCCATTCTCAATCTAATAGCTCTTCGTCTAATAACAGCTCGAGTACCGTATCTGTGGTGAGGAGTCAGCTTGACGGATCAACAGACTACTGAGGAAAGAAACAACCGGGATGAGTTCCCACACAACTCGGATGAAAGCAAGAATATGCGAAGATGCAATGATATGCAATGTTCACTTCCACTTTCAGAAAAACAACTCGATTATTGCAAACATGGTCAACATCGAGAATGTTGTCGTGAAAAATCTTGACAAAAAGGAATATTTATTCTTTCCAACATTTGCAATAATCGGAATTGTCTTCCTTGAAAAATGGTTGTGATGATGATCATGATGAATATGTAGATGCAACAAACACAAACAAGATCACGCAAAGCACACAGGTTCAAAGGTTCGAATCACGAGCATGGAGTCATGGTAACAGAACACCAACCCAAACAGGTATGTACTAAAGTTTGTCTTCATTGTACCTGCAAAAAAAACAGAAGGGTGCTAACAGAGGTTCCCGGAGTTAACAGCCATCTTTAGAATATCATCGGTACGTTGGATTACTCCCCAACCGATAACATTCTTAAAATAGACCTCGTCCGAGTGTAGTATCGCGTGACAACCACCTTAAGTTTACACTCAGATAGTTTCCGCACTACGTTCCTAAATTGGCTCAGATTGGTTAAGGGTTCTACGGTCCTCAGTATGATCAGCTCGAGGTCGGAAAATAATGCCACGTACGATTACTCGTCACGACATTGATAGTACAAGAGAGCCTAACCGAGTGGAGATTATCAAATTGATATTGCTTTGGACTACTCCATCGCATATCGCTTCGAATATCGCCGTCCTATCATAAGTGTCACTCAGATCCGGGCAAGGATCTATCTCACAAAGGATCACCAAAACCAACACGGAACAAACAAATAACAAGCAAATCAAACTAAAGCAGTAAATAAATCAAAGTAGGCCGAATCCACTTAGAGATTGACTCCCCAGCAGAGTCGCCACTTTTCTGTAGCGGTAAAATCATGAGTGTAAGCTATTGATTAACTTCACTCAATATACACAGAGTCGCCACCGCGCTTTTATTTATTTCCAAAAGGAAAAAGGAAAATGAACGAACAAAACCTTAATGAATCTTAAAAGCTAAAAAGCTAAAAGAATCAAACAGAGAATGGGTACGGGGATTGGTTACAAATCGGGAAGGTTTTAAGCACCCGACTTGTCTGTGGTACTCCACGGGAACCCTTTGAAATGTTTACTGCATTTTTGGTTTGAAATGGTTTGCTTGAAAAAAGATTGAGGAGATGAGAAGAAGAATGTTTTTTAAGATTTTGGTGTTTGAAGAGACGGACGTCTCATGCCTACGTACCCACAGAGTGCAATGCGAGATCAAAACCCCGTAGTTCGTGGTACAAATTGTAAAAAAGGCAAATGAGTTGAATTGATTTTAAAATGTAAAGATAAGTCGTCATCCTTTAGCGAATAATTCCGCTAGAAAAGATGAATCATATCTAAACATAAAAAAGATTAAAAGAGACGTGCACGAGGGCACAAAAAAAAATGAATGAGTTATGAAAGTTTTAAAGTTTTTTGAGAAAGAAGTTCCGATATGCTTATGTAGTTTAGCATTTATTAAGAAATGAAATGAAAAGGTAAAAGCACATGACCGAAGTCAAGGTTTAATTGAGAAAAATGTTTGAAGTTAGAAAACAAAGAAAGTTTTGAAAATAGGAAGGAGATTTGAAAATTGAAGAATATGGGAAGAGATGAAGAGACTATCCTAAAACTTGAAAATAAAAGCTAAGGAAGAAATGATCAAACCATATGGCAAGCACTCTTGAAATAATTGGATTTCCATCTTCATAAACAAGTAACTCAAACGGAACCAAAGTCTTCAATCCATAACAGATAAGCAAAGGGATGATCCTAGAATCTAAGTCCGAATCTCCGAAGCAAGGGATAGTAACCATAGTCCGAAATTAAAAGTCACCCATTTTTTAGATGTTTAATCCATTATTAGTGTTTTTGTGTCCAAATGGACAAATGAAAAATAACAAGCAACAATAATAGATACAATAAGCAATATGATGAATGAATATAGAAGCATAATAAGAGAGGTAGAGAACGAGAGATTTAAAGTAAAAGAGGATAAGGTGCGAGAGATTAAAATTAAATGTTAGTATATTTACATTATTAATATTTACAATATAAAGTGGTATGATGAACTTAATCAAGCACAACCACGAAAAAGAAAAATAAAATCGAGGCAACCGGATCCAAGTGGATCGCATTCCGAATCGGGACAATGTAGGTCTATGTTAAGCAATCGCCGAGTAATTTACGGAGTAATTACCCTACAAATGAGGCCGGCCACCACTAATTAAAGTGGAAAATATTCGTGTTAATACATGTTAGAGAAACGATATTATGAATCGTTCTTCGAAAACATGCCACACTAAAAGAAAGAGAACGGTCTAATCTTAATCGAGATTATCGTTGAATTTCTCGAAAGGCAATCTATCACGATCTCAAAGTATGGAGAATGATCCAAATGATCATTCATCCATAGATTTGAAATAATGAAGATTAAACCGATCGAAAATCAACAATCTCGAATCGGAGATTGTCATCGACCAAAAAGAAAATAAGATGAATAAGAAATGGATCTAAAAGATAAATCCATAAAAAAAGAAATAGAAATATATTTAAATCATTTTTTTAAAACTCTTTCTAAAATTTTCTAAAACACTTTATTTCTAACTCTTTTTCTAAAATACTTTTACTAAACTACTTTCAAAATATCTTTTCTCAATTTTTTAATATATATTTCTAACATTTTCTAAAAAAAATAAAAGAAAAGAATTAGGATGAAACCAATTAAACAACAACAAAGAAAATGAAAAAAAAAGAAAAGAAAGAAATGGAAATATGGAGGATCCGCGGATATGATAATGGATCAGCAAGATCCAACCCATGGCCATAGGCCCAAAACCACTTCACCTCTTAAAATAAAAATCAGAGAAATTAAAACAAACAAAAATTGGAAAAGGAAAGAGAAACAGAGGCATAGTTCTTCTTCTTCCCTAAGAACATCAACGGCGGCGCAAAAACAGGGGAGTGTTGCTTGGTATACCTCTTCTTTTTGCTCAAAACACGCCAACCTCTCTCCTTCTTCTTGCTTCTTGTACGACCCTATGTCAAACCATATCTCTCTCTTTCGTTTTCGGCTAGAGGTATGAATCCATGGTGGTTCAGATTTGATGTTATTGAGAGGTTATCAATGAAGATTATGAAGGTGTATCAAGTTTGAAGAGATTTGGGAAAATAGAAATTAAAAGGGATTTTTGAGTTTGAGATGGTGAGTTGGATCTTGATGAAATTTATGAGGGTTTGGGAATCACCGAATTGAAGCTTGAGTCTTATTTTTTGCAGGGTATTTGTGGGCTCTCTAAGCTTGGAGATTGAAAGGAATGGAGCTCTTTAAATAGAAGGGAGAAGGAGATTGTGTTGCTGCCGTTTCGTGTAGATGATTCGCGTTTTGACAAGGTACTGAACGCGTGATGCTTGCCTTCGTTTTCGAATTTTTCCTTGCGTTTTATTCTGTTTTAGATGCGTTTTGATTGCTGCATGAAAAGCGTGTTTGATGAGTTGATACTGTGCGACGTGAAGCTGGTGTAAAGTGAAGTGTGGGCTGGCTGGGAATTTGAGTTTTGGGCCTGTTTTGTGATATGAGCCGGCTGAGTGAAGTTGTTGAAGCTGAGTTGTGATGTTAGTGTGATACGGCTTGTGCGTACGGAAGCTTGCTGAAGCCATGAGCTGGTGTTGGGCTATGTGGAAGTATGCGGCTTTGAGGCAAATGGAAACTTACGGTTTGTTTTGCTTGCAAAGAGTGTGTGGGCCAGCTGAGGGTGTATTGGCGTGCTAGCTTACTGTTTGGCTTATGAAGCTTTAGTTAGAGCTGTAGCTGCTGAGTTTAAGCTGGAGGGCATACTGGCGGTACAAGTTGTGAATTGGTGGCTTGAGGTGTACATAACTTGTCTCCTTATTTTCCTTTGTAAAAAAAAACTTAAAGGGCCTAATGAAAAAAATGGGTTGTAAAAATATCATGCTTTTTTCTTTTTATATTTTTGTCAATGACTTTTTCTTAATAACTATTTTTTTTTTGATAAATGGTTAGAAATATTAAAAAAAAAAGGAGATGAACTTGATTGTAGTGATTTTATGGGAAATGACCTTGAATTGAAGGTGATAAAAAAATGAAATGGAAAATAATCGGGTAATTGGAAATTTGGATGTGATAATGGAAAAGGTTATATAAAAAAAAATGGATAACGGACGAAAATTAGATAATGTGAAAAAATATGTCTAAAAGAATTAATAATTGGATATTTGTGAAAAAATGGAAATATAAAATGGTTATTGGATATTTTTTTGGTGAATTGAATAAAAAAAAGGGAAACGAATATGGGATTGATGGTTTTAAACCCAGAACCAAATTTGAACTTTTCACGCACAAGCCACTGATAATAATGAGTACAACCAAACATGAACCATTGGACAACTTGCCACTTAAGCCACAAACACTTGAAATCTGTCTGAACATTATCCTGATAACTTGAATTCATACTGAGAAAAATAAATTCTCAGATGAATCACTGATAAACTTGATGAACTGACTGATTCACACCAAACTTCGCACAGAACACCGTCTGATAACTGATGATCTCACAGCACATAACACAGTCTTGAACTTTTGAATACGCACAGTCTGAGAAACAGGTCAATGGCACACACAACTTGCAGTCGAAACAGATCTCTGATAGTTTGACCAATATTGGGTCAAACATCCACTTGAAATCGAATTGTGACTGAACAAACGCATCTGAATGAAATTACTGTCTCGTCTTCACAAACCTGCAACACAGAGAAGCACAAGAACACTGCAACATTTTTTTATTTTGGTTAGAAGTCAGTAAAATATGAACAGATAACAGAAATTAAACAAGGTGATCCTCTGCAAGGCAATAGACCTGCAACCTGAAAAGGATAAACGACCAGTGCGTGATCTTGTTTGTATGCGAAATGCAGATGAGATGCGAAAAATCTTAGGGTCAAAAATTAGGGTCTGACAAACGTGGCTGCAAGTTTTATGAAAATTAAAGTTTGTTATGGTGTGTAGTGCGGAAATTATGTGTGTATGCAGATTCAATATATAACTTTGTGAGGTTATTTTGTGTCTGTTTATGAGTTGGCAGGAAAAAAGTAATACAAATTTATCCACAGAATGCTTGGTGCAGAAGATTGTGAGAGTGCACACAGTGGTTGTGGTTGTTGAAAAATGATGGTGGGTCCGCATGTAGTTTGTCGTGGTGTTGAAGAGTGTACAAATGCAATATATGCCTTGGTGACAAAATTGGCGTGAAAGCTGGCAATTTATTGGTGCGGATCATATTCATGCTACTGTTGGTTCACGTACAACCATTTGTTTCTCTCTCTCTCTCTCTCTCTCTCTCTCTCTCTCTCTCTCTCTCTCTCTCTTAGCTTTTGATGGTCATTGTAAAATAAAGACAATAAGATAAAAAAAAAGTTGATGGGCCTTGAATGTGGATTAGGCTTTTAATCAATGTACTGAAAATTAGAAATTATGTTTAATGTGGTTTAATGAATAAAATTGGAAAAAAGATGGGATTATGAATATTGAAAATAATAAAAAGAAATGAATAATTATTTGAAATTGGACAAGAAATGGATTTGGAATTGGATATGGTTTAGTAAATGAATGGATAATAATTTGTGATTGGGATGATGAAATGAATACTTAAAAATGGTATAAACACATGGATTATGAATGAAATTGATTATTATGAATGGTATGGGTAATGAATAAAACTCGGAATGAACTTGAATAGATCCTCCACATATATCTTGATTGAATTTAAACCAACAACCACACTCGAACTTTTTTATGCAACTTCTGATTAAAATGATTGAACACACTCCTGAACCACCAAACAATTCACCACTAAAATAACAACCATCTGATTTTCCGAACCAAACCTTACACGAATCACTACTTGATAACCTGAAGAATTCCACACACCGCAACTTAATTTGGGACACACACTGCTCGAGAAATAAACCTCTGATACGAGTAACTTGCACTTGAAGAAATCTCCTGAAGGTTTGACCAAGATTAGGTCAAACGTCCGTCTGAACTGGATCTTGAATGAACAACCACGCTTGAACTGAAACCAACACTTTTGAGATATCGAGAAAGAAAGATATCCTGAGATACTGAGAAAAGAGGAATAGTCTTACGACTCAATGAAGAAGAGAATAGCCTGACGATGGGCCAGATGCATAATGAATAGTCCTTGCAGACGTTAAATCCATGAAGATCACTAATTCAGGAAATAAACCTTAATCCAGTGACATAAGTATAAGAGAATGATACCGCTGGTGGCTGCAAGCCAAATCCTTGAATTTGTCCGATAACCACAAATAGGACATGAAACCCCAATTCCTCGAAAAATCCCCATCCTGTGTCTTAAGAGCTTATGCACGTGATATGACCTAATGGAAGATGCGTATGAATGCGAAACAAAAAGCAAATAAAGATAGAAAAAACCAGAGGACAAATTTTGGGGTGTTACACTAGGGTGGCGCAAACCACCCATCATAGGTGGGTGCTAGTTAAGTTGTTTTTTAAATACTGCTAATAAAATTAATAAAATGCCTATTCTTTTATACTACTTTATGGATTTTGAAATAAAAAATAATATTAAACTATTATCATGTTTCCTTTATGAATTGGATAAAATCAATTAAATTGTAATGAACTAATAGTAGTAATATGGACTGCATACGCAGTACATCGGTATAACAGGCTCTAATAGAAACAAATTTGAGTTTTTTTGACAGAAACAAAATTATGAAAATTCATGATAGATGGTTGTAAATTATAGTTAGAGCATTGTATCAGGGAATAGAAAATTAACAGAATTTTATAATAAACTTATATTAATAGTAGAAGCTAAATTAGTGCAGTTTTAGCCGATTTAGCCGAATTAGGAGGAAAAATTAGTTATCCGAAATTTAACGAAAATTATCGGGGTAAGTCGGGTGGTTTAGTAGGTAATTTTATCGATTTTTTTTGTTGAATTGGTTTTGAAATGCGTGGTTTTCGCGTGCCGTCGAGTATGTTGTTTTATTCCGATTTGTGGATGTTTTATGTTGTAGGCCGAAGGACCAACGTTGATTATTTAAGTTGTATGTCGAATGACCAATGTTGATATTAAAGTTGTAGGTCGTATGACCAACGTTGATGTATATAAGTTGTAGGCCTCTGGCCAAAGTTGAATCGTGTTGAATTAAAGTTGCTATATTGTTTGTTATATGTTGTTTCAAGTTGATTGTTGTTATGTGCTGTGTTATTGTAATCATGGCATACATTGCATTTTCTAAGTTGGAGCAGATGCTCACCACGTTGGCCTGGATTGGCAAAATTATTAAGTTGAAGGCTTATGCCTTGCAGATACCTCGATAACCTGGTATATTTTAAGTTGGGAGTTTTACTCTGATGGTACCACATGCATATGCATAGTTGAGTCGCATTTGTGTTGCATTATTTATGTCGATTAAGTTGTTTATGCTGATTAAGTTGATGAAGTTGTTTACGTTGTTCAAGTTGATTAAGTTGTTCATGTTGATTAAGTTGATGAAGTTGTTTATGCCGTTCAAGTTGATTAAATTGTTTAAGTGGATTATGTTGCTTAGGTGGATTATGTGTTTATATTGAATATGTCGTGAAGTAGATTAAGTTGATTATATGATTATGCTGATGAAGTTGCTTATATGGTTATAATGATTAAATTGTCGCATTAGTTAGATTGTTTATGATGATTATGTTTGTTGAAGTTGTTAAGTTGATTATGTTGACTATGTAGTAAATGTTGATAGGTGTAATAAGTTGATAAAGTAAGTTGATAAAATGTGAGTGATTGTTAAGTTGTTATTGTTGATGTGGAGTGGTGATAATTGTATGATTCCTATCTATGTATTATTTATTATACTTTATGTATTATTTATTATACTTCGTTTATAAAATTCGATATCTCACCCCTTCTGTTTGAATGTTACCCATATGTTGGTAACGTGCAGGTAGCTTGAAGGAAGATGGTTATCTTTGTCAATTCGAGTCGGTGTCGATGCTCTGATACGTAACACTCGGGGGATTAATGCTTAGTTGTTTTGTTGTTGTTTTAAGTTGTTTCAGTTAAAAAAAAAATATTGTTACTAAGTTCAATAAAATGTTTATACCAGTTAAATAATTGAGAATCCATTGCATAGTTGTAAAAGTTGTTTTGGTTTAAAAAATGAATAAAAATTGTTGTTATAGTTTCATCCGAATAAAAAGTGTTATGTATCGAAGTTTTATGAAATTAAAATGAAGTTTTATTAGTTGAAATGTGGCATCCTATTTGTGTACTTGTTAATTAAATTTTTACTACTCTGATTTTCAATATATTTACCGGGTAGAAATGGAAATATATATATATATATATATATATATATATATATATATATATATATATATATATATATATATATATATATATATATATATATATATATATATATATATATATATATATATATATATATATTGCCCCTCTAAATCGATAGTGTAATTTAACTAACTAGACGTGGGAAAGGTTGCCCCTAGTCACACCCATGTCAAACAAGTGATTCTTAAAAATTGTAAGTCTAAAAAAACATATTGTCAAAGTTTAGTGGACTAGATTGTCAACTACCAATCTCAAATGAAATAAAATCATAAAATTACCTTCAAAAAAAAGAAAAAACTAAGAAATGAAAATGAAAATATCAATTCATTCAATGACTAATCCAACCGAAAGAAAATCAAATTTTGATAAAATCAAAATTATAGAAGATCCAGAATAATATAAGCTAATTAAACACAAAAACATGCCTCACATATGAGATGACGGGGCATAGCTCAAATTACTTCATTCTGAACCAAGTTGATCTCCAACTTCAGATCTCGATGCAGCGTCGTCATGTAGGACTTGCAATGCCTCATAGACTTTTTGTTTTAAGTCATCGGGAGATTCAATAAGATGAATTACTTCTGACCGATCCATTTCAAGCAACATTCCTGTCACCTTTGCTGTATATTGGTTTGGTGTAAGATGTGTCACAAGTGGATACAGATATTCACCCAGCATCTGTTAATTCAAAACAGTACATAACAAAAAATAAATTTCTCATCTATCATTAAAATTATATGCATATGATATTTCTATCTCTTTCAGAAAAAAATAGAAAATATACAATTTAGTTCTTATTTAATAATAATGCATCCGTGTTTAAAATTTAAATAATTCATATGGTTTTATCATTTAAATTTCCAAACTAACTTTATGCTTGCTATGCATTTACTCTAAAAAAATAATATAAAGTTCCTACATGTAAAAATACCAACTTATACATACCATACGCTGATTTTCTGGGGTAGCAGAAGCTAAATCTGATGCAAGTGATGTAGGCTGGTTATCAATAGAAGCTGCAGTACCTTGAGGAGTTCCAGAAGTATCCACACCATTTCGATTGTTGGCCATATATCGGTAACCTTGGTTGGAGTTAGGTTGTGGCATCTGCTTTCAATAAAAATATTCTTTAATACAATAAAGTAAATCATTTTAAAAAGATCAAATTTTAAATTTAAGTAATAATTACTTGATTCAGCTGCACGTGTTGGAAGTTTCCATTTCGTCGAGCACCTATTCTTTGTCTTTGGAGTTGATAAGGCATAGCAAAATTTGGAGAAACAACATGTCGCATTCCAGGCAATATTTGCGGCTGGAAACCAAATCCAGCAGGCTGATGTGGTATGAAACCAGGTGTGCCTTGACCGTAATATAACGGTTGAGGGGCTAGTCTCGGAGACCCCTGATGAAATCTAGAAATTCCTGCAGCCAGAGGTGCCATTCCACCGGGGGCACGGATATGAGCAAATTGAGCCTGCAGAAAAATAAATTTGTTTAAATGCCATTTGATTTTATGAACATACTATTAAACACAATCAACTAGCCATTAAAAATAAGAAAAGTAAATAAGTTTTTTAAAAGGAAAGGGTACAAAAATAACAATCAAGTATTTTCCCACTAAGTGGGGTCGGCTACATAAATCAACTTTCGCCCTAATATGTCAAATTTTAATATGCCTCTAGAAATCAGAAAGACGGGTAAAATAGTAGAACTCAAATAACTAGTATAATTTTTTCAAAAAATATATAGATTTAAATATGCATTTGGTACTTGCAAATATACTACTTTTGGTTGTTTGGTTTTGGTTCTTGTAAATATATGTCACTTTGTTTTTTCTTCTTATTCTTTTGTTTCTTTCACTCGCTCTAAAACATGTATAATATTTCAATTTAGTCTCTCTGTAATATTAGTCGCATAAATGACATGTATTTGCAATAACTAAAACCCAACAAACAAAATTAGTTAGACAGAAACCCAAAAAAAAAAAAATGAAGAGACCAAATACTTTAAGTCAACTATAATGATACTCCAGTAAAACCACATTTATAAATTACAAGCCACTATAAAAGCAAGTCGGTTACTTAATTATAAGCCACAGCTAGTCGGTTACTTAATAATGAAGTAAGTATTAAAATCACATATGAACAATGATGTAAGAAGAGCATCACCTGCAACTGGGCCTTCCTCTCTTCTTTGCGTTGGGCCACAGCAACGAACAGAGGCTTTCTTCCAACCAACTTCCCATTCATTTCATTCAACTAAACAAAAAAACAATTGAAAGGTAAAGCATTCATGATGATAAGGAAACAAGTAGCTTAGTCACGCCTCTTTGAATACTTACCGCTTTGCTTGCTTCCTCCGGTGTAGAGAAGGCCACAAAACCGGAACCCTTACTGTGACCATGTGAATCCAACATCACCTAATAATAACAGTAAAAACAACATGAAAAAAAAGAAGGTCAAATCAATGTATATATAAGTCACACTCAAACAAGGACACAGTAGATGTACCGTAAGAATCATTTTTAACGTACCTTGCAAGAAGTTATAGTTCCGAATTCAGAAAACAGATCCTTCAACTTTTCATCACTAAAACCGTCATCAAGATTTTTCAAGTACAAATTAGCCCCTTGTAACTTCTCATATCGGCTAATTCTTTCTTGTACAAATTTGACTTTCAATTCATGCTCTCGTTCTGCTTTCCTCTGAGCTCTCCCGACAAATAAAACCTTGTCATCATTGATGGTGGTTCCATTTAACTTTTCAACTGCAGTAGCAGCTGAATCTGGATTCTGGAAATTCACAAAACCAAAGCCTCTAGATTTCCCATTTGTATCTTTCATGATTGATGCACTAGTTATTGTTCCAAAGGGACTAAATATATGCTTCAGTTCTTCATCATTTATTGTTTCCAACAGATTTTTCACATACACGTTAGTGAACTTGGGTGATCCATTTGTCCTAGCCCTTTCCTGATGGCGAACAAAAGATCCAACATATACTTGTTTATCATTAATTAGCATTCCATTCAATTGTTTGATGGCACTCTTTGCATCTTCTTCATTATCAAACTGCACAAAACCGTGTCCTTTTGACTGACCACTACTGTCAAGAACCACCTTACAAGAAAGAACAGAGCCAAAGGCAGCAAAAGTGTCTTGTAATGCCTTGTTATCAATCGACGCATCCAAGTTCTTAATGAACACATTGCCGGATCCACTTTTCCGAATACTTGGATCTCGTTGAGAAAACATAATACGAATGGGCTTTCCATTCAAAGGAGTGAAGTTCAGAAGTTCTTTAGCATTGGCAGCTGACAAATCAGTTCAGAGACAACCATAATTCAAATCCCAATCAATAAAACAGTTCATCCATAGAAGTTTGGAATATTGTTATGAATGTAAATTGAGAATAAACAGTATAGCAGATTTAAGATGAAAAATGCACACAAACTTTAGGTGGACTGTTCAGTATGAGCTATGTCCATGGCCAGTTATGCAATTTGTATTTCTTTCACGAGAACTGATATAGAGTCTAAGCATGGCCGTCTTTGAGGGTGTGCAAGGTGGGCTACCGCACAAGGCCTCAAATGTGTTAGGGTTAACTATACTTAAATAGGGTCTTATAAAATATTTTTCAGGTTATATTGTGACTAAATAGGTCCTTTATTTGTTTTCTCAGGTTTAAATTGTACCTAATCTACACAGGGCCTCCAAAAACTTGAGTCGGCTCTGAGTCTAAGCAATGCACAATAATATGTCATGCCATCACATATTAGCCACATTCAAGAATTTGGAACATTCGCAATGATTATATCAAGATTGGATGGTCTATATTTCAATGCAATTTTTATTTTATTTTAAAATTGATACAAATCATGATCCAACATAGATATCCATTAACATATATCTCAACATTAGTCAATAAATACTATAAACAAAGAAGATATCATCCTTACAACTATACATTCTAGATTCATATGCAAGGAAAGTTATGATATTAATCTCAAAACCGATTGTAATGACGGTTAATAACTATATCGGTTCCGATACCGTTTTGGCGCGAACTTTTTCCCGGTTAGTTAACGCTTTTTAAAACCTTTACTCCTCCTACTCAATCTTATAGATGGAAAAACATATTTAATGAAATAAAATTGATGATCATGACGATAACAATATAAGGATGATTAATCAGAAACCATAAAAATTATTCAGTCCAGACTAAACAATCAGTATCATTAACATAAAATATAAGTTTCAACGAAAATAAAATGCAGAGTGATACGCACCATCCTGAGTGTTGGTGAAGTTAACATAAGCGTAACCAAGAGAGGTTCTCATGGTCTGATCCCTGCAAACCCTGATCGACAGAACCTGAGCCACTTGGCTAAACAGTTCAAAAAGCTGTGCCTCGATCACACTCCCTTCGAGATCGCCTACGTAGAGGGATGCATTCGCAAACGGTCCTCCGGTTAATGTCGCCGTCATCGGAGCCACAACAGTCGCAGACTGAGCAATCGGTGAAGAAATTACAGCCGCCATTCCGTTTTTCCCGCGAAAAATAACTGTAATTAGGTTGAGATGAAAGTAAGCACTGAGAAGAAGAAACAGAAGTAGCAGCAAATATGGATGAAAATTTGGGAGAAAATTTAGAGAAAATCAAATAAGCAAACCCTATTTTAAAATTTTTTTAGGGAAAATTAATTTGTTTTTTTTTTTTTTTTTTTTTTTTCTTCTGTTTTTTCGGTTGTGTATCCGATTAAAGCGATAGAAGAAGAACGATAAATATGGGTTTTTATAGTTTACTCAAACAACGCGTGCGTGCGTGCAATTGAATTATCTCGTTTTCCTAGTGAATTTCTCGGAATCAAATTCGTGGCATTTTCGGAATGATGACATGGCACTTTTTCTTTTATATTTTATTTATAGAAAACAACTTATATTAAGATATCATTAATAAATACCAGTAATTGCTAAGAATGTTTTTATTACGGGATCACGTTGCAATTTATAATGTCTTACTCTTTCACGTTGCAATTTATAATGTCTTACTCTTTCACGTTGCGATCACATCTAACCTTTACTAGATAAACTTTAAGGAGTTTCATTATAGGATCACGTTGCAATCACCTAACCTTTACTAGGAAATAAGCACCCATATCTGTTTTATTTCGTCTTAACATAATAAATAAATAAATAAAATAGTTTAAAGAGCCATGCTAACCAATAATGGTTCAATTGATTGAATCGGGAATCATTGGGGAATCCAATCTGATTAGTTTTAGTAAAATTGTAGGTGAATTAAAACTAAAATAAAATTGAAAATTTTATAATGAATTGTCTAAAATTGTTTGAATTAAAAGAATCAAAATTGATTTTGTGAAAATATCTCATCTGAAGCAGTGTTTATCATTGGCCAATTTTAATATTGAAAATGATTATTTTCAAAATTGAATATAGCACTTTTAATTCTATATTCTAGATTTACATTTTTAATAGATTTTCTAAGATAGTATTTTTATATTTTCCTTTTGAAAAACAAAAAATAATAACATTAAGTAATAATATAACCAAATTCAAATAATTGTATTTAAAAAATTATTTACTTAGATTTTTGGAGGGTTAGAGAATTGGGAAACTGAAAAGAAAGTAGAGGTAAATTTCCTTTTTGACTTGAAACTTGCCAGGAAAATACTGCGTATTTGATAGGATATGATTAAGATGGAGCAATATTGTGAAACATTCCATGGATAGGAAAGTTTGCTGTTAGATTTATGTGTCATGGAAAATAAGTAAAATAGTTATGTCATGTACTCTATTGAATTAAATATTTGTAACAAGATACTCTGATAGGAAAGTTTGCTTGAATGGTTAGATTTTCATCTAATATATATATATAAAATCTAAAGTATCTGGTAATTACATCTTAAACCCTCTGATTAAAAGGTTAATTTGACTTATTTAATAGGGTTAAATTTGGTAATGCAATTTTTAAAGGGTTTTGGTTCATTTGGCAATAAATGCAGCTGATGTGGCACATTCACATAATAAGTTGTTTTATTATTTTATTTTTAACATTAACTATTTTATATTTAACATTAATGTTACAGCCTACAATATAATATTTTTATAGTTTTTATTAAAGTTGAACATCCTACAAGTTATCCTACAAAATAGGTATAATTATAATGGCAATATATTATTTAATAAACATATTTACAGCACAAAGAATTAAACCCCAATCACACGTTTCCCCTCACAAACTACACGCTTCGAATTCTGCAAGTTAAAACTTCATCTCCCAAACCAGACCCTTGGGATTCTGCAAGTTTACACTCCCAATGATTCATCTCTACCAGTTCCAAAATCATTTTCATCTACAATCATTACCTTCAACCCACACCATAAATATGATATATCCTTATACCTCTAACATTTTCAGACTTTTGAATAGCTTAACCTTTTTCGTCTGGGGACTAACGGTACTCGCCCAAAACCCTAACCCCTTTGTCTTTCAATCATGTTGCTTTCAATTGCAATTTTATTTTTGCTATGATTTTGTTCATTTGTCTTTTGTGAATGTGTTGGTTCTAAGTGTGATCTATGGCTCGTCCCATTGAATATGTCAAGGATATCGATGACTCAAAGGACCTGTGGAAAATTGCGGTTAGGTGTAAGCATATATGGTCTGTGACAAGTTCTTCAAATAAAGAACATTTAGAGATGATATTGGTTGATTCAAAGGTACTATTGAATCTGTATTTTATATTTTACATTTTTCTGTGATATGTAACTTATAAATCCATTGTATTTTATTTGTCTTTGAAGCTTTCCATGATTCAAGTCATTGTGCCTCCATTTTTGGTTTCCAAATACAAAGAAGACCTTGCAGCTGGATCTTCTTATATAATGCAGAATTTTAAAGTGTCGAAGAATGATTTCTCATTTAAATCCACAAGCCATGGTTACAAACTGGTATTTTGTGGTTCTACTTCAGTCAAACGCGTGGATCTCCCCGACATTCCTCTTAATTTCTTGAATATTATTGGCTTGGAATCCATAGTAGATGAAAAATTTCAGTCTAATATATTAGTTGGTATATTATTATTGTTTTCAGAATAATTTGTTACTCAGTTTTCAACCCAATGTTTGTATATCTGATTTTTTCTGATATAACATTGTGTTATTTAGATGTTGTTGGTGGTGTAACAGAGATAAATCAGTCTCAGGTTAATGGTAATAACAGCAAGAACAAGGTTGTTTTTTCCCTTACTGATACGAGGTATGTGTCATGCCCATTAATGGTCACAGTATTTTGTTCTATATTTTTTTAAATACTGATTCAATGAGCTAAGTGACTAATAAGTTTCACTGCCATGCAAAATATTACCAGCAAGGCTGTTGTTCAGTGTACTTTGTGGGGTGACCTTGCCGTTCAACTCTTCGACTATCATATGAATCATAAAGAAGATGGTAATATAATGATTTTGTTGATTAATGCACGGATTAAAGAGGCCCAAGGTATGTTACTGATATGAGATTTTTTTAGTGTAATATGATTAACAAAATATTCAGCTTTCTTCTAAATAACATTACACTATGATAAAATCCAGGTGGTTTCCCTTTAAGCATCTCAAACGCTTGGAACGGGACAAAGCTATTGATTAATGACATTAGCATTGCTGAGGTTAGCAAGCACAAAGAAAGGTAGAGGCAGAAATAATGAAATCGTCACAAAACATTGTATTTTTTGTATAATATTGAATCCCTTATACCTCTAACATTAATACTTTGTTTGTTATTTAAATCAGTTTGAAGTCTGAGTTGCCGTTATTATCTTCTACAAATGTTCAAGTAGATACAAGTCAGAACTCACATTATTCTGAATTCGATAAGTTTGTTTGGAAGGCCGAAATTCTAAGTCTTGCTGAAATTCTAAGTCTGCAATATGTAATATATTCTTTATTCCTTTTGACTATATATATATTTTTTTTTAAACAAACTGAATTGTATACATTTTCTGCTTATATAGGAGACAACCTGTGTTACTGTTGCTACGTTAGAAAAATTTGAAGCTGGCCAGACAGGTTGGTACTATGATGGATGTGTTGATTGCACAAAAAGTGTTTCTCTGAAGTATGGGCAGCTGGTTTGTTATGCCAAACATGTGATGGAAAAGCCCGTTCCTAGGTATAATGTGTTATATTTTGTATGTTTAAGACTGTTCTGGTTTTCCTTCTTATATTATTCACAAGCAGAATGCAATCCTTGGCTTATATTATTCACAATTACAATGGATTCCTTGGTTTAATAGGTATAAACTTGAAATTTCTGCTGTTGATGGTAAATTCAAGTCCAGGTTCACTTTCTGGGATAACGATTGTGCTAGATTGATTGAAAAATCTGCTCTTCAATTGAAAACTGAAATGACTGAGGTACCTTATCACATAATGTTTTTTTTTGTATAATTGTTTGACAATTATGTAATAAATTTATTTTTGTTTGATGTAGATGGGTGAGAATAACCCTCTAGAATTTCCTTATGCCCTTGATGCAATATTGAAAAAAGAGTTGGCTATTAGGGCGGTTTTCCAGCCTAAATATGGGCGACTATATGTGATTGGCTTTAGAGAAGATGAATATATCCGTAATAAAGTTAGGGAGAGTTTCAAAACTGAAGAGGTAATATTACTTGGATTTTGAGTTATATAAATAAATAATTTAATGTTTTGACTAATTTTATGTTATCTTGCAGCCTACATCAAAACTCCAAACATCTTGCCCTTCATCACAAGAAGAACCGAAAAACTTTTCTGTGAGTTTTTAATTATTCACAGTAATATGTTATCATTTTTCCCTCATCTTTTAATATAAGACATCTAAATGTTTATCCATTACTAACATTGTTGCAGGAAGCATTATCGGTCTCTGCAGATTATGATCCTGCAGTTGGAACTCCAAATCTAACACCGTCTAAGAGGTCTTTGGCTGATGCAGCAGAGGATATTGATAGTGTTCAACTTTCGTCAACCAAGTTAACCATAGATATTAAGAAGGAGAAATAGTTGTCTGTAGCATTTTAATATCTTAAGATATAATTAGAACTTTGTTATGAGTTGAATTGTTTGTTGTTTTTTTTGTTTATCTAAGCATGCAACTGGTCCTTTGATTTCAGATTACTTTCATTATAATTACATTAGATATTTGGATCAAAGTATAAGATCAATGTTTTGTTTCATATTGGATTTTTATATATTTTTATATATTAGATTATATAAGTTACAAAATTATAAACAGTATTATAAAATGGATGGAAATGATAAGCATAAGCAGCCTTTTGTTTAATAAATCAAATGATTGTAATATTAGATTTAGGATCAACATACAACAGACCAACGAATTAACCTTTGAAATTTCCTTTATGTTATTATAATCTATTAACAACAAAAGTTTAATCAAATTATAATGAGTACATATGTTATTACAACTCGCTAACCAGTAACGTTTAATTATATATATCGAGTATCTTAGAAGCTACTATACGTTATATCAAATATTTTAACATTCGAACATCCCGTAATATCAGACAATATAAAACATTTGCACTTAAATTTTACCTTATTTCGGCTATATTTTATCGTACCCAATATACACATTTTACACATGAATCTAAAATAATTGAAGATATTTAGTCTTTATTTATTGGTTAGTTTTCTATGTAACATGTGTAGGTTAAAAGGTTATTATTTTTTAAATCATATTATTTTGTAACTCATATTAACTATTTTTTTCATGAGGTCATTTACGTAACTAATTTTTATGCTACACTATTACCAAATTAAAATAACAAAACTTGGAAATATTAATTTTTTATTTATTGGTTGGTTTTCTATGCAATGTGTGTAGGTAAAAAAATTATTTAGATGTAATCAAATAAGGTTCATGTCTGATTTAAATTCTTATATTAGTGAGATTATATGTGGCTACTTTCTTCAACTACTAATAATTAATGTCTATCCAAATAGGTTTGAATTAGTGAGATTACATGGGGTTACTTTCTTCAATGCTAATAATTAGTGTATATCCAAATAGGTTTAAACATAATAACACCTATGTGTAATAAATCATTCATGCAGTATGTAAGTAGTTTTTATCACGGCTTACAAGACCAAGGTGTGCTGCATTGGTATAGTAAACATCAACTGTAGTCATTACTGGAATCATACTGCAACAAAATTATCTGAAACGTTTAATTTTCCTATGCAGGTGGAACAAAATGATACATTGTTGAAGTGGCTGGAAACTGTACACGCTTTTCATATACTTCATGTGAAATCTATATTTGTTAAAATCCCATTTCATTTCTTTGAATATCCATAAAACAATGGAATCATATGATAGTGAAAGGAAAAATGCAGCAGCAATTGCAAGATTCAAAAGAAAGCAAGTTCTTTTAGCAAAAAGATCAAAAAGGAAAAGAATTGATGAGAACGTAATGGTTATAGGCAGATGTGTGAATGGTTATGTTCCTGCATCCGGTGCTCATGTCAGAGTCCCACTCTCAAATATCACCCCTGCTGTGAATAATGAAAGAAATCTAAGATTAAATAATAGTTTTAATCAGTGCAATTCTTCCGGAAAATTTAAGCTCAGTTTTGATCAGAGCATACCAAATACACCTGAGTCTGTATCACGATCCTCCAAATCAACAGTTACACTTGATGATTTTTCTCCAAAACATCTTGCTGCCTCAGCACGGCGTAGAAGAAAAACAATTCTTCAACAAATGAACTCCCACACACGCAGACATCCTGAGAATATCGGCAACAAAATCGGTGACCCCGTGTTCTTCAATTCAGCCGTCAGCAACAACACAGCTTCACCTCTGTGTCGTTTAACTTCCTCATTGCCTAATGACAATGACAATAACTCTTATGCACATTCAAGTATTTCCTTCCTTTCGTCTAAAAAACAGTTGAATGTTGGCGCTATTCGGTCTATGACGGCAAATTTATTTAATACGTTTTCAAATATGAATCATGAACGTGCACCTTCATCCACATACAATGAAACTGTTGATACAACTCCGACATCGAAGTCGTATATGAATCATGAACGTGCATCTTCTTCCGCATACAATGAAAATGTTGATACAACTCCTATGATTCAGATTAACGATGCATTGGATGACAATTCGATGGATGAAGAGTTTAGCGATAGTTCTTGCGAATTCATTCATGAAAATCCAGATTATGACACAAGTTCAAGTTTTGCTGAAGAGGAAGAATATGATGCAGATTCTACACCCCTGAATTTGACAAATGCTGGTATGTTACTTACTACAATATATTTTTTACCCATTCCATTTAATTTATCAGCAATACTATAATATTCCATTACACACTTAGATGTGCCAGTAAGACTAACTGTCTATATGCATTTATTAAGAATATTAGATCTACTCTAACATTATTGATTATTGTAATTGGTTTAAATAGGTTACTATGACATTGGTGATCCTATTATTGATTGTTCACAATGTGGAGCAAATATGTGGTATCAAGAGAAAACCAACAAACGAAAACACAGTGCAGTTCCAAAGTTTCAATAATGTTGCGGTAACGGTAAAGTCCAGTTGCCATTATTGAAACCACCACCAGTGTTACTAAAGCATCTTTTGTTTGATAACAATGTCACAGAGTGTCGAAACTATCAACAATATTGCAGATTATACAATACGATGTTTGCCTTTACTTCTCCCAGAATGAAGTTTGACAATAGATTCAATGTTGGAAGAGGCGCACCCAACATACGAATACATGGCCAGTCTTGCCATAGAATTGGAAGCATGATTCCTTTATCTGGACAATCACCAAAATTTGCTCAGCTGTATATTTACGACACTGACAATGAAATACAACACAGGATTGAAGGAAGCGGGTATTTTTACAACTTATTCAATCTTTAAGACATTATTATTCTCTTAATCTTATGTTTGATAGTATAACAATACACATCTATGTTGTACAACTTCCATACTAACTACTTTATTATACTATGCAGTAACAATCCAAATATAATTCCTGCAATTGTTACCGCACTGAAACATATGTTGGATGAGTTCAATATACATGCTAAATCTTTTAGAATGGCAGCGGATCGACTTAAGGATTGTCCTATTCCTGATCTCAAACTCAAGTTAATCGCTGATCGGTCCAAAGATGGAAGACTTTACAACCAACCGACTGTTGCTGAGGTTGCTGCACTTATTGTTGGTGATGTTGATTCAGGATCGAAAAGGGATATTATCCTTGAGAGACAGAGTGGACGGCTGAAAAGAATAAGTGAGTTTCATCCAAGTTATCTTGCGTTACAGTATCCACTTTTATTTCCGTATGGTGAAGATGGTTTTAGACTTGGTGTCCTACACAAGGAAACTAATCCAAAGAAAAAGTTTAAGAAAAATAAGCTTACAATCAAAGAATGGCTGACTTTTAGGATTCAGACCCGATCTAACGAAGCACATACACTTTTGAGTTCAAGGAGGTTGTTTCAACAATTTTTGGTTGATGGATTTGCTATGATGGAGTCTCAAAGATTGAATTATATTCGCAAGCATAAAAAAAAACTTAGAGTTTCAAAGTACTGTAATCTAGCTGGAACCGCAGAATAGTCGTCCACTCAAGGAGCAAACAAAGGTAAAAGAGTTGTTTTACCTTCAACTTATGTTGGAAGTCGGAGGTACATGGAACAATTATATTTTGATGGGATGGCAATCTGTAGCCATGTTGGATTTCCGGACCTTTTTATCACTTTTACTTGCAATCCAAATTGGCCAGAAGTTAAAAAGCTGCTTGACACAATGAATCTCAAACCTCATGATCGTCCAGATATCATTTCAAGAGTGTTTAAAATTAAGTTAGACGAGTTGTTGTGTGATCTAACAAAACGACATGTCATGGGAAGAGTTGTTGCATGTGAGTTATATTAACTTTATTTGATTCATGTTCCCATTTTTTTTATTTGAATCAATTTTTTATTATTTTGTGCGTTTGCAGACATATACACCATTGAGTTCCAAAAGAGAGGTTTACCACATGCTCATATTTTGCTATTCATGCATCCTTCGAGCAAGTATCCCACTCCAGATGACATAAACAATATCATTTCAGCTGAGATACCACCTGAAGAAGATGACAGGCAATTGTATCATTTGGTGAAGACACATATGATTCACGGTCCATGTGGTCTAGCAAATTTGTCTTCACCTTGCATGAAAAACGGGAAGTGTTCAAAATATTTTCCCAAGAAATTTCAACCTAATACAATGATTGATGACGAGGGCTATCCAGTGTACATGAGACGTGATACTGGAAATACTGTCTTGAAGAAGAATATTGTTCTCGATAACAGATATACGGTCCCTTATAATCCGTATTTGTTGAAGAAATTTCAGGCTCACATCAATATGGAATGGTGTAATCAAAGTACTTCGGTAAAGTATTTATTCAAGTATATTAACAAGGGGTATGGTCGAATTACCGCAGCTGTCGTCAATAGTGAAATTGATGGAAGTTCTCTTATTAGAAATGTCGATGAAATCAAACAATACCTTGATTGTAGATATGTCTCGCCGAGTGAAGCATGTTGGAGGATATTTTCATTTCCTATTCATGGAAGATCTCCTGCAGTAGAAAGGCTGTATTTTCATCTTGAGGGCGACAATTCGGTTTATTATAATGATTATGAACTGATAGACGAAGTGCTTGATAAACCGAGTGTGAAAGAATCAATGTTTACAGCATGGATGGAAGCAAACAAAATATATCCAGAAGCAAGGGAATTGACATACTCTAACTTTCTTACGAAGTTTGTTTATGATAAAAGTCGCCGACGCTGGAGACCACGAAAAAGAGGTCATACCATTGGAAGACTAATTTGGGTTCCTCCAAGTACCGGTGAGCTGTATTACCTAAGAATGATGCTCACAGTTGTCAAAGGACCAACATGCTATGATGATATCAAAAAAGTTGGAGGATTACTAAGGGATAACTTTAGGGATGCATGTTTTGAAATGGGATTTCTTAATGATGACAAGGAATATGTTTCAGCCATAAATGAGGCCAAAGATTGGGGTTCCGGACATTTTTTAAGAAAGTTGTTTGTTACCATGCTACTATCCGGTACAATAAACCGACCACGGTCCGTTTGGGAAAAAACTTGGCATATATTATGTGACGGTATACTTTATCAACAAAGACAAGCAACAAATAGAAGAGGTACAAATCATCATTCAAAATTATTCTGTTTTCTTAATTTAATTTCTCATTATTGTCAAATTATTGTTGATGTTATAATTTAGATTTCTGACTGATTAATGGTAGCAACCTAATCATATTATGAATAAGTATCATATCATTGATTATGGAAGTATATAATTAGATAAAGTGAAGTAATATGTTAATAGTTCCATCCTGTAGGATTTAAAATATTAGATTAAGTAAATGTAGTGTATAGGATAAATCAAGTTTCTATCATATGTAGTAGAATTTGGTTGAATATACAATACTTTCGTACCAATACACCAGTTTGATATAAATGTATATTCACTTTGAAGAAATTGGTTTGGAAAAACATGTTATATGTATTTGATTTATCTATGTGTAGTAGTAATGATATTTTTTCATTGTCTGTGTTAAAGAAAACAGAATTTGTTTATGTATAACTAATACAAATTAATCTGACTGTACATTGTGATTGAACATGGTATGCCAACACTATGAAGCATTAGATAATTGCATTTCACACTTAGAATCTGCATTCAAATTACATAATCCAATGTTATAGTATACTAGCAGATATAGATGAAGTATGAATTTATTTATTTTTTCAGAGATGCAGTTGACAGATACTGAATTGAAAAATTTGACTCTCATTGAGATTGAAAATTTGATGCAATTGAACCGAAGAAGTTTGCATGAATTTAAGGGTATGCCTTATCCAGATTCATACGTCACAAGACATGTTGGCAATAGACTGATTTATGATGAACGTTATTATAATGCCGACACCGAACGACAAAATATCGAAAATCTCTTTCGCGCTCTTACAGGTCATTGTTTTATTTGTATATAACATTTTATAACTTTTATTTGTCTTTTCTTATTCACCGACTAACAATTGTTTACTTTATATTGAATAGATGAACAACGTTCAATATTCGAAAAAATCATGGTGGCCGTTGACAAACAAAAAGGAGGGGTGTTTTTTTTACATGGTTATGGAGGCACCGGTAAAACTTTCATGTGGAAAACAATATCAAGTTCACTTCGTTCACACAAAAAAATTGTTCTTACCGTTGCTTCAAGTGGCATAGCATCGTTACTATTTCCGGGTGGAAGAACCGCACATTCAAAGTTCAAAATTCCTGTCCCTACACTTGACAATTCTACTTGCAATATTGACAAAGACACTGAACATTCACAGTTATTGGAAGCAGCTGATGTTATAATTTGGGATGAAGCACCTATGTCTCATAAGAACTGTTTTGAGGCATTGGATAAAACTCTTAAAGATGTCATGAGCAAAAAGGGTCTTGCAAAAACTATATTTGGTGGAAAAGTTGTAGTTTTTGGCGGTGACTTCCGACAGATTCTTCCGGTAGTTCCAAGAGCGGCATGCTCTGATATTGTTCATGCATCCATATGCTCATCCTATGTGTGGGACTATTGTCAGGTTCTAACACTAACAAAAAACATGAGACTTCAACAAGGAAGAGATAATACAGGTTCTAATGAACTTGAGGAATTCTCAAAGTGGATTTTGGATGTTGGAGACGGTAAGTTGTGCGAACCAAATGATGGATTAGCTGAGATAGAGATACCTCAAGAACTGTTAATATCCGACTTTGAGGATCCTATTAAAGCTATTGTCGAAAGCACATATCCGAATTTGTTGGAAAATTATCAAAATGTTGATTACTTACAAGGAAAAGCTATTCTTGCCTCGACCATTGAAGTTGTGGAAAAAATCAATCGTTATGTGTTGAACATGGTACCAGGTAATTTAATAGTATTTTCATAAATAAATAAAAAATTCATGTTTTTTTTTTCTCGGTATTTTATTAATGCTTTTGTCTTTTTCATTTTTAAGGAGAAGAAAAAGAGTATTTAAGTTTCGATTCTATTGATAGGACCGATACAAGTTATTCTGAAGCGTATGAAGTTCTAACTCCGGAATTTCTTAGTAAACTGAGAACATCAGGTATTCCAAATCATAGCATCAAATTGAAGATTGGTACCCCAATAATGCTAATGAGAAATTTGGACCAAAGTGATGGATTGTGCAATGGAACAAGATTAATTGTCACAAGGTTAGGAAATCATGTTATTGAGGCAAAAATAATGTCGGGAAAGAACATCGGTAGCAACTTTTACATTCCACGAATGTCTGTGTCACCTTCTGAATCACCGTGGCCATTTAAATTGATTAGAAGACAATTTCCGATCGTTGTCTCTTACGCAATGACAATAAATAAATCACAAGGCCAATCGCTTGATCGTGTCGGATTGTATTTGCCTACTCCTGTTTTTAGTCATGGACAGTTGTATGTTGCAATTTCAAGAGTCACTACCAAAAGTGGTCTTAAAATCTTAATACATGATAAAGAAAATGGAACCGTTTCTACCACTACGAATGTTGTATACAAGGAGGTTTTCCAATCCCTTGGTTTGTTTATAATCTTAAACTAATTTTCACTATTTTTATTTTTTATAATGATAACAATAAATATCTTACTAATTGTCATTTGTATATGCAGATAGATGTTGATTTCTTGATTTGTGGGTGCTACCTTCATAGTCACAGTTAGCAATCCAGTTTGGTGTGATGACTCTTAATAACAAACCTGCTGCATCTAACATGGTCGGTAAATTTACCTAGCGTTCGGCAGTTCCGGGAATTCTATGACAGGATTATGTTCAACTTTTGAATTGCCCATCACAAATATCTGTTGTATTTTATTATGTTTTCTGATCTTTTAACTGTTATTGTGCTTGGGTTATGCCTCAATTGTAGTCTTTATTTTACCATTAAGTTATTCCAGCATAATTATAACAGTGATGCTTCTGCATTTGTAACCAAGTAAATTTAACTCTTCCATGCTCAGACGATGCTTTTCGTTTATTAAAGCATACATTAACCATTGTCCAACTACTGTTACATCTTTCCACTCTTGCCATCCTATATATCACGCATCCGCATTGTCTGTTAATAATGCGGATTTTCGGTTATAATTGGCTAAAACACACACCTTACTTTTACTAACACCTATCCATCTTTATACACTTTTATTGTTCATACTCAAAGGATGAATTCTTTCCATTAACATCTTTTCATCATTGTTTAATGGATTAACATCAAATAGATGATGACAATAATTAACTGCTCCTCATTGGATCATTAAACTTTGTCTTTACATAAACAGATCCAGATATTACCAGTGCTCTATACAACATTCTTATATTACACAGATAACTTACACGCAAAAACATATTATCCTTACTATTACACATAAACTACACCCCCTGGAAACCTACAACTGGACCGACAAAGGTCGCGTTCTTTCTGTCTGCAACTAAGGAAATTCTGTCTCAAACCAACTACAGCCCATGCAGCAATGGAACAAAACCAACTAACGAAGATTATTTTTCACCACACTAACGGTTACTCGCTCACCAGGTTTCTCAATTCGGAACTTCAAGATGTCACCCATCCAAAGCTGACGGTACTTGGCAAATTCATGCCACCCGCGATACATGTATTTTTCCATCTTGATGATCTTTCCGTTGCGCCTGCCACATTTTATCTTCGCAGCATAGAGAAATCTGTAGTCTCCGTCCTCCAAGATGATATCCTTCTGATTCAATCCAAGGAACCTCTCACTCACGAACTTTGGAAAATGCTGCAGCCAAATTATCAATATCATTATGGACAATGCATAAAAATATTCTGCATCCAAACGGTTTTTCTTTTTGGAGTTACAACTTACCATCACGTTATTCGTTACTTTGTAGCCAAAGCTCACCTCCTTTTCCCATTCGGCGTGATCGGGAATCAGATCTTCCGTCCCAACTGTTTCTTCAAGGGTACCATCTCCAACGTCTGAGCCATCGGATTCTGATCCATCTCCTTGAACATACTCCTTAGACTTAAGGCCCACACAATCATCTTCAACGCTTTTTTTTATTTCCATGTCATGATTCCTGATTTGCAATAAGTTCAACATAACATACAATCACATCTATCCTGATCTTTCTATTATTCAAGGTCCTCTTTTGAAAAACTTACCCTTCCATTCGGATCGAATCACAATCGGTGTAGCTGAAGATTTGTATCGGAGCAGTAGAAAAAGTCACGTTCTTAGGGGCACAAAGCCCACTGTCACATGTTTTCCTGCACACAATTCGTGAAACACATTTTCCTGTTAATCAACATTTCTTAACGACATATCACAGTGATTACATAAAATTCATACTACCTTCCTGCAACAATATCTTCCTCCACTCTCGGATATACAACCCTTGTGTCATTCTTCGAATCATTTGATTTCACATTATCTCTCTGTTCTTGGAGAACTTCTTGCATCAGGTTATCAATCAAAGCTTCGGAGTCATCCATACTTCCCACAGATTAACTGCTCGACCTAAACAGTTTATAAAACTAAACTGTGTGAAACAATTCATGCAAAATTTTTAGACAAATACTTTCTGGATCACCCACTTACCCGGAATAATTGATCTGCTTCTTTCCCACTACCCTTTTAGGCAATTGGCAGGTTGGTGTGTATTTGGGATAACTATGCCACTGCTACTCTTCTTACCTCTTATATAGATGTAGATTCTCCTTAATGTATAACGTATTCACTGATGTAACCATTTTGTAACCTCTATAAGCCATGCTCCATAATAAATTTTCCTTCTTTTTGTGCAAGTTACCACTGCCCAATGTAACCACTCCCATCATTTAATCCACTCACTTATGTACTCTTTCATAACATTTCAACCACCACTGTGACAACCTCACAATATACTATTCAACCATTTATATTTTTCCCAGTTTTCAATACGATTGTGTAGACTTCCAATAAGAAGGGAGTTTGACCTTATTATTACTTTTCCTTACCATTACGTTTTTTTATCATTGTTATCTTATTTCTGTTCTACACAGAGAAAACATTATAATACCTACTTTATTATACACCATTCATTTTATTGATTTGATTTTAAGGGTTTTTTTTGAATGGTTTCTAATCAATGTCTCACAGTAATACCCTATTCTTTTATTTACTTTGTCTGTTTAAAATCTGTATTACCCCATCATGGTTTTCTTCGTTACACAAAAATAAGATTAAACTGCTGAATGTAATGTAACTTCAGTGTCCTCTTTATAATTCTTCAAATTCCTTTTTGCTTTATGGCTGCCCAGGTTAATTCATCCTTCATGTAGCATCAGCCCTTTTTCAATCCAAAAACTAAATGCGTGTTACACACTCAACTGAAAGGGAATTTGGTTGTACAAATAATCAACTATCATAATGGAAACCTGTGCAGAACAGTACCGTATGCAGGATTTAGCCAGCTTACAATGCCTTTTGCTACCATCCAGCCACTTCAACATTTAATGCTTACTCCATGCTTTCTAAACATCAACAGGTTTTTTTATTCATTGTCTTTTCAAAATCTTTAATGCCCAATCAGAGCTTTGATTTTTTTCACTTTATCATTGCATGCAGCAGCCACACACCAATAAACATCTGAGGGCTGACATTTCATTCCATTATTATACAAGTCTTTTCATTTTCCTTTCTTTCCTTGCCAAAATGAATGCTAAATTCTTTCTGCATTAAATTGTTAACTGGACGGTTTACTACATTCTTGGTTTTGCCATCATTATTTACGTATTCCAACTTTCAATGCATTTAATTATTCCATCTCTTTAGTTCCATGTAGAACTTCAACAGACATTTTATTGTCTTATATATACCTTAACCCTTTCTTGATTTTCCACTTTTGATTCTACTCACCAACTCACTTAAAACCATGGCATCAAATGAACTTCCCACCAACGTCAACGACATTCCGCACCCACCTTCACCTATAATATCTCTGCACAACGCTGTCAGCAAGGAGGAAGAACCGCCGCTGCAACAACCACTGCAAAACCAGGAGGACAACCCTACGGTTGAGCAAGTTGTAACAGAACTGCTTCTTCCTCAACCTCCAGAGGATGAAGATGAACAGCTTCAGCAACAGGCAAAATATCACAACAACTGCTTTTAGTTTCTTCATTTTGAGCCTAATATTTCTGCTATATACTGAATCATAATGAAATTTTTCCATTTTCAGCGAGACGAACTTCGTCGTCTGCATTCCACTCATCCGCGGCGGCGTAAGGGTGTCAAGAAAAACAAAAAGAAAATAAGTGGCAAAAGAAAGAGACAATACTACTCATGCAACAGTGAGGAAGACGAGGAGGATTTTTCAATCTTTGGTTCGAGTGACGACGATGAAGAAGACTGGTCTTGGTCGAACTTCATTTCGGCACGTCGGTTTAGATTTGATAGTTAGGATTCATCTTTCTGTTTGGATTTTAAACTCTCATTTCTGAATTTTTATGTTTCTGGTTTTGTTTCCATTTATATTTTGGCTTCAATGTAATGTATCACCTATCATGTTATATGCAAGGTTTATGTTATTATTCAAATATTTTGGCAATGCTTATTGATTTATAGTATTCAGAAAAATTGTCAACTTAAAATAATATTTCATATTAGATTTTAATATTGGTTGTATACTAATATCTAATACTAGATCTTAACATGGATTCTTTTCATTCTTTTTGTATACTATCTTTTAATTAGTCTTTACAATACTATTAAAAATATTTATATATTGTTGATTCAAACTTTTTTTTACTTAATATGTTCTAATTATTGAAATGACTATATAAATTTTGTTAAACAAATTTTTTATATTTCTCGTGTTTTAATTACACATCTATTGTAAAACATTATAATTGCTAATATTGTAATTTTTATTGCCTATTGATACTATGTCTTCAGTTTTGTTCCCCAATAATCTCAATTGCCAAATTATTATTTCTGCCAATTTTTTTTTTACCGACCAGTACCCGTGCGAACGCACGGGTTTCCCACTAGTTAAATAATAAATCTATTACATAATCTTACAAATTTACTCTTTCACTTTAAAAAATTTAGGTTTAATAAATGATCTTATCTGATTAGGAGGGTCTTTCAGCAATTGAACGTGAACAATTAGGTTGATGGAATAGAGGGGGTATATCTGCAAAGCGCTCCGATGTCAAAGTCAATAGAGGTACAACAAAAGGTAAGTTAGAAGAGTTAAATCAGAATACCTGACACTTTAGTGAAAAATGGTATTTATAGTGAGCCTCAAGCGTTTGACCAATGTCCTTCCTTGGGTTGGATCAACGAGGCCCAAGGAAGAACTGCCAAGGTACACGTAAGGAGCGTGTAGACCTAGCAGGTGGTCTAGTCCTTGGTCCAACTGCCCCTATCTTTCAGGAGATAATGGGGGATAGTTGGATGATGTGGCAAGTGGAATGGAAGACCTGTTATTTGTTCGTCTCGCAGAGTGTATGTCCGACTCATCAAATGCCTGCCCGACAGTTAAGTGGTTTTCGTCCGTCCAACAAGTATGCTTGCCCGAGTGTATGGGCATCTGCTCGACGTATTGGGCCACGACCCAATAGTCTGGAGGCCCAGTCCAGAACAATAACACTTTTAGTTCTTATATTTTGATCAACTCACGAATTTAGTCTTTATATTTTAAAATAGAACAAAGTAGTTCTTAAATTTTATTGTTAATTGCTGATGTAGAAAAGTTTTAAGTGATATGACAAATTAAAGTGTCCTGCCAATAAATCAAAATATATAATTTAAAAAATTTGAATTTAATATTTTAGAAATTAAAAACATAAAATATTAAAACAATGTTTATAATTTCTCTCAATTTCTCCATTCCCTCTCCTTGTTTTCTCCCTCTTATTGTATTGTGTTCTTCAACTTGCTCACCAAAGAAACCCTAAATCCCCAATCTCTGCCAATACAAGTGATCCGCGTGTTGCGCACGGATTAAAAAAACGATTGATTTAAAAATGTAGTTACGGTAACGACAACTCGAGTATCGTCTCACACAGATTCTTGTATTATTATTAACCAACCGATTGGAATAATGGGGGTTTATATTTTGTTTTCAAGAAAAAATGATTAAAATAAAAAGTGATTATCAAATAAGCTAAAATGGCTAATCCTACTGATTTGAGTTCCGACTTATCATCGGTTATTATAATTTCAACCTCCTAAGCGGATTATCTATTCCTATTTGATTATAAAACTCATTGACAAACGTGTAACACGGTGGGAGAACTGACTTTAGTTATGTTGCGGATAGCAAGAGTCGCCACCGACTTTTATTTTATCCAAAGGAAAGGCATAAAAGAACAGGAAAGACCTTTTAAAAGATTTTTTTGGGTCCGGGGGGTAGGTTATGTAAAGGGAAGGTGTTAGCACCCTTTACATCCATGGTTATCCATGGGCTCTTAGTTACTTAACTCACTTTGAATTGTTTTTGAAAAGGTGAGGTGTGTGAATAAAAAAAAATTTCATAAGAGTTTAATAATGATCCATGTACGGATGCGTAAAAAACTTGTGTTTGAAAATTGTTTGAAATTGTGAAGTGTTTGAAAAGTTTTTAAATGAAGTGAATAAGCAACTATGAGGAACCTACCCTAAAGTTTAAGTCTTTCTGTTCTTTATCCTTTAAATGGTAAGACTATCCCTATTATTAAGGAATAGGTAGTCATTACCTTGGATGTAAGGGACATATGAGGAACATCTGTTAATGAAGGCAACTGTGGGGTGTATTAAACACTTGGAGGGACTGTCATCATTATTCGAAAGGGACTTGATCTTTATGAAAGGCAACCATTAGGGACTTGATGACTTTTCTTTTAAGGGACTTGCTTTATACACCCCACTTGACCTTATGATTAGGCAACATTGAGAGGCAACCTAGAAAGTGAGATGGCGATTAAAAATCGACTTACGTGTGTGAGTGTTTAATTTATATTTATCTTATAATTAAAGTGATCTAAATTCAATTTTTAAATAGAATACATGTTTACACTCCCTATTTTACTAACCATGGCATAAAAATTAAATATTTACAAAAATTACACCAAGGAGCAATTACATAATAATCATAATAAACAATTAAAATAAATAGCAAATAAATAAATATAAATAATAAGCAAAAATAAATAAATAGGCAATAATAAATATAATAGGGGTTAGTAATAATAATAATAATAATAAATTAAATAAGGTTAGTGAAATAATAATAATAAGCATAATTAAAAAATAAATATATTAGTAATAATATGGTTAGTAATAATAACAATAATTAAAATAAATAGAATTAGCAAAAATATTATAAGAACATGATAAAAATAATAAACACAAAATTAGATTTTTAATATAGACATTTATTGAAAAATATGAACAATTAAATAATTATTATAACATTTTAATTTATGTACAAATTATTAAATTATTTTTAAACATATTATAATTACAAAATAAAATTATCTTAGGTTTAATTATTTTTATGCACATATTTAAAAGAAATTACTTATATATATAGTTTAGATTACAAATAAATTATAAAAATATTTACATATTATAAAGAAAATAAATTATAATTTCTACTTATAAAAATAAAGTTAGAAAAATGAAATTAGGTTTTAACATTTGTTTAGAAAAAAAAATGAATTAGGGTTTCTAAAATTAGGGTTTATTTAGAAAAAAATATTTAAGGGTTTTTAATTTAATATACAAAATTATTTTAATTAATATACATATATTATAATTACATAATAAAAGAAATAATTTTTAAATTAAAAAAATATGATTTTTGAACATTTGAAACATTGAATAGAATTATTTTATAGAATTATTTTATTATATATCATTATTAATAAAACCTAAATTAATTAAACAAAATAAAAGAAAAGAAAACAGCAAAACAAACCTGGCTGGGATTTGAACCCAGGAGGCTTTGTTCACCAGCAACAACACTCACCACTAAGCCATCATGCGCAGGCAGCAAGCAAAGGGGAAGAATTGGTTTTATGCCTTGCCTGAAAAAATCAGAAAAATAAATAGAAGCAAAAGGCCTGGGGGAGGATTGAACCCAGGACCTCTTAACACACAAACGCACGCATGACCATCCGGCTGGGTGAGCCAATCTGTTTACAAATCAACAACAATGCATAATATAATATAATTGCCAATTATATGAAAAAAAACAAGAAAAAGAATGGTGCAGCCAAGTCTCGAACACAGGCCCTCAAGCTATACGCGTATACTTCCCACCACTGGGCCAAGCAGCCAGCTTGTGAAACAAACAGAAAGAATTCATTATATTTTAAAACCAAATTTCAAATATGAAATTCGCGCCAAGCCAACTTCATCTTCTTCAGTGTACCTATGAAATTTGCTACGAATTTTCCTACCATCTTTCCTGCGAAAATACAATGGCAGCAAAACCTACGAAAGCCAATTATCAATAAAACTGTAAAATTTCACAAAATTGAATCCATCAATGTGATCCAAACATTCATGCGGTTCATTCTATGATTTTAGAATTCATTTATATTTCCTAAATCAGAAAACCCTAAACCTTGGTCCAAACCCTAACAATGGCGTTTCACGGATTATGCAAGGTTTCTTTGATTTCTTTGCCCAGAATCGTTCTACATACCATCACAAACAAGATTAGGTCAACAAAATTCATTAACATACAATGAAATAATGTAATCGAAAAAATCAAAATCAAGAACAATTATGGTTCGGGTTGAACAATATGTCATGGTATTGATGCATATGAGTGATGATTCATGATCAGGGAAGTCCAAGGAGTCTTGCTATGTTCTTGTTTTACCTTCAAATGCCCTGGAAATCAAAAACCGAATGTGAGTTTTGTGAAGGATTTTCAATTTGTGAAACTTACTTTTGGAGGCAGAGAATTCGTCTCTTTGTGATTGGGTTATGTTTAGTACTTATAGGTGATTGATTTTAGGTCAAAAAACTGATTGGTTGTGTGAAGATTTTGATATGAAAAGATCCAAATTGATCATGCCTTAAAAATCAAATATTCATGTGTGAATGCTTGCTATTTTTGGCCAAATCTCATGATTTCTTTCCTCTTCAATTCAAATCAATATTTAAGACTTTCTAGAAGCTTAATCTCCATCAAATCTTACATTTTCATATTTTATTTTTATTTAAAATGATTTTTAATGAATTAAATCAAAATAAATAAAAATAAAATAATAAAAATTCTGATTTTTAATGGTTTGGGTCGTGCATGAAGTCATTGTATGGGTTGGGTCATCATTTGGCAAGCCCATTTGGAAGAAATTGGTTTTAGACCTCCATTTTCATCATAAACCAACCCAAAATTTCCCAACTTTGCAAGGGCACATATCCTTCAATTTTAATGGTATGAGGGTGTTCTTGGACATTTTGGAAAGCTTGAAGAGTCCTATAAACAACCCCACTGGTTTCATGTCCATATCATTTACCAATCTCAAGTTATGCCCTTTTGAAGTTGTTGACTTTTTGTTGACTTTTGAAATGACCTATAATGTCTTAGCTCATACCTTCCAAATGAAGCATTTTTGGGCTTGGCTTGTGAGACACAAAGTTGTAGAGAATTCAATTTCCTTAAAAATGAGCTTTGGATGGAGACTTGGTGATGAAGTATGTGAAAGTTATGGCTGGTCAAAGTTCAGTTGACTTTTACTAAGGAAACCCTAATTTAGAAACTCCTGATTCTTGATGATCTGGAATCTCCTTGATGAATCATGATAAACCCTTGATCAAATGATGAATTTTACTTCATATAGTTGATGTTGGCAAAAAATCATGAAGTTTGACTTTGGTTTGACCACAGTTGACCTCAGTTTGACTTTTTAACTGCTTTGACTGATTTTGACTTATCTGATCATCTGACTGAGCAAACTTTTGAGAAAAGTCTTGAAACTTGTCATGGGGGTTCTTACACACATATAAGATGTTATGAAGCTCACTTGAAGCCTTGGAAGTCCATTTAGCTTGATTAAAGTCAAAACCCTAGTTTTGGATGCACTGCTTAGGAGATGCACTGTCTGAGGGAATTGTCAAATCTTTTGACCAATTGTGAACTTTGTGAACCTTGTGAACCATCATAAAATGTCTTGTGAACCTCGTGGGAGGTATTGTGAACCTTGTGAACCTTGTGAACCTCATAAAGTGACTTGTAGACTTCATGAACCTCATGGAAGGTCTTGAAAGCATTGTGAATCTTGTGAACCTTGTGAACCTTCATGAAGTGACTTGTAGACTTCATGAACCTCATGGAAGGTCTTGAAAGTGTTGAGAAACTTGTGAACCTTGTGAACCTTCATGAAGTGACTTGTAGACTTCATGAGCCTCATGAAAGGTCTTGTAAGTATTGAGAAGCTTGTGAACCTTGTGAACCTTCTTAGAACACAAAGTCTTGTATTGTGAGGATAAAGCAGTCCAATATATGAAGGTATAATGATAGCTGTCAGGAGGATGGAGCAGTCCTGAGGCCATGATATGATTTCAAGAGGATGAAGCAATCCTGAAGTAAAGAAGCTGTCAGGAGGATAAAGCAATCCTGAGGTAAAGAGGCTGTCAGGGGGATAAAGCAATCCTGAGATATTGATAATATGCTTTCAGGAGGATAAAGCAGCCCTGATGTATGAGAAGTTGTCAGGAGGATAAAGCAGTCTTGAGGTGGTAATAAGCTGTCAGGAGGATAAAGCAATCCTGAGGTATAAGAAGTTGTCAGGAGGATAAAGCAGTCCTGATGTAATAAAGTTGTCAGGAGGATAAAGCAATCCTGAGGTAGTAATATGTTTTCAAGAGGATGAAGCAATCTTGAGAGGTAATAAGTTTTCAGGAGGATAAAGCAGTCCTGATGTATAATGCTCTCAGGAGGATAAAGCAGTCCTGATGTAGTAATGTGTTTTCAAGAGGATGAAGCAGTCTTGAGAGATTGATAATATGTTTTCAGGAGGATGGAGCAGTCCTGATGTAATGATATGTCTTCAAGAGGATGAAGCAATCTTGAGAGGTAATAAGTTTTCAGGAGGATAAAGCAGTCCTGATGTAAGATATGCTTTCAGGAGGATAAAGCAATCCTGAGGGATGATAACCTTCAGGAGGATAAAGCAATCCTGATAATCATAAGTCTGTTTGCTGGATAATTAACCTGAAAACAAGGTAACATTCTGTATAATAATATTAGTTTATGCATTATGTATGCATGTATGATATGATGCACTTAGGTAATGTACTATGTATCTATGGATATGTATGTGTATGGTACGATGTAAATGATGTATGTATGATATGACACTGCCTGAAGCGTCTGGATATCTTCGTACAACAACTGCTGGCCAAGGAAAATAAATCCCGATTCATTGTTGAAGAATATGAGGAACTCGTTCCCACCTTGTTTGATAATATATTATACATAACCTCCCGTTTGCTGGGGATGGCAAGGTATAGATAACCTCCCGTCTGCTGGGGATAGTAAGGTATACATAAACTCTCGTCTTCGTTCGTCGTACCCTTATTGGAAAGTAAATTCCCGTATATCCGTATGAGGATAAAAGAGATGGATATAAATTCCAGGGGAGATAAGACTTTATGAAGATGGATTCGTCCTACTGAGGATTTGTAACTGTCTTGTAAAGATGAACCGGCGAAACTTCGTTGAAATCTTTCCCTCGTTTGTCCTTAGTAAATACTATTACTGCATTTTCATGCATTTCTGGTAAACATCAATCATATTAAGCATACATGCATTTCTGGTAAACATCAATCATATTCAAAAGCATACATACATTCAAACACAACCAATGGACGTTTCGCTTATGTAAATAGGGTAAAAGTAAATCTGGATTCAAAAGATGGAATTTATTTATATCAAAAAGTGACCCATACAAGGGTAAATTTGTACAGGGAGACATAAATCCTAGTAAGAGGATTTTGCCATAAAATTTTACACAAGAGAATCAGCTATGTGGGAAATAATCCTATTGAGTTTCAATTCTACTATTGCCATTATCTTCAAGTATCTCATCTTCTGCTGTTGAGACGGAAATGATTGGATTGAGCTTTATCTGTTCGAGCTTGAGTAAGTAGTACAACTGGTTGCAGTTTCATGGGTGATCCAAACGAGACATAGTCATACGCTTTAATCCCTAACTTTTGCCTGGATTGCCCTTTCAGGTTTTCAATCCACCGGGATACCCTTTTTTGCCCAAGCCGCCTTTTCAGGTTTTCGACTTGCCGGGTGTACATCTTTTTATATATATCCCTAATTTTTGCCCAAACCCTTTTGGTTTGCCGGGATGCCCTTATTTTTGCCTAGGCCAGTCAACCTAGCGGGTCTCTTTTCATGCGTAGTATTTTTTAACTATGTCCGCGTTTACAGGCTGTGGAAAGTCTTCACCATCCATTGTAGTGAGTATCATGGCACCTCCTGAGAACACTGTCTTAACTACAAATGGTCCTTCATATGTTGGAGTCCACTTGCCCCTAGGATCACCCTGTGGTAATATGATACGCTTGATTACCAAGTCACCAGCCTGATATACCTTTGGCTTAACCTTCTTGTTAAAAGCCTTGATCATCCGTTTCTGGTACATCTGGCCATGACAAACTGCTGCTAGTCTCTTCTCATCAATCAAATTTATCTGGTCAAGTCGAGTCTGAATCCACTCATCTTCATCCAAGCCTGCATCCTTCATAATTCTTAAGGAGGGAATCTGAACTTCAATGGGCAGAACTGCTTCCATACCATAGACTAAGGAGAATGGAGTTGCCCCTGTTGAAGTACGTATTGTAGTACGATAACCATGAAGAGCAAATGGTAACATCTCATGCCAATCCTTGTAAGTAACAGTCATCTTCTGTACAATCTTCTTGATGTTCTTATTAGCAGCTTCAACTGCCCCATTCATCTTTGGACAATACGGAGAAGAGTTGTGATGCTTAATCTTGAACTGCGTGCATAGATCAGTAATCATAGTGTTGTTCAGATTAGAGCCATTGTCAGTGATAATCCTTTCAGGGATGCCATATCTACATATGAGATTGTTCTTAATGAATCGAGCCACAACATTCTTAGTAACAGATGCAAATGAAGCTGCCTCCACCCATTTCGTGAATTAATCAATAGCAACCAGGATGAAACGATGCCCATTAGAAGTAGTAGGCTTGATCTCACCAATCATATCAATGCCCCACATGGCAAAGGGCCAAGGAGCAGTCAACACATTCAATGGTGATGGAGGTACATGGACTTTATCAGCATAGATTTGACATTTGTGACAAGTTCTGGAGTGTTGATAGCAACCAGCTTCCATGGTAGACCAATAGTAACCTGCTCTCAATATCTTCTTTGTCATGGTATGACCACCAGAATGAGTGCCAAAGATTCCATCATGCATATCTTCCATAATCTCAATTGCTTCCTTCTTATCCATACAACGAAGCAAAGTTGAATCTGTAAACACCCCAAATTTGCCCTCACCCATTCACACCATGGCTTGTGATCATTCTCATATGCATAAACACAATCATGTCATCTCACATTTCATTTTTGATTCACTGGATAGTTTCTAAGTCATCTGCACCTAGGGTTTGTGATCTGAGCAATCCCAAAGCATCTTGAGCCATTCCAAGGGCAACCAATCAACTCAAAAGGGTCTATGTGTGTTCATACATCATATTCTATCTCCTCAAAGTCAAGAATGCAGAGGAATCACAGGAGCTAGGGTTTAAGTGGATGCAGAGCCAGGATGAACTGCACAGTTGACTGAAAATTAGGGTTTTGGTTTCAGAGGCCATAACTCCAAATTTTTTGGTCATTCTTGTTTCCATTAGTCTCTATATGGTATAGGGAGTATGCATATCAATTTTCATGAAGAAATTCCATGGGGAAGTCATCTGATCAAGGGTTGACTTTTTAGACAAGTCAGTGCAAAATCAGGGCATCTGAGGCCCCCAATGACCCAACCAATGGGTGATCTTCATCATTTTGAGTGTATATGGTCTTTATTTGATCATGGAAGAAGATTGAAGTTCATAAAATCAAGAATTTAGGGTTTTTTTTGCAAATTTTGACTTTTTGGGCATAGTTGACTTTTCAAGAATGCATCATTTTATGTCATTTTTCAAGCCTTGATTCATGATCCAAAAATGCTTCAAATGGAAAAACTTTGGTCATGAAAGTTGTAGATCTCATCTTTCCCTTTTCAAAAAGTACAAGAACATGATCAAACTCTTCTTGGATCAAAAGTTATGGTGTGGCAAAGTTGGCAAAAATCACTAAAATTCAAGTTATGCACCAAATGGAAATTTTGCAAAACCTTGAACCAATGCATTTTGTAACTTCTAATTGGCTTCAAACCAGTATGCAAACATGTCTCTAAGTCATAAAATCAGAATTGAACCAAGAATGCCCATGGTTATAGCTCATGTAACTTGACTTTTCTCATGAAAGTTCAAAAAGCAACAAGTTGCAAAACTCATGATCATGCTCCCTCCTACTTGCAGCCTTGGATGCTGAGCTTTGCTAGCCTCTCACCTCACCTTGCTGCGCCAGCCCATGCCCATGTACTTGCCTAGAACCAAGCTCATGCCTCTCTTACAACCAAGTTGACATTTTGCAAAAGTAAACATCCCAATCAATAAAGGGCAGGTCACATCAACTGACCAATGAGATTAGTTTATGTGGATCACATGCTGGCTAAACATAAGGGGAAGCAAGGCTGAAACTCTCTCCACCACCACATACACCAAAACACTCCATTTTGCATATTGATTCGAATTTGTTTCCTCAGCTTACAAACACAAAAGCCAAGTCCATAGATCAACTCACCATGCCTCATTAAGCACAAAGCAACAAAGAACCAGGCCTGAAACAAGCCCTAACTCCATTTCACCATTTTCACTCCATAAAGCAAAAGCCTTCGAATCTGCTTCTACAAGCCATAAACACTCAAAAAAATTCCACACATCAACTCACCTTGCTTCACTGACCAGAAACCACTCATTACTTTGGCCTGAAACCCTCCACAACTCAAATACGATTTTCACACTTCCTTGGTCAGAGCTTCTGCAAACTTACTCAGGAGGCTTTCTAAACTCTAACCAAGCATCCAAAGCTTCAAAGGGGGATCATTGTGACTTGTTTGAGCCAAGAAACTAGCCAGAAAGTGCCAGAGATCAGAGTTCCAGTTCAGGTGAGCTTCATGAACTTTTTTCCCAGGAGTTGTTTTTTAAGTTCTTAATTGGTTCTCTATGTTCCACTGATCATGATGGTATGTTTGGTTTCGAAAATCATTGAGTTTTGAGCATGTATGATGTCTCTGAAAATTTTTGACCTAAATCCCTTTTGATTCGATTCAGCCTGAATACGAAAAATAAATGCATTTTGTTTGTTGATTCATGTTGTATGCTGCTTGGGGATGAATTCTGGGCAGAAAGATTGTGTTTTAGATACCTAGGGAGTGAGATTGAGATTCTCAGGGGAGAGTGTGGCCGGAGAAGATGACCGGAGGTCACTTCTGGCCACCTGAAAGTCATTAGCAACTTAATTAGGGTTAGGGCAAACTTTAAACGTGAGCCTTTGGATTCAATTTCCCGCGCGTGAATAGAAGGCCAGGATCTTTTCATTAAGTTTTAATTATGAATTAATATTTAATTAATCAGGATTAGGTTGGTTTGAATCTGGGCCGTCCAGATGCGCGCCCAGTCAACCCCTTTTAACCCAGCAGCTCATCTCAGCCTCTCATTTGGATTACTTCAGTTTTATTTAGTTTTTATTCATTTTCTTTTCATTTGTTTTGCATTATTTATTAAAAATAGCAAAAATGTCTTAAAAATTATGAAACTTTTTCATGAAAGTTTTATTAATTTTTAAGACCCAAAAATATTTTCATTTTATTTTTTATCATTAAAAAGGTATTTTTAAATATTTAAAAGATTATTTTTAATTGATTAATGAAAATTAATTAATTAAAAATACTTTTAGGTATTTAAAAATTACAAAAAAATTCATGAAATGTTCTAAGACATTTAGAAACATTGTCCAACCTTCAAACCAAATTTCTTTTTTGATCTTGATGCATTTTAAGAATTTTTCATTGAATTAAATCATATTTTGTGCATTATTTTGATCATAAGTTAAAAAATTCATTTCTGTCAATTGGTGAAGGTTGAGACATTGATTCTTCTTGCATTGTTTTGTGTTTTGCATATAGTTTCTAGGATAAAAAGGCCATGATTTGTTCTTGCATTTTCTAATTGATTGGCATTTGTTTTGTTAAGAACCCTAAAAAACCCTAATAACTTAAGAAATTCATAACTCAAGATTGGTTGAGAGTTGAGAGTTCCCCTTTGGGCAGTGGCTTGTTATAGGTCTAGGGTTTCCTTAGGTACCATTTTCCATTTTTGCTTTAGGGTTTTGCTTCTGTTTTTGGTTTGTGTTTGATGTTTGATCCATAAACCCTAATTTGGGCTTTCATTTGCATCCCTCTTGCATTTCCTTGCATAACATGACTTGTCTTTGCATTTTGTGCATTCTTATGATTCATTTGACATCTTAAAACATATAGGAAGCATCTTTGATCATTGCATCTCATATTTGCCATGTCATTTGCCTTGTATGCTTCATAACTTTTCATGCTTGTTTATGCTCCTTAACTTGCATCATTTGCATTCATGATCTTGTATGAACATCCCCATTGTCTTGCCTCATGTTTGCAGCACTTCATAACATCATAATCATCATCAACATGCTGCTGGTTTTGCTTAGCATCATATCATTTCATCTCATCTTGCATTGCATTGCATTTTCTTTCTAACATTGCAGGTGGTAAGTAAACTTGAGAAGTGGATTTGCCTTCACTTCTCATACCTTTTCTTTTCATCTCTCTTGCATCCATTGCTGCATTCTTATTTGTGTTTGAGTTTGAGCTTGCTCATTCTTCTCCTCCCCACTTTCTTTCTTCAAGTGACTTGACTTCTTGAATGAAGCAAGTCACTTTGCTTCTCTTGATCCTGTTCATCTGCTTCCTGGTGGCTCCTCTGAAGATTGTTCTTGAAAGCCTCACAAACCTTAGGATCAACCAAGCATGACAATGAATTAGGGTTTTGATTAGTTCCACCATAGTTTTACCTTTGTGTCTCTCTTTGAGTCTTCTCCTCTCACCTCATAATCAGAGAATAAACCCTAAAGGCTTTAAGACTTTGTGATTAAGCTTATGCCTGCATCCTTCTCTTAGGATGGAGTGTATAACTTTAATCCTAAGTCTTGAACCCTTAAGGTGTTTAAATCTCTTAATCAATTCATTTAATAAATATCAAGACATCACACTTGTAACTTGGGCCTTGCATTAGGGTTCTAATTCTTCCTTAAGTGGTTAAGAAGGACTAACCCTAGTGTTAATGGACAAGTCCCCCTCAAGTTGTCTTACAAACCATAAAATCCACTTCATCATCATATCATTAAATAAAATCCACTTAATAAAGGCTTTGTTTTGTCATGAGTTTAATCCCTAATCATGGATTAAGTTGAGGAGTTTTCCTCAGCTTGAACATTCTCATCTATTATCCTTCTTTTAGGATGGTGTAATGGGTCTGTTTAATCCTTGATTATGGCTTAACCTCATTACTCAACACTAAACAAAAACCACAAAAACATCTAAATAATCACAAATAGGTTAATGATTTTAATCCTATGCCAAAGGTGATTAAGTGTGAGAATCTGACTTCACACTTAAGGTACTCTCATTACCCCTGATCAGAGGGAAGATGTGATGAGTTTACTAAATCCATTGGTTTAGGCTTAAGCTCATCAACTTATGACAAACTTCAAAAAGCAATAAAAGACTGAAAACTCAAAAACAAACAATAATCGTCTCCTTCGGGATTCTTTTCTCATCATCTTCACTCACAATCGAGAACTTGCTTCTTCCGTCTAATGCAAGACAGTAAGCACCTGAGCCAGACGGGTCATACACTTGAGCATTGACAAGCAAGCAGTTCACAAGTCAATTCATTTTTCAGTCTCTTTGGGTCGAACTACGGTGTTCTGACTTCCTCATTGCACGAGAGGATACGTAGGCATAACTTAACGGTTATCGAACAAAAGTCTCTGTATATTCCCCCTCTTTCCAGCTTTATTCTCTTGGCCTCATGATCATGAGCATACTCTTTCCTTACACTGACACTTTCATACTTCACATCACTTATACACTTTACACTGACACCTGTACATTCTCTTTCCAGCTATTTCATACACAGATTGCACTGACACTACCCCTTTAAAACACAAATCTTTTAAGCGTGGATCCCGTCGAGTACGACGGACAATCTGGGTGCTAATACCTTCCCAGGTTGTAACCAACCCCCTTTCTCAGTCTCTCTGGTTCGCAAACCGTCTTATCCGTATCTTTCTAGGTCTATGCAACATTGCCTTTCCTCCGGGATAAAAATGCCTAGCTGGCGACTCTATTCATTCTCCAGTGAGTTCACGGCTGTGTGTTCTCACTGTCTCCTTCGCCGACCGTTCGCGTCTGTACCTTCATCTGACCCGGTGTCACTTGTCGGGAGCGACAGCTTGGCGACTCTGCTGGGGATCCTTATACTGCAACCAGGGCTTCTGGTTCTTTTTGTGGGTTCCTCCTAGCGCTTGATTGATTTGTGTTTACTGGGGTGTTATGTGCTTATTTGTGTTTGTATATTTGTATTTTGTTTATTGCTTTATGTACAGTTGATTTATTGCTTTCTTTATAGCTTTATATTTTTCATACTGTCATACTGTGCTGGCTGGATCTGGTTTTTCTTTGGTGGGTGGGTATTTCATTGAGAGTTAAGGTCCTATACCTGGGACCTGAGTGACACCTAGGCTAGAGTGAATCATATTCTTTCCCATTCCATTTCGGTCTGGTGCGGGAATATGAAACACGGTTCAGATATGGGTTTCTTCTTGAGAACTCTGTGTTGCAGATTTCCTGCAATGCTAGGGCTATCTGGGAAGCCTGCTAAGTCTGGATGACCTTTTAGTATTGACCTTCAGAAACTGAGGTGAATTAGAGGAGGAATTGTTATGGTTATTGTAAACACTGTACCTCCGGGTTAGAAGTGTTTACACTTCTCATAACTGATCCAAGTCTGAGGATCCTTGTTCTAGATCACCACCTGTGAGGGGGGTTGGGCTGTTTACAGGTTTGCAGGTACCTTGACCTCAGAATACCCTGTTACTTTGACTTTGTTAAGAATGCTCCATGTTGGATAGTTCTTGTGATTCTAAAACCCTGGACATGTGGCTCTTTATTCGAGTCCCCTACCCTGGTTACTGGATTTTTAGACCTCCATCTGGAATTCTTGGACACACATGGATCTATACCAAGGCAGTTAATCAGATCCAGCTCAGTCACAAACCCTTGCATTTCATTTTGCATACATACTCATTGCATCATATTAACATGTGCTTATTTGTGTTTCAGGGTATCCATTTTCATCTGGTTTTGGTTTTGACCCCATCTGTTATATTGGCCTATCTCCACCAGCACTTGCTTCAGCCTGTCAGCCATATACTTCAGTTACTAGCACTAGCCAGCCAGTGGCCCACTCCTCAGCATTTTCATCAGCATTTATTCTACTCAGTCCTCAGCATCATGGCTCCAAAGAAAAGCAACATCACCTATCATTTCTTCCAACCAGACTTGTCAGACATCAGGAGGATCCAAACCCTGATCACTCCAGAGCACATACCCTTGTTCAGGGAGAGTTATGGAGATATACTGGACATGGTCATGGATCTGGACCCTTCACAGAGGAGCCTCATCCACACCTGCATTCAGTTTTATGATCCCCCATTGAGATGTTTCACCTTTCAAGACTTCCAGTTGGGTCCTCTTTTGGAAGAATACTCATATTTGGTTGGTTTGCCTATCAAGAGAGAAGTCCCATTCAACCCTGAAATGGTCTTTCCTAGCAATGGAGAGATAGCAAAAGCTTTGCACCTGGAGCCTGTTTTGATTGAACAGCATATGACCTCCAAAGCTGGGACCCCTGGATTTCATCTGGACTTCCTGATTTCTCAAGCTAGTTTGAAGGCCTCCTTGGGGGAGTGGAAAGCTGTTTGTGCTCTGTTGGCCTTAAGTGTATATGGAATTGTGCTGTTTACAGATGAGCCTCGATTCATCAGCAAGAATGCAATCCACTTGTTCATCCTGAAGAACCCAGTGCCAACTTTACTGGGTGATCTCTATTACTCAGTCCATCAGAGGAATGAGAAGCAGAGGGGAAGGTTAGTGAGGATTTGTGCTCCATTATTCCATGCTTGGCTCCTCAGGCATCTACCCAGGACAGATGCATTTCTCAATCCTCATCAGCAAAGCAACTGGGCTAAGAGACTCACTGTCCTAACTTCAGCAGATATCAGATGGTGTACTCAGAGCACCAAGGGCAGAGACATGATCACCAGCTGTGGGCACTTTCCCAATGTGCCTTTGATAGGAGTTAAGGGAAGTATCAATTACAACCCTCTGCTGTTCAGAAGGCAATTAGGCTATGCACTGGTCCATACTCCTAGGGAACAAGACTTGGTGGAGACCCTCTACTGTGAGAACAAGATTAGTCTGGCAACTGTTAGGCAGGCTGCCTGGGCCTGGGATCATGTTCAGACTAAGGGAATCACCATTCTGGGGAAGTGCAATAATGTGGCATCAGTCCAATATTATGAGTGGTCCCATGCTCGGGCCCAATTCTCTGGAATGCCCTTTACCATAGAAGACATGCCTGAGTCATCTTCAGCACCACCCCCTGCCACTATCAGTTTGGAGGAGTTTGAAAGCTTAAAGGAAAGAAATGAGAAGTTAACCCAGGCTTTGCAGAAGACCCTCAGGGAGAGGAGTGAAGGTGTAAGGGAGATTGAGAGATTGGAGAAATTGAGGGTGGAACACTTGACTAAGATTGAGAAATCTGGAGATTATATCAACAAGTCTAAAGCTGGTGAACAGATTCTGAAGAATGCTTGTAAAGAAGCCCAGTTTCAAAGAGCAAGAACAGACTTGTATTTGAAAGAAAGTCAGGCCAGGTGGGTCCGGATCACTGAGGCCCGTACTCTAGAAGACAAGAGAGTTCAGAACAAGATGGAGCAGATGGAAAAAGCCCTGGCAGCAGCCCAGGAGGAGATATCAGAGCTGAAAATCAAAGCAGGATTGAAGAGGTCGAAGGACCAAAGTCAGAGCAGGAAATTGACTGCAGCTGTTGCAACAAGAAACCTTCTCATCAGAAGTCTCACGGAGCATCCGGCTGATCCTGTGACCGAAGCACTTCTCAGGGAAGTTCGTGAGGATGAGTTTGGCCTTGGAGTTTGATCATTTGCTTGTTGTTGTTCCTTTTCCATGTACTTTTGCTTTTTTGTGATGTATTTTGGCCCCTTTGAGGGTTTGTGTTGTAAAATGAACAAGTTGTATTATTTCACTTTTGTAATATGTTTGTGTTAGTTTCCATCTGGGTTACTTCGAAAGCAACTTCAACAGCATCATCTTCAAGGGTCTGGAAGGGTCAAAACTGAAGACCAAACCGGATACCTTGAGAACAAATAAGCATAACTGCATTGCATGCTAACCCTCTGTTTGTTTTGTAGGTTTTTGTTTTGTTGTCGCTAACCTCTGTTGTGATACTCAGGAATTATTGCTCGCCGCCGGGTATTTCCTCTCAACAGGCCTCACAGGTACCCAACTAGAAACAACCTTCCGGGAATTCAGATGGATCAGATGCAGCAGGACCTTACGGAGGTCAGAAACCAGATGGCAAACGAAAGGTTAGAGATGAGAACGCAGATGACGCAGTTCATGGAAGTTATGAACAACATGGCTCAGAGCCAGGAGAGACTGAGGGCCATGGTGGAGAGGCAAAATCAAGAGGAGCCCCATGTGGGGACTGCAGGCACCAGTAATAATGAAAGGGTGCAACCACATGTTAACCCCCCTGTGTTTGGCCCACATCTACATCCTGAGATTAACGTTCCTGCAAATGTTCAAGGAACAGCCACTGCAGCCAGAGTACTTCAAGAAGATCCTCAGGAGGACCAGTATACAGTAATGGGTGCCGGAGAGGAAACTTATGATAGACGGTTGGAAGAAATAACTGAGAAGTTGAGGTCCTTAGAATCTCAAAACTCTTTGGGGTTTGACGTCATGGACATGGGTTTAGTAGAAGGGGTCAGGATTCCCCACAAGTTCAAGCCTCCATGTTTCGAAAAGTATAATGGGACTTCATGCCCCCGGACTCATTTGCAATCATTTCTGGGAAGGCTGAAGGCCTATACAATGGATGAGAAACTGTGGATGTTCTATTTTGAAGACAGCTTGACTGGAGCATCAAGGGAATGGTATTCCCATCTGACAAGAGCAACTATAAGATGCTGGAAGGACCTGGCAGAGGCCTTCATCAGACAGTATCAGTATAATTTAGATATGGCACCCAACAGGACCCTCCTAATGGGAATGTCACAGTCGTCCAGGGAGAGCTTCAGAGAATATGCTCAGAGATGGAGGCAACTGGCTGCTGCTGTTCAACCACCAATGTCTGAGAGAGAAATGGCAGACATGTTTATGAACACTCTTCAGGGAACGTATATTGACAGGTTGGCTGCTTTCTCTTCCACCAGCTTCGCAGATGTTGTCATAGCTGGGGAGAGAATTGAAAGCCTGTTGAAGATGGGAAAGATCTCAGACAACGGTGCAAGCTCGTCCAGTAGTACAAGAAAGCCTTTTGCAGGCCCGAGAAGAACTGGCGAGACCAATGCCATTCACACCAACAGGGGTAGGCCCCAATATGCTCAAAGGTCAATAGCAGCAGTCACTATCCCTGCTCCAGCTCATCCTCAGCCAGTCTATCAACCTCCTCAACAAAACTTCCAACAACAACCTCAGTATCATCAGAATCATTATCCTCCAAGGAACTTCAACAACAACTCCAACAACAACAATCAACAGAGGCCATTCCAACAGAGGCCATCTCAAGCTAACAGAGTGATCGACCCGATCCCAATGCCATATGCTGCCTTGCTGCCACAACTTCTGAAACTCAACCTAGTTGAGCTAAGAACGTTAGCACCTCCGGATCCCAACAGTCTACCAAGGAACTATGACTCCAATGCTAGGTGTGCTTTCCACTCGAACGCACCTGGTCACAGTACAGAAAAATGCAGGGCTCTGCATATGAAGGTACAAGACTTGGTAGACTCCAAGGCTCTGAATTTTGCACCTCCGCCCAATGTCAATAAAAACCCAATGCCAAACCATGGTGGTCCTCGAATTAACGCTATTGAAGAAGACCAACCGTCTTATTTAATAACAAGTGTGGATCAGATCCGGACACCATTGGTGGAAATCAAAGCTCAACTCCGTGAAAACAATATATTTCCGGGGTGTGAACTAGGGTGCCCATACTGCAATATTTCATGGAATGGGTGTGAAGATTTAAGGAATGGCATTGACAGCCTTATTCAGAGTGGCTTGCTACAGATCACTACATCATTTCCGACAAATCCGGCAACTTCATCAACAACGGTTTCAGACCCTCCTACAACTGCAGCAACTATTGTTCCCGACAATTCATCAGCACCATCAACAAGTACTTCACCTGTCCTTCCAAATGATCAGTTTTCAACAGTTTCTCCTGCTACAACTTCAGCTTCATTCCATTTCGACTCTCCATCAGCAACAACAACAGTCCTTCCAACGGAACCTCCTACAACACCAGCAATCAATCACGAAGATGTCTCTACTGTTACCATATTCTATGATCCTGAAAATAACTCCGCTTACCATTCAGAAGGTGCTGCTCCCGCCAGAGCACCAGTAACAATCTTTTATGATCCACAAACAATAACAGTCCCTTCAGCAGCAGCAATCAGTCCAGTCACTGTCACGGTGCCTGGACCAGTACCATATGAAAGCAATAGGGCCATCCCTTGGCACTATGGCTCTGACGTATACTGCGAAGGAAAAAGAATCACTCTGGAAACAACAGCACCTGCACCACAAATAGATAATGTGGGGGGAGGCGGAGGCTTCACTCGAAGCGGACGTCTCTTTGCTTCACAAGTTCAAAAACCTACTGCCGAAGCAGAAGCTGCTGCCAAGGCAAAAGGAAAAGGCCCGGTGCAGGAAGATCCAGCTGCCAAAGAAGCCCTGAAGACTCCATTTGATCAGGAAGTTGATGAGTTCATGCGGATCATCAAAAAGAGTGATTACAAAATTGTGGATCAGCTTCACCAGACGCCATCCAAAATCTCTATCCTCTCACTGCTTATGTGCTCCGAAGCCCATCGGAATGCACTACTTAAAGTCCTGCACGCAGCTTACGTGCCTGAGGAGATTACTGTCAACCAATTGGAAACCGTGGTTGGAAATGTTACTGCTAGCAATGGGCTAGGGTTTACCAATTCTGACTTGACAGCGGATGGCCGCAATCACAACAAAGCCTTGCACATAACCATGGAATGCAAAGGAGCTGTCCTTTCTCATGTGCTGGTGGACACAGGTTCTTCCCTGAATGTCTTGCCAAAGAAGGCTCTGGTGAAGCTTGAATATGATGGATTGGCATTGAGACCCAGCAACCTGGTAGTAAGAGCCTTTGATGGTTCTAAGAGATCGGTTCTGGGAGAGATTGAGCTGCCTGTGACAATTGGCCCACAGACTTTTAAAACTATCTTTTATGTGATGGACATTCAGCCCGCCTACAGCTGTTTGTTGGGTAGACCCTGGATTCACGCCGCCGGCGCAATAACGTCTACCCTTCACCAAAAGTTAAAATTTGAGTGGGAGGGTCAAGTTGTCACAATCTGTGGGGAAGAGGATATTTTTGTTAGCCATCTGGCTACTTATAAATACATTGAAATGGATGGAGAGATCCATGAAACAATGAGCCAAGGTTTTGAAGCCTTGAACGTCAATGAAGCATCTGCTGTATCTGGTACTCCAATGTCATCTTACCAACAAGCCCGAAAGGTTGTTGAAGAAGGAACCGCCCAAGGCTGGGGCAAGATTTTAGCTGTGGAGGAGAAGAAGGACAAGTTTGGGTTGGGTTACAGACCAACTCAACATCAAGCAAAGGCTGCTGGAGAGCCTGGTTTTGTCAGTGGGGGGATGCTTACCCCTGATGCTATCAACTGTTTGGAAGACGAGCTGGAAGAGGAGCGCAATCTGGAGAATTGGATTCGTCCGAAGATCCCGGGGAGCAGTGTCTCGAACTGGTCTTCCCAGGAAATTATAAGAGTTACTCATGCAGAGTAATTATTATTTCCTGTATTTTTTTATAGCATGAATCCAAGTCTTGCATCTTGCCCAAGATGACAAGACTCATTTTGTAACCAGGGCCATATGTACTTTTGTGCAAACAAGATTAAATTAATGAAATATCAGACGTCTTTTTGCAAACGAGTCTTTTTCTTTTATGCTCACTGTTTTTTCCATTTTTTTTTTGTACAAAAATAAATGGCGGTGTTTTCAAAATGATAACTTCATTTCACTTTTTTCTAAAGCAAGATTAAAATCAATCACTAAAACGAACAACTTAACCCTTGCAGAGAGTGCCTTCCTGACAGCACCGACAACAGCACAGCTATGACATCGTATGACTTTGACAATCCGATCAATCAAGCTGATGAAGGGGTTGACGAAGAATATGAGCTTCCTGAAGAGCTAGCCAGGTTGTTTAGATAAGAGGAAAAGGTCATTACTCCTCACCAGGAGGAGATTGAAGTGATTAATCTTGGTACTGACGAAGACGTGAAAGAGTTTAAAATCGGGGCCTGCCTGCAAGACTCAGTGAAGAGACAACTGATAGATCTGCTTCAAGAGTATGTTGATGTGTTTGCTTGGTCGTATCAAGATATGCCAGGGTTGGATACCGATATAGTTGTGCACAAGCTGCCTTTGAGGGAAGAATGCCCACCAGTGAAACAGAAGCTGCGCCGAACTCGCCCGGACATGGCTATGAAAATCAAGGAAGAGGTACAAAAGCAATGGGACGCCGGTTTCCTTGCTGTGACTAGCTATCCGCCGTGGGTTGCTAACATAGTACCTGTGCCTAAGAAGGATGGCAAAGTAAGGATGTGTGTTGACTACCGGGATCTGAACAGAGCCAGCCCGAAAGATGACTTCCCATTACCTCACATTGACGTATTGGTGGATAACACGGCTCAGTTCTCGGTATTCTCCTTCATGGACGGATTTTCAGGGTATAATCAGATCAAGATGTCACCTGAAGACATGGAGAAGACAACATTCATCACGCCTTGGGGCACGTTCTGTTACAAAGTGATGCCATTCGGACTGAAGAATGCTGGTGCCACATATCAACGGGCTATGGTGACATTATTCCACGATATGATCTGTAATACCTCAAAATTTGCCCTCATGTTTATTCCCTCTTTTGGCTCGTCATTTTGCATTCATCAGCATTTCTTCTCAATTCATTAACATCATAGTAGTTCATTTCGTTGTTTCATAAGGCAGAAGATCAGTGTCCCCCGAAGGATCGGTTTATTCCACTGTTTTGTGGTTTCTACTTCACTGGAGTTGTTTTCATGGATTACAAGATTAGGTTCCCTTTACTTGCGGGATTTGTTCATAAGGGAAGGGTCTCGTCGTGCCAGGAATTCCATCATGATTTGCAGAGCTGATTAGGGTTTCACGGCAAATGAATGTTGGTTAGTGGTACAGGAGGTCAAAGTACAGATCCTTAGGATGATCAGGGTTGTGGTTTCTTTTCTGTCAACGTGTTGTTGGTAATATGAGTAAGGTTGAGATCTGAAGGTTGGATTGAGAGTTCAAGGTGAATTAAAGCTGACCATGCAAAGCACTTGGATTTCATCAATCTTTCTTTTGTTCGCACACGTATACCTTGTGGTAGTCCATGGTTCACATTGAATATAAGTCGAGCCTAAAAATCGCTATGCATCTTTCTCAGGATCTATTGGTTTATTCTAATTGCCGAGTGTTCATATATGTTTGGATTCTATATCTATTTGTTCAATTTTTCAAGGCACGTTTTCTAAGATACTTTATGTGATATGGCATTTCATCGTCTCCTTTTTCTTTCATTTCTCGTCATTCTCACTTGCTTGTTGAATCATAGTCATGCCAAATATGAACAAACATTGTTGCATTATATATTTGGGAGTATATTCTCATGGTCTAATTCTCTCCTCTGCTGACATTGAAATAATCACAACTTCTTATTATAATTTACTAGTTTCAATCTTGAGAAGTGAGGAGAACGCGAAAGAAGAAATTACTTATTCATATAATAAATAGATCAATGGATTTGTGGCTATGTTAGAAGAGGGGCAAGCTACGCAAATTGTAAAAGAAAATGGGAATAGACTGTATGTTTCATGGTTATTGGTATACATCATAATAAGTACCTTTTTTATCATTTCAAAGGTTACAAATGAGTGATGATAAAAAAAAGGGGGGAGGCAATAAACTCCTGCAGGTGTTGATCCCATGCGACGGTGTCATACAATCCATGGTTTTTTCTTGATGAGTGACTCTTCATCAATTATCTTGTTTTGTGCTGCCTGTATTCCAATGTGCTTTGCTCGGTGAGCAAACTTCAATGTGTTATGTGTCTTTTCGCTGCTACTTGATGAAGAGGTTACTGTGCAAATAAAAGATACGCGTCCATGGCCACTGAGAGAAGGCTGAAGCACTCTAGTCAATTTGTAGTCCCTGTATGCTTTTGAACTCTCTGAGCCTGCTAGACTAATGAGATTCAATCGTGACAGCGTTACCGCTTCTCCTTCAATATATTCACTACATGGACGGCTTTCTATGGTCAGAGTAAATATTGTATGGCTCCTGCTGCGGAGCAAGTTGAGGTTTGTGGACCCAACATGCCTATGTTCTTCTCCAGCTGCAAAAAGAAAGAGTGCATGAGCAGGGGAGAGTACAACCTCTTCCTTAATTCCCTCAACAAATATTATCTCAAGAACGTACCCATATAAATTCATAACAAGATTTTGTTTATAAACTTATAGCATGATTCAATAACACAAAAAAAGGAAAGAAGGAAACTCAGAGGAAAGAGGATCTCGCCTAAACTGACATCGCTCCGTAAGTAATCATCATGCTTTCCATCATAATTTACTCGATCTCGACGTACTACAAAGGGAGATTCATATTGCTGCTAAGGTGGAGATTGAATGTCACAGTAAGAATCATCAGCAAGCAACCGACAACCTGGATTTATTATTCACTTCCGATCGCGACGAAATTGCTAAAGTTAATTCTAATGATCTGCCACAAGAAAGCTCAACCCTGCATTAAACAAAAAAATCAAAGTCAGTTTCACATTTTTCAAACCATTTGTCAGCTAGCTAATTATCCATTACCCTAATGCTAGCTTAGCCTAATCTTTCACCTGTTAACCAATGTTCTAAACCAAACACACAAAAGTTCAGTTATGATTCCCAACTGAATTCAAGCAAAATCTAACAGAATCACCCAAATCTCATACTCACCTAACTGAATCCATAACCAACAGTTTAACAGATTTCTAATTACACAAAAATAAGAGAACCACAAAAATTTCATAGCAAAATCTATAACTAACTTAACCACTTTGTTCCAGCTATTTCTAACCACCTATCCATTCCAATAACTAGCAAAGGGATTCCAAAGAGAAAAATCAAAAGCAGTTCATAACCGAATCCTAATCAAAATAACAACCATAACTGAATTTTCTAACTGATTGTTACCTGAAGTTTCTGGAATCTTCTCCAAACCGCCTATAAATCAGAAGCATTGCTCACTTTCGGCTGCTTCGACAACTTTTTTTTCAATTCACTCCACCATTTTTCCAATTGTAATCCTTCTCATTCATCTCCTTCATCTCCTTTTTCCTAACCACACCATAATCACCTTCTTCTGCCAGCCTCTGCCACCTATCATTCATCATCACCGAACCCTCAAACCTTCAAAGCTGCTGCAATAATCTTCAACCCTCTGCTTTCACCAATTCCAAATCTGAACCTCCACCAAACTAAACATTCATTCATCTCATCACCGTTCTTCCTTCAATTCCTCTCACAGCTTCAATTCCAAAGTCACGGCATATTCATTCCCCTCCATCTTCAACCGATCGGCATCGCATTCAGGCTTCCATCACCAATCGCAGCAAGACTCGCACCATACCTTTAACAAGCTGCTAATACCTGTGCCCGTGGATTGCGGCAGGAGTCACAACAAGTTCATATAGCTGCAAAAATCACACAACAAGTTACAACCAGATTCACAATGATTCGTGCAATCCTTCAATACTACGAGAAATCGAGCTTCAGATAACGAGAAGAGGAAGCGAATTTAAGCGTACCTAAAGGGAGTTTCTCGTGGCGGCACCGCAGCGGAAGCGTCGTCGTTCTTCTGACACCGTCGTCTAATCACAAGGTACGAACGCAAACCCTCTTGTAAACGGGATGTTTGTTGCCTATTGTTTGCCTCTCTTGAGTGCTTAGCATCTTTCCGAGAATCAGTTTTGGATTTGTGTTAGAGATGAGGGTTTAGACTGTGGTTAGGTCAAAGGTTATAGGAATGTTCGAGATGCCATGGTTGTTTTGTTTGTTTGCGGCGGTGAATTAGGAAGATGAAGCGAGTAGTAGGAGGTTAAGAGTGAAGAAGTTTTGACGGCGGGGAGAGAGAGAGCGAGTTTAGCGAGAGGGAGAGGTTACGGACGGCGAAGTAGAAGGTCGAAGGTTAGTGGCGGTAAGGTTTGTGGCCGGAAAGAGAGGAAGATGAAGGTGAATGGATGGAGGCGAGGCTGGATGAGGGCGAAACGGAGAGGAAGAAGTGGAGAGGCAAGGTGACGGCGGCGCGGGTAGTGAGAAGAAGAATGCTTAGGGTTTCTGTGTTTGCTCTTTGGCCCCTTTGTTCTTTTTGTTTGTTTTAATGTTAATTATAAAATTAATCAATTAAGAGCAATTAAGAGAATATTTCATATTTTAAGAGTGATTAGGGTTCTTCCTGTAGTTTATGTTGTATAATTATGCTGCAGTTTAATTTAGATTTTAATTAAATGTTGTAGTAAGATCATAGTTTAATTTAAGTCTTTTTTAGAAGAGATTATAGAAATAGTTTAATTTAAGATTTTCTTTTAAATTAAGTTTTTTTAGAAAAAAATATTAAGTGCAAGTTTAGTACTATTTTCTCTTTCTTAAATTAAAATTGTTAGAAAAATATTAGTTTAATTCTATTTTCTTGATTAGATTTTTTTCCTTAGAAAATATTAGCTTAGTATTTTTTAATTCAAATTTTTGGAAAAGTATTATAAAAAGATTATTAGTTAATTCTTTTTATTAAAACTAAGTTTAATTCATGTTTTTTAAGATTTTAGGAATTTTAATCATAATTTAGATTTAAGATTTTTCTTTTTTTTAAATTATAGTGTAATTCAGTTTTTTTTTAGGGAAAAAGCATAATAGGATTAGTTTATTATTTCTCAATTTAAAAATCTTTAGAAAAGCATTATAGGAATTAGGTTATTATTTCCTTAATTTAAAATCTTTTAGAAGAATATTATATTTAAGAAAAGTTTATTCTCTTATAAGTTAAGATTTTAGGAAAAAAGCATATTATAGGGTTATTTTAATCCCTTTTTCTTAGATTAAAATATGAAATTGATTTAGTCATAAGTTTAGTTTAAAATTTCCCTAAATTAGAATATTAAGTGGATATGATAAAGCTTTAGTTAATTCATTTATCTTTTAAATTAAGGTTTCTTTAGAGGAAATTATCATCATCTATTTGTTTTTTTATTAAGATTTTTATTAGTTTTCTCAATTTCAGATTTTTTTTTTAGAAATAATGTTATAGTAAGATTAATTTAATCTTAGTGTAAATAATAGCATAATAATGATCATCAATTGTAATGCAAATTCCATATGGGCTTAGATGGTTCTGCTATTCTCACACCCTGTTTTAGGCCCAGTAGAGTAAAAGACTTAAAGTATTACTAAAGCACCCCTGTATTATTTCTTTAGATATTTTATTTTAGTTAATCATAGTTTCAAATTAAATCTAGTAAAAATGGGAAAAAGCATTAGAAAATTCCCCAAAAATTAAGATGGGTTAATAATTGAATTTAGAAATTTAGGATATTTTTATTTCCTGAAATTTATTTATTTTTGAATTAATTCTGAATTATTCTTTTATTTAGCTTTATTGAATGTTTCCTTAATTGTGCAGAATTTTGTTTATTTTATTTAAATGACTTCCATTAACTTTTTTAGCCCACTCTTTTTTCTGTAATTAGAAGACCCCTAATAGCTCTTAGAATATTTTTTGATGGAATTTTTAGGAATTTTTATCTTAGGTTTTGGTAATAAAATCTTTAAGAAATAATAGTTAATTCCTAGCTAAAAATAATTAATTGTTAGGCATATAAAAAATAAGTACTTTTAGAATCCCTTTTAGTGCCATATTAGAGATAATGTTAGGACCTTGCAATTTAATTTTCATAATTTTTCTAGAAGTTTTAGTATTTTTTAGAATATTAGTTTTAAGCTTAGTTAGGCATAAATTCCATTAGAGTTAGGCCATTAAGAAAAATATAGTTCAATACAATAAAAATAATAACAATAGTCTAGATTAATTTTAGTCATAGAATCTAACATTAGACTTAGGTTTAGTTTAATTTGTTTTAGGATGAATATTAAGTTTGACCTAGATTTAGAACTTGGTATAAAATCAATTTCCATAAAAATAGAATAAATAAATAAGACTATTTATTATTTATGCCTTTAGGGCATTTTTTTAGAATTTTATTTCTTATAATTCAAGTTCATTTGTTTTGCTTTATTTTAATTGTTACAACTTTAATAGGATTCCCCATTGGTTCTTAGAATCAACTTAACTTCATTAAGAAGTAAGTTGAATTCTAATAGTTTTATTTCCATTAGGGTTAGAAAACCTCATTAACCATAGGACCTCTCTTGTAAATACATAACAAAATTAGGATTGAGTCTTAGTCCCTTAGATTTTCCCTTTTTGCAACTTGAGTCCTTCTCTTCTTATCTTCAAACAAAAATCCAAAAACACTTAACAAATAAATGAAATGATTCCTTGTGTATAGCCTTATTCCATGAAACACTTGCATTCATTCCATCTTGGAGTGGTGTAAGCTTGTTTATCATGATGCACAAGTCTCATCAAGGAATTGTTCACAAAGAAAGCTTAAAAAAAATACTTCTTCACATAAGCAACAAAAACACTTAATAAAGTTCAACAAGCTAGTGAACTTAAACCCTAATCCTAGGAAACCAGTCTTGGATAAATTCTCCTTGCTGGGTATGCTTGTTCTATTATTCCATCTTGGAATGTAGAGTCAAGTGTACATTCCATGGAAAAGAGTTTGAATTCATTTCCTTGTGCCAAATTCATACAAAACTCATAAAAGCAAAAAACCAAACAATAATCGACTATCCTGCGGGAACTTCTCTTCTCATCTCATTCATTCACAACGTGAACTCGCGACTACTTGTCTCGCATGCAAGACGGTTAACGCACTCGTACCAGACGAGCCTGCAACACCTGAGCATAGACATACGCAGTTCCAGCTGTAAAAAACACAAACAAATAGTTCCCGCCTTAGTTAGGCGAACTACGTCGACTCTGATCCTCATTATCCCGATGAGGTACGTAGGCAGCGGGGTAGGGCCCGTTCGAGCACATTCTTTATTTTCCCTACATTTCCCCTTTTCTTTCCATTTTCTTATTTCAGTTCCTTTTCTCATTTCTCATTCCATTTCCAGTTAGCGGTTTTATTCAGCAGCAATCATATTTTTCTCACCCTTTGAACAAAACAAGCAAGCGTGGATCCCGTCGGGTACGGCGGACGATCTGGGGTGCTAATACCTTCCCAGGTCGTAACCGACTCCCGAATTCAGATCTTTGGTTCGCAAGGCCTTGTCCTTTCTTTCTTCCTCAGGTTTGTGCAACATTACCTTTCCCATTCTTTCGGGATAAAAATGTCTGGCTGGCGACTCTAACCTTTCCGCGCCACTTTCGCGTTTGTACTAGGATGAAAATCCCGGGAGCGACAGCTGGCGACTCTGCTGGGGATGAACCTGATTCTTCCGGTTTCCCTTGTAGAGTCAATCCTAGCGCCTGTTTGGTTTTGTTTCTTTGGGTGTTTATTTGTTTGTTGCTGTGTGCTTTAGTTTAGCTTTACTGTTTTTTATTTACAGTTTTTACTTTACAGCTTTACTTTACCGCATTTATTTACTGTTTTCAGTATTTATTTTCCATGCATCATATTATACTGGACTGTCTGGCTGTGCTGGTTTTCATTTTTTCTGTGGGTTGGGAGTTACTGTGAGATAAGCCAACTACCCGGCTTGAGTGCACCCTAGGACTTAGAGTGGTTCCACTTTGGCTTCATGGCATCTTGCTATGTTGGTAGTAGTGAGTTCCACACCTTGACTTGCGACCTTCTCGGGAATGTATTGATACCGGAATCTTTCTGGGTTGATGCGCTACCTTGATAGTTATGTGCAGTCAGGGGACCGATCATTGAGAACCTTTGTGGAAACATCCCTCTCCAGTGATGACAGTGGCAGACCACATTTGTTGGCAAACCCACTCGCATCCGAGGGCCCACTGGGAACTCGCATAGGATGGCCTGGTTCTCTCATAGGAATTCAGTTAAAGCAAACTGATCGTATGACGATAGTATTGTACCCTTCGGGATGAATGTACTATTGTTTCTCGACTCAGTGCTTGAAGCTGGAGACTTGTGAGGGATGCTTGTTCTTTCCGGACTCAACTGAGACCTCCCTGAGTAGTACATAATGCCAAATCGATTCCCTGATTTGGTCATGAGCCATTTCTCAGAAATGGTGAACGTATTATTGCTATTCGGCCTCGAGAGTCCGTGATGTTGACCCGAGTAGCACACCCGAGAGATTGGGAAGGGTTTACAGGTTTGCAGGAACCCTGGTACCTTCAGCATACCCACTTTGCCTTTGGTTCAGTTTTGTGATCTGGATTTCTGTTCTTAAGTTATGGACCCCGGATCAGAGGGATGATTATTGTGATATCTGGATTTTGAGACCGTGCACCGACACCTGATTATATGATTGGCACACCACAGACACTTCACTGATCACATGCCTTGTCTTGCATAAGCATCATATCATCATTAATCATTTTGTGTTCTTTTTTATTCCCAGGGTTCATTACTTCCTAGGTCCTGGTCATATTTTCTACTTCAGCATGGAGATTCCGAGGAAGAGAAATGTTCATTATACTTTCCCGCAGCCAGAGACAGAGAGTGTTCAGGGTTTGATTAGCTTGATGGGTGACCGAGTCCTTGATGATTTCAGGAGAGAGTATGGCAGGATACTGAATTATGTGAGCAAGCCCACAGTCGACCAGAAGGATAGCTTGCATTCTTTGTTGCAGTTCTATGATCCACAGCTGAGGGTCTTTGTTTTTCCTGATTATATTCTGGCACCTACATTAGAGGAGGTTTCCAGCATGCTGAGTGTTCCTGTTAAGGAGGGTGTACCTTACTATGTTTCGGAGAGGATCCCATCTCATGAGGATATCACTATCGCCTGTCATTTGAGTATGCCTAGACTCAAGATGGGATTAGAGGCTGGCCAAAGTAAAGGGATTCCTTTGGACTTTCTTGTTGCAGAGGCACGTGTTATGGCATCGGAAAAGAAATGGGCAGACTTCAAAGCACTGTTGGCTATGGTAGTATATGGAATCAGTTTGTTTCCCGGAGAGAAAGGACTAATTAACATGGAGGCCATTACCATCTTCGTCAAGAGAAATCCTGTTCCTACGTTGCTAGCTGACTTTTATTATGGAGTTCACCACAGAAATGAAAAGAGGAAGGGGTTTGTAAATTGTTGTGCTCCCATATTCGCTGATTGGTTTGTAAGGCAACTCCCTAAATCAGGACCCTTTCAGGATTTGAAACAATCTTGGAAGTGGTCCAAAAGATTAATGGGCTTAACCTCAGCTGACATTGCTTGGGGATGTAACAGAGACTTGGTGGGCAAAGAAATGTTGGTTAGTTGTGGTAGCTTTCCAAATGTGCCTTTGATGGGAAGGAAAGGTGGGATTAGCTACAATCCTATTTTGTCCAGGAAACAGTTCGGCTATCCTTTAAGAGAAGTACCTTTGATCGACGATGCAAATGAGTCTTTATATTTCTCAGCAGAGGGAAACTCCAAAATGAGTATCCTAGCATCCCAAGCTTGGGAAGTTAAGGTGATGAAAGGAAAGAAAGAATTTGGAAGAGTAGATCCTAATACCTATGATCCTTTTGCCAGCTGGTTGGAGGATCGTGTGAAGACTCATCTTCTACCATTTTCTAGAGAGACACCCCTCTACCCTAAAGAGGTGGCACCAAGGACTACAGTGCCTTTAGAGGAATATCAGAAGTTAGAAGCTTTGGTTAAGCAACTGAGGGTTGAAAATCAAGAGGCTCTTAATTCTTGTCAAGCGCTGATGATCCAGAACCGTCAATTGAAAGATAGAGCTGAGCAAGCCGAAGAGATAGTCCGTCTTAAGCAGAAGGATTTTGAAGATAGAGAGCTCTACTTCCGAAAGAAAGGTTTAGCTGAGACTCATAAGACGGCCCAGCGCCGAAGAGAGAAGAAGGATCTTAGTGAAGCCAATGAAGCTGTTACTTTATGGCAGGAGAAATGGGACGAAAATCTGAAGAAACAAAAGGAGTTAGACGCCAAGCACAAACAGGAAGTCAAAAGCCTTCAGGATTCTTTAGACGGGCAGAAAGAACTTCTCAGGAAAGCTTATTATCAAGAGGAGGATCGTATCTGGCGCGTAACAGAAAGCCAGCAGGCACTGAAGGAAGCTCAAAAGGAGATTGAAGACCTGAAGTTGAAAGCCGATGTGAAAAGGTCGAAGGCCGAGTCAAGTCAAAGCAAGGAGAATGAAGCAGCATTTCTACAGCAGATCGAGGAGTTACACACTTCTTCTGATACGAGGGACCTCCTTATTCAGAAGCTTATCCAGGAGCCCGGTCATCCAGATGTGGTTCAGCTGTTCCAGAGCGTCAAATGCCTTAGCTGGAGATTGAAAGATATAGAGTTCCCTAGTGTTTAATTTCATATTGTTGTACTTGGATTACCCACAGGCTTGTTGTGGGATTCCTTATATGTGATGTACTTCTGTTATTGTGATGGGCACCCTTCGGGGACTTTGTATTTTCAAACTCCGGTTTATATGATTGATTTGTTCCGGATTTCTTGTTTGTTATTTGCACCGACACGGGGTAATGAGCACCAATTCTCCACAGCCGTCATTATGTCTGAATATTATTTGGGTCTTCTTCCCAATTCTTATCTTCTTAATGCCAGGACCGGACGCAGTAAAATACTCGGGAATAAAAGGAACACATTGCATTGCATACACATCATTTGCATTTTGTCTTTGTCTTTGCAGGTTTTTCTTCGAGATGTCTAATTTATCTGTGTTCATCAGGCAAAGATTGCGAGGGCCGCCAAGACCCGGTACATTCGACAAAATATTCCTCATCGGTACGCGACCCGCAGTAATCAAAGAACAGCAATGGACGCCATGCAGACAGAACTCAACGATGTCCGTACCAAGATGGCAAAATTTGTGACTCTGATGCAGGGGATGGCCCAGGGGCAGCAGGAGCTGAGAAATGCAATTCAAGGGTTAACGCCTCCTAACCCTAATGCTCAGGCGACTACTTCCGGAGGACTAGGGGCTCCTCCCAACACCAATAACGGTACAGGTGGACCTCATGTTCCAGATCCAGCTATGGCTACGTATGTTCCTGTGCAGGACAGGCAGGAAGACCAATTCCAGTACTTCAACAATGATATGGGTTTCGGCGGTGACGGAAATCTCAACGACTTCTTGGTGCTTGCAGAGAAGGTCAAGGCCTTAGAGTGCAAAGACACTTTGGGGATTGACGTGTCAGATATGGGTTTAGTACCTGGGGTGGTCATTCCGCACAAGTTTAGGCCACCAGCATTTGACAAATACAACGGCAGCTCTTGCCCGAAAACTCACCTACAGGCCTTCTACAGGAAGATTGCGGCTCACACGCGAGACGAGAAACTATGGATGTACTATTTCCAGGATAGCCTTTCAGGAGGGTCCTTGGAGTGGTACATGAAGTTGGAAAGGAGCTCTATTAGAAGTTGGAAGGATTTGGGAGAAGCCTTCCTCAGACAATATCAATACAACATTGACATGGCACCTAGCCGTACTCAGCTTCAAAGCTTGACACAGAGGAGCTCATAGAGCTTCAAAGACTATGCACAGAGGTGGCGTGAGGTGGCCGCCCGAGTGCAACCACCTTTATTGGAAAGAGAGATGGTCGATCTTTTCCTGAATACCCTCCCAGGGCATTTCATGGAAAGGTTGGCTGGTTGTTCCTCAAGTGGTTTTTCGGACATTATCCTGACTGGAGAAAGAATCGAAAGCTGGCTCAAACAGGGGAAGATTCAAAATGGAAGCGCTTCAGTGTCTGGTATCAAGAAACCCTTTGTGAAAAGAAGGGAAGGAGAAACAGGAGCAGTATACGCACAGAGAGGAATGATGCACCAAGGATATTATCAGCAAGTGGCCCCCGTCACTATTTCAACACCTCCAGTTCAACAACGGATTCAGCCTCCGCAGCCGCAACGCTCACAGGGGTATCAGCCAAGACCCCCTCGTCCGTACTACTCCCAGAGGGTGAAGGATAGACATATTGAAGCTCCACCAATGTCTTACTCCCAACTGTTGAAGAATCTCCTGCAGCTTCAAATGATTCAGCTCCGTACCTTGCAACCCCCGAGGCCAGGCCAAATTCCTGAAGGTTATGATGCGAATGCTAGATGCGAGTTTCATTCTGGAGCTCCCGGCCATAGTACTGAGAATTGCAAAGCATTGAAGCATGTTGTTCAGGACTTGTTGGATTCCAAAGCGATCAATTTCGCTCCCTCTCCTAATGTGCTGGAAAATCCCATGCCTCCTCATAGGGGCACGGTTGGTGCAATTGGTGAAGGGGAGAAATTGAATTTGGTGGATAATGTAGACGACTTGCAAACTTCATTGGTTGCCATCAAGGTTTGCTTGTTGAAGAAAGGTATTTTCCCCGGATGCGAGGATGATTGTTCAGAATGCACAGAAGCTACCAACGGTTGCAAACGATTGAAGGCCGGAATTCAAGGTATGATTGATGAAGGAGTGCTGCAATTTGACAAGATCGTGAAAGAAAGTGAAGTATCTACAGTGACTATATTTTATGATCCATCCCAAGTTCCTTCGCGTGCCAGAGCGGCGCCAATAACTATTACTACTGCTGGACCCATAATGTACCAAAGTGACAGAGCAGTTCCCTGGAACTATGGTGGCGAAGTGTATTGCAACGGCCAGAGACAAGAGTTGGCCACGACTAGTATAATCCCAGCTCAGGTAGAGAATGTTGGAGTAGGGGGTTTTACTCGAAGTGGAAGATTGTTTGCGCCGGAAGCACTGAGAAGCAATGTGATACCACCCAGGGATACTGCCGAAGCCCAAGCTAGAGCCAGGGGGAAGCAACCGGTAGCTGCCAATGATCCAATTCCATCAACTGATCCGGATCTCACCTTTGATAGAGAAGCCGAAGAATTCCTGAGGATCATCAAGAAGAGTGACTATAAGATTGTAGACCATTTGCAGCAGACGCCGTCAAAGATCTCCATCTTGTCATTGCTTATGTGTTCAGACTCTCACAGGAAAGCTCTCCTAAATATTCTGAACAAGGCATACGTGCCTCAGGATATTTCTGTAAACCAGTTAGAAACGGTGGTGTCCAGCGTTAACGCTAGTCATGGATTGGGTTTCACAGACTTGGACTTAACTTCTGATGGGCGTGCTCACAATCGGGCATTGCATATTTCTCTGGAATGCAAGGGTGCAGTGCTCTCCCATGTGCTGGTGGATACTGGTTCATCTCTGAATGTCTTGCCTAAGAAGGCATTGATGAAGCTAGACTATGATGGAGTGGTGCTAAAGCCCAGTGATTTAGTAGTCCGAGCATTTGATGGATCAAGAAGATCGGTATTTGGAGAGGTGGAGTTACCTATCAAGGTAGGTCCACAAGTCTTCAATACCACGTTTTACGTGATGGATATCCAGCCGGCATATAGTTGTTTACTTGGAAGGCCCTGGATTCACTCGGCAGGAGCGGTTTCTTCTACACTTCATCAGAAATTAAAGTTTGTCTGGGAAGGTCAAGTTGTGACAGTCAGCGGGGAAGAGGATATCTTCGTCAGTCATCTAGCCTCATTCAAATATGTGGAGATGGATGGCGAAATAGTCGAAACTCCATGTCAAGCTTTTGAGCCTTTTAAGTCCGAACAAGCATCCGCCGTAGCAACTTCTCCTGAGGTGCCGAAGAAGGGGGTGTCTATAGCCTCTTATAAACAAGCGCGTGAATTAGTAGAATCTGGAGTGCGAGAAGGCTGGGGCAGCCCAGTCGAATTGCCAGAGAAGAAAGACATGTTCGGGATTGGTTATCACCCTGGGGGATCTTCGTCTGAAACAAGTGCAAAAGGTTGTCAGAGCCCGGTCACTTTCACAAGTGCAGGAGTGATAGACTACGGAAATATCAGCGCAGTGCAGGATGAAGCTGTTGATAGTGACTGTGACTTGGATGAATGGATTAGGCCTGCCGTCCCAGGAGCTCAACTTAGCAACTGGACGTCAGAAAGGCTCATTTCAGTAACATCTTTTGAAGAGTAATGTTTTTGTTTTTGTTTTCCTATATTAAAGCGCTATGTCTTGCCCGGGGCATAATGGCTCTTTGTAAGGGTTCATTTGTTCATTAACACAATCATTAATAAAATTGACGTTTCACATTCATTTCATGTTGTTCTCTGTCTTTCGTTTTTTACTTTTGTTTTTCAAAAAGAAAGAAAAGTTTTTAAAATGGCAATGTTTCTCATTTTCTCAAGTTGTTGCTAAAGCCTTGCATGAATCATCATTCATGCAGGTGCTCGTCACCGGATCTTATCAATGACGACCCTGTTATGGCTAAGTATGACTTCGACAATCCAGTTTATCAAGCCGATGAGGAAGGTGAAGAGGATTGTGATTTACCCGAAGAATTGGCCAGACTGCTCAAACAGGAAGAGAAGATGATTCAGCCGCATGAGGAAGATGTCGAAGTGATAAACTTGGGTACTGAAGAGGACAAGAAAGAAGTCAAGATCGGAGCTGCATTAGAAGAATCTGTCAAGACTCGATTGATGGCTATGCTTCGAGAATACGTTGACGTCTTCGCATGGTCCTACCAAGATATGCCGGGTTTAGACACTGACATCGTGGTACACAAGCTACCTCTCAGAGAAGGTTGTCCTCCGGTAAAGCAGAAGTTGAGGCGTACACGTCCAGATATGGCAATCAAAATAAAAGAAGAAGTGCAAAAACAGTTTGATGCTGGCTTCTTGGCCGTGACTAGTTATCCTCCATGGGTTGCTAACATTGTGCCGGTTCCTAAGAAAGATGGCAAAGTCAGAATGTGTGTGGATTACAGGGATTTGAATAGGGCTAGCCCCAAAGATGATTTCCCTCTACCTCACATAGATGTACTTGTCGATAATACTGCTCAGTTTTCCGTGTTCTCTTTCATGGACGGATTCTCAGGCTATAATCAAATCAAGATGGCTCCCGAGGATATGGAAAAGACAACTTTCATCACTCCTTGGGGCACCTTTTGTTACAAAGTCATGCCATTTGGTTTAAAGAATGCAGGAGCTACCTACCAACGGGCAATGGTGACGTTGTTTCACGACATGATCCATCACGAAATTGAGGTTTATGTTGATGACATGATAGCAAAGTCCCAGACGGAAGAAGAACACTTGGTCAACCTAGCAAAATTGTTTGATAGGCTTCGAAAGTTCAGACTGAGGTTAAATCCGAATAAGTGCACCTTCGGGGTTCGTTCTGGCAAGTTGCCCGGCTTCATTGTTAGTGAACGAGGAATTGAGGTTGATCCGGCCAAAGTGAAAGCAATCCAAGAAATGCCTGAGCCGAAGACTGAAAAGCAAGTGCGTGGCTTCTTAGGGAGACTAAACTACATTGCACGGTTTATTTCTCACCTGACGGCCACGTGCGAGCCCATCTTCAAGCTTCTGAGGAAGAATCAGGCCATTAAATGGAATGAAGACTGTCAGCGGGCCTTCGACCGAATTAAAGAATATTTGTTGGAGCCACCAATTCTTATGCCTCCAGTGCCAGGGAGACCTCTGATCATGTATCTTACTGTGCTGGAAGGATCGATGGGATGTGTACTGGGTCAGCAGGACGAGTCTGGTCGAAAAGAGCATGCCATTTATTACCTTAGCAAAAAGTTTACCGATTGTGAGACACGATACTCACTACTCGAGAAAACTTGCTGCGCTTTGGCATGGGCTGCTCGCCGACTAAGACAGTACATGCTGACTCACACTACTCTCCTAATTTCCAAGATGGATCCTGTAAAATACATCTTTGAGAAGCCGGCTTTGACAGGAAGAGTGGCCCGTTGGCAGATGATACTCACGGAGTATGACATACAATACACTTCACAAAAAGCAATCAAGGGGAGTGTGTTGTCAGAATACTTGGCCCAGCAGCCGATTGATGATTATCAACCCATGAGGTTTGAGTTTCCGGATGAGGACATCATGTTCCTCAAGTCGAAAGACCATGAAGAACCACTTCCGGAGGAGGGGCCCGACCCTGAATCCAGATGGAAGTTGATGTTTGACGGAGCTGTAAACATGAATGGGAGTGGAGTGGGTGCTGTTATTATCTCACCAGAAGGAGTCCACACACCTCTCGCTGCTCGGTTGACCTTCGAGTGCACTAATAACGAAGCAGAGTATGAAGCCTGCGTCATGGGGATCGAAGAGGCAATAGACTTGCGAGTCAAGAACCTTGGGATCTTCGGAGATTCTGCTTTGGTGGTGAATCAGGTCAATGGCAAATGGCTAGTTCATCAAGCTCGTTTGATTCCTTACCGAGATTACGTCAGGAGGCTGTTAACCTTCTTTACCAAAGTAAAGCTGAGCTATGTTCCTAGGGACGAAAACCAGTTCGCCGATGCTCTCGCAACTTTATCATCCATGATTAAAGTATGCCAAGAGAATTTCGTGCCTCGAATTTCGATCTCTCGCCTTGAAAGACCGGCTTATGTCTTCGCAGTTGGTGATGGTGAAGATGACAAGCCTTGGTACCACGACATCAAACAATTCCTGAAGGCTCAAGAATACCCGGCTGGGGCATCCAGTAAAGATAAGAAAACTCTTAGAAGACTGGCGGGAGGTTTCTTCTTGAATCAGGATGGTGTGTTGTACAAACGGAACTTTGACATGGTGCTGCTCAGATGTGTGGACAGACATGAAGCAGACTTGTTAATGCAGGAGGTTCACGAAGGCTCCTTTGGTACCCATGCTGGAGGACATGCCATGGCCAAGAAATTATTGAGATCGGGATACTATTGGATTACCATGGAATCTGATTGTTGTGGATACTCTCGTAAGTGCCATAAGTGTCAAATTTATGCCGACAAGGTCCATGTGCCTCCGAATCCGTTGAGTGTCATGTCTTCACCATGGCCGTTCGCTATGTGGGGCATCGATATGATTGGAAAGATTGAGCCAACAGCTTCTAATGGGCATCACTTCATCCTAGTTGCTATTGATTATTTCACGAAGTGGGTCGAAGCTGCTTCCTATACCAATGTCACTAAACAAGTGGTCGCTCGATTTATTAAGCGGGACATCATCTGCCGGTATGGAGTCCCTGAAAGGATCATTACTGATAATGGTTCTAATCTCAACAACAGGATGATGGCTGATTTGTGTCGAGACTTCAAAATAGAACATCACAACTCTTCTCCATATCGTCCGAAGATGAATGGCGCCGTCGAGGCGGCTAATAAAAACATCAAGAAGATTGTTCAGAAGATGGTTGTGACGTACAAAGATTGGCACGAGATGTTACCATTCGCGTTGCATGGGTATAGAACATCAGTACGCACTTCAACTGGGGCAACTCCATTCTCATTAGTATATGGTATGGAAGCAGTCTTACCGATTGAAGTGGAAATCCCTTCCTTGAGGTTGATGATGGATATCAAGCTAGATGAAGCTGAATGGCTCCGATCCCGATATAATCAATTGAGCCTCATTGAAGAGAAGCGTCTAGCAGCTGTATGCCATGGACAGTTGTATCAACGACGAATGAAGCAAGCTTTTGACAAGAAGGTGCGACCACAGAGGTACATACCAGGAGATTTAGTGCTGAAAAGGATTCTTCCTCCTCTCAACGATCACAGGGGCAAATGGACACCCAACTATGAAGGACCGTTCGTGGTTAAAAAGGTTTTCTCAGGCGGAGCCTTAATGCTGACAACCATGGACGGAGAAGACTTTCCATCCCCTGTCAACGCAGACGCAGTAAGAAAATACTTCGTGTAAAAAGGACCCGCTGGATAAAAACAGAATAAAGATCCAGGCAAAAATGGGCATCCCGGCGAGCCAAAAACAGAATAAAAGGCTCGGGCAAAAGTTAGGGAAATCTTGAAAAAATGTACACCCGCTGAGTTGAAAAGCCACATCGGACAACTCAGGCAAAAAAGGGTATCCCGATGGATTGAAAACCTGAAAGGGCGATCCACGCAAAAGAGGGATTAACACGAACGACTGCGATCTGCGAGATCCATGACTTACCTACAGTTGAGGCTATCCTAAGGGTTGAAGATCAGTTCACTTACTTTTTCTCAAGAGGCAGAGAGAGCGGAACGTCTTGAAGACATACGAGTCATAACCGGGTTGATATTTGATGAGATTCATTTTTCACATTGCCAATAGGGTAGTTTGTTTTTCTTTTAGTTGTTCCCTCATTTCAGGGAATCGCTTCCTTTGTATTGCCTATTCAGGGCCACCTTTCCAAATCAATAAAGTTCAACTTCAGTCAATTGACTATTTTACTTCTTTGTTTTTACTTTTTTCATCCAGCATTGATTGATTGTGAAAACGTCTAGCAAGTGGTAACTTGTATTGTGTTATGAACATTTGAATGCTTTTCTAACTCGTGCAGGAAAATAGAAACATTTAATACAACTCTGAAAGGGTGCTGAGATACCTAGACAATGATTCATGCTATGAGCCTGGGGCAAGCAGGTCCCAAATTAATTCTCTATGTTACAGGTACTATCGATTGTGTTCATGCAGGTACAGGTGTTGATGTTGCTAACAAAGTTAACAACAATTATCCGGGATGGGCATTCCCTTTTGTTTGGGCAGAAACAAATGTCTCCTAGGGTGTTTCCAATCATCCCCATCCATGTGCCAGTTGAAACTTCACCCAGCAAGGTAGCAAAGAGTGGGTGCAATCCCCAAGCAGAAGTCTCCTTGCAGACAGGGGCAACTCTTAACCACATAAGGAGTGTTTTGTCTCCCCAGCATTTGTTTCCTCAGCAGTGTCATGCCTTTGGTTCCCAGAAAGTCCTTACTTCCCCACCAGAGTTCAAGAAGGGTCCACCTCCAGCAGGGTCTTGGCGCTCCAATCTCAAAGTCCAATTTATTTTTGGCAGTGGCGGCTATTCAGAGCCAGTGAATTATTAACAGCTTTCCCCGCAGAGTTTGTTTCCTCCTCATCAGGATGAACCAGATCAATGCAATGATCATCGTTTCTCCCCGGCCGAGCTATCTGGAATTACCTGCAGTCTCCTTATCAGGAGATCTTTTTGCATTGTCATTCGCATAACCATCATTGCGTCTGCATCTTCCAAAGTGTAACATTTCCATCATCATGGAGCATTACGCCATAAATTCAAATATATGCATGCCAGCATGGGCCAGTTTTGAGGTATATTACATGAGACCTGTTATATCTCCCATCAGAGTGATATGTTCCCCACGGAATTCAACTTCATTTCCCAGGACGAATGCTTCTACCAAGTTTTGTTATTATCCCCATTTGAGTATTGTTTCCGTACAGCAATCTCATTTTCTCATGCTTCCGTTTCAGTATAACGGTCACGTCTTGGGCTCTCGTTTAAGTACAACGATCCCATTCCATTCGAGTCTCCATTTAAGTACAATGGTCTCGCCTTTGAGTATTGTTTCAGTACAACAATCTCATGTTCTCATGCCTCCGTTTCAGTACAACGGTCGTATCTCGGGCTCTCGTTTAAGTACAACGATCCCATTTCATTCGAGTCTCCATTTAAGTACAGTGGTCTCGTATTTGAGTCTTGTTTCAGTACAACAGTCTCATTTCCTTTCGCGTCTCCGTTTCAGTACAACGGTCGCGTCTCAGGTTATCATTTAAGTACAATGATCCTGTTTGCTTGGGCTCTCGTTTAAGTACAACGATCCCATTTCATTCGAGTCTCCATTTAAGTACAGTGGTCTCGTATTTGAGTCTTGTTTCAGTACAACAGTCTCATTTCCTTTCGCGTCTCCGTTTCAGTACAACGGTCGCGTCTCAGGTTATCATTTAAGTACAATGATCTTGTTTGCTTGGGCTTCGTTTAAGTACAACGATCCTATTCTTTCCGAGTCTCCATTTAAGTACAATGGTCTCGTCTTTGAGTATTGTTTCCGTACAACAATCTCATTTCCTCATGTCTCCGTTTCAGTACAACGGTCACGTTTCGGGTTATCATTTAAGTACAATGGTCCCGTTCCATCTCGTCCTGTTTTCTTTTCTTTGTGTTCGGTTACCGCCTGCGGCCGGTATACCTTTGCGTCTTCGTTCGAGGACGGTTTCACGTTGGATTCGAGGATCCCTTGTGAGCTGTTGTGCGAGGATGGCATCCTTCCTAGCATATTCCCACCTGGTTTGATGTTCCCCGTTACCTATTCAGAGGTCAAAAGCAAGAAATACATAAATGAATAAATGGGCAGAGGGCATTTCCATTACCCTCAGTGTGCAAATTTTCAGGTTTATTCGAGTATCCAATCACTCCATACCTTGAACGCCTAAAAGCTGTTGCAATTATCCGTTCAGGTTTGCAGTTGATTGAATAGGGGCAGCTGTAATACCTCAAAATTTGCCCTCATGTTTATTCCCTCTTTTGGCTCGTCATTTTGCATTCATCAGCATTTCTTCTCAATTCATTAACATCATAGTAGTTCATTTCGTTGTTTCATAAGGCAGAAGATCAGTGTCCCCCGAAGGATCGGTTTATTCCACTGTTTTGTGGTTTCTACTTCACTGGAGTTGTTTTCATGGATTACAAGATTAGGTTCCCTTTACTTGCGGGATTTGTTCATAAGGGAAGGGTCTCGTCGTGCCAGGAATTCCATCATGATTTGCAGAGCTGATTAGGGTTTCACGGCAAATGAATGTTGGTTAGTGGTACAGGAGGTCAAAGTACAGATCCTTAGGATGATCAGGGTTGTGGTTTCTTTTCTGTCAACGTGTTGTTGGTAATATGAGTAAGGTTGAGATCTGAAGGTTGGATTGAGAGTTCAAGGTGAATTAAAGCTGACCATGCAAAGCACTTGGATTTCATCAATCTTTCTTTTGTTCGCACACGTATACCTTGTGGTAGTCCATGGTTCACATTGAATATAAGTCGAGCCTAAAAATCGCTATGCATCTTTCTCAGGATCTATTGGTTTATTCTAATTGCCGAGTGTTCATATATGTTTGGATTCTATATCTATTTGTTCAATTTTTCAAGGCACGTTTTCTAAGATACTTTATGTGATATGGCATTTCATCGTCTCCTTTTTCTTTCATTTCTCGTCATTCTCACTTGCTTGTTGAATCATAGTCATGCCAAATATGAACAAACATTGTTGCATTATATATTTGGGAGTATATTCTCATGGTCTAATTCTCTCCTCTGCTGACATTGAAATAATCACAACTTCTTATTATAATTTACTAGTTTCAATCTTGAGAAGTGAGGAGAACGCGAAAGAAGAAATTACTTATTCATATAATAAATAGATCAATGGATTTGTGGCTATGTTAGAAGAGGGGCAAGCTACGCAAATTGTAAAAGAAAATGGGAATAGACTGTATGTTTCATGGTTATTGGTATACATCATAATAAGTACCTTTTTTATCATTTCAAAGGTTACAAATGAGTGATGATAAAAAAAAGGGGGGAGGCAATAAACTCCTGCAGGTGTTGATCCCATGCGACGGTGTCATACAATCCATGGTTTTTTCTTGATGAGTGACTCTTCATCAATTATCTTGTTTTGTGCTGCCTGTATTCCAATGTGCTTTGCTCGGTGAGCAAACTTCAATGTGTTATGTGTCTTTTCGCTGCTACTTGATGAAGAGGTTACTGTGCAAATAAAAGATACGCGTCCATGGCCACTGAGAGAAGGCTGAAGCACTCTAGTCAATTTGTAGTCCCTGTATGCTTTTGAACTCTCTGAGCCTGCTAGACTAATGAGATTCAATCGTGACAGCGTTACCGCTTCTCCTTCAATATATTCACTACATGGACGGCTTTCTATGGTCAGAGTAAATATTGTATGGCTCCTGCTGCGGAGCAAGTTGAGGTTTGTGGACCCAACATGCCTATGTTCTTCTCCAGCTGCAAAAAGAAAGAGTGCATGAGCAGGGGAGAGTACAACCTCTTCCTTAATTCCCTCAACAAATATTATCTCAAGAACGTACCCGTATAAATTCATAACAAGATTTTGTTTATAAACTTATAGCATGATTCAGTAACACAAAAAAAGGAAAGAAGGAAACTCAGAGGAAAGAGGATCTCGCCTAAACTGACATCGCTCCGTAAGTAATCATCATGCTTTCCATCATAATTTACTCGATCTCGACGTACTACAAAGGGAGATTCATATTGCTGCTAAGGTGGAGATTGAATGTCACAGTAAGAATCATCAGCAAGCAACCGACAACCTGGATTTATTATTCACTTCCGATCGCGACGAAATTGCTAAAGTTAATTCTAATGATCTGCCACAAGAAAGCTCAACCCTGCATTAAACAAAAAAATCAAAGTCAGTTTCACATTTTTCAAACCATTTGTCAGCTAGCTAATTATCCATTACCCTAATGCTAGCTTAGCCTAATCTTTCACCTGTTAACCAATGTTCTAAACCAAACACACAAAAGTTCAGTTATGATTCCCAACTGAATTCAAGCAAAATCTAACAGAATCACCCAAATCTCATACTCACCTAACTGAATCCATAACCAACAGTTTAACAGATTTCTAATTACACAAAAATAAGAGAACCACAAAAATTTCATAGCAAAATCTATAACTAACTTAACCACTTTGTTCCAGCTATTTCTAACCACCTATCCATTCCAATAACTAGCAAAGGGATTCCAAAGAGAAAAATCAAAAGCAGTTCATAACCGAATCCTAATCAAAATAACAACCATAACTGAATTTTCTAACTGATTGTTACCTGAAGTTTCTGGAATCTTCTCCAAACCGCCTATAAATCAGAAGCATTGCTCACTTTCGGCTGCTTCGACAACTTTTTTTTCAATTCACTCCACCATTTTTCCAATTGTAATCCTTCTCATTCATCTCCTTCATCTCCTTTTTCCTAACCACACCATAATCACCTTCTTCTGCCAGCCTCTGCCACCTATCATTCATCATCACCGAACCCTCAAACCTTCAAAGCTGCTGCAATAATCTTCAACCCTCTGCTTTCACCAATTCCAAATCTGAACCTCCACCAAACTAAACATTCATTCATCTCATCACCGTTCTTCCTTCAATTCCTCTCACAGCTTCAATTCCAAAGTCACGGCATATTCATTCCCCTCCATCTTCAACCGATCGGCATCGCATTCAGGCTTCCATCACCAATCGCAGCAAGACTCGCACCATACCTTTAACAAGCTGCTAATACCTGTGCCCGTGGATTGCGGCAGGAGTCACAACAAGTTCATATAGCTGCAAAAATCACACAACAAGTTACAACCAGATTCACAATGATTCGTGCAATCCTTCAATACTACGAGAAATCGAGCTTCAGATAACGAGAAGAGGAAGCGAATTTAAGCGTACCTAAAGGGAGTTTCTCGTGGCGGCACCGCAGCGGAAGCGTCGTCGTTCTTCTGACACCGTCGTCTAATCACAAGGTACGAACGCAAACCCTCTTGTAAACGGGATGTTTGTTGCCTATTGTTTGCCTCTCTTGAGTGCTTAGCATCTTTCCGAGAATCAGTTTTGGATTTGTGTTAGAGATGAGGGTTTAGACTGTGGTTAGGTCAAAGGTTATAGGAATGTTCGAGATGCCATGGTTGTTTTGTTTGTTTGCGGCGGTGAATTAGGAAGATGAAGCGAGTAGTAGGAGGTTAAGAGTGAAGAAGTTTTGACGGCGGGGAGAGAGAGAGCGAGTTTAGCGAGAGGGAGAGGTTACGGACGGCGAAGTAGAAGGTCGAAGGTTAGTGGCGGTAAGGTTTGTGGCCGGAAAGAGAGGAAGATGAAGGTGAATGGATGGAGGCGAGGCTGGATGAGGGCGAAACGGAGAGGAAGAAGTGGAGAGGCAAGGTGACGGCGGCGCGGGTAGTGAGAAGAAGAATGCTTAGGGTTTCTGTGTTTGCTCTTTGGCCCCTTTGTTCTTTTTGTTTGTTTTAATGTTAATTATAAAATTAATCAATTAAGAGCAATTAAGAGAATATTTCATATTTTAAGAGTGATTAGGGTTCTTCCTGTAGTTTATGTTGTATAATTATGCTGCAGTTTAATTTAGATTTTAATTAAATGTTGTAGTAAGATCATAGTTTAATTTAAGTCTTTTTTAGAAGAGATTATAGAAATAGTTTAATTTAAGATTTTCTTTTAAATTAAGTTTTTTTAGAAAAAAATATTAAGTGCAAGTTTAGTACTATTTTCTCTTTCTTAAATTAAAATTGTTAGAAAAATATTAGTTTAATTCTATTTTCTTGATTAGATTTTTTTCCTTAGAAAATATTAGCTTAGTATTTTTTAATTCAAATTTTTGGAAAAGTATTATAAAAAGATTATTAGTTAATTCTTTTTATTAAAACTAAGTTTAATTCATGTTTTTTAAGATTTTAGGAATTTTAATCATAATTTAGATTTAAGATTTTTCTTTTTTTTAAATTATAGTGTAATTCAGTTTTTTTTTAGGGAAAAAGCATAATAGGATTAGTTTATTATTTCTCAATTTAAAAATCTTTAGAAAAGCATTATAGGAATTAGGTTATTATTTCCTTAATTTAAAATCTTTTAGAAGAATATTATATTTAAGAAAAGTTTATTCTCTTATAAGTTAAGATTTTAGGAAAAAAGCATATTATAGGGTTATTTTAATCCCTTTTTCTTAGATTAAAATATGAAATTGATTTAGTCATAAGTTTAGTTTAAAATTTCCCTAAATTAGAATATTAAGTGGATATGATAAAGCTTTAGTTAATTCATTTATCTTTTAAATTAAGGTTTCTTTAGAGGAAATTATCATCATCTATTTGTTTTTTTATTAAGATTTTTATTAGTTTTCTCAATTTCAGATTTTTTTTTTAGAAATAATGTTATAGTAAGATTAATTTAATCTTAGTGTAAATAATAGCATAATAATGATCATCAATTGTAATGCAAATTCCATATGGGCTTAGATGGTTCTGCTATTCTCACACCCTGTTTTAGGCCCAGTAGAGTAAAAGACTTAAAGTATTACTAAAGCACCCCTGTATTATTTCTTTAGATATTTTATTTTAGTTAATCATAGTTTCAAATTAAATCTAGTAAAAATGGGAAAAAGCATTAGAAAATTCCCCAAAAATTAAGATGGGTTAATAATTGAATTTAGAAATTTAGGATATTTTTATTTCCTGAAATTTATTTATTTTTGAATTAATTCTGAATTATTCTTTTATTTAGCTTTATTGAATGTTTCCTTAATTGTGCAGAATTTTGTTTATTTTATTTAAATGACTTCCATTAACTTTTTTAGCCCACTCTTTTTTCTGTAATTAGAAGACCCCTAATAGCTCTTAGAATATTTTTTGATGGAATTTTTAGGAATTTTTATCTTAGGTTTTGGTAATAAAATCTTTAAGAAATAATAGTTAATTCCTAGCTAAAAATAATTAATTGTTAGGCATATAAAAAATAAGTACTTTTAGAATCCCTTTTAGTGCCATATTAGAGATAATGTTAGGACCTTGCAATTTAATTTTCATAATTTTTCTAGAAGTTTTAGTATTTTTTAGAATATTAGTTTTAAGCTTAGTTAGGCATAAATTCCATTAGAGTTAGGCCATTAAGAAAAATATAGTTCAATACAATAAAAATAATAACAATAGTCTAGATTAATTTTAGTCATAGAATCTAACATTAGACTTAGGTTTAGTTTAATTTGTTTTAGGATGAATATTAAGTTTGACCTAGATTTAGAACTTGGTATAAAATCAATTTCCATAAAAATAGAATAAATAAATAAGACTATTTATTATTTATGCCTTTAGGGCATTTTTTTAGAATTTTATTTCTTATAATTCAAGTTCATTTGTTTTGCTTTATTTTAATTGTTACAACTTTAATAGGATTCCCCATTGGTTCTTAGAATCAACTTAACTTCATTAAGAAGTAAGTTGAATTCTAATAGTTTTATTTCCATTAGGGTTAGAAAACCTCATTAACCATAGGACCTCTCTTGTAAATACATAACAAAATTAGGATTGAGTCTTAGTCCCTTAGATTTTCCCTTTTTGCAACTTGAGTCCTTCTCTTCTTATCTTCAAACAAAAATCCAAAAACACTTAACAAATAAATGAAATGATTCCTTGTGTATAGCCTTATTCCATGAAACACTTGCATTCATTCCATCTTGGAGTGGTGTAAGCTTGTTTATCATGATGCACAAGTCTCATCAAGGAATTGTTCACAAAGAAAGCTTAAAAAAAATACTTCTTCACATAAGCAACAAAAACACTTAATAAAGTTCAACAAGCTAGTGAACTTAAACCCTAATCCTAGGAAACCAGTCTTGGATAAATTCTCCTTGCTGGGTATGCTTGTTCTATTATTCCATCTTGGAATGTAGAGTCAAGTGTACATTCCATGGAAAAGAGTTTGAATTCATTTCCTTGTGCCAAATTCATACAAAACTCATAAAAGCAAAAAACCAAACAATAATCGACTATCCTGCGGGAACTTCTCTTCTCATCTCATTCATTCACAACGTGAACTCGCGACTACTTGTCTCGCATGCAAGACGGTTAACGCACTCGTACCAGACGAGCCTGCAACACCTGAGCATAGACATACGCAGTTCCAGCTGTAAAAAACACAAACAAATAGTTCCCGCCTTAGTTAGGCGAACTACGTCGACTCTGATCCTCATTATCCCGATGAGGTACGTAGGCAGCGGGGTAGGGCCCGTTCGAGCACATTCTTTATTTTCCCTACATTTCCCCTTTTCTTTCCATTTTCTTATTTCAGTTCCTTTTCTCATTTCTCATTCCATTTCCAGTTAGCGGTTTTATTCAGCAGCAATCATATTTTTCTCACCCTTTGAACAAAACAAGCAAGCGTGGATCCCGTCGGGTACGGCGGACGATCTGGGGTGCTAATACCTTCCCAGGTCGTAACCGACTCCCGAATTCAGATCTTTGGTTCGCAAGGCCTTGTCCTTTCTTTCTTCCTCAGGTTTGTGCAACATTACCTTTCCCATTCTTTCGGGATAAAAATGTCTGGCTGGCGACTCTAACCTTTCCGCGCCACTTTCGCGTTTGTACTAGGATGAAAATCCCGGGAGCGACATGATCCACAAAGAAATAGAATGTTATGTGGATGATATGATCGCCAAGTCCCTTACAGAGGAAGATCACCTGGTGAATCTGCTCAAGTTATTCAAGCGCCTGAGGAAGTACCAACTAAAGTTGAACCCCAACAAATGCACATTCGGGGTGAGATCTGGTAAGCTGCTGGGCTTTATTGTAAGCGAGAAAGGGATTGAGGTTGACCCAGATAAAGTCAAGGCTATACAAGAAATGCCTGCACCTAAAACTGAGAAAGAAGTTCGAGGGTTCTTAGGTCGATTGAACTACATCTCACGGTTCATATCTCACCTCACAGCAACCTGTGAACCCTTGTTCAAGCTGCTAAGAAAGGAACAAACGGTCAGGTGGAACGAAGATTGCCAGAAGGCCTTTGACAAGATCAAGGAGTATCTGCAAGAACCTCCAATCCTTATGCCTCCAGTTGAAGGAAGACCTCTGATTATGTACTTGACAGTATTAGAAGAGTCAATGGGGTGTGTGTTGGGCCAGCATGACGAGTCTGGTCGAAAAGAGTATGCAATATACTACCTAAGCAAAAAGTTTACCGACTGTGAACAGCGTTATTCACTGCTCGAGAAAACTTGCTGTGCTTTAGCGTGGGCTGCTCGCCGACTGAGACAGTATATGTTGACCCACACTACCTTATTAATCTCAAAAATGGATCCAGTTAAGTACATTTTCGAGAAGCCAGCTCTTACCGGACGGGTCGCAAGATGGCAGATGATTCTCACAGAATACGACATACAGTACACATCTCAGAAAGCCATAAAGGGCAGTGTACTATCTGATTATCTTGCTGAGCAACCCATTGATGACTACCAGCCTATGAGGTTTGACTTCCCTGATGAAGACATCATGTTCATTAAAGCAAAAGATCATGAAGAGCCAATTCACACTGAAGGGCCCGACCCGGAGGAAGAATGGACTATGATGTTTGATGGGGCTGTTAACATGAATGGCCGCGGTGTTGGTGCAGTACTCATTACACCTAAAGGAGTTCACATGCCTTTCTCGGCAAAGCTCACTTTCAACTGCACTAACAACGAAGCTGAATACGAAGCTTGCATTATGGGTCTTGAGGAAGCCATTGACCTCAGGATCAAGACATTGACCGTATTCGGAGATTCAGCTTTGGTAGTCAATCAAACCAACGGGAAATGGTACACCCACCAAGATCATCTGATACCTTACAGGGATTATACAAGAAGGTTATTGACTTTCTTCACAACAGTCAAGCTTGAGTATATCCCTCGGGACGAGAATCAGTTTGCAGATGCTCTTGCTACCATTTCATCCATGATCAAAGTTCAAACGGCCAACTTTGTACCTCAAATTTCAGTGTCTAGACTTGATAGACCAGCATATGTATTCGCAGCAGATATTGTCAAAGATGATAAGCCTTGGTTTCACGACATTAAGTGCTTCTTGGAGGACCAAACATACCCGCCTGGGGCATCTTCCAATGATAAGAAGACTTTAAGAAGGCTTGCTGGTAGTTTCTTCCTGAATGCTGATGGGTCTTTATACAAGAGGAACTTTGACATGGTACTCCTCAGATGTGTTGACAAGACGGAAGCGGATTTGCTGATGCATGAAGTGCACGAAGGATCTTTTGGTACCCATGCTGGAGGGCATGCCATGGCTAAAAAGTTGTTAAGATCAGGCTATTACTGGATCACAATGGATGCAGACTGTTGTGCCTACGCCAGGAAATGCCATAAATGCCAGATCTATGCAGATAAGGTGCATGTGCCTCCTAATCCTTTGAACATAATGTCTTCACCCTGGCCCTTTTCTATGTGGGGCATTGATATGATTGGCAAAATTGAGCCGACTGCTTCAAATGGTCACAGATTCATCCTGGTCGCTATTGACTATTTTACCAAGTGGGTTGAAGCAGCCTCATATGCAAATGTTACAAGACAAGTGGTAGCCAGATTTCTGAAGAGAGATATCATCTGTCGGTATGGAGTGCCCGAGCGAATCATTACTGATAATGGTTCCAACTTAAACAACAAAATGATGGCAGAACTGTGCCGGGACTTCAAAATCCAACATCACAATTCTTCTCCTTACAGGCCAAAGATGAACGGCGCTGTTGAGGCAGCAAATAAGAATATCAAGAAGATTGTGCAAAAGATGGTAATCACCTACAAAGACTGGCACGAAATGCTACCGTTTGCCTTGCATGGGTACCGCACATCAATCAGAACATCCACTGGGGCAACACCGTATCAGCTTGTATATGGTATGGAAGCAGTCCTACCAGTTGAAGTTGAATTACCCTCTCTCCGAGTACTGATGGAGGTTAAACTGAGCGAAGCAGAGTGGGCCCGGGCCCGATACGAGCAACTGAGTCTGATCGAAGAGAAGAGATTGGCTGCAATCTGCCATGGGCAGCTATATCAGAAGAGAATGAAGAAAGCCTTCGATCAGAAAGTCAGGCACCGAGAGTACCAAGTAGGGGATCTTGTGTTGAAAAGAATCCTCCCTCCTCATACAGACCACAGGGGCAAATGGACTCCAAATTATGAAGGACCATTCGTTGTAAAGAAAGTTTTCTCCGGTGGAGCACTGATGCTCAGCACCATGGATGGTGAAGATTTCCCGTCCCTTGTGAATTCAGATGCAGTTAAAAAATACTTCGCATAAAATGACCCGCTGGACATAAAAACAGAATGTAAGTCCAGGCAAAAATAGGGCATCCCGGCGAGTCAAAAACAGAATAAAAGACTCGGGCAAAAGTAAGGGAAATAAATAAAAAAATGTACACCCGCTGAGTTGAAAAGCCGCATTGGACAGCTCAGGCAAAAATGGGTATCCCGATGGATTGAAAACCCGAAAGGGCGATCCATGCAAAATAAGGGAATAAGCGAACAACTGCATTCTGAGTTCTTCTGTATCACCTACAACTTGGTAAGCTTCAAAGGATCAAGCTTCAATCAGAATCAACTCTCTCCAGAAAGCAAGACGAGAAGAACGTCATTGTCATACGAGTCATAGCAGAAGAGGAAGCTCCTTGAAAGCGTCGTCGACACCGCCAGCATTTGTTTTCTCAATTTGTAACAATCTCCTCATTTCAGGAGATATGTCTCTTTGACTGTATCTTTGCCAATTCAGGGCACATGAATTAATAAAATCAGATTTTCAGTCATGTTTCGTTTTTTACACTTACGTTTTGCAAAGAGTCGTCTGATATCTCTAAAAATACAATTGCATAAGTACAGATGCATTTCTCTAAAGATGAAAACACATGCTTACAGGGAATGTGATTATTCTCGAAAGTACTTAACTCCTATGACGGAATCCGGTAAGGGATACCTCGGGACCTTTTGTACGTTCCATTATCTTTGCAGGATTGCAGGTATCCAGAACGCAACCAGGGGCATGCAGGTTACGTCTCAGCGAACTGGCGAAATCATTATCTTCCACATGGCACTAGAAGGTGCCCGTTTCCCCGGCGGAGCTGCCAAATCAGCATACACTCAATCTCAGCATCCGAGATGCTCTATCCCCAGCTGAGTTGCTCCCCATTGCTCTCCCCAGCTGAGTTGCCTCTCAATTCCCCAGCCGAGTGGCCATTCTTCCTCAACAGAATACAGAAATCAGGGAATCATCTCCCCACAGAGCTTCAAGCCTCTATTCAGAAGAGCAACGCACGGAGAAGATCACAACAGAGTACATAAAGCTTCTACAAAACCCAGCTGGGTCTCTCATTTACAAGGATATGCCAACCGGTGACCTATATCCCCGAGCAGATACATCATCAGATCTACCAATGATCTCACCCCCAGCTGGGACGTCCATTTCAAGCAGATCGACCAGAGATTTTCACAGCAACGGGATCCGAATCCCGGATCTGTGCCCCTTGGCATAATCATGGCATCCGCATCATATTCACCCCCCCCAGAGCGTAGCATTCCGTTTAATACGGAGCATTACGGCAAAAATCAAATACATAGCATAATCATAAGTCATGTTGTGAATTGAACGCTTGTGACTAGTAACCATTCATCAGGATACAGATTACTTTCCCCCAGAATCCCCATCAGAGTCCCAGCAAAAGCAGTTGCCTCATATTCACAAACACCCGTATATACACCTTTTGGCACCCGTCCGTGTCATCTTTCCCCAGTAAAGTCGCCTGAACACCCTTTACAAACAAAATCACCCGTATTGCAGATACGTTCTGACACCCGTCCGTGCCAAACACCAGCAGAAAGCCAAAGACATCTTCTTTGCACTCACATACCTTATATGCACCCCTTTTTGACACCCGTCCGTGTCATATCCCCAGCGCAGTCGCGTACACCTTCATCACCCATACACTTGTTAATATTATACTTTTCTCTTTTTGACACTCGTCCGTGTCACTCTCCCCAGCAGATAAACACTCATCATCAATACAATACTCACCACTCAAGGTACGCTTGTACAGATACTCGTCCGTATCTTGTATACATCATCACTCATAACCCCACTGATTCGGCAGTAGTCCTTGTTCTTTGTTAACCAGTTGGTACTCGTCCGTACCACCATCTCAGAACATTGCGTCTAGTGTTTGTTTCTACATGATACTCGTCCGTATCATAGTCTTAAGGATGCTCGTCCGCATCTTTAATCCACACACCGTGTCAAACACCTTTGTCTTCTTGAATATAGATACTCGTCCGTGTCTATTATTCCCCAGAAGAATCCTTTCAGATGCAACACTCGTCCGTGTTCTTTGTTAACCAATTGATACTCGTCCGTATCATCATCTCTGAACATGTGTCAGTTTGTTTCTACATGATACTCGTCCGTATCATAGTCTTAAGGGTGCTCGTCCGCATCTTTAATCTATACACAATACCAAACACTTATACCTTTTATTTCTTGGATGTAAGCGCTCGTCCGTGTTTACTATCTCCCCAGTAGATTGCCAGCAAATTTTCTTTTTATCTAACACTCGTCCTGTGTTATGATACCTTTGAGAGCAGCCGTACCCTGCTGAGTGGTCGTCCTCCACTTCTTGATGGTCGTCCTCCATCATGCTCATCCGATGGCCGTCCCCATCGTTGATTTTAGCAGCCGTCCCCTGCTAGGTGGTCGTCCTCCACCTTTTGATGATTGTCCTTCATCACTTTATCCAATGGCCGTCCCCATTGTTGATTTTGGTTATCTAACACTCGTCCTGTGTTATGATAAACCTCGAGAGCAGCCGTCCCCTGCTGAGTGGTCGTCCTCCACTTCTTGATGGTCGTCCTCCATCTTGCTCGTCCGATGGCCGTCCCCATCGTTGACCTTTTCTATCCGATGGCCGTCCCCGTCGTTGATATTTTCGGCAGCCGTACCCTGCCAGGTGGTCGTCCTCCACCTTTGATGGTCGTCCCCATCATATTTCTTTTATACCCAACAGAGCAGCCGTCCCCTGCTAGGTGATCGTCTTTCACCTTTGATGGCCGTACCCCATCATCTGTTTATTTCATTCATTCTTTAACCCGATGGCCGTCCCCGTCGTGGTCCCTTTTCCTTTTTTAGCCCGATGGCCGTCCCCATCGTTGGTTACTTTACCTTTATGAACTTGATGGCCGTCCCCGTCATGTTTCATTAATCCTCAGAATTTTGCAGCTTTATCTTGATGGCCGTCCCCATCATGATATTTTATTTTCCCCAGCTAGTCGGCCGTCCCCGTCTTAGCTTTACCTTTTATCCCCAGCATGTCGGCCGTCCCCGTCATTGCTTTATACACTTTACCAGCATGTCGGCCGTCCCCGTCATCGCTTTGCTTCACATACCACCTTACCCAGCAGTCGTCCTCTGCTCGACGGCCGTCCTCCGTCGCCCATACTTTACAATATACTTTATTTTCCTTTACAATCGATATCCCTTTTCTTCTTCATTCTGTGAGTGCAAATTTTGGACTGTCTTTGGTATTCAACCACAAGTTATCTTGTTTGACTGATAAGCCTTCGCTTACATCCTGCACAGCTAACTCATGTTTGAATAGGGGCAGCTGTAAACACCCCAAATTTGCCCTCACCCATTCACACCATGGCTTGTGATCATTCTCATATGCATAAACACAATCATGTCATCTCACATTTCATTTTTGATTCACTGGATAGTTTCTAAGTCATCTGCACCTAGGGTTTGTGATCTGAGCAATCCCAAAGCATCTTGAGCCATTCCAAGGGCAACCAATCAACTCAAAAGGGTCTATGTGTGTTCATACATCATATTCTATCTCCTCAAAGTCAAGAATGCAGAGGAATCACAGGAGCTAGGGTTTAAGTGGATGCAGAGCCAGGATGAACTGCACAGTTGACTGAAAATTAGGGTTTTGGTTTCAGAGGCCATAACTCCAAATTTTTTGGTCATTCTTGTTTCCATTAGTCTCTATATGGTATAGGGAGTATGCATATCAATTTTCATGAAGAAATTCCATGGGGAAGTCATCTGATCAAGGGTTGACTTTTCAGACAAGTCAGTGCAAAATCAGGGCATCTGAGGCCCCCAATGACCCAACCAATGGGTGATCTTCATCATTTTGAGTGTATATGGTCTTTATTTGATCATGGAAGAAGATTGAAGTTCATAAAATCAAGAATTTAGGGTTTTTGCAAATTTTGACTTTTTGGGCATAGTTGACTTTTCAAGAATGCATCATTTTATGTCATTTTTCAAGCCTTGATTCATGATCCAAAAATGCTTCAAATGGAAAAACTTTGGTCATGAAAGTTGTAGATCTCATCTTTCCCTTTTCAAAAAGTACAAGAACATGATCAAACTCTTCTTGGATCAAAAGTTATGGTGTGGCAAAGTTGGCAAAAATCACTAAAATTCAAGTTATGCACCAAATGGAAATTTTGCAAAACCTTGAACCAATGCATTTTGTAACTTCTAATTGGCTTCAAACCAGTATGCAAACATGTCTCTAAGTCATAAAATCAGAATTGAACCAAGAATGCCCATGGTTATAGCTCATTTAACTTGACTTTTCTCATGAAAGTTCAAAAAGCAACAAGTTGCAAAACTCATGATCATGCTCCCTCCTACTTGCAGCCTTGGATGCTGAGCTTTGCTAGCCTCTCACCTCACCTTGCTGCGCCAACCCATGCCCATGTACTTGCCTAGAACCAAGCCCATGCCTCTCTTACAACCAAGTTGACATTTTGCAAAAGTAAACATCCCAATCAATAAAGGGCAGGTCACATCAACTGACCAATGAGATTAGTTTATGTGGATCACATGCTGGCTAAACATAAGGGGAAGCAAGGCTGAAACTCTCTCCACCACCACATACACCAAAACACTCCATTTTGCATATTGATTCGAATTTGTTTCCTCAGCTTACAAACACAAAAGCCAAGTCCATAGATCAACTCACCATGCCTCATTAAGCACAAAGCAACAAAGAACCAGGCCTGAAACAAGCCCTAACTCCATTTCACCATTTTCACTCCATAAAGCAAAAGCCTTCGAATCTGCTTCTACAAGCCATAAACACTCAAACAAATTCCACACATCAACTCACCTTGCTTCACTGACCAGAAACCACTCATTACTTTGGCCTGAAACCCTCCACAACTCAAATACGATTTTCACACTTCCTTGGTCAGAGCTTCTGCAAACTTACTCAGGAGGCTTTCTAAACTCTAACCAAGCATCCAAAGCTTCAAAGGGGGATCATTGTGACTTGTTTGAGCCAAGAAACTAGCCAGAAAGTGCCAGAGATCAGAGTTCCAGTTCAGGTGAGCTTCATGAACTTTTTTCCCAGGAGTTGTTTTTTAAGTTCTTAATTGGTTCTCTATGTTCCACTGATCATGATGGTATGTTTGGTTTCGAAAATCATTGAGTTTTGAGCATGTATGATGTCTCTGAAAATTTTTGACCTAAATCCCTTTTGATTCGATTCAGCCTGAATACGAAAAATAAATGCATTTTGTTTGTTGATTCATGTTGTATGCTGCTTGGGGATGAATTCTGGGCAGAAAGATTGTGTTTTAGATACCTAGGGAGTGAGATTGAGATTCTCAGGGGAGAGTGTGGCCGGAGAAGATGACCGGAGGTCACTTCCGGCCACCTGAAAGTCATTAGCAACTTAATTAGGGTTAGGGCAAACTTTAAACGTGAGCCTTTGGATTCCATTTCCCGCGCGTGAATAGAAGGCCAGGATCTTTTCATTAAGTTTTAATTATGAATTAATATTTAATTAATCAGGATTAGGTTGGTTTGAATCTGGGCCGTCCAGATGCGCGCCCAGTCAACCCCTTTTAACCCAGCAGCTCATCTCAGCCTCTCATTTGGATTACTTCAGTTTTATTTAGTTTTTATTCATTTTCTTTTCATTTGTTTTGCATTATTTATTAAAAATAGCAAAAATGTCTTAAAAATTATGAAACTTTTTCATGAAAGTTTTATTAATTTTTAAGACCCAAAAATATTTTCATTTTATTTTTTATCATTAAAAAGGTATTTTTAAATATTTAAAAGATTATTTTTAATTGATTAATGAGAATTAATTAATTAAAAATACTTTTAGGTATTTAAAAATTACAAAAAAATTCATGAAATGTTCTAAGACATTTAGAAACATTGTCCAACCTTCAAACCAAATTTCTTTTTTGATCTTGATGCATTTTAAGAATTTTTCATTGAATTAAATCATATTTTGTGCATTATTTTGATCATAAGTTAAAAAATTCATTTCTGTCAATTGGTGAAGGTTGAGACATTGATTCTTCTTGCATTGTTTTGTGTTTTGCATATAGTTTCTAGGATAAAAAGGCCATGATTTGTTCTTGCATTTTCTAATTGATTGGCATTTGTTTTGTTAAGAACCCTAAAAAACCCTAATAACTTAAGAAATTCATAACTCAAGATTGGTTGAGAGTTGAGAGTTCCCCTTTGGGCAGTGGCTTGTTATAGGTCTAGGGTTTCCTTAGGTACCATTTTCCATTTTTGCTTTAGGGTTTTGCTTCTGTTTTTGGTTTGTGTTTGATGTTTGATCCATAAACCCTAATTTGGGCTTTCATTTGCATCCCTCTTGCATTTCCTTGCATAACATGACTTGTCTTTGCATTTTGTGCATTCTTATGATTCATTTGACATCTTAAAACATATAGGAAGCATCTTTGATCATTGCATCTCATATTTGCCATGTCATTTGCCTTGTATGCTTCATAACTTTTCATGCTTGTTTATGCTCCTTAACTTGCATCATTTGCATTCATGATCTTGTATGAACATCCCCATTGTCTTGCCTCATGTTTGCAGCACTTCATAACATCATAATCATCATCAACATGCTGCTGGTTTTGCTTAGCATCATATCATTTCATCTCATCTTGCATTGCATTGCATTTTCTTTCTAACATTGCAGGTGGTAAGTAAACTTGAGAAGTGGATTTGCCTTCACTTCTCATACCTTTTCTTTTCATCTCTCTTGCATCCATTGCTGCATTCTTATTTGTGTTTGAGTTTGAGCTTGCTCATTCTTCTCCTCCCCACTTTCTTTCTTCAAGTGACTTGACTTCTTGAATGAAGCAAGTCACTTTGCTTCTCTTGATCCTGTTCATCTGCTTCCTGGTGGCTCCTCTGAAGATTGTTCTTGAAAGCCTCACAAACCTTAGGATCAACCAAGCATGACAATGAATTAGGGTTTTGATTAGTTCCCCCATAGTTTTACCTTTGTGTCTCTCTTTGAGTCTTCTCCTCTCACCTCATAATCAGAGAATAAACCCTAAAGGCTTTAAGACTTTGTGATTAAGCTTATGCCTGCATCCTTCTCTTAGGATGGAGTGTATAACTTTAATCCTAAGTCTTGAACCCTTAAGGTGTTTAAATCTCTTAATCAATTCATTTAATAAATATCAAGACATCACACTTGTAACTTGGGCCTTGCATTAGGGTTCTAATTCTTCCTTAAGTGGTTAAGAAGGACTAACCCTAGTGTTAATGGACAAGTCCCCCTCAAGTTGTCTTACAAACCATAAAATCCACTTCATCATCATATCATTAAATAAAATCCACTTAATAAAGGCTTTGTTTTGTCATGAGTTTAATCCCTAATCATGGATTAAGTTGAGGAGTTTTCCTCAGCTTGAACATTCTCATCTATTATCCTTCTTTTAGGATGGTGTAATGGGTCTGTTTAATCCTTGATTATGGCTTAACCTCATTACTCAACACTAAACAAAAACCATAAAAACATCTAAATAATCACAAATAGGTTAATGATTTTAATCCTATGCCAAAGGTGATTAAGTGTGAGAATCTGACTTCACACTTAAGGTACTCTCATTACCCCTGATCAGAGGGAAGATGTGATGAGTTTACTAAATCCATTGGTTTAGGCTTAAGCTCATCAACTTATGACAAACTTCAAAAAGCAATAAAAGACTGAAAACTCAAAAACAAACAATAATCGTCTCCTTCGGGATTCTTTTCTCATCATCTTCACTCACAATCGAGAACTTGCTTCTTCCGTCTAATGCAAGACAGTAAGCACCTGAGCCAGACGGGTCATACACTTGAGCATTGACAAGCAAGCAGTTCACAAGTCAATTCATTTTTCAGTCTCTTTGGGTCGAACTACGGTGTTCTGACTTCCTCATTGCACGAGAGGATACGTAGGCATAACTTAACGGTTATCGAACAAAAGTCTCTGTATATTCCCCCTCTTTCCAGCTTTATTCTCTTGGCCTCATGATCATGAGCATACTCTTTCCTTACACTGACACTTTCATACTTCACATCACTTATACACTTTACACTGACACCTGTACATTCTCTTTCCAGCTATTTCATACACAGATTGCACTGACACTACCCCTTTAAAACACAAATCTTTTAAGCGTGGATCCCGTCGAGTACGACGGACAATCTGGGTGCTAATACCTTCCCAGGTTGTAACCAACCCCCTTTCTCAGTCTCTCTGGTTCGCAAACCGTCTTATCCGTATCTTTCTAGGTCTATGCAGCATTGCCTTTCCTCCGGGATAAAAATGCCTAGCTGGCGACTCTATTCATTCTCCAGTGAGTTCACGGCTGTGTGTTCTCACTGTCTCCTTCGCCGACCGTTCGCGTCTGTACCTTCATCTGACCCGGTGTCACTTGTCGGGAGCGACAGAATCATGATTGCGCTTGTACAAAATGCCATTGCTCAAAATGAACTTAGCAGAGAATCTTCTCAGAAATTTCCTATCTTTGACAGATGCCCCTTCAGGGAACTCCTGAGCTTCAAGATATCTTTTTACTTCATAGAACCAAGGCTTCTCCTCTGCCCCTTCTGTGTAACAAATGTTGTCTTCTCCATATCTTCAGGAGCCATCTTGATCTGATTGTAACCAGAGAAACCATCCATAAAAGAGAATACCTTATGCTGAGCAGTGTTGTCTACCAGAACATCAATATGAGGAAGCGGAAAGTCATCTTTGGGGCTAGCCTTGTTCAAATCTCTGTAGTCTACACACATACGTACCTTACCATCTTTCTTAGGAACTGGTACCACATTTGCAACCCACTGAGGATAAGACGTTACTGCTAAGAACCCTGCATCAAACTGCTTCATTACCTCTGCTTTGATCTTTTCTGACATCTCAGGACGCATACGACGAACCTTCTGCTTCTTTGGACGACAATCTTCTTTTACTGGTAAACGGTGAACCACAATGTTTGTATCCAACCCTGGCATATCTTCATAAGACCAAGCAAAGATCTCCACATAGTCACGTAACATCTGAATCAACCTGTTCTTGACACTATCCTCTAAATCAGCCCCTATCTTGACCTCTTTCCTGTTTTCTTCAGTTCCCAGATTCACAACTTCGACTGGCTCTTCATGTGGCTGTATAGCTTTCTCTTCTTGTTGTAACAACCTAGCAAGCTCTACAGGTACTTCACAATCGTCCTCATTTCCGTCTTCAGTTTGATAGATCGGATTCTCGAAATTATAATTGGCAATAGTAGAACTGTTATCAACAGGATCCAGAGTGGATGAGGATCTGCATTTTAGTGATGTGGGTGTGTGTAAGAACACATAGCTGATAAAGCAAAAATAAAAGAAAAGAAAGACAGGGAACACAATATTTACGAAAACGAAACGTCCACTGATTTTATTGAATGAAGTATGCAAATGAAATGACAGCCCGTAACAAGCACACCATTGTGCCCCGGGTAAGGCACAAGGCTTGAGAGTTTTAATTGTTCAGAAATTACAAACTTAAAAAACACAACACAGTAATAGTATTTACTCCTGACTAAAGGAGATAGGGATGACATCTTCAGCTTTCCAATTATTGAGCCCAGCACCCACAGTAGGAAAAATCCAAGCATCCAAGTTGTAGTCTTCATCTTGATCTCCCACAGCATTGATCTGGTTCTTCACAACCCCTTGATTAGTGATACGAACAGCACGAGCACGACGAACAACCTTCTGGGATTCTGCAGTGAAACCCAAACCAAACTTGTCAGACTTGTATGGAATATCAGGAAGCTGACCCCAAATAGTACAACCACCTTCATCCACCACAGCTCTAGCATCATTGAGGGAAGCCATTGCCATTGTTGGAGGTTTTCTGGTGACCACAGGAACTTTCTTTGCGATAGGAGGAGCTACATAGTCATTAACAACCCAAGGAACCACTTCAAACGTCTGACACGGAGTCTCAATGTATTCACCTTCCATTTCCAGATACTTGAAAGTATTCACATGGCTGACAAAGTATTCTTCTTCTCCATAGACAGTAACAACCCTTCCTTCTACCGGATATCTCAACTTCTGGTGTAATGTGGAGGTTACAGCACCTGCCCCATGGATCCAAGGACGACCAAGCAGACAAGAGTACGAAGGAAGAATATCCATCACATAAAATGTAGCAGTAAAAACCTGAGAGCCAACTTTGATTGGAAGATCAATTTCCCCATGTACTACTCTTCTAGAACCATCAAAAGCCTTCACCACAATGTTACTGGGCTTCAGCACAGCATCTTCAGGACTCAGCTTATTCAGGACTTCATTGGGCAACACATTCAGAGAGGAACCATTGTCTATTAATACATGTGACAGGGTAGTGCCCCTGCATTCAATTGAGATATGCAAGGCCCTGTTATGATCCCTCTTAGCAGGGGTCAAATCAGCATCAGAAAATCCTAACCCATTGTCATAGGTCAGGTGGGCAACACAGTTCTCAAACTGATCCACGGAAATTGCACTAGGTACATGAGCAGTCTTCAGAAACTTGATCAAAGCTTTTGCGTGAGCTTCAGAACATAACAACAAGGACAGTATAGAAATCTTAGAGGGAGTATGTCCCAACAGATCAACAATGTCATAATCACTCTTGCGAATGATTTTCAATACTTCTTCCATCTGCTTAGAGAGATCAGCAGCAGCTGGCACATCAGTGGATACAGGCTCAATAACAGGACCTTTGCCCCGAGCATCAGTGGTGGAAGTAGCAGCAGGAGTAACTGCATTCTTGGAAGTAACTGGAGGAGAGAAGACTCTTCCACTACGTGTGATCTTACTGGACCCAGCAATATTGTCAATATCAACAGGCACATCAGCTAAGGGCTCTTGCTTAACACCATGGATGTAGACATCGGATCCATAATGCCAAGGCACAACTTTATCAGACGTATACGAGATAGGACCAGGAGTAGTAATAACCACAGGAGCCACTCTGGCTTCAGCAACAACTTTCACAGGACCTTCAGCAGTAATTTTGATTGGACCCTGATGAGTGATTTTAATAGGTCCCTTTGAAGTGATTCTCACCGGTACTTTGTCAACCATGTCAACCTCTTCAACTTTCCTACCTTGACTAATATGATCCACCATACTCTCCACAGAAGACGGTCTCCTTTCAAACACTATAGTATACTTATCCATGAGACGTTGAATTCCATCTCTCAATCTGAAGCAACTATCCGGCTTATAGGTACAGTACAAACAATCTTCACGACAACCTGGAAAGAACCCAGCTTGTACTAACTTCTTCTTGATAACAGACAATGGTGTGGTCAACTCCGCTACTGAATGGATGTGTAAATCTTCCTCAATGGCATTGACAGTCTTCTCGTGATTTGGCATTGGAGCAGTAATCACGTTTGGAGTACCCGGAGGATCAAACTCAATTTCTCCAGCATCAATCATATCTTGAATTTTATTCTTCAAGACCCAGCAGTTATTAGTATCATGTCCCTGACAGTTTGAATGGTATGCACACCGTGCATTGGGGTTGTACCTGGGAGAGGTAACATTAGGATTCTGAGGAGCCTCTTTCAGAGTAATAAGTTCAGCCTTCAACAAGTGTTGCAATGCCTGAGCCATTGACATGTTGATCTTCGTGAACTGCCTTCTAGCCCTCTGTTGGTTGCCCTGAGGCTGCTCGGTTGTTGCAGGAGTTGGATTTGAAATATGAACTGCACTAACAGACTGATGCCTTCTGTTACGATCAGGTTGACCATAAACAACATTGGATTCTTTCTTCCCAGTGGGAGGCTTCTTTGCAGCACCTGATGAAGAAGTACCCACTTGGATCTTACCATTCTTTATACCATTTTCTACTCGCTCTCCTGTCATGATCAACTCAGTGAAGCCAGATGATGAGCTTCCAATGAGATGACTGTAAAACGGACCATTCAGCATGCACATGAACATATCAACCAGCTCCCTGTCAGTTAAAGGGGGTTGAACTCTTCCAGCTAAATCTCTCCACTTCTGAGCATACTCTTTAAAACTTTCTTTGGCACCCATAGACATGCTCTGAAGCTGCATGCGAGTGGGGGCTAAGTCAGCATTGTATTGATACTGCTTATAGAAAGCTTCAGCAAGATCATTCCAGTCTCTGATGTTGGCACTCTCAAACTGATAATACCACTCCAGCTGAGCTCCAGATAAGCTCTCTTGAAAGAAATGGATCCACAAATTTTTATCAGCAGTGTGGGGTTGAATTCTTCTGACATATGACCTCAAATGCAGCTTGGGACAAGAGATCCCATCATAAACAACAAAGGTAGGAACCTTGAAACCAATGGGTATGACTACCCCAGATATCAGACTCAAATCTTCAAAATCCAGCCCAGATGACTTCTGTAACTCCATGGCATCCATCCTATCCACCAGCATCTTGAATTTGTCTTCATTAGGCTCATGGTAGTAATTAGCCTCAGAATCAGAGTCCCCCATAGTGTTGTGGAGACTGCCTCCCTCTTTTTCAGATTCCTCAGATTCATAGTCTTCAGCTGGTTCTTTGGTCTTGGCAAGACCTTTGAACCTTCTTCCCATGTTGATCAAACCAGCTGACCTTCTAGTCTTCTTAGTCTTCTTGGCCAGCAGTGCCTTCAATTCATCCTGCCCCTTGGACAGGTTCAAGATCAGCTCTTGGAACTGTGCATTTTGTGCCTGGAGATCCTTAACTGATTGTTCAAGAGCCATTGCTGAAATAAACAGCGAGAAGATGAGAAACCTGTGCACAATTATAAACCTGTGATGCAATGAAATGATATGGGAATGCATATGCAATGTTTTCAAGGACCGCAGGATTTAAATTTGCTAAAACCAACATGAAGGTAAACTTTTATTAGTAATAACTTTGTTTTGCCTTTTAGGCTTACAAAAAATGAAATGAAAAAAGTACAAAAGATGGGGTTTTAAGTCTCCCATGGACGTTTCCTCTTTGTGTTGAGGTATGAGTTGAGGTTCCGTTCCTCGTGAAGTTACTTTGTTAGTTCCAGGACTCTTTCTTGGCTTGCTTTGTAATGAGCTTCGAAAGTATCCCTTTGCTCCTTCAGTTGGATCCAGGATCTCTGCAAGTCTTCCATATCAGTAGGCATGTCTGGGTGAAGGATGGTATAAGCTGTGTCTCCTTCAGCAACAGGTTCCATGGTAACTGGTAGGACGGAAGGATATGGCATCATGAGAGTCTGAGCACGAGATCGTACCCATCTGAGATAAGCTTCCATAGGAATAGTGTACTTAGGCTCCAGTGTCTTGCTGTCAACCCTGTTTACTTTACCCCAAGCTCGTATGAATCTCTGACGGTAACCCTGAAGATTGTTGTCGTAATCAAACACAATGCCCTGAATCAACATGTCATGTGGACCATCACTCCGAGCGTAACCAAACTGTCATAAAGCTAGAGAGGGGTTGTAGGTGATGCCTCCTCTTATGCCTAGAAGTGGCACATTAGGAAACTCCCCACAACGGTCAATGATGGTGACATTTTCCATAGATCTAGAGCACCAATGGATATCTGAGTGAGAAAGTGACATGATCCTCTTGGACCATCTGAACCCTTGCTCATTATTCATTACTGAGCGAGGAAGGTGAGAAATAAACCACCTAGAAAGCAAAGGTATGCAACACATCAAAGTTCCTCTTGCCCTTGTAGTACGGGTGTGAAGAGAATGCAGGATGTCTCCCAGCAATGTAGGCACTGGATTGTGACTCAGGAATATGTTGATGGCATGAACATCTATGAACTGATCTGGATTGGGGAACAATACTAAGCCATATATCAGCAAGGCTAAGATCTCCTCAAAAGCATCATAGCTCATGGCCTTCAAGAACACTTGAGCCTTTTCTATCAACACCTTAGCTAGAATACCCTTGACTCCGCTTCTCGTTTCCAGGACAATGTCAGACTTCTTCAGATGTAGAGCTGCAGCAATAACCTCTGGTTTAAGCTCCTTCTCCAAGCCTGTGAAGGGTCTTTGATCAAGAACAGGTATACCCAGAAGCTTAGAGAACTCTTCCATGGTTGGAACCAACTGGTAGTCGGGGAATGTAAAGCAATGGTGCTTAGGGTCAAAGAACTGAAACAGAACACTCATCATGTCTTCATTGAACCCTGAAGTGACTAGATCCAATAGGTGACCATGTCTCTTGATGAACTGGGAATGATCAGACACTTGAGAAATCAACTCTTTAAGCTTGGCAGGTATGCCCACAAAGTTGATCCTGATGGTGTTTCTACGAGTAGCAGCCATGACCTGCAACAAAGAACAAAGATAAATCCTTTGGTCCTTGAAATGGTTAGTGAAAATGCTATGCTTATGATGCATGATGATGTCATGATGTTATGTTCAATCACAAACATGTGGCACACACAAACAAGTCACACCATAGCCCTGGATTTAAAGGCTTGCATGAGGTTTAAGGTAAGTACCCTCCCCTGAAGTTCGATGGTTCATCCTGTCCTACAAAAGTAACCAGGTTCTAAGGGATCTCAATATCATTGATCCTTCACAAGGGTGGTTGTTCAGAAGGCAACTTACTTGCCAACCAAAACCCTCCAAGTTTAGAATCTCAATGAGCGTAGTATCGAGTGTCAACCAACTTCAGTCTGCACCAAAGCCGGTTACCTCACTACCTTCTAAAGGCCAAGATGGGATAACTAGGGTTCTAAAAGTTAGTTAGTGCATTGACAACATATGGCAGCCTCATATTATCCTCAACTTGACTTAAGGAACATAAGCACCAACCAAGAAGTCGCACTAACTATGGCCACCAGATCAACCATATCGATATACGTCGTACAGTTTCCTTGGTCTATTGCCATTTACCTATGGTACACTAGATCCGGGTTAGGACCTTTCACACATAAGAGCACCCCAACAAGTAATATAAAGCAAACAAGGCAAACAATTTAGAGTGATCTAATTCCTAAGGGTACCCCTCTTAAATTTAAATCCCCAGCAGAGTCGCCAGTTCTGTAACACGGTGGGAGAACTGACTTTAGTTATGTTGCGGATAGCAAGAGTCGCCACCGACTTTTATTTTATCCAAAGGAAATGCATAAAAGAACAGGAAAGACCTTTTAAAAGATTTTTTTGGGTCCGGGGGGTAGGTTATGTAAAGGGAAGGTGTTAGCACCCTTTACATCCATGGTTATCCATGGGCTCTTAGTTACTTAACTCACTTTGAATTGTTTTTGAAAAGGTGAGGTGTGTGAATAAAAAAAAATTTCATAAGAGTTTAATAATGATCCATGTACGGATGCGTAAAAAACTTGTGTTTGAAAATTGTTTGAAATTGTGAAGTGTTTGAAAAGTTTTTAAATGAAGTGAATAAGCAACTATGAGGAACCTACCCTAAAGTTTAAGTCTTTCTGTTCTTTATCCTTTAAATGGTAAGACTATCCCTATTATTAAGGAATAGGTAGTCATTACCTTGGATGTAAGGGACATATGAGGAACATCTGTTAATGAAGGCAACTGTGGGGTGTATTAAACACTTGGAGGGACTGTCATCATTATTCGAAAGGGACTTGATCTTTATGAAAGGCAACCATTAGGGACTTGATGACTTTTCTTTTAAGGGACTTGCTTTATACACCCCACTTGACCTTATGATTAGGCAACATTGAGAGGCAACCTAGAAAGTGAGATGGCGATTAAAAATCGACTTACGTGTGTGAGTGTTTAATTTATATTTATCTTATAATTAAAGTGATCTAAATTCAATTTTTAAATAGAATACATGTTTACACTCCCTATTTTACTAACCATGGCATAAAAATTAAATATTTACAAAAATTACACCAAGGAGCAATTACATAATAATCATAATAAACAATTAAAATAAATAGCAAATAAATAAATATAAATAATAAGCAAAAATAAATAAATAGGCAATAATAAATATAATAGGGGTTAGTAATAATAATAATAAAAAATTAAATAAGGTTAGTGAAATAATAATAATAAGCATAATTAAAAAATAAATATATTAGTAATAATATGGTTAGTAATAATAACAATAATTAAAATAAATAGAATTAGCAAAAATATTATAAGAACATGATAAAAATAATAAACACAAAATTAGATTTTTAATATAGACATTTATTGAAAAATATGAACAATTAAATAATTATTATAACATTTTAATTTATGTACAAATTATTAAATTATTTTTAAACATATTATAATTACAAAATAAAATTATCTTAGGTTTAACTATTTTTATGTACATATTTAAAAGAAATTACTTATATATATAGTTTAGATTACAAATAAATTATAAAAATATTTACATATTATAAAGAAAATAAATTATAATTATATTTATAAAAATAAAGTTAGAAAAATGAAATTAGGTTTTAACATTTGTTTATAAAAAAAATGAATTAGGGTTTCTAAAATTAGGGTTTATTTAGAAAAAAATATTTAAGGGTTTTTAATTTAATATACAAAATTATTTTAATTAATATACATATATTATAATTACATAATAAAAGAAATAATTTTTAAATTAAAAAATATGATTTTTGAACATTTGAAACATTGAATAGAATTATTTTATAGAATTATTTTATTATATATCATTATTAATAAAACCTAAATTAATTAAACAAAATAAAATAAAAGAAAACAGCAAAACAAACCTGGCTGGGATTTGAACCCAGGAGGCTTTGTTCACCAGCAACAACACTCACCACTAAGCCATCATGCGCAGGCAGCAAGCAAAGGGGAAGAATTGGTTTTATGCCTTGCCTGAAAAAATCAGAAAAATAAATAGAAGCAAAAGGCCTGGGGGAGGATTGAACCCAGGACCTCTTAACACACAAACGCACGCATGACCATCCGGCTGGATGAGCCAATCTGTTTACAAATCAACAACAATGCATAATATAATATAATTGCCAATTATATGAAGAAAAAAAACAATAAAAAGAATGGTGCAGCCAAGTCTCGAACACAGGCCCTCAAGCTATACGCATATACTTCCCACCACTGGGCCAAGCAGCCAGCTTGTGAAACAAACAGAAAGAATTCATTATATTTTAAAACCAAATTTCAAATATGAAATTCGCGCCAAGCCAACTTCATCTTCTTCAGTGTACCTATGAAATTTGCTACGAATTTTTCTACCATCTTTCCTGCGAAAATACAATGGCAGCAAAACCTACGAAAGCCAATGATCAATAAAACTGTAAAATTTCACAAAATTGAATCCATCAATGTGATCCAAACATTCATGCGGTTCATTCTATGATTTTAGAATTCATTTATATTTCCTAAATCAGAAAACCCTAAACCTTGGTCCAAACCCTAACAATGGCGTTTCACGGATTATGCAAGGTTTCTTTGATTTCTTTGCCCAGAATCGTTCTACATACCATCACAAACAAGATTAGGTCAACAAAATTCATTAACATACAATGAAATAATGTAATCGAAAAAATCAAAATCAAGAACAATTATGGTTCGGGTTGAACAATATGTCATGGTATTGATGCATATGAGTGATGATTCATGATCAGGGAAGTCCAAGGAGTCTTGCTATGTTCTTGTTTTACCTTCAAATGCCCTGGAAATCAAAAACCGAATGTGAGTTTTGTGAAGGATTTTCAATTTGTGAAACTTACTTTTGGAGGCAGAGAATTCGTCTCTTTGTGATTGGGTTGTGTTTAGTACTTATAGGTGATTGATTTTAGGTCAAAAAACTGATTGGTTGTGTGAAGATTTTGATATGAAAAGATCCAAATTGATCATGCCTTAAAAATCAAATATTCATGTGTGAATGCTTGCTATTTTTGGCCAAATCTCATGATTTCTTTCCTCTTCAATTCAAATCAATATTTAAGACTTTCTAGAAGCTTAATCTCCATCAAATCTTACATTTTCATATTTTATTTTTATTTAAAATGATTTTTAATGAATTAAATCAAAATAAATAAAAATAAAATAATAAAAATTCTGATTTTTAATGGTTTGGGTCGTGCATGAAGTCATTGTATGGGTTGGGTCATCATTTGGCAAGCCCATTTGGAAGAAATTGGTTTTAGACCTCCATTTTCATCATAAACCAACCCAAAATTTCCCAACTTTGCAAGGGCACATATCCTTCAATTTTAATGGTATGAGGGTGTTCTTGGACATTTTGGAAAGCTTGAAGAGTCCTCTAAACAACCCCACTGGTTTCATGTCCATATCATTTACCAATCTCAAGTTATGCCCTTTTGAAGTTGTTGACTTTTTGTTGACTTTTGAAATGACCTATAATGTCTTAGCTCATACCTTCCAAATGAAGCATTTTTGGGCTTGGCTTGTGAGACACAAAGTTGTAGAGAATTCAATTTCCTTCAAAATGAGCTTTGGATGGAGACTTGGTGATGAAGTATGTGAAAGTTATGGCTGGTCAAAGTTCAGTTGACTTTTACTAAGGAAACCCTAATTTAGAAACTCCTGATTCTTGATGATTTGGAATCTCCTTGATGAATCATGATCAACCCTTGATCAAATTATGAATTTTACTTCATATACTTTATGTTGGCAAAAAATCATGAAGTTTGACTTTGGTTTGACCACAGTTGACCTCAGTTTGACTTTTTAACTGCTTTGACTGATTTTGACTTATCTGATCATCTGACTGAGCAAACTTTTGAGAAAAGTCTTGAAACTTGTCATGGGGGTTCTTACACACATATAAGATGTTATGAAGCTCACTTGAAGCCTTGGAAGTCCATTTAGCTTGATTAAAGTCAAAACCCTAGTTTTGGATGCACTGCTTAGGAGATGCACTGTCTGAGGGAATTGTCAAATCTTTTGACCAATTGTGAACTTTGTGAACCTTGTGAACCATCATAAAATGTCTTGTGAACCTCATGGGAGGTATTGTGAACCTTTTGAACCTTGTGAACCTCATAAAGTGACTTGTAGACTTCATGAACCTCATGGAAGGTCTTGAAAGCATTGTGAATCTTGTGAACCTTGTGAACCTTCATGAAGTGACTTGTAGACTTCATGAACCTCATGGAAGGTCTTGAAAGTGTTGAGAAACTTGTGAACCTTGTGAACCTTCATGAAGTGACTTGTAGACTTCATGAGCCTCATGAAAGGTCTTGTAAGTATTGAGAAGCTTGTGAACCTTGTGAACCTTCTTAGAACACAAAGTCTTGTATTGTGAGGGCAAATTTTGGGGTGCAACAAAATGCAACTGGTTTTATTTGATGTATGTTCCTATTATCTGAATTAAGCAAACAGATTTAAACTCTCGTGAATTAAGCAAACACGATTTGATCAAACACGATAATGAATTAAGCAAACGCTAACGTGAAAACGGTCAAGGATCATACAACAATCAAATTAAATCAACACTAATATATGATAATCGAATTAAGCAAACAATGATCACATAACAATATTGAAAGGAATAGAATTTGGATTGAAAAATTATAATAACCTCAAAGTATGATGGAACCTGTAATTGGCAGGATTTTGCCTTGGGATTAGTTATCCATGAATCGTAAAGTAAAATAAAATTTGTGAAAAAGAAAAGTGAAAAAGGGTTTTGTAACAGAAGGTACGGCTGCTAGGTATAGGAAAGTACCACAAATTCCCTTTCTAACTCAACTGGGTCAAAACATAACAAACCCGACCCAAAACTAATTATTTTTAAAACTCAGAATTCGGATTCTAACTTCCACGACTAATTTGAGAATCATGCACTCCGAATCAGATTTTTCATAAAACATGAAAGTTGTAGGTCTCTGTCTTAGCTTTCCATCGACTGGTAGAATGTCTCAAGCCGATTCCCGTAGCTCTAGTTATGATCATTTTAGTGCAGACTGCTAATGCTGAAAATAAAGTGCGAAAATCAAATAAGTGCAAAAAAAAAAATTTATAAAAACACATTAAAATAGAAAAATAACTAAAGTAAAATATGAAAATGCATAAGTGTAAACATAGAGGAATATGCATCAAAATGCACTGATCAAATTCTCCCACACTTGAACCACTATAAACATGTATGATATAATATTATATACCATTAAAACATGTATTATAAACCAATTCACATAAACCATTATAAACCAAAATATAAACCATTTCCATCCAACAACTTCTAAAGATACCATGATAATTCAATTCACATAAACCATTCACATAATTAAACCATTATAAATCCTTTAACTTCTAAAGATCTCCTATACAACAACTTCCAAAACTATACAACAATATTCCATAACTACACACCAACTTCCATACATGTTATGGACTGGGCCAACGCAGTAAGTGTTGGGTAGAGGCTCAATCCGTCGAGCACGGCCCATGGCCTAATACATAGGGACGTGGAAAGAGCCATATTTTGGACTAGGCCACTGTTGTATATATCGGGCAAAGGCTCAGTCTGTCGGGCACATGCACATGGCCTAATACATAGGGACATGGGGAGAGTGTCTCCCCCACGTGCTCCACTCAGTCAACTGCTTCCGTTATTTTCTCCTAAAATTACGAGGCAGTTGGACCAAGGGCAAGACCACACGTTAGATCTTATTTGCTCCTACGCAACCCTTGGCAGTTCTTCCATGGGCCTAGCTAATCTGGACCATGAGAGGAATCTTGGCCCAACATTGGGGGCATACTATAAATACCCTCTTTCACTAGAAGGTCGTGTATTCTAATTCTCTTACTTACTACTTTCTGTACTTGCACTCTACAACTTTTTTTTCACTTTGGCATCGGAGTACCTTGCCGGTATTATAACACCCTTCTTCCCCATCAAAAATTTAACAATTTTAAATCAAATATCAGAGTAATACTCACGAAAAGGGCATCACATTACTTCCTAATTAAAAAAAACCATGAATATCACTTAGAGTCCTGTCCCGTAACACGGGTTTGTAAAATCATAAGAAAAACACTAGAAATATTTTCTCAATAAATATGCAATGGAAAAACCAATAAGCATTAAATTCCTCTTTTATAAAACAAAACTCATAATTTATCTCAAACTTCATTTTATCAAAATACTTAAACAAAACTTAACATCTTAATCCAAATACAACATAAACACTCAAGTGAAACTCATCCCGATGTTACTAGACACAAAGCAGGACTTCACTTCTAATTAACTCGGCGACTCACTATCTCCGAGTTAAGCATGCACTGAGCTAACCTTGATTATCTGCAAGATGGCATAATAGACCATCACCAGAAGTGAGTAAATTCACATTCAATAAGATAATATAGAAATGAGAATTTAAAACATAACAACAACATCAATCCATCACTTCTAGATCAAATTACACTAATCATCATTTTCATCACATCATCATAACATTTACCATACTCATTTATACATGTCATCAAATACACCTCATAATTACATAAAAGCAATGCACCTCATGCTATGTCAATTAGAATGATATGCAACCTCTTAATAATGCATGTGGTACCGAAACATCCTCATGGATGGACACTGGGCCATCAACCCTCCCCTAAGGGAGCACATTATAACGCCATATCACTTCTATCCACACAATAAGATTGAAGCTACCAATGGACCGAAGTCCCCTCATAATTCAATGTCATGAATGCAAGATGCATTTATACACATCATCCTCAAAACATCATAAACACTGCATCCGCATTCATTTTACATCACTATTCCTTACACTCATTCATGTCATCATACATCATACAATCATACCTCATACTCAAAGGAAATTAATTTAATTATACATACTTTAATTAATTGCTACTTCTACTCATACTTCACAACTCATAAAAATCAAGTTAATTTTCATACCTCATATAAATAGTATTCCTATTCATCTTAGTCCTTAAAACACATTATACGGTAATCTACAACATCATAGCATCCTAGAACATACCACCTCAAAACAGTTTTCAAAAGGAATACATTTTTCAAAGTTTCCCAGGGCTTGCTAAGCGAGACACCATGCTCTCTTAGCGCCTAACTCTTTGTCTTTTCTCGCCAAGCGAGTTGTAGCTCGCTAAGCAAGCTTCGCGATTCTGCAGAAACTTTTACGATTTCCAGCCTTTTCCTTCTGCGATAAACCCCCTCTAAAACACATAAATTGACAGCATTACATCAGAAAACATGATTAACATCAACATCCCTCACAATAACATCAATTACGTCATATACATTATTATATTTATCAAAATCATCATCAAAATTCAGTTTATCACAAAACCCCATACCCTAAAAACCTATACCTCAAAACCCCCAATTTCATTCCCACATTATAATCGAAAGGAAAATACTCCACATACCTTAATTTTCGTAAGCTTTCGATAAACTCTTAGTAAATCTTTCCAACCTTCAAGCCCTAGCTTTTCCTCTTCTCCTCTTCTCCAGAGCTCTTCTCCCAAAAGTTTGATCGTTCCAAATGATTGTACTCTCCAATTTTCTCCTCTTTTGTCACTATTACCCATAGGACCTCTTTAGTCTTTCCCCATAAAACCCTCATTTATTCTCCATCAAATGACCACATTGCCCTTATCCTCTAATTCCTTTTATATTATCCAATTTAATCTCAAATAATATAATAAACCACTAAACTTAATATTTATAATATTCATAATATATTAAGTCATCCCGAAACTCCACAAAACATCAATTAATATTATACACATCAAAATTTACAATAAAACACATCAATTAAATTAAAATCGACTTTGGGGTGTTACAACTCTCCCCCACTTAAGAATTTTCGTCCTCGAAAATGTACCTGAAGCAAACAACATCAGATACGACTCTTTCATTTGATCCTCTCGTTCCTAAGTACAACTATCACCAGCTGGTCCACCCCACAATACCTTCACCAAGGCAATATCTTTACCTCTTAATCACTTCATTATACTCGCACTGGTGAAACCTCCATAGTCAAATTATCTCCTACTCGAACATCATCCATCTGAATCACATGCGACGGATCTGCAATATATTTCCTCAGTTGTGACACATGAAACACATCATGCAAATTTGCAAGTGACGGCGGTAATGCAATCATATATGCCACTTCTCCGACCTTCTTCGAAATATGATACGGTCCAATGAAACGTGGAGTGAGCTTTCTGGACTTCAAAGCTCACCCGACACCAGTCACTGGAGTAACCCTCAAGAACACATGATCTCTTTCTTGAAATTCAAGTGCTTTCCTCCTCTTATCATGGTAACTCTTTTGACGACTTTGAGAAGTCTTCATTCTCTTCCGAATCATCTTAATCTTTTTCGTTGTCTCTTGCACAATCTCAGGTCCGAGTACAACACTCTTGCCTGATTCATACCTACACAATGGAATCCTACACCGCCTCACATGCAATGCTTCATACGGAGCCATACCAATGCTCGCATGAAAACTATTGTTATAAGTAAACTCAATCAATGACAGATGACTATCCCACGCACCTTTGTGATCCAACACATAAGCCCTCAGCAAATCCTCTAAAGATTTGATAGTCTGTTCTGTCTGACCGTTCGTCTGTGGATGATAAGCAGAACTCATCCTCAATTTGGTTCCCAAAGCATCTTGTAAACTCTTCCAAAATCTTGATGTAAACCGCAGATCTCTATCCGACACAATACTCGACGGTATCCCATGCAACTTCACAATCTCATAAATATACATCTCTGTTAGCTTTGGCATGGAATGATTAATCTTCATCGACAAGAAATGCACTGACTTAGTTAATTGGTCAACAATCACCCAAATGGAATCATTCCCCTTCACCGTTTTCGAAAAACCTGTCACAAAATCCATAGAAATGCTATCCCATTTCCATTCCGAAATACTCAACGGTTGCATCATACCTAAAGGCTTTTGATGTTCAACCTTCGATTTATGACAAGCCAGACACGCATACGCAAACTCTACAACATCTCTCTTTACACCCGACCACCAAAACAGTTTTTGTAAGTTATAATGCATTTTAGTAGCACCAGGATGAATACTCAACCGGCTTCGGTGTCCTTCTTCAAGAATACTTTTCTTCAATTCTGGAATATCAGGAACACACTCACGATCTCGAAACCTCGTCATCCTATTCTCATCAATTTGGAACTGTCCTTTGTTACCTTGGTTAATCAAAGTCATTTGATCAACCAACTTCAAATTTGTCTATTGTCCTATACGGATCTCTTCCACAATATCATTCGTCAATTTCAGCATACCCAGCTTCACACTTTCAGACGTAGTTTCACACAACAAACTCATGTCTCTGAATTGTTTTCAATCATCTAAAGTTCTTTCACCATCATCGTTGACATATGCAAAGTCTTCCTACTCAAACCATTTGCAACCACATTAGCCTTACCAGGGTGGTAACTCAAATCAAAATCAAAATCCTTCAACATCTCTAACCATCTCCTTTGCCTCATGTTTAGTTCTTTATTATCAAACAAGTACTTCAAACTCTTATGATCGCTGAACACCTCAAACCTCGATCCAAACAGATAGTGTCTCCAAATCTTTAACACAAAAATCACAGTTGTTAACTCCAAGTCATAGGTAGGATAATTCCACTCGTGAACACGTAACTATCTAGAAACATAGGCAACCACTTGACCATTCTGCATCAAAATAATACCAAGACCCATCTTCGAAGCATCACAATACACCACACAAGATTCATTCGGATTCAGAAAAATCAAAACTGGAGCAGTAGTTAACCTCTTCTTCAACTCAACAAAACTCTTCTCGCAAGCAACATCCCATACATAAGTCTGACCCTTTTGAGTCAACTGCGTCAGAGGCAATGCCAACTTAGAAAAACCCTCTATAAACTTTCGGTAATAACCGGCCAACCCAAGGAAACTTATGATCTCCGTAGCAGACTTCGGAGTTTCCCAATTCAACACAGCATCAATCTTCGAAGGATCCACAAAAATTCCACCATTATAAATCACATGGCCAAGGAAACTCACTTCCTTCAACCAAAACTCACACTTCGACAATTTAGCATAAATTTTCTTCTCTCTCAACACTTGTAATACAATCCTTAAATGTCCCTCATGTTCTTCTTCTGAATTCGAATATATTAGGATATCATCTATAAAAACTACCACAAACGTATCCAAATACTCATGAAAAATTCGGTTCATATACTCCATGAATACACCAGGTGCATTGGACACACCGAAAGACATCACCGTATATTCATAGTGACCATACCTCGTCCGGAAAGTTGTCTTCGGAATATCATTCGCTTTAACGCGAATCTGATGATAACTCGACCTCAAATCAATCTTGCTAAAAACGTAAGCTCCCACCAACTGATCCATCAAATCATCAATCCTCGGAAATGGATATTTATTCTTGATAGTCACCTTATTCAACTGTCGATAATCGATGCACAACCTCATGCTATCATCCTTCTTCTTAACCAACAACACAGGAGCACCCCACGGAGAAACACTCGGACAAACAAACTTCTTCTCAAGAAGTTCTTCAAGTTGTTTCTTCAACTCACTCAATTCAGAAGCTGACATTTGATAAGGAGCCATCGACATTGGACTAGTACTCGGTAATAAATCCACAGTAAACTCTACTTCACGCTCCGGTGGTAAATCACTAATGTCATCCGGAAACACATAGAGAAATTCTCGGACAACAGGTAACTCCACACCCACTTGTTCACAATCCACTTGTAACGCCGCAAACAAAGCAAACATTTGTGCTTCATCTACTAGAAGTTCATCCATTTTCTTTGCAAATAGAAACATCAACTCCCCACCAGGGCCAAAATTTAGAAACTCAACCGTCTTTGCATAGCAGTTGATATGCACAAAGTTAACCTCTAGTTAGTTCATCCCAAGCACAACATCCATATGGCGCAAAGGCAAGCACATTAAACCCATCAAGAAATCCTTATCATAAATGGTCAAAGGACACTTCAAACACACACGGTTAGTCGTAACTGAACCGTCAGCAGGCATCTCAATCAACATAGTACCATTCATAACAGTCAAAGGCAAATTCAACCTGGTCGTACACTCAATCGAAATAAACGAATGAGTAGCACCATTATCAATTACAACAACCAACTCAACATCATAAATAAAACAAGTACCTCTAATCAAGTTGTCTTTCTTCTGAGCATCTGAGCCACTCAAAGTGAACACTCTACCAGTAGTCTGAGTCGGAGTAGCAACCTTCTTCGATTTCTGGCACTGAGTACTGATATGTCCCTCTTCGCTGCAATTAAAACAAGTTGGTTCAGTATTTGTACACTCATTTTTCATATGGTCCTTCTTACCACACCTATATCATCTTATCACAGTAGCGGTGCACACATCAGATTTGTGACCTGCTTCGCCACACTTATAGCACTTGAGAGGAGTGGAACCCGCTCCCTGACTTGGCTTCTTCCCATTATTACCCTTCTGCTTCCCCTTGTCATTTGGAGTCGCATAAGGTTTCCCTCGAAACTGACCCTTGTCTCTTTTCTCACTCACCAGCTTATAGTGAGCAGATCGAGCTTGACTATCCTCATCATATATCCTACTCTTATCCATAAGCTCAACATGCATGTGGATCTACTGACACCCAATCGCTTTCTTGATTTCCGATCTCATCCCATTCTCAAACTTCTAACACTTGAACAACTCAGCATCATCACGGTTGTAGTGAGGACAAAACTTTACCAACCTCTAGAACTTGGCAGCATACTCTGCCACCGTCATGTTCCCCTGCTTCAGTTCCAAGAAATCTATCTCTTTCTTGCCACGAGCTTCTTCAGGAAAATACTTACTCAGAAATTCTCTCCTGGACACGTTCCATGTTATGGCAGCCCCAACCCCTTCCAATCTCTGACGGGTATTATCCCACCAATCCTCAGCCTCTTCATCCAGCATATGGGTGCCAAACTGCACCTTCTGATCATCAGAGCACGCCATAGTTCTGAAAATCTTCTCAATTTCCTTCAGCCACTTGTGTGTGTTCTCCGGTTCAGGAGAACCCTCAAACTTAGGCGTATTGTTCATCTGAAAAAACCCCAAGGCATGAAAGTCATCTTGAACATTGTTTTGCATCGTAGCTTGAGCAAATGCAGCTACCACATCCGCAAGAGCACGATTTGAAGTCATTCTACAAATCACCAACAACATCAGAAACAACTCAACCTCAAAACACTCAAACGCAAAAACCAACACGACTGACAATGACAAGACACGACCAACAGACCGACCTGCTCTGATACCACTAATGTAACACCCTTCTACCCCATCACAAATTTAACAATTTTAAATCAAATATCAGATTAATAATCACGAAAAGGGCATCACATTAATTACTAATTCAAAAAAATCATGAATATCACTTAGAGTCCTGTCCCGTAGCATGAGTTCGTAAAATCATAAGAAAAACACTAGAAATATTTTCTCAATAAATATGCAGTGGAAAAAACCAATGAGCATTAAATTCCTATTTTATAAAAAAAACTCATAATTCATCTCAAACTTCATTTTATCAAAATACTTAAACAAAACTTAACATCTTAATCCAAATAAAACATAAACACTCAAGCGAAATTCATCTCGATGCTACTGGACACAGAGCATGACATCACTTCTAATTAACTCAACGACTCACTATCTCCGAGTTAAACACACACCGAGCTAACCTTGATTATCTACAGGATGACATAGTAGACTATCACCATAAGGCAGACAGAGTGAGTAAATTCACATTCAATAAGATAATGTAGAAATGAGAATTTAAAACATAACAACAACATCAATCCATCACTTCTAGCTCAAATTACACTAATCATCATTTTCATTACATCATCATAACATTTACCATACTCATTTATACACGTCATCAAATACACCTCATAATTACATAAAAGCAATGCAACACATGCTATGTCAATTAGAATGATATGCAACCTCTTAATAATGCATGTGGTACCGAAACATCTTCATGGATGGACACTGGGACATTAACCCTCCCATAAGGGAGCACATTATAACGTCATATCACTTCAATCCTCACAATGAGATTGAAGCTACCAATGGACCGAAGTCGCCTCATAATTCAATGACATGAATGCAAGACGCGATTATACACATAATCCTCAAAACATCATAAACATTGCATCCACATTCATTTTACATCACTATTCCTTACACTCACTCATGCCATCATACATCATACAATCATACTTCATACTCAAAGGAAATTAATTTAATTCATCATACTTCAATTAATTTCTACTTCTACTCATACTTCACAACTCATAAAAATCAAGATAATCTTCATACCTCATATAAATACTATTCATATTCATCTTAGTCCTTAAAACACATTATACGGTAACACTACAACATCATAGCATCCTAGAATATACCACCTCAAAACAGTTTTCAAAAGAAAGACAATTTTCAAAGTTTCCTAGGGCTCGCTAAGCAAGACACAACGCTTGCTCAGCGCCCAACTCTCTGACTTTTCTCGCTAAACGAGTTTCGCGATTCTGCATAATTTTTCTGCGATTTCCAGCCTTCTCCTTCTGCGATAAAACCCCTCAAAAACACATAAATTGATAGCATTACATCACAGAAAACATCATTAACATCAACATCCCTCACAATAACATCAACTACATCATATACATCATTATATTTATCAAAATCATCATGAAATCATCATCAAAATTCAATTCATCACAAAACTCCATACCCCTAAAAACATATACCTCAAAACCCCCAATTTCATTCCCACATTATAACATCGAAAGGAAAATACTGCTCATACCTTAATTTTTGTAAGCTTTCGATAAACTCTTCGTAAATCTTTCCAACCTTCAAGCCCTAGCTTCTCCTCTTCTCCAGAGCTCTTCTCCCAAAAGTACGATCGTTCCAAATGATCGTACTCTCCAACTTTCCCCTCTTTTGTCACTCTTACCCCTAGGACCTCTTTAGTCTTTTCCCATAAAACCCTCACTTATTCTCCATCAAATGGCCACATTGCTCTTATCCTCTAATTCTTTTTTTTGTTATTCAATTTAATCTCAAATAATAAAATAAACCACTAAACTTAATATTTCTAATATTCATAATATATTAAGTCATCCCCAAACTCCACAAAACATCAATTAACATCATAAACATCAAAATTCACAAGAAAACACATCAATTAAATTAAAATCGACTTTGGGGTGTTACAACTTCCACTCTTACCCTCACTAAACTCACCAAATGACCACCTTGCCCTCTACCTTATATTCGATTCCATTTATTTTATTACTTAATAATACAATTATCCACCACAATATAATTCTCAATTTAATATTATATTCGATAATTTATTATTTTATACCCACCAACATACAATATTCCGAATAAAATATTTAAATAAAATTCGGGGCATTACATATTGACTCCAAATGCACTGGATTCCATAAACTATTTTTGGCTACCTACTAACTGTGTCCTCAAATATCACTACCGTCGTACCAAAATCTTGTTTTCGATTTGAGTTGACACTAAAACCAATTATACTCAGAAAGGGTAAAGCTTAACATATTTAACAAAAAATAACCTTGAGCACACTACCCCAGTTTAAGTAATCACACCTAGGCATGACAAATACACCAGGCTCTGTTGGATCCCGCCCGCCCCCGCCTTGAAATTAACGGAGGAAATCCGATTTAAACAGGGGCGGGTGCGGGGGTGAGGAAACCCCGATTTTTATTTACGGGAGCGGGTACCACTCCCGCACCCGCCAACTAAATTTAATTTATTTCATTTGTTTTTAATAATTTTATTACACATTTACACGTTTTAATATTACAATATCATGTTTATTAAAATTAATATTTATTTTTTTGAAAATATAATTTAATAAATATTATTAAGCATTATAATTATTCTTAAAATAATTCAATTATTTAATTTAATTATTATTTTTATTATTATTGAAAAAAAAATCCATTTTACATAAAAATATAATTTATGCAAGTGGAGGCGGGGCGGGTGAATCCGTTTCTTAGTGAGGGTGGGAGCAGTGGAACAATTTTTAGCCCCGAATGGATTTGGGGGCGAGGACGAGTTTGGGTCTGAAAAACAAATACGATCTGGATGTGCTTAAACCCGTCCCGCCCCGTCCCGTTACCATTCACACCTTAGGATTAGAAAACATTTGCAACAACCAATTTTAAATAACATTATGCTCGTAAGGTTACTGTATCCACACATTATTTCAGGCAATTTTGGGTGCAGCTAATATAGCATCGGAAATACAACAAAGTCCATATGCAGTTGAACATAACAATAGTACAGTTAAACCAAAACAAAATGATAACTCAATGTAACAGTAGAATCAATTTGGATTATATATTTAATAAAAATATAGATAATTAGATATATTATAGTATTAGATTTTTGTCCAACTGTTACAGTTATGGATTGTTTGATGTATATAAATAGCTATAAGCAATGAGTTTTGTATTTTCTTATATTCAAGTTACTGTTGTCCATTATTCCGACACGTATGGCAATATGTACATGTAAATAGAGGGTGAGGGATTATTGTCTCATGGAAGAAACATTTGTGTCATTCAATGGGTTTCTTGTTATTAAAATGTCCAAGAAAGTTCCTGTATTGTGTAAAAATGATGAAGCTTTCTTCTTGTGCTTAAGACCAAGAAAAAGAGAAACTTATAAGATATTATAACAAGATAAGGGCTGCCAAATTCCAAATACACCTTCAAGCATAACCTCTCCCTTTATCTTAGCATCTCGGCACCATTGGTTCAAATTCAAGTTCAATCAGGTCAATCTTGAGCTTCCCCTGAGTTTCATGGCAAAATAACACTATCATAAACAAATTATGTAAGGAAATAAAATTGGCATTTGCAATTGCCACATTTGCTGATTCTGTTAAACATATTCAATTGAGTATGCTCGCAATTATTTGCAACCATAACATATGAACTTGATGATTCTGTTAAACAGATTCAATTGAGCATGCTCAACAATCATTTGCAACTTCAGGATACCCATCTTCAGTAGCACATGCTCTAAACATGTATTAGAAAGCATTGCAACTTCACCTGCAGCAGACACATCAACCAAGCCAACATCAATATTTTCAGAGCCAACATAACTGTGATAAGTAGTTATGATATTTTTACAGTTTTATTTTAATTCAGTAGAAGAGAAAATTGTCTCTCCTTATCATAATTCTTATGAAGCAGTTAGGAGAAAGTATCTGTATTGATACAAATTAATGAAAGAGGAAATAATTCAACAGAAAAGTTCCAAGTCTTTCCCCTTTCTTGGGAGATAGTTCCTTCTCTAAGTGGAACTAATAGCAAAATTTACAAACCCTATCATACCATTTGTTGAATCAATTCATGTTGTTGAATGTCCCTGTCAGATGCACTGTATAAGCAGTCAAACTGATAGTAGCATGAAATGCATGTACTTGTTTTGGTCGTGGAGGAACGTGTGGGACAGTCGTAATTGATATGACTTTGCTGCTGGTAATACTTAAAAAAAAAAAAATTACTGCAACTATGGGCACAATGTCCAAATTGTTTGCAAGAAAAACATTGAACTTACCACGTATCAGTATCATGATCTTTATCTCTCCTATGAAAAACATAGACAACTGTAACAGGCTCTCAAAGGGTAGCATCATTAGTCATGGTTCTTTGGGTAAGCAAACTTTGTTACTTCCTTAGAAACTCTCCCGCATTGGTATCTAAAGAAGAAACATGGTTTCTATTTAACAAAGTATCTCTTGACAATCTCAAACTATGAAAAGAGTTGTATGATGAATTGATCATGCTTAATGGTGTTATCAACTTCTTGGACAGCCGAGACTGAAATCTTGGAAACATCAACATGTAAAATAGCAAATTTTTGGTCCAAGAATTCAGAAAATCGTAACAATACTCTTCAATAGACAGGTTACATTGTTTTTATACTGTATAATTGATTATACCCAACTCCATTGGAAAACATTTGGCCATATTATGTTTATGGTAAATACACTATCTCGTTTTTTGAGCAATTGTAAAAGAGCACAAACTAGTTGAAAAACCATTTTATAAGACTACGATGATGCTAAAGGTTACTTAGGAAATTGTAAGTAATGAGAAACTATATACTTTGCACCATTTTATTTTAGAATAAATGAGGTTGAAGTATGAAATTGCATCCCGAATGTTAAAAAAAAAAATATTAAAAAAAAAAAAGATACATACCCTGTATGTATTTTGAAATTGAGATAAACAAATACGAAAGTACATACCCTGTATGTATTTTGAAGTTCAAATTACACAACTATAAAATTAAAAAATTACACTAGGGATATAACTGTGTTTCATTTATGTATACCGAGAATGACATCGTCCAACTACCAACAAGTGTTTTCAGAGACTATTTCCAGGCATCAAATTCATCAGAATGTTAATTTTCTGTCTTCTGGGGTCATAGTATCTGCACAGGATTATCTGGTCCCTTTTTGTATGATCATACCAGTATACCACACCTTTTGCTCATTAACACCATTGCTATGTTGCATCAGCAGAAATCCCCCTATATTTGTTTTCTGCCCTACCATCAATAACCATTGCCGTTTCTAAATAAATTAATAGGAGGAGTAGAGAACATTTATTTGTTTAGTAGTAAAGGATTCTTTTTTATTAGGATAGTCACATTAAGACAGAACACTAGCTTATCAGTTAGAGGATTCTGCCAATTGAAAAATATTGTTGCTTCATGGCTATTTCAGTCTCAAATTAAAGTCATAAAAATCGAAAAAATGAAAAACTGCTATTTATACTTGCCTGTCATTATGATGCACTAAAATAAGGTAAGCAGGTTCCTGATAAGATATCTGGAACAACTGCCATACAACGTAGATGCATGAAGTGATGCTGAAAATTTGGAAACGTAAATAACCGTCAGCCACATAATAATATGTTATAGTTAGAAGCTAATGAAGCATGAACCTTATGATAGGGTATAAGTTTAAAGAGACATGCACACAAGAATGAAAGGTGTAAATGACATATCTCTTTCAAAGCTATAATCCAAAATTACAAATTTACTTTCGAATCTTCGTGGTTAACACACGTTTCTCTTTTTCTCTTTATTATTTTGAATTAAATCGCATAGACCGAGTGCATTTGACATGTATATGACATAACTAAATGACACCGCGTCATAGAACCCCCGTAAGCCCACTTGTCTAGGAATGAACTATGTGCCTCAATTTTTTAACAATGAAAAAGGAAGCATAGTCTCAACTCCAAACACACATAGCATAAGGAAATTCAATTTGAAAAATGGATGTTGCTCAAAAGAGTCTGCCTCTGGCATTCCTGACCCAGCTATTCAGCATTTATCATGTTATAGGAAAGAGCTTTTGCCAAATTAGTACGAAACATGCTTTGAAGCACCTGTCGCCACATCTCAAAAGAGACTACATTGATTTCTAATTTTCCATATGCTCCTTTTTGCTGTTGTTAATGGTCAAGGAAAGTCCTCAAATTAACATGTTTAAGAATTTGAAAGAGAAAACTAAACCATGTGGATTAAAAGTTTATACAACAACTTCCTACATGTATATGTTAACTGGCATAAGAGATAATCAGTTCTAAAACAGTTTTTTTACTTTCATGCATTTTCTTGAATATCCCCAAAATAAAAAGCACCGATATAGAGTAGAATGACACGTATTCAGTAATATATAAACCATACATTATTTTTTCACGAACAACCAAAATGTGAAGTCCAAATCAAAGTACAGTTGAAAATTAAACAATGGAAATTGTAACCTATGTCATAAAACTAAAATTATTTAATGTTCAAGTTAAATTATATTCAAATAATTGATGATTTTAATCACCGATCAGTAAGCAAACATAAAATAGTGTGGACTAACCTGCCAAAACATATCAATAGAATCACCCAAAAGACAGCATAAAGCCAACTAGATTCTTTGTAGGCAACCCAGACCTGTCATTGTATGAATAGTTAAGAGCTTATGATAGTTAAATCCAAACGAAAAAAAATGTACTGAATACTGATATTGATATTAAAACTTGCACATTTATACAGTCTTGATCACAATCCCTTGTTCACAAATTTTTTACTTTGATTATCTTAAGATCATTTAGTTACCCCTGGTCATTCATAAAATAGATCAGGAAGAGGAGTATTAACAATTTCATTGAATTAAATCTTTCTGATATAAGCACAAAAATAATTATAATGTAAACAGAGTGTCTTAAAATCTATTTGTGGACAAACAAAAACAATTATAAGTGGCTTCTAGAATATTAATCCTCCAAGTCAACAAAATAAATTTATACTTTATATATTCTGTACAATTTAGAGCTGCTAAGATTAAAAAATATAGACTTACTGCTAGGGCCACAACATTGAAGTAGAAGTCAACTAGTGTTGCTTGCATCCACCTGCAAACATTTTGGAGTTTATGAAATTCACTTATATGATAAACGAACGAGCTTGACAAAGTTGCAAATATATACTTGAATGACACAGAAATAACATGCATTGCCTTTGTGAGTATTTCATTTAGAAAAATGAAAAAAGAAAAACATTTTATAGGTCACAACTTTCAAAATCAATGTTATCCACACTGCACTCTATGCATACTTTTCAAATGTTTACCAACAGATAGTTTGCATATAATTAATTAGTATATAACGAGAACAGTTATTTATAGATGTTTTATTATGATATTATTGGATTTACTTAGATCAATTTGGGTGGATGCTTGAAAAAGTATAATAGGTTAAGGTTTCAAAATCTGGTGAAATATAAATAATTGAAATTAATTTAGTATTGTTGATAATTGTGCATTTAGCACCAAAGTAAAACGATGAAGGTTGCCACAATTCATCCACATGCCATGCAAAATTTGTACTTGTCTTCTTCAAACAATGGTTTTTCTAAGGCCTTATAAGGTTCGTGATTCATGAAGAAGCCACTCCATTACAATAATTAGCAAGAACTTAACCCAGAATAAGAGTGTAAAAAGACATTGATAGCTTGTTGAGAATAGATAAGTGAACTATATAGAAGACAATACGTAGAACGTGGAATGTGAGTGATAACAATGTTGTGTATTTTTTCCCATTGAACCAGAAAACCTAAGTTAAGTACTGTGATGGGAAACGAAATTTCTTTTAACAAGAAGAAAATGTTAGCATTTACGAAGTTGGCAACAGGGATAACAACATCATGAATAACAATAACAAATAGTAAGCACTTACGGAGTCAACAGCTCTGTACGGAAAGGAGAACCATCAGTGACAAGAGTGTATACCAAGGTTCCAAGCATAACAATACCCAAAACGCTGAAAATTATTCTTAGAGTCACAACAACAGAACACTTGGTTTTTGGTTCAGTGCCACTCCTGTATAGAAAATATCATATTACATTAGAACTGATGGTGAAAATCAAAACATCAAAAACCATATGGAAAACTAAAACATGAAATTGGATTCTAAAAATATCATTCTGCACCTTTTATTTATATATATTTATGGAACATTACTCTATAATGAATCAGATGTAGAGAGAAAATTACTCTATAGTTGTTTTATTGTAGACATACTTGTGTGGATGTCGTAAAAGAACATGGCTCATAGGGTCCTGTGAAGATTCTTGAGATGACAGCTTCAAAAATTGCAACACAATATAGGCAGATGTAGTAATACTGAAATAAAAAAAATAAAAGAGATTCCTCTCCTTACTTAGATTATCTTGCTAAAAAGAGATTCCTCTCGTTGTTTATATTATAGATAGGCTTTATAAGTAAAATCGTGATATTTGAGGTAATAACGCAAACACTACTAATGAACATCGAATCATGGGAGAAAATGATATACCTTCCAAGGGAGATAAGTAAAACTATCCATATAATTGAGCTGACCCAATTTGCTTCCTTGTACACAACCCAGGCCTGGTGTGACAGAAAACATATGTCAGAGCTGATGAAACTTCAGATGGAAAGCGATTTTGACACATTATTAATTAGAGAATTTTCTATTAAGCATTAATCATGCTTTAAAGGAAATGTGGTTTTAAATTTGAAAAATTATAAAGGGATTCAGCATAAGAAAATTGACTGGATACATCACAAAAAACAGAAAACACACATCTCTTCAATTTGTCGAGAGTTTTCTTTGGATAAACAACTTAATTAACCATTTATCATGTAAGGGTTTATGAATAAGTTATTTACATAACAAAATATAAAATAAAATCAAACTTAGTTCATTTAAGTTGTTTTCATAAGCTAGCCTAGAGAACTTATGAAAGCAGCTTATAGATATGCCATGAGTTGTTTCCATAGGTTCTTCAAAACAATCTCACTAGTGCTTGTGTCAATAGATAAGCTATTAAGCTCAAACAAGTCAATCCAAACATGCCCCTAATATTCATTAAAAATTATAAGGGAAGCACACAACAGCAAAAGTGAAGTGATAAGTTTTCATTAGAAAAATGCACCAAACATTCATAAGAGAAAGTTCTCAATCCAATCAATATATTGCAAAACAAATTGGTATAGTGAATCAATCCTGCATAGCCTATTATTCATATTAGAATTTCAAGAGCTTTTGTTTGCAAGAGCCCATCACGGATAACCTATGAAGCATGAATATCCCAAACACGACGCCGACACAACAATACCAATAATAATTTTAAAAAATAGTAAATTAAATGTAATCATAAGTCTCATTGTGTCAGGTATTACGTAGCTAATTACCCCTCTTACTTTACATTTTCTGAACATAACTAATTTCGTCTAAGCTGTTTTTATACATATGAAACACCAAATAATTGTAAACTTTAACTAGTGAAGATGATTATAGAGTTAATTAGTTAGACTTACACTCAAAATTGCAATGTTGATATAGAAATCAATCAAAGTTGCTGCCATCCACCTGAATCAAATAAAGTATCGTTTCTACTGTTTATGATCGTTCTATTGTATTATTATCAAAATAAAAATAAACATGAACAGAGAAAACATAGCAACGTAGCAAGAGAGAGAAAGAGAGAGGTTACGGAGTGAGAAGTTCTTTGCGAAAGGGGAAACCGTCGGTAATGAGTGTGTAAAGAAGGAGAGCAAGCATGAGAGCACCGAGAATACTGAACAGAGTTTTCAAACCATTTGATAAAGAAATTGTCGCCATTGATAGTTGGAGAAACGGAGAGTTTTGCAATAGGAGAAAAGAAGGAACAAGAAGAAGAAGAAGGAGGGTGTGTGCGGGAAATAAATAGATAACGCGGGGACACCAGAGAACCACGTTGCAACTTGCTTGCTTAAGAGGAAAAATCAAAGATACGTACTCTTCTGATTATGAATTTATAGTCGTAGAGTTGGAAAAATAAAATAAAATTCAATGCATTATATATATTACTTAATAACGCTTAAAAATATTAAAATGTCCAAAAAATTTGAATATGCTCTTTGAACGTATTTAATTTTGATTTGTCGTTAAAATATTTTGAAAATGCATCTCTGAAAGATATTGAAGCATAAATTGCGCCATAATCTTTTTTTCCTCATTTTTTAAAAAACACAGTTTACTCCAACTCTCTCAAAGTGTTTTCCATCAACTAACTCCCAAATCAAACAATCAAGTTCAGAGCTCTGCTCCTCCTGCTTTGACACGTAGATAGATGGATGTCATGTTTGATGATTATTTGAGTCATCTGGTATCCGAGGATGCACAAGTATCATAGTTGAAAGCAATTGAAGTTACGTTGACGAATACATTAGGTGGTTCTTCAGGGTGTCACATTCGTATATGGTGCAAGCTACTCCAGGAGATCCATCGGGGTCATCTCATCACAAGATACTAGAGGACGAGCAGGCAGTTAGATCATGCTCATGATGTCTTGCCTAGATGTCGTCGCATAATGGAGATTACGCAGACAGACATTGACAAGGGTGTCTTTCATGATGGGTCTGATGTGAGGCATGTCATAATTTCATCATGACGGAGACACGAGGAATATTGATGTATCGTAGACATCTCCATAGGATGGGGTTATTGAAGGCCAGGGAGTCAGAGGAGGCAAAGGAGATGTAGTCTGACATACACAGTAGTGCAGTAATAAATAGTAGTTATATTTGGGTTCACTATGGATTATATTTTATTCACTTCATATTACTTTATTGTATGTTTCGACTTTATTTATATATGTCATTTTTGTACCACCTAAATTTATATACGTCATTGTTTTGCATATTGATTGTATGGTTTAAACTTCGTCACATAACATAGTACATAACGTTTATAAATCTTCATTTGAATAAACATAAACAAAATATAATATTCATTATTCTTATATGTTACGGAGATAAATCTCCGTAAAATAAACGAAGATGCATCTCCGAAATAATTAAGTGCAAAATGCCTTCAAGGTGGGTGGAATGTATGATGCATGTTTTAAAATATTATGGAGATGCATCTCCGAAACAGTTAACGTTTAGATTTTAGACAAGGTGCGTCCAAAGATGCATCTCCGAAATTTGATAGGTATTTTGGATTTTCTACGGGGTATTTTTTCACCCCATGGAGTGTCATAAGAAATACTAAAAAAATGATTGGATGGGTTTAAATGGTCCAACAGGTTCAATGGATGTTGATTATATATTAAGTTGAAGCATTTAACTTACAAGTACCTAACACCCCAAATTCAATAAATTGATTATATTCTCCTAGAAATTTTTTCCCTCATTTTCAAAATCTACTCAACATTTATGTAAATATAAAAAGTTACGAGTGATACCCAAATTTTCAAATTCTCTCCCAGAAATTTTGAAATCGGTAAGTTTTTCCGGAAATTTCAAATTTTCCATGAAAATCATTTGAATGTGTATGGAGACTTTCAGAAATTCTAGTATTTTTAAATAAATATTTTCCAAAAAATTTAGAATTTCTAATACTTTCATATGCATTATTTCCAGAATTTTATGAATTTCCGATAATTAAAAAAATGGATTTTTCCGAAAATTTCAGAATTTCCGGTGAAATGTGGGAAATTTCAAAATTTATGGAATTTAACTTCTTTTTTTTTTGCAGTGAAATAAAGGGGAAAGGATAACATCGTTGCAGGAAGAGCCACAATATAAAGTTGTAGTCCAGGCTAGGGCTGCTGAGGCTGAGTCTTCTCGGCTACAGGATGTATGAGTGGTTCCAACCGGTTCACACCATAAATGGGTTGACTAAGTAGGGGCAGTTCAGCGCACCCCATAACACCTAACATCGAGCGGTGAGACCAAATATGTAGCCAAGATATGATGTTGAGGTTGTTCATGCTCAGGAGGTGCAGGTCCGGGATGTTAATGACCTAACGGTCGAAACATATGTGATACATGTTGTTGATGAGGTGGTCCAATCAGATGCCTTTGTTGTAGATAAGGTGGTTCATCCAAATGCCCTTGTTGCTAATGAGGTGGCTACCACGTATCCGGTCCCTTTTGCTACTGTTGATTTAGAGGTTACTAATAAAATAACAGAAACTTTGTAAAAATGTTTCTATGTATTAAATATTCTGCATAATTTACAATTATTATATGGCTCTACAAAGAGACAAATGAATTATTGATGCCTCTACAAGTGTACGAAACTATCAAAGTAATATAAAAGATTTTCGAAACCACAAAGACCAATGTGAACCTACTGTAATCTATCGTCGTTTTATATTTGACTAAAGGGAGACTAAGACTAGAACGAAAAATATAATTAGGAAAATATAATAGAAAAGAGAGACCAGAATATGGATTCCGCGTTCCTAAAGGACTTTATAGAATTCAGGCATTAATTACGACTATAGCTTAGTTCCGTATAATATATCAACTTAAAGACTCTGTCTCACGCTCTCGCAGTATTGACTAAAGCCATACTTCCTAATTCCAAGATTTTGCTCTCACTCGTCCGGTAACTAAGAAATATATTTTGAAAGCCAATAATATCCTAAATGTATCTAAAGCGCTATCGCTGTATGAGATATGCTGCCTAATTTCCACGATATGGTTCAACCCCCACGCTCTCATAGTGTCGACTCTAACCTTAATTAATTTCTCACTCTCGTGACAAAATCTTGTTAAATAACCTCTCACTCTCGTGAGAAAGCTACTTAAATTAGACTTGAAAATTAAACCCAAAACAGAGTTTTAATCATAAGTTTGCACCTATTATTTTCTACTGAGTCTCGTCGGTAACGACGATCCTCATACTCCAAACTCAAGACAATTTAGTAAGACATGGAATTAAAGATAAACAAATTAAATATTATAATTTCATTTGAAAACATCATGATAATTAATTTAGGAAAGTGATAAACAATAATAATAATAATAATAATAGTAATAATAATAATAATAATAAGCAATGCAATAAAGAACCTGTAAAGACTTGAAGTAAAATGCGGGAAATAAAGAAACTTGAATTAACTTTAACTTTAATAATGATGACAAGATTGTTGATTCAAGCAAGTTACATAGAACATAAGCCTAATAATAATGGTGTGGTAGTTCCTCGATGTGAGAAACTACCACTTTTACAATGATAATTTATGCCTAAAATTATGAAAGAATCAATTGCACAAAACTTTGATTTCTTTTTTAATTTCTTTCCTTTTCTTCTTCTTTCATATTTTCTTCATAATTTCTCCTTCTCTTCACATTTTATTCTTTAATTCTTTTTTTTCTTTCTTTTGTGAATGAATCCTAACCGTCGGAGACGACGGTGACTGGCGGCGCCGTCGTCTTCTCCGACACCCAACCACCACCAATCACTAAACCTTTAATACAAACCCTAACTAAAATTCCATGCTCATCTCGAATCCGAAAACAAAAATCCCAAAAACTCAATCAAACTACCAAATCGGTGTAATCAGAATCAAGAACATCGACAATCAATACGTAACAAATGATTTCTTCCAAAAGAGTGTTCGGATCCGTACCTTATCGATCGGAGATGAGTAGAAAGAAACCACAGTAAGATTTGACTTCGACTTCTCCTTGAATTTTTCCTCTTCTCTGCGAATCTGATTCGGTTTTGTTAATGACAAAATCGATGATTGATGATGTTGATAAAGGTACAACAAAGATGACGGTTACGATTGATGAAGAGTTACGAAATTGTCGCTTTTGTTGATGGGGTGCGATGATCGTTCATTTTCGTTTGATGAAGCAGAGTAATGATGATTCCGTTTGGATGAAGAAGATGCTGAAGTATGAAGGATGATTTGATTCTGATGAAGTGATGGTGAAGAGCGAGTTCAGTTATGTCTTGATGAAGAAGAGTTGGAAAACAGTTACGGCGCTATCTTGAAGCAGAAAGAAGAAAATTGTGTTATGTGTTGATGAAGAGTGATGGAAAACGGTTATGCCTCCATGAAGAATGGTGATGGATTCGATCTTATACTTCCATGAAGAATGGTAATCAATTCTGGTTTTCTGTTTTTGGCGTGATGATGAATAATGAAATTCATTGAAGAGAGAAATTCATATCAGTTTTTTGTTGTTGTTCGTGAAGAGTAATTAAAATTCACCTCAGTTTGTTATTTTATTCCCTCAAAAAAGCTGTAACTGAATTCCGTTAGAGCTTTTGCATTATTTTTTCGGTTAGAATTGATACTCCTTTCTTGTTTCCATTGATTTTTTCCTCTTATTTTGATTTTATGTTATGTATCTATTGTGTTTTTTTTTTTTGAATCCCTGTGTTTTACTTACTTTCTTGTCGCGTTTTGATTATTGTTTGGAGCATTTGATGATGTGCGTTTCAGCTTGGCTTGGCTGGGAAAAGTGCATGTGATGCAGTCTTGGACAGGCCCACTCGGTTTGAGTGGCTGGAAGAGTTCATGACCTTTTCCTATTTTTTTAGTTCAATTTGTCTGCAAGAAAAACAACATGGGTTGGGCTATTGAAATGTTGAAGCCTCATAAAAAATGACTTTTGGTAATAATATGTACATGTAATGATCAATGGAAATATGGTAAATGATACTAAAATGAATTTGAATAATTTGAAAATAAAAAAAGATATTGAAAAATAAAAAATGAATGATTGGATATGGGTAGAATTTTGGAATTAACTTGGATTATAAACTTTTGTACAAAATGGTCAATAAATGAATATCTAAAATGAATATAGAAAAATGAGATGAATATTATGGACCAAAAAAATTGTAAATGGATAGAATTGACAATTTTTACTAAGACGGACAACGGTTTAAAAGGAGATTTGGATAAGAGTATATGGAAAATCGGCTAAATTGGGTGCGGATGTGAATTTATTTGGTTTAATCTAAAATGGATTATGGTTGAGAAGAAAAAGAACAATTGAAAATACGAATATAATGATGGATCATGGATCATGGGCATGAAGCCTAATTTTAGCCCAAAGTCAATCTCGATTTTTCTTTCACAAGCCACTTGATAAAAATGAATACAGTTATCCGAATCAAATCCTCCTCTGACAAAATAACTCCTAAATCATTTTGAATTTGTCTGAATCAGAAATTAAGAATAAATCCACAAACGCAACACAATCTGAATTGACGACCTCTGATAATGATAAGCCTGATTTCTGAAATAAACCTCATACGAACCACTGCTTGAAAAACTGAAGAATTCCCCACATCACAATTTGACTTTGGACGCATCCCAACGCAATCACGTTCGTTCAGGCGTTCAAACTGGTATGCCAATAACTCGAGATCGGTTGCACCCTGCCCCTCTTCTTTCTGGTCTTCCACCTACAGCGGTCGAGCCCGAATGGTCGCCATAGTTGGGTTTCCTTCAAGCAGCCGATGAAGCTTTTCAAGACGTACCATGACTTTGTCCAAAACTTCAAGGACAGGTGGTACACGGTGAAGCCCATCACCTCGCGTGCTTTGGACAATATTTATGGTACGCAGTGAGATGCCCGGGGTACGGAATTCCTCGTCTCGACAATTCACCACTTCTACGTGAAGCCCGAGAACCTGGGGCCCGAGGACGCGTCGGCTTATGAGAAATTGGTGGCCTATGTCCGGAGTTTTATTCTCTCGACATGTGTGGACCGGTTAGACAACCCTATTCTGGATGATGACAGGCTGCCTCTCTTCGAGGTTCAACTGATCAATACAAAAGTCGTGCTCGAATGTAAATCGGACCTGGAGGCTCTCCGACTTTTAGGTAGTTTGTGGTCGTCTCTTTTTTCCTTTTTGTTTTTATTCATTTAGATAACTTGTGTTTTCTTTATGCAGTTGTCATGCCTCATCTTAAGGAGCGCGTTCTGAAGTTGACTAACAAGGTGCAACCAAAGCTCCAAAGAAGGCGGGCAAGGGTCGTGTCCACCAGGCGGTTTCTGAAGAAGTGGGTGGTGGCTCTGGGATCTACCCCCCTCCAAAATCTCCTCAAGTTGTGATCACGCCCGTCAGTCCAGCCATCGAGCATGACTCTCCTCCTTCCAAACGCCAATGTGTTAAGGGGTCGCCGAGTCAGGCTGCTGCTGTGAATGAGATCCCTTCGGAGAGCCAAAGGACTTATCTTCTGCCTTCCTGTCATCTCCAATGGGAAGTCTTTAGCACTTAAGGTTTTGTTAGGGTATCAAGTGCCGAAGCCAAAGCTATCCTCGGTCTGGACAAGGCGACCAAAAAGACGAATTTGTCCCAGGACATCGTTGTTGTGATCAGGGTCATGGAGACGACCTTGGTCATGTCAGATAATGCATGACCGTTATCGGAGCAAGAGGCCACGAAGGAGGTGCTCAAGTCGGCCAAGATCAAGAGGGAGCAGTTTTCCCATGACTTCTTCAACTACATGGAGAAATAACAGCTTTAAGAAGGATTAATGATCGAGCTAGGAAAGGTCAATCTCAAGCGAGATGGCCTGGTGGATGAGATTAAAAAGCTGAAGGATAGTAAGGTTGAGTTCAACGAAGCTGTCGAGGAAAATAAGCGCATTCGCTCGAGGGTTAATGAGCTAGAAAACCTGGTTGCCCCCATTGAGGAAGAAGGTGAGGAGGACAAAGCTTTTAAGAGTCGGGCGACCCAATTGCTCGTATCAGGCATCTCGAGAGAGAATCTGTGGGGACTCTTAAGTTAGGTTTTGACAATGCAACCGAACAGCTCAAGATCGTCAACCCAGGGCTGGTGACTGTGGGGACTGCCTTTAACTATAAAGTGGCTGACGGGGAAATCGTATGACTGTATGTCGACCCGGGTGATGAAGAAGAGGATGAAGGCGAGGATGAGGAATAGGATTGGCCTGCATGTCATAGTTTCTTGTTGGCATGCATGTTGTTTGTTTTCTTGGCCTGCGTGCCACTTTGTTTTTGGGTGTAGTCCCTCTCTTTTGTACTTTGTCCCGGCCAGTTTTTGGTCGGTTTACGTAATGAAATGATTTTATTTTCTAAGTGTCTTTTGATCTTAAATTGTGTATGTGAACTTGTTGCTCGACTATATGGGCTCGTCGGCTTAGGAAACCAGCGAGATGGTGGGTTTTACGTCCGCGGATAAGCGGAATGAGGCTCGCGATCGAGGCCCTGTTCTTGTGGCTTGTGTTTTCCTATCACGAGTTGGGTGCCCTACCGACGTGGTACTACAACATTGGAGTTCGTTTGAAGTATCCTCTGTCGAGGAGGCCCGTGCCCGGCTACCAAGGGCGTCGGCCTTCCCTTTGATTCAAAATGGAGAATCATAGTCGTACCTTTCATGCTCTCGTGGTTGCGCTATTATCTAGTTGTAGTACTGCTTAAGTTTTTCGGCGTTCCAGGGTCGAGCAAGTTTTTATCCTTGTAGGTTTTTGAGGTAGTATTCTCCGTTGTCTGTCTTGTCTCAGACTCGATACGGGCCTTCCTAGTTCACGATCAGCTTGCCTTCTCGTGGACTTTTCTGATTCCATCGGAGAACAAGGCTGCCAACTTGGAATTCTCTTTTAATGACTTTTGCGTCGTGGCGCAGATCCACCTTTTATTTTAGTGATGCTTCCCGAAGGGCCGCCTCAGATCGAATCTCCTCGACTAGGTCGAGTTCCACTCGCAAGGCTTCGTTGTTCAGCTCCTTATTAAGGGGAGCTTTCGTTTGTCTTGATGGTTCTCGAATTTCTACCGGGATGACTGCCTCAATTCCTTAGGTTAGCCGTAATGGGGTCTCCCCATTCATTGAATGCGGGTTCATGCGGTATGCCCAGAGAATGCTATGTAACTCCTCGACCCAAGCCTTTTTCACTTAGCCCAGTCTGTATTTTAGGCCCCGTAAGATGACCTTGTTGGTCATCTTTGCTTGGTTGTTGGTCTGAGGATGTTCGACGGATGTGAAGTGTTTCTTTGTGCCTAGATTGGCAACGAAATCTTGGAACCTTCTGTCTGTGAACTGCATTCCGTTGTCGGTGACGAGGGCTTGGGGTATGTCGAAGCTGGCGAGGATGCTTCTTTTGAAGAAACAGAGTATATTTTATGTTGTAATTTTAACAAGGGCTTCGACTTCGATCCACTTTGTGAAGTAGTCGACACCGACGATAAGATATTTATTTTGATAGGATCAGATCACGAAGGGCCCGAGGATGTCCATCCCCCACCAAGTGAAGGGTCACAGGGAGGATATGGTTTTAAGCTTGTTAGGGGGATATAGGTTTATGTCCCCGTGTCTCTGACACCTGTCGCTTCTTTTGACGTGTTCTTTTGCGTTGTGTTGCACCGCCGGCCAATAGTAGCCTGCTCAGAGTGTTTTTCGTGCTAAGGATTTTCCTCCAAGATGTTGAGCATTAATTCCTCCATGGATTTCTCCCAGGATGCCAGGGACTTTTTATTCGTTGACACATTTGAGTAGTGGGATGGAGAATCCTCGTCGATAGAGTTTTCCTTCTACAAGGACATAGAAACACGCCATTCTCTTGGTTGCAGATGCCAATTTTGGGTCGGCCGGTAGCTCGTCCTTTGTGAGGTAATTGTAGATGTGAGTCGTCCAACTGTGGGTGTCTCCAATGGCGTTCACGTCGAGCGGCGGGAGAATTTTCTTAATGCTTGGTCGTGGGAGGATTTCCTGGATCACAGACTTGTATCCGCCTTTCTTCCACGTGCTCGCTAGTTTAGATAAAATGTATGCTTGCGCGTTATGCTCGCACGGAACATTTTGGACTTCCCATAAGTCGAACTTTTCCAATTTGTCTCTGACAAGGGCTAATTATTCGATGAGATTGTCATTTTTGGCCTGACACTCTCTCCATACCTAGGAGGCTATAAGTTGTTAGTCGGTGGATATTTTCACTTTCTTTGCCCCTAGGTCTTCGGCCAGTCGTAGGCCTCATAGGAATGCTTTGTACTCTGCTTGGATATTCGATGTCGGGAAGGCTAAGGCTAGTGATACCTCGATCAAGATTTCATCTTTGTTCTCGAGGATGATGCATGCACCGCTCCGTGTCGAGCTGGAGGCATCGTCCATGAAAATCGTCCATTTGTTGGCGCTGCTAGTCGGGGTCGGGTGGTATGTCATCTCGACGATGAAGTCGGCCAAGACATGTGCCTTTAAGGCCTTTTTGCTTCTGTATTGGATGTCGAACTCCGATAGTTCCAAAGACCATTTCAACATCCTCCCCGCCATGTCTGGTCGTCCGAGTAGTTATTTTATGGGCAGATTTGTTTGGACTTTAATTGTGTGGGTGAGGAAGTAATGTTGCAATCTCCTAGCTATATTTATCAGGGCCAAAGCGACCTTTTCAATCTGCTGGTATCTAAGTTCGAGGACTTGCAAGGCTTTGCTCGTGAATTAAATGGGTTTCTGCCCATCGGTCATTTCGCGGATGAGGGTTGAGCTGACCGCCTCAGTGGTTACGAACTGGTATAGGTATAATGTTTCCTTTTCCTAAGGTCGCGACAGTACTGGCGGTTCAGAGATCGCCTTCTTAGGGTGGAGAAAAGCTTGTTCGCACTCCTGGGTCCAGTCGAATGTGGCTTCTTTCAGTAGTAACTTGAAGAAAGGGAGTGCATGTTGTGCAGACTTGGCGACGAAACGAGATAAGGAGGCGAGCATCCCGTTGAGGGATTGGATGGATTTCTTCGAACTAGGTGTCGGAAATTCTGAAAACGCCCGACATTTGTCGGGGTTGGCTTCGATCCCTCGTTCGGTGAGGTGGAAACCGAGGAATTTCCCTACCTATATGTCGAAGGTGTGCTTTTTTGGGTTGAACCTCATTTTGCATCTCCTCGCTTGTTCGAAGACCTTTCATTGGTGTTGGGCATGGTTGAGTTCCTCGTGTGATTTGACGATCATGTCGTCCATGTAGACCTCGAGCATGTCCCATATTTCTCCTTGGAAGACTTTGTTCATCATGTGTTGGTATGTAGCTTCGGCGTTCTTCAGCCCGAAAGGTATAACTTTGTAGTATTAATTGCCCATCAGGATCATGAAGGCCGTATGGCGCTTTTCTGTGTCCGACATGGGAATTTGGTTATACCCGATGTATGCATCCATGAAGGACAAGAGTTTAAAACATGCATAATTGTCTACCAATTTATCAATGTTAGGTAAGCGGAAAGCATCTTTGGGACATGCCCTACTGAGATCGGTATGATCAACACACATTCGCCATTTTCCATTATTTATCTTAACAATGACTACATTAGAGATCCAGGTTGTGTACTGGGCTTCAGAAATAAAATTTGCCTCTAAGAGGTCTTTTACAGTCTTCTCGGAAGCCTCCGCTTTCTCGGGAGACTGCTTGCGCCTACGCTGTGTTATGGCCCTAATGGTCGGATCTATGGCTAGTTGGTGACAAGCGACCTCAGGGTCGAGATCGGGCATCTCAGCAGCACTCCGTGCAAATAGGTTTGCATTCTCTCTGAGGCAGGTTGCGAGTTGTTCACTTGTCTCCGATGGGAGTCTATTGCCAATCTTCACAGCTCTGTCGGGGTCGTCATCTAGAGGAACGAGCTCGAATTCACCGTCGGGGATTGGACGCACTGGGTGAACTGGAGCTTTCCCATTGGTGGGGGTGGTCTTCATTATTCTCTTCGATGAGTCAACTGTCGAGGTCAATGGAAATGACCCAAGGGGAGGTGGTCGTTCCTCAGTCCAAGGCTTCTTGTTGCCCTTGGATGTATTGATCACGACTTATCCTTTGACTGTTGTGTCGTAACACCTTCAAGCTGCCTTGATGTCCCCGTGAATTGTGACTACGCGACCCAACTTGGTGTAGTACTTCATCTTTAAGTGGACCGTAGAAGGTATTGCAGTCATCTCGGCCAGGGTGGGTCGACCAAGAATGCAGTTGTATAGTGAAGGGCATTCGATTCACAAGGAATTAGACTTTGACTTCCATGGCCGTCTCATTTTCTCCAAACAGGACGAGGAGCTCTACGTATCCCCATGGCCTCGTGGTAGCCCCGTCGAAGCCATAGAGGTCGGATTCGACGTACAAGGACAAGTTTATTTTGCCCAGCTTGAGGGTTTTGAACAGGTGGGCATACATGATATCCACCGAGCTTCCTTGGTCGACTAGAATGTGTCGAACGTTGAAGCACACCATTTTTTCTCTTATCAGTAAGGGGATACTCGAATTAGGTGATCCGCCTGGTAGCTCTTCGAGGAAAAAGGATATGGGGTTAGATTTTCCCCGAGACTTAGTCAGTGTTGCTAGTTAGTTTGGCGCGGTCAATAGGAGCTCGTAAAACTTTTGTTTCACAAAAATTGCAGCGTTTTCGTTGTTCACCATGCCTCCATAGATTACCAAGGCCACTGGGAAGTTTTCCCTCGGGTTGTGTGCAGCTAGGCGTCCTTCAGTGTTGACGTCGGGGAGGTGGAAATCTTCAGGTCGTGATACACAGAGGGCTACCGGGAAGGGAGAACCGTCGGATGGGGTGTCCTCGCGGTTTCTCTTCACGTCCTGGTCTTCATACCGGGGAGTATCCTTCCTCTTTGTGTACTACTTGAGGTGGCCTTCTTTAATCAGGATTTCAATTGCGTCATTAAGATGAACACAATCCTCTGTGACATGCCCGTGGCTTCTGTGGAAGCGGCAATATTTGGATTTGTCGTTGTGTGGTTTCGGTGTTGTCGGTTTGGGGAACCTTACCCTGTCCTGCTTGAATTATAAATTGATGCATTCAGCGAGGATGCACTCGTGGGGAGCGGTCAGCAACGTATATTCGTAGATGCACCCGACTGGCCCTCTTCCTTCGCGGGGTTTATCATCTCTCTGCTTCACCCTGGTGCGGCTAGGGGCAGTGTAATCTTCGTGTTTGGAGCTTTTGGCGTCGTCCTAACCGCGGTTGCTTCGAACATTATGGGCAACTTGTTTCTCCTCGTACCTGATGTACGCTTGAGCTTTATGTAGAAGTTCGTCGAGGGTGCGGGGAGGCTCGACCCCCACTTCCAGGTTGATCTTGCTACTGGGGAGGAGTCCCTTCTCGAAGAGATACTTTTTCATGTAGTCGGTCGTATCTACCTTGACAACTTCCTGGTTAAACCGCTCGATGTACGAGCGCAATCTTTCATTTTTCCCTTTATGATAGCTTCAAGGGTAGCTTATGTTTTTGGGTGGCGTCAAGAGGCTATGAAATGCCTCGTGAAGGTCGATCTTATGCTTCTCCATAACATGATGGATTCGGGGGCCAGGCTTTTGTATTATGCCATGGCTCCCTTCCTGAGCGTCGTGGGGAACAATCTACATTTGACGTTTCCTTCGATGTTGTTGCGGTAGTCTAGCATGGTGTTAATGTTGTCGACGTGGTTATTAGGGTCGATTGTCCTATCGTACATCGCGAGATGCGGGGGTTTCTCCATGCCCGCTGGGAGTGGAGTTTCCATGATGGCCCGAGAGAGTGGGCAACGAGGGTCTTCCTCATCGCTTCTTAGGGAAAAATAGTCCTCATTCCTAGGGATCTGATCGCGTCAAGGAGATGTCTTTGGTTGGTCGTTCGATCGTTCGGGGTGCGCTCTGGGCTTGGTTTTCTTCGGCTTTGGGGAACGTCATCCCCGCCGATGAGGGGAGAGTCCTTGCTTCTTGGTGGTCTATAGTTGGCGTATCTCGGACTGAGGTCCGCGACCGTGTCGAGGAGAACCGACTCAGCACTTTGTCTCTAATGCCATGATTATCTCCTACTGTTGGAAAAGCATGAGGTTTGTCTGGTTAAGCGTGTTCCCCATAGCTATGAGCGTGGCATCCCCTTCGACTGGTATTGGGATGGGTTGAAAGGGAGCCGCGAGCTGAGGTTGAGGAACATCGTTGTCCTCGGGTTCAGGTGAAGGGGTTGCAGGCTGCCAATCTCTTACGTTAGACTCGTGAACGACATGTTGATCATCGTCGCCAATCGTGGTGTAGTCGACGAGGCCAAGGGCACGGTTGTCACCGTGTTCACTAGCCATGCTGGATGGTTGAGGAAATGAAGTTTTGGTCTTCGGTTTCAAAATACTGGGAGAACTCAGATTCCCACAAATGACGCCATTAATCTGACCTGATCAGAAGGAACCTTCCAGTGATGAGCAACTTTGATGGAGAATTGGGGGATGTACCTGCAAGACACTCTGATGACAAAGTGAGAAAGTGCAAGTATAGAAAGGTAGAAGAGAAAAGAATTTAGAATACCTGACCCTCTGGTGGAAGAGGGTATTTATAATGTGCCCCCAACACTGGGCCAAGGTTCTCCCCTGGACTGGATTAGCTAGACCCAAGGGAGAACAACCAAGGACTCCGTAGGAGCATGTAAGACCTACCACATGGTCTTGCCCTTGGTCCAACTCCCTTTACATATCAGGAGATGATATTGGGTAGTTGGGTGACGTGGAACACATGGGGGAGACGCTCTCTCCACGTCTCATTGTATTGGGTCATGGGTCGTGCTCAACGATTGTGCCTCTGCCCGACGCAGACTATGTAGGCCCAGTCCAGAACATAGTTTATCATTTTAAATTTTGTATTTGTATCTAAATATATTTTACGGTTAAGTCTAGGATGAGGGAGCTATTAAGTCCCTCACCGGTGAGGGACATAAAAATAATCATTAGATCAAATTAATGTTTCAGATTGAATGGAACAAAGAGTGAGAACACATGAGATCATCCACATGTAATTTATTTTTCACAATATTTTCTTATTTTCAGTAAAATTTTAAAATTAATTTTTTTATTCCACAGGGACTTAATAGCTCATTCATCCTATACTTAATCACATTTTACATCACATGAAATAATTTTTTTATTCCACAGGTCATTAATGCATCAAAAATTTCTTTCTAGTCTTCATCTTACGAGTCATTTTTTTCTTTTTGCATGATTATTTAATACAATTAGTCATAAGAGAAAACCAATAGTAGGCTCAAATGAAATATCAAAATGTCATTTCGTTAGAGATAAGGAAGAATCTAGATTTATTTTCAATTTTCAAATTAAACAAATTGTACTAGGCTACATTTGTATTGTCATCAACATATTCGTGATAAGTGTTTTAGGATCCTAAAATCTAGAAAAAATAGTTGTTAGAATCTTGTTATTTAAGGGACCACTGTGTAATGAAAAAGACATATTAGATTAATTCCAAATTTTCTTTTCTTTATCAGGTTTTCCCAGTGAGAAATTTAGTTTCTTAACTTTTAGCTTTAAATTTTGGTGCTCTCATCCTGAACCTGATGACAAAACAACAAAATATTTCACAAATTCTAGAAACCCTGCATCAATTAACCACTGCCTTCACTGAATTTCGTCTCACCCAAGACACTACACATGAAAACCAATTACAAATAGTCCAAACTCTACAAACACACAAATTTGAATTGCAACAATAATCCTCATCCCCTACTCCCACTCCTAGTCTTTCACCATCAATAACATCCTTAACCCTCCACCAACCTAAACTACAACTACAACCATTCGATGGATCTAACCTTCTCAAATGGATCTTTCAAGCTAAACAATTTTACACTCACTATGAATGTTAACCCAATTGTGTTTGTCATGTATCATAGTATATATATGTCAGGCGACACCTTGGGTTGATTTAAATGGCTCCACAACAATAATTTGTTATCCACATAGGATACACAAAAAATTTAGAAACTACGCCGACAATTTTGTAAAATGTACAAAAATACAGATAATTTCACAAATACCAGGAAGTTTTGTTTTATATGAAGAAGTACCAACATTTTGAATTTTTTTATATATTATGGTATTTCCATACTGGAATTGTTAAAATATCTGGTATGTACCAAAAAGTTCTGGAAATTTTGGTATTGAGGTATTGAATTTTGTTTGCATTAATTTTGTGAAATAAATAACCCGATAAAATAAAATAATTGTCTGATATAATATATACATAAAATGGAAAATGAGCTTTATATAGGAATACAAAACAAAGTATGATAACTTCCTAACTTCTTATTCCTAATGCCTAATGTGTCTAGTGTAGTTCCATATCCTTAATATATTCATGGAGAGTACCCTAATACATGTTGAAAATCTCCCAAAATCTATGGAAAATTTCAATCAATCTTGATGAACAAGATTATTGCACAACGAAAATTAAAAGAAAAATTGAGAAGAGAAAGATTAGGGTTTAAGGATGAAAAAGAAGATGAATATTCCGCAGAGATCTCTCTGCCCACAAACTGTGGAAAAACTTTTATTTCACTTTGCAACTGCAAATATGTGGATACAATATTTTTAGAATGATTACAAAATAAGGTTTACTTCATATTTATATATTTAGGTTAGCTTGCTCCCCAAGCTAAAAGCCTAAAACTATAAAGCCCAAAATACCTATTTTGGAACTAAATAAAATTTATCTATTTTAGATTTAAACCAAATCTAAATTAAATCTGACACAAGTGATTACAATTTCAACACACCACATAATTCATTGTATCTAAGCTATCTACATTCATTATTAACCTTATCTTCTTGAATACTTCGACCGCACTCCCTTCATCATGATATTTGCAATCTGATTCTCAATTCTGTAGTGTTCCATATTCATCGTCCCTTCTGGTACGTGCTCTCAAAGACAATGGAACCTCATTTCGATGTGCTTGTTTCTACCATGCGTTATCGAATGCACACTTCACATCTATCTGACATGTTTGCCAATTGTTCATGTTTGCTAAACCAATAATCAACCTGAATGTTTCGATCCTAGCAACAGGTGCAAAAACTTCATCAAATTCGATTCCTTCCTTCTGAAGAAATCCTTTCGCTACAAGTCTCACTTTGTGTCGAGTCCCTTCCCCTCTGGGATTCAGTTTCACCTTGTATACCCACTTCACATCAATTTCCTTATTACCTTGAGGCAATTCGACAAATGCCTAAGTGTTGTTGACTTTGATTGACTTTATCTCCCCATTCATTGCTTTCACCCACTTCAAATCTTTCAATGACTAAGTTGCATTGACAGGTTCGACATCTGCATAAAAAACATAATATTCCAGCTCACCTTCTTCATCGATCACATCATCTGATGTAATAACATATTCTTACAACCCTGCAGGCATGTGTCTTGTTCTTTGTGGTATGCTTGACTTCACTAGTTGGTTCTTCACATAAGACTCCAACTAAATCTTTTTTGACATTTTCACTCCAATCCCACTCTTTAAGCTCACATATGATCACGTCCCTGCTGATCACAACTTGCTTGTTCACTGGGTCGAACAACTTGTAACCTCCAGTCGAATGATATCCTATCAGAATCATTTTATTAGACTTGTCATCAAACTTCCTTATCAAATGATCTGGCACATGTCTATGTACTATAGATCCAAATACCTTCAGATGACTCACGCTAGGTTTGACACCAAACTAACATTCTTCTGGCGTAATTCCTTTTAGCTTCTTTGTCGGACACTTGTTCAAAATATACGTTGTAGTCGACATAACTTCTACCCATAATTATTTGGATAGATGCTTGCCTTTCAACATACTTCTTACCATTTTCATGATGGTTCGATTTTTCCTTTCTGCAATTCCATTCAACTGTGGAGTGTAGGGTGGCACCATTTTCATCGAAATCTTTCGACACATACTCTCCACCACCATCAATCCTCAGAATCTTGAGCTTTAGACCACTTTGTATTTCGACCATATATTTAAACTTGGAAAATACCTCAATCACTTCACTTTTCTTCTTAATCAGGTAAGTCCACAATTTTCAACTAAAATCATCTATGAACGTGACAAAGTACATGTTACCTCCAATCGAATCTACTTGGATAAGACAACATACACCAGAGTATATAGAATTTTGTTCGACCTGTTTTCTACATCCTTGTTGAAGTTATTCTTGTGTTGTTTCATCTGAACACGTTCTTCACACACTTCGTTTGGGATGTCGATTTCTGGAAATCCTGAAACCATATTTCTTCTCTTCAAATCTCTGATGTCTTTGAAATTGAGATGACCAAGTCTATAGTGCCACATCCATTTGTTTCTGCTAGCTACAGTTGCAACGCACTTATGCTCCATCACATTAAGTTTGATCTTGAAAGTTCTATTATGAGACATTGGAGCCTTCAATACCAACCTTCCACTTGCATCAATAACTTTCATCATCTTGTCTTCAACTGTCACCTTGTAATTCTTTTCAACCAACTACCATATACTGAGCAAATTGCTCTTCATGCCTGGTATGTACAACACATTGGAAATTACTAACCTTTTGTAATCCTTCCTCTTAATCAGAATGTCACAAATACCTTTAGTTGTTAGAGTATTGTCATTTGAAAATTTCACCATGTTCTTCATCGAGGGCTTCATGTTGACAACCCAATCTTTCCTACCAGTCATGTGTGATGAGCATCCTGAGTCCAAGTACCACTGATCTTGGAATTTCTCTTCATCTCTTATTGTGACCATCAACAACATCTCTTCTTCTTCATGTTTAGCCATCTTTGCATCAGCTTCTTAATTCTTCTGATTTTCAGGACAATCACTAAAATAATAACCATATTACTGACAATTGTAGCATTGAATGTGATGTTTGTCTAACTTTCGACCACCACCTCTTCCTCTACATGCAGCACCACCTCTTTGGTTGCCTTGGTTCCAGGGTTTTCTTTGATTCGACCAGCCTCCTTCCTGCTGATTTCAACCAGCCGAATTGTTGTAGTCACCTCTGCCTTTGTTGTCGAACACCTTTCTTTTGCCTTTTTTTATCTCTTGCTGATTGAGTCTGCAGAGTCACATCACTCTTTTACTTGTCTGCTGCTCTTTCAGCCATTCTTTGTTCATGAGATTCAAGCATCCCTTGAAGCTCTTCTTTAGTCACCTTAGAGAATCTTTCGACTCTTCTATGGCTACTACCATGTGTTCGAACTTTGGAGCCAACAATCTCAAAATATTTGAGACAATTCGTTTTGTCGCCAACGCTTCTCCATATACTTTGATTTGATTCACAAGTTTCATAACTCTTGTGAAGAAATCTGTTATACTTTCATTGTCTTCCATATGAAGCAATTCGTAAGCGCTTTTGTGAGTTTGTAACCTCACCTCTTTCACCTTCTATATGCCTTCCCATGCTTCTTTCGCAGATTCAACGTCACTAACCTTTTCAAAGTTATCTGGATAAACACATTGATGAATTATAAAGAGAGTTTTATAATCTTTCTTCTTCAATTCTTTTTGTGCAGCCTGTCACACCCTAAATTTTGACCGAGCATTTTTCAAATTTTACACTTATTTGGCGCATTTTCATTACAATATCGATAGTCAGTCATCGTCGTCACATTTTCTATTCATTTATCATTTCATTGTCATTTTCATTCGTTCTAGATTTTGAGAATCTGTTTTGAGTGTTCATACGTCTTTAAAGTTTTTTTTTAATATTTAATTACCTAATCATCTTAGATTTTTTAGAGTTGGTTTCGGTTTAATTTTAATCTTAGAACATTTAGCTTAACTTTTAACTTAGTTTAATTTTAGTTTTAATATATTTTAATTTAGATCAAATTTTCAATGTAGTTCAATTTAATTTAGTTTATTTCTAGTGTGTAGTTTGTATTTAAATTTAATTTTACATCCTTTTGAGTTTTATCTAGTTTAATTTTAATTTATTATTTGCTTATTTATTAAATTAATATTTATTTAATTTATATTTAGCTTATTTTGTTTAATTCTTTTTTAATTAGTTCAATTCTATTTAATCTTAGTTTTAATTATTTTATTTTAATTAAATTCATTTGATTAGATTAATGGTCTTATTTAGATTTTAATAGTTTACTTTTTAGTTTAAGTTTTATATTTGTATTTTGTTTGGTCCCCACTCACTGCTTGCTACTACATTGCTACACCATAAACATTAACCACGCCAAACTTACAGCCTGCCATCTACTACACCATAAACATCAAATATTGCACCTTACACTAACTGCAACATAGCATGCACAGCCTGCAAATAAACATATTAAAAAAAACATCTCTTACAAAAACCTGCAAGCAAAAGGGTGAAAAAATTTATGAACCTATACAGCAACACTCTGCACAATTTTTTGAAAAGGACTCATCACAATAACAGACAAAATTGAAATTTAAAAAAAAAGATGGTGATATGTAAAAAGGAGATTCGCATAACACATAAGAAAAATGGAATCAAAAAATCACAAAGTAGGCCTTCACCTTCTTCTCCTTAACGAAAACCTTATAAAACTCTTCAAACACCAACGAAAAATAAAAAACAAAACAAACAGAAAACACAGAGTATCGCCGAATCACCACCTCATAAACTCAGAATCAGAAAACGTAGTAAACGAGAGTTAAACAACCAAACACCATTTCTGAAACACTGAAACATAAACCTTCCCGATCTGAAATGAAATACCATTCACAAACCATTGCATCGAACCAAAACAACCGAGAACCACCACAAGACCTTGAAATCGTGAGTGAGCGAACCAAACCGCACCAAAACGCGATCTACGCGAGAGAGACGAGACGAGTTCAGAACGAAACCGCGAGAAACAACCCACCGTAAATCCGACGCAAACGCCACCGCTCAAACCCGCCAAACCACCGATCTGATAATCGAAAGCCGCCGCCGAGAGAGATTGAGTCACGAGGATATGATTGGGTTTCCAAAACAAAACCTGTCTGTTTTCAACGCCACCCTACTTTCTTTTTATTTATTTTATTTATTTTGTTTTTATGTTATATATTTAGTTATGATATTATTGGACCGGGCTTAGTCCAACATATTTTACTACTGGCACCTTCAATTCCAGCGCATACACCCTTTGTTTCATTATTTTACATTTTCTATTTACGTTGACTCAAAGGCTTAGGCCCAACTATGTTTAGCACTCCCAGGTTGATGTTCCACCCCCTGTCTTTTTTTATTCATTATTTCCATTTTAATCAGTATCGCTTTTTAAAAAAAAATTTGATTTACTTTAATATGTTTATTTTATTATATTTTTACAAAAGTTTATAAAAACATTTTAATAGGGGACGATGATATAACAAATCGGTAAAACTTGATTAATATGAGGAAAAAGTAGTTAGATTTATTTTTATTTATCATTTATTCTCTATTTTGTCAAATTAATTTAGTTTATTTTTATTATATCAGTTATATTATTTTTATGGTCGATGAACATCCAAATAATCTTGAGATTCGTCGCAAGCCGACTTGAAATCTCGATTAAATAATGAGACCATTTTATTTTATTTCACTTTATTTTATTTAATTTATTTTATTTTTCACATTTCAACATAAATGCTCGACTCCTCATAGAACGGTTCTAAAATTGAATTGGTTCTAAGGTAGATAATGAGCCACATTTCGACGCATCCGAAAAGGTTCAACGCCTCCGAATAGTTAGGACACTGCACACACGCTTTCTCTTGGGCAAATTACAATGAGACCCTTTATTTCATCGCAATCCCTTGTAATTATTTTGTACCCCTCTCCCGATTACATTGTACGCAATTCATTTATTTCTCCGTATTTATTGCTTTCATTTCACTCGCAAACCCTCAGTCCAACACTGAGCGGTTTCACTCGCACACTTGCACATTCCATACGGTTAGGGTTTCGTATTACTAGGAGAACCCCTAGGGACTAGGATTCGAATCCACGCAATCAATCAATCAAACAACCAACCTCCATCTGCATTTTACCCGTAAGTCGAGTGCTTCGTGCCTCGCCATTTAACTCTTCTAACTTAATAATCATTCAAACTTTCAATTAATTAACGAGGAACTGAACTCAGGAATCTAGCATTCCTCGGGTTCTTTAATGAACCACTCTTGAGGCTAGCCTTTGAGTTGTGTTTCATTTACTCCTTCATTTCTAAAATTATAAACCCTAAATCATCAAAAACAAACGCAAATACTTAATTCACATATCAAATAACGGAGGAACTGAACTCTGGAGTCTAGCGCTCCATATAGTTCTTGAATAAATCATTCTTGAGGCTAGCCTTCGAGTTGTGGTTTATTCGCCCTTCCGTTCCTAAAATACCTAAAATCTATCAAACAAAAATACGAAGAAACTGAACTCTGGAGTCTAGCATTCCACATAGTTCTTGAATGGATCATTCCTGAGGCCAGCTCCACGAGACGTGATCCATTAACTCTTTCATATTCAAAATACTTAAGACATTCAAACCTTCTCGAAAAAAGATGAGACGTGATTCATCTCCATAGAAAAGACATTTCTCATTTTCCCACACACAAATCAATTTTCTCAAACAATTTCTATCAAGGAAGAATGTGGCAATCACTTGTTGATCATATATCCAAGTTCGAAGCTTCTTCCCTTTCTATTTTCTCTCTTAAATGTTTGTGGTGGAATAGGTGAGATATCTCCCTTAAAGATGACGACTTATCTCTTTCTTCCAAATTCAATTTAAAACATCCCCGCAAATACAAATCATTTTCATATTAATTAAACGGAGGAACTGAATTCTGGAGTCTAGCATTCCACATAGTTCTTGAATGGATCATTCCTGAGGCCATCCCCACGGGACGTGATTCATTCGCCCTCTCGTATTTCAAGACATTTAATTACATATCAAATAATGAAAGAGCCGAATTCTGGAGTCTAGCATTCCACGGGTTCTTGGATGAATCATTCATGAGGCTAGCCTTCGGGTTGTGATTCATTCGCCCTTTCATTCTTAAAATACTAAATAAGGTCAAACTCTTTATCTAAATGAACATTGTTTAAGCTCTTTCTATCTCGCAGACAAGCTAGCGCTTCAGCCTCCTATTGCGAGTAAGTAAGCCAATGTTTAGCAGTTAGAAAGCGTTTTTAACAATTGTTCATTAAAAAACACCAACAAACTATAGTAGCACGAACTATGAAGCCCTGACTTTCCCATTGCACAAGGGAATACCTAGGCACTGGGATTTTAATCCTTCGCGAGCACAATAATAAAAAAATTAACTATTTCTCCGTCATAAATCACCCTAATAAAAAACTTCTCATTTCCCCATAACAGTAATAATAATTTAAAATTTCCATTTCTATTAGAACGAACATTGTAGAAAACCATTTAGAAGACAAAGACATAAATCAACATTTATCGCATAGTTAGACTAAGAGGTTCCCGTTGAGTACAACGGACGTGAGGGGTGTTAATACCTTCCCCTTGCATAACTGACTCCCGAACTTAGAATTTGGTTTCGTTGACCATTTTTTATCCTTATTTAGGTTGTATCTATATCTCCCTTTTCTTTAGTTAGAATAAATAGAATTACGTGGCGACTCTGTTGTTTTTTCCGCATCCATCGCGAGGATCGTATTTTTCGAGGTACGACACAACCTTTTCTTGATTCGTTGCATTTTTCGCAAGCATTGTTACTCCTTCCTTCACAAGATCCCAAAGATCTTGATAATAGAAAACAACTTTAATTTGCTTGCACCAACTCTCATAATTATCTTTCTTAAGAATTGAAAGGTTTGCCAGAAAATACATGTTTGGATGATTCATCGCCATCACGATTCTTGCCCTTGAATCGCTTAAACCAGGCTCCAATACCAGATGTTGGAAATCCCCCAAAACCTATGGAGAATTTCAACCAATCTTGATGAACAAGATTGTTGCACAACAGAAATTAAAAGAAAAATTGAGAAGAGAAAGATTAGGGTTTAAGGATGAAGAAGATGAATATTCTGCAGAGACCTCTTGCCCACAAACTGTGGAAAAACTTTTATTTCACTTTGCAACTGCAAATATGTGAATACAATGTTTTTAGAATGATTACAAAATAAGGTTTATTCCCTATTTATAGATTTAGGTTAGCTTTCTCCCCAAGCTAAAATCCCAAAACTATAAAAGCCTAAAATACATATTTTAGAACTAAATCAAATTTATCTATTTTAGATTTAAATCAAATCTAAATCAAATATGACACAAGGAATTACACTTTCAACAATATAGTGGTTTTGTTGTTTGTCTTATTGCTTCCGTTTTCATTTACTTTCGTTTATTGAGTCTCCTTCATAGTTGCACATCCTCTTTGAATCAAGTTTTTGAAACGATTCGTTTTTAGCATGCATAAACCAATAGTTATGTTTAAACCTGGTCATGATACTTTTAGTCAAATGCATGTAAGAAGAATCATGTGTATTATTGATTCAAGTTAGGTGGAAAGAAAAATCTCAAAGTATTTTGAAAACCATACAAAATTGATATTTTGTGTACTTTATTTGAATCAATTACATATCCTTACTCGAATCAAATTAAATAAAGGCAAATCCAAAAAATTTCAAACTCTCTTGCTCAAATCAGTTTTTTTTAACTTGATTCGAATCAGGAAGCTTCATGATTTTAATCACATGTTGCACTTGATTCAAATCCGACTTTACACTTGATTCGAATTAGACAAGTTTTTCTTCATTCCTTATTTGGCTATGTTTGAATTGTTTCAAATCAGAATTTAGACTTGATTCAAATCATGGGGTTTCTGATTCGAATCAACTAAAAATGGGTCAAAATCAGTTTTTCTTCTTACTCCATTTCACTTGCTTAGTTTACTTAAGTCATTAAATGCTCTTGATTCAAATCAAACTAACGTTTTCCATTCATTTGTGTGCTTAATCTCAAGCACATATAATATCAATTTGTCATCATTTTTCAAAGTGAGAATCTCATAATCAACATTGTGAATTTCTATGAAACCAACACCCTTTATTTTTTAAAATTCAAAACTCTTGCCACAAAATTCTTACATCTTCAACCTCGAGTTTAATTTTAGATCTTAATCATGAGGGATTTGTAATTGATTGAGGAAGACGTCGTTTTGAAACTAATTGTTCTTAAAGAATTAGTTGAGATTTTTAGGTAGTTTGTAAGATTGAGGTTATTGTCATTGTTACTGAAAAATTACAATGAAAAGAAGGAGATTCTTCTCTCTAGGTTGTCTTGTTAGTGACTGTGTGGAAGGCTATAGACAAGGCAAAGTTCTTCTCAAATATTCAGATAATTCATTGCTCAAGGAATTCATAGGATCAAGGGATGATTTTTACAAACGAATGCTTGAAGCAGATTGGTGATATTGGAAGATTCAAGAAGCACCAACCAAGTAAAGATTACCCAGAAGAGTTTGGCATTATGTTGGATAGAAGTCAAGATCCAGATAGGAGATTTATTTTTCTCAACATTATTATGGATTAGTGATTATTTCTTTCAATATTAGTCAAAATAAAAAGGAACGATGCAGGTTCCAATAGGAAACCATCGAAGAGTGCACGTAGGCAAAGCGAGACGAACATCGAAGCACTATATATAAATCATGATGTATTCTCTAACCCTTACTCTTGCATTTAATTTTCATAGGATATTCCATGCTTAGGTATTTCAATTCTTGTGTAGTTTATCGTTTATTCAATTAGTTGTAATTTATTACGTAAGGTTAAATTTTGTTAGAATTGGTGTCCAATTGAGTTGAATTGGTGATTAAATGATGAAAACTAATTGAGGTTAGAATTCCTTGATATTGAATCTTTTTTATAAATACATCTCGTAAAATATACAACCGAATCAATCAAATACCTTTGTGTATCATCATAAAACCATCAATTGGTATTTGTATATTGATTAAGCATTAACGTGATCAAGTTTCAATAAAAGTATAATCTTCACATTTTTGTTTCAAACCTATCGCGCACACTTTTGAAAAAACTCTGATATTCTATTTTTTGGAAAATTGATTGAATTTTTTAATAAGGGTCTATTCACCCCCTCTAGAATGTTTTTCTACTTGCATATTCTCGCCTAACATTCTGCATATGCTGCTTCTCATGCTTTTGCATTTTAAATATAAGTATGTTCTCCAAAGGTCAGTGACGGGAGCCAATGGACAATCTGGTTTCAAACTTACCTGAACCCAATTATTGTTGTTGACAAAACTAACAACAATGATTTTATGCTTACTCGTATACATAGGTGAAGTTGCGACATGGGGGAATATGATGATAAATTTCTTGGATAAGGAGATAAATATGACATTGTATCTACAAGAAATTGTGCAACCCATATCAGGAATTGTCATCCATTTATCCATACCTTGCACATCCAAGGTAGCTACTTGCAACACACTCCTAGCTGTAGAGAAAATGTCATAGAACAAATTGGAATAAAATTGAGGGTTTTGATGAACTTGAGTTTCTAATTACGTCCAAACCAAAGACAATGACTCTTCGCCCCATCCACGTAAAGCTAAAATATCACGGAAACCATAATTTTCATATTTACCAACATTAATAATGTCATCAATGTATGCATGTAGGAAATCGGGAAACTGAGAGAAGTAAACATCTCTCAAAGATTTTGTAGACGATTGACTTCCAATTAACATACTTGATAGTTGACTTGTAGTTGATTTTGTATGCATGATATCTTCATAGTCTGACTCCCATGTGAGTCCTCGGCATACTCCCACTATGAAGGATCACGATGCATATCACTCTCTTGACCCTTTCTACTATTCTTAACTCCATTCTTTGGCTTGTACTTCACCAGCGGTGGACACATAGAAGTTATGGATGGATGTGTTAGTTCTCAAAACTTTTTCTCCAATGCCCTATGTCCTAGAATATCCAAATTACTGAAATATGTATTCAACTTTTCACACCCTGCTAATAAATTTAACTGTGTACACTATCTTTATTAGCGATCTCATGCTTTTCAATGAGTAATTTCTTTCAAAATGCATGAATTAATTCTAAAGGAACGAGATGACCTTGTATTTGGAAACCGGTGAGTTCACGCATTCACGGTAACCCATGTGTTGTTATAATAAAGCAACCACATGAATCTTGGTTGGGATCAACAAATTTTACCCTTTATAGCTCTTTTCCAATGTGTTGTATACACTTTCTTGACACAAAACTGCGCAATCTGGCCTAGAATGGAATGTTATACTGATGCTCAATGTTGACGGTACTTTTTTGAAATGACACTTTGATTAACATAGCTGCAACTTCAACATGGTGTTCACAACATCCTAACTTTGGCATAAATCTCTATGGCTCGTAGTCAACATATTTTTTAGTCTTTAATGAGAAGGCTCCACCCTAAAAACCATAAATAAAAATATAAGTTAAATTATATTTATTAATGTAATAACATTAAACTCACATACATGTACCTATTTTATTGTTGTGTTCCCTAAATGAGTGACTCAATTAGTCCAAGCACCAACAAACCTTTCTTATAAGGTGACAACCATGTTTCACTCATATACTTAACAAATAAATGAATATCAACTCAGACAACCTCAAAGTGCTTCAAGTGTTCCATAAACTCAGTCTCTTTATTTGAATACATGATGTTGTTCCATAGATCCATGATATATTCTTGTATTTTTAATTTAATATACTTCTTACACTTCATACTAATATTTTTTAAAATATAGAACGAACACAACAGACGAGTTGAATTTGGAAACACAACTTCCATGGCATTCATCAGCGTAAGTTCTCGGTCCTTCACCACAACCTTTGGTGGAAAATTCTCGGAAGAGAACAACACTTTGGACTTCTCCAATGCCCATTTGATGTTTTCCTCCCTTTCATGTTCCAAATAGGCAAAGCCAACCGAAAACGGAAACTTCACTGATGTAACACCAACAATCTCAAGTAGTGATAGTCGGTACATGTAGGATCATGATGCACAACCACAAATAAACCAAAATCTGCATTTTTAAAGTAGTAGTAGTCATTGCCTATTTGTTTTGTATGTGCAATTAAAAATCAACACCAAATGAAATATATTCAGGATTGAATTAGGATGCGTCCAAAAGATATTAGCAACAACATTTGAGTTACATTATTTCTAGTACAACACATGTATTTCTCTCCGTGAATAAGGCTCAACAACATTTTTATTTTCAATAATGGACTTCTCTTGCTCGTATTATATGCAGCTCTAGCCTTAAACACTTGGGTGACACTCGTGAGGTTTTTTATCTTTGTTTTTCAAAGCAGCAACTATATACCTTGAAATCATATTGTACTTCGTCATGTCATTCACAAATTGTCTTTCATGATTTGTCAGTCGGCCCAATATGTCATGGCCATATAAATCCTTAGACAGTTGATGATTGTGCAACCCGCACCTAACCATCACCTTCCAACCGCTACCACATGGCACAAATCTCAACCTAAAAGGATATTTGACTTTCATACTGTATATGCCTTCTGAGAAATTATTACTTTCGTATGTATTCTTCCTTTTGTAGTTTCCTCCTTTTTCATAACTCATAATAAATTTATCTCTCCTCCCTCGCATCCCATTCTATGGTATCATAACGAATAGTGGCAACAATAATATCATGATGTTTATCAATGGACTGTACCCATGTTAATACTTCAGATCCAGAGGGAAATATTTGTCATTTACAACATATAAAAGTAAACTATCAATATCATAGAGATGGAAAACCTTTAAATTTTGAATTGTTTAAAAAGAAAACATACAACATTAGTGGTGGAAAACTTCGTATATTCTATATAGGAATTTGTAGATGAACCTTTCGATTCTAGACCACATAAGGAAAACATTATTATGTACTGTCGAAGTTTTTTTGAATATAGACAAAAATTCCGGTATACCAAAATTTTGGAAATTTTAGATGTTTATCGGATTTTTCAAAATTCTCTACATTTTTTTTTTTGTTTTTTCAGCCAATTAACAGAAAATTTCCAATATTTTTTTATTGACAATTTCAAAAATTCCAATAAAATTGCATATTTTTCCAATAATATATCGGATTTTCTTATATTTCTAAATAAATACAAATATTTCACAAATTTCTAATATAAATGCAAATATTTCACAAAATACAAATAAAATAAAATAAATCATACCGGAATTTTTATCTTTAACTACATAAAATTTTGAAAATTAAAGCTTAGAAAAAGTAAAAGTTATCTACCAATTGTAATATTTATCAGTAAATAATTCAAGGGATATTTTTACAATATACAAATGTGTGGGGTGCATGGGGTTGGCAGGGTTAAATTCTCCACAGGTCAATATCATATTCATTATTCATTCCAACCTTACCTCTAACATTAATAGTTCAAAAATTCTAAGTAATTTTTACTTGAAAAAAAATAAAAAATATATTCAACTATGTCAAACACCGCTCAAATTAATTAATGTCTAGTATGTATAATTCAAACAATATAAATATTCCATGCCAAATCTCAATTTGGACACCAAAGAAAACAAAAAATTACTACACTTTAAACCTATATACTAATCTGTGGTAATCAAATCAATGGAACATGTTTCATTGTTTTTGCCTAGGAGAGTGCAACATTCTCAAACTCATACCTCTCAAAACAAGACTACTATCAAAATGGGGAACATCAAGGCACATAATTCACCCACACAATCATGGCATATAGTGTATACTATATGGTAAAAAAGAATTTGAAACACAGCTTTGAGGGGAGTGTCTGAAATTATTCAGTATTTCAATTTCAGCATGCACATCCACCACCCTTCTGCTCATTCTCTTGAACAGCCTCCGGAATCCCTTGAAAATATCTGCAACAATTCAAATTGAAACAATGCTTTCAGGACTCAGAAAAGCACCGATCTGCACACAACTCAATCATAATTTAAAAGGTCGCATGTGCCAAGATCTTCACTACTGATGTTTGTAATAGAAGTTTTCCTTACAATTCCTTTCAAGTAATATGCAGATAGCTTTCAAATAGAATTTTTTGAAGATGATTGGATTTCTCCATAGTAGCTTTTGTTGGAAAGAAAATGGGTTAAATCCCTCAAAAAAAGCAATATCATTGAAAGAACAAATGTTTTTCAGTGCATATTTCAAGCCTTCTCATTTGGCATTTGCCAACTTCTCACCTTTGCCTATGCATTTTTATTTTTTAAACCAATAACTCTCAACGTTTTCATAGACTTCACTAAATCATAGACAAAAAATAGAAGTTAAAAGAACGCAGATTTTGTGTAAATCCACTGTCATTCCACTATTTACCAACTCCAGACTAAGCATCGGTTGTCTTCAAAATGTCATTTCCATGCAAATCCACTGCTTCAAAAAGTTCGGTGATGAATATACTCATGGAATAACATTATAAAGTCAATAGAAGTTCACCTTATAGTTTAAGATGCAACTACAAGTAACTCTTTTAAGTAATACAGGCCTATTTGGATTGAGCAAAAGAAAATGGGAAAAAGTGACAAAAGCAAGTTCCCACAGTATGCATTGAAGACAGTGATTATGATAACTTTGAGGCACTTCACCTATTTCATGGGAATGACAGTTAGAAGACAAACCATCTTAATCAAAATACCTTACATAAGGATTTTTGAAAGACCGTCTTATTTTGGGAGGGGGGGAAATATTATACATTATATAAAAAAACCGAAGCAGGTACCATGCACTGCAATGCAGAAAAGTCAATCATCTTCTATTTTCTAACACTTCATCAACAGTTAAACAGAAAGTGCCAGTAGATGTGCATGCGCCTATAACATGCTACTCGCTTACACTCTGCATAGAACTAAGCCTTATAATCAATGGATGCCTTAGGCAGCCGATCCCACAACCTTGTGATCTTATTAACATAGGTTAATCACAAATCTGCTAAGGGAAGAGAAAAGGCTGAACAGTTGGCTCATGGGCATATGGTTTTGACGGGTTAGAAACTATATCAGCAAGGATACAAAGCTGAGGTGAAAAGCCAGTTATTGGGAAGTGGAGACCACGTGGCCGGGATATTTTGTAGGGGTAGTGACAAGAGAGAAGTTTTTTTCTTTCTTTTCCTTTTGAGTGTTTTTAGCTTGTAATCTGAACGGGGATCTTCACTTAAGAGCATTGTTTTGGTTATATTTGTTTTCCTTGGTATTTTCCATAGAATACACGCTTATCTTCATATTTCTTTTGAGTATAAAATAGGGTGGTACAAATATTTAAACAAATTAAAGGTTCATACCAGTAGATTCATAATCATAGTATTATTTCTTCATCTAACTTAAATTCATAATCATAGTACTATTTCTTTGCCTAACTTGATGTATATAATACCACAACTAAAATTCATATCACATCATAATGTATACGTGCATGAAAACTTACATGTCTTGTTCATGCTCATTGGCCAGGGCAGTCTTTGCAATACACAGGAATGCGGCATCAACATTGTAATCTTCTTTCGCAGATGTCTCAAAGTATGGAATATTCGCTTTTGAAGCACACCAGTCCTTTGCTTTCTTCTCAGAAACCTGCATAAACGATAATGATGTGAATGACATCATATAATTAAACATCTATGATCAAATATGAAAACTCAAAAGTGTGATAGCATCTGCTTACCACTCTACTATTCCCACCATCAATATCAATCTTGTTTCCAAGCAAGATAAATGGAAATGTCCTTGAATCAGAAGGGTTTGCCTGTCACGATGAAAACATAAATTTTAATCCAAAAGCTTATTATATAGGAATGTTTAAAACTGGTATATTTTATATAAAAGTGAGACAAATTCAATCCGGTGGTGATAGGTTAGTCAATATATGGATTCATTATATCATTTATATGTATAAGTGCAGATGCTAGAACATAATCTAATCAGTAAGAGATAGAGCATTAGCACACGGTCAAAAAAAGATTAATGAAAGAACATAAGTCAAATATAACAATAGAAATTGGTATTTTTATTAGAAAAAATAGGGATAAACCCCAATTTAGAAGATAGAACACCGCAGAAAATTGAGGGTCTACACCTGCCAATGCTCAAATAGCCCAAGACTTTATCGGTTGATTAGATACCCTCCTTAGGATCCTACTTATTTACATGTCAGAGTAACATGTCTTGTTTCTCAAACTATCACATCCCTCTCAAGTCTCAAATAAAAATTGACCTATTTAGCACTTAACAAACTAGCAAAATATAATTCCATTGACTAACATAGATATATCGTAAAACAATACTAAAAAATATGTATTTTTTTATTCGTTTTTCGATTCCAAGATTCTGACTATTTGTAAGTTAGAGTACAAGCTACAATGATTTTAATGTCTACTGCTTAATGAGCAAACTAAACTTTGGATGATTACCTTTTCTATAGAATATCAAGAAAAAACTACAAGCAGGACCAAAAATACAAACTATCACTCATATCAAACCACAAAACTCAACAAAAGTAGTGTTTTTAAAATTAAAAAAAAAAAAGAGAGACAATAGTAACCTGTTTGAGAAACTCCTCGTGCCAATTGTCAAGGGAATCAAACGACCTCATAACATTCACGTCATACGCAAGAACACAGCAATCAGCTCCTCTATAAAACGCAACTCCAAGACTCTGGAATCTCTCTTGTCCAGCAGTGTCCCATATCTACAATCAAACCACACATACAAACTCACTCAAATAAAAAAAATTAAACAGACAAAACAAAAGCATACAAAAACACCATTGAAACAAGAAACTCACTTGTAGAGTGACGAGTCTGTCGTCAATTTGGAGTTCTTTAGTGACAAAATCAGCACCAATTGTAGCCTTATATTGCTGACTAAACTTGTTGTGCACATATCTAAGTTGGTTAATGATCCTCAAAGACTATAAATCCCAGTAAGAAAATAATAATAATTATTATAATATCATTAAATTGACCTCAAAAACACAACTTTAACCGAGTCAAACCCAAAAAAAAAGTCATAACTTTCTTCATTAAGTTACAGTAATAAAAACAGTAAAAATCGATTATGTAAGATCCAAACTAATTACCACCTAATCATTAATTAATAACAAATAGTAACTTAAACAAAAATTAACAAACAAAAATCGGTGTTTAGGCGAGTTCATTCATTGATAAAAAGCTATAAAACCGATGAACGATTAAGCATAAAATCACGAAACCGGCGAATGAGGATACTGATTCATCAACGAGGTTTTTCCAACCCTGGCAATGAGAATGAAGGAAAAGGCATGAACTCAAATTGTTACAATTTCAAAGGATGAAAACGCGGTTTTGAAGCGAAAAGAGGGACAAACGAACGTACCCACTATCGCCGAGAACAATGACCTTGAGCAAGGTTCTTCTGCGCAATGACATAGCTGGTTACCGTGGGGGTGCGTGGAATCGATGAATTGTTTATGCGTTGTTCTGCTTTTGGGGTTGATGATGAATTGTGTATTGGGTGTGTGTCAACTTCGAGCTCAAAAGGGGAAAAGGATCGCCATTATTCCATCGCTTTCGTAAGCAAAGTTAATAATTGTTTCTTAAAGTGACTATTTATAGAATGATGATAATAAAAAAGAAGTAGTTTGATTTTGATAGGAGAAAAAAAAAAGTAGAAGTAGTAGCTTTTATTTTAGGGTTATTGTATATGGTGAAAGGTGTCTTTATAAAAAATTACGTAGGATTAAATTTTATAAAAAATAAATTAATACCATTTTAACTAAGATTCATTTAGAAAATAAAATAATTTAAGTACTCAAAGCCCATTATCATTCAGCCCAAGACTAGTATACACTTAGGAACTTTGGCAAGAAAAGCTATATAAATACTAAATTGTTTTATCCAAAAACGATGTGGGACTTATTCCATTTTTTAGCAGCTAACTAATTCACGCTAAGATGGCATTTCATCATCATATCTTCTTAGCAGGGACACTACCTTTTTCCATTGAGCCTGCCATCTTCACCATTGAAAGATACTTCCAAAGGGTGAGTTGATTTTTAGTGAACCTCCTTCAGAATGCGACTGTTCCAAACCATTGAACCATCTCTTTCTCTATGTCCACCCTTTAATGCCCTTAGCTACATAAACCAAAATGAAACCATACAAATATGAGACTTGAGAACAATTTTAAGTTTGAAACAAAACAAAGAATGGTTTGAAAAACAGGACAAATTATGTTCAGAACCAAAAACATATGTTGCACCATCTTCTTTTTCTTATATACAAGCCATTAATGGTGGTAGTAGCTAGAACAATGGATTTCAGAATGTGCTCATGAATGTGGTTCTTCTTTTTCTTATATACAAGCCATTAATGGTGGTAGCAGCTAGAATAATGGATTTCGGAATGTGGTTCTACTTCAAGAATTAGTTGAAACGTTTTCTATTGTTAATGTTCCAGAAGATGTTCACAACTAATACTTAATTTTACATGCTAGATCATATGATTAAGGATTATAATTACTTAAGAGTGTGGAACAAGCAGGTATGTTGAAGAGGAGTTTGAACAAGCAGCATGTTTTTGGGGTCAACTCATGCAAAGGCCCACATGTTTTTGTTAGATTTTCATTTAGTGTTTATATATATCCTATTCTAACCAAACTAATTTGTGAATTGTATATTGGATTCAAGCTTTAATGAAATGTCACAAGCAACACTTATGTTCTCAACTTTAAATAATTAATATTTAAAAAATTAAATTAAAGTTATTAGTTATTAGTTTTAATATGTAAAATAATATTTAGTAAATAAATTTATTAATGAAAAAAAATATTCTACTAATTATTTAAATTTTTAAAAAAAGTATACTAAAATTAAATATTATAGAATAAAATATTCATTAAATATGACTATGATGTGGGTGTATAACTCATGAGTCAGATCATAAATAACACTTCCAAATAGAGGAGGATCATGAAAATCCCTAAAAATGTAAATTTTATGGACCAAAAAACTGACTTTAAAAATAAATGGACTAAATTTTAAAAAACTTTAAAATAGGGGAATTAAAAGTGCATTTAAGTCAATTATATATTATTATAGTTATTGGTCCATATAATTACTTCTCTTTTCCATCTCATAAAAATGTCTTATTGACTAATGTAGGGTTCTTAAAAAAAATGATTAGATTTGTTAATTTTAATGATAAAATTAATACTTTCTCTATTCCAAATTATAAGACGTTTTCGATATTTCACACAAATAAAAGAAAATGCAATAATTGTTGTATAGAAAAGTGAAATGATCTATAACATTACTAAAATATTATTCATTAATTATATTGGAAAGCGAAATTAAAAAAAAAATAGAAAGAAGAATGAGTAATAAAGGATATAGAGTATAATTTAAGGCAAATTTTGGTTTGCAAAGTGACTTATAATTTAGGATAGTTGTAGTATCATTTATTAGAATATTCTTATTAATTGTAGTTAATAGAATAGTCAAATAAAATGAAAATAAAGTGAAAGTTAATAAATAGAGGTATAGTGGTGAAAAATAATAATAAATACTACATTGGACTGGTGACTAGACAATTATTTTGAGAGGAAAAAAATGCAAATGAGACACTTTTATGAGACGGAGGAATATAAATTTTTAATAGAATAAATAAATATTTATTATATAATGCTTATATTAAATAATTTGATATTAATTATTATATATAATATATTATCTATTAGTGAAGTTTTGGTAATTATTTAGTATAATTTTGTTATTTTATATAACTTTTAGGTAAAATATCTGAATTAGTCCTTTAACTCTACATCGGGGTCCAATTTGGTCTTTTATCTTTAAAAAGTGTCAAAGTAGTTCTTTAATTGTTCAAAAAGGTCCACGTTAGTACATTCCGTCCATTTTTTACTAACAATTGTTTGACAATCTATCAACCACCACACCACTTCACACTTATTTGTATATAAAATTGTGTCTTTCTCCACTCAAACCAAAGAGAATCATCATCAACATAAATTTGTCCATAATTATTTCACACCTTATAACCATATTCATCAACGGAACAGTTTCAAAATTATTTCACACCTTGTAACCATCTTCATCAAAACAACCACATAAACACCTTAAATAAAACAATAAACAAGAGTTTTCTAAAGCAAAAAATTGAAGGTTTGGTCTAAAGCATAAAAATTGAACAGTTTTCTAAAGCATAAACACCTCAAAAAATCGAAGTAAAAAATCGAACAGTTTTCTAAAGCATAAACACCTCAAACAAAAACAAATGAAAAACACAAAGAGTTATGAAATTAATCATCTTTATTATTACCTTATCATCAACAACAAGCATGTGAAAATCATCAACTGCAAGCACGTGAAAATCACCAACAACTGAAATTCGAAAATGTAATTCGAAAACTGTTTCGAAACTGAAATTCGAAATTAAAATCCCAAAATGGTGTTAGGGTTAATTTTGGGGTTTCGATTCATTACTACACAAACATAATGGAGTATCGAACATTACCGGTTATGAAATCCCAAACTCTGTTAAACTCAATCTAACATTACTGGTTATGTCACAAACATAAACATAATGGAGTTTCTGATCATTACCGTGTTGTTGTTGTTGATTCGGGTTTGGTTCGAAATCGAGTTGTGTTGGTGGTCGAGAAGGAATCGAGTTGTGTTGAGTTTAGTTTTTAGGGTTTCATAGTTCTTCACAAATTGATGAAATAGTTGTTGGCTAAATATGAAAATACGAAATGGTTCAGTGATACTCAATTTGACTTTGCAATTAGGATGAATAATTGGGGTTCGAATCTTGGCTAAATATGAAAATTTGGATTTTTCTTGGATTTTTTTATGAATTTGTGCGATACACATTCACGTCATAGGTCACGCATGATTCCACATGGGCGCTAAATTCCACATCAGATACATGTGTGTGCCACTTGTACTCTACCGTTAACTTTGACTAACGGTGTTAACGATTCCACATGGGCGCTAAATTCCACATCAGATACACGTGTGCGCCACTTGTACTCTACAGTTGACTTTGACTAACGGTGTTGACGGTAAGGACTAATGTTGTACCTTTTAAAAACTTAAGGGTTCAACTTGGTACTTTTTAGAATTAAGGGACCAAATTGGACCCCGAGGTAGACTTAAGGGACCAATTTGGGTATTTTGTCTAACTTTTATTGTGGAATTATTGTAAGTATTAGTTATAAGTTGTATTCTTAAATGACAAATCTATAATTATAATATGTTGTTTTGTTTTATTATAAATATTATTTTATATTATGAATAATAAAATAATAATAGTGTGTGCGTGCGCGTATGTGTGTGTGTATGTGTGTGAACGTGTGTGTGTGTATGCACGTGTGTGTGTGTTATGTCCAGAAACCATAAATGATAAGTTCTAACGGAGGTGACGATGGATTGTAGCTGTAACACCTTTTTTACCCACACAACATAAATACACAAAACTACTCAACAAAAATCAGAGTTCAACATGAAAGGGCATCACATTTCAATAATACATAACTAATAACTCATCTTTGTGTCTTGTCCCGTAACATGGGTTGCAACATACATCATAATTAAAAACAAAACATCAATTCAAGGCAGCAGATCATCATTCATTAACTAATCAACATGATAAAAAGGATTCGAGTTCTAATCTAAAACATCATCATCAGGAAATAAAATAGACAAAAACAACAAAAACATCCATGTGTTACCAGTGTTACACGACACAGAGCAGGACACCACCTAGACTTTATAACGACAAAAGGATGCACTCCAAGCTATCTCCAAACACCGAGTTATTCTTGAGTATCTGCAGGATGGCATAATAGACCATCACAAAGGCAGGCAAGTTGAGTAAATTCACATTCAATATAAATATTATAAAGACGGAATTATAAGACAACTTGCAACAATACTTCAATTACATCAAGCCTCACCTATATACAACAAAAATCAAACACATCATCATATAATGAAATCATGTTATGTCACCAAGAATGAAATGCAACCTTCATACTATGCATACGGTACTGAAACATCATCATGGATGGACATTGGGCCATCAACCCTCCACAAGAGAGCACAATATAAACAACAACCCCCAACCCAAATTATGGGATTGAAGCCTCAATCATCATAAGTATTTCATGAATTCAACGATTCAACAACATCAACATAATCATCATAATCAACATTTGCATCAACATTCATCATTGTTCATCATTCATACATCTACTACTTCACCTACTTGTGTCATCAATACTACATTATCATCATTATATAACCTAAGCACCTGAGCATCATTCTCATCATACTTCTCACACATATAACATATTATAGCATGGTAAGAATTCACAGCAACATCATAACAACATAAGGCAACAAAACAAGTCATGTCGAGTCATTCGAGAAAAGAAAATATTTTTCAAAATGCTACAGGTCTCGCTAAGTGATCATCGAGCTCGCTAAGCGGCCTACTCTCTATTTGAGCAACTCTCAAAGTTCTACTCACTCGCTAAGCGAGCTTCCTGTCGCTAAGTGAGAATGCAAAATTCTCCCCTGCGATTTTCCACACACTCAGCTGCGACAAAACCTCTCGAAAATCATCATTTGACTGCAGAAAAACACAGAAATCAATTCTACAACCTATTAACCACATATATTCATCACCTATAACATCTAACAACATCAATTCACCAAAAATCTACCAACAATCCTCCTAACCCTAAGGTTTCCCTAAAAAAAAATCATCTTTTCTCATAAGACTATCTATACATTATAGATATTGAAAAGAATTACTCCCCATACCATAGTCGATTGATGCTTCTCCGATCACCTCTTGAGCAATTTCCAATCTTTGTCTCCTTGTTCTTTAGAGCAACCTTTCACTATTCGCCAAAAACATAAATTATGAGAAAACTGATTGTATTCCCTTTTTTCATAATCTTCTCAAATGACCAAGTTACCCCTAAGACCTCCAACTTCTCTTATTTTATTTTTAATAATAATATTTAAATAATATCCAATTATTCTAATATCACTATTTAATAAAATAACTCACAACAACTCCACAAAATACCACATGTTCATAAATAATTAAATTATAAAATTAGAGTGTTACAACTCTCCCCCTTTAGGAATTTTTGTCCTCGAAAATGTTACCTGTAATAAATAGAGTCAGATATGACTCCTTCTTCTGATCTTCACATTCCTAAGTCCAACTGTCACCTGCTGGTCCTCCCCACAATACCTTTACCAAGAAAATCTTTTTTCCTCGCAACTACTTCATTTCTCGGCCATCTATTCGCAATGGTAATGCCTCAATAGTCAGATTATCTCTTACCTGCACATCATCCATTTGAATCATATGTGATGGATCGCACACATACTTCCTTAATTGCGACATATGGAACACATCATGCAAATTTGCAAGCGATCGTGATAATGCAATCAGATATGCTACCACTCTGATCCTTTGTGAAATCTGATACGAACCAACAAATGCAGAGTGAGATTTCTAGACTTCAAAGTTCGTCTGACACCAATCACCGGAGTAACTCTCAAAAACACATGGTCTCCCTCTTGAAACTCAAGAGCTTTCCTCCTCTTATCATGATAACTCTTCTGTCAACTCTGAGAAGCCTTCATTCTTTCTTGTATCATCTTAATCTTCTCAGTCGTCTCTTGCACAATCTCAGGTTCGAGTACTGCATTCTCTCGCCTGATTCATTTCAACACGATGGAGCCCGACATCTTCTTCCATACAACATCTCATACGGTGCCATTCCAATACTAGCATGATACCTATTATTGTAGGTAAACTCAATCAACGACAAATGACTATCCCAAGATCCTCCTTGGTTCAACACACAAGCTCTCAGTAAATCCTCTAAAGATTGGATAGTCCTCTTTGTCTGACCATCTGTCTATGGATGATAAGCAGAGATCATCCTCAACTTAATACCCAAAGCATCTTATAAACTCTTCAAAAACCTCTACGTAAACCGCATATCTCAATCTGATACGATACTCGACGATATCCCATGCAACTTCACGATCTCTTTAATATATATCTCAGCTAGCTTCTACATAGAATGATTGATCTTCATCGGCAAGAAATGGACCGACTTAGTCAATCTATCCATAATCATCCAAATTGAATCATGTCCCTTAGCAGTCTTCGGCAAACCCATCACAAAATCCATGGAAATGCTATCCCACTTCCACTTTGGAAACGGTTTCTAATGTTCAATCTTCAACTTATGACAAGTTAAGCATGCATACATAAATTCCGCAACATCCTTCTTTATACCTGACCACCAAAACAATTTTTGCAGATCATGGTACATCTTCATAGAACCAAGATGGATACTCAATCTACTATGATGTCCTTCTTCTAAAATACTCTTCTTAATTTCTTGAAAATCAGGAATACACACTCTATCTCGGAATCTCATCACACCATTCTCATCAACTCAGAATTCACCTTCGTTACCTTGGTTAATCAAAGTCAATTGATCAACCAACTTCAAATCAGATTGTTGTCCTTCACAGATTCTTTCCATAATTTCACTGGTCAACTTCAACATCCCCAACTTCATACTCTCATATGTAGCCTCACACAACAAACTCATATCTCTGAATTGTTCAATCATCTCGAGTTCTTTCACCATAAACATCAACATATGCAATGTATTCCTACTCAAATCATCTGCAACAACATTTGCCTTACCAGGATGGTAATTCTAATCAAAATCAAAGTTTTTCAACAATTCCAACCACCTTCTCTGCCTCATATTCAGTTCCTTCTGATCAAAAAGATATTTCAAACTCTTGTGATCATTGGACACTTCAAATTTTGAACCTAAGAGATAATGTCTCCAGATCTTCAACACAAATACCACAACTGCCAACTCTAAGTAATGCGTAGGATAATAACTTTCATGAAATCTCAATTGTCTATAAGTATAAGAAACTACTTGACGATTCTGCTTCAAAACTCCTCCAAGTCCCATCTTCTACGCGTCACAATACACCACGTACGACTCATTCGGATCTGGCAAAATCAACATTGGAGCAGTTGTCAACTTCTTCTTCAACTCTACAAAACTCTTTTCACACGTAACATTCCACACATAAACTTGAATTTTTCGAGTCAACTGAGTCAAAGGTAGCACCAACTTCGAAAAACCTTCAATAAACTTCCTGTAATAACCTGTTAAACCCAGAAAACGTCTAATCTCAGTATCAAACTTAGGAGTCTCCCACTGTAACACTGCATCAATCTTCGAAGGATCTGCAACAATCCCACTACTATAAATTGAATGTCCAAGGAAACTCACTTCTTGCAACCAAAACTCACACTTTGACAGCTTCACATACAACTTCTTCTCTCGCAACACTTGTAGCACATTCCTCAAATGCCCTGCATGTTCCTCTTTTGTCTTGGAATAAATCAGAATATCATCAAGAAAAACTACCACAAATTTATCCAAGTACTCATGGAAAATTCTATTCATGTACTCCATGAATACATCGGGTTCATTGGATACACCAAACCGTATCACCGTGTACTCATAATGACCATACCTCGTCCTGAAAGATGTCTTTGGAATATCATCAAACTTAACACGAATATGATGGTAACCAGACCTTAAATCAATCTTGCTGAATACACAAGCTCCCACTAACTGACAAATCGTCGATTCTCAGAAGTGGATACTTGTTCTTGATAGTAACCTTGTTCAACTGCCGATAATCAACACACAACCTCATACTAACATCTTTCTTCTTAAACAACAACACATGAGCACCCCATGGAGAAACACTAGGTCGAACAAACTTCTTTTCCAACAATTCTTCCAATTACTTCTTCAAATCACTCAATTCCACAACAGATATTTGATACAGAGCCATAGACACATGACTAGTGCCAGGTAATAAATCCACTGCAAACTCAATTTCACGTTATGGAGGGAAATCACTTATGTCCTCCGGAAACACATATGGAAACTTTTGGACAACTGGTAAATCAATACTCAAAGTCTTACCTTCAACTTGAAACGATGCAAACATTGCAAACATCTGAGTTTCATCTTCTAACAATTCATCTACTTGCTTAGCCGTCAAGAACATCAATTCACCGTGATTACCAACTTCAGGAAACTCTATGGTCTTCGCATAATAATTGATATGCACAAAATTGAACTCTAGCCAGTTCATTCCAAGAATAACATCAATTTAGTGTAAAGACAAGCACGCCAGATCCATCAAGAAGTCCTTCTCAAAAATAGTCAAAGGACACTTCAAACACACATAAGTAGTAGTAACATAACCATTAATTGGCGTTTCTATTACCATACTACTAATCATACTAGACAACTTCAAACCCAACTTATTAGCACATTCAAGAGAAATAAAAGAATGTGTAGCACCAGTATCAATAATCACAATCAACTTAACACCATTAATAAAACATGTACCTAGAATCAAGTTGTCCTTCTTAGGAACTTCAGAATCACTCAAAGCGAACACTCTGCTATTGGTCTGAGCAGCAGTAGGAGTCTTCTTAGGCTTCTGACATTGGGTGTTGATATGTCCTTTTTCACTATAATTAAAACAAGTTGGACTTTCATTCGGACAATCACCAACTCGATGACCTCTCTTGCCATACTTGTAGCATCTCACCACTGGGTTATTGCACACATCTGACTTGTGACTGGATTCACCACACTTGTAGCACTTGGGAGGAATGAAACCTGCTCCCTTACTTGGCTTCTTCCCATCTGAAACCTTATGATTCCCCTTCTCAGCTGGAGTTATATAAGGCTTCCCTCTAAACTGGCCTTTCTCTTTCTTCTCACTCAGTTGCTTGTAGTGAGCAGATCAAGCTCGACTATCTTCATAATAGATTCTGCTTTTATCCACTAACTCAGTATACCTATGGATCTACTGGCATCCAATTACCTATTTGATCTCGGGCCTCAGCCTATTCTTAAACTTGAGACACTTCGACAGCTCAGCATCAACATTGTTGTAGTGAGGACAATACTTCACTAGCCTCTTGAATTTAGCAGCATACTCTGCTACCATCATGTTTCCTTGCTTCAACTCAAGGAACTCTACCTCCATCTTACCACGAGCATCCACTGGAAAATACTTTCCCAGAAACTCCCCCCTGAATACTGTCCAGGTCACCACAGTACCAACATCCTCCAAACTCTGACGAGTATTATCCCATCAGTCTTCAGCCTCCTCAAATAACATGTGGGTACCAAATTGTACCTTCTGCGCATCCGTACACACCATCACCCTAAAGATCTTCTCAATTGCCTCGAGCCACTTCTGTGCACTATGTAGATCAAGATCACCTTCAAAAACTGGCAGACTGTTACTCTAAAACTTCTCCAAAGCATGAAACTCATCTTGTTCATTGTTTCGAGTCGTAGCCTTAGCCAATGCCGCAACAACTTCCGCAAGAACACGTGTGTTGTTTCCAGTCATTCTGCACAACACTCAAAATCATCAAAAAAGAATAATCATTAACAAATAATGACCGACAACAGACCAACAACAAAGACACACGACCTGATAGACCGTTCTGCTCTGATAGCACTAAATGTAACACCCTTTTTACCCCACAACATAAATATACAAAACTACTCAACAAAAATCAGAATGCAACATGAAAAGGCATCACATTTCAACAATACATCACTAATAACTCATCTTTGTATCTTGTCTCGTAGCACGGGTTGCAACATACATCATAATTAAAAACAAAACATCAATTCAAGGCAGCATATCATCATTCAACAACTAATCAACATAATAAAAATGATTCAAGTTCTAATCCAAAACATCATCGTCATGTAATAAAATAGACAAAAACAACAAAAACATCCATGTGTTCCCAGTGTTACACGACACAAAGCAGGACACCACCTAGACTCTATAACAACAAAAGGACGCACTCCAAGCTACCTCCAAACACCGATTTATTCTTGAGTATATGCAGGATGGCATAATAGACCATCACAAAAGGCATGCAGGGTGAGTAAATTCACATTCAATATAAATAATATAAAGACAAAATTATAAGACAACATGCAATAATATTTCAATTACATCAAGCCTCGCCCATATACAACAAAAATCAAACACATCATCATATAATGCAATCATGTTATGCCACCAAGAATGAAATTCAACCTTCATACTATGCACGTGGTATCGAAACATTATCATGGATGGACATTGGGCCATCAACGCTCCATAGGGGAACACAACATAAACAACAACACTTCAATCCACACTATGGGATTGAAGCCTCAATCATCACAAGTATTCCATGAATGCAACAACATCAACATAATCATCATAATCAACATGTGCATCAACATTCATCATTATTCATCATTCATACATCTATTACTTCACCTAATCGTGTCATTTATACTACATTATCATCATTATACAACCTAAGCACCTAAACATTATTTTCATCACAATTCTCACACATATAGCATATTATAGCGTGGTAAGAATTCACAACAACATCATAACAACACAAGGCAACAAAACAAGTCATGTTGAGTCATTCGGGAAAAGAAAATATTTTTCAAAATGCTACAAGTATCCCTAAGCAAGCATTGAGCTTGCTAAGCAAGCTATTCTCTGTCTGCGCAACTCTTAAAGTTCTACTTGCTCGCTAAGCGAGAAGGCAAAATTCAGCAAAAAACCCTACGATTTTCCACACACTCAGCTGCGACAAAACCTCTCGAAAATCATCATTTGACAGCAGAAAAACACAAAAATCAATTCTACAACCTATTAACCACATATATTCATCATCTACAACATCTAACAACATCAATTCACCAAAAAATCTACCAAAAATCCTCATAATCCTAAGGTTTCCCTAAAAAAATCTCTTTTCTCATAAGACAATCTATACATTATAGATATTGAAAAGAATTACTCCCCATACCTTAGTCGATTGATGCTTCTCCGATCACTTCTTGAACAATTTCCAATCTTTGTATCTTTGTTCTTCAGAGCAATCTTTCACTCTTTACCAAAAACACGAATTATGAGAAAACTGATCGTATTCCTTTTTTTCATAATCTTCTCAAATGACCAAGTTACCCCTAAGACCTCCGACTTCTTTTATTTTATTTTTAATAATAATATTTAAATAATATCCAATTATTCTAATATCACTATTTAATTAAATAACTCATAACACCACCATAAAATACCATATGTTCATAAATAATTAAATTATGAAGTTGGGGTGTTATAACAACCTCCAATGCAAAGGAGTTATGGTTTTTGGAAAGTTAACACTCTAACGCTCGAGTCAGTATTTGAAGAACAAGAGAGAATTAATACTTAACTCAACTTACATTTTTAATGACAAAGTAGTCATACAATTCTGAATCAAAGGCTCCAAAATAGTTTCTCCAAACTCAAACTTATTCGCAATTCTTTCTAGATTTTCAACAACAATCCTAGAAGATTTGATTGGCTTGTCATTCTAACTGATGGAACCAACTATAATGGAGTATTTTAGCTCACAATCAAAATTGAAAGTATACACAAACTTAAATCAAATGTTCTCCAGCCACATAATATAAAGAGACGTAGAAAATTCAAGAAAACCTTCTCAACAAGGTTGTGATCAAGCTCTGACTCACCGTCATACCAGATGTCTCAACATAATTTTTCTTTTAAATATCGGTTAACTTATGACCAAATTCACATGCTCCAACCTAAAACATTAATCAGGCTATAAATTTCTCAGCCAATATGTCAAACATAAATGTGTAATCGATTTCAAATAACCCGACACGTTATAGATTACATAAATACTCCAATAATGTTCCCCCTTCTGGATGATAATTTGAACACCTTAAAACAGTAAACAAAGTAGATAATTCGTGTTAATAAACACAACTTAAAAGTAATATTTTTTCCATCATCCATAATAATGCAAAACAATTTCACAAATATAAATTAATAAATTGTACCGTAGTTTCTAGGTGATCCATAACTCCTTGCGCTTAACAACATCATCCTCAAAAGAGCTTTTTTAATGCATAAACGATCTATAAAAAGTTCACATCTTGAACACCTTCAACGGTTCTTCATCGAAATCGATAAAATCAAAAAGAATAAAATGAACCATAAACATAAAAAAGCAAGCTTCAAAAAGCACGAGTCTTCATCGAAACCATAAAATCAAAAGTCATAAACTGAACCCATAAAATAAAATAAAAACATAAACTGAATCCTAAACACGCCATAAAAGCATCAACGAATGCATTATATTCATCAAATGTCTCTTGAATCTTCATCATTTCTTCCTTCATATCATTCCATATTCATATAAAGATTCAAAAGAATAACTCCAAAAAAACATATTAAAAAATGTTAGAAGCATAATATGGAAGAACAAATAATTTTGTTATTTAACTCATTTCACATGGGAAGAAGATTGTTGAAGAACTAACCTCACTAGTGCTATGATTGTTAGCATGTCGATTTGGACATTGCTTGCAAGCCCAATTATTAAGTTAGCTTGTAGCATAAGTTTGCTTAGTAGTCTACAAATATACTAGTTCTATCATGTTGTTGAGATATGTTAATTGTTGTTATTCACTTGCAATCTTTGAACCTTAATTGAGAAAGTGAATAGTAAAATAGTTTTAATCAATTCTAGTTTTTCTTCTTCATTCTTCTCTCTTTCATAAAACCTAATAGAGTTTCTTGTGTTTGTTCAAGAAACTCACTTTTTTCTCATATGTTGGTTTGTTCTTGACAACATTGATTCACAACAAGTATAATAGATAAACAAATTTTATTTCTTTTAAAAATGATTAAATATGACACTTGATAATTTAAATAATTGGTGTCTAACGATAGGTCATGAAATAATTATTTTTCATTTACTTACAAAATTACTACTAAACTTAGATCTTATACTTATTTTTAATAAAATTAATATGATATTAATAATTATATTGTCATTCATGCACTAGCGTCTTTGACAAGAAAATGGAAAAAACTTTGAGAAGAAGATGATTCATGAAATCGAAATAGAGAAAAGAAAGAAGAATAAGAAGAGGAAGAGGAAGAGAATGATGAATATGGAAGTGAGGGAAATGAGAGAAGAGATAAGAGCATCTTCAATCGTGAACTCATTTTTGGGTTCTTTGCAAGACCTATTAAGCCACGTCAACTCGAAGCAATTCAACTAGTTTTTCACTCCAATAGTGCAACTCTGAAGAACTCATATTGGGTCCCACAACTTTACTTTATATATTAATATTTTATTCATATTAAATTCTATATTAATTAAAATAATAATTTTAATTATTTAAATGAAAATTGATATAAGATAAATAAAATTCAAATTAAGCTTATAATTTAAAATGATAATTAAAATTAATCTCAAATACATGATATATAATTAAAAATAATAAAAAAATAACATCACATAATTAATCAAACTTAAATTTCATCATCTTCATGTCCAAAATGTTCCCAAATATACTCGAATAGATCTCCTTGAAGTTGAAGATGAACCTGTTTTTCACGAATACTTGCTCTTATTTGTAGTCTTGTTGCAAGATTCAGATGAGGACCGCTAAATGTTTCAGTTGTTGAGTTGTTGATATCCATATTATCATAAGAGTAATCAAAATTACCTCCATATATATGTCGTTCGTCTTCCACAATCATGTTGTGCAATATGATGCAAGCATATATGGTATGCTTGAGGGTGTCCATGTGTCAGACACGCATTGGGCCACATATAATTGTAAATCGAGATTGAAGCACTCCAAATGCCCACTCCACATCTTTTCTAGCCGATTCTTGGTGTTGAGGAAATAATTTTTTCTTTTCTCCCCGTGGCATTGAAATTATTTTGACAAATGTAGCCCACTCGGGATATACACCATCTTCTAAATAATATCCCATATTATATGGTGTCCCATTGGTTGTATATTGCACATTGGGAGCATGTCCTTCCAAAATATCGTTAAACACGTTGGATTGGTTTAGCACATTAATGTCATTGTTTGAACCTGCAATACCAAAAAAAGAATGCCAAATCTATAAGTCTTGTGATGCCACTACTTCAAGCATGATTGTGGGCTTACCATGATCACCTCGACATAACTGTCATTTCCACGCAACAGGACAAATCTTCCATACCTAATGCATACAATCAATGGAATCCAACATACCTGGAAAGCCACATGACTTTCCCATTTGTAAAAGATGTTCAACATCAGTGTTGTTAGGCTTTCTCAAATACTCAGCCCCAAATACAACATTCACGCCTTAAAGAATCTTTGTAAGCACTCAATTGAAGTGCTTTCACCGATTTGAACATATTCGCATACAAGGTCAGCAGGAGACCCATACGCCAACATACGAATATCAGATGCACATTTATGCAATGGTGAAAGACCCATTTTACCAGTTGCATCGAACCTCATTTGGAAATATTCATTATGGTTTCCAGGGGCATCTACAATTCGAAGAAATACATGCCAAAATTCTTGATCGTAATTATCTGAATTGTCTGAATCCATTTTAGTGAGTAAAGAATGAGAGAAGAATCCGAGGAGAATGAGAAAACAATGACATAAGTAGTATATATAATGGTTTGAATAACAACTAGTATGCATAATGACTAGTTTTAATAACATAATATTTTATAATTTAAAGTGGTACTAATGACCATTGGACGATGGACCACTGACTCTCCTTACATTGCACAAGTCTTTTCGTTTATTCTTCTATTTTATTCCTTTCATCTTGCATTACATTTGGAATTTCTGATACCTTACCCTTCCTTTTTGCAGCTTTTTGTCCCGTTGGACGTTCCATTGGTAATGATGATTTAAACTCATAACTTGAAGGTGTATCTAGGTTCTCCAATGATTCCCCACTAGCAGAAGTCTTTGTTATTTTTGAAAAACTTCTAATCGATTCTCCGACGATGTGCCATTTAGCTTCATATTTTAGCAATCTCCATGTGTACTCAAGATTGAATGTTATACCTTGATCCTGAGCAAAAATAGCATGTGCATATGCCATGATATTGTTCTCCGATGTCCCACTTTTCTTTTCTTTAACAACATTTTTGTAACACCCAGCAAAATTTTGAACCATGCCATTTATTCGATGCCATCGACATTTTAACTGTCCCCCTAACTTTCCTCGCGATTGCCCATGATATTGGTTATAACTATTAAATGTAAATTGATCTTATCATTTATTGTATATTATTTACCTTATTGTAATAGCTTATATAAATTAAACAATAGAATATTTGTCATTATAAATTGTAATTACGTGTAATTACTGAGAGGGTTATATATATATATATATATGAAATGCGATAGAGAATGACATGAAGCCAGAATTCATGATATGGTATCAGTAGGTGTTCGGTCAAACCTGTGAAACCTTGTTATCTTGGCCGAACGATGACGCCTCACTGGGTCGTTACCAAATCGCGTTCCTAGTATTTTTCAAAAATCAAAACCTTGTTACTGTTTATGGTTCCGAGTTTTCCATTGTCTTCGGGTGATTTTGTCTTTGTGATTTCCGTGTTGCATTGCAATCTTGATTCAGTATTTATTATTATCAATTATTGTTCTTTTGGTTTTTAGTTTTCTGGTTTTCAGTTGCAGATGATTGTTGATTGTTGTGTCATCGTAGCAGATAATTGTTTGAATCAACGATCAATTATTGTTCGGTGATTGCATAGCGTGGTTTGTGGTCTTGCTTTGTGTGATTGAATTGTAACATTCTTGATTGTCATGTTTGTAGCACCGTCAAGGGACCGTGTTGCTTTTTCATTACCGTGCGATAAGAACATGTGACTTATTTGGAATTCCTCCACTTATTTGTTGCACCTTAAAAAAAAGTACCACCTGTCTCATGGCTTTGGAAAATGAAAAAAAAATTGTTTTGTGTCTGTTTTACCGGTAAAAATTATTCTACTTGGGAGTTTCAATTAAAAAATTATGTGAAGGGAAAAAGATTATAGAGTCACTTAAACGATGTGTCTAAGGCACCCACAGAGAAAGTTGCATTAGAGGCGTGGAAAATTAAAGATGCTCAAATAATTACTTGGATCCTCAACACTATTGATCCTCAAATGATCTATAATTTACACTCATTTTCAACTGCTCAAGAAATGTGGAATTATTTGAAGTGTGTTTACAACCAAGACAATGTTGCCAAACGTTTTCAGTTGGAATTGGAGTTCTGAATCTGTGGATAAAACACTCTTCGTTTATACATGCCGATGTTCCCAAAACTTCTCTTGCTGCAATTCAATAAGTCTACAACACAAGTAGCCGATATCAATTTTTGATGAAGCTTCACCCATAATTTGAAATTGTCAGAGGTAATTTGCTGAGTAGGAACCCTGTTCCTTCTTTAGATACATGTGTTAGGGAGCTTCTAAGGGAGGAACAACTTCTTATTACTCAATGAGCCATGTCTCATGAAGTTATTATTTCTGAGCCTGTGGCAGTTGCATATGCTGCTCAAAGTAGAGGCAAAAGGTTATGATATAAGACAGGTTCAATGTATCTCTTGCAAACAATTTGGACATATTGCTCGTACCTGCAATAAGAAGTTTTGTAATTATTGTAAGCAGCAGAGACATATTATCTCTGAGTGTACCATGCGTCCTCCACGACCAACACAACGTTCGGTGCAGGCATTACATGCAACTACAAATTCTGCAATTAGTCCTTCCAATGGTGGTGCAACTAACAAAGGTGATATAAAACCTGGAGTGATTCAACAAATGGTACTTTATGCTCTTTCGGCCTTAGGAATTCAGGGTAAGTCTTCTAATGTTTCTCGCCCATGGTTTCTTGATTCTGGTGCATCCAATCATATGACGGGTTCCTATGAATATTTGCACAATTTATAATCTTATCATGGTAATCAGAAAATTCAAATAGCTGATGGTAATACTTTATCTATCATTGATTTTGGCGACATAAACTCTGACGGGTGTTCTTGTATCACCTAGACTTGCTTCAAATTTATTTTCGTCTGGTCAATTGGTAGATAAAAATTATGATGCTAAGTTTTCTAGTACTGATTGTCTTATGCAGGAGCATGTGTCGGGGAAAGGTGACCACGTAGGGGCCTAAAGTGGGAAGATTTTTTCCAATATAGTTTATTTCTAATTATTTATCTATTGCGTGTAACAATGTTTTGAATTCTTATGAGAATTGTCATAGAAAATTGGGTCATCCAAACTTGATTGTTTTGTCTCATTTATGTAAAACTGGTTTGTTGGGAACTAAAAATGTTATTTCTAATGCCTCTATTTCATGTTCTGTTTGAAAATTATCTAAAAGTAAAACACTTCCTTTTCTGTATGGTGCTCACCGTGCTTCCACTTGTTTTAAGATGATTCATAGTGATGTATATGGAATCTCTCATATAGTTTCTCATGCTCACTATAAATATTTTGTCACATTTATTGATGATTATAGTCGTTTTAATTGGATATATTTTCTCCGTTCTAAATCTGAAGTGTTTTCCATGTTTAAGAAATATTTGACATATGTTGAGACTCAATTTCAAGCAAGTATTAAATTTTCCGCTCTGACTCTGGTGGTGAGTACATGTCTCATGAGTTTCAGGAATACCTACAACAAAAAGGCATCTTGTCTCAACGGTCTTGTCCTAATACCCCTCAACAAAATGGCATGGTAGAACGTAAGAATCATCATTTGTTTGATGTAACACACACCTTACTTTTCCAAGCTTTTGTACCATCCTTATTTTGGGTGAAGGCTTTTTCCATGTCTGTCTTCTTGATCAACTTCCTTCCTTTTAAGGTTATTGATCTTGATTCTCTTTTCTTTCGTCTTTTTAAAATTCATCCTGATTATAGTGCCTAACATTCTTTTGGGTGTGTGTATTTTGTTCACTTACCTCCATTTGGAAGGCATAAGCTTGGAGCCTAGTTTGTTCAATGTACATTTATGGGGTATAGTAATTCTCATAAGGGACTTGTGTGTTATGATGTCACTAACCATCATTTTCACATTTCTAGGAATGTTACATTTTTTGAAAATCAGTTTATGTTTCCCAGTGTTTCTCCTACCATGAATGATATTGTTACTCTTCCTAAATTTTCTATTATGCCTCAATCTATAGAACGTTATAAACCATGTCATGTATATGTCAGAAAACACAAACAACAAGTTCCCACACCCCTTCCCGATGCTGAACCGCCGCCTAATCCTGGACCAGTTGAACCACGACGTTCTGGTCAAATATCTCGAGCACCAGATAAATATTCACCAGACAGGTATGATTCCTCACGTACTTCTTTGACTTCCACACTCTCTAGTATATCTATTCCTACTTTCTATTCACAAGTTGTTAAAGATGCGAGTTGGATAAAAGCAACGAATGAGGAACTTCAGGCTCTTCAAGAGAATTTCACATGGGATATTGTCTTTTGTCCTCCTAATGTCAAACCCATTGGCTGCAAATGGGTGTATTATGTGAAATTGAATTCTGATGGATCCTTCAACCATTTCAAGGCTCGCTTGGTTGCCTTAGGAAATAAGCAAGAATATGGAATTGATTATGATGAGATATTTGCACAGGTTGCCCAAATGACAACTGTTTGCACCGTAATATCTATAGCTGCTTCTTATGGATGGTTTCTTCATCAAATGGATGTGAAGAATGATTTTCTTCACGGTGACCTGACTGAAGATATTTATATAATGCCACCTAAAGGTATGTTCTTTTCATCCAAGGGTTTTTGCAAGCTTAAACGCTCCTTATATGGTTTGAAACAAGCCCCTAGAGCATGGTACGAGAAATTCCACTCCACTCTACTTGGGTTCTCCTTTACGTAGAGTCAGTATGACTCCTCTTTATTTATTCAAAGCACATCTACGAGTATTTTTCTGCTTCTTTTGTATGTTGATAATATGGTTATTACTGGTTCTGATCATGCTTCTATTCAGCGACTTAAGCAACAACTACAAGCCTTATTTCACATGAAATATCTTGGTATTCTACATTACTTTCTTGGTCTTGAGGTTCATTCTACTTCCAAGGGAACCTTTCTCCATCAACATAAGTATGTCACCAATTTGATTTCTATGGTTGGTCTCGAATCAGCTAATCTAGTGGATACCCCTCTAGAGGTTAATGTCAAATATCATTATGATGATGGTGATCTTTTGCCTAATCCTTTATTATATCGACAACTTGTGGGTAGCCTTAATTACTTGACTATTACTCATCCCGACATATCCTTTGTTGTTCAATAAGTAAGTCAGTTCATGCATTCACCTCAACATCTTCATTTGGCAGCGATTCGTCGTATAATTCGTTATTTAAAAGGAACCTCTCATTGTGGTCTATTTTCCCACCAGAATAGCTCCCAGACTTAGTGATTATATTGATGCTGATATGACAGGATGTCCGGACACTCGTCGATCTGTCACTGGTTGGTGCATGTTTCTTGGTTCTTAGTTGATCTCATGGAAAAGTAAGAAGCAAGCAAGAGTATCTAAATCCTCTACTGAATATGAGTATCGCGCCATGTCGGATGCATGATCGAAAATTATTTGGCTACATGGTCTTTTGACTGAACTTGGATTTCCTCAAACAGAACCTACATCACTTTATGCCGACAATACAAGTGCCATCCAGATTGCTGCAAATCCCGTCTTTCATGAACGCACCAAACATATTGAAGTCAATTGTCATTCAATCCTTGATGCCTATGATGACCGACTTATAACACTTCCTCACATCAGTACTCAACTTCAAGTTGCAGATATTCTTACCAAAGTTGTTCCACGTCCACGCCATCAGTTTCTGGTTTGCAAATTGATGCTTATTGACCAGAAGTATCAATTTGAGGGGGGTGTTAATTAGGAATTGATCTTATCATTTATTGTATATTATTTACCTTTCTGTAATATGTTAGATAAATTAGACAATAGAATATTTGTCATTATAAGTTGTAATTATGTGTAATTACTGAGAGAATTATATATAGATGAAATGCAATAGTGAAGGGCATGAAGCCATAATTCATGACAATAACTAGCAAAGATTATTAACCAAAAACTCCTAGTCTTTTGGTCAACTCCCACAATTGGATCTTTTGAAACATTGAACCATGAGTGGATAAGAAGTATATCTTCATCCCTTGTAAATTGCTCTCGAGATTTTTTTTAACGACAACACTTTCTTCTTTTTTCAGCACCAACTTGAGTAGAAAATGGTGGATCTTAAGTAGAAAATGGTGGAACTTGAGTAGAGAATTTCATACTATTAAAATTCATTTGAGGTCTAGGATACATATTTGAATTGTTTGGTGACGGAAAAAATATGGCTGAGTTTGTTGGCGCAGATGGAATTTGAGAATTTTGAGGATTATGATTTAATAATTTTGCATGTAATTGAAGATAGCTTGTTGATAAAGAAAATGATTAGGATTCATTTGGCCTAAACAATTATAGTTTGAAGTAAAAAAGATGAAAATTTGGGCTAAATATTTTGTCAAAAGAATGCTGAGAATAAGTTGCGAAAGAAAAATATAACAAAACAACTTTGTTCAATATAGATCGATTGGTCGGAAAAAACAAATTTTGAACCAAATTTATCCCATTTTAGAGATGCATCAAATTTTAAAATAAGGACATATATGAGATTTCTATGTCATTTAAATTCCTTTATATTACTCTCTCGGTTTCAAAATAATTGTCTTTTAAGGTTGTTGTATATAGATTAAAAAAAGTAAGGGTTGAATAATTAAATATAACAATTTTACAAAACTGTCCTTAATTACTATTGGTTGTTATAAAAATATAATATTGATGTAATACATTGAAAGTCGTGTAAATAATATTTATTAAGGGTAAAGTTTGTAAAAACTAATTAATGTTGCTTTGAAAACGTAGAAAGACTATTATTTTGGGACAGAGGGAGTATTATACTTCCGTAAATAAACATGTTTCAAATACACTTCTGTAAAGGAACGTTCTTTGGTCAGTTGGTATCTCATTTTGAAAATCATTTCATATAAAAAAACACTAAAATCAGAGACTAAAAACAGAAAGAGCTAAGCATGGAGGAAGAAAAGGAAGCGTTGATGGGAGAAAGGGAAAAAGACCAATCAGACTCAGACGAGGTAAAGAAGGTGGAGATTCACCTCTTCCGGCGAGGTGAAGGACCCATTGCAGAGTTCAAATCGGAGCTTGGCGGATCGGAACAAAACCGGTTGGATGTCCGTCAAATCCTCCATAAACACTCCCTCAAATCCATATTCGCTTTCAACCCTAGATCTGGCCGCGCCGCACCCATTCGCTTCAACCCTAAAACCGGAAAATCTGTCCTGCCTTACCGAAACGGCGCCGTTCTCTACATTGACAGCGAACCCAAGGTAATCTATCCTCAATTTCATTTTTTTTACTTAACCTAACTATTAGTAATTTCCCTAATGAAATGTGGCAGTGGTGTTGATGTGGTGAATATGATTTTGATTTTGTTTAGGAGTCGTTGCTTAAACCTTTGAGCAGGATCTTGATTGGGGTGGCACTGATAACTATTATGATAATGTTAGTTTCTGGTGATATTGCTATTAGTAGTACTCCAGAATGGGTTCAGAAACTGAATGTTTCAGGTGTGAATTTCCCTCCTTTGATAGTGGCTTGTGTAGTTGTTGTTTTCTCTCGCATGAGGCACAGGACGAGACGGTTTCTCAAAAGGCTTGGTCTCTAGTTAATCCATTAATCATTCTGAGGAAGATGACCAGGGAATTGTTTACTTACTGGTATTGATGTTTAGTTTTTGTTGTTAACTAAGTGTTTTAAAGTTCTCAAGAAATTGATTGGATGAGTTTGTTATAGGAAAAGATTGGTTGCATAAATAGATAGAGATCATAGATAGAACATATGTTGAGTGATAGAATGTTCTTGTAATGTTCTTACATATATGGTGTGTTGCTACTACTAGTTTTAGTGTCAAATCAACATTCACACATATGGTTTTAACTTTTAAATGATATTGCAAAAAAAAAAATCATATTCTGAATTTATGGTACACCTTGTGCTTGTTTATCAGGTTATGTTTTACCAGCACATGAACTCATAAACAAGCACCCACAACATGTTTGGGTTGAATTTATGCGGGCATGTTTTAAATGAAGCCCAACATGTGTGGGTATTAAGGAAGAACAGGTCCAAGTTGTTTGAATTAAGCAATTGAGCTGCTTTTAAATAAGAGAATGATGATTTGATCAGAATAGATGGTACTGGAGAATAGGGTTTAGATGGCTGTTACACGTTTAAAAAAATGGAGAATACGGTTTAGATGGCTGTTACATGGTAAAAAAGAGAGGCTATATTTGGAGTAGGAGAGTAGCAGATGATTTGGTCCAACACAAATGATGTGAAGAACAATTGATGAGTAAACGAGGTTACACTATTTGGGTGGCAATGACTCCATAGTAAAATACCTTCTAAAGATAACTTAATCAAGAGGAGAATTTTGGATAATCTGTAGTATTGCAGGAACTACATTCCATATACCAGCAGTAGTTGTAAGAAAATGTTATTAGCAAATTGAGAAGGTTTAATTATGCATTTTGTATCACTGTAATAATCCGTTGAGTTTGCATGTGTTGGTTTGTGTAGCACTATAGTTGAATGTTTTACTCTTATGGCACACCTTATGCTTGCCGATTTATCAATAAAAACATTTTTATTTTTGCAGTTTTAGAAAAATAAAGTTAAAAGTTATGTTAATATATACTTTCCTTTAATTAAAAAATGAAAATATAATCAAGACAGAGATTGAAGTGTCAATGAATTAAGGGATTGGATTCCCTTCTTTATTAATCTCTCCATCCCTCTCCCGACTCTATATCTCTCTTAATATATACTTTCCCTTAATTAAAAAATGAAAATATAATCAAGGCAGAGAATGAATAAAGAGAGATGAGAATAGTGAAGGAGAGGATCCAAAATCATGGATATACATTTAGGATTCAAGGGATTTTAACACCATATATTCATCAAAAATCTTAATAATGTGTTTAAATGAAGTATTTTAACGAGGGAAAGTGATATTTTGAAGAAATTTAAAATGACTTGATTAAAATCTATTGTTTGAATAAAAATATAAATAATTGTTTTTTTTAGAAGGCAATAGATAATTGTTAAAATGATGTAAGTTTATGAAGTATTTTATTTAAGTTAATTTTTATAAAAAAAAAGAAATCAATAAGTACAAAATTTTATTGCTCTTCCACTCTAGATTACAAATGTTAAATTGTTTATTATTAAATTTTCAATATTCTACATGACATAAATGTTAAATTATTTATTATTAAATTTTCATTTTTTTAAAAATTGATCCTCATATTTTAATAAATTTTCAAATTTATCCCCAAAATTTTTAAAATTGAAAATTCGTCTTTAAAAATGTTCAAGTTTTACAATTTGGTCCCTTTAATTTTTTTAAAATTGTAAATTGTTTCCTATTTTTTTATATTTTAAATTTGTCCCAATTTTTTAGAATTTATGAAAATGACCTCAAAATATAACAATGAATCATTTTAATATTTCATCCAAACAAAAGAATTTAAAAATATAGAAATTTCAATTGAATCATTTGAATTGTTTAGAATTTTAAAATTTCTAAATTTTTTCAATTATTTTATCCAAATATACCCTAAGGATGTGTTTATTTCAAGGGTAGAAAAAATATTCTCATGAATATAACTATGAGAATGCAATATTGATATATTTGATTCAAGCTTTAAAAAATTATTCCAAGGTACTTTTTATTCTCAAAAATCATATTTATACATGATTTTTATATTTTTATTCAAAGGTTTAAAAAACGGGAAATATAACATTTCCATGGGAATAACTTCAACCAACTATAACTTCCCACTACCAATCACATTTATTTAAATAATAATTTTGGGAATATCATTCTAAGGAATATGATTTGAAACCTTGAAACAAGCACACCCTAAAACAATATGAGTATGAGTCTAGTGTATGTGAAACTTAACCACTCATTAGCCTTAATTCATACTAGAATCCTGCTACTTCTGCTACATGCCAAGTCTAACCATGACTATGAGATCACTTGTTGGGGAGTCTAGGGAGCATCGAATGTGTTAATGAGTGTTTAGAATCCAAGAGACATTGACATCAAATATCCATATAAAACCTTAATGCAATGAGATTATGAGTCATTTCTCTTATATATCCAACATTTTTTCATTTTTAATCTATATGAGACTTAACCATTCACATTTGAATCCCAACACATTCATTGATATAATCTTATAGCAAACAATTAAAAAACAAATGAAAAACTATTTCTACTCGAGAATGTTGATAGTGTGAAATCTGAGTTCAAAGCTGACATTATTTCTGATTTATTCGCATATGTCAGAGAGCAATTGAAGGACACTATTTCTAGAGTTTTCATGAATTTTGACTCTGCGAGGTGGTAATAGATGATTCCAACAATGTCTTTTCCAATATCGGAATTCACCACATTTCTCGCCTCAATCGTTGTTATTTCAGTAATGATGAGCTTCATATAGATCTGAAACCACCTGACAAAGTTGTTATGCCATTTACTTTAATCAAAAGGACGCAACAACCATTTTAAGACTATGGATCACGACATGGAAAGTCTAAGTTTGTAATAGTGACTTTGTCATGGGTCGAGTCACCCCCGCCCAAACCAATATATTGGAGCTCTATATTGCCATTGAGAAGAGTATCACCCTTCTTGATTCAAACACTGTGGCGCTTACTTTGAGAATTCTTAATGAAGGTGCACATGGTCATTCCAATGTCAAGCTTCATAATGTCATTGGAAAACCAGTTCATGAAACCGTTAGAACGATGAAAATCGAAAAGGTGAACGAGTCGATCAAGAACTTGCTCCGAGGAAGTATGTATCTAATTGTGCTTGATAATGTGTGACGTGTGAATGTATGGCATGCCGTGAGGCTCACTTTGCCTAATATCAATCGTGGAAGTGGAGTCATGATTACCACGCGCAACATAAATATAACGTCGTATTCGTGTGCTGGATTTGGTAAGAATTTTCACCTTGAATTCTTACCTGAGCAAGAAGCTTGGTTACTTTTTTTTTGTAGAAAGATATTTCAAGGTAACTCGTGTCCACCTCATCTTGAAGAAGTTTGTAGGAAGATCTTGAAATTGTGTGGAGTGATGCCACTAGCAATTGTGGCAGTTAATGGCGCTTTGGCTACACGAGGAACGTCAAACATCGAAGAGTGGCAGATAGTTTGCAGAGGTTTTGGATCTGAAATTGATGGAAATGAAAAACTGGAGGATATGAAGAAAGTACTTTCCTTAAGTTTCAATGAGATGCCTTACTATCTTAAATCATGTTTGTTGTATTTAAGCATGTTTCTTGGACATCGTGCTATTGAGCATACAAGATTGATTTGGTTGTGGATAGTTGAAGAGTTTGTAAATGACGAAGATGGTAAGACACTAAGGGCGTGTTTGGATGAAACATTTTAATGAGAGAAAATAATTTTTTGAGAGAATTTGAAATGATTTGATCAAAATTTATTGTTTGGATAAAAAATATGGAGAGCTTATATGTTAATTTTCAAATTGCTTCATCACTCTATATAATATGAATATTAATTTTTTTATCATTAAATTTTCAAATATCGCAAAATAGTCCTCATATTTTATGAAAATTTCAAATTCACCCCAAATTTCCAAAAAATTACAAATAAGTCACTAATAATTTTCAAAATTTTCAAATTGGTCCTTCAATTTTTCAAAAATTGTAAATTGGTCCCTATTTTTCATATTTTAGATTTGACCCAATTTTTTTAAAAATTATGAAATTTTCTTCAATTTTTTAAAAATGAATTATTTTAATACTCTATCCAAACAAAAATATTTAAAATTGAATGAATTCTAATTGAATCATTTGAATTACCTAGAATTTTGAATTCCTTAAAAATTTTCAATTATCTTATCCAAATACACTCTAAAGGAAGTTGCAGATAGTTCCTTAAGGAGCTTTTGAATAGAAGTTTTCTCCATGTGGTAGAAAAAACTAGTGATGGAAGGATGAAGACTTGTCGCATGCATGATCTTCTAAGAGAAATTGTCAATTTCAAATTAAAGGATCAGAACTTGGCAACAATAGCAGGAGATCAAGAATTGGTATGGCTGGAATGAGATCGTCGTTTGTCGGTCATAAATTTGTCATATGATGTACTTAGACAGAATAAGACCAGATTCAAACTTAGGTCTCTACTAATGTTTGCATTGCCAGACCCACTCAATCATTTTTCTCTCCATGAATTATGCTCCTACACTGGTGTTAAGTTGCCCAGGGTGTTAGATTTGAAGGACTCACCTTTGGAGGATTTTACTGCTGAAATTGTCAATCTTTACCTTCTAAAGTATCTAAGTTTGAAGAATACAAAGGTGAAAAGCATTCCAGGTTCCATTAAGAAGTTGCAGAACATGGAGACATTGAATTTTAAACACACTTATGTCACTGAATTTCCTGTTGAAATTACATAGCTGAAACTGTTACGCCATCTCCTCGTGTATCATTACGAGATTGAATCATATGCTCATTTCCACCTAAGGCGTGGATTCAAAGTGGTTGCACCTATTGGAAACATGCAATCTTTGCAAAAGCTTTGTTCCATAACTGCAATAAGATAATCGATATTCGCAACATCTCAAAGCCTCATAAGTATCTTCAACAACTATACTTGAGCGGTAGTTTAGAGATGTTTCCACAATGGATAAACTCTCAAGAACTTGTTTAAAGTTTTCTTAAAATGGAGCAGGTTAAAGAGTACTAATTTCTCTCAGACTCACTTTATTCTTACTTAACTAGATGCAGTCATTTTTGCGTTGTGCTATGTATCCCAAGATTATGGTCCATTGCAAGTAGGTTAATTTCATCCACTCATTTTAAAAGCGAGAGCTTGTTTATTGCATATGAAGCCATGATCCAGGAAAGTTATTACACCAATATAATTTTACAACCTTGCGGATATGTTTTTGAAGGGGTTGGTAATGAAAGAATTATAACGTTAATTTTAGGTGCTTAAGATATTAAGTTAGAAGTAGGATTTATTTTAGATGCTGTTTTGTTGTTTAGTTGAGTTTTTTTAGTCATTGGATCTTTATTCTACTATTTATTAATAATATTATACGGGAAAATTTTATGGCACCCCTTGGATCTTTTAGCCACCGTGCGCTTCCAAAAATATCATCTAGGTTCCAGAGATATATCTCCGGACGCATTTTTTTCTGTGTGTTTAATTTTAATTAATTTCAGAGATACATCTGTAGAATATGTTTGTATTCATATTTCCGGAGAAACCAAAAACAACATACATGAGGATTGCAACCATAAAATCAGCAGTAGGAGTAATAGGAACAACATCGTTCGTAGCAACTAATTCTTTTGAGATATTATCAGGGTACATCATATCTATTAGGAAACATTATAAATAATAACAAAAATTAATATACTACTGCTGAAAATTAACACAAATATGTTTCAGCGATATATCTCTGGAAATGTTCATCTTCAACATGTTCCATATATACATCTCCAAAAATTATGTAACATTTTTCCAGATTAACAATATAATTGAAAATAAGCAATCTTTACCTGAAATTCATCCTTAATACTTCTTTATTTATTAGTTAATAAGATCCTTAACACTTCTTTATTCATTTTGATTTATCGCCAACGTCCTCAACACTTCTTTTATCTTTTCTTTGTTTTTTTAATCAAAACTAATATTAACGTTTTTAAAGATAAAATCATTTTATAAATCTATAACGAATCATATCATTTTGATTAATCTATTTCAACAATAATCTATTTCAACAATGAAAGATTTTGCATTACAAGATGTAATCAATTGATCCCTTATTTATGAAGGGAATTTCTTATTATATCTCTTCTCTTGAGTCTTTTATACGTAATGTGAATTTCTGTTTTGTCTCCGGTTTTTGGATATGTTTAACTAAACGTACTATATTTTAAAAAACGTTAGATTTTTTCCGCATGTATAAATTAAGAAATTTTTTGGATATACACATTTATAAATAATTTTTAAAACTTCATATCAGAATCTTCTCCCTAAGTTCTTATGTTTGGAAAATAATAGCGGTTTTAACAACCATAATTTTCACATGTTTGAACCGCCATTATTGACCAAACATAAGAATGAGAGATAGACGGTTCTGTTTAAGAATTTCTTTCATATGTGTATATCCGAAATTTTTTCCGATTTGTACATCCGGAAAAAATCAACGTTTTAAAAAAATTTGTGCGTTCGAATATATATATCTAAAAATCGGGAGAAAAATGGAAATTCACAGTGCGTAAGAAACTCAAAAGATATAATAAAAAATCATCATTATGAACATCTGTAATGACTCATTGCAAGACAAAATTTTAAATTTGATGTACTATTTATCTTTATAATACACGATTTTCTTTCTAATAGGCCAACATATTTGAATATTTCCAGACTTGTGATAGAACCAGCTGCCTATAAAAATCCAGAACAATTAATATTTAATCATTATATGATACCCATCTGTTCACCATTTGAAAATTAGGCCATTTACCCATACAAAAAGTCTCCATAATAATAAATGCATTTACAAGTAGTGAGCCTCAACCCCCATTCTACGTACAACACACATGTTATCATGCATCAACCCCTCTTGCAAGTAGGTAGTATCAAGGCCAACTTACAAAGGTCATATGGATGACAATCTATCTACTTGTAAACTTAAGAAAAGTTATTACCATCAAAATTTCATATATAGGCTTTTAGTTTAGCTTTAAAATTGTAACACACTACTTTTAGGATATTAATGTCATTACTCATTACATAACCTTTTAGTATAGTTTCAAAATTGTAAAATGTATATATAATTGTAACATAAATATTATTTTTAGGATATTAATGTGTATAGTTAAAAAATTAATTAATTTTTTTTACATGTATATATTTTTTTTATTGAAAAATATATAATTACAAATATTGTTGAAAAGTATGAATCATACAAAAAAATCAATTTATTGTTATTCAATAAAATTTCCAAAAACATTTTCATTAATTAAAATAAATAAATTATAATTTATTTTAAATATCATATCCGTATCGCAAAAAATACTAAAAGTTAATATTTTCAAATTTCTTTAACAAAAAGAACAATTATAATACATCAATTATTATTTTTTCCACATTTTTAAATGAAATATTAAAAAATGACGGAACATACTAAATAATATACAGAATAATAATTATTTTTTTATTAATATTTAATACATTTGATTAATATTTATGACAAAAAAGTAAATTAAATTTTTTCCAAAATATATTTTCTCTTTCAAAGTTTTTCTTTGCACATTATCATATGTCAAATGTTTTTGGTTAAATAATGAGTTAAATTATGCTTTTAATATCACCATAATAATAAATATATAAATATTAAAATATTTTTTCTCACACTTCAATCTTATTTAAATTGTTTATAAGAAACAAATCAGGTAAGAAGTTAGTTAGGGATAAAAATATAAAGAGTATGGATAGAGTATTATAATATTTGTCTCATATCTGCGGTTTAAAAAAAAAATCGTACCCAAACTCATATTCGCATTGACATATTACTATTTGTATCCGTACTCATATTCTATGTATACTTAAATACTCGAACTCATATCTATTTATCTGTATTTCTGATAAAAATAATTGATAATATATTATTTATCATGTAATTTTATGATTTTAATAACATGAAAAAAAAATAATAATGTTATTGTTGAATTAAGAAATAAATAAATATTTATATAAAAATACATATAAGTTTAATAGTGATGTATTTAATAAATTGATAAATTAACTTGTATAAATAATTATAAAAAAAAAATACATAAATATATATTATGTGGGTTGAGTACCGTACCCGCGTTCATACTCGCTAATATTAATATCTAATTGTGCCCGACCCTATATCCATTTTGCGGATTTTTACACTATCCGTTGGAGATAAATTTTGAGTGTACTAACTAGAGATGAGTCCAATTGCCATCCCTAAAATAATTGAATATACAATTCATACATTTTTCGAACAATTAGTAGTCACTAATAAACTAATTTGTATGTATTGATATTTTAAAATACTTTTTTAAATTCATTTATAAGAACAAAAAATACAAAATTATCAATGAAAATTATAAAATAAAATACAAGATTAATATTTATCATTGATTAAATTTTCCATCAAAATATTATAAAAACACTAAATAAATATCATTTTTTGACAAATACAAAAAATATTTGACAAATATTTATTATTGATGCATAGAAAATTGAGATAAATATTTATCATTAAAATATGAAATTAATATTTACCACTGATGCATAAAGAAACACATCAGAAAGATTTGTCATTATAAATATTTTAAAAAATACGGGTCACATATTTTCCATTGATACATAAAAAATGAGAAATATTTGTAATTAAATAATACTAAAAAAATACAACAAATTTTTTTATTGATAAAAAAAATGATATTAAATACTTATTCTTAATAAATATATTACAAAATATATTTATCATTTTTTATGGCAAAAAATATATTTGTCATTAATATATAAGTAAACACGTATAATTTAAATTTAGAAGAAAAAAAATAAAATCCGTTTCAAATTTGCAAAAATTAATAATAATAATTTAGTTATTTATTTAAGATTTTCAAATTTGTAAAAGTTAATTATGATAGTTTGGTGACATAATAAAAGAACAAATCATGATATATAAGTGTATTGTTAAATTATGTTGAGAATGTATAAATTTTAGGTGGAAAATATGTCTTCTTAGTATATCTCTAACTATATCAACTACTATGTTATGTTTTTTAAATTTACACAAGTAACCACCATATTAGGTTTACTAAAATAAAAGAACAAATTTTTATTACGGATATATATATATATATATATATATATATATATATATATATATATATATATATATATATATATATATATATATATATATATATAAATAAGTGGAAAAATCAATACTTACTTGCTTGATGAGTGACTGGATCTTTCTCTGTATCTCACATTCTCGTTCACAAAGTATTGTGAAGCCGTCAGTTATGTTTTTTTTTATTCTTGTGATTACATAGGGGACCTAGCCATTATGGACCAAGAATTAAATCTCACACTTTTGCACACGCCAATCAGGTTTTATATACTCAGTCTTTAATTAAAAAAATTATTTAACCAATAAAAAAGTTTATTAATGCACCTTGTAGCGGTAAAATCATGAGTGTAAGTTATTGATTAACTTAACTCGATATACACAGAGTCGCCACCGCACTTTTATTTGTTTCCAAATGGAAAAAGGAAAATGAACGAACAAAACCTTAATGAATCTCAAAAGCTAAAAAGCTAAAAGAATCAAACAGAGAATGAGTACGGGGATTGGTTACAAATCGGGAAGGTTTTAAGCACCCGACTTGTCCGTGGTACTCCACGGGAACCCTTTGAAATGTTTACTGCATTTTGGTCTGAAATTGGTTTGCTTGAAAAAAGGATTGAAGAGATGAGAAGAAGAATGTTTTTTAAGATTTTAGTGTTTGAAGAGACGAACGTCTCATGCCTACGTACCCACAAGGTGCAATGCGAGATCAAAACCCCGTAGTTCGTGGTACAAATTGTAAAAAAGGCAAATGAGTTGAATTGATTTTAAAATGTAAAGATAAGTCGTCATCCCTTAGCGAATAATTCCGCTAGAAAGGATGAATCATATCTAAACATAAGAGGTTAAAAGAAACGTGCACGAGGGCACAAAAGCAATTGAATGAGTTGTGAATGTTTTAAAGTTTTTGAGAAAGAAGTTCCGATATGCTTATATGGTTTAGCATTTATTTAAGAAAATGAAATGAAAAGGTAAAAGCACATGACCAAAGTCACGGTTTGATTGAGAAAATGTTTGAAGTTAGAAAACAAAGAAGATTTGAAAATAGGAAGGAGATTTGAAAATTGAAGAAAATAGGAAGAGATGAAGGGACTATCCTAAGACTTGAAAATAAAAGCTAAGGGAAGAAATGATCAAACCAAATGGCAAGCACTCTTGAGACAACCGGATTTCCATCTTCATGAACAAGTAGACTTAATCGGAACCAAAGTCTTCAATCCATAACAAATGAGCAAAGGGATGATCCTAGAATCTAAGTCCGAAACTCCAAGTAAGGGATAGTAACCATAGTCCAAAATTAGAAGTCACCCATTTTTTAGATGTTTAATCCTTTATTAGTATTTTTGTGTCCAAATGGACAAAGAGAAAAAAATAACAAGCAACAATAATATATACAATAAGCAATATGATGAATGAATATAGAAGCATAATAAGAGAGGTAAGGAACAAGAGATTAAAATAAAAGAGGATAAGGTGCGAGAGATTAAATTTAAATGTTAGTATATTCACATTATTATAATATATACAATATAAAGTGGTATGATGAACTTAATCAAGCACAACCACGAAAAGAAAAATAAAATCGAGGCAACCGGATCCAAGTGGATCGCATTCCGAATTGGGACAACTGTAGGTCTATGTTAAGCAATCACCGAGTAATTTACGGAGTAATTACCCTACAAATGAGGCCGGCCACCACTAATTAAAGTGGAAAATGTTCGTGTTAAAACATGTTAGAGAAACGATATTATGGATCGTTCTCCGAAAACATGCCACACTAAAAGAAAGAGAACGGTCTAATCTTAATCGAGATTATCGTTGAATTTCTCGAAAAGCAACCTATCACGATCTCAAAGTATGGAGAATGATCCAAATGATCATTCATCCATAGATTTGAAATAATTAAGGTTAAACTTATCGGAAATCAACAATCTCGAATCGGAGATTGTCATCGACCAAAAATAAAAAGAATGATGAAGAAAAAATGGATCTAAGAGAATAAATCCATTAAAAAAGAAATAGAAACGTTTTTAAACTCTTTTCTAAAATACTTTTCCAAATATTTTCTAATAATACTTTTTCTAACATTCTTTTCTAAAATGTTTCTTAATAAACCTTCTTCTAAAATATGTTTTCTAAAACTCTTTTCCTTTCTAAAATAATTTCTACACAAATATTATATCAAAAGGAATTGAATCAAAATATAAAAGAAATCAAAATAAACTAAAGGATTAAAAAAAGAAAAAAATAGAAGAGAGATGGGGAGAGGGACGCGTAAGCAGATTGGGAGGTGGATCAAGCTGAACAAATACCAATAATTAAAGCCCAAACACACATAATCCCTTTTATTAAAAAATGAAATAAACAAGAAAAAGAAAGTAAAGCTGAAACACAAATACAGAAGCTAACAAAGCTTCTCCTTCAACCCATGGATGTTAATGGCGGCGGAGAGAAGTAAAACGCAAAGCAAAGACAAACAGCGAAATCAAATTTAAATCATCTTCAACCTTCAACTTTCGATTCAACACAATAAATGCTCCAAATCGAAAATCTCTCTCTTCTTCCTCGCCGCGAGCTCTCTTTCTCAATTAATTTCGTTTTTTTTGTAGTTTTTCTTGAAGATGAAGGTTTCGATTGGTTTGAAGGTGGTTGATTGAAGGATTTGGAGAGGATTATGTCGAAGATTGAAGAAATTGATGAATTATTTGGTGACTTGAAAGATTGAATTGGGGGAAAGAGGGATTGATAGAATTTGTGAGTTTTTCTTCTTTTTTTTTGCAGAAATTCGATAGGCTTTCTAAGCTTGAAAATGGAAGGTGAAGTGAGTTGTTCTTATAGAGGGTGAGAGCGGAGTTCTTGAGCTGCCGTTTTGTGCGAATTTTCTGCGTTTGGTATATCACCGAAATCTCGTGTTCATGCATCCAATTTTGTTTTGAACTTCTTGCGTTTTATTGTTTTGAATTTGCGTTTTGATTATTGTCATTTCAGGTGCTTGGCTCGTGTTTTACTCGTGCGGCTTGATTGTGCTGAAGTGTGCAGGACGGCGTTGGCTTGCACGCAGCTAGTGTGGGGAAAGGCATGAAGCTTGTTGTCTTGTGAATTTGGATGCTGCGCGTAGGAATTGGCTGGTGTTGGCAGCTGGGCGTACAGTTTGTTTACGAAGCGACTATTGATGAAGCTGTGCTTCCTGCATACGGCTTACTATTGCGCGTTGGCTTTGTCGTTGTGAAAAGGCTTACTGGCTATTCACGTGTGAAGCTGCTTACAAATTGGAAATGCTGGCTAGGAGTTTTTTTTGTGTTGCACGTGAGGAGTTTGGCAAGTTGATGATGTAAGGCTGGAAGGTTTGGTGTATTGTGGGCCGGCGTTAGGCGTGTAAATGTTTGTGATATGAGAATATTTTTGTAATATGAGAATAAAGAATGGGCTAACAATAATAGATTTTTTTTATGAGGTATAAGAAAAATGAAATTGATTTTTTTTTATAATGGTGAATATGTGATGACTATGAATAAGAATTAAAAAAAATATGGAATATGGTAAAGTATAAAGAATTGAAATATGAAAAGAGAAAAGAAAAAAAAAAGAAAGGATAAAAATGGATAATATTGGATGGATTATGAAATATATAAAAAAAAATGAATAATGAAAATTCTTGTGAACTGGATAAAAAGAAATCGAAAAGAATAGAAATTTTGGAAGGCGAAATTAATATGAAAAATGGAAAATGAATAGAACTGGATAGTAGAAAAATTAAAAATAAAAAGAAATGGTTTAATCGGAAAATGGATGATGGATATGAAATTTGGTTTTCAAGCCCACAACAAATCTCGATTTTTCAACAAGCCTCTGATAACATGAACAAAGCCATTACTGAACCACTGCACAACTTGTCATTTATACCGCAATCACTTGAAATCTGAAATCAATCCTGATAATTCGAAATCATACTGAGGAAAATAAATCCTCAGATGAACCACTGATGAACTGATGAACTGATAAACTTGAATATTCAAAACAAACTTCACACAAAACACTGTCTGATAACTGATGACTTTGCACATAACACAGTCTTGAACTTTTGAATACGCACAACCTGAGAAACAGACCACTGGCACACACAACTTGCAGTCGAAACAATCTCTTGACAGTTCGACCAAGATTAGGTCAAACGTCCATTTGAATCGAATCGTGACTGAACAAACGCATCTGAATTGAAAATCACAGCCCTGTCTTTGAAATCCTGCAACACAGAGAGAAAGAAACAACTACAACATATATTTTTTGATATTTTGGTTAGAGGTTAGTGAATATAAACAAATAACAGAAATTAAACATGGTGATCCTCTGTGAAACAAAGACCTGCAACTGAGAAGGATACACGAACCAGTGCGTGATCTTGTTTGTATGCAAATGCAGACGAGAATGTGAAAAATCTTAGGGTCAAAAATTAGGGTCTGACAGATGCCCCTATTTAAGTTTCTTCAATCCAAAGATAATGAAGATTGAAATCTTCGTTTCGACAAGATGGAAGATACTTAAATATCAAAAAACCCAATTTTTGATCCTAAGATGCCAAAAACTGGAATAAAATGAAATGAACAATATGAAGATGATATAGAACAGGTATGAAGCGTATGAAATGTATATGGAAATGCTATGAAGCATATGAGATGTATATGAAGGCATATGAAACTATATGAAAGTATATGAGATGTGATGAGAAAACATTAAATGATATGAAATGCAGAGAAAATATGTGACAGCAATATGAAATAATATGAGAAAAAAATTATGAGATGACATGAAATGTATCTGGAACCGAATGAAATGCAGAGAAGTCCGTGAGGGACAAGACGACACATGAAAAAGAATAAACGCTGGGGATAAGGAGCATAAAACTCCGATGGGAAAAATAACATGCTAGAGACCAACACATGGCTCAGCCGAGGTGAAAATGTCCAAGAATGGCAATTGGACAGAAAGGATCACAACATCTAGGAATGACACTGAATGAAGTGAGAGAAGTCCCGAAAGGGTACACCAGAAGCATCCAAGGATGACATTACTGACTTTAATAGGGATATCCGAGAATAGCAATCGGAAAAGGGTAATCACAACAATCTGAGAATAGCAATCAGATGAAAATGTGAAACTCAACATTCAGGAACAACACTGAATGAAATGGAAAAAAGTTCGGGAAAGCACACCAATTCAATGATGACTCCAACATGAAAATCCGAGAATGGCAATCGGATGTGAAATGATCACAACATCTGAGAATGGCAATCAGATAAAAAGCGAATCACAACATTCAGGAACAGAACTGAATGAAAATGGGAAAAGGTCCGGGACAGTACATCAAATCAATGATGACTTCACTATGGACATCCGGGAATAGCAATCGGATAGGAAGTGATCACAACATCTGAGAATGGCAATCAGATAAAAATGTGAATCACAACATTCAGGAAAGGAACTGAATGAGATGGAAAAAAAGTCCGGGACAGTACATCAAATCATTGATGACTTCACTATGGACATCCGGGAATAGCAATCGGATAGGAAGTGATCACAACATCTGAGAATGGCAATCAGATAAAAATGTGAATCACAACATTCTGGAAAAGAACTGAATGAGATGGAAAAAGGTCCGGGACAATACATCAAATCAATGATGACTTCACTATGGACATCCGGGAATGGCAATCGGATAGAAAGGGTGTAATATTTGAGAGAAACAACAAGTATATGAAGAAAAGAAATTCTGGAGAGACAGACAAATGCCAAGTAAATTAGACTTTGACCAACAAGACTTTGAGAGATGCATATGAGGACTAAAACACTCGGTATGCAGACATTTACGAAAATGGGGACTAAAACACCCAAGAATACATATAATGAGGACTAAAACACTCAACTATACAAACATAAATAAAACTGGGGAATAACACACCTGAGAAAACGCATAATGAAGCATAACACACTCAAATATGCAAACTTTTCAAAAATGGGGAATAACACACCCGAGGACATAATATGATGACAACCAGTTTAGACTCTTAGAGGAGTGGAAAAGAAAGACAACCAGTTTAGACTCTTAGAGGAGTGGAAAAGATGACAACCAGTTTATACTCTTAGAGGAGTGAAAATGCTGACAACCAGTTTATACTCTTAGAGGAGTGGAAAAAGATGGAAGACTGATTCCTCAACACATAAGTCACTGCCATTCTGCTCGGAAATTAGAGATGCTACTACTGAACAAATCTCTGTCACACCAACTGCATCAATTTGAAAAACTTTTGAGAGAAGTCATGCAAAGCTGCTTGGAGATTCTTGAAGAAAAATTGCCCCAAGTTCAATGACTGATGAAGGTAAACTGATAATTGATTCAGTTCTTGATTACTGCTGGAGAAAATAGTCACATCTTTGAAATAACTGCTGAGAAAATAAATTGTTCATGGCTTCAGTTCTTGAAATGACTGCTGAGAAAATAATCACGTCTTTGAGATAACTGTTGAGAAGAAATAAACTGATCATGGATTCAGTTCCTGAAATGAATGTTGAGAGAATAAACTGATCATAGCTTCAGCCCTTGAGAAAATGTTGAGAAAAGAAATCCAGTATACATCTTGCAGAGAATCTTCTGACTAACCAAATCTGAGAATAACTTGCACTGAGCAACACCTCTTGAAACAAAAGGAATTGAGAAAAACTTGCCCCTGGTAAGATCACCGACCAAGTTTCTAAACTGTTTGAAAATTTCTTGATGAAGAAAGCTTATTTGCAAATAAAAATGTTTGTACAAACCTGGTAATTTTAATGCAAAATTCAATGCAAAGTTTGAAATCAAGAATCATTTTTTTAGAATGAAATTTATTGATGTAAAGTAAAATGAAAACATCGTCAAAACACGGAGGTTGAGACAACACTAAAGATAAAGCAAAAGGTAAGAAAACAAATGATTGGTAAAGAAACTTGGGAGTCAGTTTACGCAACCTCATTGTAATATGCTTTTCAAAAGAATCCTGGATTCAATTAGGAATTTTGAAGGTTGTAACGTGGTCTGGTTCACGGTTTATGAAACAAAGGATATAGGCTCAAAGTTTATTTGTACCCAACCCAACTTCGTGATGAACTCCAGTCCTACATTCAATTAATTCAGCCTATGCATTCAAGTTCCAAGACATTTGGGATTGCACAGATGAAGATGGTTCATAAGCCAAAGGATTAACAGTCACCTCTTCCTTTTGTTATTTCCAGTGAGGACTTTGGTCCACTCAACTTGCTTTTTCTGAGGATTTTGATGACCTCTTGATAAGTATTTCTTTTTATTATCCCTAATTTTTGCCTGAACTGTGTTATTTGAACTTACAGCCAGCGGGATGCCCCTAGTTTTTGCCTAAGTCTCCTTCATAGGTTTTGACTTAGCGGGCTTTGATTTTTTTCAATAATTTTTTCAATATCATTTTTTTTTGAAAAGATAATGACTGCATGGCTTAATGATTACAATGAACCATCATTGGCTTTTGAATTGAGAAACATCTTCAATACTTCTTTGATGTGTGTGAAGGAAAACTTGAAATTGCAACCTTTATTTGAAAGGTGTCTTGAATGATTCTCTTGTACTTGAATGCACATTTGAATTAATTGAGAACTACCCATCCCCGGGTTAAAATTGCGGGTTTTTTCGAATAGAAAGAAACTCCAACTTCAAGGCTCAAAGGGGTTGACAAGGGATTAACTTCCTTATTTCTCCAGTGTTTAGGATTTAAAACAATGCCTGTATATCATCAACCAAATCTCAATTAAAAGCATACCAACAACAATTATGGGTATCTCGCTTTCATCATCCTCCCCCCAATCATTGTAAAAATTTGAGAAAAGATAAATGAACTTGAAATGTAAAACATAAAGATGCAAATAGCAAATGAAATTGAATCAAAACAAAGCAATGCTCATTTCATTAAAACCAACATGAAAGTACAAACAAGCTTAAAAGCAAACAAGTCAATACAATTGAAGAAAATTGCAAACATGAAGAAACAATGGCCTAGTGATTAATCAATAACAAGGATGAGCTGTCCCGTCTGATATTCTGGCCTTAAAGAAAATTAACAGTTGAAGTCTTCTAGAAGATTCACATCCCATGATTCGGAAAAGGATTGTTGACAACATTAGGATTTGTATCCTCAAAAGTGATCGTCCCATTTCTGACAAGCTCTTTTACTTTAGCCTTCAATGCAAAACAGTGTTCTAAGTCATGACCAGTTCCACCTTGATGAAACTCACAGCGAAGATCTGCTCTAAAACCAATCGGAAGAGGATTTCGAACAGGAGGCGCAGGCCTAGTAGTAATCCAACCATTCTGGACCAAGTAAGGATACAACTCAGCATAAGTCATCGGAATAGGATCAAAGTTTGGCCTGCTCCTGGCATTACGATTCTGGTTCTGGCCGACATTCCTTTGAATAGATGGACCAATGATCATCGGAGCAAATGCAGTAGGGTATGATTGTTCATGGTGTTGTTGTCTGCGACGAGTTATTCCAACAACACTTGCTTCACCAGCAAAAACATTGACTTGAGGCATGACAATCCTCTGAGGTTGAGTTTCCCTAATGATCAAAGCTTGTAGCATCTCCATGATCTGACTCACATCACTTTTCAACTCATCAAGGTCTTCCCTAACTTTCTTGTTGTGTTGAGCTTGACTTTCCATTCTCAATCTAATAGCTCTCAATCTGTTAGCAGCTCTAGTACCGTATCTGTGGTGAGGAGTCAGCTTGACAGATCAACAGACAACTGAGGAAAGAAACAACTGGGATGAGTTCCCACACAACTCGGATGAACACAAGAATATGCGAGGATGCGATGATATGCAATGTTCACTTCCATTTTCAGAAAAACAACTCGATTATTGCAAACATGGTCAACATCGAGAATACCGTCATGAAATATCTTGACAAAAAGGAGAATTTACTTTTTTCAAACATTTGCAATAATCGGAATTGTCTTCCTTGAAAAATGGTTGTGACGATGATCATGATGAATATGTAGATGCAACAAACACAAACAAGATCACGCAAACACACACAGGTTCAAAGGTTCGAATCACGAGCAAGGAGTCATGGTAACAGAACACCAACCCAAACAGGCATGTACTAAGGTTTATCTTCATTGTACCTGCAAAAAACCAGAAGGGTGCTAACAGAGGTTCCTGGAGTTAACAACCATCTTTAGAATATTATCGGTACGTTGGATTACTCCCCAACCGATAACATTCTTAAAATAGACCTCGTCCGAGTGTAGTATCGCGTGACAACCACCTTAAGTTTACACTCAGATAGTTTCCGCACTACGTTCCTAAATTGGCTTAGATTGGTTAAGGGTTCTACGGTCCTCAGTATGATCAACTCAAGGTCGGAAAATAATGCCACGTACGATTACTCGTCACGACATTGATAGTCCAAGAGAGCCTAACCGAGTGGAGATTATCAAATTGATATTGCTTTGGACTACTCCATCGCATATCGCTTCGAATATCGCCGTCCTATCATAGTGTCACTCAGATCCGGGTTAGAATCTATCTCACAGAGGATTACCAAAACCAAAACTGAACAACCAAGTAACAAACAAATCAAACTAAAACAGTAAACAAATCAAAGTAGGCCGAATCCACTTAAGATTGACTCCCCAGCAGAGTCGCCACATTTCTGTAGCGGTAAAATCATGAGTGTAAGTTATTGATTAACTTAACTCGATATACACAGAGTCGCCACCGCACTTTTATTTGTTTCCAAATGGAAAAAGGAAAATGAACGAACAAAACCTTAATGAATCTCAAAAGCTAAAAAGCTAAAAGAATCAAACAGAGAATGGGTACGGGGATTGGTTACAAATCGGGAAGGTTTTAAGCACCCGACTTGTCCGTGGTACTCCACGGGAACCCTTTGAAATGTTTACTGCATTTTGGTCTGAAATTGGTTTGCTTGAAAAAAGGATTGAAGAGATGAGAAGAAGAATGTTTTTTAAGATTTTAGTGTTTGAAGAGACGAACGTCTCATGCCTACGTACCCACAAGGTGCAATGCGAGATCAAAACCCCGTAGTTCGTGGTACAAATTGTAAAAAAGGCAAATGAGTTGAATTGATTTTAAAATGTAAAGATAAGTCGTCATCCCTTAGCGAATAATTCCGCTAGAAAGGATGCATCATATCTAAACATAAAAGGTTAAAAGAAACGTGCACGAGGGCACAAAAGCAATTGAATGAGTTGTGAATGTTTTAAAGTTTTTGAGAAAGAAGTTCCGATATGCTTATATGGTTTAACATTTATTTAAGAAAATGAAATGAAAAGGTAAAAGCACATGACCAAAGTCACGGTTTGATTGAGAAAATGTTTGAAGTTAGAAAACAAAGAAGATTTGAAAATAGGAAGGAGATTTGAAAATTGAAGAAGATAGGAAGAGATGAAGGGACTATCCTAAGACTTGAAAATAAAAGCTAAGGGAAGAAATGATCAAACCAAATGGCAAGCACTCTTGAGACAACCGGATTTCCATCTTCATGAACAAGTAAACTTAATTGGAACCAAAGTCTTCAATCCATAACAAATGAGCAAAGGGATGATCCTAGAATCTAAGTCCGAAACTCCAAGCAAGGGATAGTAACCATAGTCCAAAATTAGAAGTCACCCATTTTTTAGATGTTTAATCCTTTATTAGTATTTTTGTGTCCAAATGGACAAAGAGAAAAAATAACAAGCAACAATAATATATACAATAAGCAATATGATGAATGAATATAGAAGCATAATAAGAGAGGTAAGGAACAAGAGATTAAAATAAAAGAGGATAAGGTGCGAGAGATTAAATTTAAATGTTAGTATATTCACATTATTATAATATATACAATATAAAGTGGTATGATGAACTTAATCAAGGACAACCACGAAAAGAAAAATAAAATCGAGGCAACCAAATCCAAGTGGATCGCATTCCGAATTGGGACAACTGTAGGTCTATGTTAAGCAATCGCCGAGTAATTTACGAAGTAATTACCCTACAAATGAGGCCGGCCACCACTAATTAAATTGGAAAATATTCGTGTTAAAACATGTTAGAGAAACGATATTATGGATCGTTCTCCGAAAACATGCCACACTAAAAGAAAGAGAACGGTCTAATCTTAATCGAGATTATCGTTGAATTTCTCGAAAAGCAACCTATCACGATCTCAAAGTATGGAGAATGATCCAAATGATCATTCATCCATAGATTTGAAATAATGAAGGTTAAACTTATCGGAAATCAACAATCTCGAATCGGAGATTGTCATCGACCAAAAATAAAAAGAATGATGAAGAAAAAATGGATCTAAGAGAATAAATCCATTAAAAAAGAAATAGAAACGTTTTTAAACTCTTTTCTAAAATACTTTTCCAAATATTTCCTAATAATACTTTTTCTAACATTCTTTTCTAAAATGTTTCTTAATAAACCTTCTTCTAAAATATGTTTTCTAAAACTCTTTTCCTTTCTAAAATAATTTCTACACAAATATTATATCAAAAGGAATTGAATCAAAATATAAAAGAAATCAAAATAAACTAAAGGATTAAAAAAAGAAAAAAATAGAAGAGAGATGGGGAGAGGGACGCGTAAGCAGATTGGGAGGTGGATCAAGCTGAACAAATACCAATAATTAAAGCCCAAACACACATAATCCCTTTTATTAAAAAATGAAATAAACAAGAAAAAGAAAGTAAAGCTGAAACACAAATACAGAAGCTAACAAAGCTTCTCCTTCTACCTATGGATGTTAATGGCGGCGGAGAGAAGTAAAACGCAAAGCAAAGACAAACAGCGAAATCAAATTTAAATCATCTTCAACCTTCAACTTTCGATTCAACACAATAAATGCTCCAAATCGAAAATCTCTCTCTTCTTCCTCGCCGCGAGCTCTCTTTCTCAATTAATTTCGTTTTTTTTTGTAGTTTTTCTTGAAGATGAAGGTTTCGATTGGTTTGAAGGTGGTTGATTGAAGGATTTGGAGAGGATTATGTCGAAGATTGAAGAAATTGATGAATTATTTGGTGACTTGAAAGATTGAATTGGGGGAAAGAGGGATTGATAGAATCTGTGAGTTTTTCTTTTTTTTTTTGCAGAAATTCGATAGGCTTTCTAAGCTTGAAAATGGAAGGTGAAGTGAGTTGTTCTTATAGAGGGTGAGAGCGGAGTTCTTGAGCTGCCGTTTTGTGCGAATTTTCTGCGTTTGGTATATCACCGAAATCTCGTGTTCATGCATCCAATTTTGTTTTGAACTTCTTGCGTTTTATTGTTTTGAATTTGCGTTTTGATTATTGTCATTTCAGGTGCTTGGCTCGTGTTTTACTCGTGCGGCTTGAGTGTGTTGAAGTGTGCATGACGACGTTGGCTTGCACGCAGCTAGTGTGGGGAAAGGCATGAAGCTTGTTGTCTTGTGAATTTGGATGCTGCGCGTAGGAATTGGCTGGTGTTGGCAGCTGGGCGTACAGTTTATTTACGAAGCGGCTATTGATGAAGCTGTGCTTCCTGCATACGGCTTACTATTGCGCGTTGGCTTTGTCATTGTGAAAAGGCTTACTGGCTATTCACGTGTGAAGCTGCTTACAAATTGGAAATGCTGGCTAGGAGTTTTTTTTGTGTTGCACGTGAGGAGTTTGGCAAGTTGATGATGTAAGGATGGAAGGTTTGGTGTATTGTGGGCCGGCGTTAGGCATGTAAATTTTTGTGATATGAGAATATTTTTGTAATATTTTTGTAATATGAGAATAAAGAATGGGCTAACAATAATCGATTTTTTTTTATGAGGTATAAGAAAAATGAAATTGATTTTTTTTTTATAATGGTGAATAGGTGATGACTATGAATAAGAATAAAAAAAAAATGGAATATGGTAAAGTATAAAGAATTGAAATATGAAAAGAGAAAAGAAAAAAAAAAGAAAGGATAAAAATGGATAATATTGGATGGATAATATTGGATGGATTATGAAATATATAAAAAAATGAATAATGAAAATTCTTGTGAACTGGATAAAAAGAAATCGAAAAGAATAGAAATTTTGGAAGGAGAAATTAATATGAAAAATGGAAAATGAATAGAACTGGATAGTAGAAAAATTAAAAATAAAAAGAAATGGTTTAATCGGAAAATGGATGATGGATATGAAATTTGGTTTTCAAGCCCACAACAAATCTCGATTTTTCAACAAGCCTCTGATAACATGAACAAAGCCATTACTGAACCACTGCACAACTTGTCATTTATACCGCAATCACTTGAAATCTGAAATCAATCCTGATAATTCGAAATCATACTGAGGAAAATAAATCCTCAGATGAACCACTGATGAACTGATGAACTGATAAACTTGAATATTCAAAACAAACTTCACACAAAACATTGTCTGATAACTGATGACTTTGCATATAACACAGTCTTGAACTTTTGAATACGCACAGCCTGAGAAACAGACCACTGGCACACACAACCTTCAGTCGAAACAATCTCTTGACAGTTCGACCAAGATTAGGTCAAACGTCCATTTGAATCGAATCGTGACTGAACAAACGCATCTGAATTGAAAATCACAGCCCTGTCTTTGAAATCCTGCAACACAGAGAGAAAGAAACAACTACAACATATATTTTTTGATATTTTGGTTAGAGGTTAGTGAATATAAACAAATAACAGAAATTAAACATGGTGATCCTCTGTGAAACAAAGACCTGCAACTGAGAAGGATACATGAACCAGTGTGTGATCTTGTTTGTATGCAAATGCAGACGAGAATGTGAAAAATCTTAGGGTCAAAAATTAGGGTCTGACACACCTCCATCATAATCACGATTAACCTATTTTTCATAAACTAAATAAAAATTGATTGCAACCCACATAATGTTAGATAATTCTAACATTCTCCAACTAGAGCAAAATCAATTGTGATCAGGATTAGACTGACATTGTCACAAGACGCCAACTATGAAAGTAATGTCATGCCTAATGCATATTTGAGCATACATCAAGATGCCCAATACATTCTCTTAGGGAGGTGGTAAAAGATAAAATAAATGGATAAAATTTGCAGTGGTTAAACTCCCCCTCACATGAGTATAAAGTATACTTTACTCCCCTTGAGAGTGTGAAGGTGAGAAAAGCACACAAGAAGGGGGATTGAATTGTGTTTTCTGTTTTCTTAATTTACGTATGATCAAAGTTCAGAATTTAAACTGGTGTTCAGATTCTGGTTCTACTTAGCATTGAAATACTAACAGAAGCAAATAAATAATAGCAGAAGACACAAAGATTTGAACTAGTTCCTCCCAAACGAGAGTAGTCCAGTCCCCTTGCTTCACAAAATATTTTCACTATAATCAAATCATGATTACAATCGCTTATGCATTATGCATAAGACTTTTAGAATACTCAGACCCTCAGCTCGAGACTTCTTGCTTAAACCCCTAAGGCTCAAGACTTCCTGCTTAGATCCTCAGCCTAGGACTTTTCTGCTCAGGTCTCTCAAACTTGAGATTTCCTGCTCAAGCCCCTCAGGCCCAAGACTTCTGCTTAACTCCCTCAGACTCAGAACTTCTGCTCGGGTTCCACGAACCCAAGACATCCTTGCTTAGACCCACAGTCCAAGACTTCCCTACTCAGACCCACAATCCAACACTTCCTTGCTCAGGTTCTACGAACCTAAGACTTCTACTTAGACCCACAATACACTTTATTAAGACTTTCAATGCTCTAGCACATAACATGAGACTTACATGGCCCAAGCCTCTTGGCCAGAGACTTAATCTAAACAACTAAATAACATGTTCAACAAAATAGAAAACATTGTGTACTTGATACAAATATCAAAGGAACATGGAAATCACCATAACAAATACCTAAAACACTTAAGATTTCTAAGATATTCAATGTGTAAGAAATATTAAGGCTTTTACATTTACAACCTACAACAGAAATTATGCATACATATATAGCAGTTGCAGAAGACTATTCGTTGGAAGAGATAACTTGATCAAGTGTCTATTCTTTCTCCATAGTACAAGGGACATTGAATATAGATACACCAAAATACATTGATCTATTATGTAACATGTTTAACCATTGTGGTATTCAAAGAGATCATGTACTATAGAGTCATTGAGAGCATATATCTGTAAAGTATGTCAACTCTTCTTGAGCCTTGTGAACACAAACTCTAGCTGATAAACTGATTTGACAATGCAACTTGCTTTCTGCAATAGGATAACTTTATCACTAACTTAGAATGATCACTAGAAGCCAATTTACATTCACCGAGTGTAGAAACAATATGTTGCTTCTTCTGACGATGAGACCTTCAGCTTCAGAGTCTACACCAGACATCACTTAGTGAGTGTTCTTTAGATTCTGCACCACTAGAAGCTAGCAATTCAGCTCCCCTCAAGCTGAAATACTTAAGGTAGAAATGACACTTGAAGTGGTTTTGATGATAAAAAACACTTGAGTATAGCTTCTACTAAATTTAGCTAAACAAGCCATATGTATAAGGACGTTCTTCAAGATCAAATTATCCTTTTGAATGGTACTAAAGTGAAGAATCACGACCTATGATCATTGGTTATTTAAAACATTTATGAAGATGGAAAATTATACAGAAATATCTCAAGTCTCATCAGGAAGACTCGAGGTTCTTGTGCGATGATAAAGTCAAATATAACTCCATGACTTGAAGCTTCAAAATGTGAAAGAGAGGAAGTGTGAACGCTTTCTTAATCGTGTTCATCTGAGTGATCAATGTGTTGTAAAACCACAAGTATGTTTTTGTAATTAGTATGGCTTAACCACACACACACACACACACACACACACACACACACACACACACACTTAAAACATAGATAAGCCTCTTACTTTTTAATTAAAACAACCAAAATATTTTTGGATTCTAGCAAGTTGATTAGGGTACTATGCGCTTGATTAGGATAATTTTTTGAATTATCTAATCAATTAGATTTTACGTCTATCAAATTATATGATGCCTAATCGAGTCCATAATCAATTATGGCAAATGATTAGTATCACTTATCTATCAAAACCTTCCAATTTAGGCACAAGTAATCGATTATTTGCATTTCCTAATTGATTAGCTAATCGATTAGGTCAATTAATTGACTCATGAATTGTTTCCAAAATCACACCATTTCTTGGCCTATAAATAGATAAATTTTTTAATATTTCAAATATTCCAAAAAACATGAAAACCTTACTTTTCCTCTCTCTCAAATCTCTCTAAATCGATTTCACTTTTCTCACATTTTAAGGCACAATGCTTTGATAATGTTCTTGAGTTTAGGGAGGAAATTGTTTTGTGTGAGGGCTTTATTGTAAATTTATCAAGAGTAGTTTTCTCTTAAGTGAATTATTCTTCCTTAGGAAGTGATTATTTTGTTTAAGATCTAACCCATTGTAAAAACTCTTTTATATGTTTGGGGAATCGGAATAAGTCTTTACTTGGTTTGTGAGCTCCGCCATTGAAGAAAAACTCTTTTTTGGGTTCGTGAAGAATAACCAGTGAAAAATCTTCATAACGGTTCTAAAACTCTACTCGATCAAAAACTGTATTTATTCGAGATCATTTTGGTATAAAGTCATACTCAGCTTTTGAGTTCAACATCTGTAAAAGCTTAGGTACAATATTAGCCAAGTAAAAAATCTTGGTTCGATTTATGGTCAGCCCATGTAAAAGCTCCACTACTACAAAACGTTAAAACAACAATGCCAGGCTTACAACGCATCCTTTTACACTGTTGTAATAGGTTAAAAATTTCGCGCTCAGTCAAAATCTGAATGAATTTCAGTCTTTTAATGACGGTTCAATAGAACTACCATTGTAATAAATAAAATGTAACAAGATTTGGTTCCCCGCAACTATATTTTTTCCATTTTTTGGGATACATTCAACGTGTGTAACTTAATACTATTATTTAAAAGATAAATTGTAAATTATTTTACAATGGTTGTACCAAATAACCGTAGTAATAAATAAAATGTAACAAGCTTCGATTCCTTGCAACTACGTTTTTTCCATTTTTTATTAACATTTAGCGTGAGTCACTTAATACCATTATTTTAAAAATAAATTGTAAATTATTTGACGACAGTTATATTAAGCAATTGTTGTTATATGTTTAAGATTCCACTACGGTTTATTTTCCAACCGAGATTGAAATCTTTACTGTTAGATTAAAACAAAACTTATTATGTATTTTTTTCATAAGAAGCCCTAATTGAACAAGCGAGCCAGAGACGACAGCAGTACTCCATCATCTTCATTTGATTACAACTAGGTATTTTTTACCAATATTCATTTGCTGCTTCATCTTCAAGTAAGGTAATCTTCAATATCTTCATTTCTTTTTTTGGTTGATGTTGTACCAATATTTATTTGTTGCTTCTGATTCGAAGTAACTTTGTTCATTTGATTCTTCAGATTAGACGTACGGTACTCTTCAACATCTTCATTCCTTATGTTCATTTGATTACAACTAGGTATTATTCAATATCCTCATTCCTTTTTTCTATGTTCATATTATATATGCTCAAGTCCGAAGGAGTTGTTTCATATGCTTTGCGTTCATATTGTATAATAATTTTATCTTTGTTCATGTTGTATATGTATATGCTTGAGAAGTTTCATTCCCATTATTAAACATGTATAAATTTAAGAATTTGTAATGGATGGTAGTTGGATGAAACCTAATAGATTAAGTTAGATTTATGAGAAATGAGTTTGTGAATTCCTTGAATACGCTGATAAATATCTTCCCAACAATAAGGGTATCTTTTATTGTCCTTGTGTTGTTTGTGCGAATATCAAAAGGGTACAAAGAAAGAAATACACAATCACCTTTATTATGATGGTATTTTTCAAAATTATACAACATGGATGTGGCATGGTGAGGTGGATAATGAGGAAACTCGGGCGTCACAAAGTCAAAGAGTGGATAAAGATGAATATATGGAAGATCAACTAGAGGACATATTCTGTGATATAGGGGAATCTTATTTTAAGAATCATATTTATGATACTTTATGTAGTGATAAAGACACCCCTTTATCTAAGGGATGCACAAAGTTCACACGATTGTCGGGGATGTTAAAGTTGTTTAATCTGAAAGCAAAAAATGAATGGTCAGATAAAAGTTTCACGGAATTACTTGAATTGCTACAACAAATGTTACCAAAAGATAACAAAATGTCTGATCATTGCTATGAGGCCAAGAAAATATTGTGTCCAATGGGTCTGGAGTATATCAAGATACATGCTTTCCCTAATGGTTTCATATTATACTGGAAATAGTATGAAAACCTGTGTCAATGTCCAAAATGTGGTGTTTCGTGTTACAAGGCCAACGATGTTGATGACAATGACTATGACAATGTTAGTAGGAAGCATCCTCCCGTTAAAGTGTTATGGTACTTGCCAATAGTTTCACGATTAAAGAAACTATTTGCTAACTCGAAGGATGCAAATAATCTTAGATGGCATGCAGATGAAAGGATTCGTGGTGGAAACATTTGCCATGTGGCTGATTCGTTGTAATGGAAGAAAATTGATTTGTTGTTTCCGAATTTTGGAGTCGAGCCAAGAAACCTTAGGCATGGGCTAACAACTGATGGAATAAACCCCTTTGGTAATATGAGCACTAATCATTCTTCGTGGCCTGTTCTTCTCACTATTTACAACCTATTTCCTTGGTTGTGCATGACGCGCAAGTACATACTGTTAAGTATGATTATTTTTTAATTGCGACAACTTGGTAATGACATAGATGTTTATCTAAGTCCATTATTTGATGATTTACGACTCTTGTGGGATGAAGGCGTTGAATTTAATGATACATATTCAGGGGGAAATTTTAATATGTGTGCAATGTTATTTTGCAAAGTTAACAAATTTCCGATTTATGGTAACTTGGCTTGTTACATTGTCAAAGGACATATAGCGTGTCCTATATTTGAAGATGATACTTGTTATTACCAACTTGAGTTTGGAAAAAAGACATGTTACCTTGGGCACCGAAAATATCTAAAACCGGGTCATCCTTATCGTAGATTGCGAAAGGATTTTAATGGAGAGCAAGAGTTTGGTGAGGCTCTTAAACCTTTAACAATGGATGAAGTTTATCGATGGAGGGAACAAATTAATGATGTCTTTGAGAAGAGAGAAAAAGAAAAAGGTAGGAACAGAGAAAAAGGAAAAGGTGGGAAACGAGAAAAAGAAAAAAAGTGGGGTTGTGAAAACTATATGGAAAAAGAGGTCCATCTTCTTTGATCTTCCATATTGGTCAAGTCTTGATGTTAGACATTGTATTAATGTGATGCATATGGAGAAAAATGTGTGTGATAGTTTGATTGACACACTTCTAAAAATTTCAGGCAAGACTAAAGATAGAAAGGCTTCCCGTCTAGATATGGAAAAGATGGGTATACAAAAACAGTTGGCTCAAATAGAGAAAGGTAAAAGAACTTATCTGCCTCCAGCATGTTACACTCTATCTAAAAATTAAAATAAGATATTATGTGAGTGTTTGCAAGTTATTAAAGTTCCGTAAGGTTACTCATCAAACATCAAGAAACTTGTATCTATGAAAGATCTAAAGTTAATTGGTTTAAAATCTCATGATTGTCATGTATTGATAAAACAACTTCTACCATTGTCTATCTGTGGGATCCCTCCAAAAAATGTGAGAATAACTATAACGAGACTGTGTTTATTCTTCAATTCCATATGTAATAAAGTTATTGATTTAAAAAAGTTGGATGAATTAGAAGACGAAGCTTCCATAATCTTGTGTCAATTGGAGATGTATTTTCCACCATCATTTTTTGACATTATGGTTCACTTACTTGTTCATCTTGTCAGAGAAATCAGAATATGCAGTCCAATTTATTTGAGGTGGATGTATCCAATAGAGAGATATATATGAAGATTTTTAAAGGATATACGAAGAATCATCACCGACCGGAAGCTTCGATTGTTGAAAGGTACATCACCGAAGAAACTATTGAGTTTTGTACAAACTATTTGTCAGATGTAGATTCTATAGGAATTCCAAAGTCATGTCATGCTGACATGGATGGAAGAGGTATTCAAGGTCTAGACGTTAGGTATATGGATCGGGATGTAGTTATTCAATCACATTTCTATATATTGAATAATATATATGAGGTTCAACCTTTCATAAAAACTCACAAAATACTTTTGAAGAAAAAATATCCCCGAATGAGTGACAAATTGTTGTTGATAGAGCATAATAATAGATTCATGGATTGGTTTAATAAAAGTGTATCTAATGATCGTAGTGCATCCGAGATACTTAAATGGTTGTCATACGAGCCAGAATTTTGTGTTATTACTTGGACTGCATACGACATTGATCATTATACCTTTTATACAAAATAAAAAAATGATCGTAGTACAATGCAAAATAATGGAGTTATGGTTGAAGCCGAATCAATGTATTTCTCAAGTTCAAAAGATAAGAATCATGTATTGGCAACTACCGCGTTTTATGGTATAATTGATGAGATTTGGGAGATTGATTATGTTATTTTCAAAGTGGCTTTATTTAAATGCAAATGGGTTCCCAATAATAGTAATGTTGTATACATTGATGACTTATGATATACCCAGGTAGACCTTGGCAAGGCATCTTTTAATATCGAACCATTCATTATGGCTTCTTAAGCAAAACAAGTTTTCTATGTTGCCGATCTATCAGACATATCGGAGAAATGGTCAATCGTTCTCCAAGGAAAACACATTCCTCTTATTGATGAAAGTCTTATAATTCCGTCCACACCTTCTTACACAACACAAGTTCCTACCTCATATGATGAAGTTGATGGAGATGTCGTGCATGTTATACGAATGATCATGAAGAAGGCATATGAGAAAATTAACAAGTACGTAAATTATTATTTATTCATAATATATTAATTGTACATGTTATAGTTTAGAAGTATATTTTTAATAAGTATAATTATTTGAACTCATAGGTATTTTGAGTCCAGATAGTACAAGGCCAAAAGTCAAGACACCAAAAAGACAAGATACCAATTGTTGTACCCCAAAATTTGCCCTCTATTTTTAACTCCAACCGACTTTTTGTTTCGCATTCATTTGCATCATCTTCATAGCATAACATGTATTTCGTCTTAATATTAGCCGAAATAATTTCTCGGAATTTGCAGACAGACTGGTCAAATTAATTTTCAATTGTGCCTAAAACCAGTAAACAAAAAAATGTCACATTAAATTTTCAAAAGTCAGTTCTATTAATATGCGGTTCATGTAGATTAACCTGACATGCTAAAAATTTGTTTACAACTATTTTTGATCGTATGTTGATCAATCAGAGCAGTTTAAACAGTCATAATTTTTATTTCAAAATCCGACCAAACGTTGTATTTTTCCGAGTCGTTTATTTCGTGCTGATCATTTTGATGTATTCATTTTATATTTTCGAGCACTTTGGCGCCCGACTTTTATTTTTTGGGTCCGTTTATTTTTACATTGGGTATAGAATAAATAACTAGGATTATTAGTTTTTATTTTAATTTTAACTATTTTAATTATTAAACTTTTTTAATTTTAAATTAATATTTTATTGGGTTTCAAAATAAACATTTTAGGCTCATTATCATTAACCCTAATCGGTCCTCTATATATACTAACTAGTGGCTAACAAAAAAGAAAACAGAAAAAGGAAAAAAAAGAAAAGAAAAGAAGTACGAAGCGGCGTACACGTTTTGCTACCTGCGTTTTTTCTTCATGCATATGTGGTTTGTGTGCTTTACCTATCTATCATGCTAATATTCTCATATACTTTAATATATAATTGTTTTAACTTATTATACTTATAATATATTACAATATACATATCTACATAGCAAGATATGATATATATATATATATATATATATATATATATATATATATATATATATATATATATATATATATATATATATATATATATATTATATATATTCGGATCAGATAGTGTCAATACGCCGTTTTCACATATGTGTATATGAGGCGTGGCATTATGTTGATCTGATCTAGTTGCGATGATCACAATTCTGGCATTAGCAACATCGTTTTTTTATTTATTTCTTTTATTTAATTTATTTATGTTAATGTTAACTAACTCCCTTGATTTTTTTCCTCAAAACCCTGATTTTGCCTTCAACCCTATTTCTTCTCTAAAACCCAAAACTTTTCATAAACCCTGAGTTTTTTTTGCCTCAAACCTCAAATTTCGAACTTAAAGATTTAGCCCTAATCTTTACCCTAAAACTTAAACCTTAAAATTTTCATTTTTTTAAACCTAATTTTTTTAACCTTAATCCTATTTTTTTTTCTTTAACCTAATTTGTAAACCTTTTTTAACTTATTTTCTATTTCACTCATTTTTATGTAATTCATTTATCCTTTTCGCCTTATTATGTAACTCTCTCCCTGATGTAATAATTTAGTTTTATTTTTCGCCTAATTATTATGTAACATCCCCGAAGTCGTGTAATAGTGTAGGAATCTTTATTTTCTGCCTTTAAATTTCTTCCTTTAATTTTTGTATATATTCACTGCGTGGTAAGTAATCTAGGGCGTGCCAAGAACTGAATGAAAATCGATATGGATTTAAGATCACTAATTAAAAAGATAAATAATTGAAAACAATCACTCACACACGTAAGTCAATCGTTCTACGATCGCCATCTGCACCTCCTAGGGTTTCCCCTCTTGGTTTCCTTAAACATGGTCAAGTCCCTCGAACGTGGGGGTGTCTTAGTAAAGGTCCCTCATATTAAAAATCATCATAGTCCCTTCAAAGATAAAAGATCATAGTCCCTTCGAGTTGCCTACAAACAAATGATCTTGTCCCTCGATGACCCTACGAAAATGATGATAGTCCCTTCGAATTACTAAGACACCCCTACATGTTGCCTTTTATGACCATACGATGACCCTACACCCGTCCCTTATTAAATCCAAGGTAATAACTACATATTCCTTAATAGTAAGGACAATCTTACCCTTGAAAGGAAATAGATAAACATGAAAGACCAGTCTAGGGTAGGTAGCACTTAATTGCTTGCTCACTTCTTTCAAAAACTCTTATTCACACCTCACTTTCAAACATTTTCAAACTCAAAGCTTGGTATACATCTATATGAGGATCATTACAAAGACTTATGAAAATTTCTAAACACACATTTCACATTAATTTTTCACACAAAAAAGTGAGCTAAGTAACTAAGAGCCTATGGATAACCATGGATATAAAGGGTGCTAACACCTTCCCTTTATATAACCTACCCCCAGAACTCAAAAATTTTAAAAGGTCTTTCCTGTTCTTTTATACCCTTTCCTATTGGATAAAATAAAAGTTGATGGCGACTCTTGCTATCCACACATGTTTTTGTCAAACAAAAACACCAAGTCCGTTCTCCCACTGTGTTACAGAACGGGCGACTCTGCTGGGGAGTACTTAGTAAAAGAGGAGTTACCTTAGGAATTAAGATCACTTACTTGTTTTCTTTGCTTGCTTTATATTTAAGGGATTGTTGTGGGGTTACTGTGTGAAAGATCCTAACCCGGATCTAGTGTACCTTAGGTAAGTGGCAATAAACCAAGAAAATTGTACGACGTATACCGATATGGTTGATCTGGTGGCCACCGTTAGTGTGACTTCTTGGTTGGTGCTTATGTTCCTTAAATAAGTTAAGGATAATACGGGGCTGCCATACATTGTCATTAACACTAACTACCCTTTAGAACCTTAATTGACCCATATTGGCCTTTAGAAAGTAGTGAGATAGCCGGCTTTGGAGAAGTCTAAAGTTGGTTGATACTCGATGCTATGCTCATTGAGATTCTAATCTTGGGGGGTTTTGGTTGGCAAGTAAATTGCCTACTGAACAACAACCATTGAGAAGGATCAGTGATATTGAGATCCCATAGAACCTGGTTACTTTTATAGGACAAGATGCACCAACTAAATTTCAGGGGGAGGATACTTTCCTTTAAACCTCATGCAAGCCTCTAAACCTAGGGCTATTGTGTGACTTGCTTGTGTATGCCACATATTTGTGATTAAACATAACCACATAACATCATAACATCATAACATCATAACATAGCATTTTCACTAACCATTTCAAGGACAAAAGGATTTATCTTTGTTCTTTGTTGCAGGTTATGACTTCCACTCTAGAAACACTATCTGAATCAACTTTGTAGGGATACCTTGGAAGCTAAGTTCAATGCTAACAATGAGAAAGTGTTGGAGCTAACAAGGAAACCTCACGAAGAGCGGAACCTTAATACATATCTTAACACAAAGAGGAAGCGGCCATGGGAGACTTAAGTCTCATAAGTTTATTTTATTTGTATCTTCTTCTTATTTTCCTTCATTGTAAGCCCAAGGGGAAATTATATTTTAGAAACCCTACTAATAAAAGTTTTTGTTTTTGTTTTCCTTTAAACAAATTTAAATCCTATGTGGTCCTTGAAAACATTGCATATGCATCTACATACCATACCATTGCATAACAAGTTTCCGCAACAGGTGTCTTATCTTCTCGCTGTTTATTTCAGCAAAAATGGATCTCTAATAATCTGTCAAAGATCTTCAAGCTTAGAATGCCCAATTTCAAGAGATGATCCTGAACTTGTACAAAGGACAATTAGAGTTGAAGGCACTCCTGACCAAGAAGAAGAAGAAGACCAGAAAACCAGTTGGCTTCATTAACATGGGTAGGAGATTTAGAGGTCAAATAAAGACAGGCGATGAGCTCAAAAATCATAGAGACGAAGAATTTGTGAAAGAAGAAGGCAGTCTACATGATTCAATCGATGATGAGAAGTATAAGTTACTAGAAGACCGTGATGAGAAGTACAAGTCACTAGAAGACCGTGTAAATTCCATGGAGTTGCAGAAAACATCTGGTTTAGATTTTGAAGATTTGAGTCTAATTTATGTAGTTGTCATCCCTCTTGGATTTGAAGTTCCTACTTTTGTGGTATATGATGGTATTTCGTGTCCGAAGCTACATTTGAGGTCTTACGTCCGAAGGATCCAGTCACATACTGCTGATAAAATGTTGTATATTCATTTCTTCCAAGAAATCTTATCCGGAGCTTAATTAGAATGGTACTACCAACTTGAGAATACCAACATTCGTGCTTGGAAGGATCTTGCTGAAACCTTCTACAAACAATACCAATACAACTCTGATTTAGCACCGACTCATATGCAACTCCAAAGCATGTCCATGGGCTCTAATGAAATTTTCAAAGAATACACTCAGAAATGGAGAGATCTTGCGAGCAGGGTTCAACCTCCTTTGACTAACAGAGAGTGGGTTGACATGTTCATGAGTACACTGTCTGGTCCTTTCTACAGTCATCTAATTAGAAGCTCGTCATCTGGTTTCACTGAGCTGATAATGATTGGAGAACATGTTGAAAGTGGAATACGAAGTGGTAAAATACGAGTGGCTATCCCTTCAAATACCACTGAGAAGCCATCTAACAAGAAAATGGAATCCAATGTTGTGTACGGCCAACAAGGTCGTAATAAGAACAACTGTAACCAATCCGTGAGAGCAGTTCTGATCTCTAATCCTGCACATGTGCCACAAAATCAACAATGGAATAATCAGCGTAAGCAGGATGCACCTAGAAGACAATTTACAAAGTTCAATTTTTCGTTGGCTCAGACACTGCAACACATGTTGAAAGAGGAACTGATTACCTTGAAAGACCCTCCTCAGAATCCCAATACTTCCTCTCCTTGCTATAATCTCAATGCAAGGTGTGCATATCACTCCAACTGTCCTGGACATGACACTAATGATTATTGGGTATTGAAGAATAAGATTCAAGACATGATTGACGAAGGAGTCCTTGAGGTTACGCCAGAAGACTAGATTGAATTCTTCTATCGTCCATCAAATATCAAAGTTGCTAGACATCCAGAGTGACAAGTTTAGAGGAGGCTTAAGAACATTTGAATTTTCATTTGTAATTTCTTTTGTTGGTTTAAACACTTATTATCATGTCAAACTTTTATTTTCATGATAATGTATTGCATATGTTTGTTTTGAATTTATCCATTCGTTTCACTATATTTAAACTATACTTCTTACTCCTTTTTTGTGATATTTAACTCTTGTTAAAGCTGTAAGCCTTTAGAGGGAGGATGACGAAGACGATATCATAATTTCATATAGTATGGTTTTGAATAGACTATGTTGACGATGTGTAGACATTGTCTCGATTCCTAAATAGTGGAGATATAAGGAAGTTAATCCCTAGTCAACCCTTTTGAGCCTATGAAGTAAGAGTTTTCATTCTCACGCAAATTAAAACCCTTAATCATAATCTGGGACAGGGTATTTCCTCGGTTAACTCAATTATGCCAGTTGACCCTTTTGTACGCAACTAATGATGGTTCCCTGTAATCACTAAGTCCGACAGTCAATATCTAGCAAAATAAAAGCTCACTAAGTCAAAACCTATGAAGGAGAATTAGTAAAAATTGAGACATCCCACTGACTGTAAACATGAAACAAACAGTTCAGGAAAGAAAAGGGATAACAAAGATAAAATAAAAAAAGGTCACTACAAATTCTCAACAAAAAAAAGATGACTGACTTTTCAAATAAACTTCTATCAGTGTTACAATTCCAAAGTCTTTTGAGAGCCTCAATGCATAATTTAACCGAACATAAGACTGAAGAACATCGCGGAGAATAGGTTGGGGACAAATAAAATTTGAGCCTTTATCCTTTGTTTCTTAAACCGCGAATCAAGCCACATTATAACCCTTTAAAAGTCCTAACTGAAGCATGGTTAGTTCGAAAGTATACTGCTACAAAAAGGTATCCTGACTCCTTTAGGGCTTATTATAAATCTCGAATTAATATCACATTTTTTACAAACATTGTTTTGCTAAAATAATTCTTTTTCAAAACTTCAAGACAAACATAAGCGTTACATTTTGAATATCATTGTTTGCATATAACTAAGTGTTTGATATCAGAGAAGATTACATGATAAACATTCGAATAAACCAAAGTTCTCTCGACAAACAAAGTTGCTTCCTGGATCAAAGCCAATGTATACAAGGGGCATAATCACTATCTTCCAATCAAGGGGACATGCCATGTTACTGTCCAATTCACCTGGGGCAGTCAGGTCAAGATTCAACGATGCTTAATAGCCAGGGGCAGATCTGCTCATATGAATTCCCAAAAGTAACGTTACCAAGTCCACGATGCCAGGGGCATATTATTGTGGGGCATTTTTTTTTATTTCTCTTGAGGTAGCTCCTTTCAGATACTTCCATTCTAAGACAAATCATCCTCAACTAGGGGCAACGCTCTCTTTTCAAATCTAATCAGATCAAGCTCCTTAATCATTACCCATCGTATATACGGTTCATCGCAATCTGAAAACACATTCCTCTCATTGCCTTGATATTGGATTTTCAGCAGAAGCCATTGTGGAAATAAATTGTCTGTGTCAATAGTATCAGACGGTGTCAGTAACATGTCTTCGGATTCAGTCATGAGAATTCCTAGGAAATTTCTCGGGGAAGTCAAGAATCTCAGAAGTTCTAAATCCATTGGTTACTTTAAATGAGTATACACTTTTGATACAACCCTATTTCCGAATTCAGGTTTACATTTCCCTTTTTACTTAGGCGAAAACGTCCATTGACTATGTTTGAATGTATATATGCTTTTGAATATGATTGATGTTTACCAGAAATGCATAAAATACAATAATAGCATTTACTTAGGACGATCGGAGGTAGGAGTCAAATGAATCTGCGCTGGTTCATCCCCACAGAGTAATCTTCACGGATATATTCTAACGAAACTTCCCAAGTAGTCTTTTGTACTTCTAACTCTACGAGATCCTCAATCAGATTTCTCTCGAGCCTGATATTCTTCGAAGAACTTGGCCAGGAAAAGTATCTCAAGGGAATGTCCGTCTTTTTTATCCCCAGTCAGGATATTTAGGAATCTAAACTTTCAATAAGAAGTACGACGATCGGGAAACGAAAGGTCCTCAGTACAATATTCCAAAACAAGACGGGAACGAAGTCTTCATATTATTCAGCAACAAATCGAGATTTATTTTCCCCAGCCAACAATTGTTACATGAAGCTACTAATGAGCTTCAACTACATAATTCATTCATACATCATTTCATATCATACTCATACAATATTCTCATTTATGATAAGAAAATCGTCTTGCAAAACGCTATATACATCATGACATTTGCATAGAACTAATTTTGTTTTTCAGGTTAATTCCCCAGCAGACGAACGTCATCAACAACTTATTCTTGGGCTGCTATATCCCCCAAGGGTTACCTCAAACAAAATCTTGGACTTCTCTATCCTCCAGGAATACATATAACAATATCTTGGACTGCTCTATCCTCCAGGAATACATATAATAAAATCTTGGATTGCTCTATCCTCCAGGAATACATATACCAATATCTTGGGCTGCTACATCCCTCAAGATTACATCCCTCAACGTCTTGGGCTGATATATCCCCCAGGGCCACAAAAACCAATATCTTAGGCTGCTATATCTCCTGAGATTACATCTATATCCATCTTGGGCTACTATATCCCTCCAAGGGATATCTTAAACAATATCTCAAGCTGTTATAAACCCCTAGGATAACATCTTGGACTGCTCTACCCTCCATGATTACACATAACAACATCTTGGACTGCTCTATCCTCCAGGACCACACCCAAACAACATATTGGGCTGCTACATCCCCCGAGATTACATTAATCTACGTCTTGGACTGCTTTATCCTCCAAGAGGTATATCTGAAGAACATTTTTACTCCGAATGGCATCTTTAAGCCCATTCAAGCAATACAACCAACCAACCGTATTACTCTGCGCACCGACGAGTGCAAATATTTGGGCATTAGTGTTCAATCATCTTCAACCTTCAAGTCACGAGTGGCGTACGTGTCAATCTAACTCCTCATGTTTCAGAAAATTGAACAGGGGCAGCTGTTGTACCCAAAATTTGACCTCTGTTTTTAACTCTAACCGACTTTTTGTTTCGCATTCATTTGCATCATCTTCATAGCATATCATGTATTTCGTCTTAATATTAGCCAAAATAATTTCTCGGAATTTGCAGACAGACTGGTCAAATTAATTTTCAATTGTGCCTAAAACCAGTAAACGAAAAAATGCCACATTTAAATTTGCAAAAGTTAGTACTATTAATCTGCGGTTCATGTAGATTAACCTGACATGCTAAAAATATTTTTACGACTCTTTTTGGTCGTATGTTGATCAGTCTGAGCAGTTTAAATGATCATAATTTTTATTTAAAAATCCGACCAAACGTTGTATTTTTCCGGAGTCGTTTATTTCGTGCTGATCATTTTGATGTATTCATTTTATATTTTCGAGCATTTGACGTCCGACTTTTATTTTTTGGGTCTGTTTATTTTTACATTGGGTATAGAATAAATAACTAGGATTATTAGTTTTTATTTTAATTTTAACTATTTTAATTATTAAACTTTATTTAATTTTAAATTAATATTTTATTGGGTTTCAAAATAAGCACTCAGGCTCATTATCATTAACCCTAATTGGTCCACTATATATACTAACTAGTGGCTAACAGAAAAGAAAACGGAAAAAGGAAAAAAAGAAAGAAAAAAAAAGAAAAGAAGTACGAAGCGGCGTACATGTTTTGCTACCTGCGTTTTTTCTTCATGCATATGTGGTCTGTGTGCTTTACCTATCTATCATGCTAATATTCTCATATACTGTAATATATAATTGTTTTAACTTATTATACTTATAATATATTACAATATATATAGCTACATAGAAATATATGATATATTGTTTTACTATATGCACATAACTTTAGATTATTCGGATCGGATCGTGTCAATACGCTGTTTTCACATATGTGTATATGAGGCGTGGTATTGTGTTAATCCGATCCAGTTGCGATGATCGCAATTATGGCGTTAGCAACATCGTTTTATTTATTTATTTATTTTATTTTATTTATTTATGTTTATATTAACTAACTCCCTTGATTTGTTTTCTCAAAACCCCGATTTTGCCTTCAACCATATTTCTTCTCTAAAACCCAAAACGTTTCATAAACCCTGAGTTTTTTTGCCTCAAACCTCAAATTTCAAACTTAAAGATTTAGCTCTAATCTTTACCCTAAAACTTAAACCTTAAAATTTTCATTTTTTTAAACCTAATTTTTTTAAAACTTAATCCTAATTTCTTTCTTTAACCTAATTTGTAAACCTTTTTTTAACTTATTTTCTATTTCACTCATTTTTATGTAATTCATTTATCCTTTTCACCTTATTATGTAATTGTCTCCCTGATTTAATAATTTAGTTTTATTTTCCGCCTAATTATTATGTAACTGCCCCGAAGTCGTGTAATAGTGTAGGTATCTTTATTTTCTGCCTTTAAATTTCTGCCTTTAATTTTTGTATATATTCACTGCGTGGTTAGTAATCTAGGGCGTGCCAAGAACTGAATGAAAATTAATATGGGCTTAGATCACTAATTAAAAAGATAAATAATTGAAAACAGTCACTAACACACGTAAGTCGATCGTTCTACGATCGCCATCTGCACCTCTTAGGGTTTCCCCTATTGGTTTCCTTAAACATGGTCAATCCCTCGAACATGGGGGTGTCTTAGTAAAGGTCTCTCAGATTAAAAATCATCATAGTCCCTTCAAAGATAAAAGATCATAGTCCCTTCGAGTTGCCTATGAACAAATGATTTCGTCCCTCGATGACCCTACTAAAATGATGATAGTCCCTTCGAATTACTAAGACACCCCTACATGTTGCCTTCTATGACCATACGATAACCATACGTCTGTCCCTTATTAAATCCAAGGTAATGACTACTTATTCCTTAATGGTAAGGACAATCTTACCCTTGAAAGAAAATAGAAAAACATGAAAAACCAGTCTAGGGTAGGTAGCACTTAATTGCTTGCTCACTTCTTTCAAAAACTCTTATTCACACCTCACTTTCAAACATTTTCAAACTCAAAGCTTTGTATACATCCATATGAGGATCATTACAAAGACTTATTAAAATTTCTAAACACACACTTCACATTACTTTTTCAAACAAACAAGTGAGCTAAGTACTAAGAGCCCATGGATAACCATTGATATAAAGGGTTCTAACACCTTTCCTTTATATAACCTACCCCCCGAACTCAAAAATTTTAAAAGGTCTTTCTTGTTCTTTTATACCTTTTACTATTGGATAAAATAAAAGTCGGTGACGACTCTTGCTATCCGCACATGTTTTTGTCAAACAAAAACACCAAGTTCGTTCTCCCACCGTGCAACACCAATACACCAAGTTACAATTATGTAAAGTTATGTAATGTGTGTTCTGATAAACTGATAAACTGTAATGTAATATTATGAATATGTAAGTTTAATTATGTTCTGATAAACTGTAATGTGATATTACAAATATATAAGTTGTTTGCTCTGATTCAATATAATATGGTATATCTGATTCACTATAATGTGGTTTATTTGCTTCACTGTAAATGTGAATTGTATTTTCTACTTCGCTGTGATACGGAGGACAGTAATACATGTAAGAAAATGAGATTAATTATAAACTCAGGATAATATTTGTTAATTTTACAGAAAAATTAACGACGGTTGTATTTCATAACTGTTATCATATTTGTTAATTTTGCAAAAAAACTAACGACGATTATATATGATAACTGTTATAATATCCGACGCTCTATCCAGGAAAAAATAAATATCAAAGTGTTACAAGGAAGCGAACCCAAGACAATTATATTTATTACAATGGTTCATTATAATACCCTTCGTGATACGTATCACGCTTTCCAGATTATTACAACGCCTACTTGGTCGTGATTGTAAGTATGATATATACAACAACACTCTACATAAGAAAGCCCTCGCCCGCATCATTATATGTCATTCCTAACCATTGTAGAATGGTTTTTTCGTGGTAGTGCTCACTTCAGTTTGAAGGATAGCCAATTCAAACCTCCACCTTGGTTCGAGATCAGTCTGTGCAAATCTCTATTTATCTTAGAGACTAATCGATCAATGCTTTGTTCATTGTTTAGTTTGGAGACTTATAACCGCTTCAAACCTCATTTTGTTTTTTGGTTGGAAGTTAGTATGGAACTTCATTTTTTGTATAAGGAGATTTTTGAGCTTAACCTTGTAAAATCTCTCAAGAAATAGTGGATACTCTCAAGATTAGTTCTTAAATAAATGCATAGGTCACTTCATTTGACCTAACCTCTATAAATCTCTAGTGTTGTTATCTTTTCCCTTCTCTCTTTCACTTTCCGCTTAATTTCTTTGATTTGAATTTCCCTTGCATATTCAAACATTTTTGTTAAAATGTTTTCAAACTCAAATTTAGAAAATGATTTTGTTTTGAATCATCTATTTTCAAATCTCTACAACTCACCTTTATCTTCTGTATGGAGTCACATGTTCAACAAATATAAAGGAGTTAGAGAGTTAAAAAAACATACCCATGGTAATTTAATCATGGAAAAAGGGATAATTCGCTCACATCAAAAGACTTAATAAGAAAGATGATGGTAATTTTTAAAGGTCTTCCACCTTGGGGACTAGTACAACTTGGCAGGGGTTTCTATGAATATCGTTTGTGATTAACAAAAGACAAACAAAAGGCTTGGTCTATAGGTTCATACAATTTATAGTCAGGTATTCTTAGGTTATCATAGTGGGAACATGACTTTAATCCATACATACAAAGAGAAATCCATATTTAATCATGGGTGAGATTTTAGAACCTCCCTCAAGAATAGTGGAGGTCTTGAAACCTATTTGAAATTGTTGGCGGAATTCGTTCATCGTTGATGATAGATGAAGTAATAAATAAATGATATTTAAATCATTATGACCGAGTCTTGGTGGATGTAGTTATCTCACAATGTATCTTCAATGATATAGTGGTGGAACCAAACGGGTTTTCATTCTACGTCGATGTTGCTTATGAGTAGCTACATGTTCTTGCATCCAATGTTTCACCATTTGCTACTCGGTCAATGCCTAATTCAAGATACAGAAAAAAACAATCATCATATGAGGAAGAAGAAGCTATTATTAAGGCACCAAATACAATGGTGACTCTTTTTATGGATTGGAAAGATACTATTGTAGATAAATGGGAAATAGTAATGCAACACCAGATCAAAATACTACTGCAGATAACATGGGAACACACACGTCAACTATAATTGGGGAGCAACAAGATATTATGGAAGATAACATAAGAAACATTAATGAAACACCGAATCAAAATATGGTTGCAGATAACACGAGAATACAAGTACCAACTATAATCTATGGCGAAAATGAAGGTGGGAGAAAACACAAGAAAATAGGGGTTTGAGTCGGGTTTTAAAAATGAAAGCTTTTTGTGAAAACACAAACAAGTAAACCAATAAACAAACAAGAGAAAGAGACACACAATATATCTTGGTTCACTTGAAAACTATCAAGCTAATCCAGTCCACCTGGCAAGGTTATTTTTCCTTATCACGAGGACTTAATCCAATATAATCAACCGATTACAATGCGCAAGAACCAATTGTGACTAACAACCACTAAGACTCATTGTCCTAGTCTTCCTAAGGCTTCAGACCTCACTGGTCCTTTAGGGAACACAAATAAATGTTTGTAATAAGGGTTTATTTACAATAGATTGCTTCTACACAAGCAGGGTAAACACAATGAAAAGCTTAGAGAAAATATGCACTACTGTAAAAGAATATTGCATTGTATTTTTTGCGCGTAGAGTGTGTTGCAAGTCTGTGCATTTTTCTTCATGGGACAATCCTTATATAGCGACTAAAATATCCGTTGGATGACAGTTGGCCTGAGGAATGTCGTTATTGAGGGTGAAAAATAGTACACACAATCATCCTTTTGTACCACAAAATCAGGTAGTGGAGAGGTAATGGAATTGACGTTTTTGATTTTATACTATGTGTTTTCCCCTTGAAATCTGATATTATCTTTTGTACTTAAGAGGCTTCTAATTTTGAGATGATTGAAGCATGGGAATAAGATTTAATCATTGGGTTGTCAGAAACTTAAGTCTTCAGAGTCTTAAGAAGCTGTTCAGCAGAACCTGCCTTCAAAATCTTCAGTACTTAGTCTTCAGAACCCTTGGTCTTTAGAACATTTAGTCTTCAGAACTTCAAGTCTTTAGAGTCTTCAGAACTTGTTTAACAAAACTGGTCTTCAGCACTTGATCTTCAGAACTAAATTATCAGAGTCACGCTCATAGTCAAAATCCCAGAAAACATTTACAACAACAAAAATTGTGTCTTCTCAATATCTTTATGAAGTGAGTTAGAACTTCAGAACAACAAACGTTAGAGTACCAAAATTGCTTTCACACAAATACTTCTTTGTTATTATCAAAACCTAGAGATATATAGCATAACCAAATATTGTTCTTACAAAAAAGACTCTCAAGAGAACAACACGAGAAACATGTATGCAACACAAATTAAGGTAATTGTTTATTAAAATAAAATATTTATCGTCCTAATAATGACATGTAAAATAGAAAGTTTATTTGATACCATATAAAATGTATTTATATACAAATGTAAATTTGAAATGAGTTACTTAATTGTAAAATAAAAAATAACTATATAAATTCAATAGTATTAAATAATCATGCAAAAAGAAAAAGAAAAAAATTTGTGAGATGAATAAAGAAAAAATATGATATTTTGATATTTTGAAATAAGAATTTTGTCTTTCAAATTAAGGTGAATTGTTGATTAAAATAAAATAGACATTGTACTGATGAAGACCCGTGAAATAAATAAAAAAATATTTAATACGATATAAAATATATTTAGATTATACCTATGCAAAATTTGAAAAGATTTACTTAATTGTAAAATGAACAATAATCATGTAAATTTAATTGTATTAAATAATCATAAAAAAAGAAAAAGTAACCATGAGATGGAAAAAGAAAAAAAATAGAAATAAGAATTTTGTCTATCAAATTAAGATAATGATTGATTAAAATAAAATAGATATTGGGTTGATAATGACCGTGAAAAAATATGGAAAAAAAAGTGAGAGAGATTTTGAATTTTAATCAATAGAAAGAATGAAGACATATAATATTTAATAATGATTTAATTGGTGAAGGTTGGAAAATGAATACCACATGTCAATATCTAAAAGAGTTAGATATATAGTAGATTATTGAAATTGGACACATGACATAGTGAAATAGGAGATCAAAATGGAAAATGTAAATATTATTTATTTACTTAAATGGGATTTTCATTTAAAAAATTTATGCAATTGATTTTTAATGAGTAGTTTTTGCTTGTTCAATGACTAAGTTTGTATGGGAAACAACTTGATTGAAAGACCATTTACATTTGAAATCATTTAAAAAAATCATATGAGTGATAATGATGAAGTATGTAGGTGCATCTAGAGCTGTCAAAATGGACTATCCTATATGGGGCGACCCACAAAATTCGAAAAATCGTAGGATTTGTGCCTTAAATTTAGAGCTCATATTTTTCATAATTTTTTTAATCCGACCCTAAGAAGTCTGCTATCCATTTGGGCTAAATAGCAGAAGCTAACTTAAATAAGGCTGACGACAAGATACAAACAATTGAAGCAAATCTAGCTCTCATGCGAGCTAAGACACGAGTAGAAGCTATCGTAGAGAGTATCAAGAGGATATCATAACAAGTTGGTACAGCCAAAAAATAGAAAAAAGAGAGAAAATTACAATAAAAAATAGCGAGTAGAAAAACATATTAGATACCGGAATCAAAGGTATATTCTAATTTCTAACAATACCATACTGTTCTAGTAGGTGCCCTACACCCAATTGAGGCCCAATCTAGTTTATCTATGGGTATAAGCCCAACAAGAGATTCACGACATCATGACCGTTGAAAAATAGAGCCGTTAACATATAGTCATTGGTGACTTCCTCCACACGCCCATTAGCATAGAGCAGTTACATCGAGTCAAGGGCCACACACCCGTTATCCACGACCATATACCCTTATAAATACCCTCCATCTTTGGAGTTCCAAGTATTCAATTCTAATGACTCACATTCTTTCTTAACGTTTTAGTTTTCTTCACCCGAAACTGACTTGAGCGTCAGAGTACCTTGCAGGTACCCCACCCATTCTCCTACAAGCTTCGTTGCAGTCCTAGCTGAAGACCACAGGGATATATCCAGATCATTTATATATAGTGGCACCGTATGTGGGAAACAACAACTCTCCCCATCTTTCGTGAATAAGATCCTTTTTTTCAACACAAGATCAATGCTCATATCTTCTTTTTCGTCTTCATGGATTCCCATGTCAACGAGACTTTGAACGACACCGGTAACTGTGGACGACCCATCACGATGTTGACCACCAAGAGGGGCACCCTTCCTCCCCATCTTCCAACAATCAGACACAGTCGTCAGTCCTTCAAGGGAATCATATGCTCGAACCAATCCCCGTCCCGCAAGACCCCGATGCCAATGCTCATGCTCTCATCACCATGCTTAAAAAGGAAACCCTCACTCTCTTCCAGTAGAGTGGGCATATAAAGATGCTCGAGGGTGATCGTCGATATCCGTATCCTACTAGGAGACATCGTCGCAGAGACTCTCGCAACCCTCCACGTCGCTCACGGTCTCCTTTGAGAAAACACAAGAGGAAGGATTTCAGAAATCTTTCTCCCTCAGAAGATCAAGACAGACCAGAAGCATCACATCCAAATAAGCCCAAAAAGCGCACTCGATCTCCTCCCCGGAAACCGAGACGCTCACTAGATGAGAGAGATCAGGGCACTAAGAAGTTCTATTACGATTAGGAACATTGTCCCCGTCATCATAGCAAGAGTCCTCACCGAAGTCGGTCCTCATATCCTTCATCTGACAACAACAACAACAAGGGCAATCGCGGTCCCCTGAGTCGCAAAATTATGGAAACTCCCATTCCTCGCGGTCTCGAGAAGCCCCATCCTTTGTCCACTTATGACGGGACCACGGATCCCGACGACCATATAGAAAACCTTAAGGCCATGCTCCACTATCATAACGTTGAAGGAGTCATCAAGTGTAGGCTTTTCCCCATCACATTGTGAAAAGGCGCCATGTCGTGGTACAAACACCTCCATGCAGGATCTATCACATCATGGAGAGTCTTGAAGAATCAATTTACAAGACATTTCACTACGTCTCGTCGGCATCCCAAATCTGAGGCTACCCTCGAAGGGATCATCCAAGGAAAGAGGAACCTCTGCGAGAATACATAGACAAGTTCAAAAAAAAAGCGGTGGAAGTACACACCACCGACCATATGAAGAGATACATCCTGGAGAAGGGCTTGCGCCCCAACAACGAGTTCCATAAAGCTGTAAGGATCGAGCCTCCTCAGTCACTCGCCGAACTCCTCCACAAGGCGCAGGACTACATCCAGTATGAAGAGAAAGAGTCCGTGTACAAGACCAGAGATTCAAGGAATTAGGAGAATTCACAAACTCACAAGCAAAGGGACGACTTTGAAGCTCCTTGGCACGAAAAGCGCAAAGATGACCATCCTCGTAAGAGCATGGGCCAACAACTCGTTTCTCAGAGTATACCCTCCTCGCAACTCCTCGTGAGAAGATTCTATCTGGACGCATCAATACCGAGTTCAAGCAAGAAGGTGTTTGCTTCCCCAAACCAACTGCTTCTATGGCCAATACCAACAAAAGTAAGTCTTATCGTTTTCATCACAGCCACAGGCACGTGACATAAGACTGCATACACCTTAAAGATGCTATTGAGATTTTCATCAAGGAGGGACATCTCAAGAAGTATGTCAAGGAAGGAGCTCCTCGACAGGAGGAAACCAAGAGAGTTGACGAGATCTCCGAAGAACCCGTCCCTATATCAGTTACCTTGTTAGTCACCAGGCCCGAAGATTTCTTCATTCCTCTACACCTCAAAAGCATATGGTATTTCGCCGTACACAACCCCTGGGAGGTGTTCCCGTCGCTCATGCTCATCTTATGTGGAGGTTACAACGAGATGACCATCAGACCGGTCAGAAGAAGGCTCGAAGATTTAGTTGATTCATCGCCAAATAAAATTTCATCCCTCGAGAAGGTCAGGGGTAAATCCCAGCATAACACATTCTACATGGAAGAACTCCTCGGTGGTTCTCCAAACTCTCACATCCCTTTTGATACCCACTAACTTTTGAGAAGTATGCATTTTCATCAAAATTCATAAAAAAACGAAATTGGACTGAAATAATAGAGAAATAAGAAATGGAATTAAGTAGAAGGGGCGCCACATTCTTTCTAATCCAAGAGAGAATGATAAGCCTATGGATGAGGATCACCACAAGAAAAGGATTTCTTGATAAGATCAATTTTGGTTCAATCCAGAACCTAAGAGCAAATACTCTCACTTACACAATGTTAAACTCAACAAAATTCATTGATTTGAAAAGAAGTTACATGCCTCCTTTATATAGGAATGACTTAAGATAATGTAATAAGTAAAAATAACTCCTAAGAAAACAAAAGGATTTCAGCCACTAATTATCATGATAGTGGGCTGAGTTATTACAAAGAAAGTGAAAAATAAAGAAGTTATTACAAAGAAAGTGCAAAATAAAGAAGAGATAGTGGGGTTCTTGAAAGGGCAGAATAATGGAAACTCATTATTTCCCACTTCTCTTGCAATTTTCGTCCAAGATGGTGTGACAATTGATATTTCTTTTATTTTTATTTATTCTTATGCATTATTGGGCCTTTTATCACATGCTTGGATGATAAAAATAAACTTGGGCTCTTTTTCTTCAATCTGGCCCATGCATTCTATTGACTTGATCATGAAGTGAACTAGAGCATCATTGACTCTTCTTTCACGTGCCCTTGTCATAGGAACTCCTACGCTTTGGATTGTATCATTTATGCATTGGATTGTGTCCTCATCATTCCCTCCTTCTTGAAAAGAATTCGACCTCGAATTTAGACCATCATCACCTACATCAAAAGGAGACAAATCAGCCACGTTGAAAGTAGTACTTACCCCATACTCACCTGGAAGTTCTATTTTGTAGGCATTGTCATTGATCCTTGAAATTTCTTGAAAGGGTCCATCTCCCCTAGGTTGAAGTTTGGACTTCCTTTGTGATGGGAATCTTTCTTTTCTCATATGTATCCAAACCCAATCCCCGAGTTCAAAAACAACTTTCTTTCGCCTTTTGTTTGCACTTTTTGCATAACTTTCATTTTTCTTTTCAATTTGCAATTTTCTCACAAATTCAGCTTTAGCTTTCCCATCTTTATGCTTCAAAACAGATGTGTTAGGCAATGGTAACAAATCAAGAGGTGTTAAGGGATTAAAACCATACACAACCTCGAAAGGTGAATGTTGTGTAGTGCTATGGACAACCCTATTGTAAGCAAACTCTACATGAGGTAACCATTCCTCCCACATTTTTAAATTCTTTTTAAGAACAACCCTAAGAAGAGTAGAAAGAGTTCTATTTACTACTTCAGTTTGTCCATCTGTTTGGGGATGACAAGTGGTGGAAAATAATAACTTCGTTCCCACCTTTCCCCACAAAGTCCTCCAAATATGGCTTAAGAACTTAGAGTCACGATCAGAGACAATGCTCCTTGGTAAACCATGTAGGCGCACCACTTCCTTGAAGAACAAATCAGCAACATGACACACATCATCCACCTTTTTACATGGAATAAAATGTGCCATTTTTGAAAACTTGTCAACAACTACAAAAATAGAATCTTTGCCATTCTTTGTTCGAGGCAACCCCAAAACAAAGTCCATGGAAATGTCAATCCAAGGAAATTCAGGTACAGGCAAAGGAGTATACAAACCGTGAGGCATAACTTTTGATTTAGCCTTTTTACACACAATGCATCTTTCACAAAGTTTTTGAACATCAATTTTCATGTGAGGCCAATAAAAATGTTCTTGTAAGAATTCTAGAGTTTTAGAAACCCCAAAATGACCCATTAGTCCTCCCTCATGCGCCTCTTTTACAAGTAATTCTCTAATGGAACCTTTAGGCACACAAAGTCTTTTTCCTTTAAATAAATAGCCATTGTGCCTAAAATACCCATTGAAGGCAGCATGCTCACAAGCTAAAAATTTTGAAGAAAATTCAAGGTCATTTTTATACAAATCTTTAATATACTCAAGACCAAAAACTTTTGTTTCAAGAGTAGAAAGCAAGACATGTCTTCTTGAGAGTGCATCTGCCACAACATTGGATTTACCTTTCTTATGCTTGATTACATATGGAAATTATTCAAGAAACTCAACCCACTTGGCATGTCTCTTATTCAACTTACCTTGTCCTTTCAAATGTTTCAAGGATTCGTGATCACTATGAATTACAAACTCTTTGGGCAGCAAGTAATGTTGCCATGTTTGTAGAGCTCTCACCAAGGAATACAATTCCTTATCATATGTAGAATAATTAAGGGCAGTCCCTTTTAGCTTTTCACTAAAATAAGTAATTGGATGACCTTCCTGCAACAAAACAGCTCCAATTCCCACATTAGATGCATCACATTCAATTTCAAAAGATTTAGAAAAATTAGGCAAGTCAAGAATTGGTGCTTGGGTGAGCTTTTCCTTTAGGGCAGCAAATGCTTGCTCTCGTTTTTCACCCCATTTAAAACCAACATCCTTTTTAACAATTTCATTGAGGGGTGCTGCTAAGGTACTAAAGTCCTTCACAAACCTCCTATAAAAACTAGCCAAACCATGAAAGCTTCTTACCTCACTTACATTTTTGGGAGGAGGCCACTCTCGAATGGCTTTCACCTTTTCCTCATCAACATGGACACCTTTAGAGCTCACAATGAAACCTAAGAAAATCACATGATCGGTGCAAAATACACATTTTTCTAGGTTAGCATACAACTTTTCATATCTTAACACTTGTAAAACAGCCCTTAAATAAATGCAATGGTCATCTAAGTTCTTGCTATAAATCAATATATCATCAAAATACACAACAACAAACTTACCCAGGAACTCCCTTAACACATGGTTCATTAGTCTCATGAAAGTACTAGGTGCATTAGTTAACCCAAAAGGCATAACCATCCACTCCTACAAACCAAATTTTGTTTTAAAAGCAGTTTTCTATTCATCCCCTTCCCTTATTCTAATTTGGTGATATCCACTTTTCAAATCAATTTTAGAAAATAAGCATGCACCAAATAATTCATCAAGCAAATCATCTAGTCTAGGAATAAGATGCCTATATTTAATGGTAATACAATTAGTGCACATTCTCCAAGTACCATCTTTTTTTGGTACCAAAATTACTGGGACTGCACATGGACTTATACTTTCTCTTACCCATCCTTTACCTACCAATTCAGCCACTTGCCTTTGTATTTCTTGAGTTTGTTGTGGATTGCTTCGATAATCTGGCCTATTAGGCAAGGATGCTCCCGGATTGAGGTCAATATGATGCTCAATTCCTCTTATAGGTGGTAAACCACTTGGTACCTCCTTTGGAAACAATTCTTTAAATTCCTGCAAAAGAGACTCAACACAACTTGGCAATTTTTGTTCATTAGAAATAGTGGTTAGTAAAGGCACCTCCTTGCAAAAGAGCAAGTATAGGGGCTGGTGTGACATAATTGCTTTCTTCACATCTCCTTTTTTTGCAATTAAACTTTGTTTTTTTTTCTTTTCTATCATTCTTTTTCTTTTCATTCTTTTCTTTTTCTTCTTCATTTTTTTCTTTTTCTCTTTCTTTTTCTTTTCTTTCTTGATCATTTTTTTCTCTCATTTTCTTTTGATCTTCTCTCACCTCACTAGGATTTAATGGTACAAGATTGATCTTTTGACCATGATACATAAAAGAGTACTTATTGGAGTACCCATCATGATTGGCTTTTCTATCAAATTGCCAAGGCCTACCTAATAACAAATGACTAGCTTCCATTGGTACTACATCACACAACACTACATCCTCATATTTTCCAATTTTAAAACAAACCTCAACTTGTTTGTTAACAAGCATTTCTACACTTTCATTAAGCCAGTGGAGTTTGTAAGGCTTAGGATGAGGTTTTGTTTCCAAATTAAGTTTAGAAACCAAACGCGTGCTTGCAACATTTGTACAACTGCCTCCATCAATAATTAAAGAACAAACCTTTCCTTGCACAAAGCATCTTGTATGAAAAAGGTTTTCTCTTTGACTTGTATCCTCCTCCTTTATTTGGCTTCCAAACATTCTTCTCACCATGAGTAAATCTCCACTAGGTATTTCTTCTTCCTCTTCTTCAAACTTCTCTTCATATTCACCATCCACCTCTTCAACAATTTCTTCGTTTTCTTCCATTAGCATAGTTCTTTTGGTTGGACATTGAGATGCAATGTGTCCTTGGCCTTGACACTTGAAACACTTAACACTTTTTTTAGTCGAAACACTTGAAGAAGAAGATGTAATAGTTTTACCTTTGTTTTCAACCGTGGCTTCCTTAGATGATGAAGCACACTCCTTCTTTGTTTTGTCCTTCCAACTTTGAGAATTGAAAGTGGTGGAATTTCTCCTTGCTTGGCTCTTTCTCTTGAGTTGTTGTTCCACTTTGATAGATTGGTGTACCAATTCATCCATTTCAACATAGTGATGAAGTTCCACTATGTCACTAATGTCATGATTTAGACCATGGAGAAACCTAGCCATAGTTGCTTCATCGTCCTCCTCCACATTAGCTCTAATTTTGTGAACTTCCATCTCCTTGAAATATTCTTCAACGCCTTTAGAACCTTGAGTGAGTCTTTGCAATTTGTTGTGCAAATCCCTATGATAATAGGAAGGAACAAACCTTCTCCTCATGATTCTTTTCATCTCTTCCCAAGTATCAATTGGTCGTTCTGCATACCTCCTTCTATCTTTGATTAATTGATCCCACCAAACTAAGGCATACTCTTTGAACTCAATGGAAGCAACCTGCACTTTTTCAATGTTAGAATAATTGTGACAGTTAAAAATTTGTTCAATTTTAGTCTCCCATTCTAGATATGCCTCTGGGTCACTCTTCCCAACAAAAGATGGAACTTTAATTTTTATGCCCCTCAAATTATCTCCCCCTTGTCTCCTTCTACGTCTTCTTTCCTCCTCATCACCACTACCATCATTAGAATTTTGGGGTCTCCTTTCTAACTCATCAATTCTTTGTTGAAATTGTTCACCTTGTTCTCTTAACAACCTTTCAAAATTGTCACGCATGGCTTCTATTTGAACAGTTAAAGTTGCTGTTCTAGGTGAAGGTGGACTAAACATTGTAGTGAAATTAGAAACAAGTGCTTAAAAATGGACCTCACCACTCTACTCACGTGTTTACACTCAATCACTCGTGTTTCACTCAATATTTGGCTTTTTTTAATAATAACAACACTCTGCCTTTTACCACTCAATTTGCTCTTTTAGTTATTTAGAGAAACCAAAATCAATCAACACAAAGAAATCAATTTCAGATGATAATCAACATACAAAAGCTTAAAAAAAATAACAAACAAAAAAAGACTCTAAAAGAAAGGAAATAATGAGACTATTAAGAGTGTGGCAAGAAAAAAAAATAGCAACTTCTTTTTTTTTTAATCACAATCTTTAACAATCAGATCCCTTTTTTCTAACACTTTTTTTTTTGAATTTTTTTTTTTTACACTTTTTTTTTTCGATTTTTTTTCTAACACCTTTTTTTTTGGAATTTTTTTTTATAATGATAAATGGATAATAAAGAAGAAGACGAATATAGACAATTTACCACAGCTTGCCCCTTTTTTGGAATATGCTCTGATTACCACTTGATACCCACTAACATTTGAGAAGTATGCATTTTCATCAAAATTCATAAAAAAACGAAATTGGACTGAAATAATAGAGAAATAAGAAATGGAATTAAGTAGAAGGGGCGCCACACTCTTTCTAATCCAAGAGAGAATGATAAGCCTATGGATGAGGATCACCACAAGAAAAGGATTTCTTGATAAGATCAATTTTGGTTCAATCCAGAACCTAAGAGCAAATACTCTCACTTACACAATGTGTAAACTCAACAAAATACATTGATTTGAAAAGAAGTTACATGCCTCTTTTATATAGGAATGACTTAAGATAATGTAATAAGTAAAAATAACTCCTAAGAAAACAAAAGGATTTCAGCCACTAATTATCATGATAGTGGGCTGAGTTATTACAAAGAAAGTGAAAAATAAAGAAGTTATTACAAAGAAAGTGCAAAATAAAGAAGAGATAGTGGGGTTCTTGAAAGGGCGGAATAATGGAAACTCATTATTTCCCACTTCTCTTGCAATTTTCGTCCAAGATGGTGTGACAATTGATATTTCTTTTATTTTTATTTATTCTTATGCATTATTGGGCCTTTTATCACATGCTTGGATGATAAAAATAAACTTGGGCTCTTTTTCTTCAATCTGGCCCATGCATTCTATTGACTTGATCATGAAGTGAACTAGAGCATCATTGACTCTTCTTGCACGTGCCCTTGTCATAGGAACTCCTACGCTTTGGATTGTATCATTTATGCCTTGGATTGTGTCCTCATCACCTTTACTGATCTACGTCAAGATGGTAAAGACGAATGTTCGTAGAATACTCGTCGACCATTGAAGCTCGACTGACATAATGTACACCTCCCTCTTCAGAGCATTGCAACTCAATCAGAAGAACATGTCCCCGTATGTTGGATCTGATCTTTAAGAATTCAATGGTGCTACCGCTAAACCTTGGGGTTATGTCGAGTTGATGGTCACATTCGGGGAAAGAGATGCCTCCAAGATAATCAAGACGCATTTCCTGGTCATCGACTGCCCATCATTTTACCAATGCATCTTGTGAAGGCCAACACTAGCCGAACTCATTGTCGTCCCATCCATGGTCCATCTCAAAATGAAATACTATACAGATAATGGGCATGTAGCTATTGTTTATAGAGACATTGAAGTTGCACGAAGATGTTTTGAGGTTGTGACTAAAGGGAAGATCGTTATAGAGACCGCACCTAAGAGCAACAAACACGCAAGAGACGAAGACGCCCCAACTGAAGAGATCCAGCCTGAGAAGAAGCCAACTTTTCAAATCAACATAGTATACCTTGACTCTCGCATTCCAGCGATTTTCCGAGGACGTTACATCTGTAGCAAATTTAGCCATCATGCGCCCTTTGCCCGCAGAAGAGTTCGAGGTCATAACCTTCAGGGACAAACCAGACAAAGGAGTTCGCATCGGCATAGGGCTTCCCGACAATGTGAAAGAGAAATTAAAGCAATGCTTGCGCATCAACACATACCTTTTTTCTTGGAGCGCCACCGATATGCCCGACATCTCCCCTGAGATTGCATGCCACGAGCTTACCATCAATTCGTCAGCATGCGCAGTCGCTTAACAGAGACGCATGTAGTCCGAAGAGAAGACTTTAGCTGCTGAAAAATTAGTCAAGGACCTCTTAGATGCCAATTTTGTATCTGAGGCCAGGTATACAACCTGAATCTTGAACACATTACTTGTAAATAAATATAATGGAAAGTGGTGACTCTGTATTGACTACACCAATCTCAACCGGGCTTGCCCTAGAGACTCTTACCCTTTGCCCAACATAGATAAATTGGTAGATAGTTTTGTAGGTTTCAAACTTTTATCCTTCATGGACGCTAATTCCGGGTACAATCAGATATCCATGTCTGAAAAGGATAAGAGGCATACCACCTTCATGACCCCGTCGGGCAACTATTACTACAACGTAATGCCCTTCGGATTAAAGAACATTGGGGCCACGTATCAACACATGATGAACAAGGTCTTCCACTCCCATATTGGAGATATGCTCGAAGTTTACATGGACGACATGATCGTCAAGTCCACCCAGGAGTCCGATCACACATCCCACCTCCAAAAAGTATTCGACAAGTCGAGGAAGTGCATAATGCGCTTTAACCCCAAAAAAAAGTACCTTTTCCGTAAAGGCAGGGAAGTTCCTCGATTTGTATCTTACAAAAAGAGGAATCGAGGCCAACCTCCACAAATGTCGTGCCTTCTAAGAATTTCCTACGCCCAACTCGAAGAAGTCGATTCAGTCCCTGAATGGCATGCTCACCTTGTTATCACATTTTGTGGCAAAATCTGCCCAATACGCCTCACCCTTCTTTAAGTTACTTCGCAAGAAAGCAATGTTTAAATGGACGGAGGAGTGTGAGAAAGCCTTGTAACACCTCAAACGAGCATTTTCAGAACCTCTGGTTTTATCTAGGCCAATGGTCAGAGAGGTCCTCTATTTGTATCTTTCAGTTAATATCGAGGCCATTAGCGCAAATCTCATAAGGGAAAACCCAGAGGGGAAAAAGCCCATATATTTTACGAGTAAAGCCCAACAAAGACCAGAGCTTAGATACTAGCAAATAGAGAAGGTCACCCTCACACTCGTAAATGCAACCAGTAGGCTAAGTCACTATTTCTTGGCACACATTGTGATTTTACAAATTGACCATCCTATCAAACAGCTGCTTGCCCGATCGGATATGGCTGGCAGAATGCTGAGATGGTCGCTAGAGCTTTTTGAATTCCATATACACTACAAAAGTAGAGAACCTCTAAAGGCTCAAGCCTTGGCCAATTTCGTGGCCAAGATGATCCCCGCAAAGATCGCGCCCTAAAGCGCCCATAAGTGGGTCATCTATGTCGATAGAGCATCTAGCCCCTCAGGCAGTGGGCAGGGATCATCCTCGAAAATGAAGAGGGACTCGCGGTCGAAGTATCTCTAGTTCTCTCCTTCCCAGCATATAATAAGCAGGATGAATATGTACCTTTCTTGGCAGGACTCTGCTTGGCCAAAGACATGGGCACGCAGGAGATTAAAATTTACACTGATTCCCAGCTTGTAGCATCACAGGTCAAAGGAGAATATCAGGCTAAAAACGATCATTTTATCGAGTATCTGGCATTGGTACAACAAAAGTTGGCACAATTCAGGTCTTGGGAAGTCCAACACATTCCCCGGGAACGCAATTCGCGGGCGGACTTCTTGTCAAAATTGGCAAGCACGCAGAGGAAAGGGGGAACAAGTCCGTCATCCAGGAAACACTTCCCCGCCCTAACATTGAAAAGCCCTAAGAGGTCATCGACGTCAACATCATAGGTGAAAACAATTGCTGGATGACTCCAGTATACCACTATCTAACAACAAGTGAGTTTCCCGAAGACAGCAAGAAGGCCAGCGCCACTAGACGTCGCGCATCCTCCTACATCCCGGTAGACAACAAGTTGTATCACAAAGGATTTTCCATCCCACTTTTCAAGTGCATAGAGTAAGAAAGCGTGCAAAACATATCGCATAAAATACATGAAAGTATAAACGCGCAACACCTATGAGGAAGATCCTTATCCTGAAAGGCTTTAAGGGCAAGTTACTATTGTTCGACCATGCAGAATGACTCCAAAGAGCAAGTAAAGAAATGCGACAAATGCCAACGCCATGGGGAAATGCAACTCGCACCCCCTAACACACTCAAGATAGTGTTGTCGCCATGGACATTCACACAGTGGGGAATGGACATCCTCAGTCCATTCAGAGTAGGTTCCTTCCAAAATAAATATTTGATTGTGGCCGTCGACTATTTCTCCAAATGGATAGAAGTCGAGGCTTTGTCCAGAATCAATGCATTCAACATTTTGCAATTCTATAAGCGAAACATCCTAGCCAAGTTTGGTGCAATTCTATAAGCGAAACATCCTATCCAATTTTGGCGTACCCCAATCCTTGATCACAGACAATCATACGCAATTCATAGACAGAAATTTCTAAGATTTCATAGTCAAGACGGGCACCAAGTATCACTTTGCATCGTTCGAGCACCTCTAAACTAACAGGAAAGCCGAAGTCGCTAACAGGGCCATTTTTCAAGGCCATAGACGAAGGCTTGGCGAGTCAATACAAAGATGGGTAGAGGAACTCCATAGTGTGCTCTGGGCCTACCGAACGACCCCACATTCGACCACCGGGGAAACTCCATTCCGAATGACATATGGAACATAAGCAGTCATCCCCGTAGAAATTAGAGAGTCTTCCAGAAGGACAGAGTCTCCTATGGAAGAAGAACTCAACGATGAGGCGTTGAGAGAAGAGCTTGACCTAGTCGAAGATATTCGTTCAAGGGAAACTCTCCGGGAAGCATCTCTGAAACAAAATATAGCATTGCTCTACAATGCCAAGATCATCAAATGAGAATTCCAAGTAGATAGTCTTGTTCTGCGCAGAAATCAGAAAGATTCATGCGAGGGAAAGCTCGCTGTGAGTTGGGAGGGCCCATACCGGGTCCAATCCAAAACGGGCACAAAAGCCTACTACCTCGAAGAACTAAATGGGCAACCATTTGCTCGACCATGGGACGCTGAAAAGCTTAAACAATATTACAGTTAAGTCTAATCAAAGCGCAAAATATCTGCCGACGGATCTCCCTCGCTACGGAGGGGAAACGCCCGACCACAGGGATGTATTGTGGTATAAGTACAACCCTCAAACATAATAAAAGAAAACTTTTGCTCGAGTAACGGAAAGCTGATTCGCCCAACAGGGACACCTCGAACGAGCTCCACAATTGCTACACCAGTGTGCAGACCCCTAGTTCGCGATGGGAAAGGTCTAAGCCTTAAGGGAATAAGGAACTCGATCGATTCCTTTGATCCCTTCCTTCGGCGAGAACAAAACTCGCTCCTTAATAAGTTCTATACACTGGTCGGGTTCATCAAAACACGTCGAGCACACCCCCGGTTCACAACACAAATATTTAAAGCATACATATTATGAGTAACAATGCGCAAATAAAAGGATAAAAGGGCATAATTATATAATAATTATATCAAAAAGCCGACCAACAGGTCGGATATTGTAATAAATTATACAAAAATGAGACTAACTCCCATAAACCAAAAGTACATCAAAAGGGCATGCAAGCTAAGGAAAATATGGCACACATGCCAAGAAACTTCATCCTCATCACGAGGGATCACTACACCCTTCTCCACTCGATGAAGAGGACCATTACCATCTACGTTCAGTTCCACCCCGAGATTCTTCACCTGGAGCTACTCGACAGTGTCGTGGAAGCTGAACAAAGCCACTGCCAAGTTATCCTGCTCCAGCAAGCTGATGAGAGAAATCAACTCGTCCTTAGTAGTCAAGGCAACTTCCTTTTTCGTTTCATCATCTCCGGCGGCGAGTTTACTCTCCGCCTCTGTAGCCTGCTTCTTCATAAACTCATTCTCGGTGGTCATGCCTGGCATTTTTTCTCTGATCTCAGTGACTTCCCTCATCAGCTTGAGCTTACTTTTGTAGTGTCCATTTGCTTGGAGAAAATCATTTTCAAGACGAGCATTTTAAAGATCCAACTCAAAAAGTTTGTTCTTCACAGTTTGGAAGTCATTGAGAGGGACGGTCTCTGCATCATTCAAGATGAGGGCGATCTCGAGGATCCTCATCATCCCCACAACATCCTAACATAACTCCGATCTCAGGACCTTGCGGTCAACAGTCAGAATAGCTGCTGCATCCAAGTTTAGGACCCAAGCAGATGACCCTTCGTCAAATAATGACCTCTGAGTCACACATTGAGGCAAGATGAACCTTCCTGAAGGCACAACAACAATATTTGGGGGGAGGACTTCTCTTTGACCCTTGGCCTTTTTCCTAGCGGAGAGCCGACCTCTGAAGTGCTTCCTGAAGTGGAGGTTAGATCCTCGAGCTTCGTTATATAATAGTCGCTACCGTATTAGAAGTGGGAGTCCACCCACTCTAATGGGAAGTACGCCACCAGCCTCTCCCGACCATCAACAATTTATTTATAATACAACGAGTCCTTAGCCACTTTCATGCACGGTTGTATTACATAGAACCGGTACTTGAAATCACGAACATAATCCAAGTAGGCCCTGAAGAGTCTGCTTGGTTGCTTGAACGACACCCAGCTATGTCGACCCTTTTGAGACTTCCTCTGAAGATGAAAGACCCTAAAAAACAGCCTCACGGTCGCACCTATCTCCAGGTAACAACTCACCAGCTCGAAGGCCCTGATGAACGCCAAAGCATTGGGGTGCAGTTGAGAAGACGCGAGCTTGAGATGTGTGAAGATGGCCTCCTGAAAATATGTGAAGGGCAAACAGTACTCGGCTTCGCGAAACGCAAACTCATACATAGGGAACCTTACAGAGGGATAATGTGAGCATATCTTCTGATCATGTTTTGGAGATAAGTTCCGCCAATTCACGGTATCCCCGTTCTTTCTCCTCTCAATTCGGTTCCATGCATCCGAATCATTCACAGCGAATTGAGAGGTCGTTTCTTGAGACTCCTCCATGTCGCTCCCGGGATTTTCATCCTAGTACAAACGCGAAAGTGGCGCGGAAAGGTTAGAGTCGCCAGCCAGACATTTTTATCCCGAATGACTGGGAAAGGTAATGTTGCACAAACCTGAGGAATAAGGAAAGGACAAGGCCTGCGAACCAAAGATCTGAGTTCGGGAGTCGGTTACGACCTGGGAAGGTATTAGCACCCCAGATCGTCCGTCGTACCCGACGGGATCCACGCTTGCTTGTTTGTTTCAAAGGGTGAGAAATAATATGTTGCTGAATAAGATCGCTAACTAGAAATGGAATGGGAATGGAACTAAAAGAGAATGGAAAGAAAGAATGGGGAAAATGTAGGGAAAATAAAGAATGTGCTCGAACGGGCCCTACCCCGCTGCCTACGTACCTCACTGGGATAATGAGGATCAGAGTCGACGTAGTTCGCCTAACTAAGGCGGGAACTATTTGTTTGTGTTTTTTTATGCTGGAACTGCGTATGTCTATGCTCAGGTGTTGCAGGCTCGTCTGGTACGAGTGCGTTTACCGTCTTGCATGTGTGACAAGTCGTCGCGAGTTCACGTTGTGAGTGAATGAGATGAGAGAAGAAGTTCCCGCAGGATAGTCGGTTATTGTTTGTTTTTGTCTTTTATGAGTTTTGTATGAATTTGGCACAAGGAAGTGAATTCAAACTCTTTTCCATGGAATGTACACTTGACTCTACATTCCAAGATGGAATAATAGAACAAGCATACCCAGCAAGGAGAATTTATCCAAGACTGGTTTCCTAGGATTTGGGTTTAAGTTCACTGGCTTGTTGAACTTTATTAAGTGTTTTTGTTGCTTTTGTGAAGAAGTGTCTTTTAAGTTTTTCTTTGTGAACAACTCCTTGATGAGACTTGTGCATCATGATAGTCAAGCTTACACCACTCCAAGATGGAATGAATGCAAGTGCTTCATGGAATAAGGCTATACACAAGGAATCATTTCATTTATTTGTTAAGTGTTTTTGGATTTTGTTTGAGATGAGAAAGAGAATGACTCAAGTTGATAAAAGGAAAAAATCTAAGGGACTAAGACTCAATCCTAATGTATTATGTATTTACAAAGTGATCCTAGTGGTTAGTGAGGTTTTCTATTCCTAATGGAAAAAGGAAAAGAAAAAAGGAAAAAGGATGCAACTTACTTCCTAAGGAAGATAAGTTGGTCCTAACAATGGGGAATCCTACCAATCACAAATATGGAAGGAAAAATGAATTAAACAGCCTAAAAGAAATGCATAAAAAATAAAGGATAAAGTGGAGTAAACTTACCTCAATCTTCCCCACTACAAAACAAGTGTTAATGCACATTTTTATTAAAAAGAATAAGGCAAACACACATTAATTAAATCCTAATTAAATCCTAAGGCACCTTAGACCTAAACTAGACTCTATTTTAATCCTAAAGGAACTAGAAAAATGCTAAAACCAAAATACAACACCTATTACAGCCCCTTAATACACAAACATCTATGAAACTAAGCCTAACACCCACCAGCTTTTTACAGCCAGCATGCAACATGAAAAAGTAGGTGTAGAAAGTCACACACATCATACTAATATAACAAACAACGTGTATATTACAGCAGCTATATACAAAAACAGCTATGAAATGCAAAATCCAAATTTGATTATTTTTATTTATGTGCACAAAGTGAATGATAAACAACACATTAATGTCACTTGACATGAATCTACATGCATCACAAAATGAACTCAAACATGTGAATTTATTTACATCATTTATTTGATTAAAAATGACAATGATCAATCAAGAACAAACATACTTTTTTCATGTTGCACACATGAGCATTTTATCATGAGATTGAACAAGTATCACTACAAGCATCAATTGTTACACATGCATGGCATAAAATCAGAATTGAACTCATGTTAAGATATGGTCAATTAAGCACAAGAAACTTGCATGAACATGTGAAGCATTTAATCACTTTTGGCAAAAAATCAACATGGTATTTAATCACTTTATCAATCAAGCAAGCAATGACAATAATCATGAAGCATATGTTGGATTTAAGCAAGCAATTAACATGTGAAACAAATGATTAAAGTGTAGCAAACAACATCAAGAATCACTTATATCACATTTGCACCTTTAACACAAAACATAGAAAAGTAAATGGAATCATGTCGAAACGACTCGAAAAAAATAAATTGGCTACTGGAAATGGACCCAAAAATTCCCTAAAATCACTACCTAAACATACATGAACATTAGAGGCACTAGGAAGCAAGATTGAGCAAGAAAATAGGCTAAAAATCCAAAAATGAACAGCGTTAACCGGTTAACCATATAGGTTAACCCGTTAACGGGCAGAAAAATACAGCATTCTGGCCAAAAACGCATGCGTTAACCGGTTAACCAAATGCGTTAACCGGTTAACACTGAACAAAAAGTGAAAAATGCTTTTGAAAAAAGTGCTTTTGGCCACAATCTTCCTTCTAAACAATCCTAACCCCCACTTAATCATGCTAACACAAATTTCTACTCAATTGGAGCTTATTTACACATGGTAGAACCTATATCTATTAACACCTTAAATCCAAATTCAACCAAAATCACAAATCACAAGCAAACATAATCGAAACGGAATTGATTTTAAACAAAGCGAAAAGCACTTAAAGAATGCCAAAAATGGCGAGATGGAGAGAATAACTTAAAGAAGAAATGATTAAGATCACCAACCTACGAAGCGGAGGAGTGCTTCGGTGATTGTTGCAAGAATCGGAACTTGAATCGAAGAGAAAACCGAAAACCAAGAAATCGCAAAATAAATGCGTTCTTGAGCTTGAATCTTCGTGTGCTTCTGATAAGTCGATAATCCTCACAAAAATTCAGTAGCTTATCCTTCTTCAATCCACAAAATATGAAGGTTGGAGGCTTAAGCTTCAAGATCTTCAAGTTTCAATGTGAAACTTGAAGAGCTTATTTGAAAAAGCTTTGGTGAGAGGGAGAGGAAAAGTGAGAGAAAAAAGTGCTTATCAAAGAGTGAGATTGGAAAATGGTGTTCAACCCTTTTTGTTTGGATGAAAATGGCTTAAATAGAGACTAGGCTAGGAGCTAGGTTTGGGTTTGGGGCCCAAATATTAGGTTTGGGATCCAAAATTAGGTTTGGAAGTTAGTTAGGGTTAGGGTTGGAAAAGGGAATATTCCTTGGAATATTTCCTTGGAATATTCCTTGGAACACTCTAGAAGATGGTGGAAGGTGGTGGAAGTTTCCAAGGGAAATGGAGTGGAATTGAAGTGGAAAAATGAGACGGAAAGAATGAAAGGAAGTGTGGAAAGAAAGTGGAAGGAAAGGTGGAGGGAAATGGTGAAACTAACTACCTTTCAAATGATTTTTCTTTGGTTTTTCTATGATTCCTCCATCATTTCTTGATCAAGTTTGAACCATAGGATCATTGTAACCCTAATTTCACGATCTCGATCTTAAAAGTCCGGAGTCGACCCTTTTTACCTAGCCCGATTGCCTTTTCTCCAATTCCTCGATTTTCCGTCGTCTGGCCAGTCGAACCCCTTCCAAAATGAATTTGTGGACGAGATTTGAACCCTAGGCACTTGACATCATATATAAGTCAAAGAAATCCACTTCGACTCAAAAATTTATGTAGAAGCCCTGTAGAAATGAAACCCTAATTCGGCTCTTTTCCCTCAAGAAGTATTGCACTGCTTGCCTCCTTCAATCAAACCAAAACTTTCCATGACTTGTGGCTTCAAGTGAAGACTTGTGGGATATTGTGAACCCTTTGCACAAGGTTGAGAAGCTTTGTGGCCCTTCGGTAGCCTCTTCATAACTTTCGGTTGCTCCGATCATTGATCACATACCCACGCCTCGGCTATGCTATATATGATGCAATGTTTTTGGTTATTTTATGAATCCATATATGCAAAATGCTATGCAAAATGTTGAGGAAATGAGAGGGCAAATTTTGAGGTATTACAGCTGCCCCTATTCAATCAACTGCAGACCTGAACGGATGATTGCAACAACTTTTAGGCGTTCAAGGTATGGAGTGATTGAATACTCGAATAAAACCTGAAAATTTGAACTCGGGATAACAGGAATGCCACCCGCCCATTTATTTATTTATATATTTTTTTGTTTTGACCTCTGAATAGGTAACAGGGAAAGAGCCAGGCGGAGATATGCTGGGAAGAATGTCATCCTCGAATGACAACTCATGAGGGATCCTCGGATCCAGTACTAAAACCCTCCTCGAATAGAAATACAATGGTATACCGGCCACAGGCGATAACCATCAACAACAAAGACTGACCTCGGACAGACTTTGCAAAAGAGACAAACTGACCTCGATCAATAAACTCAAAAAGTGAAATACTATCCTCGAATAATAGCCACACAAAACAAAAACAAGACCAACCGCAGAAGGACTTGAAGAAAAGAATGCCATCCTCGAATGACAATCCAAAAGATCCTCGGATCTAACACGAAACCATCCTCGAATGGAGACGCAAAGGTATACCAGCCTCGACTGATAACCAAACACAAAGCTGACCTCAGACAGACTTTGCAAAAGAGACAAACTGACCTCGATCAATAAGCTCAAAAAGTGAACTACTATCCTCGAATAATAGCCACACAAAACAAAAACAAGACCAACCGCAGAAGGACTTGAAGAAAAGAAATGCCATCCTCGAATGACAAATCAAAAGATCCTCGGATCTAACACGAAACCATCCTCGAATGGAGACGCAAGGTATACCAGCCTCGACTGATAACCAAACACAAAGCTGACCTCAGACAGACTTTGCAAAAGAGACAAACTGACCTCGATCAATAAGCTCAAAAAGTGAACTACTATCCTCGAATAATAGCCACACAAAACAAAAACAAGACCAACCGCAGAAGGACTTGAAGAAAAGAAATGCCATCCTCGAATGACGAATCAAAAGATCCTCGGATCTAACACGAAACCATCCTCGAATGGAGACGCAAAGGTATACCGGCCGCAGGCGGTAACCAAACACAAAGCTGACCTCAGACAGACTTTACAAAAGAGACAAACTGACCTCGATCAATAAGCTCAAAAAGTGAACTACTATCCTCGAATAATAGCCACACAAAACAAAAACAAGACCAACCGCAGAAGGACTTGAAGAAAAGAAATGCCATCCTCGAATGACAATCCAAAAGATCCTCGGATCTAACACGAAACCATCCTCGAATGGAGACACAAAGGTATACCAGCCTCGACTGATAACCAAACACAAAGCTGACCTCAGACAGACTTTGCAAAAGAGACAAATTGACATCGATCAATAAGCTCGAAAAGTGAACTACTATCCTCGAATAATAGCCACACAAAACAACAAGACCAACCTTGGAAGGACTTGAAGAAAAGAAATGCCATCCTCGAATGACAAATCAAAAAGATCCTCGGATCTAACGCGAAACCATCCTTGAATGGAGACGCAAAGGTATACCGGCCGCAGGCAGTAACCAAACACAAAGAAAATAGGACAAGATGGAACGGGATCATTGTACATAAACGAGAGCCCAGGCGAACAGGACCGTTGTACGAAACGGGAACCTGTGACGCGACTGTTGTACCAAACAAGACGCGGAAAAATGACGAACATTGACTTGAAAAAGACAAGGATGTCTGAAAAATGATGTTGGTAACCTCTGTGCGGAGTACTTCAGGTTGAGAAGATGTTATAGGTCGTATGTAATATACCTCAAAATTGGCCCATGCTGGCATGCATATGTTTGAATTTATGGCGTAATGCTCCATGATGATGGAAATGCTACGCTTTGGAGGATGCAAATGTAATGATGAATATGAGTATGCAAAATGCAAGGAGATCTCCTGATAAAGAGACTACAAGTATCCCGGATGGCTTGACTGGGGAGAACTGATGATCACTGCATTGATCTGATCCATCCTGATGAGGTAACAACTCTGCGGGGAAAACTGTTAATAATTCACCGGCTCTGAACAACCGCCATTGCCAAAAATAAATTGGACTATGAGATTGGAGTGCCAAGCCCTGCTGGATATGGACTCTTCTTGAACTCTGGTGGGGAAGTGAGGACCTCCTGACTTGGCTGGGAACCAAAGGCATGATATTGCTGAGGAGGCAACTGTTGGGGAGGCAAAACACTCCTTATATTGCTGAGAATTGCCCATGTCTGAAGGGAAATTTTTGCCTGGGGATGACGCCCACATTCTACTGCCTTTCTGGGAGAGATTTCAAATTCCCACTCTACTGGGGGTGATGGAGGATGTTAATGATAAAGCTTCATGCTGAAGATAAGAGTTTAAGTTGCCTCTCGCTGGGGATGAGAGACGATGATACCTTTCTGCTCAAGAAGTATCCTTCCTTTTGCTACACTGCCGGAGCAGGGATTGTCTAACGAGACTTGCTAAGGAATTCTGATCAATGAAGCCTGTTGATGAAACAACTCTTGAAGTATTGTGCTGACAATGGCTTTGCCCCTAGCCCTGGGTTGATAGGTTTCCAACTAATCATGAGTGAACAACAGTTCTTTGCAATTTCCAACTCGCCTCCTACTAGGATCTATCAAAAGATAATATCTCAAGAGGATTTTACAGAAAACTGGCATACGAGATGCCTCAGTGTCTTCAAACTCTTGGAGAGATTCGTTGGATCTCGAAATAACTGCCCCAGATGGCATGATATGAAAGAAATTTGCCTCGCGAGGATTCATGAAAAACCTCATATCACTGTGAGATAGTGTGTCCTAGTATTTTGAACCTTGGGTAGGTGCTTCTGATTAACCGTCTTCAGGAGAAAGTAACTTCCAGTGCTCTTGGGGTGGCCTGCCCCAGTACAAGTCTTGAAGTGATCACCTCTGAATGACTGCTTTGAAGAAAACACCCAGATCAACTATTCTTCGAGAGATTGGATCTCGAAGTGATTGCCCCAGTTTGGCTGAAATTTGAATAATGCTTCCGCCTGATGGCTCTTTGAGAGATTTGAATCTCGAAGTGATTGCCCCAGCTTGGCTGAATTTTGAAGAGATTACTCGACATGATTGCCCCAGATTAGTTGGCTCTTACCAGGAATGTTGGGAAAGTCCCTACTCGATGGAGTTTTCTTAAAAAGTGCACCTCGACAGATTGTCCTTCGGAAGTTTCAGACTTCTCAACTTGGCAAGATTAAGCTTCTGGACTGAGATTCCATATATGGACTTTTATGATGCCAAACAAATGTATGCAAGCAGAAAATGTTTATTTTTTAGAATGAAAATTCTAATGCAACACACATGTTAATTTTGAAGTTTTACTGAAAAAGATGTTGCAAACCTTTGTGAGCGAATCACTGGTTAAGATACGACATTATTTTTTTTTTTTGAATAATAGAAAGCATGCACATGCAACACCAACAAAGATCTTTCAACACCACTCATAGGAGTCAGGAACGTTGTCTCGTGGTAGTACGCTCTCAAAAATAACCCTGTTTCAGTTAGGACTTTTGAGGGTTGTATCGTGGCCTGGTTCACGGTTATAGAAACAAAGGATATAGGCTCGAAATTTATTTGTGCCCACCCATCTTCTTGATGTTCTCCATTCCTATTTTCAGCTAGCTTTCACAAGTGTTCACCTCTCAAAAAGGGTTTTGTGATGGTTGAGGAACCAATTACACTAACGGTGTAAGCACCAAACAGGTTGTTGTTGGGAGTCAGTCACCCCTTAGTCTTTCGTGTCTGTGCCACACGACTTTGTTCTTGTTTGAGGATCTTTCTTGTGTAATCCTTTTCGTTTTTCACTTTTTCATTCTTTTTCTTATCCCTAACTTTTGCCTGGACTAATTCTTGTGAATCTTTGATTGTGAAGTCCAGCGGGATGCCCTAATTTTTGCCTAAGTCACTTGTTTTCAAGTTTCGACTTAGCGGGCTTTTTCATTCTTTTTTTCCTTCTTCTTTTTTGAACAAATCGTGTGACACTGTTTATCTTGATTTCTTTGAAAGGATCGTGACTGTCTCACTTCTTGGTTGATGAGGGATAACCATTGTGGTTTCCGGTCTTTGGACCTCTTGTTCGGGATAACCATTGTGGTTTCTGGTCATGGGACCTCTTGATTTGGTACAACGAAAGGTAATGGATCCTCAGATGTGCACTCCTTTTTGAAATTTGAACGCCCGGTCAAACTAACTGACACCTACCCTGCCCCTGGGTTACATGCAAAGGTTTTTTTCATGCAAAAAGAAACTCCTACTTCAAGGCTCAAATGGGTTGGCGAGGGTCTATCTCCCTTATATCTCCGGTGTTTAGGACTTGAAACAATGCCTGTACATCGTCAACAGGGTCTTTCTCAAAAGCACACAGTTAGAGATTTTTGCGTTTTCATTTCGTCATCCTCCCTGATAGAGTTTAATCACAACAGTTGGTATTGTAATGCACATACACAAAATCATGAGTGAATACGAATGGATTACTTCAAGAGAAACATGTGCATTTTATTATGGTTATCATTAAAAAACAAATAAGTTTCATGCATGCATACAAATGTTTAAACAAACAATATAAACTATAAATGAAAATGCAGTAAAGAAGCTGAACATTGCCATCATTGAGGAGACTTGACTCCGTCTGGACTTATTGCTTCTGAAAATGCCTTTGCCAATTAGGATGCCAATTTGATGAGGAGACTTCAATATATGGGCAGACTTTCTGGCATGATGACCTTTGAGTCGATCAAATTTTGCGCCTTGTGCCTGAACACATCACAGTTGTCAATTGTATGCCTAAATGCCCCTGAGTGGTACTTGCATCTAGCCTTCATATCATGGTTTCCATTATTGAGGAGGTCTGACTCCGTCTGGACTTATTGCTCTCGGAGACTTTCAGCAGTCAGTAGTCTGGATGTTTACTCAATCAAATTCGTGACCTTGTTTTTACTTTTGTCTCTGAAAGACTTTCAATCTTCAATTAAATGGCCAGGTGCCCCAGAATGGTAGTCAGACTTGGCATTCGGAATTGAAACCCCAAAGGAAGATTTATCGGAGATGATCCTGATGTGACTAGCTCAATCAGCTTGAATCTGAGCAAATGAGGAAACTTGTTGCGTGTACTACCTCGGAATATGATCAAACTTCTTCTCCAGTTGTTCTGGCCTTTACCCTTATGCTCTGCCCTTAGGACTCTCTTGGGAAGCTGAAATTGGATCCTGACAAACGACATCTGAAGGGAAGAGGTTGATAAATGAAGTTAATAAATAAGGTTGCTCGGAAAGATCTTGCATGATCTCCTGCCTACGTATCTCCATTGACCAATGGAGAATCAGAGCAGCGTAGTTCCCCTCAATAGGGATGAAAATAGCTTCGTTCAGAATTTCCATAACCAAGCTCATCTGAGTCTTCATCTGGTTGACTTCATGTTTCAGCAGTTTCTGATTCTGAAATAAAGCTTGCATATCTGCCCTGAATTGCCCCAGCTGGGTCTTCATTTCGGTTACCTCCGCCCGGAGTTGCTTCAAATATATACTTTGACGAATGTGATTCAAGTTGTCCATTGTGAAGGGAAATCAAGTCAGGAAAGGAATCTGTCTCTGAACACCTGTCAAGAATGCAAGGATGTATGCAAATGCCATGTTCAATTATTTCTGAGGAATCTATCTGTTTTGATTCAAGTTTTTGATACATAAAAATCCAACAACATGATTCAGATATGTGATCCTCCGAAATAACTGAACATGTGGGCAGAAATGCTATGATGTCATGTATGCAACAGGCATGTGATCAATAGTCTGATGTTGGTGTCGGTGTTGAGCAATGAGTCAAGTGTCTTAATAGAACCATAATAGTAACACCATCTCTGTATAGAACCCCATAATTGAGAACCCAATAACTGTAGAACTGGATCACATAATTGAACAGTCACTGATGGTGTTGAAGCTGAACAACGAGCCAAGTGTCTGTGGAGAGTCATAATAACAGTCACAATGGTAATCACAGTAACAATTTCTCTGAATAGAAACCCTGAATCTCAGAATCAGAGAACCATAGAATACTGAACAACACTGACGAAGTGGGTATGCTGAAGGTATTAAGGTTCCTGCAAACCTGTAAACCCCTCCCAATCTCACGGGTGTGCTACTCGGGTCAACATCACGGACTCTCAAAGTCGAATAGCAATAATACTTTCACCATTTCCGAGAAATGGCTCATGACCAAATCAGGGAATCGGTTTGGTATTATGTACTACGCAGGGAGGTCTCAGCTGAGTCCGGAAAAAACAAGCATCCCTCATAAGTCCCCAGTTTCAAGCACTGAATCGAGAAACAATAGTACATTCATCCCGAAGGGTACAATACTATCATCATACGAACAGTTTTGCTTTAACTGAATTCCTGTGAAAGAACCAGGCCATCCTATGCGAGTTCCCAGTGGGCCCTCGGATGCGAGTGGGTTTGCCAACAAATGTGGTCTGCCACTGTCATCACGGGAGAGGGATGTTTCCACAAAGGTTCTCAATGATCGGTCCCCTGACTGCACATAACTATCAAGGTAGCGTATTGCCCCAGAAAGATTCCGGAACCAATACATTCCCGAGAAGGTCGCAAGTCAAGGTGTGGAACTCACTACTACCAACATAGCAAGATGCCATGAAGCCAAAGTGGAACCACTCTAAATCCTTGGGTGCACTCGAGCCCCGGTTACGAGCTCATCTCACAATAACCCCATCCCACAGAAAAAATGAAAACCAGCACAGCCAGACAGTCCAGTATAATATGATGCATGGAAAATAAAATACTGAAAGCGGTAAATAAATGCGATAAAATAAAGCTGTAAAGTAAAACTGTAAATAAAAACAGTAAAGCTAAACTAAAGCACACAACAACAAACAGATAAACACCCAGAGAAACAAAACCAAACAGGCGCTAGGATTAACTCTACAATGGGAACCAGAAGAGTCCATCCCCAGCAGAGTCGCCAGCTGTCGCTCCCGGGATTTTCATCCTAGTACAAACGCGAAAGTGGCGCGGAAAGGTTAGAGTCGCCAGCCAGACATTTTTATCCCGAATGACTGGGAAAGGTAATGTTGCACAAACCTGAGGAATAAGGAAAGGACAAGGCCTGCGAACCAAAGATCTGAGTTCGGGAGTCGGTTACGACCTGGGAAGGTATTAGCACCCCAGATCGTCCGTCGTACCCGACGGGATCCACGCTTGCTTGTTTGTTTCAAAGGGTGAGAAATAATATGTTGCTGAATAAGATCGCTAACTAGAAATGGAATGGGAATGGAACTAAAAGAGAATGGAAAGAAAGAATGGGGAAAATGTAGGGAAAATAAAGAATGTGCTCGAACGGGCCCTACCCCGCTGCCTACGTACCTCACTGGGATAATGAGGATCAGAGTCGACGTAGTTCGCCTAACTAAGGCGGGAACTATTTGTTTGTGTTTTTTTATGCTGGAACTGCGTATGTCTATGCTCAGGTGTTGCAGGCTCGTCTGGTACGAGTGCGTTTACCGTCTTGCATGTGTGACAAGTCGTCGCGAGTTCACGTTGTGAGTGAATGAGATGAGAGAAGAAGTTCCCGCAGGATAGTCGGTTATTGTTTGTTTTTGTCTTTTATGAGTTTTGTATGAATTTGGCACAAGGAAGTGAATTCAAACTCTTTTCCATGGAATGTACACTTGACTCTACATTCCAAGATGGAATAATAGAACAAGCATACCCAGCAAGGAGAATTTATCCAAGACTGGTTTCCTAGGATTTGGGTTTAAGTTCACTGGCTTGTTGAACTTTATTAAGTGTTTTTGTTGCTTTTGTGAAGAAGTGTCTTTTAAGTTTTTCTTTGTGAACAACTCCTTGATGAGACTTGTGCATCATGATAGTCAAGCTTACACCACTCCAAGATGGAATGAATGCAAGTGCTTCATGGAATAAGGCTATACACAAGGAATCATTTCATTTATTTGTTAAGTGTTTTTGGATTTTGTTTGAGATGAGAAAGAGAATGACTCAAGTTGATAAAAGGAAAAAATCTAAGGGACTAAGACTCAATCCTAATGTATTATGTATTTACAAAGTGATCCTAGTGGTTAGTGAGGTTTTCTATTCCTAATGGAAAAAGGAAAAGAAAAAAGGAAAAAGGATGCAACTTACTTCCTAAGGAAGATAAGTTGGTCCTAACAATGGGGAATCCTACCAATCACAAATATGGAAGGAAAAATGAATTAAACAGCCTAAAAGAAATGCATAAAAAATAAAGGATAAAGTGGAGTAAACTTACCTCAATCTTCCCCACTACAAAACAAGTGTTAATGCACATTTTTATTAAAAAGAATAAGGCAAACACACATTAATTAAATCCTAATTAAATCCTAAGGCACCTTAGACCTAAACTAGACTCTATTTTAATCCTAAAGGAACTAGAAAAATGCTAAAACCAAAATACAACACCTATTACAGCCCCTTAATACACAAACATCTATGAAACTAAGCCTAACACCCACCAGCTTTTTACAGCCAACATGCAACATGAAAAAGTAGGTGTAGAAAGTCACACACATCATACTAATATAACAAACAACGTGTATATTACAGCAGCTATATACAAAAACAGCTATGAAATGCAAAATCCAAATTTGATTATTTTTATTTATGTGCACAAAGTGAATGATAAACAACACATTAATGTCACTTGACATGAATCTACATGCATCACAAAATGAACTCAAACATGTGAATTTATTTACATCATTTATTTGATTAAAAATGACAATGATCAATCAAGAACAAACATACTTTTTTCATGTTGCACACATGAGCATTTTATCATGAGATTGAACAAGTATCACTAAAAGCATCAATTGTTACACATGCATGGCATAAAATCAGAATTGAACTCATGTTAAGATATGGTCAATTAAGCACAAGAAACTTGCATGAACATGTGAAGCATTTAATCACTTTTGGCAAAAAATCAACATGGTATTTAATCACTTTATCAATCAAGCAAGCAATGACAATAATCATGAAGCATATGTTGGATTTAAGCAAGCAATTAACATGTGAAACAAATGATTAAAGTGTAGCAAACAACATCAAGAATCACTTATATCACATTTGCACCTTTAACACAAAACATAGAAAAGTAAATGGAATCATGTCGAAACGACTCGAAAAAAATAAATTGGCTACTGGAAATGGACCCAAAAATTCCCTAAAATCACTACCTAAACATACATGAACATTAGAGGCACTAGGAAGCAAGATTGAGCAAGAAAATAGGCTAAAAATCCAAAAATGAACAGCGTTAACCGGTTAACCATATAGGTTAACCCGTTAACGGGCAGAAAAATACAGCATTCTGGCCAAAAACGCATGCGTTAACCGGTTAACCAAATGCGTTAACCGGTTAACACTGAACAAAAAGTGAAAAATGCTTTTGAAAAAAGTGCTTTTGGCCACAATCTTCCTTCTAAACAATCCTAACCCCCACTTAATCATGCTAACACAAATTTCTACTCAATTGGAGCTTATTTACACATGGTAGAACCTATATCTATTAACACCTTAAATCCAAATTCAACCAAAATCACAAATCACAAGCAAACATAATCGAAACGGAATTGATTTTAAACAAAGCGAAAAGCACTTAAAGAATGCCAAAAATGGCGAGATGGAGAGAATAACTTAAAGAAGAAATGATTAAGATCACCAACCTACGAAGCGGAGGAGTGCTTCGGTGATTGTTGCAAGAATCGGAACTTGAATCGAAGAGAAAACCGAAAACCAAGAAATCGCAAAATAAATGCGTTCTTGAGCTTGAATCTTCGTGTGCTTCTGATAAGTCGATAATCCTCACAAAAATTCAGTAGCTTATCCTTCTTCAATCCACAAAATATGAAGGTTGGAGGCTTAAGCTTCAAGATCTTCAAGTTTCAATGTGAAACTTGAAGAGCTTATTTGAAAAAGCTTTGGTGAGAGGGAGAGGAAAAGTGAGAGAAAAAAGTGCTTATCAAAGAGTGAGATTGGAAAATGGTGTTCAACCCTTTTTGTTTGGATGAAAATGGCTTAAATAGAGACTAGGCTAGGAGCTAGGTTTGGGTTTGGGGCCCAAATATTAGGTTTGGGATCCAAAATTAGGTTTGGAAGTTAGTTAGGGTTAGGGTTGGAAAAGGGAATATTCCTTGGAATATTTCCTTGGAATATTCCTTGGAACACTCTAGAAGATGGTGGAAGGTGGTGGAAGTTTCCAAGGGAAATGGAGTGGAATTGAAGTGGAAAAATGAGACGGAAAGAATGAAAGGAAGTGTGGAAAGAAAGTGGAAGGAAAGGTGGAGGGAAATGGTGAAACTAACTACCTTTCAAATGATTTTTCTTTGGTTTTTCTATGATTCCTCCATCATTTCTTGATCAAGTTTGAACCATAGGATCATTGTAACCCTAATTTCACGATCTCGATCTTAAAAGTCCGGAGTCGACCCTTTTTACCTAGCCCGATTGCCTTTTCTCCAATTCCTCGATTTTCCGTCGTCTGGCCAGTCGAACCCCTTCCAAAATGAATTTGTGGACGAGATTTGAACCCTAGGCACTTGACATCATATATAAGTCAAAGAAATCCACTTCGACTCAAAAATTTATGTAGAAGCCCTGTAGAAATGAAACCCTAATTCGGCTATTTTCCCTCAAGAAGTATTGCACTGCTTGCCTCCTTCAATCAAACCAAAACTTTCCATGACTTGTGGCTTCAAGTGAAGACTTGTGGGATATTGTGAACCCTTTGCACAAGGTTGAGAAGCTTTGTGGCCCTTCGGTAGCCTCTTCATAACTTTCGGTTGCTCCGATCATTGATCACATACCCACGCCTCGGCTATGCTATATATGATGCAATGTTTTTGGTTATTTTATGAATCCATATATGCAAAATGCTATGCAAAATGTTGAGGAAATGAGAGGGCAAATTTTGAGGTATTACACTCCATAATCCACGATTTACCTGCAACAGAGACGTCCGCGAAACCTTGAGCCTCGCCCGACAAGCTGTCTTCTAGTCCTTGGTCGGCTTTTCGACTCCCTTCACCTGAAAAGCATAGGAAATACAGTGAATTCGATGATCTAAATTCCACCCTTCCACTACAAGTCAAGTGAAAGGGCAACGATTAGGAGCGAGGATATGTCCCCAACTCGACCCCTTTTTTCAAATAAGAAAAACTAAAGGGAACAAGTCCGACGTATCAGAATCATCCTCGCAAAAGGTAAAGTCATCCTCGACTATAAGGACGAGAAACCTATCGAGGATAAGCCCCCCTTATACGATCATCACCTATTACAATCTGATGCCTGATCATTAACACTAAATTACCCTAAATAGAATCTCACAAAGATCAATGGGTCGAAACATTTATCTTCTAAAACCTAACCCTAGTTCATCCTAACATTCATACGTTTAGGATGAACATTTATCAGATTTCCAGAAATTCATGGAAATCTCCAGAAACTTTGAAGATCCCTGTGAACTTCATCGGAGAACCAATGAATGTTCATCACCCACGCAACAAAATGAAGAGAATAAGGTGAAGTTACCTCAGTCCATTGTAGATTCTGTTGAAGATTGACGACAGCGACGATGAAGATTCCGACGAAAGATTGTAGAGCTAAGAAAACACTGTGAGAGGAAGAGTTCGTATGTAATAACCAAATGAACGTCCATCTCCCCATTTTATAATGTCTTAAGCTCACTCGGGGAACCGCAAAATCCAAGCAATTATGACCTAGGGCTAGTCCCCATGTGTCATAAATAATTACTACGCATTCCAACACGTGTCACTAAAGCCAAACGTTTTATCTTCTCAAAGCCATTTCCCTTAATATTTGTGGAACTTCTTCACATACCAGCTACCCGTTGTCACAAAAGAAACTTTAAGGATGACCATTTGCTCGTTGCTTCCTAGGTAAAGAGTTTGTCGATCCAAATCCTCGCTACTAGATCACCTTACGTCACTGTCCTTGCTCAAGCATAACGACTTGGGGGGCTCTTGTTCTGGACTGGCCTAGCAGGTGCCATGCGCCCAATTGAGGCCCAATCCAGTTTATCTTTGGGCATAAGCCCAACAAGAGATTCGCGACCTCATGATCGTTGGGAAATAAAATCGTTAGCATATAGCTGTTGGGGACTTCCTCCACACCCGCTCTAACGAATTTCATGTGATCAATTGTCCTCTGAAACTACATGAAGCAGTTACATCTAGTCAACGCCACGTGCCTGCTATCCACGAACATATGCCCTTATAATACCCTCCATCTTTAGAGGGTCAGATATTCAATTCTAATGGCTCACATTCTTTCTTAACACTTTAGTTTGCTTCACTCCGAAACTGACTTGAGCGTCGGAGTACCTTGCAGGTACCCCACCCTTTCTCCTATAAGCTTCGTTGCAGTCCCAGCTGAAGACCACGAGGACCTGTCTGAATAATTTCTATACACATGCCTACTATTAGATTTGACCCAATGACCCTTGCCATATGAAAGTAATACTCTAACCACTGAGTTAAGTAGGCCATTTATCATTAGCCCATTAGGCTCACATAGCTATAAAGTTTTTTTAAAAATATATTAATATTTATATTGTCTAAGTCTTACTCTAAAATAACACATTGATTTTTGTCACCTCACTAAATTTTATCTTTATTCTATTCAATATTTCTCTTTTAAATCTTATACATTAATATAATCAACATTCTTTCCTTGTATTCTATTGGTGTCTCTTATGTTAAATATTTGAGTATTATTTTACACAATTTGACATGTGTTGTATTTTAAAACACATTATAGTATTTATAAAAAATAATATAATTCTTAAAAATGTATTATGTTTAAAATTATATAATTTTTAATTTCATCATTTATACTAAATATTATAGGATATTTATTAGAATCTTTTATTTTAAAAAAGTCAGTTTAGAATCGGGTAGTCCAAAATTCATCTAAGGTCGGATTCAAATATTTGAAGCCCATATTATAGTAGAGTTTTTTTTAGAGTCGTCTCAATCTTTTGAGAGACCTTGTGTAAGAAGTTGAAGTTAACTTCAAATAAGTTGTGAAATTTATTTTAAGAGACTCTATTTAACCGTAAATTAACTATAAAATGTTTGTATGTAGGTCTTTTCTTTCATAGTTTAATTATGAAAAAATGTGAGGCTCTGTGCGGTAAACAGCCTTACACGCCCTCAAATACGGCCTTAATTTTTTTACCCAACCCGAAAAAGCCAAAGAACCGTCGGGACCGACCCATTTAGGATCGAGTAGCTCATTTTAACAACTTTATATACATTCGTCCTAGAAATTTCTAGTGGTCAAGGTTCAAATCCCCATAATTCAAATATTTCTTTTAAAATATTTAATTAATTAATTTCATAAAAACATTAATTAAATTATTAATTATTAATTTATTCCATTAAAAAAATATTAAAATACATGAAATGAGAGGACACAAACATATTCCAACCCCCATTCAAACATTCATACATACAAATTTACAAAGTTGTTGCTTTATGCTCTACATTAGACTATATATATAAGCATATTCTCCTGCTACCATTATTGAACTTTGTAGTGCAATTTCAAGAGATAAAAAAATCACATAAAAAAAATACAAAAATGGAGTCTAAAGCTCCCATTCAAATCCTCCTTGTATCCTATCCATTACAAGGACACATAAACCCTCTTCTTAGACTAGCAAAGTGCCTTGCTGCAAAGGGTTCCTCTGTCATTTTCACCACCACAGAAAAAGCTGGCAAAGAAATGCAAATTGTTAGCAACAACACTAACAAAACGGTCACTAAAATCGGGGACGGTTCACTCAGTTTCGACTTCTTTGACGACGGTTTGAATGACGATGATCCAATGAGAACAAATCTGAGTGACTACGAATCACATCTTGAGCATGTTGGAAAACAATATGTTTCCCAATTGATCAAAAGTCACGCTGAGTCAGAAACACCGATTTCATGTATCATAAACAATATTTTTATTTCATGGGTTTGTGATGTAGCCAAAGAAAATGAAGTTCCTTTTGCTATTTTGTGGAGTGAATCGAGTGCTGTTTTAACTATTTACTATAACTATTTTCACAAACTTGTACCTTTTCCTTCGAAAACAGAACCTTATATTGATGTTCCATTGCCTTCTGTTATCCTTAAACATAACGAAATTCCTGATCTTTTGCATCCTTTTAATGGATTTCATTTTAGGACACTTCTAGCGACACTTATTTTAGGACAAATTAAAAACTTGTCGAAAGCCTTGTGTGTGTTAGTGGATACCTATGAAGAACTAGAGCATGATTTCATCGATTATATTTCGGAAAAATCAGTCAACATAAGACCAATCGGTCCTTTGTTTAAGAACCCGAAAATTAAAGTCGATTTTGTTAAGAGTGATGATTGTTCTGATATTATAGAGTGGCTAAACTCAAAGCCGGAAGATTCTGTGGTTTATCTTTCATTTGGGACTATTGTGCATCTTCCAAAAGAACAGGTGAGTGAAATTGCATACGGATTATTGGATTCTCAGGTCTCGTTTTTGTGGGCATTAAGGCAACAAGATGATTTACCTAATGGTTTCCTGGAGGAAACAAATGGGAGAGGAAAAGTTGTGAAGTGGTGTCCACAAGTACAAGTACTTTCTCATCCTTCAGTGGCATGTTTCGTAACACATTGTGGTTGGAATTCAACAATCGAAGCACTTGCTTCGGGAGTTCCGGTGTTGACATTTCCGGATTATGGTGATCAAGTCACAAATGCAAAGTTCTTGGTTGATGTTTTTCGTGTAGGGATTAGATTAGGTTATACTCGAGCTGAAGAGAAATTGGTGACAAGAGATGATGTGAAAAAGTGCTTATTGGAAGCAATGGAAGGGCCAAAAGCACAGGAGTTGAAGCAAAATGCGATGAACTGGAAGAAGGCGGCAGATGATACGGTGGTGGCTGGTGCTGGATCTTCTGAAAGGAATCTTGATGCATTTTTGGAAGATATTAAGAATTGTGGTGTTGTTAAAGTCCTTTGATTATGTGCTTGTTCTTATTGTATGAATTAAGGGCCATCAAGTCCTTTCTGTTTTTGCTTTGCGATATTTCCTGTTTTCTGTATTTTGAATAATTTGATTTAATGAAGTGTGTTTGTTTTCACTTTGTAAATGTTTATGTGTTTGCATATTTAAATTCGGAGATCATGTTTAAATTTAAAAAATAGGCTGAAATTAAATAAAAAAAACACTTTTAATAATTAAAATTAATGCCCAAACGTATATCCTATTTTTCTGTCTAGGGTTTTTTTATGGCAAAAGTATAGTCATCACATCACATAATAAGTTTTTCACTGTGTATCTATTTTGTGGTGTTTTAATTAGGAATTATGAGAATGACATATAAAGGGATACATCATTTTAATGAGAATGCTTATATGAGAATAAAAAGAATAATTATTGACTTTTAGATTAAAATTAAATGGTTAAGATTAAAAAATTCATTTAAGAAATATGCGTGTCTTATTCATATGATAATCATTTGTTTCTCATTCGGAAATGAGGTCATTTACTCATGCAAAATTAAGCTATTATATGATATGATCCATACCCTCTTCTGGCCCAACCTCTAGTCTATGTATTGCACACACCATGAAGAGGAATCTTCTTGTCACCCCTTCAACCATACTTGATATTCTTTATTAGAGGCAAAATGATCGTTTTATCCATGTCATTTTACGCCAATTTTTCAAAATTTTCGGGCAAATACCAGATATTTCATATTGTACCGGATATTTCGTTGATTGTAAGGCGTTTTTCTTGAAATTTTTTATTGTACCGGAAATTTCTAAAATACCACTAAATTATACCAGGTATTTTCAAATTAACGGTATAATGTACCGGTATTTTAGAAATTACAAAACAAATTGGTCTTACTGGGGATTTGAAATCTCCGGTATACCGGAAATTTTTCAGTTAAATTGAAATTCCCGGTAGCTCTCCCGAACTTGAAAAATGAGTGGAAAATCAGTTTTTTCCATTTCTCTTCTCCTATAGTGTATGATCAATAATAACATCAACAAGGATAATATAAAATGTGAATGATTTGCAACGGAAAAAAATATACATAACATCAACAAGATAACATATAAAACTACTTTGAAACATATTCAACAGCTTCACTGAATCAGGATGTGTCCAGAAAATATCAGCAATAACATTAAGTCTTCCATGTTTCTTGTCCATCACATGTATTTTTCTTTTCGAATAAGACTCAACAGCATTTGCATTTCCGTCAATGAACCTCTCTTCTTTCATGGTACGTAGATCTAGCTTTATATACTTGTTGGACACTCGTAAGGTTTTCTGGATCTTTGTCTTTCAATGCGGCAACTATGTGTCTCAGAGGCATGTTATGCTTCGTCATATCATTCACAAATTGTCTCTCTTGAGGTTTTAGACGACTCAATATGTCAAGCCCTGATAAATCTTGACTTAGTCTATGATTGTGAAACTCACACATAACGTCCACCCTCCAACCAGTACCACTTGGTGAAGACCTCAGACGGAAGGGACATTTCACTTTCATACTAGCGAAACCATCTTTCTCCGATGAATGACTAGTTTCATACTTTTTCCTTTTATAATTTCCTCCTCTCACATAACACATTATCAATGTATCTTTCCTTCCTCGCTTGCCAGTTGCACTATCAGAACGAATTGTGACAACAATAATACCATGTTTCTTTCCAATATTTTGTGCTCAAACTAATACGTCAGCTCGACTCTCAAAAATCTGTCAATTGAAAACATACAAAGTTATAATAACACAAAACATGAAATCAAACAAAATAATATTTTGTTTAGGTATAATACATATTTTGTCTGTAGTGAAAAACTGAGTGTAATCGCTACACGAGTCGGTAGACGATCCTGACGGTTCTGGGGCGCAAATGACAAGTGTTTTTGAAGATGTTGTGATGTTACCAGAAATTTCATGTAAAACTGAAATTCCTGGTATACTGGACATTTGGATTTCCCGGTATATGCGTGAGAGTTGATGCCATTTTTTTTTGAAATTATCAGTATTTTTTATCGGTAATTTTGGAATATTCAGTATGGTTTACCAGTAATTTGTAGTTATAACTACCAGAGATTTCGTTGGCGATCAAAACGTATCGGGAATTTCAAATTAAACTACCAGAATTTTTGTTTTTTTTCAGAAATAATTTTTTGATTCAAAATGCAATTTTTTATATAAATAATATCAGGGGTGAAATTGAAATATTGAAAAAATGAGAAGGTGTCAGGTATGGGTGAGGGGTGTCAGGTAGATTCCTCCGGCATGAAGAAGCTTGGATGTTATTTTCATGTCCTTTTTAACTTTCACATGTTATCATGCATCAACCCCCTCATGCAAGTGGATGACAATTCACATCTAAGTCAGTTGAACAACTAGCTGCAATAAAAAACATAAAGATAACATTATAATCCTAACAGGGTGTTTTTTAATGAGGGAAACTAATATTTTTTTAGGAAATTCAAAATACTTTAATTAAAATTCATTTTTACATAAAAAATATAAAGAATTGTTAAAATGATGTAAATTTATAAAGTATTTTATTCAAGTTAAATTTAAGGAATCTCAAATGACACTAAAACGTAAAGAATTTGAAATTAGTCATTCACTCTATATAATGCAAATGTTAAATTCTTTATATTTTATATACATTTTAAATTCACCCCTAAAATTTTCAAAAAAAAATGCAAATAAGCCCCTAATAATTTTTAAATTTTAAAAATTGGTCCCTTAACATTTTTTAAAATTGCAAATTGATTCCTATTTTTCTTATATTTTAAATTTGTCTCAAAAGTTTTAAATTTTATGAAAATGACCTAAAAATTTATCAATAAATCATTTTAATACTTCATCCAAACAAAACAAAGATTAAAATTGAAGGGATTTCAATTGAATCATTTGAATTACTTAGAATTTTGAATTCCTTAAAAATTCTCAATTACCCCATCCAAACACACTCAGAGTGTGTTTGGAAGAAACATTTTAATAAAGAAAAATAATTTTTTAAGAGAATTTAAAATGACTTGATCAAAATTCATTGTTTGGATAAAAAAATATGGAGAATTGTTAAAATGATGTAAATTTAAGAAGTATTTTGTTTAAGTTAAATTTAAGAAATTTCAAGTGACACCAAAAAATAAATAATTTGAAATTGCTCATTCACTCTTTATAATGCAAATGTTAAATTGTTTATTATTAATTTTTTAAATTTTGCAAGATGGTGCTCATATTTTATGAAAATTTAAAATTTACCCCAAAATTTTTAAAAAAAATTACAGATAAGTCCATAAAAATTTTAAAAATTTGCAATTGGTTCATATTTAAAATTTGTCCCAAACGTCTTAAAATTCATGAAAATGACCCCAAGAATTTAACAATGAATCACTTTAATACTCAATCCAAACAAACGAATTTTAAAATGAATGGATTTCAATTGAATCATTTAAATTTCTTAGAATTTTGAATTTCTTAAAAATTCTCAATTATCTCATCCAAAGACACTCTAATTAAAATTCACTGAATTTACACTCACTGAATTATTGACTAAATTTCAACCCTTTTCAAAGTTTATTCCTAAACTACCACCATTTTGAATTTAATTTTTAAACTATCATTTTTCTAACAGTAAATGGTATTAATGAAACAGAAAGGGTGTTCAAACCTTTACAAAAGATAACAGAAAAAGACCAGGACCAAAATTTCCTACCAACTCAAATACTACCTCAACATCTGAATAAGATCCATACAAAAGACCAAAAAATCAGAGTTGGAATAAGAAATTTTGCCTACAATAGACCACTTCCACGCATAAACTTTAATCGACCAACAAAGATCATCTACATTAAGAACTCCATTTTTGAAAATAATGGAATTCCTAATTCTCCATATACACCAAATAGTAGTAATCCACAAAGATCTACGTTTAAGGTTTCCTTCTTTTTGAATTTCTTGCCCACATTAGTCGATAAAATTATTGCAGATGGAACCATCAAATAATATGCTCATGGCGCACCAGCTTCGAATTTTGTCCCAAACCGACAAAATGAACAGACATTCGAAAAAGGAATGTAGTAACTCTTCATCCTCAACTAGACAAAAAATGAATTTGGTGTCCTGCAAAACACACTCTCTCTTTACCAACTGAATTTTAGGCACAATTCTATTCCAAAAAACTTTCCATCCGAAAAAAAATTATTTTCTCCGGCAGCTTGATTTTTCATAGCACCCCAAAGGCTTTTAGTATTTCATTCAATAGATCTTCCATATTTCTTTCGCCAACCATTTTTGCATACATTTATTTGACAATTTATCCATTTGATATTCCGTTCTTCCACACAATATTGTATTATATCACCTTTACCAGCACGATATCACGCAACAGTAGCTGAAGCTCAAACATACCAAGAGAATGCACCGTTTGGTTTAAAGTTTATACGCCAAAGGTTCCCCAATTCCACAAATCATTCTCCCAAAATCCCATGGACAAAATCAAAGCTTGTTTGTTCTTAGAAGATAGGAACAACTCTGGAAAAGCATATGCTAAAAGCTTATCGCCACACTAGAATGATTACCAAAACATAATGAACTTCCCTTCTCCTAGAAAAAATCTAACATTATCTGCAAAACAAAAACTAAAGTTAGTTGTTGAGGTTTCGCTTTTAAGCAGATCTTTCCACCAGTACGAACACGAAGTTCTCAAATTATAAGAGTCAGAAGTCACTGGCTCCTCAATGAAATCATATCTAGCTGATAGGGAATCCTTTCAAAGAGACCTTTCTCCCCCTAATATCCTCTATTTCCACTTGAACAGAAGCGCGAGATTAAATTCCTCCATCCTCTTGATTGCAAGACCCATTACACTACTATAAAACACACAAACAACAACGGATCTATTTACACTGTTGTAATAGGTTATAAATTTTGCATCCAATCAATAGCTGGATGTATAAACAGTCATTTAATGAAGCTTGACTTAAATCACCGTAGTAATAAATGAAATGTATCAAGCTTCGATTCCATGCAACTACATTTTTTTCCATTTTTAGAGTACATTAAGCATGTGTCACTTAAGTCAATTATTTAAAAAATAAATTGTAAATGATTTTACAACGATTAAATTAGACAACCGTTGTTATAGCATATAGTTTAGTTTTACATTTTGTTGGTCGAAAAACCCAATTTTATGGGAAATCATCTCCTTTTTTAAATTTGTTTCATGCATTTGAAGTAGAAAAACTGTGTGATCAATAGTCCCATATTACAGGAATTCACCCTCAAAACCCCAAACTCATCTCTTTTCTGTTTTTAATGAATTTTTACTGTTTACATAGTCTAAAAAAATTCCAAAAAAAATTCTCAAAAATCTTATTTACTTAATTAGATTAAATTTCGTGTTTTTGTATTTTCTGAATTTATTTGAACCATATTACTCATATTTTTTCAAAATGCTAAAAGATCTTTCACCACGGGTATTTAAAAAAACTGTGGTTATAGGTAGCATTTCTTACTTATTTTTTTAAAATGCTAACAGTTATTTCACCACGGGTATTTAAAATAATTGTGATCATAGGTAGCGTCTGGTCATGGGTTGAAGTCTCAGCACCAACATTTTTTGTTTTTTTACTTATTTTTCCAAGTCTCAGCACCAACATTATTAAGTTTTTCATTGTTCTTAAACAAATTATGATTGTCCATTTAGTGATTAGCAACAACCAAGGCATAACTATTAGTGATCCATGTGAAACCTAATACTTATACGAATTATATCTTCTACCTCCAACTTTCAGAACAAATTTCAGAACTCCATCATCTCTTCTACAACTTGAATGAGACAAGGAAAGTATGGATTAGAGTTAGCAATGTTAGTTGTTAGTGTTTTTTTTAATTATTGTTGTTCTTTTTTATTATTGTTGTTCTTATTGTTCTTGTTGTTATTATTCTTATTGTTGTTGTGTTGTTGTTATTGTTGTTGTTCTTCTTATTCCTCTTCTTCTTTTTATTCTTCTTATTCTTCTTCTTCTTATTCTTCTTCTTATTGTTGTTGTTGTTCTTATTGTTGTTGTTCTTATTGTTGTTTGATGTGGTGTTTTCACAAGTATATAAATCGCGTCAGAGTAATATAAAAGATTATTGATCCCACAGAGACCAAATGTCAATCCATCGTTATTTATCGTTACGATGTTTATCTAAGGCAAATTAAAAACGATAGTAAATAGTACACAATTAAAATAAAGTACAAAGATGTAAATTCAATTAAAACAACAGGCTTGAATGTAATTCACATAGTTTAACAATGTTCCAAATGTTTGTAAATAGAACTACTTATGGACAATGTTTTCTACTATGAAAATTTAACGGGAACTGTCGCTTTCGCGTATTCAGAACCGAGTTTATCCCTTAATCAAACCCTCTTATTGTCACTTATAAAAAGGTGCACATTGCGTTAAAGTGATAAACCTATTTTTAAGAAATATAGTTCTAGACTCAGTTGAAAAGTATTTTGACTTGGAAATTTTGATAAATAGAGGTTCATGTGAACCTTAATCTAAACCTACAAACGCGTCCTGCAATAGTTTTAAAATCGTTTTTATATAACGTTAAAAACTCCTACTTAACTGAACAAATCATTGTCTCTTCCTTTGAATAATTAAGACTAACCAAATTTAACTAAAGGTTGGACGGATTTCGATCTTACCCAACAGAATTGAAATACAGAAAACTTGTGTTAAAAATTAAAATAGACCCTAAGTAATTTTATAAACACATTATATGAAACATTATTTTACCATGACCCTTACATTCTAACCTTTAAAATTTAGCTAGACATGGAAATATAAATGAACATATTAAAATGGATCATGTTAAAAGTAAAAGTAAAGTGAGTGCAGGAAAATAAATAATTTAAAGCGAGTGCGGGAAAATAAAGGAAAACATAGCGAGTGGGGGAAAATAAATAATTTAAAGCGAGTGCGGGAAAATAATGGAAAGTAAAGGCAAGTGCGAGAAATAAATAAATTAAAAACAATGCAATAAATAGAAACCAGCTCCAAATCGAAGGCTTTGAATCAGGTACAACTTGAAGTAAACACAACTGGAAACAAAAATGGCGGCAGGATTAACTTCTGCCAAAGTGCTCCAAACTCGATTACAGACTCGATAAATTGTGTGATAACTCTTTGATATGAATGTATTATCACTTACAAAACTAACAATATATGCCTAAGTTGTAATTAATTTTGTATGAATAGTAATGAATAAAGGGAAATCTATTAAGGGCACTATATTTATAGCCAATGGAAAAAAAGAGGAAAGAATGAAGTGCCCCTCAACTTCTTTTGGGAGGGAAAGCAAAATACAAAGATGGCGTCCGCCACCCCCTCATGGCGCCCGCCACATGAACTGAGGCAGAAAGAAAGTGGAGAATGTGGAAGTTATCATCAGTTTGAAAACATTCTTCTTTTGGCCTACCCTATGGCGCCCACCATGGTGAATTCCATGTGACCATTTTGTTCAAAAACTTGTTTTTTGGCTCGTTTTTCTTCGATTCTGCATAAAGAGCTCTTGATGGGCTAGAAACTTCAAAGCAAAACAAAAACAAGCATAACGAAATAAAATAGAAATTAAAATCCTAATAAACATGTGCAATACGAGTCAAATATGCAGTGCGATTCAGTGTTATCAAATTCTCCCACACATAAACCTTTGCTTATCCTCAAGAAAAAAATTTGTAGCTCATGAAAGAAAAATCAGTATCAGTGAACGATTTGGGCTAAAAGGGCTTCTAAGTTCAAACTAGGTTGAGGTGATAGGTACTAACTAAATGAACCAAGGGCATCATAATAACACTTCTCCGAAAAACGGACATAAACTTCATTCATATACAAACTAATTCATGACCTACCTTTTCATCCTTTTTTGGGTCATCTTCATTCCGGCGCAATCACATTAAGCCCATTTTTCGTACATACTCATAGTAAAGTGACCGGTTAGTGATTATGTCTTTTAAGCAATGGGGCTCTGGTACACAAATTGTTTTAACTCCTTAATTTACCCAATTGTAGTTGTGGGGGACCGGATCGTAACCCGCCCTACCAAGTCCAGCACCGGATACCTCTGAACCAACATACAATGGATAACTTTTATTCTTTTTTTTCTCTTTTTCAAATTTTTTACAACTTTTTGGGTTAAATGACCTTGTGAGGGTCACCTATCCCAAGTTTCCTTTTTTAAATATTAAATAATGCAACATTTACTTGTTAGTTATAAGTTTTTGCATGCATGTTAAGTCTAAGGTCTATTTCACATGCATTACCATTTATTGCATTACTTGTTATTATTGTTATTGTTCTGATTATTATTATTTGTATTTTAATTATACTAATGCGTAACTATAGTATTATTCCCTTAATAGTCTAATATTTGCAATTTTCAGGATTACCTTCCCTAGGATACCTTTGACCCGGGACCATGCAGTTATTCGAAAACCATACCGTCATTTTCAGGGATGATGTCCAGAGACATCGATTTAAGGCTCTGTCTCAAAGAGACCTTGCCATCTCCATATACCCCGACGACTTCGCTATGCAAACCCTCAGTATCCAAGATATCATTGTTTACCTTCTTAACCAAATTGGTTGGTCTGACTTTGCCATAGAAAAGAGATTCAACACTTACTGTAACCTGACTTTGGAGTTCCTTAGCTCCCTTTCGTGGTTTTAGATTTGGCCATGGATTGGCCATTTTCATATTATTTGGAAACAAGTATAGGTTCACACACCAAGAACTTGCTGACTTGCTAGGTTTTCCTAATGAGCCAGATGTTGTGACCAAGACTCTTACTGATGCCTTATCTGGTTATGATCTGGAGCACTTTTGGGGAACCATATCTTGAAACTACAATGTTGAGCCTAATGCTCTTTTCTTTGAGAGCATGCACAATCCAGGGTTAATATATTTCCATAAGATTATTTCTCACACTTTCTATGGCAAGGAAGAGAATATCACCTTTGTGTCTAGAGATGAACTGTATATCATGCCTTATGCTTCCCAAGGAAAACTTGTTAATATTTCCCCATTCTTGCTAGCCAATTTAATCAGTCTAACTCGTGATTCTTTTGAGCCAATCATAATAGGTGGGTTGTTGACAATGATTGTCGATGCAATTGAAATGAGATATCATATGAATCGTACCTTTTATTTCAGTGGCATTCGTCCCATGGACATCAATTTTTGTTTCAACTATGGCATTATTGTTAGTCTTGGCCCTGTTGAATTTGAGCTGCTTAGTAACAATGTTGCTGTCCACGTTTTTACCCTGCCCAACCATGAGAAAAATAGTGTGCACAATAAGGATAACTGGCTTTACGATCTGGAGGTCTTTAATGAGTCTCTGACTCCGCCGACTCTCCTCAAGATTATGAGAACTGTGATACTATTATGACTGACACTATCACTAGAGGTTCAAGGACTGGTCATGCTATTCCAATTATCACTATAGGCGAAGCCATAGATGCCATCTAGTCCAAATTGGACTTTGTTCGAGATGAGATCAGCTCTCTGAGGGTTAACTTCTTGGGCCTTATGGATGTCGTTCATGAGGAGCTCGATAATTTGTTCCAGACCGTCTACTCGTTTGGGCAACATCGCGGATGACTCTATAGACTTAACAACTTTCCTTGCTTTCTTAGGATAGTTTCCATTCAAGTGTATTAGTATTTCCCTTTCCTGTATTGTTCGCATTGTTCTTTCCCTTTTTATTGTGTATCGTTGGAATGTCGACTAGTCATTGTAACGTATTGTTGTTTTGATTAATGTAATTTTATTTTTCTTGTTTATCTTTGTTTTGGCATTGTTTTAGCCTTGTTTCTAACCTATTAAATACTTAGAATCTTTTATTTCAGCCATAATAGACAAAAAACTCGAAAAACTATTGAAACGCCTGCATTCTAGACCACCAGAACTGGAATGGCTCGCATTAAGAAAATGGTGAACGCCATTCAGTCCTGGGAGGAAGAAGGGCGTATTTTTTGAACTTCCAATGCAGGTGTAACCACCTCATTTACTCGTCATTAACCTACCATAACTTCTAACGACCTAAACTCCATATTCCATCTCTATTTAAACCCTTGCATTCACATAACCTTTCATCATCACTATCAAACCATTCTACCACCCTCATTCATCCATTCATTCAAAGCATTTTCCAAAAAAATGGAAGGCAAACAACAAATTGACTACATGGGTATAGAGTTCCCTAAGGGAGAACTCAGAGACACCATGCATACTAACTACTAAAGAATTTGCATAAGACCTATATATTCGACGCGGTATTGTGATCCAAAAACCCTTCATGCCCTTGGTCTCCTTCAAAGTGTCTCTTGGATGCTTTAGAATCTAAGTATGTGTTGTTTCTGCTCTAAGTGTAACCCAACTTCTGTCAGACTAACTTATGAGTTTCTCAGTTCCGTTTGCTATATCCATGACCCTTCAAGTACCACCAGAAGTTTGCATTTTAGGATGTTCAATGTTGATTATGCTGAACCCCATATGCGCATATGATAGTTTTTCAATTTTCCTTCTGGTGATGAATTTGCAACAAAGGCACAACTTGAAAATGAATGGGAGATCAGAGCCTTTACCTTCTGGAGCCAACTCACTAACAACACCACTACCATGTGGGAAGGCCTAAATGCCACCATAATCCATAACACCACCATTCGTTACCTTCATCGTATCCTTGCCTCCACCATTTTTGGACGTGAGAACATAGACAATATGAACTCAAAAGACTTATTTCTTGTTTATTATGATCTCTGTTGCACCCCAAAACTTGCCTTCCCCAAGACAAGACATTGTGTAGTAAGAGGTTCACAAGATTCACAAGGGTCACAAGACATCTCATGAGGTTCACAAGGTTCACAATTAGTCAGAAAGTTTGACAATTCCCTCAGACAATGCATCCTCCAAAGCAAGGCATCCTAAACTAGGGTTTTGACTTTCATCAGGCTAAATGGACTTCCAAGACTTCAATTGAGCTTCATAGCATCCTATATGTGTTCAATAATCCCCATGTCAAGTTTCAAGACTTTCCCCAAAGGTTTGCTCAGTCAGATGATCAGATAGGCTAAAATCAGTCAAAGCAGTTAAAAAGTCAAACTGAGGTCAACTGTGGTCAAACCAAAGTCAAACTTCAAGTTTTTTTGCCAACATCAAGTATATGAAGTAAAATTCATCATTTGATCAAGGGTTGATCATGATTCATCAAGGAGATTTCAGATCATCAAGAATCAGGAGTTTCTAAATTAGGGTTTTCACAGGAAAAGTCAACTGAACTTTGACCAGCCATAACTTTCACATGCCTCATCAAATTTTTTCCATCCAAAGCTCATTTTGAAGGAAATTGAATTCTCTACAACTTTGTGTCTCACAAGCCAAGCCCAAAAATGCTTCATTTGGAAGTAATGAGCTAAGACATTATAGGTCCTTTTAAAAGTCAACAAAAAGTCAACAACTTCCAAAGAGCATAACTTGAGAATGGTAAAAGATATGGACATGAGACCAAAGAGGTTGTTTATAGGAATCTTTAAGCTTTCCAAAATGTCCAATAACACCTTCATATCCTTAAAATTGAGGGAGGTAGGCCTTTGCAAAGTTGGGAAATTTTTGGGAAGTTTATGAAGCAAATGAGGCCTTAAAACCAATTTTTGCTAAATGGGCCTACCAAATTGCCATCCAATCTTCATAATATCATCAAGCACGACCCAACCCATGCCTTTTCTGATTTTTTATATTTTATTTAGTATTTATTTGAATTGTATTCATTAAAATACAAATTAAATCAAAATCAAATATGAAAATCAAATATTTGGATGAGATTATGATTCTAGAAAGTCATAAACATCAATTATAGATGATTGATCTGATCCAAATTCGTGCTAGCTTGATTTGGCAAGGTTAGATGTGATCTGTTTAATATTTGAAAGAAGGAAACTTCATGATCAAGCAATCAATACAAAGCCCATAAATCCATAACATTTTGACCTATTTTACATCCTTATATATACATGAGTATACTGCAAGCAAAGGAGGACGGATTCACAGCCTCCAAGCATAAGATCAAACTTCAAACTTTTCAAGAAAAAACTCCAATTCGGATTGCAACCTAGAGGCGTTTTCAAAGCTTTCTGAAGGTGGCATTAGCTTGCTTGAGCATCACTGAACACAATTCAATCATCATAAGCATCTAAAACATCATATAATCGTCCAATTGAATCATGCTTTGTTCTTGAATATGAATTTTTCAATTTCATATATTTGTTTGTTTTAAATGATATTTGATGATTGCTTGATGTTTGTGATAATGCTAGGAACGTTTCTGGACTCTCAATTTGAAGAATCGTGACCTTTATCTCCAAACGCCATTATTAGGGTTCTTACTCCATGATTGGGGTTTTCTAATTTAACAAATATAAATATATTCTAAATGTATAAACGAACTGGCCTTGTTGTGGGGAGTACAATGGTACCCTCAATTTAGTGAAATTTTGCAGGTTTGATGTTCTTGACATAAGGCTAGGAAATCCTACGAAACCAGGTTCGCAGAAAAAATCGCAGGAAACATTGAAAGAGAATTCGCAGGAAATTTGGGGAAGAAGATGAAGTTTGGCGCTAAAAATCAAAATTCAAATATTTGTTTTAAAATATATTGTTTTGTTGTTGATTTAATTTCAAACACGCGCAGTTAGCTCAGTTGGTTTGTGTATTGGCCTGTGAACGAATGGTCCTGGGTTCGAATCCCCCCAGGCCATTTTGTTTTGCTTCTATTTTTTTGATATTTTGCAGGTTAATGAGAAAATGAATGGGTGTCCATACTCTATCACCTGCGCATGCCTGGCCTGGTGGTAGCCTTGTTGGTCCAAGGAAGTAATGACCTAGGGCGTGGGTTCGATCTCTGCCCCAGGTAAGTTCTTTTTTACTTCATTTTTGTATTATTATTATTTATCTATTTATTTTATAATTAATCCAAAATTGTATTTTCATAAGAAATTATTTTTAAATAATAATATATAAATATATACAACTTTATATTTTTTTTAAAAATCATAATTTTTTTTTTATTTAAATTGTTTATATTTATTTTTTATAATTTGTTTATATTATTATTGTATATATTTTTTATAATTTAATTAAGTTTAGATTAAATAATCAAAACCCTAATCCTGATTTTCTTAATTGTAAAATTAACCCTAATTTCAAATCCTAATTTCTAACCCTAATTTTTGTTTAACTTTAAATATTAAACTTAATTAATTTTTCTAATATATAATTAAATAATTAATCATGTTATTATATTGTTTATTATTATTATCCTCATTATCTTATTTTCTTTTAAAAATTCTTTAAAATTGCTTATTTAACTTAAAAATATCCTCTTAAATTTTATATTCTTTATATTTGTTCTAACCTCTTTTTCTTATGATTATTATTGTTGCTAACCCTTTTAGTTGTTATTTATTTATTATATATCTATTATTTAATTATTTATATTATACTGTAATTGCGAAAGCCTAGTAATAGTCGTAGGTTTATTATCGTTGTTATTTTATTGTTTATAAATATTTTTGCCATGGTTAGTAACTATAGGGAGTGATAACATGTTTGTGATTTAAAAATTAATTCAGAATGACTTACTTAATAAGATAAATATATGAATATGAACACTCACACACGTAAGTCGATCTTTGATCGCCATCTCACACTTTCTAAGGTTACTCCTTATGTTGCCTAATTATAAGGTCAAGTAAGGTGTCTTAAAGCAAAGTCCATTCATTAATATCATCAAGTCCCTTTAAGTTCATAAGATCAAGTCCCTTCGACGTTGCCTACGGTAAATGATCTTGTCCCTTCGAATAAAAGATGATAAGACCCTACGAATTGCTAAAGACACCTTACAGTTGCCTAAATTCAGATGTCCCTTCACATGTCCCTTAACGCATCCAAGGTAATGACTACCTATTCCTTAATAATAGGGATAATCTTACCATTGAAAGAACATATAAGAACAGTAAAGACTTAGCATAGGGTAGGTTCCTCTTAAGTACTTGCTCACCTTTTCAAAATACTCTTTTACACTTCACATTTCAAACAAATTTTCAAAACAAAGTCTTTATATACATCCATACGAGGATCATTATAAAGTACTTAGAAATTTTTTAATCACACACTACACCTTTCTCAAAACAATTTAAATTGAGCTAAGTAAATAAGAGCCCATGGATAACCATGGATATAAAGGGTGCTAACACCTTCCCTTTGTATAACCTACCCCCCAAACCCAAAATTTATTTAAGGTCTTTCCTGTTCTTTTATGTCCTTTCCTTTTGGATAAAATAAAAGTCGGTGGCGACTCTTGCTATCCGCAACATTTAACTAAAGTCAGTTCTCCCACCGTGTTACACTCTCCACCAAACCAAAGTGAATTCCACACCATTTCTCTTAGCACACCTTATAGATGTCTCTAATAGAACCGGAGGTCCCATTTGTATCGGCAAAATCGTTACTGTTATAGCTTACTTTTTGTACTTAGAGCCTACTTTATAAAATCAAAACGGTATACCTTGTCTCTATGCAGACCTCGAGTTTTGCCGCAATATGCGGCTCGTCAAGAAATTGCTCGGGGGCAAATACCATGTTATGGTTCATACTAGTGAGTTCTGAGGTTTTAGACTACATGATCAAGATCGTATTAATATGCATGATAGAGCTATTTTTTTGTTTGACTTGGTCGCTCCCGATTTAGAAGAGGATAGAGCAGAGAGAGTACTAGCATGTTATGGCACAAGCAGCTAGGCACACTCATGCATGTAACCGCACTACTGACGCACCTGGGCCTAGTACCCAAGCACACTGTAGCACCCCAAATTTTCCCTCTTTGGTTTCATCTCATTTTCATGTCATAATCATAACATGTAGCTTGCATACCCTAGCATTTGGCATAGAAAAATGAAGCATGACATCCATGTTTAGGAGCATAGGGCATGTGATCCATCCTCTGGCAAGTATTGATCCAATCAAGTCAAGTCAAGAGCCAAGTGACCTTGAAAGAAGATCACAAGGTATCCTCACATCTTATACAAGCTCAAGGTCATCGACAAAGCCCTAGAAGAGGGAAATTTCATCAGAAGTTCATGGGTGTAACTTTTTCCTACACAGACAGCCCCTAATTAGGGTTTTGCCTCAGATCAAGAAATTCTCGTAGTTTTGAACAATTCTTGTGGTCAAAGGCTTTCATATTATATACAAGGCCTATGGATGAATTTTGATGCAAAAACTCATTAAGGAAGTTAGGCATTTGATCAGTTACTTACAAATGAAGAAAGAAGTCAACTGAGCAGAAGAAAAGTCAACCAATGGTTTTCAAGGGGTCCAATCATGATTTTCAAGTTTAGGGATCCTATTAAGGTCAAATAATGGCTTTGGTGATCACAATAATCAAGAATAAAGAGTTTGGAAGGAATTTGCCAAATTTAGAAAGTGGCTTGTATGGAAACTTTCTATTTTGGGGAAATTTTGCCCTAATTTTCAATCAATTCTTTCATGGCCAATATGAATCCAAATGGATTTTCCTAAAACATTAAACTTGTAGAGCATCCTCTCACCTTTCCAAAAATTCCAAGAACTTAATCATAGCCTTTGTGGTTTGAAAGTTATGGTCATTGGAAGTTGGTTGATTTTAGGGTTTTAACATATTTTTCAAGTTTCCACCACTTTGCAAAATGACTTGTAATATTTTTCATAGGTTTCTAACATACCAATTTGGATTACCATATTCAAGTACAATCCAAGACAAGATGTTTTGCCCAAGAAATAACAAGAACTCATGACTTGAACATGAGATAATTCACTAAGTGCATTTTTGAAAAACCTTTCATAATGCATGATACAAGTGGTTCTGAACCAAGAGATTGATCTAAGGGTGGTAAGGGCATCAAAATAAATCAGATTATGCACATGAATGGGAGAGGGAACGCACAAGTCATCACATGCCAAAGTTCATACATCTTTGCAATTTGATCCCTATCACACTCCTCATGCCTCTATTGCTCACAAAACCCTAATCAAGTGTCTATACACATGATATATAAGTGAATTGTGCCCTTGAATCACTCAGCCTCTCTCTCATTTTCCAGATTTCAAACTTTTTCTCAAGTGCGTTTTGCTTCGAATTCCTCTCTACACATATACATTTCTTCTAATCTTGATATATTCTTCACCATCAAGACCTAAGGAGTGAGAATCAACCATTTATTTGAGCTTAGAGTGAAGTTTCCATCATGTTCAGTTCAGAGTAACTTGATTCAGATTTCAAGATCTAGGCCATTTCAAGCTCCGTCTTGCATTTATTTTACAAGAGGAGGTCAAAGCAAGTTGATCTGCAGCTTTTGGAAGGAGTTCTTCGCTTATTTTGAGATCTCCAAGCTCAGGTATGTTACTGAATTCATGGATCTAGAATGTGTTTTACTTGTGTGAATTATGTTTGTTGAGTTCCACTAATGATGCTGATGAGTTTAGATGTGAGTTTCAACGTGTATTATGGATGTATTGATGATCTGAAAGTTTTCAGATCTAACTTGTTTTGTTTCGATTCTCTCTTATTATGCATGATAAATGATTTTTGGTTGTGGATTTGTGTTCCTTGTGATTTGTTAATTAGGGTTTATGAAAACTCAGATTGAACCCCAGCCCTTGGATCTTGAGTGGATGGCTCTTATTTGTTTTGATTAGGGTTAATTATGGAGATTAAGTCGTGACCGCATGATTTCATTTAATTAGTTAAGTTTGAATAGTAGCCCTTGGATTATCATACTTGTGTTTTGGTTGAGTGATAAGTTTTCTTTGACTACACATGAGCTTGTTTGCTATTGGAACCTCCCTTTCTAAGCCCAACTCCTACATGAGCGTATATGGGCTACTTAATGCACCCCTGGCTTATTCTTTTGTTTACTTTTTTATTTTTTATTTTCAGTTTCGTTTTTTATTATTAAAAACAGTAAATCATTTTCAAAAATTACAAAAAATAATATTTGTGTGACCTCTTTAGGATTTTCTTTAATTTTTTATATTTTTATTTTCTATTTTCTTTATTTTTTCACTATTGAATTAATTTTGTCATTATTTTCCTCTTATTTTGTTTCTTTCATGAGTAATCTGTCTTGTCCAATTTTTATTTTGAGTTTGGTAATATATATGAAGTTGACTCTTTTTATTTTGTGTTCTTAACTTGTTGAGGTATGTTAGAGAATTTTATCATGATTTTTAGGGTCTAGTCGAGTATGTTTTAGCTTGTTGCTTTGTGTAGAAGTAAGTGAAATCCTAAGTAATATTTGAACAATTGTTTGATATGGTTTGCTTCTGATTTTTTCCATGAGATCTTGGTATGTTGTTTATGCATGTTTGGAATGTCTTTGTGCTTAGTTGCTTGATTTTTAAGACTTGTTTGATATTTATTTGAATTTTGCTCTTAGCATGCCATAGTCTGAAGCTTCTTTGACCTTTGCTTGCTTCTTAGGATATGAGGGCACTTGTGCCACCTCTTAGGGTTTGTTTTTATGCTTGGTAACATGTTAATATGCCCTTAGTTTTTGTATGGAAGTCTTGCTTTGACTTTTTTGATGTTAATTGGTCACTAAGTCTCACATTCACAAGTATGCTTCACCACACTTCTAACTTCTCCATGCTTTTCCCATTTGACTTCATATGTGATTGTATGCCTCAAGTGATGTTTCTATATTCTTCTTAGGCACTTCTTTACCATGATAGGATTCTGACTTTGATGATTTTGGTTGATTCTTAACTTGTTTGTTGTTTATAATCTCATGTTTTATCCTTATGCCTTTCATTATGCTTTGATAAGTGTTTGTATGACTTCTTGCCCTCTTCTTGGTATGATGTTGTATGATTGATCTTAAGGATTTGGTGTGATATTTAAGTTATGTTTGTGATGGTTTGCTATGATCCTTTGCTTGTTCTTACCTTTTGTGGACTTGTTTGGTTTATGCTTGTCATGTTTGAATTCTTCTAACACCTTCAGGGGCTATGGTAAGTGAGAGGTGTGGATGAGTTTCCCACATCTCCAACTTATTTATCCTCTTTTATTTTAATGCTTTCATATTTGTCTTTGATATGTGCTTAGGCCATAATTTGTTCAACTTCTTTCCATTCCCTTTAGAGAACAACTTAACTTCTTTAAGAGAAGTAAGTTGATTTTCTACCTCCTTTCTTCTTCTTTTCTTCTTTTCTTCTTTCCTTTTTCTTAATTAGGATAGACTTCAAACCACAATAACCTAGGTCCATATTTGCATGATAACATTAGGATTAGTCTTTCTCCCATAGTTGTTTTACCTTTTGAGATCCTTTTGATTCTTCTCTTCTCATCTTCATACAAAAGCTAAAAAACACTTTAATAAAAAGTTGAAATAGTCTTTGATGCATGGCCTTATACCATGGGGCAATTTTACTCACCTCATCTTGGTGGTGGTACAAGCTTATCTAGAATGATGCACAAGTTCAATCATAAGACTATATTCACAAAGAAAATCATAAAAAGCACTTCTTCATTTAATTCACAAAACACTTAATAATTCCAAACAAGTTAGTGAATTCAAACCCTAATCTTTGGAAGTATGTTTGAGGGTTTTCTTCATTCTTGGTGAATTTATTACTCATTATATCTAGGAATGTGGTAATAAGGACACATTCCCTAGAAAAGGATTTGCTTTCACTTCCTTGTGCCACACTCATAAAAAAAACTTCTAAAAAACACAAACAAAGAATAAACGTCTCTCCTTTGGGACTTTTTTTCTCATCACCTTATCGTAAGAACTTGCTCCTACATTTCCTTTGGAAATACGGTTACACACTCGTCATCCGAGCCTGAAACACCTAAGCATTGACATAAGCAGTTCAAGCCTTAACACACAAGCAATATTTCCACCCCTAGTTAGGGGAACTATGGTGACTCTGATCCTCATGTCCATATGAGGTACGTAGGAAACGGGGTAGGGCCCGTCTGAGAACACTCTTTTATTTTCCCTACATTTTCCCCATTTCTTTTCTTTTATCCAGTTCCAGTTTCAGTCTTTGTAATAGCTTTCAGATCTTCACCCTTTAAAACAGTTTCTTTGCAAGCGTGGATCCCGTCGGGTACGGCGGCCGATCTGGGGTGCTAATACCTTCCCAGGTTGTAACCGACTCCCGAACCCAGATTCTTTGGTTCGCAGGACCTTTGTCCTTCCTTTCTTTTCTTCGGTTTGTGCAACATTACCATTCCCATTCCCTTTGGATAAAAATGTCTGGCTGGCGACTCTACCTTTTCCGTGCCACTTCCGTGTTTGTACCAGGATGGAAATCCAGGGAGCAACACATATACCACACCTTCTTCTGGTGATTTTGCAGTTATGCGCGCTTCGTTGGAAGAGATCTTATCAGAGCTCAGGAAACAGAAAGAGAGGAAGGACGAGCGTGACATGGCGATGAATGATATGCCGAAGAGACAATTCAAGTTTATGGAGATGACCCAACTTGAATTGAGGGACATTGTCTCTGAGATGGAGGGATTCTGTTGAGAGGTGCATCGTATTGCAGATTGTGTTTAGCATGTTCCGCAAGACAACCCGACTATCAGGAAATACCGTCACCCACACGGAGGTTGTAACGCCCACTTTTCCCAATTTAGAAAACAACAATTTAATAAGTAAAATCAAAGTTTAAACAAAGTGGAATGCCACATCTACAATATTAACCAACAAAAACTCCTTTATTAAAACAACGGAAAAATATTATTTTGTTCATCTCACGACAATTTGCCAAACATCAACAATAATCAACAACATCTCTTAATGTATAAGGTTTTCAACAAAAATATGATACGTAACAAATAATGAGAATAAGTAAACATCAAAATTCCCCGAGTTTCGTGTTACGTATCAGAGCGACTTCTAAGACTCGATCAAACAACTTGTACTCCAAGCATACTCAAGTACCTGAATCATCTTTACTTCCAACGAAGCATAGACACGACAAACAACGAAGGGGATGAGAACTACATTCAATAATTAACGGTATATAATACATGTTAAATAGTAGTATTCTCACAAAACCAATATAAACAACACACATCCACAAAAATAATCATCAACATGACATCATGATTCGAAAACACCAATATGCAATATGACTCAACAAAGACACAATGTATGTGGTACCAACTCACCATGGTTCATTCAATCGAACCTGAATCCTAAAGGAATCCGGATAAATCACATACATCCATCCGACAATGATTTATCTCCAACACTCTCCACAATGGAGTTCAGATGAATCGCTTACGCCCATCCAAAAAAGAATCATCTCCAATAATAATCAACAATAATTCCATGAATGCGTGATAATGAATATGCATACAACACATGTATAATAATTATACATCTTCACGATCCATCTGATCACATAAGATACAAAACATGGCAATCTATGCATATAACATGTGTATAATAAACATTATACATTAACATGATCCTTCGGATCACCCCAAAAATACATACAACACATGTACAACAATAGTCAATCATAGATACAATCCCTATGATCACACATAACCACCTACGACACAACTACACCAATAATCATACATATACACGAGTTCCCCAATCACCAAAGGAATATGTACTCGTCATACCACTCAGTAGTTCACCACACATATCTCGTCAATTTAGTCTATACATTACTAAGGAAATACATCATTTAACCTTAATTAGTTATTCACCCGATTAACCCACTAGTTGTCAATTATTAATCAACTTCACCTCTAATCATAAGTCTCACAATCACCAAAGTACTTCACGCGACTTACTTAATTAGTCGTCTAATTAATCCACCTAAATTTCGTTATTAAATTCCTTTCATCACCAATCCTTGGTTAATTAAGTCCTAAGGTCTACACTAATGCCTCAGATCAAGAAATTCGACATCGGATGCGAAATCGGGACAAAAATCGCAAAACAACATAATTTGCCCTACAGGCCTGGTCATACGCATATTGCACTGGGACATACGCGTAATGACCAGCCTCTACGCACTCTATACACCCTCAATACGCGTTTCTTACACACATTCACAGGCCAATACGCTTAATGACCCCTCATACACGTATTGCCAAGCTTGGCTACGCGTATTGTACTAAGATGGGCAGATGGTTGTGCCAACTCACATCCCATACGCGTAAGTACCATATGTTACGCGTAATGCCTTGGATCCTCACCACCCAATATGCGTAATCACACCTTATTACGCGTAATGCACCAATTTCATACAAGTCATACGCGTAATGACCCACTTCATACGCGTATGGACATAAATCCAAAAGTTTTCATGTTTTCTCCTTCATTCTGATTCTGTTTCCTATGATTCTTGTTTTCACACTTCTTACCAGTCCTAGGAACATTTCAATACAAGTTTTACACTCTCAATCATGTTCTTATTTTATCTAATGTTACTAAATCCATGTGTATCAGTTTTCTAGATCTAGATTCATCATTCTCAGTCTGCAACAATACAAATCGGTTCAAGCAATACAATATACAGAATTAACAACAACAATATTTCATACTAGAATTCAATTAAATCAGATCGAATTCGCAACAATAATTTCATCAATCATCAGATTCACAGAAGAATAATTATACACAGAAGTCCTACGAGGGAAAGGACCCCTCTCTACCCCCATCATGTTATCATCACCAATTATGAACATATTCTCCCCCTTACCTCAAATCTTTGAAGAAATTTCTGCGAATTTTCTCTATGAAGATTACCCTGGGAGAAGTTCTTCCTCTTCCTAGCCCTCTCTCTTGGTCTTTAAACGTTATTCTGACTAAACCTCCTCTAATCTCAGATTAAGGCTTAATTCCCAACATTACCCTCACTATAATGTTTTACTGGTTCAACCTCATTATTTTAATTAACCGAAATAATAATATTAATATTAATAATTATATTAATATTATTAACATACTAATAATAATAATAAAACTATTTAATTGGGCCATTTTATTATTACCACACCTCACTAATACTATACACACCATAAGTCTACCCGTCCACTAGGACACTACACCAAAATTTCTAGGCACGCATACCTTAAACAAGGCCAACAATACACCAAAAATACCTAATGATCAATAATTAAAAATGGGGTATTACAACTCTCCCCCACTTAAAATATTTCCGTCCTCGAAAATGTACTCAGAGAAACCAACCCAGATATGCTCTCGCATCCGACTAATCACCTCCTTCATAACCGACAACACTACGATTAACACAAAACAACAATAATAATACCAAGACAACTACCACGACAACAAAACACAACAAATCATCAAGTTACAACATGCATGTTTACACCTGAACTAGAACACAACAAAAATCGTTACCACCACCATAGGTAACACTTCCCTAATTCCCCATCATAGAAATTAGTTACTCGCACTCGTACCAACACCATAGGTAACGAGGCAACAACACGGACAAGAATCAAAGTTCCACGATACACATCATTCAAGTTTCAACAACACGACTAACATATTAACCTCGTTGTCCTCACCATCAAAACAACATAATCACAACTCACCAATAGAACACATAAATAACACATATACTAATACATCTGTATACTCAGTAATACATGATTAACAGGTAAACTTCTCACCATAACATTTCCATTTTGGAACGTCTAATAGTCTTATTATTCTAACATGTTTTATCGCTCAACATCTTGAGCCCATACTAAACATTTATGTATAAACAAATTATACCACATCATTCTTCTGCTGCACACTCTGATTACTCGCAGCCATCTACTCCACCAAGTTCGCATCCAACTTTAACTCTTTCTAACAGTCTCCAGAAATATCCTTGTTCACTTGATATACCCCATCACACCAGACGCAAGCCTCTTGACTGCTAACACAATTCCAACTCCTCAACTATTAAAGCAAACATAGGAAAAGGTTCTTGACCCACCTTGTTAGGAATTCTGACTATCTTTGTCGTCCCACCCTCCAATCTTTCCGACCAAACTGGAATTGTATACTCCTGCGATTACCAAACACTTTGATCTCAAATCATAAAAATAATACCACCGGATACTCAGCACAATTTCACTCACATCCAACTCCAATCCATGGATAAGATAAATACTTTCATAAATCCTCGTTTACATAAAATACAAACTATGATTTACCATCAGGTACTAACACCTGTCAACTTATCACAGTCACATCCCAATACTCTACCCACAGTTTGTTAGAACCAGGCAAAACCAAACTGGAACCGTAACCAACTTCTACTTCGGCTTCCCAAAACTCTCTCACAACAAATCTTCCCAAACAACAACTTATCTTTCGCAAGTTAATTGAGACAACAAAATGCTAACTTGGAAAAACTTTAAATCCAAACATATTCTAATCTATTTAACCTACTCCAGTTTTCTTCATTGTAGAACCACCTTTACTTCGGACGGACTTATAACAACACCTTCCTCTGAACAACATAACTAAGAACATCCACATTTGTCCATCAAAATCACACTTGATAACTTAGTATATAATTGTATCTTTACCAATACCCATATTTCAATTCTTAAACATTCAACACATTCTTCTTTTGATTTCATTATAGGTCAAGACATATTCAAAGAACACCACTTTGAACTTGTCTAAGTAAATATTAAAAACAAAATTCATACTCTGTATACACACTTTAAGGCATACCAATCACTACTATTCTCTACACAACGTCCTTGATCAATTCATGGTCTCACATTTCATTTACTTCCTCGTTGGATCATCCTTCCAATGTTTCAAATTCCATATTAACAAAATCCTTAATTCATAAATTCCGGGAAGACAAATATTGCACACTTACTATTTTACATTTAGCTTATTGATCCAATGCATATAACGATACTTCTACCTCTCTCCCTCAATTCCACAACAACAACAATAAGTAGTTTGCAATCAATTACACATCTCGCGGTTCAATTATCTTGAAACATCTACGAAACTATCCATATTCCGCGTTAATACATACAACACTCTTGTGGCAATGATTCAACATCACTATATTGCGAAGACATATGGTCCTAATTAATTTTCCTGAACGGAATTACATTTCCACACCTCAAAGACACTTCCACTTCATCCCTCATTACACCTGATCATAATCCAACATTTCCATGTCTACTATTCTTTTGAAGTCCCAACTAACTCAAGGTTTGTGTTGACACGACATTCCAACTCATAACAAAAGTAATACCACCTAGTGAATTCCAGATCACTCATGATTCTTCACAAATCAAAACCCAATCTATTCCAACCACAATTGTGAATTCCCAAACAATTCATCGATCATCATGCAACTTCATGTCATCATCCTCTTATTATCAATAATACTGAATTTTTCCCAGGCGGCACCCTTGCTTCCATAATTCTGTTTATTGATAAATATCTTGATAGTTCCTTTTAGTACCAGGGAATAATCAATGAAGAGTTCCATTTCTCTCTATAATAGTACATCCAATGTATTCTTCTGAAATGCATAGTAACTCATGCACCACTGAAAGTTCATCATTGTGACCTTACTTTCAATCAACACCATTTTCGCAACAAATATGAACATCGATGTCTTCCCCCAAAGAGTCTCCCTACTTACTTAGTAGGCACAAACTTTGACCTTTCACAATCGTCGAATTCAAGTTCACTCTCTACTCACTGAGGAGTAACCAATACTAATATCCTATCAACATACTAAAGCCTCAAATCCATCTCATTTCCAGATACAGGAATCCCCGTCAACTCCCCAAAGACAATTTAATAAACACTTGGCGTAACTCCGAACAATCCACTGAACATATTATCTCAACTGAAAAATATGTTTATTTCATCTAACACGATTCCATCTACTATTAACAAGGGATTAAGGGTGATCAGTTCCTCAATTTTTCAATAGATAGCTGACAATCATGACGAGCATAAACCAAATCACCCAACTCCAATAGTGTTCCTTGCATCTTCTGAACTAAGTTGCTTCACGAACAAATCCTTAGTTAACACAAGCCTCGTTAAACTTTGTACCTCTGCAATTCCAATAAAGAAACAAGCCAACATTCTACTCAAAAACACTCTAGAGAAGTAATAGCTTCTCCCCCACTTGTTTCCAACCAACACCTGCAGACATACAATTAGAAAATAAGCAAGTATCGACAATGTATCACACATATACCGCGTACTCAAGAACAAACAACACACGACAACCTGGCTGGACGAACCGACCTGCTCTGATACCAATTGTAACACCCACTTTTCCCAATTTAGAAAATAACAATTTAATAAGTAAAATCAGAGTTTAAACAAAGTGGAATACCACATCTACAATGTTAACCAACAAAAACTCCTTTATTACAATTGCGATAAAATATTATTTTGTTTATCTCACGACAATTTGACAAACTTCAACAATAATCAACAACATCTCTTAAAGTATAAGGTTTTCAACAAAAATACAATACATAATAAATAATGAGAATAAGTAAACATCAAAATTCCTCGAGTCTCGTGTTACATATCAGAGCGACTCCTAAGACTTGATCAAGCAACTTGTACTCTAAGTGTACTCGAGTACCTGAATCCCCTGTACTTCTAACGAAGCACAAACACAATAAACAACAAAGGGGGTAAGAACTACATTCAATAATTAACGGTGCATAATACATGTTAAAGAGTAGTATTCTCACAAAACCAACATAAACAACACATATCCACAACATTAATCATCAATATGACATCATGATTCAAAAACATCAATATGCAATGTGACTCAATAAAGACATAATGCATGTGGTACTAACTCACCATGGTTCATTCAATCGAACCTGAATCCTAAAGGAATCCGGATAAATCACATACACCCATCCGACAATGATTTATCTCCAACAATCTCCACAATGGCGTTCAGATGAATCGCATACGCCCATCCGACAATGAATCATCTTTAATAATAATCAACAATAATTCCATGAATGCATGATAATGAATATGCATACAACACATGTATAATAATCATTATACATCTTCACGGTCCATCCGATCACATAAGATACATAACATGGCAATCTATGCATACAACATGTGTATAATAAACTTTAAAGATTAACACGATCCTTTGAATCACCTCAAAAATACATACAACACACGTATAACAATAGTTAATCATAACAACAATCCTTCTGATCACACAGAACCACCTATGACACAACTACACAAATAATCATACATATACATGAGTTCCCCAATCACCTAAGGAATGCATACTCGTCATACCACACCGTAGTTCACCATACTATCCCATCAATTTAGTATATACATTACTAAGGAAATACAATATCTAACCTTAATTAGTTATTCACCCGATTAACCCACTATCTCTCAATTATTAATCCATTTCACCTCCAATCATAAGTCTCGCAATCACCAAAGTACTTCACGTGACTTACTTAATTAGTCGTCTAATTAATCCACCTAAATTTTGTTATTAAATTCCTTTCATCCCCAATCCTCGGTTAATTAAGTCCTAAGGTCTACACTAATGCCTCAGATCAAGAGAATCAACATCAGATGCGAAATCGGGATAGAAATCGCAAAACAACATAATTTGCCCTACAGGCCTGGTATACGCGTATTGATTGGGCCATACGTGTAATGACCAGCCTCTACGCACACCCTACACCCTAAATACGCGTATCTTACACACACTCACATGCCAATACTCATAATGACCCCTCATACGCGTATTGCCAAGCTTGGTTATGCGTATTGTACTCAAATGGACAGATGGTCGTGCCAATTCACATCACATAAGTGTAAGTACCCTATGTTACTTGTAATGCGTTGGTTCCTCGCCACCCCATACGCGTAATCACACCTTATTACGCGTAATGCACCAATTTCACGCAAGCCATATGCGTAATGACCCACTTCATATGCCTATGGACATAAACCACCAAATTTTCATGTTTTCTCCTCCATTCTGATTCTGTTTCCCATGATTCTCGTTTTCACACTTCTTACCAGTCCTAGGAAAATTTCTATACCAGTTTTACACTCTCAATTAGGGGTGTTCAAAACCAACCCAACCCAATAGAAAACTGCAAACCAAACCAAACTAAACCGAAATTTCAAAATACCACACTTGGTTCGGATGTATTTGGGCCATTTTTTAATAAAACCGTGCGGTTCGGTTCGGTTTGCGGTATGTATTTGTCAAACCGAACTAAACCAAACTAAACCGCATTGCTTTACAACCCAAAATTCACTTATCCCAGATCCAACCCAAAACTCAAATCTATTATGCCTTAACCATACAAATTTTCTCTTTTTTACACTTATGGTTTTAGTTTCAACATGCTTAAATCTCTTCGAGTAGTATCACACATTCTTCTCATCATATTTGCTATATACATCCCACCTATTCTACTCTAATCTCTCTTATATGTTATGTTCTTTCTTTTTCATCTTCATCTTCTCCTTTTTTTTATATTATTGTTTTCTCTTCCAATTACATTTTAATCGCACCTTTCTTCTATAATATTGCATATCTTATGGTCTTTCTTTTTCATCTTCTCTAATCTTTCCTCTCTTCTGTTTTTTCTTTTTTATTGTAATATTTTTGATATTGTTTTATACTATTATTTTATGTTTTTTATTCCTTTTTGTCTAATCTTATTTTTGTATATTAAATGAGAAATTATTCTCTAAATATGATGAGTTTTATTGCTATTTGATAATGTATGAATGACTAAATACAAAATTATGTTGTTCTCTATAGGTGTATGTAGGACTCAATAAAAATATTGTAAAAAACCGAACTGACCGAACTAATCCAAACCAAATTGGTTTGGTTTGGTTTGGTTTGGTTTTACTTCTTAAAGCCAACCAAACCAAACCAAACCGCATGCTTTTTTCTCTTGCGGTTCAGATGATTTTTTGCGTGAAAATTGCCCAAACCGCACCGCAAACACCCATAATCTCAACCATGTTCTTCTTTTATCTAATGTTACTAAATCCATATCTATTAGTTTTCTAGATCTAGATTCGTCATTCTCAGTCTGCAGCAACACAAATCGGTCCAAGCAATACAATATACAGAATCAACATCAACAATATTTCATACTAGAGTTCAATTAAATCAGATCAAATTCACAACAATAATTTCATCAATCATCATATTCGCATAACAATAATTATACATAGAGATCCTACGAGGGAAATGACCCCTCACTACTCCATCATGTTATCATGACCAATTATGAACTCATTCTCCCCCCTTACCTCAAATCCTTGAAGAAATTCTTGCGAATTTGCTATATGAAGATTACCCTGTTCTTCCTCTTCCTAGACCTCTCTCTTGGTCTCCAAAAGTTATTCTGACTAAACCTCCTATAATCTCAGATTAAGGCTTAATTTCCAATATTACCCTCACCATAATGTTTTACTGGTTCAACCTCATTATTTTAATTAACTGAAATGATAATAATACTAATAATTATACTAATATTATTAACATAATAATAATAAAACTATTTAATTGGGCCATTTTATTATTACCACACCTCACGGATACTATCCACACCATAAGTATACCCGTCCACTAGGACACTACACCAAAATCTCTAGGCACGCATACCTTATACAGGGCCAACAATACACCAAAAATATATGGCGATCAATAATTAAAAATGGGGTGTTACAGAGGTTGTGCCTGATACCATTGATTATCCACCAGGTTCCATCGCTCCTTCTTTCACCTTAGGCCAAGACATTGAGGACAATGTCTAGTTTAAGTGTGGGGGAGGAGTTGTTTATCGCTTTAATTTATTTTATTGTTATTTTCTACTTCTAGTTTTAGTTTGTTTTAGTTTGTCATATGCACGTTTAAGTCAACTTTACTTTACTTTTTCGTTGTTTGAAAATTCCCTGAAACTTAGCCCAATTTTATAAAAAAATTATTTCGTTCTGATTTGTGGCATGACACCAAATAAGTCACTTTACTTTGCTTAGGATATGTTAGGCTGGACTTGGGAACATTTTGGAAATATCAGTATTGTTACACCCTAGAATTCCCAATTATGTGATGTTAGTTTAGATATGCATCATGGCGAGACCATGTTATAAAGTTCTATGTAGCTTCTTGATTAGTTTATCTTAGCAGTAGACATCATCCTTATATGCGAACTAAGTAACAAAATTATGCAAATATGTGTTGATCTCAAAGTTGTGTTTATGTGCTTTCATTGAAAAATGTGAATCAAAGACTCGTTCTTACTAAGTTAGGTGGTCTTCACCCAACCATTTAGCCCAAAGGAGTAGAATCTTGAAATTCATATGCAAAAGAAAAAAGGAAAAGAGAAAAAGAAAAAAATTATGAATTAGAGATCAAAACACTAACAAGTTCGATTACCATGTAAACAAAAGGATAATGAGCTTAATGTGATTGCGCAAGAATGAAAAATAAACAGAATATAATGGTTAATAGTAGGTCAAAGTATAATGTCATGATTCAGGTTGATGTTGCATAGGAGGGAAATCTTTGTCCTCTTTAGGTGGATTTGTGTCCTTACGGTACGCTTGTTTACACTATTTAGTACCTATTCTCTTAACATTATATTAGCATTCGAGTGCCTTACCATTTGGATTGGTCATGCCTATAAGTTGAACATTGCGCTTACTTTTTGTATTTCATTGGGAGTTTTCTTGAGGACAAGCAAAAGTCTTAGTATGGGGGAGTTTGATGACTCGATTCTGTATCGTATATTTTAATTTGTTTCGTGCATTTCTAGTTATAATTTCATCGAGTCTTTACTGTTTTATTTGCTATTTGTTTATGTTTCTTTTCGTTTTATCTTTTGGAGGAATAAAGCAAAAGTCGGACTAAAGAGTGAAGAAAACATAAAAAAGTGAAGATTTTTTCTATTGAGAGTGAATGGCGATCGCCATTTGTTGTAACTTAAGGAATGGCGTTCACTATTTGCCAAAAAGGAGGGAAATTTGTTATTTGAATCAATGGCAATCATCATTGGTAAGGGGAACAATTTTACACAAGTTATTGGGCAATTTTGCAGTTTTGAAGTTCAAATTTGAATCCCAACTTCTTGGAGCCAAATTTCTCTATAAATAGGCACCCTTGGAGATCAGAAAAACATCCAAGAACCTCGCGGATCCACTGCTGAAATCACTCTAGCCCATTAACTAACCATATATTTAGTTTCCAAAGTGACAATTGCTTGCATTGAGTGATTGTCACACTGTTGTATCTGTAATTCTTTCATTTACGGCGTTTGTACACTTGGATCAAGAATTTAATACAAGTTTATTTTCTATATTATCTTCTTCGCAAATTTACAGGTTCGTTTACTTCTTGTCTTTACTACTTTATCGTTTGTATGCATCTGAAACTTAATCCGTTTTTCATAAAAACCTAAGAATATATATTTGATAAAATTAACCAATATGTATGATTTATATTCCAGCAACGTTAACATGATAGTGTTAAGTTTTAATATGATAGGCTAGATTTGCACGAACCCGTAGATTGAGGATCGTCGTTTTAACAGGACTATGTAGAGACCTTCTGTGTTAATCTTGTATGTTTGAATTTATGGTTTTTGTGTCTAAGGTTAATTTAGGTTGCTTTGTTGTGAGAGCGAGAATTTGTTTAACAGTGTTTTGTCACGAGAGTGAGAAATGCATTAAGGTGTGTCCGATAGTGCGAGAGTTTGAGGTAATCACTAGATAGTAGACACTGAACATTGAACCTAAACACAATGAGAGCACTTTAGGCTTTATTTAGGTTTTATTGGGTTTCAAAGAGCGCCTTTTAATTACCGAGCAAACGAGAGCAAAATCTTGGGGTCATTAGGCATGGCTTGACCAATAGCATGAGAGTTTGAGATTGGTCCTTTGGATCAGTTTTGCCTATGAAACCATTTCGAGATCCTTGATAACACCCAAAATTTACATAGTCCTTTAGGAGCATGAAAATATTTCTTTGGTCTCGTTTTATTAATTGCTTCAAATTCCTATTAGAATTAAGATCTCTTTCCGCCCCATTCAAGCCTTAACTTTACACCGTAATATCAATCACCTTAGGTTGATTATTAGTCTTTGGGGGTTTGAAAATCTTTTAAAACTACGCAATATTGTATACTTACAGTATCAATTCGACCAATACGCAGAGTCGCGATCACACACTGTGATAGCCAAAGCGTGAGGAATGTTATGTGCTCTTGGCCAGTGACTTCAGCGTTGTCCTTATCATGGAAATGAGCAATAAAATTGGTGTACATGGGTTTGGCTGAGGCGAAACCTATTGTGTCTGCAAAATCTATTTCTGGGCTATAGATAAATCCAATTGGCTTCAGTCCAGTGATAACGGCTAAATCGAAGAGGGTATGAGTCATCATCCCGCAAGAGAGATGGAAAGTGTGGTGGGTGTTATCCCATAACTACATAGACAAAACCAGCATGGTCGAAAAATACAGAAGTCTTGTTTTCGACAAGATGATGCAATTGTAGATCCCTAAATCCTTCCAGGTTTGGGCTCTGATTGGTTCTAATTTTGTCAACCAACTCAAATAAAGTGTGTTATCTTTAAAAGAAAGGGTAACCCTAAAGAACTTAAATTTGTCATTCATGTGTCTCAGATCTATGTTGTTCAACACCACAACATCAGTAGATGCTACTTCTATCCTAGTCTTATCAGCTTGCCCTATAGGCTTGATCTTATGATAACTAGGCAAAAAAATACCTAACCTTTTCAATATTTATACTTAAAGAAGGCAAAGGGTCGAGCATAAGTTTTAGCGGATACGGTGACATGGGATGAGTACCTGAGACTCGTAAATCTGCCTCTTCTCCTTCTCCACGGGCTTAGGGATGCACTCCCGGTTCTTCACCATTTTGGGCCCAATAAATGAAGCAAAGGGAGGAAGTTGGGTTGAACTCCTCAAGTCCTTTGATTTTTGAGTTTTATTGGAGTCCTCGACGATGGAAGTAGAGGATGCCATTGCAGAGAAACCTGGATTTTAGTTTTTCTTTTGGAGGTTAAGAGGTTGAACAAGGAGCAATAGTGTTCTATGAGCGTGAAAAAGAAAAATGTTTTTTCAGAGGGAAAATATTTATAAAGATTGGAAGTTTAATGAGTCACTAATCAACATTTAATGGTTGATAATAATTTAGTGGGACACGTGTCTCACTGGGAGTAGAAGATGGGATAGTGGCAGTTATTACATATACCCCACTATCTCCTAAATTCTAGGAGATATGATGATGGCTAGTGGTTTTATGCGATTTGAGGAGATGTTTCAGAAATGTCATCATGACCATGACATCATAGAAGTGGCTCAGAGAAATTGAACAGTTGTGAGAATGTGGGAGTAATGAGATGTTGCCAAAGTTGAACAAAATCGAAGGAAGGCATCAAATGGTGTTATCGAAAAATTCCATTTTTTTAGTGTTGTCGAAAAAATCATTTTTGGGGGGCAGTTTGTTAGCTCCTAAATTCGATACCTACAGTGGAATGAAGAAATTGAGAGATTTCAACTAAAACAGTGTCTGGAAGAGCTGAGTCAAAAAAATCCTTGCATATGCAAAGAAAAACATCTTTTTGGGCTTAAGAGTGTTTGATCAATCAAAGGTGTCGTTCGACAAAGTGCTACTGAGGGTACTTCGACTAGAAGTTTGAAATTCAAATAAAGGAGGGAATGTTTTATTCTTATATGTTTTTGAAAGGAACATGTGCTAAACACTCAAGGATTAAAGAACATGTAGAGTGACACTTGTATCGTTATCGTTTGAAGGTCATTAATAACGGTTATTTTGGTTATTATAAATGGTTTGTTCTAGTGTTAGGATTGCGAGTGTTCAATTGTGTACAAATACTCTATTTTTACTCAAAGTATCAAGTGTCAAGAGAAACAAGTGTGAGAGACATGTATGTCAAATAACACCTTTTTTATTCAATGCAATTTATCAAGTTTTTCCATTAAAGTTTATCTTTATTTGTCCAGTTTACTTTATCTTTTTTACCAGCATTCCGGTTCAAAGTCTTTTACAATTTATATTTCATTTACACTTTGAAAACAATCTTTATTTTTATTTTATGAACATTGCATACGTGTTTATTGTCATTTACAAATTTTCTTTAAATAAATCAATTTGCACATGTCCTAGGATCAATCTGATTGGTTTTGTGAGTCACCAAAGTTAGATTTGGAAGATTAGCGGTTGTTTACCAAATTTCACAATAAACACCATAATCTTCCCATAACGCGACCTCAATCACATTTCCAACTTGATCATGTAGAGTTATATTGGCATAAGATTTCTTACCACCACCTCCCATTTGAGTTTTGACAAAATCTTGTAGAACACTTATAACGTAGAAAGCATAAAAAAAAGTTACAATGTATTCATAAAGTTGAATTGAAGTTAGCTCAAAACCCATAAATTGTCAAAGAATGTAAAACACATGATATGTAAACATAAAATAAAGCTCACCATATAATAGATCAGTGCTGAAATTTCTACTAAGAAAATTAACAATTGGCTTAAACTTGAATTTTTGTGGTTGTATTTTGGGTATTTCCATTTTTAAAATAGTGATTCCTCTATTGAATACAAGTTTCAACTTGTTAGGGGCATACTTTGAAATTTTTGTCACTAACCATAGTCCCTCCATTGTAAAAATAATATGTTTCATGCTCAGTAAGTTATTCAATCAAATCTTTAAACTCTCGGTTCCTAGTTGTCACATGAATTTGTTCACATTGTAATGTGGCTATTCATTTAACGACATGAACGAAATATATATACAAACAAAGCGATAAACATTTACCTACACATCTTGTATGTACTTTTCGAGATGTTGTATTCCATTTTTCTCTTTAATAACCCAAAGGTTAACAACTCGAAATATCATTTTCCACACCTGATTTCCTTTCACCAAATCCTTGTTGAGAATATGTGTTCTTGACATGGTTGCTTATAAATCTTTCAAAATGTAAAGAACTCAGCATATGAAGATAAGTTAGAAAAAACAATTGAGAAATATATGACAGATAACATGAAAAACATGAATAATATGAAGAGCAAAACAAGTAAAACCACTGATATAACTAAAACCATTGACAACACAAAGTAACATGCTACATGAAAAACATACCAGTTATAACTAAAACCAATGACATAGTGTTGCACCCCAAAATTTTCCCTCCCACAATCAAGACAACCTCTCTCAAGACTCCTAAATGATCATAAGGTCCTCAAGACTCCCAATTGGTCAAGAAGTATGGAAGTTTCCCCAGACAATGCCTCCTCCTAAGCAAAGTGTCCAAAACTAGGGTTTTGAGTTTCCTCAGGTTAAAATAAGTTTCAAGGCCTCAAGTGAGCTTCATAAAATCCCACATGTATTCAATAATCCCCATGCCAAGTTTCAAAGCTTTTCCAAAGAGCTTGACCAGTCAGATGATCAGATATGCAAAAATCAGTCAAAGCAGTTAAAAAGTCAAACTGAGGTCAATTGTGGTCAAATTAAAGTAAAACTTCAAGATTGTTTGCCAACATCAATTTTATGAAGTAAAATTCATCATTTGATCAAGGGTTGATCATGATTCATCAAGAAAGTTTTAGATCATCAAGAATCAGGAGTTTCTAAATTAGGGTTTTCTAAGGAAAAATCAACTGAACTTTGACCAGCCATAACTTGCACATGCTTCATCAAAAATTTCCCATCTAAATCTCATTTTGAAGGAAATTGAATTCTATACAACTTTGTATCTCACAAGCCAAACCTAAAAATGCTTCATTTGGAAGGTATGAGCTAAAACATTACATGTCATTTCAAAAGTCAACATCTTCCAAAGGGCATAATTTGAAAATGGTAATAGATATGGACATGAGACAAAAGAGGCTTGTTATAGGACTCTTTAAGATTTCCAAAATGTCCAACAACACCTTAATAGCCTTAAAATTTAAGGATTTGTGCCTTATCAAAGTTGGGAGATTTTGGAGGGGTGTATGAAGAAAACAGGGCCTCAAATCCATTTTTTTCCAAATGGGCTTGCAATTTTGTAATCCAATCTTTACAATAACATCATACACGACCCAATGATTATTTATTCAGATTTTTATAATTTATTTTATATTTATTTGGATTTTATTCATTAAAATTCAATTTAAATCAAAATAAAATATAAAAATACAATTATTTGATTGGATCCTTCTTCTAGAAACTCTTAAAGGCCATTTAAAGTTGATTGAGAAGTTCCAATTTCGTGCTAAGGCATTATGGCATGAATATATTTGATTTTTTGACCAAATTGGAAAGGGGATTTCTTCACATTCAAGCTACCCAAAAGCCCAAACAAATCATCAGATTTTTGACCTAATCTCACTCTTCTATAAGTATATAACACAACACAAGCATGAAAAAGATATTTTGGAGGAAAAGAACATCATTCCAACTTCAAAAAAAGGGAAGAAAAGTCAAAATCGGATTTTGATTTATAAGCAATTTCCAAGTGTTTCAAAGGTTGCAAACCACTTCTGGACAATCATTAGATAAGTTTGCATCGTTCATAGCATCCAAAACACCACATAAACATCTAACTGAATCATCATATGTTCTTGAAGTTCAAAGTTTTGATTTATCATATATATGCATTCTAACATGTTTTTGATCATTGATTGTTGTTTATGATAGTTCTTAGATCGATTCTGGATACTTTATTTTGAAGTTCGATGCCAGAATAACTGCACGCCATGATTAGGGTTTGCGAGCTTCAAATTGGGGATGGCGGCTTAAACGCGATTTCTTCTCAAATTAATGGAATAATTGAACCCTAGGCACTCCATTTGATTTATTTCTGGTGTTGGAATAAATTTATTTCTCGTCTAATGTGGTTTTTGATTTCCAGGTTTTGTAGTGACAACAAAAATCCGTCACTAAAACCTTTAGTGACGGAAAAACCGTAGCTAAAGGCTAACTGGACGGGCAGACGAAGAAGATGAAGTTGGTGCATGTTTTGAATATTTGAATTTTTGTATAATATTTGTTTTTTTCTTTCCCATTTAATTTCACGCAAGAAGCGATGACCCAACGGTTGGGAGTATGTGCGTGTGAAACCAAGGTCTCAGGATCGATTCTGGCCTCCATCCTTTTTGTGGCTGGTTCTTTATTTCCTTCTTTTCTCTTGTTTTTTTAATTAATTAATATTAAATCATTTTTAAATTAACCATTAACCTAATTAACCTAAAACAAATTAACATTAATTTTAAATTAACTTTTTCTTATTGACAAAAAGAAAGAAAATAAAAAATGAGAATTTGTTTTTTTATGTATATATTTTCTTAAAATTTTTTATTTATAAACTAACTAAGTTATTTATTTTTTTACTAATCTCACTAATTAACCTTTTTGTGCAAAATATTAGAACTTTCTTCCTTTTCCCTAATAAAAAATAAATTCTATTAACATGTTCCTAGTAAATTAATTAATAATATTATTTTGTAAATTAATAACATTATTTTCTTAATTATATTATAATAATAATATATATTTATATTTTAGTATCTTTTTTTTTAATTTTTTTTCTTAAATCCTAATGATTAATTAATTAAACCTAATTTTCTAACCCTAATTCATTTAAATTTAACCTAATTCTTTTTTTATTAAAAAACTTTAATCTAACTTTTAATTCTAAATCGTAATTTTCTTTAATTTATTTTGTTCCCTTTATGTAATCTTATTATTATTTGCGCTTTATTATCTTATTACTTGATTTTTATTAGAAAAAATGTATAGGTTTGTATGTTGTAATTTATTTTTCGCTCGATTGTTTTGTAACTGTCCATAAGCCATGTAATAGCGTAGATTTTATATTTCCGCATTTTATTTAATTTATTTAATTGCTTGGTTAGTAAATAGGGAGTGAAAACTAATTGAATAATAGTACAAACTTAGAAAATTAATAATCAAGATAAATATCTGAAAATAACACTCGCACACGTAAGTCGATTTTTGATCGCCATCTTGCACTTCCTAGGGTATTCCTCTTGTTTGCCTTTAAATGGTCAAGTCCCTCGAATATATGGGTGTCTTAAGTAAAGTCCCTTCACGTATAAATCATCAAGTCCCTACATATTTAAAAGATCAAGTCCCTTCGAGGTTGCCTACGGAATAATCATCTTGTCCCTTCGAATAGATGATAATAGTCCCTACGAATTGCTAAAGACACCCCTTAAGTTGCCTTCATTGACCATACGATGACCCTACGCCTGTCCCTTAATAAAATCCAAGGTAATGACTACCTATTCCTTAATAATAGGGATAATCTTACCCTTTAAAGGACATATAAGAACATGAATAACTTAATCTAGGGTAGGTACCTCTTAGTTGCTTGCTCACATTTCAATATAATTTTTACACCTCACTTTCTTAAACATTTTTCAAAACGAGGCTTTGTATACATCCATACGAGGATCATTACAAAGTACTTAGAAAAATTTCTAATCACACACTACACTTTCCAAAAAAACAATTTAAGTGAGCTAAGTAACTAAGAGCCCATGGATAACCATGGATATAAAGGGTGCTAACACCTTCCCTTTATATAACCTACCCCCCGAACCCAAGTCTTTTAAAAATAGGTCTTTCATGTTATTTTATGTCCTTTCCACTTGGATAAAATAAAAGTCGGTGGCGACTCTTGCTAACCGCAACATGACCAAGAGTCAGTTCTCCCATCGTGTTACAGAACTGGCGATTCTGCTGGGGAATTACTAAGTAAAAGAGGGGTACCCATAGGAATTAGATCACTTAATTGTTTGTCTTGTTTGCTTTACTTTCTTGTTGGGCTTTTTGTGTGAAAGATCCTAACCCGGATCTAGTGTACCCTATGTAAATGGCAATAGACTAAGGAAATTGTACGGCGTATACCGATATGGTTGATCTGGTGGCCATAGTTAGTGTGACTTCTTGGTTAGTGCTTATGTTCCTTAAGTAAGTTCAGGATAATATGGGGCTGCCATATGTTGTCAATACACTAACTGACTTTTAGAACCCTAGTTATCCCATCTTGGCCTTTAGAAAGTAGTGAGATAGCCGACTTTGGTGAAGACTGGAGTTGGTTGATACTTGATACTACGCTCATTGAGATCCTAAACTTGGATGGTTTTGGTTGGCAAGTAAGTTGCCTACTGAACAACCACCCTTGGGAAGGATCAGTGATATTGAGATCCCTTAGAACCTGGTTACTTTTGTAGGACAGGATGAACCAACTAAACTTCAGGGGAGGGTACTTACCTTTAAACCTCATGCAAGCCTTCAAACCTAGGGCTATTGTGTGACTTGTTTGTCTGTACCACATGTTTGTGATTGAGCATAACATCATGACATCATGACATCATAAGCATATCATTTTCACTAACCATTTCAAGGACCAAAGGATTTATCTTTGTTCTTTGTTGCAGGTCATGGCTTTTGCTCGTAGGAATACTATCCGGATCAACTTTGTAGGAATACCTTTTAAGATTAAGGAATTGGTCTCTCAAGTTTCTGAAAACTCCCAATTCATCAAGATGCATGGTCACCTACTAAATCTAGTCACTTCAGGGTTCAATGAAGACATGATGAGTGTCCTATTTCAATTCTTTGATCCTAAACATCATTGCTTCACATTCCCCCACTATCAGCTGGTTCCTACAATGGAAGAGTTCTCCAAACTATTGGGTATACTTATCCTTGATCAGAGACCCTTCATAGGCTTAGAGAAGGAGCCTAAACCTGAATTCATTGATGCAGCCCTACATCTGAAGAAATAAGACATTGTCCTAGAAACAAGAAGCGGAGTTAAGGGTATTCTTGCTAAGGTATTGATGGATAAAGCTCAAGTGTTCTTGAAGGCTATGAGTTATGATGCTTTTGAGGAGATCCTATCCCTATTGATCTATGGCTTAGTTTTGTTCCCTAATCCAGACCAGTTCATAGACGTACACGCCATCAACATATTTTTGACTCGCAATCCAGTGCCTACATTACTTGGAGACATCTTACATTCTCTTCACACTCGTACTACGAAGGCGAGAGGGACTATGATGTGCTACATACCTTTATTGTCTAGGTGGTTTATTTATCACCTTCCTTGATTAGTGATGAAGAATGAACAAGGGTTCAGGTGGTCTGAGAGGATCATGTTACTTTCTCATTCAGACATTCATTGGTGCTCTCGATCTATGGAGAATGTTACTATCATTGACCGTTGTGGGGAATTCCCTAATGTGCCACTCCTTGGCATAATAGGAGGCATTACCTACAACCCTTCTTTAGCACTACGTCAGTTTGGTTATGCTCGGAGTAATGGTCCTCATGACATGCTTATTCAGGGTATTGTGTTCGACTACGACAACGATCTTCATGGTTACCATCAAATGTTTATATGAGCATGGAACAAGGTGAACATGATTGACAACAACACTTTGGAGCCAAAGTATTCTATTCCTATGGAGCCTTATCTCAAATGGGTTCGATCTCGGGCTCAGACTCTTATGATGCCATATCCTGCTGTTCTACCAGTCACTATGGAGCCCGTTATTAAAGGAGATATTCCTTATACCATCCTTCATCCAGAAATGCCTATTGATTTGGAAGAATTGCAGAAGTCATGGATTCAGTTGAAGGAGCAAAGGATACTTTTGAGACTCATTTCAAAGCTGGTCAAGAAAGAATTCTGGAATTAACAAGGCAAATTCACGAGGAACGGAACCTCGACAAATATCTCCATACAAAAAGGAAACGTCCATGGGAGACTTAAACCCCCATATATTTATTTTTGTACTTCATTAAACATTTACTAATAAAATTTTGTTTTTGTTTTTCTTTAAACAAATTTAAATCCTGCGGTCCTTGAAAACATTGCATATGCATCTACATACCATATCATTGCATGACAGGTTTCTATAGGAGGTTTCTCAATCTTCTCGCTGTTTATTTATGCAGAAATGGCTCTCGAACAAACTGTCAAGGATCTCCAGGCTCATAATTCTCAATTCCAAGAAGTGATCCTGAATTTGTCCAAGGGGCAAGAAGAGTTGAAAGCATCTCTCTCTGAAAATCCTGAAGATAACAAGAATGGTCAATTGGAACAATTACAAGCTGAGATGACAAAAATGAGGATCTAGATGAATGACCATGTGGCTCTTATTCAAAGTTTAGCTCAGGGGCAAGAAGAGCTGAGAACCTTTGTCCACAAACTTCAAAGTAATGGAGTCAGGAATCTAATTGTCAGTCAACCTCCGTTAAAACAAGCTGATTTGGTTGAAAGGAAGATGAGGATAAAAGAAGGTAAGAGATAGATTGCCACTGATTGTTCTTCAGTTGAAGAAAAAAGACATGGTAAGGTTAGTCCACCTCAACACAAGGAATGTAGAAGACATTTGATCAAATTCAACACTCCAATGTCGCAAGTTCTGCAATGCTTGTTGGAGATGAAGCTTATTTCCTTGAAAAATCCTCCTCAAAATCCTAATACTCCCTCTCCTCGCTATAATCCCAAGGCAAGGTGTGGGTATCACTCCAACTGTCCCGGACATGATACTAAAAGTTGTTGGACATTGAAAAAAAGATTCAAGACCTGATTGACGAAGGATTCCTCGAGGTTATGCCAGAAGGCCAGATTGAATTCTACTATCGTCCATCAAACATCGAAGCTGCAAGACAAGTTGCCCAAAGTAGCAAGAAAGAAAACCTACCTATTCCTGTTGAGATATGGGGCACTTTGGGACATCCAAGTGGAAAATTTGATTTCATGGTGAAATATACTGCTCCTGAAAGTTCACAAATTGCAATTGAAGACATTCAGCCAACTGGATGGGACAACATTTGAACTTTCATTTGTAATTTCTTTTATTTTGTTTAAACACTTACTATTATGTTAAACTTTTGTTTTCATTAATGCATTGCATATGTTTGTCTTAAATTAATCCATTCGTTTCACTATATTTTGAACTATGCTTCATATTTCTATTTTGTGATATTTAACTCATGATAAAGCTATAAGCCCGTAGAGGGAGGATGACGAAAACAATACCATAATCTTATGTAGTATGCTTTTGAACAGACTATGCTGACGATGTACATGCATTGTTTCAAACCCTAAACAGTGGAGATATAAGGAAGTTAATCCCTTGTCAACCCTTTTGAGCCTATGAAGTAGGAGTTTTTCATTCTCACGCAAATTAAAACCCTTATTCATAACCCGGGGCAGGGTAGTTACTCGGTTAACTCAACTATGCCAATTGTCTGTATTGTACACAACTAATGATGGTTCCCTGTAATCACTAAAGTCTTCAAGTCAATATCTAGCAAAAGAAAAGCTCACTAATTCAAAACCTATGAAGGAGACTTAGTAAAAAATTAAGACATCTCGTTGACTGTAACCTTGAAATAAACAGTTCAGGCAAAAAGAAGGGATAATAAAGTCAAAAGAAAAAAAGAGAGGTCATTATAAATCCTCAACAAAGAAAGATGACTGAATGTTCAAATGAATTTTTGGTTTTTAAATCATCACAAATGTCAGTGTTACAATTCCAAACTTCTTTGGAGCTTCAATGCATAAGTTAACTGAACATAGGACTGAAGAACATCATGAAGAATGGGTTGGGTACAAATAAATTTGAGCCTTTATCTTTTGTTTCTTAAACTGTGAACCATGCCACGTTATAACCCTTTAAAAGTCCTAACTGAAGCATGGTTAGTTTGAAAGCATATTGCCACAAAAAGGTATCCTGACTCCTTTAGGGCTTATTATAAAACTTGAGTTAATATCACAGTTTTCATAAAAATTGTTTTTCTAAAATAACTCTTTTTCAAAACTTCAAGACAGACATAAGCATTGCATTTTTGAGTATATTTGTTTGAATATAACTGAGTGTTTGGAAAACAGAGAAACTTACAGGATGAATGTTCAATAAACCAGAGTCCTTTCAACAGACAAAGTTACTTTCTGGATCAAAGCCAATGTATACAAGGGGCATAATCACTATTTCCCAATCATTAGGGCATACCAAGTTACTGCCCAATTTATTTGGGGCAATCAGGTCAAGATTCAGCTATGTTTAAGTAGCCAGGGGCAGATCTCCTCATCTATCTGAATCACCAAGGGTAACATTACAGAGTTCATGATGCCAGGGGCATATTATTGTGGGGCATTCTGTTTGAGGTAGCTCCATTCTGATACTTCCATTATAGGACAATTCATTCTCAACCAAGGGGCAACTCTCTCTTTCCAAATCTAATATCTGGAGTGTATATGGTTCATCCCATTGTATTTCCTTGATATTGGATTCTCAGCATAAGACATTGTGAAAATTAACTGTCTAGGCCAGTAGTATCAGATGGTGTCAGTATCATGTCTTCAGATCCAGCTATGAGGATTTCTAGGAAGGTATTCAGGAAAGTTAAGAATCTCAGGAGCTCTAAATTCAATTGGTTATACACTTTCAAAGTTGAAACGATTCTATTTTCGAGTTCAGCTTTACTTTTCCCTCTTTATTCAGGTTGACTTTTCCCCTTTTACTAAAGTGAAAAAACGTCCATTGATTATGTTTGAATGTATATATGCTTTTGAATATGATTGATGTTTACCAGAAATGCATAAAATACAATAATGGCATTTACTAAGAACGAACGGAGATAGGAATTCAACGAAGCTTCGCCGGTTCATCCCCACGGAGTAATCTTCACGGATATCCTTACAGAATACCTCAAGTAATATCTTATACTTCCAGCTTTACGAAGTCTCCAAGCGGTTTCATATCCTCCGAAGAATTGATACTTAACTACATAGGTCTCCCAGATCTATGTCCATCTTTTTTATCCTCAGTCCGGACATTCAGGAACTTAATCCTTCAATAAAGTACGAAGAACGAAAAACAAGAGGCTCTAAGTACGATATTCCTAAAAAATACGGGAACAAAGTCTTCATGCTCTTCAGCAACAAATCGGGATTTATTTTCCCCAGCCAGCAGTTGTTATATGAAGCTACTAAGCAGTTTCCCGACATAATTCATTCGTACATACATCATATCATATCATATCATATCATATTATATCATATCATATCATACGCATTCTCATAAAATATTATCTTACAGATTGTTATATATATCATTATATTTGCACCAAACTATCCTTGTTTTTCAGGTTAATTCTCCAGCAGACAAACTTCATCAACAACTTACCTTGGGCCGTCGTTTATTCTTCCCAATGGTTATCTTGTTACCTCGGGCCGTCGTTTATTCTTCCCAAAGATTATCTCATTTTGGGCCGTCGTTTATTCTTCCCAAAAGCCAACTTACCTTGGGTCGTCGTTTATTCTTCCCAATGGTTATCTTGTTACCTCGGGCCGTCGTTTATTCTTCCCGAAGATTATCTCATTTTGGGTCGTCGATTATTCTTCCCAAAAGTCAACTTACCTTGGGCCGTCGTTTATTCTTCCCAATGGTTATCTTATTACCTCGGGTCGTCGTTTATTATTCCCAAAGGTTATCTCATTTTAGGTCGTCGATTATTCTTCCAAAAAGTCAACTTACCTTGGGTCGTCGTTTATTCTTCCCACTAGTTATCTTGTTACCTCAGGCCGTCGTTTATTCTTCCCGAAGGTTATCTCATTTTGGGCCGTCGTTTATTCTTCCCAAAAGTCAACTTACCTTGGGCCGTCGTTTATTCTTCCCAATGGTTATCTTGTTACCTCGGGCCGTCGTTTATTCTTCCCGAAGGTTATCTCATTTTGGGCCGTCGATTATTCTTCCCAAAAGTCAACTTACCTTGGGTCATCGTTTATTCTTCCCAATGATTATCTTGTTACCTCGGGCCTTCGTTTATTCTTCCCGAAGGTTATCTCATTTTGGGTCGTCGTTTATTCTTCCCAAAAGTCAACTTACCTTGGGTCGTCGTTTATTCTTCCCAATGGTTATCTTGTTACCTCGGGCCGTCGTTTATTCTTCCCGAAGGTTATCTCATTTTGGACCGTCGTTTATTCTTCCCAAAAGTCAACTTACCTTGGGCCGTCCTTTATTCTTCCCAATGGTTATCTTGTTACCTCGGGCCGTCGTTTATTCTTCTCGAAGGTTATCTCATTTTGGGCCGTCGTTTATTCTTCCCAAAAGTCAACTTACCTTGGGTCGTCGTTTATTTTTCCAATGGTTATCTTGTTACCTCGGGCCGTCATTTATTCTTCCCGAAGGTTATCTCATTTTGGGTTGTCGATTATTCTTCCCAAAAGCCAACTTACCTTGGGCCGTCGTTTATTCTTCCCAATGGTTATTTTGTTACCTCGGGCCGTCGATTATTCTTCCCGAAGGTTATCTCATTTTGGGTTGTCGTTTATTCTTCCCAAAAAAGTTATCTTCATATTTAAGAAACATATCTGAAGACTCATTATTCAAATGGCATCTTTAAGCCCATTCAAGCATCACGGTCAACCAACAGTATCATTCTACACACCAGCGAGTGCAAATCTTTGGGCTTTTGTGTTCAATCCTCTTCAATCTTCAAGTCACGAATGACGTACATGCCAATCTAACTCCTCAGATTCCAGAAAATTGAACAAGGGGCAGCTGTTGCACCCCAAAATTTGCCCTCCCACAATCAAGACAACCTCTCTCAAGACTCCTAAATGATCATAAGGTCCTCAAGACTCCCAATTGGTCAAGAAATATGGAAGTTTCCCCATACAATGCCTCCTCTTAAACAAAGTGTCCAAAACTAGGGTTTTGAGTTTCCTCAGGTTAAAATGAGTTTCAAGGCCTCAAGTGAGCTTCATAACACCCCACATGTATTCAAGAATCCCCATGTCAAGTTTCAAAGCTTTCCCAAAGAGCTTGCCAAGTCAGATGATCAGATATGCAAAAATCAGTCAAAGTAGTTAAAAAGTCAAACTGAGGTCAACTGTGGTCAAATTAAAGTCAAACTTCAAGATTTTTCGCCAACATCAAGTTTATGAATTAAAATTCATCATTTGATCAAGGGTTGATCATGATTCATCAAGGAAGTTTCATTTCATCAAGAATCATGAGTTTCTAAATTAAGGTTTTCTAAGGAAATTGAATTCTCTACAACTTTGTGTCTCACAAGCCAAGCCTAAAAATACTTCATTTGGAAGGTATGAGCTAAAACATTACAGGTCATTTCAAAAGTAAACAAAAAGTTAACATCTTCCAAAGGGCATAATTTGAAAATGGTAAATGATATGGACATGAGACCAAAGAGGCTTGTTAGAGGACTCTTTAAGCTTTCCAAAATGTCCAAGAACACCTTCATAGCCTTAAAATTGAAGGATGTTTGCCTTGTCAAAGTTGGGAGATTTTTGAGGGGTGTATGAAGGAAAAAGGGCCTCAAATCTAATTTTTTCCAAATGGGCTTGCAATTTTGTAATCCAATCTTTACAATGACATCATACGCGGCCCAATGCTTATTTATTCATATTTTTATAATTTATTTTATATTTATTTGGATTTTATTCATTAAAATTCATTTTAAATCAAAATAAAATATAAAAATGTAATTATTTGATTGGATCCTTCTTCTAGAAACTCTTAAAGGTCATTTAAAGTTGATTGAGAAGTTCCAATTTCGTGCTAAAGCATTATGGCATGAATATATTTGATTTTTTGACCAAATTGGTAAGGGGATTTCTTCACATTCAAGCTACCCAAAAGCCCATACAAATCATCAAATTTTTGACCTAATCTCACTCTTCTATAAGTATACAACACAACACAAGCATGAAAAAGAAATTTTGGAGGAAAAGAACATCATTCCAACTTCAAAAAAAGTGAAGAAAAGTCAAAATCGGATTTCGATTTATAAGCAATTTCCAAGTGTTTCAAAAGTTGCAAACCACTTTTGGGCAATCATTGGATAAGTTTGCATCGTTCATAGCATCCAAAACACCACATAAACATCTAACTGAATCGTCATATGTTCTTGAAGTTCAAAGTTTCGATTTATCATATCTATGCATTCTAACATGTTTTTGATCATTGATTGTTGTTTATGATAGTTCTTAGATCGATTCTGGATACTTTATTTTGAAGTTCGATGCCAGAATAACTGCACGCCATGATTAGGGTTTGCGAGCTTCAAATTGGGGATGGCGGCTTAAACGCGATTTTTCTCAAATTAATGGAATAATTGGACCCTGGGCACTCCATTTGATTGATTTCTGGTGTTGGAATAAATTTATTTCTCGTCTAATGTGGTTTTTGATTTCCAGGTTTTGTAGTGACAACAAAAATCCGTCACTAAAACCTTTAGTGACGGAAAAACCGTAGCTAAAGGCTAACTGGACGGGTAGACGAAGCAGATGAAGTTGGCGCCTGTTTTGAATATTTGAATTTTTGTATAATATTTTTTTTCCTTCCCGTTTAATTTCACGCAGGAAGCGATGACCCAGCGGTTGGGAGTATGTGCGTGTGAAGCCAAGGTCTCAGGATCGATTCTGGCCTCCATCCTTTTTGTGGTTGGTTCTTTATTTCCTTCTTTTCTCTTTTTTTTTTAATTAATTAATATTAAATCATTTTTAAATTAACCATTAACCTAATTAACCTAAAACTAATTAACATTAATTTTAAATTAACTTTTTCTTATTGACAAAATGAAAGAAAATAAAAAATGAGAATTTTTTTTTTTATGTATATATTTTCTTTAAAAAAATTATTTATAAACTAACTAAGTTATTTATTTTTTTACAAATCTCACTAATTAACCTTTTTGTGCAAAATATTAGAACTTTCTTCCTTTTCTCTAATAAAAAATAAATTCTATTAACATGTTCCTGGTAAATTAATTAATAATATTATTTTGTAAATTAATAGCATTATTTTCTTAATTATATTATAATAATAATATATATTTATATTTTGGTATCTTTTTTCTTAAATCCTAATGATTAATTAATTAAACCTAATTTTCTAACCCTAATTAATTTAAATTTAACCTAATTCTTTTTTTTTTTTAAACTTTAATCTAACTTTTAATTCTAAATCGTAATTTTCTTTAATTTATTTTGTTTCCTTTATGTAATCTTATTATTATTTGCGCTTTATTATCTTATTACTTGATTTTTATTAGAAAAAATGTATAGGTTTGTATGTTGTAATTTATTTTTTGCTCGATTGTTTTGTAACTGCCCATAAGCTATGTAATAGCGTAGATTTTATATTTCCGCATTTTATTTTATTTATTTAATTGCTTGGTTAGTAAATAGGGAGTGAAAACTAATTGAATAATAGTACAAACTTAGAAAATTAATAATCAAGATAAATATCTGAAAATAACACTCGCACACGTAAGTCGATATTTGATCGCCATCTTGCACTTCCTAGGGTATTCCTCTTGTTTGTCTTTAAATGGTCAAGTCCCTCGAATATATGGGTGTCTTAAGCAAAGTCCCTTCACGTATAAATCATCAAGTCCCTACAGATTTAAAAGATCAAGTCCCTTCGAGGTTGCCTACGGAATAATCATCTTGTCCCTTCGAATAGATGATAATAGTCCCTACGAATTGCTAAAGACACCCCTTAAGTTGCCTTCATTGACCATACGATGACCCTACGCCTGTCCCTTAATAAAATCCAAGGTAATGACTACCTATTCCTTAATAATAGGGATAGTCTTACCCTTGAAAGGACATATAAGAACATGAATGACTTAATCTAGGGTAGGTACCTCTTAGTTGCTTGCTCACATTTCAAAATAATTTTTACACCTCACTTTCTTAAACATTTTTCAAAACGAGGCTTTGTATACATCCATACGAGGATCATTACAAAGTACTTAGAAAAATTTCTAATCACACACTACACTTTTCAAAAAAACAATTTAAGTGAGCTAAGTAACTAAGAGCCCATGGATATAAAGGGTGCTAACACCTTCCCTTTATATAACCTACCCCCCGAACCCAAGTCTTTTAAAAATAGGTCTTTCCTGTTCTTTTATGTCCTTTCCACTTAGATAAAATAAAAGTCGGTGGTGACTCTTGCTATCCGCAACATGACCAAAAGTCAGATCTCCCACCGTGTTACACATAGCTAAGTAAAAAGACTTGCATGGTATAAAAATCATGAGATCGTGTATGAAGAGCAACGCAAATCCATATTTCGCCGAATAACTTGCATCAGATAACATATATTATTTGAGCAAAAAATAACATCTAAATAGAAAACGATTTCATTACAAAAACTTCATTGTTTAAAATTGATGAAACTTCATTGTAAAATCAAAAACATGAAAAATATAAAGGAATATGCAACTAAGAAATAAACATCATTGGTAGTCAACCTTATGTCACAAATAGCAGTTATTGATACAAACATAACAAAATCGATAACATTAAAGCATGAGAGTTTGCAACAATTTCATCCGATAAGAAAATATTACTATCATATTAAAAATACAAACCTTACCCAACAGTTGTGTTTGAGTGACAAAGAAAATTATCGGTGACACCGTGTGAAGAAATATTGATATCAGAGAGAAGTAGAGAAACAAAGAAAGGAAGGAGAGAAATATCAGAGATAAATTTGGAGAGAAGAATAATGTGTTCAGAGAGAGACTTGACGTGTTAACTGTAACGCCCATATTTAATTAATTAATTTAATTAAATATTATCACATGTTTTTCCCGATTATTTGTTGTGAGTGTCATTTAGTCGTTTGTGTCGTTACGTTGCTTGAGTTGGTATTCATGTCTTCGTGTTGATAAGTTGATAAAAGTTGTTTAAGTTGGTTTTACGTTGCGGGTTAAGCTGTGTTTGGGTTGTTTAAATTGATTATGTTGGATTAATTAAGTCAAATAATAAAATAAGTATTATTGAGATACTAATAAGTTGGGCTTAGTTTTGTAGTGTGAGAGTAGTAAGTTAGGGGTGCTATTTTAGGCCCATTAGTAATTAGGTTGATTAAGTGTTAATTAGTAAGATTAGACAAAAATACCTAATTAGAGAGAAAGAGAGAGTAATCAAAATTTTTTAAGAAGAGGAAGAACAATTCTTAGAGGAGATCAAAAAGAGACTATGTTGAGGATTTTCGCGGAGATTTTCGGCGAATTTGAGTTGTCTTCAATCCAAGGTAAGGGTGGGGTTCGAACTCCATGACCGGGACTAGATGATCGTATGTAGATTGGGATTTTCGTGTAATTTTCGTTGATGTGTTTTGTATGAATTCTGTTGTCGATTTCGTGTTGATATCTTATGACGAATTCTATTGTTCATGTTGAATCGTTGCTCTGGAAGTTGTTCTCGTTATGGTGATTTTTGTTGTTTGTGTTTTTGGACTGATAATGCAGGAAATTCGTATAGAAAAGGAGATTAGGTTCGTAAAACCAGTTATAGAGATTAATAGATGAATAAATACAGAGGTTTTGGAGTGTAAAATTGACATGGAAACCCAATTAGGCTTGAACATAGTGATGAAGTTGAGTAAATTCGTAGTATATTTGGAATTGTAGGCTTTCTAGTGGAATTCGTAACAGATCTGGCATTATGCGTAACACACTAGGGCATTATGTAACACCCCGATTTAATTAATTTGTTTAATTAAATTATTTTGAGGAGATTTGTTGTTAATTTCGATGTATGATGGTTGGTGATAAGATGATTAATCGATTTAAGTTGATTAGTGAGTTATACTTAATTGGGGAGGTATTAGTAGTAATGTTGGGAAGTGTAGATAGAAGCCCATTAGTGAATTAATTAAATAATTTTAGTAATAATAATATTAGTATTATTTTTTTAGGCATTTTAATTAAATAAGGAAAATAAGATTAGTAAGGGTTGAGAGAGAGAATTAGGCATAATCAGAATTTGAGAGAATACCAAGTTTGGAGAAAATCAAGAGCTAGGGCTAAGGAATTTCAAGAAGATTTCCGTAGGAATTTTCACCCGTAGATTTGAGTTGCATTCAATCCAAAGGTAAGTGGGATTCGTATCTTATAACCGGGAAAAATAATCTGTATGTATGGGTGAGGGTTGTGTAGATTTCTGTTGTTGCGGATCTGTATGATGTTGCTGTTTGATCTCGTATGAATATGATGAATCGATGATTGAATGATTGATGATAATTCTTTGTTGATTGTTGTTATGCATATATGTTCTAATATGTGAGACCGAACTGTGACAAATTATGAATTAGATGATGCTGTTAGGATGACAAATTGGTGTAGTAATAATAGATGAGTAACAAGATGATGAATTAGGAGTTTAAAACATGATAAAAACCCAATTAGGATTGAATTGGAATGATAGGATGTTGAATTCGTAACAGAGACTGCACTGAGATGGTATCTGCTAGTTTACATAAGAGATCTGGTCTTACGCGTATGAGACCAGGCATTACGTGTAACACCTGGTGGTTACGCTGCCTGTTACGCGTAATGAAGGTGAATTTTAGGCCCATCTTGCCATTTGCATACAGTACGCGTAAAGGCGTACATTGTTACGCGTAAGAGGATGCTTGGTACGCATTTGGGTAGCGATAATGCATTTTTGTGATTTTGTAGCGTTTTGCCTACTGATTTGCGTCTGTTCATTTTTCTGATGTTTCGTAAGATGATTGAGAATTAATAGTTAGTGATAGGTGTAATTAGAAGCTAATAATATTACGATTTAACGAATATTGTTGAATAAATTTAGATGATGAATTGATAGATGTTGAATCAAGATGGTTAAAATGATTTATCCCGCTATGATGAGCATATTTTGATGTAGGTATTATGACAAGTGATGTTGCGACGATGTAAGATGATGTGATTGAACGATGTTTACGATGTTTGATTGTGTTATATGCCATTTTTCATATCGCATACATATGCATTATTAAGATGGCCTGCATTGGCAAACACGATGATGGTCTGGATTGACAAATACGATGAAGACTTATGTCTTGCAGACGCCCACCTAACTGACATGAATTTTAAGACGGGAGTTTGCTCCGAATGGTACCACATGCATGCATTATCGAGTCGCATTTGAATTGCATTATTGAATGATTATAGAGATGTTATGGATGTTATGATGCTGCGATGTTTATGATGAATATGATGTGAATGGGTGATTGAATAGACTTTAACTTGTACATGCTGATTATTATATCCAGTTTATAATTGTCGATATTTCACCCCTTCTGTTTGAATGTTACCCTTGGTTGGTAACATGCAGGTAATCCTGAGTAGCGACGAGTTCCGTTAGATGGTTTGAGTCATTGGTCGCTCTGATATGTAGCACTTCAAGGGGATTAGTGAATGCATGAATTTGTTTGAGTTTTGTTTTATTTATGATTGGATTTAAGATGTTTATTTTAGCATATGATGTTTTGGATTTACGATGAATTATTTATGAAGTTGATTAAAGATGAGTTGTTATGAATAAATGATTCCACTGCGAAATGAAAGATGATAATCATTATTTGATATATTATGATTTGATGTTTTTAAGAAGAAAAATGTGATACCCTATTTTGTTGAACTCTGATTTATTTATAATTGTTTGCGGGTAGAAATGGGGTGTTACACATTACGCGTAACACTTCCCAATACGCAGACCATACGCGTTGTAGATGTTTAAGAATTGGCAGAATTTTTGACCAAACAAGAAGTGTTAAATTCAGTTCAGAATGTCCTATCAGATGTTGGGACATTAGCAAACAGAGTATGTGAACTTGGTTCAGGATGTCCTACCAGATGTTGGGACATTGTATAAATGACTAAGTTCAGTTTTGTCAGGATGTCCCAACAGATGTTGAGACATCTCAGACCTGCTACCAGAATTAATTATTGATTAACAGATCAGAGATATTTAAGGAGAATTATCTGGAATTAATTAATGCTGGATAAAACAGACCAAGGCGCATCTGTAGGGAGGTTTTAAATTGAAGATTCAGATTAAAACAGAAGACCTAATGCACCTAGAATATAGGAGGTAACAAACCCTAAATTCAAGGTGACAGCTGCTGCACATTAGGGCTGGATCATTCTACAGAAAGCCCAAAATTCAGAACCTATTTAAACAACAGAAAATCATAGAATTTAGCACGAATTTCAGAAGACTAAATAGGGTGTCTAGTGTTTTAATAGCAGGTTGCTTTTATGTACCACTTTATGAGCTTTTAAGCAAAAGTGCATTTGTGACTTGATTGAAACTGTGAAGTAAAATCAAGCTGTTATTTTTGAAGGATGCCTTCAACTTTTGTAAACTTGTAAACTTGATCACTGGGTGATTAAGGGGGAGTGAGTAGGGTGCTCTTATCTAAGTGAGTCTTAGGTAGAAATTGCATTGGGTAAGTATTAAGTGATAGATTAAACAGGGTGGTTTAAGTCTAGAATTAATATTACTAATAGTGGATTTCCTCCTGGCTTGGTAGCCTCCAGATGTAGGTGTGGTTATACACTGAACTGGGTTAACAAACTTCTGTGTTGTTTATTTTTCCTGCTGTTTAAGTTTTGGTTAAAATTTGTCAAATGTCCTATTAAGTGTTAGAACATCTCTTAGGACATCTCATTACAGAATTTCAATTGGCATCAGAGCAGGCACCCTGCCTGTTTATACTGGGTGAGATCTAGGGAAAACAAATTCTGTAACATGGACAGAGATATAGGGTCAGTAAATAGACCACCTATACTGGATGGTTCTAATTATGACTACTGGAAGCCAAGAATGATTGCATTCTTAAAGTCACTTGACAACAGGGCATGGAGAGCAGTAATTGTTGGATGGAAACATCCTGTTAAAGACACCAAAGATGGATCAACAGTTCTGAAACCTGAAGAAGAATGGAGTAAAGAGGAAGAAGATTCAGAACTAGGCAACTCAAAAGCCCTAAATGCTCTATTCAATGGCATTGATAGAAATATTTTCAGACTGGTGCATCATTGTGAGCTGGCCAAAGATGTGTGGGATACCCTCAAGACAACTCATGAAGGAACATCAAAAGTAAAAATGTCAAGACTTCAACTTCTCACCACCAAGTTTGAAAACTTAAGAATGAAGGAAGATGAATCAATTCATGAGTTCTACATGAACATCTTGGATATAGCCAATACTTCTGGAGCCTTGGGAGAAAAGATGACTGATGAAAAGCTTGTAAGGAAGATTCTCAGATCTTTGCCAAAAAGATTTGACATGAAAGTCACAGCAATAGAAGAAGCTCAAGACATATGCTCCATGAAAGCTGAAGAACTCATTGGTTCCCTTCAAACTTTTGAAATGGGAATGAATGACACACATGTTAAAAAGAACAAAAGCATTGCCTTGGTTTCAAATGCAGATGAAGAAGAAGATGATAAATCAGCAAATGACAAAAGCTTATCAGAAAACCTTGCCTTGCTTGGAAGACAATTCAAACAGATTCTCAGAGGAATGGAAGGCCAATCCAAATCCAGTGGAAGAAACACAAACTCTGAGAACAGGAGAACATATGATGCTAACAGAAAGTCAAAGTTTGCTGAAAAGACCAGTCAAGATAAAGGAGTCAAATGCCATGAATGTGAAGGATATGGACACATCAAGTTTGAATGTCCTACCTACTTAAAGAGGCAAAAGAAAGGACTCTCTGTGACCTGGTCTGATGAAGACTCAGGAGGAGATTCAGAAGAAGAATCAGCTAAGCATATTACTGCCTTAGCTGGACTGTGTGAATATGATAGTGATTCCAGTTATGAAGAGCTTACTTATGAACAACTTGAGCAAGCATTCAAAGATCTATACAAAAGAAGCTCTGAAATATGCAGTGAGGTTATAAAGCTAAAGAAGCAGAATGAAGTACTGGAAGAGGAAAAAGCAAGTGATAAAGTAATCATTGATACCTTAAAAAGTGAAGTAACTCTTCTCAATTCTAAGCTGGAACATATGTCCAAATCTGTTAGAATGATGAACAGCAGCTCAAATACACTGGATGTTATTCTCTGCAATAATAAACATTCAGGGGACAAAAGTGGACTGGGATATAACAGAGATGAAGCCAGCTCCAGCAAAGCTACTTCAAAAATTACACAGTCAAACAAGATGTCCCAACAGATGCTTCAACATCAGAACACAAAGACTAACATAGTGTTCCAACAGATGTCTCAACATTCTGGAAAGAACAAAATGAAGAAGAAGTATCAAAGATGGAGATGCCATCACTGTGGAAGATTTGGGCATATCAAACCTCACTGTTATAAGCTACATGGATATCCAAATCAGATGTATCAGCAACCCTCCAAACAGAAAGTAGAAGGTACCAAGAAAGTGCTTAGACATCTTAGAAATCAGCAATCTCCTAAGCAAAAGACAGAAGTAATCAAGAAAGTTTGGAGACCAAAGGCTGACATTCAGACTGATCAAAGCCACATACCTAAGAACAAGATCAACAATCAAGCTTGGAGATCAGCTGAACAACACTCAGAGCAGAGGCATCAAAAGAAATCTCAACTCATCTGGTCAAAGAAGAGTACTGCACACATAGCACATACATCATTGAAAGTATCAGCTAAGGAAGACTGGTACTTTGACAGTGGATGTTCAAGACACATGACTGGATTGAAGAATTTGCTAGTAAACTTAAAGCCACATTCATCCAGGTATGTTACCTTTGGAGATGGAGCTAAAGGAGAGATCAAGGGAGTTGGAACCTTGGATTGTCAAGATGTTCCAAGATTAGATGATGTGCTGCTAGTTAAAGGTTTAACTGCTAACCTGATCAGCATAAGTCAACTATGTGATCAAGGATACAGTGTAAACTTTACAAAAACTGAATGCTTAGTGACTAACCAAGAGCAAGAAGTTGTCATGAAAGGTGCAAGGTCAAAAGACAACTGTTACATGTGGGAGCCATTAAATCTCAGTCTCACTTCAACTTGCACTCTAGCTAAAGAAGAAGAAGTGAAACTGTGGCATCAAAGACTAGGTCATCTTCATTTCAGAGGCATAAAGAAGATCATATCTATGGATGCTGTAAGAGGTATTCCCAAACTGAAGATTGATGATGGCAAAATATGTGGTGATTGTCAAATAGGCAAACAAACCAAGATGTCCCATCCAAAGCTCCAACATCTGACAACTTCCAAAGTTTTGGAACTTTTACATATGGATCTTATGGGACCTATGCAGGTTGAAAGTCTTGGTGGTAAGAGGTATGCCTATGTGGTGGTTGATGACTTTTCAAGATATACATGGATAAATTTCATTAAAGAAAAGTCAGATGTCTTTGATGTATTCAAGGAATTATGTCAAAGATTGCAAAGGGAAAAATCCAGCTGTGTGATCAGAATAAGAAGTGATCATGGAAAAGAATTTGAGAATCAAAAGTTCTTAGATTTCTGCTCTTCAGAAGGAATCAATCATGAGTATTCTTCTCCTATCACTCCTCAACAGAATGGGATTGTTGAAAGGAAGAATAGAACTATTCAAGAACCAGCAAGAGCTATGATCCATGCTAAGAAGTTACCTCTGTATTTCTGGGCTGAAGCTATGAACACTGCCTGTTACATCCATAACAGAGTTACCTTGAGAAAAGGAACCCTGTCCACAATATATGAAGTCTGGAAGGGCAGAAAACCCACTGTGAAGTACTTTCATGTGTTTGGAAGTAAATGCTATATTCTGGCAGATAGGGAGCAAAGGAGAAAAATGGATCCTAAAAGTGATGAAGGAATTTTCCTTGGATACTCTATAAACAGCAGAGCATATAGAGTATTTAACTACAGAACAAATGTTATCATGGAATCCATAAATGTGATAATTGATGATGCTCCTACAGATGTCCCAGAAGATGTTGGAACATCTGCTGATATCAAGATTGAAGCTGAAGAAAAGAATGATCAATATAACTTCACTCAAAATGATACAAGGTCAGAAGATTCAAGCAAACCTCCCTCCATCAGAATACAGAAGGATCATCCCAAAGATTTAATAATTGGTGATCCCAACAGAGGTGTGAGCACTAGATCAAGAGAAGTGATTTCAGGTTCTTGTTTTGTGTCCAAAATAGAACCTAAAAACATCAAGGAGGCTCTCACTGATGAATACTGGATTTGTGCTATGCAAGAGGAATTAGGTCAATTCACAAGGAATGAAGTGTGGAATCTTGTTCCTAGACCTAATGACATAAATGTGATTGGTACAAAATGGGTGTACAAGAACAAGTCAAATGAACAAGGAATTGTTACAAAGAACAAAGCTAGACTTGTGGCTCAAGGATACACTCAAATTGAAGGGGTAGACTTTGATGAAACCTTTGCACCAGTAGCAAGGCTTGAATCAATAAGACTACTGTTGGGAATTGCTTGTATCTTAAAGTTCAAGCTATTTCAAATGGATGTGAAAAGTGCCTTTCTTAATGGTTATCTTAATGAAGAGGTATATGTAGAACAGCCTAAAGGATTTGTTGATCCAAGTTGTCCAAATCATGTATACAAACTCAAGAAAGCACTTTATGGTCTGAAGCAAGCTCCAAGGGCATGGTATGAGAGACTTACCACATTTCTTATCAAGCAAGGATACAGAAAAGGTGGGATTGATAAAACCCTGTTTGTTAAAGATGAAGAAGGAAATGTCATGATTGCACAAATATATGTTGATGACATTGTGTTTGGTGGGATGTCTGATAAGATGGTCAAACATTTTGTCAAGCAGATGGAAGCTGAATTTGAAATGAGTCTAGTAGGTGAATTAACCTATTTTCTTGGTCTGCAAGTTAAGCAAATGGAAGACTCAATGTTCATCTCACAAAGCAAGTACTCCAAGAACATAGTGAAGAAATTTGGAATGGAAAATGCTTCTCATAAAAGAACTCCTGCTCCTACACATTTAAAGCTGACTAAAGATGAAAAGGGTGAGAAGGTAGATCAAAGTTTATATAGAAGCATGATTGGAAGCTTGTTATACTTGACTGCTAGCAGACCAGACATTGCATTTGCAGTAGGAGTTTGTGCAAGATGTCAAGCTGATCCAAAAGTCAGTCATCTCAATCAAGTCAAGAGAATCCTTAAATATGTTAATGGTACATGTGACTATGGCATAATGTACTTTCATGGATGCAAACCAATTCTCACTGGCTTCTGTGATGCTGATTGGGCAGGAAGTGCTGATGACAGAAAAAGCACTTCAGGAGGATGCTTCTTTCTAGGAAACAATCTGATTTCTTGGTTCAGTAAGAAACAGAATTGTGTGTCATTATCTACAGCTGAAGCTGAGTATATAGCAGCAGGTAGCAGTTGTTCTCAGTTGGTTTGGATGAAGCATATGCTCACTGAGTACAATGTCCCACAGGATGTCATGACATTGTACTGTGACAACTTAAGTGCAATCAACATATCTAAAAATCCTATCCAACACAGCAGGACAAAGCATATTGATATCAGACATCATTTCATCAGAGATCTTGTAGAAGAAAAGGTGATTTCATTGGAGCATGTAGCTACAGATCTGCAGTTAGCTGATATCTTTACCAAGGCATTGGATGCTGCACAATTTGAGAACTTAAGGGGCAAACTTGGAATCTGTTTATGTGATATCTAGCAGTTAATGAGATGTGCCAACATGTCATATGACATTGCATGGCATAAGTTCCAGATGGCAAAGCTAGTCTGGACTAGATCCTTGGGAATTTCATTCCTAATCATTTGGACTGTAACGGCTACTTATTTAGTATTTCCTTATAAGCAGCTATCAAGAGTCTCATCACATCATCACAAGCGAATCACATTAACTAGCAATCCTTCAGAAATCATAAACCCTAAAGCTGCACATTCATCTTCTTCAACAATGTCTCAAAACCCTAAAACATCTGAAGAAGTTCTCAATCAGAAAGACGTGGTTCATGCTACTCCTATTTCTATGGTGCCAATGCAATCAACACCATTAGACGAGCTCAGGGGAAGCGCTTCTCACTCTAAAAAGGCAAGAACACCAAAGAGAGCTAAAGATCAAGTTTGTAGCAAAGCCAAAGGAGGCATTCCTTCTCCTGCTAACATGCCACCAAAATCTTCAAACTATGTGGATGATTCAATCAAGGAGATTGTCACCCAAATTCTGTTTGAATAAAGAAAGGTGAGTGGGATCTCTGTTCCATTGCAAACCATGCCTGCTCCCCAAGAAGAACCATCTCAAACTGCAGAGGGCACTTCTGCAGAACAAGATGTCCCAATAAATGTTGGAACATCTGCAGATGAGAAAGAAAATTCATCTGATGCTGAACAGACTGAGGTCCAAGAAAAGGCCTCAAGTGAAAGTGATAAAGAAAACTCTGAGGATCAGAATAAGGCCTTAAATGAAGATAATGACAAAGTCTCTGAGGATCAGACCAAAGCCTCAGATGAAGATCTAATTCCTGCTGATCAACAAGCTGAAGAAGAGACTGCTCAATCTCCTCCAGGGGTCAATCTGGAGCAGGACTCTGATGCAGAAATCATAGCATCTGTCAAACCCAGCATAGCCAAAAGACTCAGGTCCAGGCAGGGTAAGATGCAAGCTGAAGCAGCAATTCCTGAAAAGAAGAAAGCCTCTCCAAAGAAAGGGAAAGCTAAAGCCTCTTTTGGGCCATCAAAACAATGGAGTAAAGTTCAAACTCAGAAAAGAAAGGCTGTCACACCATCAGATTCAGATGTTGAATCAGATGTCCCAACATCTCCTCCTAAGAAGAGACCAGCAATATCCAGAGCTTCATCTGCTGTACCAGAAGCTCCCTTGGATAACATATCATTTCACCATGTCTCTAGTGTGAACAGGTGGAAGTATGTGTACCAAAGAAGGGTTGCCCTGGAAAGAGAACTGAGCAGCAATGCACTTGAGTGCACAGAACTGATAGACCTCATATCTGCTGCAGGACTGTTCAAGACAGTCTCAGACCTCTCTCCCTGCTATGAACTTCTTGTCAAAGAGTTCATTGTGAATCTTCAGGAAGATTGTTCACATGGTAAGTCCTCTGAATTCCAAAAAGTTTTTGTTAGAGGTAGATGTGTGGAGTTTTCTCCCCAAATCATAAATCAGTATCTAGGAAGAGAAACAGATGGACCAAATGAGCTAGGCAAGACAGATAATCAAGTCTGTAAGGTGATAACTGCTGACCAGGTCAAGGCATGGCCTGTGAAGGGAAAGCTATCTGTAAGCATGCTTACCAGAAAGTATGCCATGCTGAACAGGATTGGTACATCTAATTGGGTGCCTACCAACCACACTTCATCAATCTCAACTGGTCTGGCCAGATTCATCTTTGCTGTGGGGACTCAAACCAAGATGGATTATGGAGCTTTTATATTTGATCAAACCATGAAGCATGCCAGCTCCTCTGCAACCAAGCTACCAATTGCTTTTCCATCATTGCTGTGTGGTATTGTACTCAATCAATATCCTGGGATTTTAACTGACAAGGATACTGCCTGCAAGAGAGAGAGCCCCCTGGCTTTTCACTACAAATTATTTCTCAGTCACCATGCTGCAGATGTTGAAACACCTGCTGGGACATCTGCTGGTACCTCTACTGTTAAGAATCCAATCTCCAAGAAGGCCTTAATTGCTGAACTGAAAAGCACCTGCAAAGAGCTTGAAGCTAGAAAGCAGAAGCTTGAAGAAATAATTAAAAGATTGGAAAGTGAAGCAGATCAGAATGCTGCATCAGGTGAAGACAGTGAAGCTGAAAGTGAAGCTGATAAAGATGAAGACACTGAAGTGGAGGAAGCTACTGAGTATGATGAATCTGAGTGATCTTTGTATGTAAGGCATTTGTAATGACAGCAATGATTTGTAATTCTGGATAATAGTTCTTTGGCCCCTAATTTTGTGCCTACCAAGGGGGAGAACAACATCAAATGTAATTGCTGTTTAAATGAATGAAATCTGTTTGTTTCTGACTGAACTGAATAAGTGTGAATATTTCTGTTGAAACAAGACTGGACTCATATATGTTTGAGGGGGAGTAAAACTCAAATATGAATCAACAGAATAGTAATGATATACTCTGATAAAAAGAACTTCTGCTGCACTCTGAAAACCAGAAAAGATGTTAGCCAAAAATTAGCCAAAGGGGGAGTTTGTAGATGTTTAAGAATTGGCAGAATTTTTGACCAAACAAGAAGTGTTAAATTCAGTTCAGAATGTCCTATCAGATGTTGGGACATTAGCAAACAGAGTATGTGAACTTGGTTCAGGATGTCCTACCAGATGTTGGGACATTGTATAAATGACTAAGTTCAGTTTTGTCAGGATGTCCCAACAGATGTTGAGACATCTCAGACCTGCTACCAGAATTAATTATTGATTAACAGATCAGAGATATTTAAGGAGAATTATCTGGAATTAATTAATGCTGGATAAAACAGACCAAGGCGCATCTGTAGGGAGGTTTTAAATTGAAGATTCAGATTAAAACAGAAGACCTAATGCACCTAGAATATAGGAGGTAACAAACCCTAAATTCAAGGTGACAGCTGCTGCACATTAGGGCTGGATCATTCTACAGAAAGCCCAAAATTCAGAACCTATTTAAACAACAGAAAATCATAGAATTTAGCACGAATTTCAGAAGACTAAATAGGGTGTCTAGTGTTTTAATAGCAGGTTGCTTTTATGTACCACTTTATGAGCTTTTAAGCAAAAGTGCATTTGTGACTTGATTGAAACTGTGAAGTAAAATCAAGCTGTTATTTTTGAAGGATGCCTTCAACTTTTGTAAACTTGTAAACTTGATCACTGGGTGATTAAGGGGGAGTGAGTAGGGTACTCTTATCTAAGTGAGTCTTAGGTAGAAATTGCATTGGGTAAGTATTAAGTGATAGATTAAACAGGGTGGTTTAAGTCTAGAATTAATATTACTAATAGTGGATTTCCTCCTGGCTTGGTAGCCTCCAGATGTAGGTGTGGTTATACACTGAACTGGGTTAACAAACTTCTGTGTTGTTTATTTTTCCTGCTGTTTAAGTTTTGGTTAAAATTTGTCAAATGTCCTATTAAGTGTTAGAACATCTCTTAGGACATCTCATTACAGAATTTCACGCGTAACAGATTAGGGCAATACGCGTAACATGTAGGGCGATACGCGTATGGGCAGAGTGAGTGCAGAAAAATGTAGTTTTTGGAGATTCGTCATATTTTCGCATCCGTTTCGAGTTGGGTCGCTTCTAGATTTCAAGTAAAGATAAAATAAGTTGATTTTTGTGGAATTGAGGATGAGAAATAATTAATTTAGTAAACTAATCGATTAAGCGGTAAATTGTTGTTTTCCGCGTTGAAGTAGTATTAAGTTGTTATAAGTCGTGTTGTCCCGGTCTTGGGGAGAATTATTATGTTGATTCATGTTGCCGAGTTGTTAAGTTATTGTTTATGTCGTTGTTTGTTTGGTATGTCACTCACAGTTGCATACATGTGCATATTTCAAGTTGGAGCGAATGCTCGATTCAAGTTAGCCTGGATTGACAAATAAGTTGATGGTGCCTCGACAAACTAACAATGTTTCAAGTTGGGAGTTTTACTCCAAATGGTACCACATGCATATATAAGTTGAGTCGCATTCAAGTTGCATCTAATTATGTTATTATCGGTTGTTGGTTGCAAGTTGTGCGTTGATGTTGTTTGTTGTTGAAAGTGGTGTGATTATATGATTTTTCTTTCTTACATATTGATTATCGTATCCTGTTTATGTTATTCAATATCTTACCCCTTCTGTTTGAATGTTGCCCTCTGTTGGTAACGTGTAGGTAACCAAGAGTCCAGTACTTAGTAGCTACGAGTTGATGTTTGTCGCTCTGATACGCAACACTTCAGAGGGGATGAACACTTGTTTTATTTCAGGTTGAATTTTTGTTTAGTTGAAGAATTTATTTGAGTTGTTTTATGTTGGAAAACCAAGTTGAAGCATTTATGTTGAACTTATTGAAGATGTTTTAAAGTTGCAAACTATGTTGAATCCACTGCGTTGTTTTCAGAGTATTTCATTAATGAAGTTTTGTTTGTTGGTCTTTTTTAAAAATTGAAATGTAATATCCCATGTTTTTTGATGGAATTTTATAACTCTGATTTAATTCTATAGTCGGGTAGGAATGGGGTCTTACATTAATTGATTTTGGTGGAAAGGATGGAAAATACTCTTGTTTTAGGCAACCAAAGGTTGATTGACGCTTGACATGTAATTAGAGATTTGTTTGAAATTTATTAGTGACATTTATTTATCGCGTGTCTGTCCAATTATTAGTGTATATTAAAATAATTGGAAGGACAAATAGATAACTTCGGTGCAATAATATTTTGAAGGATTGATAATTCATTCTACAAAAATAATTTACTAAAATCAATTGACCTCAAAACAAATCCACATTTAGTCACATTTAATTTGAATTTAAAAAAGAGTAATGCTATTTAGTAAGAAATTTTTTGAAGAAGAAATGTAAGAATACACATATGTCATTATTTTAGAGATGAATTTTAAATTGATTTAAATTTTAACTTCCATTTTAATAGGGATTATGAGGTAGTGCTGATAATGAATATTTGAGATTTATTCTTCATTTCTTATTTTCACATTTTTTTTACTAATAAGTATTTTCCTTTAAAAAAACATGAACACTTTTTTTTCTTCCTTTTTAAAACCCATTGATAATTGATATAGATGGGTAGGTTTTAGTCCGAACAATAAGAGGAATCAACCTGCCACCCCCCACTCATACCTAACACCCCCACATATAATGAAAAGATAAAATTGATCCTTGAAGAAAAATATTTCCACATTTCACACTTTCCTGGTACATTACATATTTTTTTAAAAATCAGCCGATACCAGGAATTTCATTCGCACTACCAGATTTTTCTAAATTACCGGTGAAAATTACCAGAAATTTCAAAAAACCCGATAATATTTATCGGAAATTCCAAAATTACCGGTAAATATTTCTGGAGATTTGAAATCACCGGTAGTTCAAATTTTATGCTTTTTCTACCGGTAATTTGAAACTACCGGTAGTGTTATTTTTTTCCCGGGAATTTCAAATTTCCAGTAGTTATAATTTTTTTGTTTAATTTGTGTTTTTTTTTTTTTTTTTTTTTTTTTGCAATGAAGACCAGAGGTACTGATTGTAACATTGCTGGTAGAGTTCGAGATTTGGTAGGAGGTGGTAGGGGAGGGGTACAACCGCTCTAGATGTTGAGTCTGCATATATACGAGCTGGACAAATGGTCCCAACCGGTTCACACCGGAAGCGGTTGGTCGAGCAGCGAGGTCATTTCCAGGCACCTCACACAGTTAGACGACATGTAAGAGAGTCTTCAGAGCAGGCCACAGCCGAGGACGTCCCTGTTATTGAGCCGATGAAGGCTATTGCTAGAGATGTTCTAGGGGTGGAGGAGAGTATTGTTAGGGATGTGGTAGAGGATGATGATGATGCTGATGTTAAGGGTGATGGCACTGAAGGAGCCGCCGATATAAGAGACGTTGAGGAAACCATTGAGACGGATGTGACAGTTCCTTCGACCGAGCCATCCGTACACACGGAGTCAGGATTCCCTGGTGGGCCGATAAATACGTTTGTGCTTACAGAGTACAATGAGAACGTATCTTTGCGTATATGGCAAAGGAAGGTATATGATTTTTACGTTTAATTTTAACATTTGTTTACTAATGCATAAATTATTTATGTATTAACAAATTTGTTTATTGGTTGGTGTCACAGGTGCGACCTGTACTGATGGTCTAGTCTCACGACGCGAAGATAAAAGGTTTCTCTTCGATTCCCTTCCCTGCTGCTATGAAAACGATTGTGGAGGACTTTAACTTGCTTCATTTTGGACACTGCTCCCTGACCATGTTGGATGCATAGCTGCTCAGTGCCTTCGTTTAGAGGTGGCACAAGGAGACGTCGTTATTTCATCTCCCATTTGGATAAATGATTGTGACTTTAGATGATGTCGCCTCCTCGTTTCATCTCCCTATCGGCGACAAATTCTGGATCGCTCATATCATGAATGTGTCTCAGGTGCAATATATGGTTGTTCGTGATCTCTATTTGTCTGAGACAGTGGTGTCACGAGAGTTCTCTGATACACGAGGTGCTCACATTCGCATGTGGTGGTTGCGAAAGAGGTATGACGAGCTCGTTGCTGTTGGTAGGTATCAGGCTGCCGCTAGGGCGTACATGCTGTATGTAGTAACATGTACTCTCTTTGCGAACAAGTCTGGTAAGTATGTGGATGCTCTCTATCTGTGCCTCTTCAGTGACATGAAGTCGCACAACTAGGCTTAGGGTTGCTCAGCTCTGACTCAGTTATATCATGCGCTCAGGGAGGCGATCCGATTTAAGACGAGGTAGCTAGTTGGGTATCTTAGTTTGTAACAAGTATATCTTAATCCGTGTTCTTACTTACTTGTCGTTCTATTTTTTAAAAATATTATTAGTTCTAATTTACTATTTGTAGTGATCTCAGTGCTGGATATATGAGCATTTTTCGCATATATGCGATAAGAGGATCCAACCCTATACAGTAGGGAGCCACAAGCAAAGAGGTGGAAGGCGAGGCATAAAGACCCAGGAGGCATAATTGAGTACAAGAGGAGATTGGATGAGCCGACCATAGAGGATGTCATATGGACACCTACAATGATCATAAAGCCTTCTGTGAGTTCGAGGAGTCGTCATTATACTCTGGTTATATACGGTGGGAGACTTTGATTGCCAGACACCTGCCAGAGAGATGTTTGCGTCACTTTGGATACATTCAGACCATACCACCAATAATTCCGGATACACTCCCTGAGGGTATTGATAGGTGGTTTCAAACGCACTTCCTCAGTTCTAGTCGCAACATCGTAGCTAGATCCGCACCTGTGCAATACCCATCGTAGTGTGAGGATGCCTACTTGGAGTGGCATCTTAGCATATCCCATCCATGCATCACTCCACCGCCGGCTGAGGAAGCACCTTCTGAGGATGTACCTTATGGTGGCAGGAGCCTATTGATGATGCACCTCCTCCTTCTCCTCCTCCTGCTCCAACACATCACCATGATGAAACACATCAATTTCAGATGATATCAGTGTTGTCTGATGAGCTCATGTGCTTGGTAGATCCTGATGGTAGTATTTCTGTTGGATTAACTAGGATTGCACACTTAGCTCGTGTGTGTGTGTGTGTGGGGGGGGGGGGGGGGGGCTATTTAGTGTTTTTTGTATTTTATGGATGATATGTATGTTATGTCAGAACATTATATTATTATTATACCTTCATTTATGCCATTACATTGCAGTGATCAAGATTAAAAAACTTAAACAAATAAAAACCCAACAATACAACATGATTTATCAATATTAAAAACCTAAACACTACCAAATGCTTCAGGGCATTTCAACATCGCCATTATTTCATCAACTGGTCTTGCCAGCTGCACATCTAATGGCAGCGGATCCCTTGTTAGCCCACGACGAAATAATCTCCACATTTTGCTGACGTCTTCATCGTTCTTCAGCTCAATTAGATTATATTTCACACTACCATCCCCCAATCCTCCGGAAACTCGATCTTCAACATCTTTCTATTCTCACCATCAGGAAACAATTCCTTCAACTTCGAAGTCAGCCCGACAAAAGAGGTTTTGTCATCTGGGATCATGAATTCGACAGGTTGAGAACCTCTCTTGAAGTAAACTTCTGTCTTAATTAAAAATGCTGGAATATTTATTTTTCATATCTGTTTAACCACAAGACCTAACCCCTATTTATACAAACATGCAACAATTATGAACCACACAAACTGTCGGTGCAATCACAACCATACAAAATTATCGGCAAAATCTCGACCGTTTAAATAAAAAATAAAAAAAACCCTAAAATTATGCCTACCGGGAATTTCAAATAATTTGAATTCCCAATTACAAACTGCATTTTTCAAAAATCCGATTTCATGTCAATTTACCAGAAATTTAAAATTACTGGTATACCGGTAATTTCAAATGATTACCAGAAATTTAATTAAATACCGAAAACTTTATTAAGTGTACTGGGAATTTGTTTCAGAAATTACATATAAAAATTTTAGGGGCATTTTTACCATTTTGAAAATTTGGGGTGCTATTATGAACGGGGTGCCATGTAGATTTCTCGAACAATAACCATGGAATTGAAATATTAAACTGCACTGAGTTTGAAAAGCTGAAAATTACCGACGAAAGCTGCACCAAACTCGTCACTAGCCCTCGCTCTACGAGCATGGGGACACAGGAGAGCGATTCTGATTACGTGACCAGCTTGGAAGCCAGGGTCAAGGTAGACACTACTTTCTTTCTTCTCCTTTTCAATAAATTTTCTAATGCTAAGCTTTGAATTCTTTGAAATTTTGGCTATGATAGATTTCATTCAAAAAAACCCTAATTCAGTGGAAACGTTACACTCATTTTTATACTTGATAATGATAGCATATCAATGTAGGCATAAATGATTATGCATTATGTTACATAATGCTTGCACTTAATGTATTATTGTTAATTGCTTGTTTGTATCTGTTATTTAATTATTTAGGGTTTAGGGTTTATAACTGTAATTTAATTATTTGTTCAAATTTTGCTGTTATTGTGTTTTTGTTAACAATTACTGAAATTAATGATATACTGAAATTTTGCTGTGTGATTCATACCGCTAGGAATTAGAAGCTGAGAATGCCAATCTTTTATCTCGACTTGCTCATTGCCACTGCTCTCAGGTTAACTACTTTTCATGCTTCTTTAGCTTTTTTTTATGCTATGTTTGTTTTGTCTTCCTGGCAGTTGAGTATTGTGATAGCTTACAGTTAGGGGTGAGAATAAGTCTGACCAACTAACAGGTGCCTAAGGCCTAGCCTATATAGGACAAGGTCATGCCAGACTTTTTTTTTAAATAGAAAAAGCTTAAACTTTTTTATAAACCTACTTAGTTAAATAGGCTAGGTCGCAGACCATAGAAAAAACCTTATAAGCTTATCAGGTCGGCTTATTTATTAAATATGAATGAATTTATTGTTTTTATATTGTATTTTATTCTTTATATTAAAATACAAGAATAAAACTTAGTTATATTTAAGAACTTATGAAAATAAGTTGAAAGAAATCATATGAATAATGTTATAAGGTGTTTTCATAAGTTCTCTCAAACAAATCATCTCATAAAATTTATGCTACTAGATAAGCTCAGATAAGTCAATGGAAACAAACATTTATTCTCATTATACTTTTGATTATCTAGTCTATTAACTATTTGTTAAATTTCTTATTTACACATATTTATATGATAGAGGCTTTTTAAATAGGCTAATAGGTCACTCAGGCCTTCGAAAAGACTTTCGAAAAGGTCAGACTTAGGTCAAAACATAAGCCTTTGATAGGCTACAAGCCAGACTTAGGCTTGAAAATTTTTAGCAGGTCAGGCTTGGCAAAGCCTAACTCGGCCCAGCCTATTCCCACCCTTACTTACAGCCAAGAGTCACAAACAAATGTAAAGAAACGGGAAGGGGTGAAAAAGGGTTTTGTCTACATTTTTCACTAAATAAATATATGTAACTCTGTGATGCAGGAAGATCAAATATTATGTAGTCCCGATTATAAAGACGTGAAAGTGACCGAACCGAAAAAATCCAACGGGGAATCACAAAGGAAGATAAGGAATAAATCAGGTTTGTTTTTCTCATAATTTTCTTTAGGGGACTAGTAGTAGTGAGTAGTGACACATGTGATGTAGATGTTAAAAGAGAATGCTATTTTTATTTTGAACACGCGATGCCATGACAACTGTCTAAAAATTTAAAAATTAAGCCTCATTTTCTGCTCTTCATGCTGTGTTTGTTGGATTTATTTCAGGGATTTCTTGATTTGTATGATTACCTTGCTTATTTTTTTCAGCTACATTGGTCCCTTTTTTCCCCTTGGTTTTATGTGCCTACTGTTCTGTGTAGTACATTGACCTCCCGTTTTATACCTTCTAATGGAATTCAAAAGAGGAGGGGGAACATTATTTATTTTTAATCTCACGAGATATATCTGTTTAGCAGAACCAATCAACATATTTAATTTAGCTTCCACATTGTGATACAGGCTATAGCACTGGGTTTTTGAGTCATCACAGCAAGAGATATGTAGCTTTAAAAGTAATGTACTTTGGAAAAAGGTATATACTGTCACTATTTCATCTTGCTTTGTTTTCTGTCTTGACAAATTGCCTCATAGGCTCCGAGTTATCCTGAGTTCGAGTTTAAGTTTCTCACCCCAGCCCGAGTATGTGTTTCCTCATTTAGTGGTAAAAGTCTTTTATCATCGTATCTTACCTTAACAATATTGACAGAGGTGTTGATCTATGCTGAATTGTATATTTCTTGGAAATTATTTTCTTACATAAACACAAAAAAAAAAAAAAATGGAAATGGAATTGCGATATTTCGAGATTATATTATAATCTATCAATCTTATGTTCTATTTTAAGTTAAACAAGTGTTTATATAACTTCAGAGTTTGCTTTGGATGTTACAATTGAATTAGAAGTTTTTTGTGTTTTTCTTACATTCCTATTATTTTCCTGTTGTGTCTTTATTCTTTTGGTATTTGTTTAGTTATATGAATTCAATGTGATAGTAAAGGCTTTCTGACTACTTGCTGAATACAGGTTCTATGGTTTTTCTGCAGAGGCACAAATGGAACCATCTGTTGAGGTTTGCTTTTTCCCAAAGTTGAACTTGAACATGCTAATAATTCTCAAAACTTGAATAAATTGGTCATGAGTACCACTAAGCATGTAATTTTGCATAATCATAAGGAATAATTGTCTGTGCTGGATGAAGTATTCTGGCTGTCAACTGTGAGGGAAATCACCACAAACAGTATATCTGGATGCCTCAGGTTTATTTATCATGTATCACTTTCTTGCAGTCTGAAATTTTTAAAGCTCTCAAGACAACAAGGCTATTGATTGGTGATAAGAAGGAGTCGCAGTATTCAAGATGTGGTAGAACAGACAAAGGAGTTTCCTCTGTTGGACAAGTAAGTTGATGGAGAAAAGGTGAAAAGAAAAGAAACAGAATACTAGTTCATATTTTAGTAGTTACTAGTCCAAACATATTAACATTGGAGATGTTTAGTCATTACAATATGTTCCCTTTGTATTGGGGATTTACCCTTCAAAGAAACTTTGTTTGTCTCCATCAGAGGTTGGATACTTTCATTTTGATGAAGCTCAAGCTTTGGTTTGAAAAAAGAGGAAAGAGTGTTTTAGCAGTGTTCTTTATATGCTATTCTTTTGTGCCTTTTCTGGAATAAGATGTACAGATTTTTGAAGCACAGATCTTTGAAGATCTTATACATGTTTTTTTGTAAGAATTCCCTCAGGCAGATATACAGACAATATTGAGGAACAATATTAACTGGATAGCTAATTTGTTTTTCTGTGTTTTTCTGTCTTATATCTTTTCATTGTAGTTTTGGTTTGGAGGATATGTATACTCCACGTTGCATCCTTGTACTCTTTTCCTCTAATAGATTTTCCTTTCATCTTGCATGCAATCCTTAACAATTTCTACTGTTTGGAATCTATTTGTAGGAATTTCTTTTGGAAAGTTATTTATTTGTATGAAGAGTAATTAGGTTTTTTATCAGCATCATATGATTTGTTATTTAACTGGTTCTGATGATGAAAACATTTCAAAGCAGGTGATAGCTCTTTTTCTTAGATCAAAGCTCAAAGTATCTGGAGTAAATAATGGAAGTTCTGGAGAATATGTGTTTGAAGAGAAACATGGTTAGCAAAAAATTAACTTAAGCGTTTATTTGTTGCTTCTTTTTTTCGACGTGTGCATTGACTTAATATTGTTTGCCAATATCATGGTTTATTTATTAGTCATATGTTGGTCTTTATTTATTGAGAGGTTTTGAGAAAAACTTAAGAGATTTGTGAAATGCTTGGGTGATTTACTTACATTTACAAGGAGATTAATAATAATGCTACTTCCTAGGTGCATGAATGATATATCCTAGATTCATGATTAGCTAGATTACAACAACTTAGAATATTAATAATTGCTTCTAATTTCAACATTCTAATGCTAATAATTGCTAAGTTGATCATCTGAGATAACAAATACAATGATGACATACGTAGAAAAAACTTTCTCATGGACAAAAATGACAATCAATTTCAATATGTTTAGTTCTCTCATGGAATACCATGTAGAGCTACATGATTATCCGTAACACCCCGTATAATATACATCTAAATAATACATTATACGCAATATTAATTGGTACTAATACAACACAAGAGCCTAACAACATCATTATATATACATGTTCAAAAATAATAATATACAACTATGACACATGATATATATGAGAGTGCCTAATCAAAAACTAAGATCTATGTATTATATCCACATATGCATATAATCTACAGCCGAAGATCACGACAACGAAAGTCTTAAAAACATCACCAGACAAGCTTATCTTTGCCTTTAACTTGCAAAGAACCACATGAAAAACAACAATAATTATGGGTGAGATAATAATCTCAGTGACTTGTGCATCACTCGCATCATGTAACAAGGACTTAAGCATTCAAGGGAGTTTACGCTTCGTATGGAAAACACACAACATGAGTTCACATAACTCAATGAATTGCTATTCGGGAATGCACAACAAAGTATCTTTCCCCGGCCGATCCTACGTCTAGGACTATAGACGCGGCTCATGGATCTCTGTTACCTCGGACAATTTCTCCTTGGCCGATCTGAGTCCATGGACTATGGACACAGGTCACGATTGTTCGCTCAACAAGGAATGTTTTATCTCTGGCCGATCCAAATCCATGTACTATGGACATGCTATACGACGTGTGATCTTTGAGATTGTCCAAGAGGAGGATTATCAGGAATATCAGTAGTCAACTGATTATGGGATAAGGGAAGGTGATGGATCATGATAAGGTATTAGAAAAACTTCTTGAATAGTATAAGACTCAACTTTGGACGGTGAGACGTAAAACTTTTCTTCAAAGAATGTTTCATCTACAGAAACGTAGTAATGATTCTGCACAGGGCAGTAACATCTGTAACCTGAGTGTTTGTTGCTTTTCATTGATTTGATACCCTCCATATATAGTCCGCAAGCCATTAATAACATTAATGATACAAATATTTTAATTCCTATAATTTATATACAATTATGGAGAACCTAACATATATTTAGAACTAATATAAATTGTAGTAATAACGAACTCATAAGTAGGAATGATATAATTGGAGGATTCCTTATTGACACCCTTTCACATTGATGTGGCGGTCAAGAAGCATCAATTTGCTGATGAGAGACTGATGTCGAAGCCGAGGTACAACCATAGTGAAGATATCCGCAAGTTGAAGTTGTGATGTGATGTGGGGAATAGATATAACATGATTGACCAATGCTTCCCAAATTGAATGACAATCCATCTCAATATGCTTAGTGCATTCATGAAAACTGGTTTAGTAGCAATTTGAATAGCATTGGTTTTGGAAAAGAATGGTGTGGTTGTATGTTGAGGAAAATCGAGCTCGGCCAAAAGTCTACGAAGCCATGTAATTTCAAAACAAGTCGTAGCCATAGCTCGATATTGAGATTCAATTGACTTCGTGACACGAGACTGCTTTTTACTCTTCCAAGAAATTAACGCAGGACCTAGAAAAATGCACAACCAGTAACTGCTCTTTGTGTCGGGACAACCAGTAGGAAAACATGGACCACGGGTAAATGTGCCTTTCAAGTAGTGAATGATGCAACTTATAGCGACCAAGTGAATATGGCGAGGAATGTGCATAAACTAACTCACTTGCTGGACTGCAAAGGACTATCAGTTGTAAAATACAGGAATTATTGGGAAAAGCGTCAAGTCTCACATTGGTTAAAGCTAGAGCCCACAAAGGGTTTATATAGAGTGACACTCTTCACTTTACCAGCCGGTTTTGTAGAGTTGAGTTAGGTCCAACCACATTTCTTAACATAGCATCACACCTATTTGTGTATTGACTTTTGAGGCTGTAAAAGTGGTTTCTTAGTGATACATATTCATCCTTTTTGGGTTAACAAATTTTACCTTCAATTTATAAATTATAAGGTGCGTTGTAATATTCAGTTGTGGAATGCTACTATAACAATATCGACCACCCTATGTAGATATCAAAAGGATTACTGGCTAGGTAGATTTATTTTCATAAGTTTGGGCCAAGCAGGTAATAGGGGTGTTGATTGCTCTGACATGGCCATTGAGTTGTATATTGCTGATGCCAAATGATGGTGACATCAAATGGTTTTTGCTAATATTAATGTAAATACAATTTCTTATAGTGTTTGTTTTGCAGTTTTATAATCATAAAAGCCAAGCTTGTGACTTTTACTATGTCCTTAATATCATTTACATTTATTCGGGTGGAACATAATGCATATTTTATTTCTTCCTTTTCTTAAATCCTGCCATGTTTTGCATAGAAGGGGAGCTTGATTATGTGAGGGTAATAAATCGAGAACTTCCAAATGACATTCGAGTTCTGGGCTGGTGTCCTGTTCCTGTTGATTTCCATGCAAGGTCTGCATCCATTCTTTAAAACTTTACTTTATAATATGTCGATCAAATTATATAAAGACTGATGGTAATGGGCAACACTAGAAAAGGAAACTAAATTCTTTCCCAGTAGGGAACTACTTAATACTTTCCCAGTCTCTTACACAGTGGGAGGGAAGCACGGGCAACACTGGATCTTGACAAGGATATGTAAAAAATTATTTTGGCTGCAATGGGTCACTGCTACAAGATCTAAGCTTTTCCCCTCATAAATTTGAAACAACCTAACCAGAATATATATGCTCAAATATATTAATGCCTATATATGCTGACTGATATGGTTTTTCATGAGGGATCACAATATTACATGTATTCTTACAATTAGAGTAGCCAACTTTTGCTTGTGGTATCGCAATTGGTGCCGGATGTATTATCAAGTATAAACGGAAGGTCCTTTTAGTGATTGATAACTATCATATTAGAAAAAGTTTATGCACGTGGATGGAAAGAGAGAAGGAGGGATTTGACACCAAGTGTCAATAATGGAATTATCGTACTTTCAATATTTTTTCGTGGAGTGTGAAACTAACTAATTCAACTATTCAATCATATTATATTATCTTAGAATTTGGGTTGGGCCTAACTCAACCTTACAAAACAGGCTTGTAAGATAAGGATTTCTCTCACTTATAAACATATGTTCATGCCAAATATTATCCGATGTGAGGCTCTTAACAGCCCCTCTCACACCCAACACCATTGGGCATGGTGCATAGATATAAATGGTGGGTGGTTCGATCGCAGAAACCTGATAAGAGGTGGCCCAACTGATTTTAAAGTAGGCTCTGATATTGTCTTATAATATGGGTTGAGCATAACTCAACCTTACAAAACCAACTTGTAATGTGAGGATTGTCCCTATTTGTAAACATATCTAGGGGGCATATATTATCCTATCCTGTGCGACACTATTAACATATTATCTTAATGATCACTTATACAAAATTTATTCAGACATTCATAGAAATGTAATTTAATGGTTAATATTTACTGGCACTAACATAAAGTGAGGAGATGACTATGATACTACTAAGAAAGGAATGATTTGATACAATAATATCCTAATGGATGCTACTAATAAAAACAATAGATACTAATAATAAAAACAATATCTCAACATCTTGTTATAAATTAAATTAATTTTTAATTAATAAAATGAAGTTTGATATCTTAAATTATTCTATTTTGTTTTCATGTTTCTCATTTGCTTTACCAACACAGGTTCAGCTGCTTAAGCAGGGAGTATAAATATTTCTTTTGGAAGGAAAACTTGAATATCCTGGTAGGAAAATCATTTTCCGTTACAGTTTCTATAATCTCTTGAACCTTGATTTGTCTTTCTTCTCTTCTCTATTTCACATGTTGTCAAAGATTTGAGATGCTTGTGGATTGTAATTCTTCTCATTGGTTGATGTCCCACTAGGCTATGAAGACTGCTGGAACAAAACTTTTAGGAGAACATGACTTTAGAAACTTCTGTAAAATGGATGCAGCAAATGTGCACACCTACATGCGGCGCATCTCAATGTTTGAGATTTCTCCAACAGATGTGAGGTTAAGACTGGTAGACAATTTTTCTTACCCATATATGCGTGTTTTGCCGAGTACGTAGTTGGTGGCTAAATGATGTTGGAAGCGGACACTTGAAATTAGACTGCAGTAGCTTATAACAATGTTCTAGACACCTTGTACTCTCTGAGGTTAAGATTGATTGAGTTCTGTATATGCCCTAGGCGTCTGATACTTGATATTTAATAGTTTTACAATGCTCGAGTCTGATTTCTGATTCTACTTCATCCTCATGGGACTCAAAGGAACCAAATGCTGTTGGCCCGAACCCAGGTCCAGTTGTTTATAGCTAATAAATGGTGATCTTTCTTTGGTGCACGAAATATTTGGATGTTCTTTTCCGTTGTTTCTGCACAACAAGGAAAAACTAAACAAAAATAAAAAATCGTGTAAAAGAGAGACAAATCTAAAAAGTCAATGACAATATAAAGGAGGAAAGCATACACAAGATTTCGTTTGACAAAACAGCTAAAAAAATGAGGCTATTAAGTTTGAATGAAACATAATTCTCAATAGGTTAGGATGAATATACTCATTATCTTTACTTCATATGTTTCAGGTAATAGTTGCTTGCTTAACATTTGACTCTTCAATCTAAGATGCCTAGAAAAATGAAACTCTTACCACTTGTTTCATTTCAGACTTTAGAGTTGTTTGTTAAAGAATTTACCTAGCTGAATCTGCCTGATGAAAAAAATTCAATTTGCTGTTTGGTAGCTTTTAGGCTTAATATCTGAACAGGTTTTCCATTTTCCTGCAGTTATGATGGTAATCAACTCTGGGTAATTAAATTCAGAGGTAGGGCTTTTCTATGGCATCAGGTTCGCTGCATGGTTGCTGTTCTCTTCTTGGTTGGCCAAGGTCTTGAATCTCCAGATGTGCGTATCTAACACCCTCATATAATCATTTTAAAAATTTGTTTATCTGCTGTGTTGCCTTGTAAATCCATTCTTTCATGCTAAGAGTGTGCCACGGACAGATACAGTCTTCTGTACTGTGAAGACGGGATGCTTTGTACAGAATGATTGGCAAGTTTATTTCCCAAAGCCAGTTTTATTAAAGAAAGAAACTGATGTTAAGATTATTTAAGTTAAATAATAGGTGTCTTGGTCAGTTAAGTCAGTTCAATTGGTAGTTGTGCAGGGACATCCAACTGCATGGGCGCGAGTTCGAACCTACGACATCTCACTTGTTCACCTTTAAGAGGTGAAATTTCAGCCACTAGGCAACTAGACCTAAAAAAATTAAAATAATAATAGGTGTTTTGCTGGCCTAATAGCTGTAACTCACTGAATGGCTGTGTTCCCTGTTGGCTGCAACATGCTAATTACTGTTACTATTAGAGAACATAATTACATTTTATCATCTTGAATCTTAATGTTGTAATTGAAGTTTTGTTACTCTTTTTAAGTAACTGCAGTCAAATGTAAACCACTTCAACATTTGCACAAACAACCATAGGAAGAGTCCTTTTCTGTTGAAAGTATTTCCAACTTTACATTTATGTTTCTCTGTTTCTGTGGTTTAGCATCATGCTGTAAGATTAAATCCTAAATCAATTCATCTCTATTTATTGAATTGTTATTCTGTAGGTTGAGTTAATCCATTAATGCGTTTTATACTCACATTTCTAGGTGATTGACATACTACTGGACACTAACAGGATCCCCAGGAAACCTCAGTACGTTATGGCTTCAGAAGCTCCTTTGGTTCTTCAATCCTGTGAATTTGAAAATCTCAAGTTTATGTGTTCACCAGGTATATCTGATTTGTAAAATTTCAAATATGGCGTCTAATTTTCTTTCTACGTATATTGTGGTATTTACGTGGAGAAGTTTGATAACTTGAATTTATTTATGTGATTGCATATCTAGATTCAGGAAAGGCGCTGCGTGCACACCTGGTTAATGAATGCCAAATTTACCAGCTTGAAACTGCAATCTTTCGCGAAGCTATTCTTAATTGTGTGCCTCAACTGCACGGTGCTGCAAACACGTTTAACTCAATTAATTTCCAATCACATTGCTTATTTTGGTTTATGGTGATCTATTGTACTGATAACAGTTCCTTGCTCAGATCAAGTCTTGCCACCAAGTCAAGGATCCAAGAAGAAAGGCTCCCATATCCCTCTCTTGTCCCGACCAACTGAGCGTGAGTTCTTACACCGAAGTTCTATAAATCTATAGTGCTTGTTATACATGGAACTATGGAAGTGAATGCTTTGTTTCCTTCTAGGCATTACACCGAATTATTTTCAAATGATATACTTCCTGGTCCTAGTATCCCCCATTATTTTACTGACCGGCTTCTTATGTTAAATTGAATCCAGCATCTTACGAAGAACGGCGTGCCAAACTCAGCTCATGCACATGATGATTTCACTGGTCATCTCCATTATTTAGACCTTTTATGGAGGTTGTATTATTAAAGGGTAGCTTTTTATTTTAATATTTTCTAGAGTTCAAATTTGATGTGATCACTATTTCAAAACAGACAAAAGCAATTGCTCAATACAGTACTTTGTTTGTCCATGCCTCCAACATGGGGTGTTCCTTTAAACAGACTCCTCCTAACCTAGCAATCAGCATGTGGAAAAAAGTAGAATCACATAAACAACTGAAACCTTTTTCTCTGTGATGGTGGGTTAATAATGGTTGGTTCTACGCTTGTTATCATGTCTGTGGATAGGCATGGTTACCTAACTATTCTTCATGCCAAAAATATAATCAATTAGTATGAAGAATGATTGGTTAGTGGTACCCACCTCCACCCAAAAGTTTATGTTTGGTATTCGAGTGACGATAATTATATAATACATCTATTTTTTTGGTGAATGATAATTATATAATTTAGCTAACACCAGTGAAATACATAAGTTTGATTTGATGATACAACTCTTTGAGGAAAGTTATCAGCATTAAATAAATAAGACGACAACTTCATTCCAACTGGGGAAGTTGAAGAAACAACTTTTGAGGTGAAAAAGTGATTGTTGAAGAGAGAAGAACACAATGATATTAAGAACACTCAGACAAGAACATGTTTTATTCAGGACACTGTTCATGCATCTAAAAAAATCATTATTATGTTTAAGAACCATGATATGTATGATATGTATATGCATTGGAGATTCTTCAATTTCTTATTTTACACTTTAGTAGTTTTAATAAGTAGAATCTATCTTTTGAAAACCACTCGAGTCATTATTTTATTATGTAACTTTGAATTTGGTTATATAAAAAAACAGTTTAGTTTTCGATAATTTAGGAATCCAATGATCTAGTGAGTAACCTAATAAGATTAGATTCTTTAAGAGAATTTTTTATTGCATCATAGATGTTTTTAATTTATCATATGAATTTTTATATATGACATCTGATTTTGGAGATATATCTCTGGATGTATTTATTTCTAAATAAACGTTAAAATATTTCAGAGATACATCTTCAGAATCATTTTAAATATTCAAAACATATCATTCAGAAATCATTTATATTTAAATTGTTTTAGAGATGCATCTCTGGTAATATTCCAAGATACATCTCCGAAGTGTATTAGTTTTTAGATGAAGTATGAAACACGATCTCGAATAAAAAAATAGAAGTACAAAATAATAAAAGGCTAATACTAAGTGTGTCGAAAATAATATAGTAATATATGTAGAAAATATTGTACAATCAAGATCCAAAATGTAATAAAATCGTAAAAATAAAATAGAGTATAATACCACAAAAAATTAATAACAAACTACTACTGGGTGTGCCTGTCATCATCTCTACCTTATCTGCCTGCCTCGTATGCCTCTTCGATCATCAATTCTCCCATCCTCCGACGATGTCTCTGATACAACAATGTCCCCGTACCTCCGACATCCAGAACTTGCCTAATAGCAGACCCATCAAGGAAGATACCCTCGTCAATGCCTCCATGCGCAATCTCCACTATGCGACGACACATAGGTAAGACATCATCAATATGATATAGCTGAGTCTGCTCCACTTCTAGTATCTCCTGATGAACTGATCTTGGCGGATCTCTTAGAGTTGTCTACACCATACACAAATGTGACACCCTGAAGAACCATCTGATATACCAATCAACGTAGCTCTAGTCGTTCGGTGCTATGGTAACCTGAACTTCCTATGGTACCAAATGACTCTCATAATCAATAAACATCTCATATATTTGTCTAAGAGACAAGGCACGAGGAGCATAAACAACAAGGTGTCTGAGGATGGTCTAGGTGTACTCGAACTGTCGCATGACGCGCTCAGGCATATGTGGAACAATGATACACGATCCACATGCCATCCATTCAAAATATAACATTATCTCGTCAAATGGCCGCATCTGACGGAGATCCGTAGTTGTTGAAGTGCATGTCCTCAACAACCAAACAGACAAGATAGACTTTGAAAAGCTCGACCGTCTGGTTCCCTTTGAGCGGGATAAAAACATAAGCACACAATATATTACCAACTGTACTCAGGGATCTGAGTGAGATCAAGAAGTATCGGAGGTATGCAACGTCAGTATAATTGACACTAATATCCACAAAAATGCAAGTGCCAACAAAAAAAAAGAAAATACGCCCTCAAAGCACGAACCCTGTGTACCGCCACCTACTTAGCATCACCATGAACCTCCTGTGCAACAAGGATCTCATCATCATATATCTCCTCCAGGAACTCAAATCTAACATGATCACCCTTGGTCTTATCCACATCCTCAACCGCCTTCCCTGAATCAACCCCCATATGCTCTACCATCATCTTGACTGCCTTGTCTTTGATCATCCTCCCATGATTGAGGAATCTTCCCCTAATCGGAAGATGTAACAAACACGAGACATCGTCTAGTGTGATAGACATGCCACCATGCAAGAGATGAACACAAAGAGGTCTTAGAATGCCATCTCTCTACGAATGCATTAAGCATCATGTAGTTGACCTGTGTGTAACTGGTCATGCATCGGTCTTTTAGGTCAAATAAGGACAAAATCGACCGAAATCAATTCTTCTCCTACTGAGGCAATGCAACAATCTTTCTCCCATGATTGAGAAACTTCTGGGGATCATGTTTCTGAAATTTTCTATAAATAATCAATGTCAGAAATAAGTTATATCAACAATTAAAATTAAAATTAATGTACAAAAATAAGTTTACCAATACAGATATATTTTCAGCATTATCAGTCATTATAATGCTAAAATGCTTATGGTCTTTATGTAATAACTTGTAATTTAATCATCTCAAAAGACTTGTGGTCTTTATGTAATTAAACAAGCCTTCTTAATGTTCCATGGTCATCAAGCCTACCATGATCAACACAATCAATGCAATTTGCTTCGCTAGGAATGTGACTCGTTTCAATAATCATTCCTCTCCTTTTCATATTGTCACATCTTAGATATTGACTTAGATTAACTTGAAAGCTAATAAGTCTAAGCTCACCATCATGGTTTCTCTGTTAAATTTATCAATTATAAACGCTGTTAATGTCATCATTCACTCTGTGTGTGCTCCTTTGATCAATGAAGTTGTTTGACAACCCCATTTGCATAGTTGGATCAAGTGTAATAGTCATAAAGTTTTTGTTATAAAATCCCTTTTCCATGCTTGTGGAGATATATATTCAGGAATAATTAAGGTGCTTTTGTCTCAGCTTTTGCTGAGCCTATGCCCTAAGGGACTTATTGCTTGCCCTAAACTTTGAATTGAAAGTGATTCTCTCTTTATGGTTAAAGTTATTGAGTCAATCTCTTTGGTGTCTCGATAATTAAGAAATAAATGGAAAGTTTGCACTACTCACATATACATGAAAGAAAATAATTTAACAGATTTGTTTTGCTAATATAGATCTCACCTCTAATTTTCTTATTTTTTTTGGCTCTATCCTTTAGATATTATAAATTACTTACTCCCACTATTTCACAATAAGTGTCCTTTTAGGAAAAAATATTTGTTTTAAATTAAATGTTATTTTCATTTTTTAATGTAGAAATTGTTATTTTTAATTGTGTCCCTTAAATATTACTCCACATTATTTTCAACACATTAATAATATTAATTAGTAAATATGCAATATCTTAAGATAATATTATTCTATTCCTTAATTCGTGTATAAAAATCTTAAATAAATGTCATTTTGAAACAAAGGAATGAGTTTGAGTTGTTTTTTTAATATATCATTTCGAATGAGTTTTAATATAGTTTTTTTTTATTTTTAATATATGATCCCTTTATAAATAAGATGTTAATAAATCAACAATTAAAAAAAACAAAAAAGATGTTAGTAATATAATTGTATATAATTATAATTTAAAAAATAAAAAATAATTTAATTTAAATTTATTTAATAAATCATATTAAAATTTTTAAATAATAATTTTAATCGAAATGGTGTAGTTTTTATTTTTGTATCTTATGCATTTTTATTTTAAAACCAATTTAAACAATAGTATGCATTCTTATACAGTGTTTTTATTAATTCCAACAGCATATGTGAAATATAAAGTGGGTTTAATGAAATTTGTTTTTGAGTTTTTAAAAGAATGTATGAATATTTAAGAAAATATAAATAATTTTTTTAAATAATTAAAGAATGTATAATAATTAAAAAATTAAGTAGAGTTTATTTAAAGAACTAATGTATAATAAAAAAATAAAATTTCAAGATGATTATGAGAGATAGAAGGTGGAGGGAAATTCGGATAAAAGGCCAATAGAAGAAAACCAAACAACAGTTTCTCTCTCTGAATTGTTTGAATTGTAAGAAAAAAAAAATAGAGAGAGAAAGAAAGAAAGAAATGGAAGCTGCGATGGGACTGATGCGGAGGATTCCACCCAAACACACCGAAACAGCTCTCTCCGCGCTTCTCAGTCTTATGCCCAACCACTCTTCCGATCTCCTCTCTCAAGTCGATCAGCCACTCCAGGTCTCTATCTCTACATTTTTCCTTTCAATTGCATTTTTCTTGCTCTTTGAATATAGAAAATAGGGTTCAATGGGGTTAATTTTTTAAAGAAATTCAAGCTTTTTGTTTATTTGTATGAAATTGTTGGTGACAAAACAGGTTTTGTGCGATGTGGACTGTGGGAAGGAGTTCATTTTGTGTGAATATAACAGAGATGCAGACTCTTACAGGTTAATCATGTTTCTCTATCTAATCAACAAACCCTTACTTGAAGCAAAATAGTTATAATAAACTTGCTAGTTATACTAGGAAAAATGCGGTCTTTAAGTTTTTAGAGACTATGTGTTGGTTGGCTATGGTTAAGTTGTCACAAATCAAATATGGACTCTATTTAGTCATGGTTTAACCATGGCAGATCTATTATGAGACCCTATTTAGCCACAATTTAATTCTGACAAATTTGAGGCCTTGTTTTGTAGCCCTCAAAGATGACCCTGACTAGGAAGCTTTGGAATTTAGCAGATTTTAAGGCATGAGATTTTCATTACGTGAAATTGATTTGATTTTTATTGGGGTGATCGATTAATGGAATTTGTATGTATGCTTTTAAGAATAATAGATCAAACGAATGAAAAAAGACAAAGGGTTTTCATTGATTTTAACAAGATGTATATAATTCCTAGAGAGGTTTTGCGAAAGGATCTAGAGAAGAAAAGAGTTCACATTGCTTAATTTTTATAAGGACGAGGGATTTGTGAAGGGGTCATGACTAGACGTGTTTATTGAACATATTTAACTGACAGTGTTTGCATATTTTTATGTGAATAATATGGTCTTAGTTGCAAGAGAATAAATTAACGAGAAGTTAGAGATATGAGGACAATACTTGGAAATATATAGTTACATATACAACAGAGTATATAGGCTGTAAGTTTCGCAAACAGTGGACAAATCCTTACTTTTCGGTGAAAATTAGAGAATAAACAATGCCACATGTCTCATGTAATGGGATCTGAGCAGGTTGGATGAAATGGAAGAATGTTTCATCTGTGATTTGTTAAAAGGAATAACCACTCAAACTTAGAAGGTTTAGACATGTAGAGAGAAGACATGTGGATTATGTAATAAAGAGAGTAGATCAGCTGAAGTGTTAGAGGTAGAGGAAGACCTAGATAAACTATATAAGAAACTATTAAGAAAGATCTCGAGATTAATGAGTTGGATAGAAATATGATATTTGACAGAAATTATGGCGCCGTTTGATCCATGTAACCAACCCTACACAGTGGAACAAAGCTTGGTTGTTGTATTATAAGAATTGCAAGCTGCCATGTTGTATGAAATAAAATATTGGGTAGTAAAAGCCAAGATAGTAGACTTGGTGTTGTAGAGCCAAAAATAAGAATATCACGATAGAAGATGAGTGATCACACAAGATAAGATTGGAAATATCATTCTTTTTTAATTGAGTTAGCTTTTATAGTCGAAATTATGGTTGATTCTCATCTTAGGGATCAAACCCTGGACTTATATGGAATACTCCTTTGATGTCCTAATTCATACCATTGGGTAATTCCTTCGGGTACCTTATGGAAAAATCCATTAGTTATTTCTTATGGTTGTCCCATTTATTTCCCTATTGTAATTTATTTTAGGATTTAAGGAATTACTAGGTAAACTTATTATATTATTGTATCTTTTTGTAGATCACCCTGGTCGAATAAATACCATCCACCATTAGAAGATGGATCTCTTCCTTCTTCAGAGTTGAGGAAGCTTGAAACTGAAGCAAATGACATATTTTCTATATATCGTGACCAGTGAGGTTCTTTACTTACTTTATCTTTTGAGCTTTGCTTATGTGCATTATTAGATGTCTAGCAAGGGCACCTTTCTACCTAGTGCCTTATTGCCGAATTTGTTTTGTTTCAAAGAAAATCAATTGATGAATGACCATCCTTTGTTTTCTTCTAGGTATCTAAATGAATATAATTATTAGCTATTTAGTTAAGAAAATATGTAATTATTAATGAATAATGTCATAGGTATTATGAAGGTGGCATTTCATCAGTTTATATGTGGGAAGATGAAAATGAAGGTTTCGTAGCTTGCTTTTTGATAAAGAAAGGTAAACGTGCTATTCGAGTATATTCTATAACTCATAACACTTCTCATCTTTTTTACCTTTTCTCTAATCGTGGGATTGTTTACAATTTCATGATTAAAGATGGCTCAAAGACAGGGCAAGGTCGACGGGGATATTTAGAGGAAGGAGCATGGGATGCCATACACGTTATAGAGGTAAAACACCTTTGTTTTTAAGGCTAGGCATTGATAAAAGTAGCAGCATAATGATCTTTAATCAATTGGAAAACTATAACACACTTTACTTCTAGTTTAGCTTCTTTGCTTGCATTGATTTTAAAAATTCTTATCATGCTCCTTAATGTCAAATTAGGTTGGCCCAGAGGAAGAAGAAAACACCAATTACCGGTTAACCAGTACAGTCATGTTGACTTTGACTACAAACAACGAGTCATCGGGAACCTTCAGTTTGTCTGGATCAATTAGACGTCAGGTGCTTTCTTTGAGAACTCTCATATATTGAAACTTAGATCATTAGGTTAGCAATTTATGGAAAGTTTGATTTTCTTTCTCATGAAGGTGCATCTTGAACAATGCAACTTCATTAAATAAATCATATGATTGCTGTTTGACAAATCCATATGTATTACACTATTAGAAGAAAGACTCACCTAACTTCACTTAGTTGAAGCCCATCGGTAACCAACTCTAGAAAGAGCAAGAGAAATGCAGGATTTAGCAGAGTTTTTATTTCTAGTTTAGGAGGATTTCTGAAGTGTCTATTTGGTCTGCTGTTTTAGGACTGTTTACTTGGTTTGGTATCTTTGAATTCTATTGTATACTGATACTATTTTGGATGTGTTAACTAGTGGGGGAATTAATATTCGTCAAACTATCATAATTACAACCATTAATGTTATTTCTGTTTCTGATTGTGTGTCATTTGATTTCTAATTTTCTATTTCAGTTTCCTGATGCACTTATTGCCAAAATGCACGAATTTTGGCGCAATTATCATTTTGTCGACCCTGCTGAGTTCTGGAGACAACAATGGATAGTTCATGGTACGTGCGCATATTATTATCTCCGACAAAAAGGTTACATTCAGTTGGCTATCCGTTATGTTGAGGTAGGTGTTAGATATTTTCCAAGCCCTCCATGAATTTGATATATTTCCTCGTTCTAATCGGCAAGAGATAAAACATTGGAGCAGAGAGCTGTTAATAGACGCCGTAAAGGCTTATGGACGTCGGAAAGGTATTGAAATGAATGACTTCTACCTGGAACTATGCTGTATTGAGGACCACGAATTAGTTGAAGTAAGGGTCTCTCTATCCAGGAATGAAAATGATATAATTAGGTGCCCAAGTCAAGGATAGGCATTGGACACCTAATTAAGATCATTTTCATTCCTAGATAGAGAGACCCTTATTTCAACTAATTCGTGGTCCTCAATACAACGTAGTTCCGGGTAGAAGTCATTCATTTCAATACCTTTCCGACGTCCATAAGCCTTTACGGCGTCTATTAACAGCCCTTTGCTGCAATGTTTTATCTCTTGCCGATTAAAACGAGGAAAGATACCAAATTCGTTGAGGGCTTGAAAAATATCTAACACCTCAACATAACGGATAACCAACTGAACGTAACCTTTTTGTCGGAGATAAGGATATGCGCACGTACCATGAACTATCCATTGTTGTCTCCAGAACTCAGCAGGGTCGACAAAATGATAACTACGCCAAAATTCGTACATTGAATATTAATTCCCCCACTAGTTAACACGTCCAAAATAGTATCAGTATACAATAGAATTCAAAGATATCAAACCAAGTAAACAGCAGACCAAATAGACACTTCAGAAATCCTTCTAAACTAGAAATAAAAACTCTGCTAAATCCTGCATTTCTTGTAATGAGTTTATAATGAATGACAAACTTCACCTTACAAACCATTTTTGTAAGAATCTTCAATATGGCTGTTCTGTAAGCCCAATAAGTCTGTAACTGAAAATTTTGGTATAGGTTGGTCACTCAACTAATAAGTGCCTCTAAACACTGGTCAACCTTAAAACTTCATTTGGCATTAGAGGTGAAAGCTTTGAAGCTTGTTCAATCAAATAAAAATGTTCAATAAATCCTAAATAGAAGGCTAACCAAATGCTTTCTAACCATTAACTTAAACACTCCTTAATACTCATAATTATGTGCTAACTGCCAAGTATTAATCAAGTCTCCCTCCCTGCATTTAAGATTTTCCGACAGGTTTTCAACTTTGTCAAAGTGTGTATCATTTTATTTTATCAGTTTAAGTAGGTCACCGATATTTATTGACACAAGCTATACATTGTTTGTTTGTTTGGGAAGAACATGCACTATATAGATATAGTGTTTCTTTAGCATGTCAGCTACTCAGCGTATTTAGTAAAGATGCCAGCATCTTAGTAAAAGTGATTTATGATAACAATTGCAGATGTTTCCGACATAACTGTAGAATCAATTAGCATGCTACCAGAATTTGAATTAGTAAACAGATAAAATTCTGAAGGACACATTAACTCTAATGTACATTCATACAAAAGATGGAATGGTAAAGAGAAACTGAAAAACTGCTTTATCTATCCAAGCAAATATGTCTCCCTCTAAACAGAAGTCTCGCAGCAAGGTTTTTCTGTAACTCACTTATTCATTATCAATGTAATAGTCTCTACTTAAAAGTGAGAACAATATTCTCCATTCATTGATCTGTTGAAGTGTGAACATTGGGTAAACTGTTTCCTCGGCACACTTTTATTTGGTAGAGATATGTCTGATATCGATAGCTTGAAGAATGGTTGAGGACTGGGGAGATGTACCGTAAGTACCAAAAACGTTAGCTTTAAGTGAAATAGACATCTATTATTCGGGCAATGCTGTCTTTTGACATTTAAATATGTTCTTGAAAGAGGAACAGAGAACATACTGAGTAATAACAAATCAGAAAGCTTCTTACCGATGATTAAGGGTCAGTTATGGCAATATTTACGAAATCCCAGCTACCATTGAATCCTTAATATATGACTATTATGTATATGCACAATATGTTTGGTTGCTCCGTGCTCGTGAGTCGAGTCAACATTATGTTTAGCTTTTCTTTTTAATCCTAAATAATATTTTCCTGATATATTAGATGAGTATGAAGCTATCAGTTGCGGATGGACATCTTTGTAACATGGGAAGGATGATTGAAGAAATGGAAAGTAAGCTGAGGAACTCACTTGATCAGGTACTTGTTGATTATAGGATTCACTTTTCTATAGACCAGATTGTCTTCTAGGAAGTTATCAAATTTAGTAATAAGTTCCTTCATAACCATGGCTTTTCGAACTATTTGTATATTATTGCTTATTACAGGTATACTTTGGAAAAACAAGAGAAATGGTTTGCACACTAAGACCACCATCTGAAGTGGTGCAGTTGAGAATCCCTGAGAGCTGATCGCGTTACGCCATGTGCCGGAGATAATTTCACTTTGTTTTCTTCATATGTTTTAGCATATTGGCTGGTAATTTGTGTTACAGTATTTTAAAATTGGCAGTTCACATGGATTGGTGGTTCTTCGGATGGGTAGTTCTGCTTGTTGTTTGATGATTGTAAACTGTTGTGTACTGTAGTGGATAGCAGTATAGCACCATGTTTGTTGTTTTCTTGTTGATTCAACAGAACAGTGTAACTCAAAAATAGCTTATGGGAATTCCTGAACCTAAGCAATTTATGGTGGATTATTTATTTATTTTTGTTTCATGTCACATCAAAAAATTTATAATGGTTGAGTTCTTGACTTTTCAACTCTCAAAGGATCATTTTGAGTGACATCACACTATTCTAACTTCTCTTATAATCTTTTTTTATAACTAAAACATCATTTTTACTGATTTTATTTTGTTTGCTTAAACTTTTTGAACCAATCAAAGTGTTTTTATTTTTTAATTTTTTTTTTAATTTGGGAAAGGGAGAAACTGATTGATTATAAAGTGATATTTATAGTCATTTATATTTGTTCTCGAGATAATTTGAACTATGTTTTGAAATTTAAAAGTAACTGAATTGGGTGTAGTAGACAAGTGAGAATAATTTAAAAGTGATTTTCACATAAACAAAATTCTAAAAATATTATATGATTTTTTTTTTCTTAAACAAATGGGTTCTTATTGAGACTCATTTAAATTTTTGGTTTAAAAAAATTCTAAAAATATTATTTGAATTTGTTTTCTTAAACAAATGGGCTCTTATTGAGACTCATTTAAATTTTTGGTTTCACTCATTTAAATTTTGAGAATTTCTTACCCAACCTCTTGAATGTCTCAAGCACCATGTGTGTTACAAATTTTATCTTTATAGTTCCGGTGATGTATCTCCGAACGTATTTTTTTTTACTCAATTTTAGTTTGTTCCATAAATATATCAGTGAAATGCTTCCGTAACTGCAAACCTTTCTCTTCCCTCATTCTTCATTTTTAATATTCTTCTAACTCTCAAAATCTCTCTGAACTCTTTAAAAAATCATTTACACAAAAGTTGGATTTTGTCGCTCGAGTTCAACGCTAAACATCAATTACAACGAACAACAAACTCCCAATCATTCATAGCTCCTTTTAATCAATAAGTTTTCGAGTTTATGAGTTTTCAAGTATTTTTCGAGTTTTCTCCGTAATCGATTTAAATTGGCAATGTAAGAACAAAAGTTGTCTCTGCATTCCATCTCTATATTTTGATGATAACAATGAAGTAGTTATGAAATAACCATTTTATGTTCTGATGTTTGTTAAAGTGCAGGTCATGAATATTTTATATATTAAGATCAAACAAACTTTACGAATGAGTACGCAAATGCTATTATGCGAAGTTACTATGTGTAACATTAGTCGCAAGCGTGCTGAAGATGCAAGTGTGCTTCTGAATTTGAACACAATAAGAAAGATCCAAAGATGCAGATGTTGCGTTGGCAATGCTCTTGTGGATGCTGTTCTGAACGTGATTATGATCAGATAGCGAAGCGAAGCGTCTAAAATTAATCTTCTGAAGAACTAAGTTCTGAAGACTCTGATGACTTGAAGTTGTGAGGACTTAACGTCCGAAGACCAAGTGCCTGAAAGATTCTGAAGACTTACGAGTTCTAAAGATTAAGATTCTGAAGAATTAAGTTCTGAAGACTCTAAGACTTAAAGTTCTGAAGAATGGTTCTGAAGAAACAAGTGCTGAAGATTCTGAAGACAATGTTCTATGTGAACAAAGTTCTGAAGACTCTAAGACTTGAAGTTCTGAAGACCATGGGTTTCAAGCCAAGTGCTGAAGTCCTAAAGAATGTAGTTCTATGTGAACAACTTCTGAAGACTAAAGACTTAGGTTCTCTGAATACCTAAGTATCATTGTCTCTAACTCATGCTGCATTCATTGATTTATAATCATAAGCCTTTGAAGTTTAGATAACAATGTTGCCGTTGGAAAGGATGGTACACAGTACGATAATTTTTTATCCCACTACCTCTCAACTATCTTTGAATTGTGGAAAAATACAATACATGGATGTACTATTTGACTTCTTGTGTAACAGATTCCTCAGTAGCCGAATTGGGTTGTAACGACTCTTTTATGTTTGGCTATAAAAGGAAAACATCACATGCTTTGTGATGTTATTGGTGCGAGTGAACCCAACTGTTGAACGTCATGTAATGATCTCAACCATTGTTGGTTTTATCGAACCTAACCGATTGTGTGTGTGAATCTCTGAAGAAAAACATAGAGGTTGTTGGAACAAAATGATACATTATCCAAAACCATAAACACAACAACCAAAGCGTTGATATCTCAGTTCTTGCTCAATCATGATCATATCATAAATCAACAATACAACATCTGAGAGTCTGAGTTTGTGTTGCTACATCAAGATCATCATCTACAACAACAAGGATCATACATTGATGAACTGAAGCTGAAGAAAAAGAAATCAACAAGTCATCAATCAACATCAACTACATCATCTTGGAGCTCATTGAAGATCAGAAGCAAGGAGTTGTTGCTCGTAGCTTGCTCATCAATGAAGATGAAGAATTTTGAAGATGCAATTTGAATTGTAATATTATGAACATCTTAGAATCATATAATTTGCAAGGAGTTGATTGCTCATCTTGTTGTAACTCTGAAGAGTTACTTTGTACTTAAACAAAAGGAGTATATGCTTGCAAAGAAACACCTCAGTTAGCTCTGGTATGTAAATTTTACCTAATGAATTGATTCTCCTCAAGTAGACATTATATCCTGAAGGGATCCCTGAACGGTCCAGGTATGAGTTGAGACTCCTCAAGTAGACGTTATATCTGGTAGGATCCCTGAACGGTCTAGCTGTGAGTTGAGATGAAATCCCAATAGAGGTTTTGCTTGGTTAGTGAACGTTATATCTGGAAGGAACCCTGAATAATTCATTGAAGTCACTGAGGTTCTGTGCAGTTAGTCACGGCAGGTTGCCGTGCAGGGAGTCACAGATGTTCTATGTAATTAGTCACGACTGTAGACCGCGCAGGAAATCCCTGCAGAGATTCTGTTAGGTCAATGAACGTTATATACAGAAGGATCCTTGAAAGGTTCATTGAGTTAGTCATAGTGAGGTTGTGAGATTGTAATCATGGATCTTGGTTATAGTGGATTAAGCCCTTGTTTAAGGCGAAATCACCATGGCAGATGGACTAGACTAGCATGAGAAGTTCTCAAGTGAATCAAGATATATTGTGTGTTATTTACTCTTGCTTTATGCTTTAATTTATTTATGCTTCCGCAATACATTTATAGCATAACTTGACATAACCCATCAAAGTGTGAAAAGTAGCCAAGAGTAAAAACCTCAATTCAATCCTTCTTTCTTGTGTTTTTCTCACACCTTCAATTGGTATCAGTGCCTGGTTCTGTTATTGATGGATATCAAACACTTAACAGTATCAGATAAAGATCCATTGTTGTGTGTTGAAAACACTTGAGGTGAATCCACTTACAATTTCAGTCTCATATCAGTTTATGATATTGAGAGGATACTGAATTGTAGTCAAATGGATTACATTTGAGCAAGTCACTAATTTGGCGGAATCAACTGACAAGATTGATTCTTCATATAAGGTTATATATCTGTTGAATGCTTATCTTAAATACGATTGGTTGATCAATGTATTTTTCTCAAAGAATCAAATCATCAGAAAACAAGAAATCGTGTTTCTTGAAGATTATTTCTAAATGAGTATGGGATGTTTTCAAGAAATTGATTAGTCCACCCTTGAATTTCTCATATTAAGCTCATTGGAAGTTTTTCTGAAGTGAAAATCATGATTGTTAAAGTATGATTTCGATTCATAAATAACTTCATGCCGAAGTTTGCAGGAGAAGTCGGAAATCATAAACAAAGGATGTCAAACTCTAAAAATGATTTTTGTCAAAACATCCAAGACCTAATTGCTTCAACAGTTAGAAGATTCAATTCAAATTGAATAATGTTTCCTTCACTATACTTATAAGTAATACTTTGTGTATTCAAAAGAAGAAAGTTTAGTGGTTCCTCGAGAACTTCATTAATGGAGTATTCTGAGAACTTGATGGAAGTAACTCTGACAGTTAAAGTTTTGTTAAATTGAGTCTCTATCTCAATTGAACAAACTAAAATTGTTCAAGATATTATCCAACATTCTACTTATAAATTCATGATGAATGGATTCTGGAATCTGAGATGCTGGGACAAAAGGCATTTGTCTGAGTCGAAAGAATTTAAATCACTGATATTATTCACCTTGAAGAAATTAGTAGATATTCTTTTCAGAAGAAGATAAGTTGTCAATCTTTGTTGAACTAACTTTAATCAAGTTAGCTCAATATTGCAAGAACACGACTGTCACTCAAACTTGTCTAAGGTTTTTTGATACTTGTATCTAACAAAGATTCGTATCTGTGCAAGGAAGCAAAATCAAAAGATCAAAAGATGTCAACCAATTCTCTCTAGCACATAACCTCTCAAAAGTTGTGTTCAAGCTAATAGAATTATTGACCCTATGAAATTCAGTCTCTTGTCAAGAAGTTCTTGATAAGAAGATGAATGTTATGATGTTTAGGACACTGCAAGGAAAACCTTCAAAATTTCTAAAATCTGTTCTCATCTAAAGACTAGTTCTGATCATCAAGTTCGGAGTTAACATTCAGAAGAAGAAGTACAACTTTCAGAACCTGGATGAAGAAAAGATGATCAGAAGTGTAAACACCCCAAATTTGCCCTCACTTTTTCTCACATCATGGCTTGTGATCTTTCATTTTTGCATAAGCATAGACATACCACCTCATATTGCATATTTGTTTCATCTGCATAGTTTCACTTCATCTGCATCTAGGGTTTGTGATCTGAGCAATCCAAGAAGTGATCTGAGTCATCCCAATGGTCTTGAAGCTTTCCAAGAGGGTCCATGTGTGTTCCATGATCATATTATGCTCCCCAAAGTTCATAAAAGTCAAGAGATCACAAAGAATGACAAAGGCATGGAGGCAGACTGAAGATTTTCTGCACAGATGACCTAAAATTAGGGTTTTGGTTTCAGAGGCTTTAATCCCAATTTTTTGGTCATTCTTGTTTCTAATGGTCTCAATATGCTATAAGGATCATGTGTACCAAATTTGATGAAGAAATTCACTTTGGAAATCATCTGATCATTGGGTAACTTCTTGAGCAAGTAAAGTCAAAATCAGGGCATCTGAGGCCCCCAACAAGGGTACCAAAGGGTCACATTCATCATTTTGAGGCTCTATGATCTTTATTTGATCTTAGAAGTGTTTGGAAGTTCACAAAGTTGAAGAATTTCAAGCCAAATGCAAACTTGCTATTTTTGGAAATGACTTGTAATGGAAACTTTCCATTTTGGGAAAGATATTCAACCTATTCTTTCATGACCAAAAAAGCTTCAAATGAAAAATTCTTGGGCATGAAAGTTGTAGATTATGTCTTCCCATTTTCAAAAAGTACAAGAACATATCTTGATTCATCCTAGAACTCAAGATATGGCTATCAATTTTCAAAAATCAGAATTCTTCTGTAGCAGGAACATTGATCGCTTCGCAAGTGCACAGATCTATCGAAGTAATATAAAATATTGTTGAACCACAAAGACCAATGTCAAACTATTGTAATCTATTGTTTAGGTGCAAAGCTAAGGCTGTTATTGTCACAGATAAAAACGATAAAGAAATAACTAACATAAAAGGAATTAAAACAAATAAGGGAACTGAGGCTGTAGAGTGATTTCCGGGGTTCTTAGGGATTCTATAGGTTTCAGGGCTGAAATGGATGCTAAAGTTATTCTGACGAAAATACCAACCTAAAGGTTCGATCTCACACTCTCGCGCTATTGACCGAGCCACGACCGATAACTCCAAGATTTTTCTCTCGCTCGCTTGGTAATTAAAGGACGTCTTTTTGAAGATGGATAAGATCGAAATGAAATACCTAAAACGCTCTTGTTGTGTTTAGGTTCCAGTGTCCTGTGCCTACTATCTGATGCATACCTCAAACTCTTGCTCTATTGGACTCGTCTTAGTGCATTTCTCACTCTCGTGACAAAACACTGGTAAGCAGCCTCTCGCTCTCACGACAAGACTATCTAAATTAATCTTAGAACACAAAACCATAATTTCAAACATACAAGTAGTGTCGGTTATCCTAAAGAGCCCCGTCGAGACGACGATCCTTAAACTACGGGCTCATGCAAATTTAGCCAGACATATAACTATACATAAACAAACTAAACATGATAATAATAATTAAAGACAACATGCTTGAACAATTATATAATACGATAACAATATAGAATACGATAACATTATAGAATACGATAAAAATATAGAATGCGATAACTATAATAATAAAGTGATAAATAAAGAACCTGTAAATGACTTGAAATAAATGCGGAAATTGAAATAGAGAAAATGGAACTGAAATAATCTTCTATTAATATGATGACAAGGTTGATCCGAGAGTATAGAGAAAAAGACAGAAAGTAAACGGTTGTGACAGCCCCTCGATGTGAGTGATTGTCACTTTTACAAGTATTATAATGCTTAAATCTATGAAACAAATTTGGCAGCACTTCCGCGCACAAACTTGGATGCAAATGCAGACCTTTGAGGGTCTATTTATAGGAAAATTTTGGCTCCAAGAAGTTATGGGAAAATTTGAATTCAAACGAAGCAAAACTGCCAAACTGTTGCTGAAAAACTTCTCTCGCGCATAATGGCGAATGCCATTTGTTCAAAATGTGATTTTCTCTCCTTTTGGGGTAATGGCGAACACCATTCCCTAAGGCAAAATAAATGGAGAACGCCATTGGTGTAGAGAGGTCAGAATATTCAATTTAAGTTGCTTTTCTTCATCCTTTATCTCACTTTTGCTTCTTTCCTTCCATATTGCTTGTGTAACACCTGTCAAGGGAAAACAAAGAGAAACATAAGTAAAATGCAAGTAAAATGATAGAGACTCGATAAAACGGTAAACAATAATGCGCAAAATGGATCGGAAAATACGATACAAATTCGAGTTATCAAATGTCAACAACACCAATAAGAATACTCTGGCTATCATTTTGGGTGTGCAACAGGTTCTAGGGACAGTAAAATATCTTGGAATGCCATCCATGATCGGTAGAAGTAGGAAAGCTACTTTCAAGTTTATTAAAGATAGAGTTTGGAAGAAGATTAATTCTTGGAGTAGTAGAAGTCTCTCCCAAGAAGGTAGGGAAATTCTAATTAAATTCGTGTTTCAATCTATTCCTTCTTACATTATGAGCATTTTCTTAATTCCTACATCTTTAAGTGAGGAAGTAGAGAAAATGATGAATTCCTTTTGGTGGGGTCATAAACGAGATCAGACAAAAGGTATTCATTGGCTTTCTTGGGATCACTTATCTATGCCAAAAGCTGCTGGTGGGATGGGATTTAAGAATATGTGTGCTTTTAATTATGCTATGTTAAACAAACAAGCTTGGAATTTTATGACGATGCCTAATAGTTTAGTAACTAGACTATACAAGGCCAAGTACTTTACCAAGTGTGATTTTATGGACTCAAGTATTGGTCATAATCCCAGTTACGTGTGGCGTAGTATATGGAGTTCTAAATTTGTTGTAAGGGGTGGATACAAGTGGAGTATTGGCACAGGTAAACAAATTTCGGTTTGGGGGAAAAAATGGCTCTATGATAGCTCAGTATTGTCTAATCATTGGCCGAACCATTCGGAGGTGGATAATCTTAAGGTATCCGACTTGTGGAATACTGGTAATAAAAGTTGGAATCCCTCTTTACTCCTTGCTCTTTTAGGGGAGGAAGGTGCAACAAAGGTTCTAAATACTCTGTTGTTTGATGAGGTAAAGGAAGACAAATTAGTTTGGAAATTGGAAAAAAATGGTATTTTCTCCGTCCGAAGTGCGTACCGGTTTTGTATTAATGAAGCTATAGACACAACTCATCTCAGAATTGATAAGAGGTTGAACTTGATTTGGAACTTGAAGGTTCCCCAAGAGTCAAAAACTTCCTCTGGCAGCTTTGTAGGAACTGTATCCCTACTAGAGTGAGATTGAAAGATAAAGGAGTTGATTGTCTCACCGGTTGTGGCATATGTGAGGATAGAGAAGAAAATTATGAGCATTTATTTTTTCAGTGTGCTAAAAGTGTTGAATGTTGGCAAGAAGTGGACGCTTGGTCTAGATTGCAGTACCTGGTGAATAATGAAGATGATTTTGTCTCTATTTTGTTTGCTCTTATACAAGTTTCAAATCAGGACCAAATAACTTTATGGACTACCATTCTCTGGAGTATCTGGAAATGCAGGAATGATCATGTCTGGAACCAAAAAGAGGAAGCCTCAAGTTCTATTTGCCTTCGTGCTTCTCAGTTACTTTCAGATTGAAAAAATGCGCAACATATCAGATCAACATCTTCTAACCAGAATCATCCGGTTAGTGATATTACTTAGAGTAAACCTCCTTTTGGACGCTTTAAGTGTAATATTGATGCAGCATTTTCTGATAACAAAGTTGGTATAGACACTTGTATTAGAGATAACAAAGGGGGATTTGTTATAGTCTGGACAAAATGTTTTTCTCTAAGTACTGATGTTGATATAGGGGAAGCGTTAGGCCTTTTGCACTCTATCATTTGGGTGCATGCTCTTGGTATGGATAATGTGGATTTTGAGATGGATGCGAAGAGTGTGGTTGATAGTGTCAATAACAAGACTCGAAATGATTCGGATTTAGGCGCTATCATCAAGGAATGTAAGCGCTTATTAGGTTCTAGTTTTACGAACTCCTATGTTAAGTTCATTAGGAGATAAGCCAATGAAGTCGCCCATACTTTGGCTCGGGTGGCCCCATCCCTGACTAGTTTCTATATTTTTAATGATGTTTCAACATGTATCCAGAATATTGTTTTTAATGAGTTATATTGTGCCACATTTTTAAAACAACTCATTTAATTTTTCTTTATTGGGGTAACTTTGAAAAATCTCATACCATGCTCCATAATAATTGAACAAATGGCTAATCAAACAAAAATAATACATCATTTAATTTTGAAATGTTTCAAAGTATGCTGCTCGGTGAAGCAACCGCAATGCCACATCATTATTAATTTTTCACTCCAATGGTAAATTACTATAGAACTCAATGCCACCCTGTAGCACTGAAGAAAAAAATGGATGTGCTCTTAACTTCTTTCTTTCCTAAGACTTTTCATAAAATCTTTGTAGACACTCCATCATTTGCATTTTCTAAAATAATAAAAACAAAATGCAAGTTTTGTTGGTCAATCTAATACCATTTTATGATATAGTAGTCGATAAATCATTTATATGGATTATTAAGAGGTGAAATTTTGACCAATAAAGTAAAACAGATTAATATATTTAATAAAACATGTAGAATTGTTGAATTAAAAGTAATGTACATAATATTAATTATTTGATATAATTGAAAATTTTATTTTTAATATTGAAAATTGAGAAGGTAAAGAGAAATTTAACTTTTTTTTTTTAATTAGGTTAGCTATTATATAGGATTCTTAAAAAAAAAACTATGACCTGAACTTTCAAAATGAATTATCAAATTGAATAAAATTGAATTTAAAATAATTAAATTGTTATGTTGGGTTAGTGAACCAAATTATATTGTATAAAATAATTCTTGATCTGTGCGGAATTGAAATCGAACCGAATTAAAATTAAAAATTAGAAATACTAAATTTTTGATTTTTTTTTTAATTTTGAAAAATAATTTAATGATTTTGGTTATTTAATAAATTGTTCGGTTTGAAAAATTGTCTTCTAACGATTCAATACAGTTTAGAATTTCTAAACGATATATCAAATCAACGATTTTGATTCGGTTCAGTTTTAAGTAAATTGAAATAATTTGGTTAAATTTAAATAAATTTTTTTTAAGATTTGATTCGATTCGATTTTATTTTTTCCCAGAAAATAATGCAGAAAAAATGCGTTAGATAATGTATCATTACTTTAAATCTTAAACATTAAAAATAAAAAAGACTGAGTCAATTTTATAATATACTATTAAATCTGAAACATGGTGCTGCTATTAGTGGTTTTGAATAAATGAAATATTCTCTTTTCATAACTTTTGAATTGAGCATTATTTATCAATAGTTTTTTCCTTCACTGTCATAACTTTTACCTGTTTAAACATGTCTTTTGATAAGCTTCAACTTTTACCTGTTTAAACATGTCTTTTGATAAGCTTCAAATTTATTTATGTTTTCCCTTAATATCCCAATAGGCTTCTAACACATTTTACAAACCAATCTCGATAAGTAACATAAATTGGAAAGTAACGATACGAATTCGTTTGGACATCCACTTATACCTTTAATTCTGCAGAGTTATTACCGAAAATATATCTTCGGAAAGTTTATTCTTCGGAAAGTTTATTCTTAATTGTTTCAAGAGATAAACAAAAGATTATGGAGCGAGTATCGTTCATCTTCAATTGCCAATCAACGAAGGAAATATCGTGTTTAACAAATTTGAACTTAAGACTCACGCAAATGTTAGAGCTATGTGGAATACATGTTTCGGTTACAAAGAGAAAATTTTGCTCGAGTTGAAAGCAACACTTCAAAGATCGATCAAAGATATCCTAAAAATATACAAATTTCCATTGAGATTTTAAAATATAATATTTAATTTTCTATTAAAATCATCATTATAATGATACTTTTATATTATAAATCTCAATTGCATTTTAGAAAGTTTATTTTCAATTGAATCAATTTCTAATGTTTTATCGAAAATATAACTACAAAATAGTCCTGAAAATGCTTCTCCAAAACAAATTATACTCAATATATAAAGCACCTCTCAGAATGACCTTTGCTGAATTCGAAGATATAACTTCATAAACAAAGGATGCATTCGAAGATATAATTTAAAATATAACTTCAGAATTCGAAGATAATAACTTAAAATATAACTTTAGAAACAAAGAGCATTAGTAGAATGCATTAGTGGAATACAAATAGTGATAGCAATAGTAATAGAAATAACAAAATGGTAGCTAAAACACCTTATACTCTCTAGGAACTTACACCTTAAAAAAAATGTTTTTGTAAGTACATCATAAAAATGAAAACCACCAAATCATTGTTATGCTACACAAGGTGGTTTGACAAACAAACCTACTGTAATAAGATGATGATCTGAAAACATTGTCAAACCACCCAATAAAACCAGTAAGCTATAATCAACTCGAGAAATGTCTGCAGCTAAGCCCCCGGTTCCATGGAAAAATCGCAAATTGCACCGCAACAATTACAATGTAACTAGTCCTTTGCAGGCCTTGCTTCAAACCCCCCTTCAGCTCGCTTTACAAGATTGAAAGGCATGTATGTCCCAAGAAGTTTATCCCATATTGGAAAGAACGGTTGCGAATAATTGTATTTCAGTCCTTGTAGTTGATGATGAATGTCATGATACGCCGTGTTATTCTGGAAAAATAAATGGAAGATGTTCCCGGGCAACCATAGTCCGCAGTGGTCGTCGACAGTTTTTACTACTGCAAAGCAGAAGAATATAACGGCCGTTCTCGCAGTCATTCCTGAAACAAGAAATGAGATGGCTCCACCAACGGTGTCAAGTAGAAGACCCTCGATAGGGTGATTGTAAAGGGCTCCTATTGCGTATGGAACAACCAGTCTATGATGTTGGGAGTGAATATGGCGATACAGAAACTTGTTCTGATGCATGTACCGGTGCACAAAGTACTGCCATGTATCCATCACAAACATTGCAATAATAATCTGAATTATTTGCTTGGTGATAGAAGGCTGCACCATAATCCCAGATGCATTCGATGTTGTCGTCAACTGCAGAAATATACCAAACATATTAATCATTCGGTTTAGAACACAATAACTGTTGTTTCTCTATTCGACATTTTCATAATGATATGACAGAAGTAACTTTATTGTAGTGCTTCATTAAACTATATAGTGTTCAATTCAGTATTAGAAGCAGTAACCAGGTTTATTAATATAACTGCTCCTATGCATACAAATTTTCAATTCACTGGGTTGTATATTTTAAGTGAATAGAAGTCAGAAATATAATTAACTTGTGTGGAATGTTAATCAGTTTGCCAAACCAAACAAAAAAAAAGTCGTGTTTCAGATACAATCAAATGCTATCACCTCAACTGACACAAATATTTATATCTACAACTGCTTAGCACAAGGACGACAAAAGTACAGGATTCTAAATATGGGTCGAGCAAAATTCAGGGTCCATTTAAAAAGAGAGTTTATTGGTCAACCAGACTATAAGAGAAGTTATGAAGAAAGATCTCAAGATTAACAATCTGGTTCTGAATAGAACATTATGGCGGGAGTTGATCCATGATCCATTGTATTGGTGACCAAACCATGTAAAACGGGTTCAATTTCAAATAAAAATACATTTCATTTCCCATAGAGTTCAAGGATAACCAAAGAATTCAGCATGAACAACACATAAAAGATGAATATTATAGCTCAAGGGCTCAACTATGATAAACTCAATTGACTAAAAATTTGAACGAATATCATTACTAGAGATTAACTGAAACGTAGAAATGACTAACCAAGATGAGTGCAACAATTGCCTGAACAAGCTGCTGAAGCAAAACGCCTTTCACAACAGCTTTAAAAGGCACCAAATTCTTCTCACCCTCGTCTCTCGTAGTATGCAACCGATACGTATCTAAAGGCGGAAGCAAGTGATAAAATCCAGCATATATCCAATAAACCACAATAGGAGCAAACGTTCCCATCACTTCATCACTCACATACCCTTCCCAGAAAACCATTATACAAAATCAAACCAGTGGAAAAAACAACCCAACCCAGAAAAACAAAAAAAGCAGCAAGTCAAAGCTGCATTATACACCTAAAGATCTCAACTTGAACAAGTTTCTTCAAACCCTGAAAAAGTCAAATAAATAAACAATAATGTTAAGGTTGTTTTGTCTAGCACACAGAATAAGAAAGAGTAAAAGACAGACATAGCCTAATAATTCTTAAACTTTGGAAACAAGAAAAACAAACCTAAAAACTTGAAATTTTGTTACTTTGACAGAAAGAAAAACTAAAAAATGGAACTTTACAAGAATTTAGAAGAACCCCAGAAGAGAATCTGGTATAATTCCTTACCGAAGATTATGAAAAGGGTTTGAAAAATGAAAGTTTTAGAGGTGGAAAAAGCAGAAATCTGGATCAGATCTAGGAGTGTATATAATCGTAATGGATAAAGAGTGGTGACAGTTGTGAGATTCGAATTCCAAAAGTTTGAATTTTAATTTGGAAGTTGAATTATTGGGTTTTGTTACCCTAATATTGTATCTCCCCCCAAACGTGTTTGGGAGAAGGGAAAATGATTGAACCATTTTGGTTTTGGCCCCCATATCATATTTTGTTTTTGCTTGTGTTTTATCATCACTCTCTCTTTCAATCGCAGCCGTACGATTGATTTATTTTAGGTGGTTTTGATAATAAATTAAAGATGTGAATTTTGTATTGAGAAAATAATCTTTTTAATTTTTTTTAAAATTGATTAAGATCGATTCTCTAGAGGATAAATTGTGTTGCAATTCGATTTCAAGATCTAATGTTAGACAAGAGAACGTTAGATTATGGGACAACATGAAATTCAATGTGGGAGACAAAGTCTGGAAGGTCATATCCAACCTGAGAATTATTGCAAAAGACAAAGTTAAGGTATATATGAAGAAGATTTTAGAAATGGAGGAGCAAGATAAAGAAGGAAAGGAGTTTTCGGGGGTGGAAAAACAAAGGGTGTCATGAATATAGTTTCACTAAATATTAGAGGAGGTGACAACAAAATGAAGCGTAGAAGAACCACTAAATTAGTAAGTTCAGATAAAGTGGATCTCTTACTCCTGCAAAAATCGAAGCTTTTTGTGCTTGAGGATTTTATTGTTAGTAGCTTCTGGATTAACGAAGAGATAAGTTTGTATAGTCTTGATCTAGTTGGTCAATTAGGTGGTATTATTACAATTTAGAAGACGAGAGAAATTTTCCTATTTTCAGTTTCAAAGGCAACAATTTTCTATAAATTAAAATGAAGTGGGAGGACTATAATTATTTCATTGTCAATGTTTACTCTCCATGCAACATTATTCTGAAGAGAAAATTATGGAAGGATATCCTTGAGATTAAAAATAATTTTGTTGATGGGCAATGGATAATAAGGGAGATTTTAATTATATAGCTAGTAATGCAGAAAGGTTGGGTTGCAATGGTAATAGAAATAAATTAGAGATTGGGGAATTCAGAGATTTCATAGGGAACATAAACCTTATTGATGTGCTCTACTCTGAAAATAAATTTAGTTGGTTTAATGGAGATGGAAGGTTGATGAGTAGGTTAGACAGGTTCCTCTTATTTGACTATATCATTGATAGATGTGGGTTGTTAGCCGGTGTATAGGAAAAAGAGACATTTCAGACCATTGTCCTATTTGGATAAAGACTAACAAGCTGAATTGAGGTCCCAAACCCTTTAATGTCAACAATGGTTGGTTTGACAACAAAGATTTCTCAAAATTGTGGAGAAGGAATAGGTAGATTTCAAAGTGGAAGGTAGGAGAGACTATGTTCTGAAAGAAAAATTGAAGTTGTTAAGGAGTAGTCTATAGAGTGGAATAGAGAAGTCTTTGGGTAGATCTGAAGAGAAGTCTGATTCTAGTTCTCATACTAGAAATCAGAGTTCAAAAGAAACTTATATTCTTCAAAATATAATTCAAGAGAACTTCTGGTGATGTTGTGATCTCTCTGCATCCAACACGTGGTCAGAAGAAAGCAGAAGTAGAACGAAGTTGATCTGAAACTCTGACAAAGTAATCTGAAGTCAAAATCAGAACAGGAAAACATTCAGATAAAGAATTAACATGAAGATCTCATAATCTCAAAGGTGTGATTTTCTTTGTCTATGACTCATTTATTAGAACTTTTTTATAAAAAATACTTCTACAAGTTAGAAGATGTTTCAATCAGAAGCATATTAGTCAAATGCTTGTGTGACTCTGAAACGTGAACTTTTAGAACAGTGAAAGTCTCATGAGTAATAACATTTTCAATCCAAGAGAAAATCTTTTGATTTACTCTCTAGATATTGAACAATCACAACATTTAAATGTTGTTCTTCCAACTGATATCTTACAGATATGAATTATGACATTTGTCCTATTCATAATTGTAACACGGTGGGAGAACTGACTTTCTATAAATGTTGCGGATAGCAAGAGTCGCCATCAACTTTTATTTTATCCATAAGGAAGGGACATAAAAGAACAGGAAATACCGTTTTAAAAGACTTGGGTTCAGGGGGTAGGTTATATAAAGGGAAGGTGTTAACATCCTTTATATTCATGGTTATCCATGGGCTCTTAGTTAGTTAGCTCACTTAAATGTTTTGAAAAGTGAAGTGTGTGATTAGAAAATTTTCTAAGTACTTTGTAATGATCCTCGTATGGATGTATACAAAGCCTTGTTTGAAAATTTTGAAAATAGTGAGGTGTGAAAAATATTTTCTTTTTTTGAAGTATGAGCAAGTAACTATGAGGTACCTACCCTAGACTAAGTCATTCATGTTCTTATATGTCCTTTCAAGGGTAAGACTATCCCTATTATTAAGGAATAGGTAGTCATTACCTTGGATTTTATTAAGGGACAGACGTAGGGTCATCATATGGTCAACGAAGGCAACTGTAGGGTGTCTTTAGCAATTGGGGGGGGGGGGGCTATCATCTTTTAAACTGAATAGACAAGATCATTATCGTAGGCAACCTCGTAGGGACTTGATCTTTTAAATTTGGGAGGGACTTGATGATTTTTATTTGTAGGGTCATTTGCTTAAGACACCCCCATTTTCGAGGAACTTAACCATTTATTTTAAGGCAACCAAGAGGGATACCCTAGGAGGTGCAGACGGCGATCTTAGACCGACTTACGTGTGTGAGTGTTTATTTTCAAATATTTTTATCTTTTTAATTAATTCTCTAAATTCAATTAATTACATTTATGTTTCCACTCCCTATTTACTAACCATGAACAATAATAATAATAGAAAAAACGAAGGAATTAAGACATAGCTATTACACGACTTTGGGGAAAATACAATATAATCGGACGGAAAATAAATTACAATAATTACAACTTATACATTTTTCTAATATGATAAATAAATCAAAATTAAATAAAGGAAATAAAAGCAAAATAAATTAAAGAAAATAAAAATTAAGATTTAAGGTTAAAAATTAGGTTAAAGCTTTAATTAAGAAGAATTATGTTTAGGTTAGACAAATTAGGGTTTAAAAAAAATAGGGGTTAGAATTAAGTTTTTATTTTATTTTAAGAAAGTTGAAAAAAAATTAAGAAAATTATTAAGCTAATTACTAAATGTTATTAATTAATTCACATGAGATATATAAAAAAAACTTGTATTAAAATAATGATAATAATTTAGATTATGAAAAAGAATTTTTTAGAAAAATAAGCATTTATTTATAATTTAATAACAATTAATTAATTAAACACAAGAAAACTAATATTATTATTTATAAAATAAAATAAAATAAATGGTTAATAAGGTTATTGAATTAAATAATTAGTTAGTAAAATAATTAGTTAGTAAAATAATTATAATATAATAATTAAAATATAAAATAAAGAAAAGAGGGAAAAAACACAAAAAAGGAAGAACACGGGGAGGCCTGGATTTGAACCCAGGACCTCCCCGTTACCAGAGACGTGCGTGAGCAACTGCACTGTGTATGCAATTTGAGAATCCAATGGCCAAAGCTAAATATATAAGAAACCTGTAAAATTGAACAAAGTTAAAAAAAAATACAAGACCTAGGAATCGAACCCAGGCCAAAGTGATCCCATGCGCGCGTCCGCACCATCTGAGCCAAGCTGCATTTGTGTTATTCATACAAGACAAATAAAACAAAAGCAATATCTAAATTTGAATTTTGTCTGACCGCGCCAAATCATCATCTTCTCCAAATTACCTGCGAATTTTCTTATAATGTTTCCTGCGAAATTTCCTGCAAACGCATTTTGACAGATGAACCTAGGTTTTTTAAACATCACATAAACCCTTACAATAATTGAAAACAACAGTATAATTTGATTTCCCATAGTTTATACGATCTAGCCATGTCTTTAGAATGTCTTTTAATGACCTAAAACACAAAGCCCCAATTTTGAAGGTGAAACCCTAACAATTTTGGACCTTCAAACCTGCGATGAAAATCCTAACCAAGCACATAAAAATCTTTTAAACATCATAACAAACAAGTATCAATAAACAAAAACAATTTATATTATGTAAATTTGAGGAATCGAAATTTCAAAAATTCAAGAACATAAAGCTTCGGTTCATGCTTGTATGAGTGAATGTGATGCTATTGATGATTGTGAATGGTTTAGAAAGCATCCAAGAATGCTTTTACGTCTCAAAACCTTTTGATAAACAGTCTAGAGAATGGAATCCAAATTTCACTTTTTTTGTTATTTGAAAGTTGAATGTGTTCTTGGCTGCTGCAATTTTCGTGTCCCTTGTTTATGTTAAGTTATACTCTTATAATAGAATGAAATTAGATTGCTTGATGGTGAAGGAAAATCAACCATAAATGTCTTAAGAAATCACATAAATCATTTCCAATTTGGTCTAGCACAAAATTTGATCTTCTCAATCAACCTTAAATGATATATCAATCATTCTAGAACCACAATCAGATTTTTTACTTGACTTTTTATATTTTATTTTCATTAAAATTGAATTTTATTAAATAAAATCCAAAATAATAAAATATAAAAATATAAAAAAATGATCAATGGGTTGTGTATGACCTTATATTTGAGATTGGGTTGGAATTTGGTGAGCCCATTTGGAAAATTTTGGATTTTAGACCTTATTTGCTTTATGCACCCCTTGAAAATTTCCCAACTTTGCCAAGGCATAACTCCCTAAATTTTAAGGCTATGAGAGTGATCTTGGACTTTTTATAAATCTTAGAGAATCCTCTAACAAACCTCTCTGGTCTCATGTCCATATCTTTTACTATTCTCAAATTATGCTCTTTGAAAAAAGTTGACTTTTTGTTGACTTTTGAAAGGACCTATAATGTCTTAGCTCATACCTTCCAAATGAAGCATTTTTAGGCTTGGCTTATGAGACCCAAAGTTGTATAGAATTCAATTTCCTTCAAAATGAGCTTTGTATAGGAAATTTTTGATGAAGTATGTGAAAGTTATGGCTGGTCAAAGTTCAGTTGACTTTTCATATGAAAACCCTAATTTAGAAACTCTTGATTCTTGATGATTTGGAATTTCCTTGATGAATCATGATCAACCCTTGATCAAATGATGAATTTTACTTCATGATATTGATGTTGGCAAAAAATCTTGAAGTTTGACTTTAATTTGACCATAGTTGACCTCAGTTTGACTTTTTAACCAAGTTGATTGATTTTTGAATATTTGATCATTTGACTGGTCAAACTTATTGGGAAAGCCCTGAAACTTGACATGGGGATTCTTAAAGACATGTGGGATGTTATGAAACTCACTTGAGGCCTTGGAAAGCCATTTAGCTTGGAGAAATTCAAAACCCTGGTTTTGATCCATTGTTCAAGAGGAGGCTTTGTCTGATGAAACCTTCAATCCATTTGACCACTTGTGAACTTTGTGAACCTTGAGAGAACTCTTGGGACACATTTCTTTGATTGTGGGAGGGAAAATTTTGGGGTACAACAACTTCCCATGTTCAATTTTCTGAAACCTGAGGAGTTAGATTGGCATGCACGCCATTCGTGACTAGAAGGTTGAAGGGGATTGAACACAAAAGCCTAAAAATTTGCACTCGCCGGTGCATAGAATGATACTGTTGATTGGTTGTATTGCTTGAATTGGATTAAATATGCCATTCGGAGAAAAGATTGTATTGCTTGAATGGGCTTAAAGATGCCATTCAGAGGAAAGTTCTTCACATATACTTCTTGGAGAATGAAATAGTCCAAAGTATGAAGATATAGCTTTTGGGAAGATAAAAACAGCCCAAGGTGTGATAATATAGCTTTTGGGAAGATAAAAACATCTCAAGGTAATGATATGGCTTTTGAGGAATATGAAGACTTCGTTCCCGTCTTGTTTCTGAATATTGTACTTAGAACCTCCTATTTTTGTTTGTCTTACTTTTGAAGGATTAAGTTCCTAAATATCCTGACTGAGGATAAAAGAGATGGACATAGATCCGGGAGACCTATCCGGTTAAGTATCAATTCTTCGGAGGATATGAATCTGCTTAAAGACTTTGTAGTGTTGGAAGTACAAGATAATACTTGAAATATTCCGTAAGAATATCCGTAAAGATTAATCTGTGGGGATGAACCGGCGAAGATTCGTTGAATTCCTACCTCTTTCGTTCTTAGTAAATGCTATTATTGTATTTTGTGCATTTATGGTAAACATCAATCATATTCAAAGGCGTATATACATTCAAACATAACCAACATACATTTCTCGCTTTAGTAAAAGGGGAAAAGTAAACCTGAATAAAGAAGGAAAAGTAAACCTGAATAAAGAGGGAAAAGTAAACCTGAATACGAAAAATGGAATTTTATTTATTTAGAAAGTGGCCTATAAATAGGCGAGTTTTAACACGGAGACGGAAATCCTAGTAAGAGGAATTTGTCGAAGATTTTTTTTACAAAAACAAAGAAAAATAGTTGTGTAAATAATCCTATTAAGTTTCAACTCTGCTATTGCCATTATCTTTAAGTATCTCATCTTCAGCTATCGGAAAAGAAACGATTGGGCTGATCTGTATCTGTTGAATTTGACATAGATAACACAACTAATAGAGATTACATGGGTGATCCAACGAGACATAGTCATACGCTTTAATCCCTAATTTTTTCCTGGATTGCCCTTTCAGGTTTTCAATCCACCGGGATACCCTTTTTTGCCCAAGCCGCCTTTTCAGGTTTTCGACTTGCCGGGTGTACATTATTTTATATATATCCCTAATTTTTGCCCGAACCCTTTTGGTTCATCGGGATGCCCTTATTTTTGCCTATGCCAGTCAACCTAGCGGGTCTCTTTTTATGCGTAGTATTTTTTTATCTATGTCTGCGTTCACAAGTTGTGGGAAATCTTCACCATCCATAGTGGTAAGCATCATGGCACCTCCAGAAAATACTCTCTTAACAACAAATGGCCCTTCATAGGTGGGGGTCCATTTGCCTCTGGGATCACCCTGTGGTAATATGATACGTTTGATCACCAAATCACCAGCCTGATATACTTGCTGCTTAACTTTCTTATTGAAGGATTTAATCATACGTTTCTGATACATCTGACCATGAAAAACAACTTCTAACCCTTTCTCATCAATCAAGTTTATCTTGTCAAGTCGAGTCTGAATCCATTCATCTTCATCTAAGCCTGCATCCTTCATAATTCTCAAGAAAGGAATTTGAACTTCAATGGGTAAAACTGCTTCCATACCATAGACAAGGGAGAAAGGGGTTGCCCCTGTTGAAGTACGTATTGTGGTACGATAACCATGAAGAGAAAATGGTAACATATCATGCCAATCTTTGTATGTTACTGTCATCGTTTGCAAGATCTTCTTAATATTCTTGTTGGCGGCTTCTACTGCGCCATTTATCTTCGGACGATATGGAGAAGAATTATGATGTTTAATCTTGAACTGCATGCAGAGATCAGTAATCATAGTATTTTTCAGATTAGTACCATTGTCTGTGATAATCCTTTCAGGGATGCCATACCTACATATAAGATTATACTTGATGAATCGAGCCACAACATTCTTTGTAACAGAAGCAAATGAAGCCGCCTCTACCCATTTCGTAAAGTAATCAATGGCTACAAGAATGAAACGATGTCCATTGGAAGAGGTAGGTTTGATCTCACCAATCATATCTATGCCCCACATGGCAAAAGGCCAAGGAGCAGTCAGAACATTCAACGGAACTAGAGGCACATGAACCTTATCAGCATAAATCTGGCATTTGTGACAAGTTTTGGAGTGTTGATATCAATCAACTTCCATGGTAGACCAATAGTAACCTGCTCTCAATATCTTCTTAGCCATGGTATACCCACTAGAATGAGTACCAAAGATCCCATCATGCATGTCCTCCATAATCTCTACTGCTTCTTTCTTATCCACACATCGAAGCAAAGTTGAATCATGATTGCGCTTGGTCAAAATTCCATTACTCAGGAGAAACTTAGTAGAAAATCTCCTCAGAAACTTCTTATCATTGACAAATGCCCCCTCAGGGAATTCTTGAGCTTCAAGATACCTTTTTACTTCATATAACCAAGGCTTTTCTTCTACTCCTTCAGTATCAACCTCATTACAGTATGCAGGTTCATCAAATCGATCAATACTAATTCTGGGAGCTTTATCATCCCAAATGATTTCAAACATAGATGCCATGGTGGCTAATGCATCTGCCAATTGATTCTCTTCTCTTGGAATATGCCCAAAAGTGATCTCTTAAAAGTACGGGATCAAAGACAACACATGCTCTCTGTAAGGGATGAGATTAGGATGCTTGGTGTCCTAATCTCCTTTAACTTGACTAACTACCAGGGATGAATCTCCATACACATTCAAAAACTGAATCTTCATCTCAATGGCAACCTTGATACCCATGATGCACGCTTCATACTCAGCCATATTATTGGTACAATCAAAACAAAGTCTTGTAGTAATTGGTGTATAATAGCCTTTAGAAGAGATAATCACAACACCAACACCATTACCAAGTGCATTAGAAGCTCCATCAAAAACCATAGTCCATCGGGATCCTTGTTCAGGTCCTTCATACTGTCTAGGTTCTTTAGTAACAATCATAATATCCTCATCCGGAAACTCAAAATTCATAGATTGATAGTGTATTGTATGTCATATTCTGTCAAGATCATTTGCCATCTTGCTATTCGTCCGAAGAGAGCAGGTTTCTCGAATATGTACTTGATTAGATCCATTTTTGAAATCAATAAAGTGGTATGAGTCAACAGATACTGTCTTAGTCGGCGAGTAGCCCCATGCCAAAACGCAACAAGTTTTCTCGAGCAGTGAGTATCTTGTTTAACAGTCGGTAAACCTTTTGCTAAGGTAGTATATTGCTTGCTCTTTTTGACCAGACTCGTCATGTTGCCCCAACACACACCCCATTGAGTTATCCAATACTGTCAGGTACATAATCAAAGGTTTTACTTCAACTGGTGGCAACAATATAGGAGGTTCTTTGAGGTACTTTTTGATCTCATCAAAAGCTACCTGGCATTCGTCATTCCATTTCATTACTTGATCTTTCTTCAACAATTTGAAGATTGCTTCACAAGTAGCAGTTAAATGGAAAATAAATCTTGCAATGTAATTCAATCGTCCCAAGAAACCTCTAACTTCTTTCTCAGTACGGGGAGCTGGCATTTCTTGTATAGCTTTTACCTTTGCAGGATAAACTTCAATACCCTTACCACTGACAATAAAACCCAACAACTTACCAGATCTAACTCCAAAGGTATACTTATTTGGATTTAATCTCAACTTGTATTTCTTTAACCTCTCAAACAAATTGTGCAGATGATCAAGATGTTCTTCTTTAGTCTGAGATCTGGCTATCATATTGTCCATATATACCTCTATCTCATGGTGAATCATATCATGGAACAGAGCCACCATAGCACGTTGATATGTTTCCCCAACATTCTTCAAACCAAATGGCATCACCTTATAACAGAAAGTGCCCCATTGTGTAACAAATGTAGTCTTCTCCATATCTTCAGGTGCCATCTTAATCTGATTGTAACCAAAGAAACCATCCATAAAAGAAAATACCTATGTTGAGCAGTGTTGTCTACCAGAACATCAATATGTGGAAGTGGAAAATCATCTTTGGGGCTGGCTTTGTTCAAATCGCTATAATCTACACACATGCGTACTTTACCATCTTTCTTAGGTACTGGCACCACATTTGCAACCCACTGAGGATAAGAAGTAACAACTAGAAACCCAACATTGAATTGTTTCATCACCTCTGCCTTAATCTTTTCTGACATTTCAGGACGCATACAACGAACTTTTTGTTTTATTGGGCGACAATCCTCTTTCACCGGTAGACGGTGAACCACAATATCAGTATCCAGCCCTGGCATATCTTCATAAGACCAAGCAAAAATTTCCACATAGTCCCGTAACATCTGAATCAACCTGTCCTTAACACCATCTTCTAATTCAGCACCTATCTTGACCTCTTTCCTGTTCTCATCAGTTCCCAGATTCACAACCTCAATTGGTTCCTCATGTGGCTGTATAGCTTTCTCTTCTTGTTGTAGCAATCTAGCCAGCTCTACAGGCACTTCACAATCTTCCTCATTTCCATCCTCGACTTGATAAATCGGATTCTCGAAGTCATAATTGGCAATAGCGGAACTGTTATCAACAGGATCCAGAGTGGACGAGGATCTGCATTTTAGTGACGTGTGTGTAAGAACACATAGCTTTTTTGATAAAAGGAAAAAGTAAAAGAAAGACAAAGAGCGCAATATTTACAAAGGCGAGAAACGTCCATTGATTTTATTGAATGAAAATATGCCAATGAAATGACAACCCTAACAAGCACACCTTTGTGCCCCAGGAAAGGCACAAGGCTCAAAAGTATTTAATTGTTTAAAAATTACAAAATTAAAATTTAGAAAAACAAAATAGCATTTACTCCTAACTAAAGGAGACATGGATAACGTCTTCAGCCTTCCAGTTGTTGAGCCCATCACCAATGGTAGGAAAGATCCAATCATCCAGGTTGTAATCTTGATCATAATCTCCCACAACATTGACTTGGTCCTTTATGATCCCTCTATTAGTGATACGAACAGCACGAGCACGACGAACAACCTTCTGAGATTCTGCAGTAAAACCCAAACCAAACTTGTCAGACTTGTAAGGAATATCAGGAAGTTGACCCCAAATAGTACAACCACCTTCTTCAACCACATATTTAGCATCCTTGAGAGAGGTCATTATAGGAGGTACTCTGGTAACAACAGACACTTTTTTAGCAGGGACGAATTTAGTAGCAGGAACAACTTGAGGAGCTACTTCAAACGTCTGGCAAAGAGTCTCAACAAATTCACCCTCCCTCTCAACATATTTAAAAGTATTCACATGCCTGACCATGTATTCTCCATCACCATAAACAGTGACAATCTTTCCTTTCACTAGATACTTCAATTTTTGATGTAAAATGGAAGTTACATCACCTGCCCCAGGTACATTATTAGAGGTCTTCCTTTAACTGGAGGCATGAGAATTGGAGGTTCTTGCAGATACTCCTTGATTTTGTCAAAAGCTTTCTGACAATCATCGTTCCACCTGACTGTTTATTCCTTTCTTAGCAGTTTGAACAAGGGTTCGCAGGTTGCATTGAGATGAGATATGAACCTTGATATGTATGTCAATCTACCTAGGAACCCTCGAACTTCTTTCTCAGTCCTAGGTGCAGGCATCTCCTGGATGGCTTTCACTTTGTCGGGATCAACCTCAATTCCTTTTTCACTTACAATAAAACCCAACAGCTTACCAGAATGTACCCCGAATGTGCATTTGTTGGGGTTCAACTTCAATTGATACTTCCTCAGACGCTTGAACAATTTTAGTAGATTCACCAAATGATCTTCTTTTGTGAGGGACTTGGCAATCATATCATCCACATAGCACTCGATTTCCTTGTGGATCATATTGTGGAATAATGTTACCATAGCCCGTTGATATGTTGCACCGACATTCTTTAGACCGAACGACATTACTTTGTAGCATAATATGCCCCAGGGTGTGATGAAAGTTGTCTTCTCCATGTCTTCAGGTGACATCTTAATCTGATTGTATCCAGAAAATCCATCCATAAAAGAAAATACCAAGAACTGAGCCGTGTTATCCACCAATACATCAATGTGAGGTAATGGGAAATCATCTTTCGGGCTAGCTCTATTCAGATCCCGATAATCGACACACATACGCACCTTGCCATCCTTCTTAGGTACGGGTACAATGTTAGCAACCCACGGCGGGTAACTAGTTACAACGAGAAAACCGGCGTCCCACTACTTTTGTACTTCCTCTTTGATTTTCATGGCCATGTCTGGGCGAGTACGACGTAACTTCTGTTTGACCGGTGGACAATCCTCTTTTAGTGGCAACCTGTGCATGACAATATCTGTATCTATACCTGGCATATCTTGATAGGACCAAGCAAAAACGTCAACATATTCCCGAAGCATACTGATGAGTTTTTCTTTCACTAGAGCTTGCAGACTAGCCCCGATCTTCACCTCTTTCACATCTTCCTCGGTACCAAGATTGACGGTTTCAACCTCCTCCTGATGAGGAGCAATCACCTTTTCCTCTTGTCTCAACAACCTAGCCAACTCTTCAGGAAAATCATAGTCTTCATCAACCCCTTCATCTGCTTGATTAATCGGATTGTCGAAGTCATAACAGTGTTGTTGTCGGTGCAATTCGGAGGATTATCTCTGCAAGGGTTGAGATTTGTTCATTTTAGTGATTGGTTTTATCTTGTTTAGAAAAAGTGTGAATGTAGTTATTATTGAAAAACATTGCCATTTATTGCTTTATGCGAAAATAAAAAATGAAAGACAGTGAGCGACAAAAAAAGATCGTTTGCAAAAGATGTCCATTTGTTCATTAATCATTCATTTGCACAAAATACAAATATGGACCTATTACAAAATGAGTCCTAACACCTTGGGCAAGATGCAGGACTTGATGCATGCTTAAACATGAAATAATAATTACTCTGCAGAAGTAATCCTTATAATTTCCTGGGAAGACTAGTTTAGGACTTGCTGGCTTGGGACCCTTGGACGAATCTAGCTTTCCAGGTTGAAGTCACTTTCAGCCTCATCTTCCACATTGTTGATTGCATCTGGGGTTAGCATTCCCCCATTGATAAACTTGGGAGCTTCAACAGCCTCCTCTTGGACCTGTCGGGATGGTTTGTAACCCAACCCGTACTTGTCTTCCTTGATCTGAACTTGCAGCAGCTTACCCCAGCCCTGGGCATTCCTATCTTCAACAACCTTTCGAGCTTGCTTATAAGAAGAAATTGAAGTACCAGACACTTCAGCTGTTGCTTCATTAACATTGAGGGCCTCAAACCCTTGGCTCATTGTCTCATGGATTTCTCCGTCCATCTCAATATACTTGTAAGTAGCTAGATGACTAACGAAGATATCCTCCTCCCCATAGATTGTAATGATTTGGCCCTCCCATTCGTATTTTAACTTCTGGTGAAGGGTCGACGTCACAGCGCCAACGGCATGAATCCATGGCCGACCCAACAAACAACTATAGGCAGGCTGACTGTCCATCACATAGAAGATAATTTTGAAGATTTGTGGGCCAATCACCACAGGCAGCTCAATTTCCCCAAGAACCGATCTTTTAGAACCGTCAAAGGCTCTTACTACCAGGTTACTTGGACGCAATGCTAGACCATCATATTCCATCTTGACCAATGCTTTCTTTGGAAGAACATTGGTTGAGGACCCAGTATCAACCAAGACATGAGAGAGAACAACACCTTTACACTCCAAGGTGATATGCATCAGTGAACATTAGCCCATGGCTAGTATTGACATTAGAAACCACCATTTCTAGCTGATTAAATGTAATCTCTTCTGGCACGTAAGTTGTGTGCAGATCTCTGAGAAGTGCATTCCTGTGGGCTTCGGAACACATTAGCAGTGATAGAATAAAGATTTTGGAGGGTGTCTGATGGAGTTGGTCCACAACCTTATAGTCACTCTTCTTGATTATTCTCATGAACTCGTCTACATCCTGGTCAAAGGATGTCTTGTGAGTTTCCTTGGTAATAGGCTCTTCAGGCACCACACTCTTGCCCTTAACCTTGGCAGTAGCTTCTGCTTCAACATTAGTTCTTTGGAATTGTGAGGCAAAAAGACATCCACTTTGGGTGAAGCCTCCGCCTCCCCCTATATTATCAATTTGTGTTGTAGAAGTGTCAAAAGTGACTTTCTTTCCATTGCAATACAAATCTGAGCCATAGTGCCAAGGCACGACACTGCCGTTGTCATATGGAACTGGTCCTGGTACCATGATAGTAACCAGACTGATTGTTGCGGAAGAAGGAACTAAGACAGTTTGAGGTTTATAATAAATTATGACAGGTGGTCTGACCGGAGATGGTGCTGGTGATGAAGGTTGCTGCTGTTGATGGAGATGTTGATGTGAATCTGGAACATGGATTGTTGCAGGATCATAGTAAATAGTAACTGTGGAAATGTCTTCATTGATGGTTGTTATTGTTGTAGAAGGATGTGTTTAATTGATGTTCGTTGAAGTTGAAGAAGGGATGATTGTTGATGTAGTAGAAGAATCCGTTGGAATGATTGCTGCTGAAGTTGTAGGAGTGATACTTGTTACATCTGGTGGAATGATGTGTGCTGGTGTTATAGGAGGAATGGTTGTCGATGTTGTAGGAGCTAGGACTGTTGAAGTGGTCTGTAAAGTGCCTTCTTTGATGAGATTGTTGATAGCGGTTTTCAAATTTGCACAATCGTTGATAGAAGTCTTGCAAGCTTTGCAGTGGGCCTCATAACCCGGGAACACTTGGCACTTTAAAAGCTGGGCTTTAACCTCGGCCAGAGGTGTTTGAATACTTGCAACACTGTCAATTATGCTCACTGGTTGATCCTCCTTAATGGCATTTATCCTAGGCCCACCATGGCTAGGCATAGGATTCTTGGTAACACTTGGAGGAGGTGCAAAGTTGACTGCCTTAGAATCAATCAAATCCTGAACCTTCATGTGTAAGGCTCTGTACTTTTCTGTTGTATGGCCAGGTGCATTTGAGTGGAAGGAACACTGGGCATTAACATCATAGTTTCTTGGAAGGTTCTGGGGATCTGGTGGATCCAGAGTCCTTAATTCAATTAGATCGAGCTTTAATAATTGTGGAAGTAAGGCAACATAGGGCATCGGAATGGGATCGATAACCTTGTTGATTTGTGAAGTCCTCTATTGAAACGGACGTTGTTGCTGATTGTTATTGTTGTAAGATCTCTGTTGAGGAAATTGTTGTTGCGGTGGGAAGTGTTGTGGTTGTTAAGGATACTGTTGCTGAGGTGTTGGAGCTGGAATGGTGACAACAGCTACTGTTCTTGGCATGTATTGAGGCCTACCTCTGCCCATGTGAACTGAGTTGGTCTCACCTGTCCTGCGAAGTCCTGAGAAAGGTTTTCTTGTATTGCTGGAACTAGCACCGTTATCTGAAATTTTGCCCATCTTCAAAAGACTCTCAATTCTCTCACCAGCTATAACTACATCTGCAAAGCTGGTGGATGGGAAAGCAGCAAGTCTGTCAATGTAAGTTCCTTGCAATGTGTTCATAAACATGTCGGCTGTAACACCCCCTTTCTATACCCCAAATAATCAATTAAATCATTTAGGCACATGTTAAAAATTTCATCAAAGTATAATTGAACATGGTATAAAAGAGGCATGTCACATTATGCTTGAAATTGAAAACATACAACACATGCTCATTTAAAGATATGCAACGATGGGGTAGTTTTCAACATAGGAAATCAAATCCTTACACCCATCTCCAAGGATATAATTGCACAGCGGAAACTAAATCAACAACATCAAACATATATATTTCCATTCATATATATATATATATCAACAAGTTTTGATGCCAACAACAATATTCATGTTTATACAAAACATCCATCCAACAGATACATATACACAATGCATCACAAAAATGGCACTAAGCCAACCTAACTATCCGGTGCTACATATCAGAGCCGACCAACCAAAAGAGGAAGACGAGCTTCACAAAAATTTCCATCCAACAACCTATTCTGCAATGCCTCATAGGGCATCATAAAACAACAGAAGGGTGAGAAACATTATCATAATAACATTGCATATAATTATATATCTCAACATATAACATACACATAAAACATATTCTCACCACAATTCATACCTCGTCACCTATACACATCGCAACGTGTACATACCCAATTCAAGCATGTTCATCATGCACCAATTCACTAATTCACATAAACTTACATCATTTATGTTTATTCCTCAATTCTATTCATTTCGCATAAACATACGTCTAGCTATGTTTAATCACACATATAAATTACAAATGTATAAATCACATACATATACATATATCAAACATGCATATATACCAACAAGTATGTTTCATCACACATACTATCATCTCCATAATACTCCAAATAAACATATGCACATTCATGTTTATTTCTACATATCATAATTAAAATGATAAAATGCAACTCATAGAGACCGACACACGACTCTATGCAGATGCAAATGCGGTACCGACTCAACATTTCAGCAGGTTCACTCAGGAACCAAATGGAATCATCGCTTTTTACCTAAAGTAACTCCCCGTCGGGCACACGATGTTCCCCATTGCTCACACCCCACATGGGAACACAATGTTTATGGATTACTCACACCCTACACGGGCACACAATCAATGTGAATAAATCACCCATCGCTCACACCCCACACGGGCACACAATGTTTCTGGATTGCTCACACCCCACATGGGCACACAATCCGATCGCCCACACCCCACATGGGCACACGATCTTGTTGTAGTCATCGCTCACACTCCACATGAGCACACGATGCTACAACAGATTCACAAAGAATCCCACATCACAAGAATGCATACATTATGCTTATATGCAAAATGACACACAACATTCTTGAAAATGTATACATATTCACAATATAGTTATGCATTTCATCTCATACAATTAACATACATTCGCATTTAATTTAAGCAATGTATCTACTTGCCAAACGGCCACAACACAACAATCAAACCCACAATTCCATAATTAGCATAATTACGTTTTATCGGAAAAGTCGGGTAAAAGTCGGCTAAAAATTACTTTTCTTAGCATCATTGGTTTCTACACGTTTCTAGCTTCGAATCGATATAAGGATCACTAAAACCGGATACCCGAAACTAAAGCTACAGATTAAAATACATAACCCCTCAAAAACCTACAGGCTCGCTGAGCGCCCTCTCGCTCGCTGAGCGACCACTGCGATTTCCAGAATTTCCAGCAGCATAACAGTCAACCAAAATGATCCCAAAACTCCTCTAAGCTCATACAATCACGATCAATAACATATTCTAGCTATCATACTTCGGCTATAACGATTTCCAACCGATTAATCCATAAATTTCTCACATTTTCTCTCAAACCCTAACTATTCATCTTCTCTAACTTCTACCAAATAAAAAACCCACAAAATCTAACACATACATAATCATATACAAGATTAAGATAACAATGTTTATCACCCTTACCCGATTATTCGGATTCCTAGGAGCAATCTTGAAGCTTTTCCAACTTTCCCTCTTTTCTCTTCTTTTCTCTTCTCTCCTTTTCTTTCTTCTCTTTTTCTTTCTCTTTTTTACTAACTTTCTATTTCACACTCTCACTCACTCTCTTATATTCTTTCTATTTCTTTCCAACCAAATATCATTTTCTCACAAAAATACCAATTCTACTAATTTCTAACTTATCATTAATTAACAAATACCTAAAATACCCTTCAAACCAATTTTACCCGAAAATTCACAAAACGATAAAATCCCACAACATAACATATCATCACATTAATTCCTCAACATAAAATATCATCATGATAATTTCACAAATAAAACAATTATCATACAAATGAAATAAAGACTCCACAAAAATTTGGGAAAATCGAATCGGGGCGTTACAACTCTCCCCCACTTTAGAAATTTTCATCCTCGAAAATATTACCTGATCCAAACAACTTCAGATACAACTCGCGCATCCTACTCTCCAATTCCCAAGTCATATTGCCTTCCGCAGTGCCTCCCCATGCCAATTTCACAAGCGCAATATCCTTTCCTCTTAGCTTCTTAATTTCACGATCCAAAATCCTAACCGGCAAAGCTTCCACCGTAAGGTTATCTTTTACTTCAACCTCATCCATAGGAATAACATGTGACGGATCCGGAACATACTTCCGAAGTTGTGAAACATGGAACACATCATGCAAATTCGAAAGATTCGGAGGTAACGCCACACGGTAAGCCACATCACCTACTTGTGCAATAATCTGATACGGTCCAATAAAACGAGAAGTCAACTTCTTCGACTTCAAAGCACGACCCACACCCATAACTGGTGTAACTCTCAAGAACACATGGTCGCCTTCCTGAAACTCAAGATCCTTCCTTCTCTTGTCATGATAACTCTTTTGTCTACTTTGAGAAGCTCTCATCTTCTCCCAAATAAACTTTACTTTTTCCATCGTTTGTTGTACCATCTCCGGTCCAACTACCGTTATTTCCCCGGTTTCATGCCAACACAAAGGTGTTCGACATCTCCGACCATACAAAGCCTCAAATGGTGTCATACCAATACTCGAATGAAAACTGTTATTATAGGTGAACTCAATCAACGCTGAATAACTATCCCAAACACCACCTTGTTCTAGCACACAAGCACGCAACAAATCCTCTAACGATTGAATTGTCCTCTCGGTTTGACCGTCCGTTTGCGGATGGTAACCAATTTTAGCTTAGAACCCAAAGCCTTTTTCAAACTCTCCCAAAACCTCGATGTAAATCTAGGATCTCTATCTGATACAATACTCTTAGGAACTCCATGCAACTTCACAACCACAGAAACATAAATCTCGGCTAGCTTCTCCAAAGAATAACTAATATCAATCGGAATAAAGTGAGCAGATTTAGTAAGTCTATCAACAATCACCCAAATAGCATTATGACCTCTTTGCGTATTCGGAAAACCCGTAACAAAATCCATCGATATACTATCCCATTTCCATTTCGGAATATCTAACGGTTGCATCAAACCACTAGGCTTCTGATGTTCCACCTTAGACTTCTGACAAGTCAAACACGCATACAAAAAATGAGCTACATCTCTCTTCAATCCGGACCACCAAAAGATCTTTTTCAAATCTTGATACATCTTATTCGCTCCCGGATGTATACTTAAATTACTCCGGTGTCCCTCTTCCAATATCATATTTTTCAACTCCACATCATCGGGAATACAAATACGACCACGAAATCTCAAAACTCCAAAATTATCAACCTTGAAATCCTCATTCTCATTCATCATCAAATCAACAAATTTCAAATCCAACTTTTTCTTTTCACAAACGGTTGCAAGAAAATAATTCGTAACATGTAGCATACCAAGTCTCACGCTTCTCGGTGTCATCTCGCAAACTAAACTCAAGTCTCTAAAATTCTCCAAAAGTTCCCATTCTCTTATCATCAATGCGGACATATGTAACAACTTATGACTCAAGGCATCGGCCACCACATTCGCCTTACCCAGATGGTAATTCAAACCAAAATCATAATCCTTCAGAAGTTCTAACCATCTCCTTTGTCTCATGTTCAATTCCTTTTGATCGAATAAATACTTCAAACTTTTGTGATCACTAAAAACTTCAAACCTTGCACCATAAAGATAATGCCTCCAAATTTTTAGAGAAAAAACCACAGCCGCTAATTCCAAATCATGCGTAGGATAATTCTTTTCATGCAACACTAATACCACCATCGGAAACAACATGCCCAAGAAAACTTACCTTCGACAACCAAAACTCGCACTTTGACAACTTAGCATACAATTGTTTCTCTTTCAAAATCGGTAACACAATCCTTAAATGCTCTTCATGCTCCTATTGAGACTTAGAATAAATCAAAATGCAGTCGATGAACACAATCACAAAATGATCCAACTGTTCATGAAAAATACGATTCATGTATTCCATAAACACACCCGACGCATTAGAAACTCCGAATGGCATCACTGAATACTCGTAATGACCATACCGTGTCCTAAAAGCCGTATTTTGAATATCCTCCTCTTTCACATGAATCTGGTGATATCCTGATCTCAAATCAATCTTACTAAAAACATGCGCACCAACCAATTGGTCCATCAAATCATCAATCCTCGGAAGCGGATACTTGTTCTTAATTGTCACCTTATTCAATTGCCGATAATCAATACATAACCGCATACTTCCATCCTTCTTCTTTACCAACAATATCGACGCACCCCAAAGAGAAACACTCGGCCTAACAAACCTCTTATCCAATGAGTCATTCAACTGCTTCTTCAATTCTACCAACTCTGAAGCTGACATACGATACGGTGCCATCGAAATCGGTCTAGTACCCGGAACTAGATCAATAGAAAACTCAACTTCTCTTTCCGGTGGTACATCCTTAATATCATCCGGAAACACTTCTGGAAAATCACACACAACTGGAAACCTACTTATATCCACTTCACTTTCTACTATCAACGATGCAAACAAACTAAACAATTGAACTTCATCCACTAAAAGTTTCTTCAACTATTTCGTGGATAGGAAACTCTCTTCCTCATCATCATCCAAAGAAGGAAATCTTACTAACTTATTTTAACAATCTATATGAACTCGATTAAACTGCAACCAGTTCATACCCAAGATCACGTCCAAACCTTCCAACGGCAAACAAACTAAATCCAGAACAAAATATTTACCGTACATGGTCAAAGAACAACTTACACACACCAAAGAAGTATTTACCGACCCTGAAGCAGGAGTCTCAATAACCATCTCACCACCCCAAGAAGACATAAACAAATTCAAAAACTTAGTGCACTCAAGAGAAATAAATGAATGAGTCGCTCTCGTATCAATAATAGTAACTAAATGCGTACTATTAATAAAGCATGTACCTTTAATCAAACGGTCTGCACTAGTAGTATCCTTCCCTACTAATGCAAACACCTTTCCGCCCGCCTGAGCTTGCTTCGGCTTAGTACACTTAGTACTAATGTGACCAACTTCTCCACAATTGAAGAACTTCACAACATTCCTCCTACACTCGGTAGTAGCATGTCCAAGACCTCCACAGTTTGAACATTTCACAATATTCTTCCCACACTCAAAAGACTTGTGGCCTAGATCGCCACACTTGTAACACTTAACGGGACCAGAACTCCCTTCACCAAATATCCTATCGAAGTTTCCCCTATGTTTTCCCTTATCAGCGGGTGTCACATAAGGTCCACTTATAGCTTGTTGCTTCCCTTTCCTCTCATTCAAACTCTTGTAATGTGTAGAACGTACTTTGCTATCTTCTTCAAAGATTCTACAACATTCAGTCAAATCTGACCTTCTAATTCTCTGATATCCCACAACTTGCTTAATCTCAGGACGCAAGCCATTCTCATACTTAATGCACTTAGAAAACTTTGCAGGATGGCGTCACCTTCTCCCAAACAGAGTTTTCCCCAGCTGAGTCAGAGCAGGTGGAATCCCCAAGCAGATTATCTTTCCTCCAGTGGAGTATGCCTAGCAGGCAGTGGGAGGCTCAATTCCCCACAGAGCTTATAATTGTCAGACCTCTTTTCCTAGAAAAGGATATTTGATGAAGCATTTCCCCAGCCGTGTTGGAAGATCGTCATTTTCCCGCAGAGTTTCAGGATTAGTATACAACCATCATTGAAATATCCCCAGTCAGAATTAGGCATTGTCAAAGCCTCTTGATCTGGGTCTCTCCTGCAGAGTTGTGATTCTTGTTGCCCATCATGCATTTGTTGGATGCTCGTATGCATCTCCCAGCACTCATCTGTGTTAACACTTTGTGATTTCTCGTCAGCATTCCTCAACGCTCATCTGTGTTTGATGATTGCTTTTGCTCGTCTGCATTACCCAACACTCGTCTGTGTTCGCACTTCGTAATTGCTCGTTTTCCTTCCCCAACAGTCGCCCATGGTTGGTAGATGCTTGTGCTCGTCTGCACCCCCCAACACTCGTCTGTGTTTGTTATCCGTTTGAAGCTTGTTTGCATTGTTTGGATACTCGTCTGTATCATCCCTCACACTCGTCCGTGTTGGCTTATATCCATATGTGTTGATTTGATAATCACTCTGGTACTCGTCTGTATTGCTACTCCAATTGCTCGTCTGTGTTGGATTTTTGGTACTCGTTTGTATTGCTACTCCAAATGCTCGTCTGTGTTGGGTTTCTGGTATTCGTCTGTATCAGTGGTTGATATTCGTCTGTATCAGTGGCTGATATTCGTCTGTATCATCGCCTGAAGAGCTCGTCTGTGTTTCTCAGATCATCGTCTGATATTCGTTTGTATCATTGACTTATGGCACCTGTTTGTGTTCTCTTGATGATCATCCAATGCTCGTCTGTGTTGAAGAGGTTTGAAGTCCTGACGGTGGGATTAAACATCAAAATGGTTACCGGTCCTGGCGTAACAGGTTTATCCGAAGGAGGTTCGTCTATCTCAGGCACCACTTATCTACGCAATATTCGTGAAGAGGGTTCGTCAAATCCTAATGTCGCACCTGGCGTAACAGGTTTGCTTGAAGAGGGCTTGTATGTCCAGCACCTGGCGTAACAGGTTTGTTCGAAGAAGACTCGTCTGTCTAAGTTTTTCTATCTAAAGTAACAATTCAACTTGGAAGGAGCTCGTCTACTTTTTCTCCCCACTCCAGTCACCAAAGCGTCATTTGGTTGATTCCCCATTGATCGCATTCTCCAGCAGAGTGCAAATTTCAGGTTTTCTTGGTATTCAACCACAGTTCATCTTGAACGGTCGATAGCCCGTGCTACCGTCCTTTTCAGATTAACAATTGCTTGAATAGGGGTAACTGTAACACCCCAAATTTTCCCTCTTCTTTTTAAGCATCATCATCATATCATAATCATCATAGGCATATCATGTCTTTGGCATTTTTGCATGGAAAAGTAAAGCATAACATTCTCATGTTCTAGCATTAGGCATATGATCAATTGTTGGTGGATTTGAGGCATTACAAGCTATAGCAAGAGGCCCAGTGGACTTGTCCAAGTCCCATGAAGAGTCTACATGACATTCACAAGCACAAGATCATTTACAAAAGCCCAGGAGTTTAAGAGATCACCAGGGAATCCAGGCTAGGTTTCACTTTCAGGCATAAATTCTTTGGGACTTTCGCTATCTCATGTGGGCAAAGTCTTTCATATGATAAGAGGATCCTAGGGATGAAATTTGGTGAGAAACTTCCTTGGGGAAGTCAGTTATTTCATCAGTTGCTTGAAAAAGAAGAAATTGGTCAACTGTGCATTTTAAAAGTCAACTGTGAGAATTCAAAGGGTCCAACCCCATTTTTCAAGTCAAGGGATATCCTTAAGACCTTAGAAGAGGTTTGGCAAAGTCAAAGATCAAGAATCAAGGGGTTTTGAAGAAGTTTCCTTTTTTGGCATATGGCTTGTCATGAAACTTTCCATTTTTGGCAACTTTTGCCCTAATTTTCAAAGGCTTATTCAATGGTGAAAAAGACTTCAAATAAACTTCCAATAAACATGAAAGTTGTAGGATAGGTTCTCCCATTTTCAGAAAGTACAAGTACATTTTCATAGCCCTCACGGATCATGAGATATGGCCTTCGAAAGTTGCTTGATTTTTAGGGTAGTTTACTTTGAAATCCAAGTTTCCACCAAATGCAAAAACTCATGCAAGGCATTTCCAAGCTATTTTATGGACAAGATGAGGTCACAATATTACAAGGAATTGCATAAGACACATTTTTCTCCAAAGAGATCACTAAATTCGTGCATGGGAAGTGAATATTTTCATAAGGTGCAAAAATGCAAGATCACATGAAATGCATGTTGCACTCACATCCAAAGGTCAGGGTTGATTCAAAAGAAATGAGGGGATGGATTGAAGTCAGAATGCACACATGAGGGAAGCATTGCACGCGTGTATGAAGCAATCACACATTTCATGCATTTTTGCAAATTCACCTCAATCACACTTCTCATGCCACTTTTACTTCAAAAACCCTAATCAGGTGAAAAGATCAAGGGTATAAAAGAAAAGCATGCACTGAATTCGTGTAGAGACTCTCTCATTTCCCAGATTCACATTCTCTTGCTCTCTTGCATTTTCTTTCGAATTTCTCTCCTCAAGCTCTCACTTTATCATCTCTTCACATATTCTTCATCCTTGAGCTCTAAGGATCACATTGCACTCACTCATTCAAGCTGAGAGTGAAGAATCATTGAAGTGCCATTCAAGAGCAAAAGCTTTCGGACTCCAAGATCCAGCTTCTTTCAAGCTCCATCTTGCATTTATTTTGCAAGAGGAGGTCAAAGTGCGTGGATCTGCAGCTGTAGGAGCATTTTCTTGGAGTTTTAGAGGATCTTCAACCTCAGGTATGCTCTGAAATTCATGGATCTGGATTTGAAATTAAGTGTATGCATTGTGTTGTGCTTGTTATGCTGATGATTCTGTGATGATTAGATTCGAAAATGCTTGAATATTGAGTTTGTTATGATGATCTGAAGTTTGATACCTAGAACTGTTTGTCTTTGATCTGGCTTGATCTGTTATCTATTGTGATTTTTGAGGTCATATTCGTGATCAACATGTTTTAATTTATTGATCTGGAGGTTATAAGTTATTTCTGTGGTGGTTTGTTCATGTTGATGAGTTTTCCGGTGAACGGAGCTAGGGCTCCGTCACCGGATTCTGGAAACTGAGAGATGAAGAAGATGATGCGTGAGCCATTGGATTTATGATCTGGACGGATGGCAGTGTGACAGCACATTAAATTGAGACCCTCCATTGCACGTCTTTTATGTTTTCTAATTGAATCTGAACAATACATGTTGTTCTGCACCTCACTGTAATTACCATGCACTCATGCGCTGATTAACTGGATTGGTTGACTGGTTTTAATGATTGACTTGATCTCATGCATTCACTTGACCCACTGGCTCTTATTTTTCCATGATTTTCCTGAATTTCCATTGTATTATTGTGTCTTGCACTGAGAATCCATTGGGCCTAGGTGCTATTCGCACCTCCCCTCTCATTAAGCCCATTCAGATTGAACTGTTTTCATTGCTAATTGCACCCCTGGCCTCATTTAATCCTTTTATTATTTCATTTTATTTTCAGTTTGGTTTTTAAATTTTAAAAATAGAAATAAGTTCATAAAAATTCCAAAAAAAATCATGAATGATATTTTGAGTTTTCTATAATTTTTGACATTTTTATTTTCCATTTATTTTTATTTTCCACGCTGGAATTAATTTCCACTTTTATTAATTGCTTTTATTTCACTTTTAAAGCATGCTGTCTTGTGCAATTTCTATCTTGATCACTAATTGGAATTCTGAATTGATTCTTTTTGCTCTGGATTCACTTTGAGATGTAGTTTATTGATGATTTTTCCTCATATTTTTAGAAGTTTGCTTAATTGGTTTTGGTCTTTAAATTGTGCATGAAGTCTTCTAACCCTAATCCATGTTTGAGCCCATACTTGACTTGTTTAGCTTCTGATTTTGATTCTCTCCTTTTGGCATGATAATATTGTATGTTTGAAGAGTCTTTGTGCAAGTTTGTAGAATTTTTGGATGTATGCTTGATTTGATTTGAATTTCGTTCCTTGCTTGTCTTCTTTTGCATCCTTTTTTGGTCATATGTTTAAACCTTAGGTTGGGAGGGCCCTTGTACCAACTTCCTTAGGTTGTCTAGAACCCTTTTAGGATGTAGATACCTCTCTGGTCTTGATTTGATGTTTGTACTTTGAAAATTTGGTGTTTGTTTGCCTTTGAAGTTCATTCACTTTGTACATGTTCACCTCACCTCTTATGCATCTTTGCTTCTCATGATGATATTGCTTAAGTTTGTATGCTTCTATTCTTCATCCCTTGTGTTGCTTAGGCACATTCTTGACATGCTAGGGTTCTGGTCTTGAAGTTTGTGATGTTGCTTTGTCTAGTTTGCTTTGTGTTATCTCATGTTTACTTTGCTTTGTCATGATAATCTATAAGGCTTCATGTTGAGTTGTATAGTCCTTTTCTCATTATTTTGTTATGTGTTTGCGTTTGGCATTTGTAATTGAGATTCCCATTCTGGTTGTGTGGCTTTGGTTTGATCTTATGCCCATTTGGTGTTCCATTTGTTATCATTTGCTTTTGTCATGATGTTTACTTATGTTACTAACCATTTCAGGGGCTTTGGTAAGTGAGAGGTGTGGATGTGATTACCACATCTCCAAGTCTTAACCCTTCTATTTTCCTTATTGATATTATCTTACTTGTAATTGTTGGGGCTTAGGCCTTACTTCCTCCTTCTTCTCTTCTTCATATTTCTCTTTCTTTTCTTATCTTCTCCTCCTTTAGGATAGTAAACCTCACTAACCTAGGTTTTCCTTTGCATGATAACAATTAGGATTTGTTAGTCCCCCATTATACTTTTACCTTTAAGATCCTTTGGTTGCTCTTCTCTTCTCATCTCAAAACAAAAACCCTAAAAAGCATTTAATAAGGATTGAAGTGGTCTCCTGTGCAATAGCCTTATTCCATGAAACACTTGTAGTTTTCCCATCTTGGGATAGTACAAGCTTGTTCATCATGATGCACAAGTCTGATCAGGATACCATCTTCATCAAGAAAATCATAAAAAAGACTTCTTCACAAAAAAATACAAAAACACTTAATAAATTCAATGAGTTAGTGAGCCTAAGCCCTAATCTCTGGAATCAAGTTTTGGGGATCTTCTCCTTACTTGAGTGTGCTTGTTCTATTATTCCATCTTGGAATGTAGTCGCAAGTACACATTCCATGGAAAATAGCTTGAGTTCACTTCCTTGTGACACACTCAGTTAAAAGCTTCTAAAAAACACAAACAAACAATAAGTGTCTTTCCTTCGGGAATTCTTTTCTTACCTCCTTCGCTCCGTCCACGAACTTGCTCTTACTTGTCATTTTGCAAGACGGTAACGCACTCGTCGTCCGAGCCTGCAACACCTGAGCATTGACATAGGCAGTTCAAGCCTTAATACACAAGCAATCTTTTCCACCCCTAGTTAGGGGAACTACGACGACTTTGATCCTCATTGTCCAGATGAGGTACGTAGGCAGCGGGGTAGGGCCTGTTCGAGCACAATCTTTTATTTTCCCTACATTTTTTCTCTTTGTTTTCTTTCTCAGTTCCTTTTCCAGTTCAGTTTCTTCTCTTTTGCAGCAGCTTTCATTTCTTCACCCTTTGAAACAGTTTCTTTGCAAGCATGGATCCCGTCGGGTACGGCAGACGATCTGGGGTGCTAATACCTTCCCAGGTCGTAACCGACTCCCTAACTCAGTCTCTTTGGTTCGCAGGACCCGTGTCCTTCCTTTTCTTTTCTTCTGGTTTGTGCAGCATTACCATTCCCGTTCCTTCGGGATAAAAATGCCTGGCTGGCAACTCTACCTCTTTCCGCGCCACTTTCGCGTTTGTACCATGATGGAAATCCGGGGAGCGACAGCTGGCGACTCTGTTGGGGAGGTCCTAACCAGAGTATCTCTGGTTCCCTTGAGAGTCTCTCCTAGCGCTTGCGTGTTTCTGTTTCGTTGGGTGTTGCTTGTTTGCTGCATCATATATTATACTGGACTGTCTGGACTGGATTTTTTCTGTTTGATGGGACTTGGGTGATACTGTTACTGTGAGATGAGCTCATTACCAAGGCTCGAGCGCACCTTTGGACCTAGAGTTGTTCCACTTTGGCCTCATGAGATCTTGTCATGGGGGTAGTAGCGAGTTCCACGCCCAGATTTGCGACCGTCTTGGAAATGTTTTGATTTGGGGATCTTCCTCTCTCATTTCATAACCTTGATAGTTATGTGCAGCTGGGGACCGATCATTGAGAACCTTGTGGAAACATCCCTCTTTAGTGGTGACAGTGGCAAACCACATTTTGTGGCAAACCCATTCGCATCCGAGGGCCCACCTGGAACTCACATAGGATGACCTTGTTTTCCCGGACTCAACTGAGGCCTCCCTGAGTAGTATATAATGCCAAACCAATTCCTTGATTTGGTCATGAGCCATTTCTCGGAAATGGTGAAAGTATTATTGCTATTCGGCTTTGAGAGTCTGTGATGTTTGACCCGGAGCACACCAGTGAGATTGGGAGGGGTTTACAGGTTTGCAGGAACCCTTGGCCTCTACATACCCTCATTATCAGTATGGTCTCTGTTATGATTTGGTCCTTATGGTTCTGGATTTCTTGGTCTTTTGGTTCTAAGAGTTTCTATCAGATAGTTATGGCTCAGAGAATCCTGGTTTTCAGTTATTTGGAGGGTCCTAATATTCAGTATCTAGATGGTTCCAGATTGGTCATATGCCTGCATTGCATTTGCATCGCATCATACTTGCATTAACTATTTATGTTTCCATTTTTCAGGTTGTTGTTTACAGTTTAACACCCAGTTCTGGTAATTGTAAGCTCCAGATGGTAGAAGTTAAGAAAATTACAAGAAAGAAGAATGTTCATTACACTTTTCTCCAGCCAGAAGTCAAGAGTGTTCAGAGATTAGCAGGGCTGATGAATGATCAAGTTTTAGGGAACTTCAGAAAGAGGTATGGTCAGATATTGAAGTACATGGATAAACCTACTACAGACCAGAAGGATAGCTTGCACACTTTGCTTCAGTTCTATGATCCCTTGTTGCGGTGTTTTGTATTTCCAGATTATATCTTGGCTTTTACCTTGGAGGAGATTTCTAGCATTTTGGGTGTTCCTGTCAGAGATACTTTGCCTTACTATGGGTCAGAGGTGGTTCTCAAGGAAGAAGACATATCCAGAGTCTGTCGTATACCAGTTGCTAAGGTCAAGAAAGCTTTGAAGGACAGTGAGGGCAAAGGACTTCCTTGGGATGTGCTTATACCAGAGGCTGAAGAGTATGCCAAAGAGGGTAAGTGGGGAGATTTTGGTGCTGTGGTGGCCCTGATGGTGTATGGATCTAGTCTTTTCCCGGGAGAAAAGGAGTTTGTAAGCTTGGAGGTGATTTCCATTTTTGCTAAAGGTAATCCTGTGCCAACTTTGCTGGGAGATTTCTATTACAGTGTTCATTACCGGAATGAGAAAGGCAGAGGTGGACCAGTGGGTTGTTGTGCTCCATTATTTGCTGATTGGTTTGCGAAGCAATTACCAAAGTCAGGCCCTTTCAGGGAGATGAGAGATGAATGGAGATGGTCCAGGAGGCTAATGGGACTAACTTCTGAGGATATAGCTTGGGGTTATGACAGAGATTTGTTAGGTAAGGAGCTGCTGGTTAGTTGTGGAAGATTTGCTAATGTGCCTTTGCTAGGAAGAAAGGGTGTGATCAGTTACCATCCAGCCTTAGCCAAGAAATAATTTGGTTATCCTTTGAGGGATACACCAAGTATGGAAGAATTAGCTGGGTCTTTGTACTTTTATGTGGAGGGAAACAAAGAGTTGGTCCTACAAGTATCTCAGGCTTGGGTTCACAGGGTGAAGAAAGGAAAGAAGGATTTTGGAAGGGTAGATCCCAAGACATATCCTCCTTTTGCTACATGGTTGCAGAAACGTGTAGAGGAAGTGCTCATGCCATTTTCAGTGGAAGCTCCATTGTATCCTAAAGAGGTGCCATGTCAGGATACTGTTTCTCTTGAAGAATATAAGAAGTTGGAAGCTCAGTTGCACGGGGTCCGGGTAGAGAATGCTGAAATGGTTAACTTGTACCACCTTTCCAATCGTGCTAAAAATGAAGCAGAAGAAAAGTTACAGAAGATGCAGGTTACCTTAGAAGCCAAAGAAAATGACTTTGCTGGAAGAGAAGCTCATTTTCATAGATTGGGTATAATGGAATCAAAAAGAGAAGCGGAGTGTAATAAGACTTTGAAGACTCTTAAAGAAGCTCGCCAACCCATTGTTTGGTTGCAAGGCCAAAGGGAACAGGAGCAGAAGAAGTATAAAGAAAAGGAAGAGTTTTTCGAGGTACAGATGGCCTTCAAGAAAGAAGAAGTAGAACAAGTTCACGAAATACGAAGGGAAAAGACTCAACAGTTGGCACAGAGCCAGATGGCCTTGGAGGAGGCATTGAAAGAGATTGCAGAGCTTAAGCTGAGAGCGGGTGTGAAGAAGAACAGGACAGAAGTGATAGCTGCGGAAGAAGAACCTGAGTCTTTAGTTTAGATTTTATTTATTGTTGTTCAGACTACCTACAGACTTGTTGTATGAGTCTTTCTTTATTTTTCTTTTTGTTCATGTATTGGCTTGTAACCCTTCGGGGAATTTTGTTTGTGCTCTAACTCTTTGGTTGTCAGTGGGTTATCCATATTATGCAATGTTCAATTCCAATTACCCTTTCTGAGTACGCAAAGCTTGTTTGTTTGAGACTGCTGAGATCTGAACACTCTTCAAAGGGAGAGTTTGAAAATTCATGCTCAAAGTGGCTATCTGGAGCAAATACCAGAACTGGGGCATATGAATGCCTAAACTTGGAAACATGAATAGTTACATTGCATGCATATAACGTGTTTGTTGTTTTGCAGGTAGTTCATCAGTTCTAACGTTTATGTCCTTTCAGGCACTATAGCTCCCAGGAAGGTCCGAGAACAGTCAACTGTACACAGATATCCCACAAGAGTAAATAGAGAGAGAGTGATGGATCAGATGCAGGCAGATCTGGCTGACTTGAGAACAAGAATGGACAATTTCATGACCCTTATGGCAGGGATGGGTCAGACTCAGGAGCGCTTGTGCGAGATGGTGGAAAATAATCAGACCAGGAATAATGGGGTTGCAGATGGAGGTAATCGCAATGGGGCTGACGCCCGTCAAGTTGAAATCCCTGTGGCACAACCAGGGATCGCCATTATCAATGATGGACTGAACAATGTGCAGATGGATGGTCAAGATGAACAGTTTACTTTGCTGGATGAGGTAGAAGGCCAAGGGGCTGAAATGAACAAAATTTTTGAAGAGACGGCTGGGCAGATTCGCGCCATTCAATCTCAGAGCTCCCTGGGGTTTGATATCACTGACTTGGGCTTGGTGCCAGGGGTCAGAATCCCCTACAAGTTCAAGGTTCCTACTTTTGATAAGTACAACGGCACGGCTTGCCCAAAGACTCACCTCCAGTCCTTTGTTGGAAGAATTGCTGCCCATACCGATGACGAGAAGCTATGGATGTATTACTTCCAGGATAGCCTAGTGGGGGCCTCCTTGGAGTGGTATATGAAGCTAAGCAGGGTTAACATTCGAAGCTGGAAGGATTTAGCAGAGGCATTCGTGAAGCAGTACCAGTACAATTTGGATATGGCTCCAAATCGCACTCAGTTGCAGACCATGTCTCAAAATGCTAAAGAAAGGTTCAAGGAGTACGCTCAGAGGTGGCGTCAGCTTGCTGCTAGGGTGCAACCTCCCTTGTTGGAAAATGAGATGGCTGATATGTTCATGGGAACACTACATGGGGTGCTTATCGAGAGGTTGGCGTCTTGTTCAGAAACTAAGTTCAATGACATTATGATAGCAGGAGAGAGGGTCGAAACTCTTTTGAAGATGGGGAAGATTCAGGACACCGGTGCGGGTAGCTCAAACGGTGTAAGAAAAGCTTTTAACGGACCTCCAAGAAGAAGAGAGGGAGAAACTAACGCTGTGTACGGCCGAGGTCGGGGCCGGGGATATAGAAGATCTTATGAGCAAGTGACAGCTGTCACTATTCCATCAAGTCCTGTGCAACAGACTCAACCCCAACAACAACAACAACAGCCACAGCGCAACAATTATCAGCAAAGACCTTATCAACCGAGACAAGCTCGTCCAGTTAATAGGGTGCTTGAAGCCATTCCGATGACGTACACGGAACTGCTGTAGAGGTTGCTAGACTTGAACTTGGTTCAATTAAGGAGATTAGCACCACCTCCACCTGGAGAGCTTCTAGTGGGGTATGATGCTAACGCGAGGTGCGCGTTCCATTCAAGAGCACCCGGGCACTCAACTGAGAAGTGCAGGGCGCTACAACATAAAGTTCAAGATTTGATCGATTCAAAGGCGATTAACTTTGCACCACCGCCTAATGTTACATCAAACCCTATTCCAAACCATGGAGGGGCGAGGATAAATGCTATTGACAGTGGTGAGAGGTTAAGCTTGATTTTGAATATGGAAGAAGTGAAGACTCCTTTGTTGGTGGTGAAAGACAGACTGTTGAAAGGACAAGTATTTCCGGGGTGTGGTTCTGATTGTGAAAAGTGTTTAAGTTCAGTTAATGGCTGTGAAGACTAGAAGGTTGGACTGCAATATTTGATTGACGAGGGGTCGCTACAGTTTGATAGGATTGATGATAGAAGTGATTGTGTGTCTACCATAACAATTTACTTTGATCCAGCTGAAGTACCTGCCCAGAGGGAGCCAGTGACTATCTATGCTCTGGAAGTTAGTCCCGTTACTATTACTGTTCCAGCGCTTGTTCCTTATGCTGATGATAAAGCCATCTTGTGGCATTATGGCTCGGATATGTATGTAGAAGGACAAAAGGTGGAAAGTAAAACGGTGACAATTGACCCGACTATGGTGAATGTCGGAGGAGTCGGTGGTTTTACAAGAAGAGGACGTCTTTTTGCTCCTCAAGCTCTCAAAAGAGATCCCGAAGCTGAAGCTGCTACAAAGGCTAGGGGTAAGCAGATAGCGACCAAGGAAATGACAACTCTTGCTGCCGGGCAAGGTACTTTTGAAATAGAAGTTGAGGAGTTTATGAGAATAATAAAGAAGAGTGACTATAAAGTGGTTGAACAGTTGAATCAGACTCCGTCCAAGATATCAATCTTGTCATTATTGATGTGTTCTCCAGCTCATAGAGAAGCTCTACTGAAAGTGTTGCAGATGGCATATGTACCACAGGAGATAACTGTTAATCAGTTGGAGGCTGTGGTAGGCAGTGTGAATGCCAGCCATGGGTTGGGCTTCACGGATAGAGATCTTACTTCTAAAGGCCACAATCACAACAAGGCCCTGCATATCACCATGGAGTGTAAGGGTGCTGTCCTGTCGCATGTGTTGGTTGATACAGGCTCTTCTCTCAATGTGCTCCCTAAGAAGGCCCTGATGAAGCTGAATGTTGATGGCATTGTCTTGCGACCCAGTGATTTAATTGTGAAAGCATTTGATGGGTCCCGGAGGTCTATATTCGGGGAGGTTGAGCTACCTGTGAAGATAGGATCTCAAGTGTTCAAGAGTACATTCTATGTCATGGATATTCAACCCGCATACAGTTGTTTGCTAGGACGTCCCTGGATCCATGCTGTAGGTGCAGTGACATCCACGTTGCATCAAAAGCTGAAGTATGTGGTAGATGGTCAGGTGATCACTGTGTGTGGAGAAGAGGACATTTTTGTGAGTCATCTGTCAACTTTCAAGTACGTAGAAATGGACGGAGAAATTCATGAAACGTTGTGTCAGGCCTTTGAAGCGGTTAATGTCAGCATTTTGGCTCCGGCAGAGAGGAACAATGAGAAGGAAAGGACCTCCATCTACTCCTACAAGCAGGCCAAAGAAGTGGTACAATCTGGAAGCGCCCAAGGCTGGGGCAAGTTGCTGGAATTAGAGAAGAAAGATGACAAGTTTGGTCTGGGTTATCAGCCTGGTGGGTCTAACTGGCCTCAGGGTGGTAAAGCCATAACTTTCACAAGCGCCAGAATGCTCGATTGCAACAACATCTGTGCAACAAGTGAAGAAGGGGACAGTGACTGCGACTGGGATATCTGGATTCACCCATGTGCACCTGGGGAGGAGCTTCGGAACTGGTCTGCCGAGGATTTCGTTCAAGTTACTTGGCAATCAAAGTAATTTACTTGTTTCCTTTTTATCATGCTGCATGTCAATCCTGCACTCTGCCCAAGGTGCACGAATCCATTTGTAGGGCCACCATGCTTTTAATGCATTTATATTTTTCCATGAAATAAAGGACATTTTTTTCAAGCAAACCGTGTTCTCTTTCTTTCGTTTTAAAAATTTTCACACAAAAAAATAAAATGGCAATGTTTTTCTTTTTCTTTTGTTTGTGTGTTTGCGTTTCTTTTGAAAAAGAGCAGATTTTGAAATAAGCACATCATCTGTGCAGTGTTGATCATCCGGATTCTAGTGATAACGTTTCTGCTATGATCGCGCATGACTTCGACAATCCTATCTACCAAGCTGATGAAGGGGTTGAGGAAGACTGTGAACTCCCCGAAGAATTGGTCAGGTTGTTGAAACAAGAGGAAAGGTCATTCAACCTCATCAGGAAGAAATAAAGATCATCAACATCGGGACTGAAGATGTAAAGAAAGAGATAAAGATTGGGGCTAGTCTGCAGGCCGAGGTAAAAAAGGAGTTGATTGGTATGCTACGTGAATATGTAGATATCTTCGCCTGGTCGTATCAAGATATGCCAGGGCTAGATAATGACATTGTTGTGCATAAGCTACCACTAAGAGAAGACTGTCCTCCGGTGAAACAAAAGCTGAGAAGAACTCGTCCTGATATGGCAATGAAGATCAAGGAGGAAGTTCAGAAGTAGTGGGATGCCGGATTCCTTGCCGTAACTAGTTACCCACCTTGGGTAGCTAATATTGTGCCTGTACCAAAGAAAGACGAAAAAGTTCGGATGTGCGTTGATTATCAGGATCTAAATAGAGCAAGTCCAAAGGACGAATTTCCATTACCTCACATTGATGTGCTGGTAGATAACACCGCTCAATTCTAGGTATTTTCTTTCATGGATGGCTTCTTCGGGTATAATCAGATTAAGATGGCACCGTAGGACATGGAGAAAACAACGTTCATTACCCTTGGGGTACATTCTGCTATAAGGTTATGCCCTTTGGGTTGAAGAACGCCGGGGCAACGTACCAGCGGGCTATGGTCACATTGTTCCACGAAATGATACACAAGGAGATTGAATGCTATGTGGACGACATGATTGCCAAATGCCGAGATGAAGAAGAGCATTTGGTCAATCTCAAAAAGCTGTTTGATAGACTGATAAAGTATAACCTGAGGTTGAATCCAAACAAGTGTACTTTCGGAGTGCGGTCCAAAAAATTGCTTGGTTTTATTGTTAGCCAGAAAGGAATTGAGGTGGATCCTGCAAAAGTAAAAGCAATACAAGATATGCCTGCATCGAAAACAGAAAAAGAAGTGCGCAGGTTTTTAGGGAGATTGAACTACATTTCGCGGTTCAAATCTCATCTAACTTCCACGTGTGAGCCAATATTCAAATTGCTGAGAAAAGAGCAAACGGTCAGGTGGAATGAGGACTTTCAAAGAGCCTTTGAAAAGATAAAAGAATATTTGCAGACACCTCCGATTCTAATGCCTCCAGTTCCTGGACGACCGCTTATCATGTACTTGACTGTGCTAGAAGGGTCGATGGGGTGTGTTCTAGGCCAACATGACGAGTCTGGTCGAAAAGAGTATGCTATTTACTACCTTAGAAAAAAGTTTACCGACTGTGAATCTTGTTACTCACTGCTCGAAAAAACTTGCTGCGCTTGGGTATGGGCTGCTCGCCGATTGAGACAATATATGTTGACCCATACCACACTGCTAATTTCAAAAATGGATCCTGTCAAGTATATTTTCGAGAAACAAGCATTAACCGGAAGGGTTGCAAGGTGGCAAATGATCTTAATAGAGTATGACATAAAGTATACTTCTCAGAAAGCCATCAAGGGAAGTGTATTGTCAGATTATCTTGCACAACAACCTCTTGGGGATGATTATCAGCCAATGAAATTTGATTTCCCTGATGAGGACATCATGTACCTCAAAACAAAAGATTGCGAGGAACCACTTCCGGAGGAGGGGCCAGACCCTGAATCCAGATGAAAGTTGATGTTTGATGGGGCAGTCAATATCAACGGACATGGAGTTGGTGCCGTACTTATCACTCCTGAAGGTGTTCATTTTCCCTTCGCTGCCAGAATTACTTTTGGCTGTACCAACAATGAAGCGGAATACGAGGCGTGCATAATGGGAATAGAGGAGGCTATTAATATTCGGATTAAGACCCTCGATATATTCGGAGATTCAGCCCTCGTTATCAATCAGATTACCAGCAAGTGGTATACACATCAAGAACATTTAATTCCTTATAGGGATTATGCCAGAAGACTGTTGACGTTCTTCACAACAGTTAAGCTTCAGTATATACCACGAGATGAGAATCAATTTGCCGATGCATTGGCTACTCTTTCTTTGTCCATCAAAGTCTTGTGTTGGAACTATGTACCCAGGATTGACATTTCCAGACTTGACGCACCAGCTTATGCTTTCTCTATAGACGCAGTGTCTGACGAGAAACCTTGGTACTTTGATATCAAGATTTTCCTGGAAAAACAAGAATACCCAGCTGGGGCGTCATCCAACGACAAGAAGACCTTAAGACGACTTGCTGCTAGCTTCTTCTTGAATACAGATGGGGTTTTGTATAAGAGGAACTTTGACATGGTCTTGCTCAGATGCGTGGATAGACACGAAGCAAGCTTGTTAATGCAAGAAGTCCACGAGGGGTCTTTCGGTACTCATGTAGGAGGGCATGCAATGGCTAAGAAGTTGTTGAGGTCGGGGTACTATTGGATAACAATGGATGCAAACTGTTGTTCGTACGCCCGTAAGTGCCACAAGTTCCAGATTTATACAAGACAAGGTGCATGTTCCTCCCAGCCCGCTCAACGTCATGTCATCTCCTTGGCCTTTTTTCTATGTGGGGCATTGACATGATCGGGAAAATAGAGCCTACCGCTTCAAATGGTCATCGTTTCATTTTTGTTGCGATTGATTACTTCACTAAGTGGGTTGAATCAGCGTCCTATGCCAATGTCACTCGTCAAGTGGTGGCTAGATTTTTGAAAAGGGACATCATTTGCAGATACGGAGTACCCGAGCGAATCATTACTGACAATGGTTCTAATTTGAATAACAAGATGATGGCAGAATTGTGCCGAGACTTCCAGATTCAGCATCACAATTCTTCTCCTTACCGACCAAAGATGAATGGTGCGGTAGAGGCGGCAAATAAGAACATTAAGAAGATTGTGCAAAAGATGGTTGTCACTTACAAGGATTGGCATGAAATGTTACCATTTGCGTTGCATGGGTACCGAACGTCAGTCAGGACGTCAACCGAGGAAACTCCTTTCTCATTGGTATATGGTATGGAGGCAGTCTTGCCTGTTGAGGTAGAAATACCTTCATTACGTGTGATGATGGATGTGAAGCTTGATGAGGCTGAGTGGGTACGTGCTCGATACAATCAGTTATGTCTAATTGAGGAAAAGAGATTAGCGGCTATCTGTCATGGTCAGCTTTATCAGAGGAGGATGAAGCGAGCATTCGACCAACGAGTACGTACTCGGGAGTATCAAGTAGGAGAGTTCGTGCTCAAGAGGATCGTTCCTCCAGGTTCAGATCACAGGGGCAAGTGGACCCCAAACTACGAAGGACCATTCATAGTGAAGAAAGTTTTCTTAGGAGGAGCACTGATGCTCACCACTATGGATGGAGAAGATTTCCAATCCCCTGTTAACTCGGACGAAGTTAAAAAATACTTCGCATAAAAAGACCCGCTGGACACAAAAACAGAATTAAAGTCCAGGCAAGAAAAGGGCGTCCCGGCGAGCTAAAAACAGAATAAAAGCTCGGGCAAAAGTTAGGGAAAAAAATGTACACCCGCTGAGTTGAAAAGCCACATCGGACAGCTCAGGGAAAAAAGGGTATCCCGGTGGATTAAAAACCCGAAAGGGCGATCCACGTAAAACAAGGGAATAAGCGAACAACTGCGATCCGAGTAATTTGAATCAAATCACCATTTCGAACAGCCTGACAATATCAGAAGGATAGGAATCAGTCCCCTCATCTTCTCAAAAAGCAAAGGCAAGAATGGAGAGTTTTGAAGACATGCTAGTTATAGCGAGAAGGAAACTCATTGGGATGACGTGCCCATTGCCATTAGGATAGTTTATTTTCTCAATTTAATGGTAGCTGTTGGATTTATTAATTCAGCGTCACCCTTAGGGATTCGATGGGCTTAACATCCCAACCCATGGCGCTTAATAGGCGCAGCCCCTTGAAAGACTCTATACTATAAGGAAATAAAGTTGCGCCTTCACTAACAACAATTGCTTTTAGTGCAGTGGTAAGCGCTTGATCCTACAAGTGGTATCAGAGCCAGGTCATGGGTTCGAATCCCCCCGGCTGACACTTGGGGGGAGATTGTTGGATTTATTAATTCAGCGTCACCCTTAGGGATTCGATGGGCTTAACATCCCAACCCATGGCGCTTAATAGGCGCAGCCCCTTGAAAGACTCTATACTATAAGGAAATAAAGTTGTGCCTTCACTAACAACAATTGCTTTTAGTGCAGTGGTAAGCGCTTGATCCTACAGTAGCTACCTCTTTCCAGATGGTTGCTTCCTGATGTAAAAACTTTGCCTATTCAGAGGCCTTTCAATAAAAGAATATTCAGTCAAAAAGCTGTGTTGTGTTTTTGTTTGCAAAAATGTCCTGAAATTTTTGGCAAAAATAACATTGCATTTGAAACATGGTGATTGTTTATTTTCTAAAAAAAAAGACATTGCAGGGAAACATTTAAAACCATCTTTGAGTGACGGGCGACTATGGATGAACAGATCATACCATGTAAGTCCCCGGGGCACATATGTGTTTTCTGTTGTTACAGGTTTTGCAGGATGGCGTCACATTCTCCCAAACAGAGTTTTCCCCAGCAGAGTCAGAGCAGGTGGAATCCCCAAGCAGATTATCTTTCCTCCAGTGGAGTATGCCTAGCAGGAAGTGAGAGGCTCAATTCCCCACAAAGCTTATAACTGTCAGACCTCTTTTCCTAGCAAAAAATATTTGATGAAGCATTTCCCCAGCCGTGTTGGAAGATCGTCATTTTCCCATAGAGTTTCAGGATTAGTATACAACCATCATTGAAATATCCCCAGTCAGAATTAGGCATTGTCAAAGCCTCTTGATCTGGGTCTCTCCTACAGAGTTGTGATTCTTGTTGCCCATCATGCATTTGTTTGATGCTCGTATGCATCTCCCAGCACTCATTTGTGTTAACACTTTGTTATTGCTCGTCAGCATTCCTCAACGCTCGTCTGTGTTTGATGATTGCTTTTGCTCGTCTGCATTACCCAACGCTCGTCTATGTTTGCACTTCGTAATTACTCGTTTTCCTTCCCCAACAGTCGCCCATGGTTGGTAGATGCTTGTGCTCGTCTGCACCCCCCAACACTCGTATGTGTTTGTTATCCGTTTGAAGCTCGTTTGCATTGTTTGGATAATCGTATGTATCATCCCTCACACTCGTCCATGTTGGCTTATATCCATATGTGTTGATTTGATAATCACTCTGGTACTCATCTGTATTGCTACTCAAATTGCTCGTCTGTGTTGGATTTTTGGTACTCGTCTGTATTGCTACTCCAAATGCTCGTCTATGTTGTGTTTCTGGTATTCATCTGTATCAGTGGCTGATATTCGTCTGTATTATCGCCTGAAGCGCTCGTCTGTGTTTCTCAGATCATCGTCTGATATTCGTTTGTATCATTGAATTATGGCACCTGTTTGTGTTCTCTTGATGATCATCCAATGCTCGTCTGTGTTGAAGAGGTTTGAAGTCCTGACGGTGGGATTAAACGTCAAAATGGTTACCGGTCCTGGCGTAACAGGTTTATCCGAAGGAGGTTTCTCTGTCTCAGGCACCACTTATCTACGCAAGATTCGTGAAGAGGGTTCGTCAAATCCTAATGTCGCACCTGGCGTAACAGGTTTGCTTGAAGAGGGCTTGTATGTCCAGCACCTGGCGTAACAGGTTTGTTCGAAGAAGACTCGTCTGTCTAAGTTTTTCTATCTAAAGTAACAGTTCAACTTGGAAGGAGCTCGTCTGCTTTTTCTCCCCACTCTGGTCACCAAAGCGTCATTTGGTTGATTTCCCATTGCTCGCATTCTCCAGCAGAGTGCAAATTTCAGGTTTTCTTGGTATTCAACCACAGTTCATCTTGAACGGTCGATAGCCCGTGCTACCGTCCTTTTCAGATTAAAAGTTGCTTGAATAGGGGCAACTGTAACACCCCAAATTTGCCCTCTTCTTTTTAAGCATCATCATCATATCATAATCATCATAGGCTTATCATATCTTTGGCATTTTTGCATGGAAAAGTAAAGCATAACATTCTCATGTTCTAGCATTAGGCATATGATCAATTGTTGGTGGATTTGAGGCATTACAAGCTATAGCAAGAGGCCTAGTGGACTAGTCTAAGGCCCATGAAGAGTCTACATGACATTCACAAGCCCAAGATCATTTACAAAAGCCCAGGAGGTTGAGAGATCACCAGGGAATCCAGGCTAGGGCAAGCTCCTACACAATGATCCCAAATTAGGGTTTCACTTTCAGGCCTAAATTCTTTGGGACTTTGGCTATTTCATGTGGGAAAAGTCTTTCATATGATAAGAGGATCCTAGGGATGAAATTTGGTGAGAAAATTCCTTGGGGAAGTCAGTTATTTCATCAGTTGCTTGCAAAAGAAGAAATTAGTCAACTGTGCATTTTAAAAGTCAACTGTGAGAATTCAAAGGGTCCAACCCCATTTTTCAAGTCAAGGGATATCCTTAAGACCTTAGAAGAGGTTTGGCAAAGTCAAAGATCAAGAATCAAGGGGTTTTGAAGAAGTTTCCTTTTTTGGCATATGGCTTGTCATGAAACTTTCCATTTTTGGCAACTTTTGCCCTAATTTTCAAAGGCTTATTCAATGGTGAAAAAGACTTCAAATAAACTTCCAATAAACATGAAAGTTGTAGGGTAGGTTCTCCCATGTTCAGAAAGTACAAGTACATTTTCATAGCTCTCACGGATCATGAGATAAGGCCTTCGAAAGTTGCTTGATTTTTAGGGTTTACTTTGAAATCCAAGTTTCCACCTGTAATACCTCAAAATTTGCCCTCATATTTATTCTCTCTATTGGTTCTTTATTTCGCATTCATCAGCATTTTTGATCAATTCATTAACATCATAGTAGTTCATTTTATCATTTCATAAGGTATGAGATCAGTGTCTCCTGAAGGATCAGTCTATTCCACTAGTTTGGGTTTTTTTTCTACCTCAATGGATCTGGTTATAGGGATTACGGAATTAGGGTCTTGTATTCATATCTATCAGTTGAATTCGAGGAATTCCATCATTTGCTTGCAGAGCTAATCAGGGTTTCACGGCAGAGGACTGTTGGCTGGTGGTACAAGAGATCAAGGTACAGGTCCTTATGATGATCAGGGTATTATGGTTGCAATATGAGTGAGGTTGAGATTTGGAGGTGAGATTTAGATGTTCCAGTTGGCCTAAAGTTGTTTATGCAAGTCATTGGGATTTCTATAATCTTTCCTTTATCCACATTTTGTTCAACATCCAAATTACACCCGTATACCTTGTGGTAGTTCATTGTCCGCATTAAGCATAAGTCAAGCCTAAAGTCCCACTCTGCATATTTCTTAAGATCCATTGGTCTAGTCTAACTTCCAAGTGTCCATATCCGTTTGAATTTTACACCCATTTGTCCAATTTTTCAAGTCCTATTCATTTTTCGATCAATCATTCAAATAAATTTATAAACCTCTTTCCAAAGTTCAAGGGTCCATACCGATTAATTATATTGTTACCATCATTTTTTAACTCTATTAAATTGCTCCTTTGGGCCTCATATTTGTCAAAACAAAATAAAATAAATGCCAAGACCCATTACTACAATAACATGTTGTCAGTTATTTTGATTGTTAAGTCTCTCTTGTTAGAAAAAAATATAGAAATGGCAAGCAAATAAAGTTTCTATTATTTCAAATATGATTAATTACATAACTTTTGATAACAGTCTTGGTAATAGATCATGTGATAAATAAATTAACACAACAAAGGTAAAACCAGTGTCAAACAGCAAATTTGGCTTTCTGCCTGAGATGAGATGTCTTGAGTATTTTAGCTGAAAACTAGCTCGTTCTAGAATCTAGCTTAGGCGTAATGGTTCAAACTTGTTTCCTTCTTTGCTTGGACCTGAATTTTACCTTCATTAAAGTCCTCGTGGTTCATCTCTGTTGCATCACGGTGTAGAGCCGACATGCCAGCCTCAACATAGACAACCTTCAGTTGTGCTCCATTGAAATCATCTGTGAACCGAGCTAGCTCTTCAAAGTTTACATCAGGGTGAATGTTTATCTTCCTTGAATGGATTCAAAATCTTGTTTCTTCAGTTGGATGTGAAAACTCAATTTCACGGTCCAATCTACCAGAATGCAGGAGAGCAGGATCAGGAATATTTGCACGATTGGTTGCTGTCACCACCTTAATCCAGCCATCACTACTAAAATCATCAAGCTGGTTCAACGATCCTAATGATGACCGCCCTTTTTGCAATCTGAAACGCATCACAAACAAGTTTAGTTCATCTCCTGTGAACATCATCATCATGAGGACCTGCGATGTTCAACACCCACAACAATTGGGTCAAAAAAAAAACAGAATCAGGAAGAAGATAGAGAAAATGATTAGCTTTCTATTGTGATTCTTTTGATTGCTATGTTCTAGAAAATATTTGATGGGTTGCAGCACTATCGGTTCTGATATTGCGTCTTCAATTGAAATTGGGTGGCCTTACAAGGTTAGACATGATTGCTCATGTTACTTGTGATCGGTTTCACGGCTTTCTTTGGTTGCCTGTTGAGTTTGAACCTGAAGTTCCAAGAGGGCTTTCTAGTGCTAGCACAAGCGTTGCTAGTGTTTCGGCCTCTGCATCAATTTTTAGGAGATCTTCATCATCCGAATTTGTTCCTCAAATCCCAGCTTTGTATCTGCAGTTTATAAGGAAAAACAGAACCAGGATTAGGTGAGCATGAAAGATGAGAGGCATAGGATTATAACTCAAAACAGAAAATCAAAATAACCAGCTCATAACCGAAAACACGACAAATTTTTTACCATTTTAACAGAATTCCATAACCTATAACTTCCTAACAGATTCACAACAAGCTCATAATTAATCCTAACCAAAATATCAAAGCTAACAAAAGTTCATAACCGAAAATAACAAACTCTAACAGCTATAACAGAATTCCAGCTGAACATACCTGAAGCTTCTAGAGTATTCTTCCAGATTCTATAAAACAGAGCCAACCTCTTCAATTTGGGGGTTCAGCATTCATTGATCTCATCACCATTCCTTTTCACCATTTTTTGTGTCTTTGAACCCTCACCCTTCATTCTCTTCCGTTAACAACCATGGCTTTTTCATACCTTCATCACCTTGCATCTGATCTTCAACAACGGTAGTATCACAAACCATTTTCAACCGTCTTCTTTTCGGATTCGGCCTCTTCCCGAGCGTCTCCTTCAACACCAATAACCAACCAACCATCGTTCCATCGTTCGATCTGTAATGGTATCAACACAAATCACAGTTCCAGGTCGCGAGCAAGAACGCGCATAAGAAGAAGAACAAGACAGAGATCACAAGAGAAGAACGAAATCGAAGCTCACCTACACGTAGACTCACGCCGCCTGGAAGCTCTGTGGTATTGACATTGTCCGGATTCTTTCGTCTTCGAAGTTTCTTCTCAACGAACCGAAGTCACTCCGTCACCAACGAAATTCAAGGTACGAAGCCATTAACGTTGTTTCTAAGCTTGGCGTTCACTGTTCTAGCGTGGTGATTGATCTATAGTGGGTCTCGGCTTCGTGATTTTAGGAATTAGGTTTTTGTTTTCGGATTAGGCTAAAAGAGGTTAGGTTGAGATTCGGATCAATGGTGTTGGACCTTGGCTCGGAGAGAAGACGAGTTTTTTGGGAGGGCAGACAAGAAAAGGTGCATGGGGTTGAAGGAAGAAGACAATGGAGAAGATGGAGAGGATGAGGGTGTTTGTGCGGCGGAAAAAGGGAGAAGAAGGAGGCAAATTAGGGTTTTGTAGATTTTTGTTTAACTAGAGTTTAATTCAGATTTTGTTTAAATATTATAATAACTATAATTCAGTTTTTAGTTTAATTTAAAAGATTACAGTAAATTGTAATAATTTAATTCTGTTTTAGTTTAATTTAAGATGTTAAGAAAGAATTAATAGTTTAATTTAAATTTTTTAGAAAAAAGATTATAACAGTTTGATTTAAGATTGTTTAGGAAAAATCAATAGTTTAATTTAAGGCATTTTTAGAAAAGATTATAGAAATAGTTTAATTTAAGATTTCTTTTTAAATTAAGTTTCTTTTAGAAAAATATTTTCATAAGTTTAATTTTAAATTAAGTTTTTTAGGATAATATTTTGATAAGTTAAAATTAGAATGTTAAATTGATATAAACTTTAGTTTATTCCTTTTTTAAGTTAATATTGCTAGGAAATATTATACTAAGTTAGTTTAATCAAGATTTTGGGAAAATAGCATAATAGGATTAGTTTATTATTTTCTTAATTTAAAATCTTTAGAAGTGTTAATAGATTAATCTAATTTTTAGCTTAATTTAAACTCTTTAGAAAATGTTAATTTAGGTTTAGGTTTTGTTTAAATTAGAATATTAAAGTAATCAACTTTAGTTTAGGTTCCTTAAGTTAAGATTAAAAAAATAATAGTAATGATACTCACCACCATCTTGGGCCCATATTAGAAAACAAATTGGAAAACCTGCTAACCGCACCCCTTTTACTCCTGCGAATTGGGCCTATTCCTTTTCCTTTCTGCACCTCCCCTTCGGGCCCAGTTTACAAAAATAACTAAATAAATTACTTACTGAACCCCCTGTTTTATTTCTTTAGACATTTAATTTTAAGTTAATATTAAATTAGAAATAATTCATTAAAAATAGGAAAAAGGCATTAGAAAATTCCCCAAAAATTAGGGCAGATTAATAATTGAATTTAGAAATTTAGGATATTTTTATTTCCTGAAATTTATTTATTTTTGAATTAATTCTGAATTATTCTTTTATTTAGCTTTATTGAATGTTTTCTTAATTGTGCAGAATTTTGTTTATTTTATTTAAATAACTTCCATTAATCTTTTTGAGCCATTCTTTTTTCTGTAATTAAAAGACCCCTAATAGCTCTTAGAATATTTTTTATGGAATTTTTAGGAATTTTTATCTTAGGTTTTGGTAATAAAATACTTAGGAAATAATAGTTAATTCCTAGCTTAAAATAATTAGTTGTTAGGCATAGAAAAATAAGTATTTTTAGGATCCCTTTTAATATAATATTTTAGATAGTGTTAGGATCCCATAGTTTAATTTTCATAATTTTTCTAGAGGATTTAGTATTTTGTTAAAATATTAGTTTTAAGCTTAGTTAGGCATAATTTCCATTAGATTTAGGCCATTAGAAAAAATATAGTTCAATACATAAAAAATAATAAAATAGTTTAGTTTAAGTTTAACCCTAGAATTAATATTAGACTTAGGTTTAGTTTAATTTGTTTTAGGATGAACATTAAGTTTGACTTAGATTTAACACTTAGGTGAATTTTCATTTCCATTAGAAATAGAATAAATGAAAATAGTCTACATTTTTTATTCATGCCTTTAAGGCATTTTTTTTAGAAGTTTGTTCCTTATGCTTAACTTCATTTTTTTGATTATTTTTATTGTTACAACTTGTATAGGATTCCCATTTGTTCTTAGAATCAACTTAACTTCATTAAGAAGTAAGTTGAATTCTAGTAGTTTTAAGTTTCCATTAGGAATAGAAAACCTCACTAACCATTAGGATCACTTTGTAAATACATAGCACATTAGGGTTGAGTCTTAGTCCCTTAGATTTTTCCTTTTATCAACTTGAGTCATTCTCTTTCTCATCTCAAAAGAAAAGCAATAAAACACTTAATAAAAACCGAACAATCTTGTACGACACGAGACTTTGTTGCGGAGTGTTTATACGCGTCCTGTTTCGGGGCGAGGTGTAAATACTTCCCGCGATGGATAGGTCTTAGTACAAGACCGTTCACAAACAAATTCAAAACACTTCTCTTAAAAGACCAAAAACAAACAATAAACGACTATCCTGCGGGAACTTCTTTTCTCATCTCATTCACTCATAACGCGAACTCGCGACGACTTGTCTCGCATGCAAGACGGTTAACGCACTTGTACCAGACGAGCCTGCAACACCTGAGCATAGACATACGCAGTTCCAGCTGTAAAAACCACAAACAAATAGTTCCCGCCTAGGTTAGGCGAACTACGTCGACTCTGATCCTCATTTTCCCGATGAGGTACGTAGGCAGCGGGGTAGGGCCCGTTCGAGCACACTCTTTATTTTCCCTACATTTCCCTCTTTCTTTCCATTCTCTTTCCTTATTCTTTTCTCATTTCCATTCCAGTTCCAGTTAGCGGTTATTTCATTCCAGCAGCATATTTTTCTCACCCTTTGAAACAAAGCAAGCAAGCGTGGATCCCGTCGGGTACGACGGACGGATTGGGGTGCTAATACCTTCTCAATTCGTAACCGACTCCCGAACTTAGATCTTTGGTTCGCAAGGCCTTGTCCTTTCCTTCTTCCTTAGGTTTGTGCAACATTACCTTTCCCAGTCATTCGGGATAAAAATGTCTGGCTGGCGACTCTAACCTTTCCGCGCCACTTTCGCGTTTGTACTAGGATGAAAATCCCGGGAGCGACAGCTGGCGACTCTGCTGGGGACTTAACCTGATTCTTCCGGTTTCCCTTGTAGAGTCAATCCTAGCGCCTGTTTGTTTTTGTTTCTTTGGGTGTTTAGATGTTTGTTGCTGTGTGCTTTAGTTTAGCTTTACTGTTTTCATTTACAGCTTTATTTACAGCTTTACTTTATCGCATTTATTTATCGCTTTCAGTATTTTATTTTCCATGCATCATATTATACTGGACTGTCTGGCTGTGCTTGTTTTCATTTTTTCTGTGGGTGGGAGTTACTGTGAGATAAGCCAAATACCCGGCTTGAGTGCACCATAGGATTAGCGTGGACAGACATTGTACTCTTATGGTATCTCACCATGATGGGTGGCGATGTGTTCCACACCCAGATTGCGACCGTCTTGGAACTATTCTGTGTGCGGATTACCTCACTTCAGGGTACGACCTTGATAGTTATGTGCATCTGGTGACCGATCTTCGAGGACCTTAATGGAAACACCCCTCTCCAGTGATGATAGTGGCAGACCACATTTGTTGGCAAACCCACTCGCATCCGAGGGTCCATTGGGAACTCGCATAGGATGGCCTGGTTCTCTCATAGGAATTCAGTTAAAGCAAACTATTCGTATGACGATAGTATTGTACCCTTCGGGATGAATGTACTATTGTTTCTCGATTCAGTGCTTGAAGCTGGAGACTTGTGAGGGATGCTTGTTTTTCCGGACTCAACTGAGACCTCCCTGCGTAGTACATAATACCAAACCGATTCCCTGATTTGGTCATGAGCCATTTCTCGGAGATGGTGAACGTATTATTGCTATTCGGCTTTGAGAGTCCGTGATGTTGACCCGAGTAGCACACCCGTGAGATTGGGAGGGGTTTACAGGTTTGCAGGAACCCTGATACCTTCAGCATACCCACTTTGCCTTTGGTTCAGTTTTTTGATCTGGATTTCTGTTTTTAAGTTATGGATCCCGGATCAGAGGGATGATTATTGTGATATATGGATTCTGAGACCTTGCACCGACACCTGATTATATGATTGGAACATCGCAGACACTGCACTGATCACATGCCTGTTGCATACATAACATCATAGCATTCTATCATACATGTTCGGCTATTTCCAAAGATCCTATGTTTGAACCATGTCGTTATTGGAATCAAAGCAGATGAATCCCTTGGAAATAATCGAACATGGCATTTGCATGCATCCTTACTCTCATTACAGGTGTTGGGGGACAGATTCTCATCCTGATTCGTTTACTCTTCAGAATGGCCAATTTGAATCACAGTCATCAAGAGGTGGGTATGGAACAATGCCGAGCAGAAATAGCTGAAATGAAAGTCCGAATGGATCAACTTTCGGAAGACATGCAGACTTTGTGCCATGACCACACGCTATTGATGGAGAAGGTTTACCAACTGAAGAAACAAGAGAGCCAGACCAGGGAAGCCCCGAAGTTCCAAGAAGGGCACCACCTGCCCTTTATTACTGCAAAAATTGTTGGTCATCCTAGTTCAGTGATTTTGTTCCAAGATCAGGAAGCGTTTCGCGGGAATTCTCCTCAACTTTGGGATCCTAAGCCTCACAATTTGCAGACTCTTCCAGCTCATCAAAGGGAAGATAAGGGCAAAAGCCGCAGACAAATGCCAAAGACGTTTGAAGCCAAGTTTGATTTGATCCCGGTGTCATATGCACAGTTGCTTGTTTGTTTGCTCGAGCTTAATCTGGTTGAACTTGTCACCGTGACAGCCACACCCAAAAAGCTTCCCCCAGATTTTGATGCCAATGCCAGATGTGTTTTCCATTCTGGGGCACCTGGTCACCATGTAGAAAACTGCAAAAGGCTTAAGCATCAAGTTCAAGAGCTCATTGATGCAAAAGTAATCGAGTTCGCACCGATCAGCGGGGATGTGTCAAAAGATTTCATATCACTAGGAGGAACTTCTCCTTTCCTTACCACAAGAATTATCCCCAATCAGGGGTGTGTGCCTCCGATCTGGGTTTTGAAGACATCGTGTCGGGCACCTTTACCCATTCACCGATCCGACATAAAGAAGAAAGTGCAGAAGAACTCTAGGTGTTCGAATTCATCTCATCATCAGAATTATCAACAACAGGGGAGACTCAAGCTCAAGCAGGTTGAAGAAGTGTTTACTCCTAGTCAAGTGTTTGCCCGTTTGCTCGAGAATTCTTTGATTCAGCCAGGGAATGCCTTGTCAATACCCTATCCCATTCCCCCAGATTACAATATGGATGTCAGATGTGAGTTCCACTCCGGAACATTTGGACATACCATCGATGAGTGCAAAGCCTTCAAGCAAAATGTCCAATATCTAATTGATTCAGGGATCATTACACCAGAAGGGTACCTCAGGAGCTGAAGCCTTTGATCCAGCTGGCCATGCAGACTGCACGAAGCTCAAATCAGGAGATGTAGATTTCTTTGATACATGTATTTTGCTTTATTGTGTTTCTAGATTACCTTCAGAGCTGTTGAAGGAATCTTTTGTTTTTCTGTTGTGGATTGCGACATTTTCCTGTATTTCAGTATTGTTGGCTAATAATTGTATAAGGTTTCGCATGTTGGTGTATTCTTTGCTTTATGGAAGTGTGTTGGTACCATTGTTGCAATTTTTCTATCCTGGCAATTTTATTTTGAATTCCCGATACGCAGCACTTTCTCCCTGCACACTCACAGAGTTTATCTTATGATGTGGCACTCCGTGGGTATCTGTCCCCTGATCTGAATGAAGTGGGATCAGTGACATGGCATTTTCACGCATATCATTTTTGCATACTAACAAGTTATCTGGATTTCCTAATTTATTTGACCATTTCAGGGGAAGTATCGGCCATACCAGTACGCTACCCGAGTTAAATCATGGATACAGTACAAGCCGAGTTGAACGAGTTTCGCACTCGGATGGGAAAGTTCATGGTAGCAATGCAGAGTATAGTGCAGGGACAACAAGAGATGAGAACCGCCATGCTGAGGCTTAATCGTCCACAGGTTGATCCTCCAATGGTTACCTTGGACGCCGAAGGCAATCCGATCAACACAGTCATCCCATCTACGGATAATAGGCCTCCTATCCCTGAAGGCATTGGTCCAATTCCTGTTCGTGTAGCAGACCGACAGGAGGATCAATTTACTTTTCTCAATGAGGATGTGGGATTTGGTTCTGGGGCCAATAACCAGGACTTTCAGATGCTAACCGAGAAGGTAAAGGCTTTAGAATGCAAAGACACTCTTGGCATTGATGTTGCTGATATGGGGCTGGTTTCAGGGTTGGTGATCCCTCCAAAGTTCAGACCTCCCGTTTTCGACAAGTACAATGGTAGATCTTACCCGAAAATGCACTTGCAGGCCTTCCATCGCAAAATCGCTGCACATACGAAAGATGAGAAACTTTGGATGTACCACTTCCAAGACAGCCTTTCCGGGGGTTCGTTAGAATGGTACATAAAGCTAGAAAAGAACTATGTCCGCAATTGGAAGGAACTTGGGGAAGCCTTTCTCAAGCAGTACCAGTATAATATCGACATGGCTCCCAACCGAACCCAGCTTCAGAGCATGTCACAAAAGAAATCCGAGAGCTTTATAGAGTACGCGCAGAGGTGGCGCGAGGTCGCAGCCAGAGTACAACCATCATTGCAGGAGAGAGAAATGGTAGACCTATTCATGGATACCCTCCCGGGGCACTTCATAGAACGTTTGGCAGGCTGTTCAGCTAACGGTTTTTCTGATATTGTCTTGACTGGTGAAAGAATTGAAAATTGGATGAAGCAAGGAAAGATTCAAGTCAACGGTGCCTCCACTTCTGGGACTAAGAAGTCGTTATCCAATGAGCAAAAGAAGCAGTACGAAGAAGCAGGGGCAGTTTGTGTCCAGCGAAAGAAGAGAAATCAAGGTTCGCGTTATCAGACAGCATCCATGATCATCCAAAGTGCCACACGTTCACAACAACAAAATCGTCGTCAGCATAATCCTCAACAGGGTCGGCAACAAAGGAGAGAAAGATTTTTTGACCCTTTGCCAATGTCTTACACTGATCTTCTCCAGCATTTGCTTCAATTAAAGTTGGTTGGGCTTCGCAAGCTGTCTCCACCTCCTTTTCCACTACCGGAAGGATGGGATGCCAATGTCAACTGTGATTTTCATTCTGGGGCACCAGGGCATCATATTGATAGATGTAAAGCTTTTCACCACACAGTGCAGGACTTAATCGACTCGAAAGCTATCAACTTTGCACCAAACATATAAGAGAGATGACACTTTCTTTGATTCGAAGCTTTGAAGCCAGAAGTAATTCGGATACTCTTGTTTTGGTAATGGTGCGTCTTTGCAGTGCAGTTTCATCCCTGTTGAGGGGAACTACGTCGCTCTGATTCTTCATTGGTCTTGGGTCAATGGAGATACGTAGGCAGAAGATCGTCAGGTCTTTCCGAGCAACCTTATGGGGAAACTTTACTCCTCAGCTTCACTTCCCTCTTCAGATGTCTCGTGTCGGAGTCAGAACAAATAGAAGAAGAGGTATGATTGTCGTGGGTAATTATACCACTGCGAATTGAAGACTACAAGTTCTTGAAAGAGTTGTTGATTGCTGAAAGTATCCAAGACTGACGGGTCCAGACGGAGCCAAGCCTCCTCAACTACGGCTATATTCAGCTTCTTTACTGCATTTCCATTTGTAGTTTCTTTTATATGCTAAACATTTGTTTACTGGTATGAAATTTATTTGTTTTTGAATGTTAACCATAATAAAATGCACATGTTCTTATTGAAGTAATCCATTCGTATTCATCATGATTTTGTGTATGTGTATTGCAATACCAACTGTCGTGCCTAAACTCTATGAGGGAGGATGACGAAATGATAACGCAAAAATCTCTAATGGTGTGCTTTTGAGAAAGACCTTGTTGACGATGTACAGGCATTGTTTCAAATCCTAAACACCGGAGATATAAGGGAGATAGACCCTCGCCAACCCATTTGAGCCTTGAGGTAGGAGTTTCTTTTTGCATGAAAAAAACCCTCGCACTTAACCCAGGGGGCAGGGTAGGTGTCAGCTAGCTGGACCGATCGTTCAAATTTCGAAAAGGAGTGCAAATCTGAGGATCCATTACCTTTCGTTGTACCAAATCAAGAGGTCCAATGACCAGAAACTACAATGGTTATCCAAATCAAGAGTCCAAAGACCGGAAACCACATTGGTTATTAATCATTAACCAGAGAATGAGGCAGTCACGACCCTTTCAAAGCAATCAAGACAGACAGTGTCACACGATTTGTTCAAAAATAATTAAGGAAAAAATGATGATGAAAGAGCCCGCTAAGTCGAAACTTGAAAACAAGCGACTTAGGCAAAAATTAGGGCATCCCGCTGGACTTCGCAATCAAAGATTCACAAGAATCAGTCCAGGCAAAAGTTAGGGATAAGCGAAAGAATGCAAAAGTGAAAAATGAAAAGGATTACACAAGAAAGATCCTTGAACAAGAACAAAGTCGTGTGATACAGACACAAAAGGTGAAAGGGTGACTGACTCCAAGCGACAACCTGATTGGTGCTTGAAACCGTTAGTGTAATTGGTTCCTCAACCATCACAAAACCCTTTTTGAGAGGTGAGCGCTTGTGAAAGCTAGCTGAACATAGGAATGGAGAACATCACGAAGATGGGTGGGCACAAATAAATTTCGAGCCTATATCTTTTGTTTCTATAACCGTGAACCAGGCCACGATACAACCCTTAAAAGTCCTAACTGAAACAGGGTTATTTTTGAGAGCGTACTACCACAAGATCGCGTTCCTGACTCCTATGAGTTGTGCTAAAAGTTCTTTGTTGGTGTTGCATGTGCATGCTTTCATCCATCAAAAATCAATGTCGTATCTTAACCAGTGATTCACTCACAAAAGTTTGCGACATCTTTTTCAGTAAAACTTCAAGATTAATATGTGTGTTGCATTAGAATTTTCATTCTTAAAATAAACATTTTCTGCTTGCATACATTTGTTTGGCATCATAAAAGTCCATGTAGGGAATCTCAGTCCAGGAGCTTAATCTTGCCAAGTTGAGAAGTCTGAAACTTCCGAAGGACAATCGGTCGAGATGCACTTTTTAAGAAAACTCCTTTGAGTAGGGACTTTCCCAACATTCCTGGTAAGAGCCAACTAATCCGGGGCAATCATGTCGAGCAATCTCTTCAAAATTCAGCCAAGCTGGGGCAATCATTTCGAGATCCAATCTCTCAAAGAACAATTGATCCGTGTGTTTTCTTCAAAGCACAGTCATTCAGAGGTGATCACTTCAAGGCTCGTACTGGGGCAGGCCACCCCAAGAGCACTAGAAGTTATTCTCTCCCGAAGACGGTTTATCAAAAGCACCTATCCGGAGTTCAATATACTGGGGCAGAATATCTCACAGTGATATGAGGTTCTTCATGAATCCTTGCGAGGCAAATTCTTGCACAAACCATGCAGTCTGGGGCAGTTATTTCGAGATCCGACGAATCTCTCCAAGAGTTTGAAGACACTGAGGCATTTCATATGCCATGTTTTCTGTAAAATCCTCTTGAGACATTTACTTCTGACGGACCTTAATTTGAGGCGAGTTGAAAATTGCAAAGAACCATTGTTCACTCATGATTAGTTGACAACCTATCAACCCGGGGCTAGGGGCAAAGCCATTGTTAGCACAGTACTTCAAGAGTTATTTCATCAGCAAGCTTCATTGATCAAAATTCTTTAGCAAGTCTCATTAGACAATCCCTTCTCCAGTAGTGCGGCAAATGGAAGATTACTTCTTGAGCAGAAGGATATCATCGTCTCTCATCCCCGGCATGAGACGCCTTACATCTCTCATTCTCAACATGAGAGGATTTATCTCTTATCCCCAGCAAGTGGCAGCTTGAACTTTTATCTTCAGCAGGAAGCTTTATCATTGATATCACCCGTCATCCCCAGCCATGTGGAAGTTGAAATTTCACCCCGCAAGGTAGCAGAGAGTGGGTGTCGTCCCCAAGCAGAAGTTTCCCTTCAGACAGGGGCAATTCTCAGCCGTATAAGGACTTCTTTCCTCCCCAGCAAGGTGTTTCCTCAACAGTGTCATGCCTTTGGTTCTCAGCCAAGTCAGAAAATCCTCACTTCCCCATCAGAGTTCAAGAAGGGTTCGCCTCCAGCAGGGTCTTGGCACTCCAATCTCAAAGTCCAATTTATTTTTGGCAGTGGCGGCTGTTCAGAGCTGGTGAATTATTAACGGTTTTCCCCGCAGAGTTGTTTCCTCCTCACCAGGATGAACTAGATCAATGCAGTGATCATCGTCTCTTCCCAGCCAAGTTATCTGGAAATACCTGCAGTCTCCTTATCAGGAGATCTCCTTTGCCTTGTCATTAGCATAATCATCATTGCGTCTGCATCCTCCAAGGCGTAGCATTTCCATCGTCATGGAGCATTACGCCATAAATTCAAACATATGCATACCAGCATGGGCCAGTTTTGAGGTATTACATAAGACCCGTTACATCTCCAATCAGATTGAAATGTTACCCACAGAATACAACTTCATTTCCCAGGATGGATGCTTCCACCAAGTCTTGTTGTTACCCCCAATTGAGTCTTGTTTCAGTACAACAGTCTCATCTTTTCGCGTCTCCGTTTCAGTACAACGGTTGCGTCTTGGGCTCTCGTTTAAGTACAACGATCCCGTTCCTTTCGAGTCTCCATTTAAGTACAATGGTCTCGTCTCTGAGTCTTGTTTCAGTACAACAGTCTCATTTCTTCGTGTCTCTGTTTCAGTACAACGGTCGCGTCTCGGGTTATCATTTAAGTACAATGATCCTGTTTTTCTTGGTTATGGATCGGTTGATACCATCTCCATGTTAGATCGGTTGATCTTATTTGAGTCATGAATCGGTTGATATCATTTCTCTTTGAGTCGTAAATCGGATGATATTACATTCTCGTTTTTCTTGGTTATGGATCGGTTGATACCATCTCCATGTTAGATCGGTTGATCTTATTTGAGTCATGAATCGGTTGATATCATTTCTCTTCGAGTTGTAAATCGGATGATATTACATTCTCGTTTTTCTTGGTTATGGATCGGTTGATACCATCTCCATGTTAGATCGGTTGATCTTATTTGAGTCATGAATCGGTTGATATCATTTCTCTTCGAGTTGTAAATCGGATGATATTACATTCTCGTTTTTCTTGGTTATGGATCGGTTGATACCATCTCCATGTTAGATCGGTTGATCTTATTTGAGTCGCAAATCGGTTGGTGTTGCGTTAAGTCCTGTTTCGCCAACAGGCACCCTCCTTGTGGTTTCGGTTTGTTCAGCAGTCGCAGTGATTACATTGATTCTATTTCACCTGGTTCTATCCCCCGTTACCTATTCAGAGGTCAAAAACAAAAAAATACATAAATAAATAAGTGGGCAGATGGCATTTCTATTACCCTCAGTGTTTCAAATTTTCAGGTTTTATTCGGGTATTCAATCACTCCATACCTTGAACGTCTAAAAGCATTCGCAATTATTCGTTCAGGCTTGCAGATGATTGAATAGGGGCAGCTGTAATACCTCAAAATTTGCCCTCATATTTATTCTCTCTATTGGTTCTTTATTTCGCATTCATCAGCATTTTTGATCAATTCATTAACATCATAGTAGTTCATTATATCATTTCATAAGGTATGAGATCAGTGTCTCCTGAAGGATCAGTCTATTCCACTAGTTTGGGTTTTTTTTCTACCTCAATGGATCTGGTTATAGGGATTACGGAATTAGGGTCTTGTATTCATATCTATCAGTTGAATTCGAGGAATTCCATCATTTGCTTGCAGAGCTAATCAGGGTTTCACGGCAGAGGACTGTTGGCTGGTGGTACAAGAGATCAAGGTACAGGTCCTTATGATGATCAGGGTATTATGGTTGCAATATGAGTGAGGTTGAGATTTGGAGGTGAGATTTAGATGTTCCAGTTGGCCTAAAGTTGTTTATGCAAGTCATTGGGATTTCTATAATCTTTCCTTTATCCACATTTTGTTCAACATCCAAATTACACCCGTATACCTTGTGGTAGTTCATTGTCCGCATTAAGCATAAGTCAAGCCTAAAGTCCCACTCTGCATATTTCTTAAGATCCATTGGTCTAGTCTAACTTCCAAGTGTCCATATCCGTTTGAATTTTACACCCATTTGTCAAATTTTTCAAGTCCTATTCATTTTTCGATCAATCATTCAAATAAATTTATAAACCTCTTTCCAAAGTTCAAGGGTCCATACCGATTAATTATATTGTTACCATCATTTTTTAACTCTATTAAATTGCTCCTTTGGGCCTCATATTTGTCAAAACAAAATAAAATAAATGCCAAGACCCATTACTACAATAACATGTTGTCAGTTATTTTGATTGTTAAGTCTCTCTTGTTAGAAAAAAATATAGAAATGGCAAGCAAATAAAGTTTCTATTATTTCAAATATGATTAATTACATAACTTTTGATAACAGTCTTGGTAATAGATCATGTGATAAATAAATTAACACAACAAAGGTAAAACCAGTGTCAAACAGCAAATTTGGCTTTCTGCCTGAGATGAGATGTCTTGAGTATTTTAGCTGAAAACTAGCTCGTTCTAGAATCTAGCTTAGGCGTAATGGTTCAAACTTGTTTCCTTCTTTGCTTGGACCTGAATTTTACCTTCATTAAAGTCCTCGTGGTTCATCTCTGTTGCATCACGGTGTAGAGCCGACATGCCAGCCTCAACATAGACAACCTTCAGTTGTGCTCCATTGAAATCATCTGTGAACCGAGCTAGCTCTTCAAAGTTTACATCAGGGTGAATGTTTATCTTCCTTGAATGGATTCAAAATCTTGTTTCTTCAGTTGGATGTGAAAACTCAATTTCACGGTCCAATCTACCAGAATGCAGGAGAGCAGGATCAGGAATATTTGCACGATTGGTTGCTGTCACCACCTTAATCCAGCCATCACTACTAAAATCATCAAGCTGGTTCAACGATCCTAATGATGACCGCCCTTTTTGCAATCTGAAACGCATCACAAACAAGTTTAGTTCATCTCCTGTGAACATCATCATCATGAGGACCTGCGATGTTCAACACCCACAACAATTGGGTCAAAAAAAACAGAATCAGGAAGAAGATAGAGAAAATGATTAGCTTTCTATTGTGATTCTTTTGATTGCTATGTTCTAGAAAATATTTGATGGGTTGCAGCACTATCGGTTCTGATATTGCGTCTTCAATTGAAATTGGGTGGCCTTACAAGGTTAGACATGATTGCTCATGTTACTTGTGATCGGTTTCACGGCTTTCTTTGGTTGCCTGTTGAGTTTGAACCTGAAGTTCCAAGAGGGCTTTCTAGTGCTAGCACAAGCGTTGCTAGTGTTTCGGCCTCTGCATCAATTTTTAGGAGATCTTCATCATCCGAATTTGTTCCTCAAATCCCAGCTTTGTATCTGCAGTTTATAAGGAAAAACAGAACCAGGATTAGGTGAGCATGAAAGATGAGAGGCATAGGATTATAACTCAAAACAGAAAATCAAAATAACCAGCTCATAACCGAAAACACGACAAATTTTTTACCATTTTAACAGAATTCCATAACCTATAACTTCCTAACAGATTCACAACAAGCTCATAATTAATCCTAACCAAAATATCAAAGCTAACAAAAGTTCATAACCGAAAATAACAAACTCTAACAGCTATAACAGAATTCCAGCTGAACATACCTGAAGCTTCTAGAGTATTCTTCCAGATTCTATAAAACAGAGCCAACCTCTTCAATTTGGGGGTTCAGCATTCATTGATCTCATCACCATTCCTTTTCACCATTTTTTGTGTCTTTGAACCCTCACCCTTCATTCTCTTCCGTTAACAACCATGGCTTTTTCATACCTTCATCACCTTGCATCTGATCTTCAACAACGGTAGTATCACAAACCATTTTCAACCGTCTTCTTTTCGGATTCGGCCTCTTCCCGAGCGTCTCCTTCAACACCAATAACCAACCAACCATCGTTCCATCGTTCGATCTGTAATGGTATCAACACAAATCACAGTTCCAGGTCGCGAGCAAGAACGCGCATAAGAAGAAGAACAAGACAGAGATCACAAGAGAAGAACGAAATCGAAGCTCACCTACACGTAGACTCACGCCGCCTGGAAGCTCTGTGGTATTGACATTGTCCGGATTCTTTCGTCTTCGAAGTTTCTTCTCAACGAACCGAAGTCACTCCGTCACCAACGAAATTCAAGGTACGAAGCCATTAACGTTGTTTCTAAGCTTGGCGTTCACTGTTCTAGCGTGGTGATTGATCTATAGTGGGTCTCGGCTTCGTGATTTTAGGAATTAGGTTTTTGTTTTCGGATTAGGCTAAAAGAGGTTAGGTTGAGATTCGGATCAATGGTGTTGGACCTTGGCTCGGAGAGAAGACGAGTTTTTTGGGAGGGCAGACAAGAAAAGGTGCATGGGGTTGAAGGAAGAAGACAATGGAGAAGATGGAGAGGATGAGGGTGTTTGTGCGGCGGAAAAAGGGAGAAGAAGGAGGCAAATTAGGGTTTTGTAGATTTTTGTTTAACTAGAGTTTAATTCAGATTTTGTTTAAATATTATAATAACTATAATTCAGTTTTTAGTTTAATTTAAAAGATTACAGTAAATTGTAATAATTTAATTCTGTTTTAGTTTAATTTAAGATGTTAAGAAAGAATTAATAGTTTAATTTAAATTTTTTAGAAAAAAGATTATAACAGTTTGATTTAAGATTGTTTAGGAAAAATCAATAGTTTAATTTAAGGCATTTTTAGAAAAGATTATAGAAATAGTTTAATTTAAGATTTCTTTTTAAATTAAGTTTCTTTTAGAAAAATATTTTCATAAGTTTAATTTTAAATTAAGTTTTTTAGGATAATATTTTGATAAGTTAAAATTAGAATGTTAAATTGATATAAACTTTAGTTTATTCCTTTTTTAAGTTAATATTGCTAGGAAATATTATACTAAGTTAGTTTAATCAAGATTTTGGGAAAATAGCATAATAGGATTAGTTTATTATTTTCTTAATTTAAAATCTTTAGAAGTGTTAATAGATTAATCTAATTTTTAGCTTAATTTAAACTCTTTAGAAAATGTTAATTTAGGTTTAGGTTTTGTTTAAATTAGAATATTAAAGTAATCAACTTTAGTTTAGGTTCCTTAAGTTAAGATTAAAAAAATAATAGTAATGATACTCACCACCATCTTGGGCCCATATTAGAAAACAAATTGGAAAACCTGCTAACCGCACCCCTTTTACTCCTGCGAATTGGGCCTATTCCTTTTCCTTTCTGCACCTCCCCTTCGGGCCCAGTTTACAAAAATAACTAAATAAATTACTTACTGAACCCCCTGTTTTATTTCTTTAGACATTTAATTTTAAGTTAATATTAAATTAGAAATAATTCATTAAAAATAGGAAAAAGGCATTAGAAAATTCCCCAAAAATTAGGGCAGATTAATAATTGAATTTAGAAATTTAGGATATTTTTATTTCCTGAAATTTATTTATTTTTGAATTAATTCTGAATTATTCTTTTATTTAGCTTTATTGAATGTTTTCTTAATTGTGCAGAATTTTGTTTATTTTATTTAAATAACTTCCATTAATCTTTTTGAGCCATTCTTTTTTCTGTAATTAAAAGACCCCTAATAGCTCTTAGAATATTTTTTATGGAATTTTTAGGAATTTTTATCTTAGGTTTTGGTAATAAAATACTTAGGAAATAATAGTTAATTCCTAGCTTAAAATAATTAGTTGTTAGGCATAGAAAAATAAGTATTTTTAGGATCCCTTTTAATATAATATTTTAGATAGTGTTAGGATCCCATAGTTTAATTTTCATAATTTTTCTAGAGGATTTAGTATTTTGTTAAAATATTAGTTTTAAGCTTAGTTAGGCATAATTTCCATTAGATTTAGGCCATTAGAAAAAATATAGTTTAATACATAAAAAATAATAAAATAGTTTAGTTTAAGTTTAACCCTAGAATTAATATTAGACTTAGGTTTAGTTTAATTTGTTTTAGGATGAACATTAAGTTTGACTTAGATTTAACACTTAGGTGAATTTTCATTTCCATTAGAAATAGAATAAATGAAAATAGTCTACATTTTTTATTCATGCCTTTAAGGCATTTTTTTTAGAAGTTTGTTCCTTATGCTTAACTTCATTTTTTTGATTATTTTTATTGTTACAACTTGTATAGGATTCCCATTTGTTCTTAGAATCAACTTAACTTCATTAAGAAGTAAGTTGAATTCTAGTAGTTTTAAGTTTCCATTAGGAATAGAAAACCTCACTAACCATTAGGATCACTTTGTAAATACATAGCACATTAGGGTTGAGTCTTAGTCCCTTAGATTTTTCCTTTTATCAACTTGAGTCATTCTCTTTCTCATCTCAAAAGAAAAGCAATAAAACACTTAATAAAAACCGAACAATCTTGTACGACACGAGACTTTGTTGCGGAGTGTTTATACGCGTCCTGTTTCGGGGCGAGGTGTAAATACTTCCCGCGATGGATAGGTCTTAGTACAAGACCGTTCACAAACAAATTCAAAACACTTCTCTTAAAAGACCAAAAACAAACAATAAACGACTATCCTGCGGGAACTTCTTTTCTCATCTCATTCACTCATAACGCGAACTCGCGACGACTTGTCTCGCATGCAAGACGGTTAACGCACTCGTACCAGACGAGCCTGCAACACCTGAGCATAGACATACGCAGTTCCAGCTGTAAAAACCACAAACAAATAGTTCCCGCCTAGGTTAGGCGAACTACGTCGACTCTGATCCTCATTTTCCCGATGAGGTACGTAGGCAGCGGGGTAGGGCCCGTTCGAGCACACTCTTTATTTTCCCTACATTTCCCTCTTTCTTTCCATTCTCTTTCCTTATTCTTTTCTCATTTCCATTCCAGTTCCAGTTAGCGGTTATTTCATTCCAGCAGCATATTTTTCTCACCCTTTGAAACAAAGCAAGCAAGCGTGGATCCCGTCGGGTACGACGGACGGATTGGGGTGCTAATACCTTCTCAATTCGTAACCGACTCCCGAACTTAGATCTTTGGTTCGCAAGGCCTTGTCCTTTCCTTCTTCCTTAGGTTTGTGCAACATTACCTTTCCCAGTCATTCGGGATAAAAATGTCTGGCTGGCGACTCTAACCTTTCCGCGCCACTTTCGCGTTTGTACTAGGATGAAAATCCCGGGAGCGACACCACCAAATGCAAAAACTCATGCAAGGCATTTCCAAGCTGTTTTATGGACAAGATGAGGTCACAATATTACAAGGCATTGCATAAGACACATTTTTCTCCAAAGAGATGACTAAATTCGTGCATGGGAAGTGAATATTTTCATAAGGTGCAAAAATGCAAGATCACATGAAATGCATGTTGCACTCACATCCAAAGGTCAGGATTGATTCAAAATAAATGAGGGGATGGATTGAAGTCAGAATGCACACATGAGGGAAGCATTGCACGCGTGTATGAAGCAATCACACATTTCATGCATTTTTGCAAATTCACCTCAATCACACTTCTCATGCCACTTTTACTTCAAAAACCCTAATCAGGTGAAAAGATCAAGGGTATAAAAGAAAAGCATGCACTGAATTCGTGTAGAGACTCTCTCATTTCTCAGATTCACATTCTCTTGCTCTTTTTCATTTTCTTTCGAATTTCTCTCCTCAAGCTCTCAGTTCATCATCTCTTCACATATTCTTCATCCTTGAGCTCTAAGGATCACATTGCACTCACTCATTCAAGCTGAGAGTGAAGAATCATTGAAGTTCCATTCAAGAGCAAAAGCTTTCGGATTCCAAAATCCAGCTTCTCTCAAGCTCCATCTTGCATTTATTTTGCAAGAGGAGGTCAAAGTGCGTGGATCTGCAGCTGTAGGAGCATTTTCTTGGAGTTTTAGAGGATCTTCAACCTCAGGTATGCTCTGAAATTCATGGATCTGAATTTGAAATTAAGTGTATGCATTGTGTTGTGCTTGTTATGCTGATGATTCTGTGATGATTAGATTCGAAAATGCTTGAATATTGAGTTTGTTATGATGATCTGAAGTTTGATACCTAGAACTGTTTGTCTTCGATCTGGCTTGATCTGTTATCTATTGTGATTTTTGAGGTCAAATTCGTGATCAACATGTTTTAATTTATTGATCTGGAGGTTATAAGTTATTTATGTGGTGGTTTGTTCATGTTGATGAGTTTTCCAGTGACCGGAGCTAGGGCTCCGTCACCGGATTCTGGAAACTGAGAGATGAAGAAGATGATGCGTGAGCCATTGGATTTATGATCTGGACGGATGGCAGTGTGACAACACATTAAATTGAGACCCTCCCTTGCACGTGTTTTATGTTTTCTAATTGAATCTAAACAATACATGTTGTTTCGCACCTCACTGTAATTACCATGCACTCATGCGCTGATTAACTGGATTGGTTGACTGGTTTTAATGATTGACTTGATCTCATGCGTTCACTTGATCCGCTGGCTCTTATTTTTCCATGATTTTCCTGAATTTCCATTGTATTATTGTGTCTTGCGCTGAGAACCCATTGGGCCTAGGTGCTATTCTCACCTCCCCTCTCATTAAGCCCATTCAGATTGAACTGTTTTCATTGCTAATTGCACCCCTGGCCTCATTTAATCCTTTTATTATTTCATTTTATTTTCAGGTTGGCTTTTAATTTTTAAAAATAGAAATAAGTTCATAAAAATTCCAAAAAAATTCATGAATGATATTTTGAGTTTTCTCTAATTTTTGACATTTTTATTTTCCATTTATTTTTATTTTCCACGCTGAAATTAATTTCCCCTTTTATTAATTGCTTTTATTTCACTTTTAAAGCATGCTGTCTTGTGCAATTTCTATCTTGATCACTAATTGGAATTTTGAATTGATTCTTTTTGCTCTGGATTCACTTTGAGATTTATTTTATTGATGATTTTTCCTCTGATTTTTAGAAGTTTGCTTAATTGGTTTTGGTCTTTAACTTGTGCATGAAGTCTTCTAACCCTAATCCATGTTTGAGCCCATACTTGACTTGTTTATCTTCTGATTTTGATTCTCTCCTTTTGGCATGATAATATTGTATATTTGTAGAGTCTTTGTGCAAGTTTGTAGAATTTTTGGATGTATGCTTGATTTGATTTGAATTTTGTTCCTTGCTTGTCTTCTTTTGCATCCTTTTTTGGTCATATGTTTAAACCTTAGGTTGGGAGGGCCCTTGTACCAACTTCCTTAGGTTGTCTAGAATCCTTTTAGGATGTAGATACCTCTCTGGTCTTGAGTTGATGTTTGTACTTTGAAAATTTGGTGTTTGTTTGCCTTTGAAGTTCATTCACTTTGTACATGTTCACCTCACCTCTTATCCATCTTTGCTTCTCATGATGATATTGCTTAAGTTTGTAAGCTTCTATTCTTCATCCCTTGTGTTTCTTAGGCACATTCTTAACATGCTAGGGTTTTGGTCTTGAAGTTTTTGATGTTGCTTTGTCTATTTTGCTTTGTGTTATCTCATGTTTACTTTGCTTTGTCATGATAATCTATAAGGCTTCATGTTGAGTTGTATAGTCCTTTTCTCATTCTTGTGTTGTGTGTTTGCATTTGGCATTTGTAATTGATATTCCCATTCTGGTTGTGTGGCTTTGGTTTGATCTTATGCCCATTTGGTGTTCCATTTGTTATCATTTGCTTTTGTCATGATGTTTACTTATGTTACTAACCATTTCAGGGGCTTTGGTAAGTGAGAGGTGTGGATGTGATTCCCACATCTCCAAGTCTTATCCCTTCTCTTTTCCTTATTGATATTATCTTACTTGTGATTGTTGGGGCTTAGGCATTACTTCCTCCTTCTTCTCTTCTTCATCCTTCTCTTTCTTTTCTTATCTTCTCCTCCTTTAGGATAGTAAACCTCACTAACCTAGGTTTTCCTTTGCATGATAACAATTAGGATTTGTTAGTCCCCCATTAGACTTTTACCTTTAAGATCCTTTGGTTTCTCTTCTCTTCTCATCTCAAAACAAAAACCCTAAAAAGCATTTAATAAGGATTGAAGTGGTCTCCTGTGCAATAGCCTTATTCCATGAAACACTTGTAGTTTTCCCATCTTGGGAAAGTACAAGCTTGTTCATCATGATGCACTAGTATGATCAGGATACCATCTTCATCAAGAAAATCATAAAAAAGACTTCTTCACAAAAAAAAATACAAAAACACTTAATAAATTCAATGAGTTAGTGAGCCTAAGCCCTAATCTCTGGAATCAAGTTTTGGGGATCTTCTCCTTACTTGAGTGTGCTTGTTCTATTATTCCATCTTGGAATGTAGTCGCAAGTACACATTCCATGGAAAAGAGCTTGAGTTCACTTCCTTGTGACACACTCAGTTAAAATCTTCTAAAAAACACAAACAAACAATAAGCGTCTTTCCTTCGGGAATTCTTTCTCACCTACTTGTCATTTTGCAAGATGGTAACGCACTCGTCGTCCGAGCCTGTAACACCTGAGCATTGACATAGGCAGTTCAAGCCTTAATACACAAGCAATCTTTTCCACCCCTAGTTAGGGGAACTACGGCGACTCTGATCCTCATTGTCCAGATGAGGTACGTAGGCAGCGGGGTAGGGCCCGTTCGAGCACAATCATTTATTTTCCCTACATTTTTTCTCTTTGTTTTCTTTCTCAGTTCCTTTTCCAGTTCATTTTCTTCTCTTTTGCAGCAGCTTTCATTTCTTCACCCTTTGAAACAGTTTCTTTGGTTCGCAAGCGTGGGGTGCTAATACCTTCCCAGGTCGTAACCGACTCCCGTACTCAACCTCTTTGGTTCGCAGGACTCGTGTCCTTCCTTTTCTTTTCTTCGAGATAAAAATGCCTGGTTGGCGACTCTACCTCTTTTCGCGCCACTTTCGCGTTTGTACCAGGATGGAAATCCGGATAGCGACACAATGTTTCCTGAAACCACAACAAAGTGAGAAAACAACAAAAATACCTACAAAACAAAGAATGTGGTTAGTATGCAATGCATTATGTCTATTTGTCTTCCAAGGGTATCCGGTTTGGTTATTTGGTTTTGACCTTCCAGAACTCTAGGAATGAAGATGTTGAAGAGAAATGAAGCCCATCAGAAAAATCCAAGTAATACATAAACCATATATTACAAATGCAAAAGGTACATAATTTATGATTACAACAAGTTCCCATGGTCGGTCAAAATACAACAAAGCCGAGAAATATGATGGGCTAAAGACGTGATCTAATATGTGTCTAGCGGTATCTTAACTGCAAGCGCACAACCTATCGAAGTAATATAAAAGATTATCGATCCCACAGGGACTTTATGATTACTTAGTGCTAGAGGGTTTACTAGTTTAGCTAAGGTGAATGGTTGTCACGATTTTTTTTGGTTGTTTTTAGGAATTAAAGACGGGAATTAAATTTTAGTTTAATAAAATAATAATAAGGCGGTCGGTATGTAATTATGTTAACTTAGGCGGGTCAATCTAACCTAGGCTTATAAGGATGGTTCACTTAATTTATTCTGTAGAGGTTATCAGTTTAAATATCTTTAACTCACACTCTCGTGGTCTTATCTCAGATCTTACTCCTAAAGCCCTATGCCTGCTCTCGCTAGCCCATAAGTGTTTAGAAATAATTTTTGGAAACTTAATAAGTCTAATTCATTTTAAAGCGCTCTCGCTGTGTTTAAATTGAATGCCTAACTTTAGCTATCTGGTTAAAATCTCACACTCTCGTGGTCTCGACCTAACCTATTACACTTTCCTTACTCTCGTAACAAAAAGATTAATTTTATAATAAAAAGTCACAGCCAGAATTTTAAGTTCTTAATTATTTTAAGCCTAGAATTGATTTTACTGATTTAGTGTATTTTAATTACATACCTGTAAACACCCCAAATTTGCCCTCACCCATTTACACCATGGCTTGTGATCATTCTCATATGCATAAGTACAATCATGTCATCTCACATCTCATTTTTGAGTCACTGCATAGTTTCTAAGGCATCTGCACCTAGGGTTTGTGATCTGAGCAATCCCAAAGCATCTTGAGACATTCCAAAGGCCACCAATCAACTCAAAGGGGTCCATGTGTGTTCTTATATCATATTTCATCTCCTCAAAGTCAAAAATGCAGAGGAATCACAAGAACTAGGGTTTGAGGTGATGCAGAGCCAGGATGAACTGCACAGTTGACCTAAAATTAGGGTTTTGGTTTCAGAGGCCATAACCCCAAATTTTTTGGCCATTCTTGTTTCCATTGGTCTATATATGGTATAGGGAGTATGCATATCAATTTTCATGAAGAAATTCCATGGGGAAGTCATCTGATCAAGAGTTGACTTTCTAAGCAAGTCAGTGTAAAATCAGGGCATCTGAGGCCCCCAATGACCCAACCAATGGGTGATCTTCATCATTTTGAGTGTATATGATCTTTATTTGATCATGGAAGAAGGTGGAAGTTCATAAAAATCAAGAATTTAGGGTTTTTGCAAATGTTGACTTTTTGGGCATAGTTGACTTTTCAAGAATGCATCATTTTAGGTCATTTTTCAAGCCTTGATTCTTGATCCAAAAAGGCTTCAAATGGAAAAACTTTGGTCATGAAAGTTGTAGATCTCATCTTTCCCTTTTCAAAAAGTACAAGAACATGATCAAATTCTTTTTGAATCAAAAGTTATGGTGTGGCAAAGTTAGCAAAAATCATTGATTTTCAAGTTATGCACCAAAGGCAAAAATTGCAAATTCTCCTTCCAAGGCCAATTCAGTCACCATATGGGCTTCTAATGCACTTAACATGATCATGTAACTTCTAAAAGTCAGATTTGAACCAAGGTGCCTCATGTTTCATGGCTTATGCAACAAGATTTTTCCATGTGAACCATAAAGCAAGCAACTTGCAAAAACTATCATCACATCTCACCCACTTGATTTCTTGGATGCTGAACCAGCCCTAGCTTCTCTCCATGCCATGCTGCGCCAGTCCATGTACTTATGCTAGCCTAGAACCAAGCCCATGCCTCTCTTACAACCAAGTTGACATTTTGCAAAAGTAAACATCCCAATCAATAAAGGGCATGTCAAATCAACTGACCAATGAGAGAGAGTCATGTGGACAATTTGCAAGCAAAACATAAGAAGGAGCAAGGCTGAAACCACCACATTGACCACATACACAAAAACCTTCCATTTTGCATAAGCTCTCGAATTTCTCTATACAGCCTGCAAACACTCAAACCTTTTCCTCCATTCAACTCACCCTGCCTCATAGATCACAAAACACCAAGAACACAAGCCTGAAACAGCCAGATTACTCCATAGCCATTTCTCACTCCATTTTGCAGTTTCATTCGAAACTCTCATTCTAGCTCACAAACACACAAACAAACACCACAAACCTTCTCCATTCATCATCAGGACCTCAAACCTTCATTCACCATGACCTGAAAGTGCCAGAATCTCCATTGCCATTTTTGACTGAACTGAAGCAGGAGCTTTCGAAACTCATCATCAAGCCAACTTAAACTCCATTTGAGCATTCAAACATCTTCTGGGGACCAAGTAGAGCAGCTTGCACAAAGAGAGGTGGCCAGAAAGTTCCTAAACTGAAAGCTTCGAATCTCAGGTAGCCTGAAATTTATTTTTCCAGAAGTTGTTTTTCTTGTTACAAACTTGTTCTTTGTGTTGTCCTGATCATTCTGGTACCATTGGTTTTGAAAATGGTTGTGATTTGAGCATTTAATTTGTTTCTGAAGCTTGCGTGACCTAGAACTTTTTCTCTTCGATTCAGTTGATTTAGGAAATATAAATTTGTTTTGAGAGAGGGGTTTGGTTCGTGAGAGGATGAGGATCATTTCCATGTTCTTGGTTTTCATTTTTGGTACGTTTTGAGAGGTTTTGAGGTTTCTCAGGTGAGAGCTGGCCGGAGAAGACGACCGGAAGTCTTCTCCGGCCACCTGAAAGTAATTTGTGCCCTAATTGTGTAATTAACTTCAGTTTGAATGTGAGCCGTAGATAGCCATTGACCAGTTGACTTCCCTCTCTTTTGGATGGCCCAGATCAGTTTATTTATGCCCTAATCCACGTGTTAACTTAGTTAATCCATAATTAAATAATTTAATCAGAGTCAATCCTGGCCACAAGATCACGCGCGCAGTCAATGAATTCAAACTCAGAACCAATCTCGTCCATCCATCCTGTTTACTTTTTATTTTATTTGTTTTTATTTCTTTTTATTTCATTTGTTTTGCACAATTAATTTAAAATAGCAAAAAATTCTTAAAAATTATGAAACTTTTTCCTTAAAGTTTTAATAATTTTTAAGACCCAAAAATATTTTTTTATTTTATTTTTATCATTAAAAAAGTATTTTTAAATATTTAAAAGATTATTTTTAATTGATTAATGGAAATTAATTTATTAAAAATACTTTTAGGTATTTAAAAATCACCAAAAAATTCATGAAATGTTCTAAGACATTTAGAAACATTGTCCAACCTTCAAACCAAATTTCTTTTTTGATCTTGATGCATCTTAAGAATTTTTCATTGAATTAAATCATTTTTTATGCATTATTTTGATCACATGTTTGAAAATTCATTTCTGCCAATTGGTGAAGGTTGAGACATTGATTCTTCTTGCATTGTCTTTTGTTTTGCATGTAGTTCCTAGGATAAAAAGGCCATGAATTGTTCTTGCATTTTCAAATTGTTTGGCATTTCTTTTGTTAAGAACCCTAAAAAACCCTAATATCTTGTAAAATTCATATCTTGAGATTGGTTGAGAGTTGAGAGCTCCCCTTTGGGCAGTGGCTTGTTATAGGTCTAGGGTTTCTTTGAGTGCCATTTTCCATTTTTTATCATGAGGTTTGCTTCTGTTTTGGGTTTTTGTTTGATGTTTGATCCATGAACCCTAATTTGGGCTTTCTCTTGCATCCTTCTTGCATTCTCTTGCATAACATGACTTGTCTTTGCATTTTGTGCATTCTTGTGATCCATTTGACATCTTAAGACATATAGGAAGCATGTTTGATCATTGCATTGCATATTTGCCATGTCATTTGTCTTGTATGCTTCATAACATTTCATGCTTGTTCATGCTCCTTAACTTGCATCATTTGCATTCATAATCTTGTATGAACATCCCCTTGCTTTACCTCATGTTTGCAGCACCTCATAACATCATAATCATCATCAACATGCTTCTGGTCTTGCTTTGCATCATATCATTTCATCTCATCTTGCATTGCATTGCATTTCTTTCTAACATTTCAGGTGGTAAGTAAACTTGAGAAGTGGATTTGCCTTCACTTCTCATAACTTTTCTTTTCATCTCTCTTGCATCCATTGCTGCATTCTTATATGTGTTTGAGTTTGAGCTTGCTCATTCTTCTTCCTCCCACTTTCTTTCTTCAAGTGACTTGACTTCTTGAATGAAGCAAGTCACTTTGCTTCTCTTGATCCTTTCATCTGCTTCCTGGTGGTTCTTCTGAAGATTTCTCTTGAAAACCTCACAAACCTTAGGATCAACCAAGCATGACAATGATTAGGGTTTTGATTAGTCTCCCCTCATAGTTTTTTACCTTTGTGTCTCCTTGAGTCCTTTCTTCTCACCTCATAATCAGGGACTAAACCCTAAAGGCTTTAAGACTTTGTGATTAGGGTTATGCCTGCATCCTTCTCTTAGGATGGAGTATATAACTTTAATCCTAAGTATTAAACCCTTTATGTGTTTAAATCTCTTAATCAATCCACTTAATAAGTATCAAGACATTACACTTGTAACTTGGGCCTTGCATTAGGGTTCTAATTCTTCCTTAAGTGGTTAAGAAGGACTAACCCTAGTGTTAATGGACAAGTCCCCCTCAAGTTGTCTTACAAACAATAAAACTCACTTCATCATCATACCATTAATCTAAAATTCACTTAATAAAGGTTTGTTTTGTCATGGGTTTAATCCCTAATCATGGATTAAGTTGAGGAGTCTTCCTCAGCTTAAACATTCTCATCTATTATCCTTCTTTTAGGATGGTGTAATGAGTCTGTTTAATCCCTGATTATGGCTTAACCTCATTACTCAACACTAAACAAAAAACACCAAAAACATCTAAATAATCACAAGTAGGTTAATGATCTTAATCCTACATCAAAAGTGATTAAGTGTGAGAATCTGACTTCACACTTAAGGTATTCTCATTACCCCTAATCAGAGGGAAGATGTGATGAGTTTACTAACCCATTGGTTTAGGCTTAAGCTCATTATCTTATGACAAACTTCAAAAAGCAATAAAAGACTGAAAACACAAAAACAAACAATAATCTTCTCCTTCGGGATTCTTTTCTCATCACACTCACTCACAATCGAGAACTTGCTTCTTCCGTCTAATGCAAGACAGTTAGCACCTGAGCCAGACAGGTCATACACTTGAGCATAGATAAGCAAGCAGTTCATCAGTCAATTCATCTTTCAGTCTCTTTGGGTCGAACTACGGTGTTCTGACTTCCTCATTGCACGAGAGGATACGTAGGCATAACTTAACAGTTATCGAACAAAAGTCTCCGTATATTCCCCCTCCTTTCAGCTTCATTCTTTAGCCTCATGATCTTGAGCATTTCACTCCTTCCTTACACTGACACTTTCATACTTCATATCACTTATACACTATACACTGACACCTGTACATTCTTTTCCAGCTATTTTGTACACAGATTGCACTGACACTACCCCTTTAAAACAAAAATCTTCTAAGCGTGGATCCCGTCGAGTACGACGGACAATCTGGGTGCTAATACCTTCCCAGGTTGTAACCAACCCCCTTTCTCAGTCTCTCTGGTTCGCAAACCGTCTTATCCATCTTTTCCTAGGTCTATGCAGCATTGCCTTTCCTCCGGGATAAAAATGCCTAGCTGGCGACTCTATTCATCTCCAGTGAGTTCACGGCTGTGTGTTCTCACTGTTTCCTCTCGCTGACCGTTCGCGTCTGTACCTTCATCTGACCCTGTTTCATTTGTCGGGAGCGACAGCTTGGCGACTCTGCTGGGGAGGAGTTTAATATCCTATTTTCCCCAGCAGAGTCGCCAAGCTGTCGCTCCCGACAAATGAAACAGGGTCAGATGAAGGTACAGACGCGAACGGTCGGCGAGAGGAAACAGTGAGAACACACAGCCGTGAACTCACTGGAGATGAATAGAGTCGCCAGCTAGGCATTTTTATCCCGGAGGAAAGGCAATGCTGCATAGACCTAGGAAAAGATGGATAAGACGGTTTGCGAACCAGAGAGACTGAGAAAGGGGGTTGGTTACAACCTGGGAAGGTATTAGCACCCAGATTGTCCGCCGTACTCGACGGGATCCACGCTTAGAAGATTTGTGTTTTAAAGGGGTAGTGTCAGTGCAATCTGTGTACAAAATAGCTGGAAAAGAATGTACAGGTGTCAGTGTATAGTGTATAAGTGATATGAAGTATGAAAGTGTCAGTGTAAGGAAGGAGTGAAATGCTCAAGATCATGAGGCTAAAGAATGAAGCTGAAAGGAGGGGGAATATACGGAGACTTTTGTTCGATAACTGTTAAGTTATGCCTACGTATCCTCTCGTGCAATGAGGAAGTCAGAACACCGTAGTTCGACCCAAAGAGACTGAAAGGTGAATTGCCTTGTGAACTGCCTACTTGTCTATGCTCAAGTGTATGACCTGTCTGGCTCAGGTGCTAACTGTCTTGCATTAGACGGAAGAAGCAAGTTCTCGATTGTGAGTGAAGATGATGAAAAAAGAATCCCGGAGGAGACGATTATTGTTTGTTTTGAGTTTTCAGTCTTTTATTGCTTTTGAAGTTTGTCATAAGATAATGAGCTTAAGCCTAAACCAATGGGTTAGTAAACTCATCACATCTTCCCTCTGATCAGGGGTAATGAGAATACCTTAAGTGTGAAGTCAGATTCTCACACTTAATCACCATGGAGTAGGATTAAGATCATTAACCTACTTGTTGATTATTTAGATGTTTTTGGTGTTTTTGTCTAGTGTTGAGTAATGAGGTTAAGCCATAATCAAGGATTAAACAGACCCATTACACCATCCTAAAAGAAGGATGATAGATGAGAATGTTTAAGCTGAGGAAGACTCCTCAACTTAATCCATGATTAGGGATTAAACCCATGACAAAACAAACCTTTATTAAGTGAATTTTAGATTAATGGTATGATGATGAAGTGAGTTTTATTGTTTGTAAGACAACTTGAGGGGGACTTGTCCATTAACACTAGGGTTAGTCCTTCTTAACCACTTAAGGAAGAATTAGAACCCTAATGCAAGGCCCAAGTTACAAGTGTAATGTCTTGATACTTATTAAGTGGATTGATTAAGAGATTTAAACACATAAAGGGTTTAATACTTAGGATTAAAGTTATACACTCCATCCTAAGAGAAGGATGCAGGCATAACCCTAATCACAAAGTCTTAAAGCCTTTAGGGTTTAGTCCCTGATTATGAGGTGAGAAGAAAGGACTCAAGGAGACACAAAGGTAAAAAACTATGAGGGGAGACTAATCAAAACCCTAATCATTGTCATGCTTGGTTGATCCTAAGGTTTGTGAGGTTTTCAAGAGAAATCTTCAGAAGAACCACCAGGAAGCAGATGAAAGGATCAAGAGAAGCAAAGTGACTTGCTTCATTCAAGAAGTCAAGATAGGCAGACCAATCAATGATAGGCAGACCAATCAATGATGAGTATTCTTCCAGAAGAGGACCCAACTGAAAGTCTTGAAAGGTGAAACATCTCAACGGGGGGTCATAAAACTGAATGCAGGTGTGGATCAAACTCCTCTGAGATGGGTCCAGATCCATGACCAAGTCAAGTATATCCCCATAATGCTCCTTGAACAAAGGTATGTGCTTTGGAGTGATCAGGGTTTGGATCCTCCTGATGTCTGATAAGTCTGGTTGGAAGAAATGATAAGTGATGTTGCTTTTCTTTGGAGCCATGATGCCGAGGACTGAGTAGAATAAGTGCTGATGAAGATGCTGAGAAGTGGGCCACTGGCTGGCTAGTGCTAGTAACTGAAGTATATGGCTGACAGGCTGAAGCAAGTGTTGGTGGAGATAGGTCAATGTAGCAGATGGGGTCAAAACCAAAACCAGAGGAATATGGATACCCTGAAACACAAATAAGCACATGTTAATATGATGCAATGAGTATGTATGCAGATGATATGCAAGGGTTTGTGACTGAGCTGGATCTGATTCACTGCCTTGGTATAGATCCATGTGTGTTCAAGATTTCCAGATGGAGGTCTAAAAATCCAGTAACCAGGGTGGGGGACTCAAATAAAGAGCCACATGTCCAGGGTTTTAGAATCACAAGAACTATCCAACATGGAGCATTCTTAACAAAGTCAAAGTAACAGGGTATTCTGAGGTCAAGGTACCTGCAAACCTGTAAACAGCCCAACCCCCTCACAGGTGATGATCTAGAACAAGGATCCTCAGACTTGGACCAGTTATGAGAAGTGTAAACACTTCTAACCCGGAGGTACAGTGTTTACAATAACCATAACAATTCCTCCTCTAATTCACCTCAGTTTCTGAAGGTCAAAACTAAAGGTCATCCAGACTTAGCAGGCTTCCCAGATAGCCCTAGCATTGCAGGAAATCTGCAACACAGAGTTCTCAAGAAGAAACCCATATCTGAACCGTGTTTCATATTCCCGCACCAGACCGAAATGGAATGGGAAAGAATATGATTCACTCTAGCCTAGGTGTCACTCAGGTCCCAGGTATAGGACCTTAACTCTCAATGAAACACCCACCCACCAAAGCAAACAACAGATCCAGCCAGCAACAATGACAGTATGATATATACAAATGCAATAAAGAAAGCATTAAAGTAACTGTACATAAAGCAAAAAACAAAAATAAATACAAGCACAAACAAGCACATAACACCCCAGTAAACACAAATCAAACAAGCGCTAGGAGGAACCCACAAAAAGAACCAAAAGCCCTGGTTGCAGTATAAGGTTCCCCAGCAGAGTCGCCAAATCAACTAACAGGTTTAACACTCAGGATGTTTTCTCGCCAGCCGAGTTGCCTCTCATTACTCTCCCCAGCTGAGTTATCAACAGCATTCCCCAGCTGTAGTGCCAACCATTCTTCCTCAGCAGAATGCAGAAATCAGGGAATCATCTCCCCACAGAGCTTCAAGCCTTTATTCAGAAGAGCAACGCACGGAGAAGTCACAACAGAGTACAGAAGCTTCTACAAACCCCAGCTGGGTTTCTCATTTATAAGGATATGTCAATCAGTGACCTATATCCCCAAACAGATACATCATTAGATCTACCAATGATCTCATCCCCAGCTGGGATGTTCACTTCAAGCAGATCATCCAGAGATCTTCGCGGCAATAGGATCCGAATTCCGGATCGGTGCCTCTTTGCATAATCATAGCATTCGCATCATATTATACCCTCAGAGCGTAGCATTCCGTCTAATACGGAGCATTACGGCAAAAATCAAATACATAGCATAATCATAAGTCATGTTGTGAAGTGAATACTTGTGAATAATGACAGTTCATCAACAATACACAGAAATCCCCACCAGAGTCCCGGCAAAAGCAGCTGCCTCACAAATCACAAACACCAGTATATATTCATTTTTGCACCCGTCCGTGCCATCTTTCCCCAGTAAAGTCGCCTGAACACCCTTTACAAACAAATCACCCTCATTACAGATACTTCCTGACACCCGTCCGTGTCAAATCACCAGCAAAAAGCCAAAGACATCCTCTTTGCACTCACATATACTTGTATATACACTTTCTTGACACCCGTCCGTGTCATATCCCCAGCGCAGTCGCTTACACCTTTATCACTCATATACTTGTGAATATCATACTTTTCTCTCTTGACACCCGTCCGTGTCACTCTCCCCAGCAGATAAACACTCGTCTATACAATACAATACTCACTACTCATGGTACACTTATACAGATACTCGTCCGTATCTTGTATACATCATCACTCATATCCCCACAGATTCGGCAATAGTCCTTGTTCTTTGTTAACCAGTTGGTACTCGTCCGTACCATCGTCTCAGAACATTGCGTCTAGTGTTTGTTTCTACATGATACTCGTCCGTATCATAGTCTTAAGGATGCTCGTCCGCATCTTTAATCCATACACCGTGTCAAACACTTGTGTCTTCTTGAATATAGATACTCGTCTGTGTCTACTATTCCCCAGAAGGTTTCTTTCAGATGCAACACTCGTCCGTGTTCTTTGTTAACCAGTTGATACTCGTCCGTATCATCATCTCTGAACATGTGTCAGTTTGTTTCTACATGATACTCGTCCGTATCATAACCTTAAGGATGCTCGTCCGCATCTTTAATCTATACACAATACCAAACACTTGTACCTTTTGTTTCTTGGATGTAAACGCTCGTCCGTGTTTACATTATCCCCAGTAGATCACCAACAAATTTTCTTTTTATCTAACACTCGTCCTGTGTTATGATACCTTTGAGAGCAGCCGTACCCTGCTGAGTGGTCGTCCTCCACTTCTTGATGGTCGTCCTCCATCATGCTCATCCGATGGCCGTCCCCATCGTTGATTTTTAGCAGCCGTCCCCTGCTAGGTGGTCGTCCTCCACCTCTTGATGATCGTCCCTCATCACTTTATCCAATGGCCGCCCCCATTGTTGATTTCGGTTATCTGGCATTCGTCCTATGTCACGATAAACCTTGAGAGCAGTCGTCCCCTGCTGAGTGGTCGTCCTCCACTTCTTGATGGTCGTCCTCCATCATGCTCGTCCGATGGCCGTCCCCATCGTTGACCTTTTCTATCCGATGGCCGTCCCCATCGTTGATATTTTCGGCAGCCGTACCCTGCCAGGTGGTCGTCCTCCACCTTTGATGGCCGTCCCCATCATTTTTCTTTTATTCCCAACAGAGCAGCCGTCCCCTGCTAGGTGATCGTCCTTCACCTTTGATGGCCGTACCCCATCATCTGTTTATTTCATTTATTCTTTAACCCGATGGCCGTCCCCGTCGTGGTCCCTTTTCCTTTTTAGCCCGATGGCCGTCCCCATCGTTGGTTACTTGACCTTTATGAACTTGATGTCCGTCCCCGTCATGTTTCATTAATCCCCAGAGAACTTTGCAGCTTTATCTTGATGGCCGTCCCCATCATAATATCCTATTTTCCCCAGCTAGTCGGCCGTCCCCGTCTTAGCTTTACTTTTTATCCCCAGCATGTCGGCCGTCCCCGTCATTGCTTTATTTCCTGCACTTTACCAGCATGTCGGCCGTCCCCGTCATCGCTTTGCTTCACATACCACTTTACCCAGCAGTCTTTCTCTGCTCGACGGTCGTCCTCCGTCGCCCACACTTTACAATATACTTTATTTTTCCTTTACAATCTATATCCCTTTTCTTCTTCATTTCCGTGAGTGCAAATTTTGGACTGTCTTTGGTATTCAACCACAAGTTATCTTGTTTGGCCTGTTAAGCCGTCGCTTACAACCTGCACAGCTAACTCATGTTTGAATAGGGGCAGCTGTAAACACCCCAAATTTGCCCTCACCCATTTACACCATGGCTTGTGATCATTCTCATATGCATAAGTACAATCATGTCATCTCACATCTCATTTTTGAGTCACTGCATAGTTTCTAAGGCATCTGCACCTAGGGTTTGTGATCTGAGCAATCCCAAAGCATCTTGAGACATTCCAAAGGCCACCAATCAACTCAAAGGGGTCCATGTGTGTTCTTATATCATATTTCATCTCCTCAAAGTCAAAAATGCAGAGGAATCACAAGAACTAGGGTTTGAGGTGATGCAGAGCCAGGATGAACTGCACAGTTGACCTAAAATTAGGGTTTTGGTTTCAGAGGCCATAACCCCAAATTTTTTGGCCATTCTTGTTTCCATTGGTCTATATATGGTATAGGGAGTATGCATATCAATTTTCATGAAGAAATTCCATGGGGAAGTCATCTGATCAAGAGTTGACTTTCTAAGCAAGTCAGTGTAAAATCAGGGCATCTGAGGCCCCCAATGACCCAACCAATGGGTGATCTTCATCATTTTGAGTGTATATGATCTTTATTTGATCATGGAAGAAGGTGGAAGTTCATAAAAATCAAGAATTTAGGGTTTTTGCAAATGTTGACTTTTTGGGCATAGTTGACTTTTCAAGAATGCATCATTTTAGGTCATTTTTCAAGCCTTGATTCTTGATCCAAAAAGGCTTCAAATGGAAAAACTTTGGTCATGAAAGTTGTAGATCTCATCTTTCCCTTTTCAAAAAGTACAAGAACATGATCAAATTCTTTTTGAATCAAAAGTTATGGTGTGGCAAAGTTAGCAAAAATCATTGATTTTCAAGTTATGCACCAAAGGCAAAAATTGCAAATTCTCCTTCCAAGGCCAATTCAGTCACCATATGGGCTTCTAATGCACTTAACATGATCATGTAACTTCTAAAAGTCAGATTTGAACCAAGGTGCCTCATGTTTCATGGCTTATGCAACAAGATTTTTCCATGTGAACCATAAAGCAAGCAACTTGCAAAAACTATCATCACATCTCACCCACTTGATTTCTTGGATGCTGAACCAGCCCTAGCTTCTCTCCATGCCATGCTGCGCCAGTCCATGTACTTATGCTAGCCTAGAACCAAGCCCATGCCTCTCTTACAACCAAGTTGACATTTTGCAAAAGTAAACATCCCAATCAATAAAGGGCATGTCAAATCAACTGACCAATGAGAGAGAGTCATGTGGACAATTTGCAAGCAAAACATAAGAAGGAGCAAGGCTGAAACCACCACATTGACCACATACACAAAAACCTTCCATTTTGCATAAGCTCTCGAATTTCTCTATACAGCCTGCAAACACTCAAACCTTTTCCTCCATTCAACTCACCCTGCCTCATAGATCACAAAACACCAAGAACACAAGCCTGAAACAGCCAGATTACTCCATAGCCATTTCTCACTCCATTTTGCAGTTTCATTCGAAACTCTCATTCTAGCTCACAAACACACAAACAAACACCACAAACCTTCTCCATTCATCATCAGGACCTCAAACCTTCATTCACCATGACCTGAAAGTGCCAGAATCTCCATTGCCATTTTTGACTGAACTGAAGCAGGAGCTTTCGAAACTCATCATCAAGCCAACTTAAACTCCATTTGAGCATTCAAACATCTTCTGGGGACCAAGTAGAGCAGCTTGCACAAAGAGAGGTGGCCAGAAAGTTCCTAAACTGAAAGCTTCGAATCTCAGGTAGCCTGAAATTTATTTTTCCAGAAGTTGTTTTTCTTGTTACAAACTTGTTCTTTGTGTTGTCCTGATCATTCTGGTACCATTGGTTTTGAAAATGGTTGTGATTTGAGCATTTAATTTGTTTCTGAAGCTTGCGTGACCTAGAACTTTTTCTCTTCGATTCAGTTGATTTAGGAAATATAAATTTGTTTTGAGAGAGGGGTTTGGTTCGTGAGAGGATGAGGATCATTTCCATGTTCTTGGTTTTCATTTTTGGTACGTTTTGAGAGGTTTTGAGGTTTCTCAGGTGAGAGCTGGCCGGAGAAGACGACCGGAAGTCTTCTCCGGCCACCTGAAAGTAATTTGTGCCCTAATTGTGTAATTAACTTCAGTTTGAATGTGAGCCGTAGATAGCCATTGACCAGTTGACTTCCCTCTTTTTTGGATGGCCCAGATCAGTTTATTTATGCCCTAATCCACGTGTTAACTTAGTTAATCCATAATTAAATAATTTAATCAGAGTCAATCCTGGCCACAAGATCACGCGCGCAGTCAATGAATTCAAACTCAGAACCAATCTCGTCCATCCATCCTGTTTACTTTTTATTTTATTTGTTTTTATTTCTTTTTATTTCATTTGTTTTGCACAATTAATTTAAAATAGCAAAAAATTCTTAAAAATTATGAAACTTTTTCCTTAAAGTTTTAATAATTTTTAAGACCCAAAAATATTTTTTTATTTTATTTTTATCATTAAAAAAGTATTTTTAAATATTTAAAAGATTATTTTTAATTGATTAATGGAAATTAATTTATTAAAAATACTTTTAGGTATTTAAAAATCACCAAAAAATTCATGAAATGTTCTAAGACATTTAGAAACATTGTCCAACCTTCAAACCAAATTTCTTTTTTGATCTTGATGCATCTTAAGAATTTTTCATTGAATTAAATCATTTTTTATGCATTATTTTGATCACATGTTTGAAAATTCATTTCTGCCAATTGGTGAAGGTTGAGACATTGATTCTTCTTGCATTGTCTTTTGTTTTGCATGTAGTTCCTAGGATAAAAAGGCCATGAATTTTTCTTGCATTTTCAAATTGTTTGGCATTTCTTTTGTTAAGAACCCTAAAAAACCCTAATATCTTGTAAAATTCATATCTTGAGATTGGTTGAGAGTTGAGAGCTCCCCTTTAGGCAGTGGCTTGTTATAGGTCTAGGGTTTCTTTGAGTGCCATTTTCCATTTTTTATCATGAGGTTTGCTTCTGTTTTGGGTTTTTGTTTGATGTTTGATCCATGAACCCTAATTTGGGCTTTCTCTTGCATCCTTCTTGCATTCTCTTGCATAACATGACTTGTCTTTGCATTTTGTGCATTCTTGTGATCCATTTGACATCTTAAGACATATAGGAAGCATGTTTGATCATTGCATTGCATATTTGCCATGTCATTTGTCTTGTATGCTTCATAACATTTCATGCTTGTTCATGCTCCTTAACTTGCATCATTTGCATTCATAATCTTGTATGAACATCCCCTTGCTTTACCTCATGTTTGCAGCACCTCATAACATCATAATCATCATCAACATGCTTCTGGTCTTGCTTTGCATCATATCATTTCATCTCATCTTGCATTGCATTGCATTTCTTTCTAACATTTCAGGTGGTAAGTAAACTTGAGAAGTGGATTTGCCTTCACTTCTCATAACTTTTCTTTTCATCTCTCTTGCATCCATTGCTGCATTCTTATATGTGTTTGAGTTTGAGCTTGCTCATTCTTCTTCCTCCCACTTTCTTTCTTCAAGTGACTTGACTTCTTGAATGAAGCAAGTCACTTTGCTTCTCTTGATCCTTTCATCTGCTTCCTGGTGGTTCTTCTGAAGATTTCTCTTGAAAACCTCACAAACCTTAGGATCAACCAAGCATGACAATGATTAGGGTTTTGATTAGTCTCCCCTCATAGTTTTTTACCTTTGTGTCTCCTTGAGTCCTTTCTTCTCACCTCATAATCAGGGACTAAACCCTAAAGGCTTTAAGACTTTGTGATTAGGGTTATGCCTGCATCCTTCTCTTAGGATGGAGTGTATAACTTTAATCCTAAGTATTAAACCCTTTATGTGTTTAAATCTCTTAATCAATCCACTTAATAAGTATCAAGACATTACACTTGTAACTTGGGCCTTGCATTAGGGTTCTAATTCTTCCTTAAGTGGTTAAGAAGGACTAACCCTAGTGTTAATGGACAAGTCCCCCTCAAGTTGTCTTACAAACAATAAAACTCACTTCATCATCATACCATTAATCTAAAATTCACTTAATAAAGGTTTGTTTTGTCATGGGTTTAATCCCTAATCATGGATTAAGTTGAGGAGTCTTCCTCAGCTTAAACATTCTCATCTATTATCCTTCTTTTAGGATGGTGTAATGAGTCTGTTTAATCCCTGATTATGGCTTAACCTCATTACTCAACACTAAACAAAAAACACCAAAAACATCTAAATAATCACAAGTAGGTTAATGATCTTAATCCTACATCAAAAGTGATTAAGTGTGAGAATCTGACTTCACACTTAAGGTATTCTCATTACCCCTAATCAGAGGGAAGATGTGATGAGTTTACTAACCCATTGGTTTAGGCTTAAGCTCATTATCTTATGACAAACTTCAAAAAGCAATAAAAGACTGAAAACACAAAAACAAACAATAATCGTCTCCTTCGGGATTCTTTTCTCATCACACTCACTCACAATCGAGAACTTGCTTCTTCCGTCTAATGCAAGACAGTTAGCACCTGAGCCAGACAGGTCATACACTTGAGCATAGATAAGCAAGCAGTTCATCAGTCAATTCATCTTTCAGTCTCTTTGGGTCGAACTACGGTGTTCTGACTTCCTCATTGCACGAGAGGATACGTAGGCATAACTTAACAGTTATCGAACAAAAGTCTCCGTATATTCCCCCTCCTTTCAGCTTCATTCTTTAGCCTCATGATCTTGAGCATTTCACTCCTTCCTTACACTGACACTTTCATACTTCATATCACTTATACACTATACACTGACACCTGTACATTCTTTTCCAGCTATTTTGTACACAGATTGCACTGACACTACCCCTTTAAAACACAAATCTTCTAAGCGTGGATCCCGTCGAGTACGACGGACAATCTGGGTGCTAATACCTTCCCAGGTTGTAACCAACCCCCTTTCTCAGTCTCTCTGGTTCGCAAACCGTCTTATCCATCTTTTCCTAGGTCTATGCAGCATTGCCTTTCCTCCGGGATAAAAATGCCTAGCTGGCGACTCTATTCATCTCCAGTGAGTTCACGGCTGTGTGTTCTCACTGTTTCCTCTCGCCGACCGTTCGCGTCTGTACCTTCATCTGACCCTGTTTCATTTGTCGGGAGCGACAATACCGCCCTAAAGTGTTTAGCTACTCATATTTGTTGTACCAGACAGATGCAGAAACAGAGGAACACAAATTAAAATATGCATTATAAAATAATAATAAAAATAAATTCTTAACATTAATATAAATGCGAATTAATTAAAAACCTGAATAATAAAAATAATGTCAAACTCCTTCTTCCACAATCTGGCAAGCTCGGAGTGCGAACCGGAATCGAAAATAATATTACAAAAATGCTGAAGGCTTGAAAGAAATTAAATAATAACAATTTCCTGATGTTGGAAATTGTTATTTGATTTGGTTGGGATATAGAAAGTAAAACAAGAACAGAAATAATTGCTGGAAAAATTAATGAAATAGGGTGCAAATAAAATACGGCAGAGCTTCCGCAAGAAAAATTAAAATAAAACTCTGTAGTTTCTACTTTGAAATAAAGCTATTTATAGAACTTGTAATTTGGGCTTGGCAGTTGAAATAATGCGTGGGCTTCGGTGTTGCTGAGAGAATCCAGGAAAAGCTTGTGTTACTGGGTCTGCGGAAGAATAGGAAAAGTTATGACTTCACGTAGCACGTTCATGACCAATTCTTAGCAAGTAAACCTAATTTCCCCTTGTCACGTTCGTGACAAGGGTGTCACGTTCGTGACAAGGGTGTCACGTTCGTTATCCTTGTATCTAGCGCGTCACGGTCGTGAGGGATTAGTGACGATCGTGACTGCTCCTTTTAGCGTGTCACGGTCGTGACTATATGGTGACGATCGTGACTATTGCAAATTATACAGATTATGCAGAATTCTTCTCTTCTTCTTCTTCTTTTCATGCTTGTTTTTGCTCATTTCACTTTTGACTTATGATTTAGCTCTATAATTGTTATACCTGCAAAATGACAAAGAAAACTCGAAGAATCGGGTGTTAAAACGATAAATGTGCGATAAAACGGCATTGAAACATAGTAATAAAACGATACTTTTTCTCGTTATCAAACTTCCCCAAACTTAAACCTTTGCTTGTCCTCAAGCAAATAGTCGGTTGAAAAATGATCGGACAGGTTTCCATCGACGCATACACATAACAAACCATATGAGGAATCATTTTGCTAGATAAACCGGTACTAAAATAAAACACCAACGATACACTAATGACACAAGCAACAAGCTAAGTCGTCGACTTCCCGTTAAACGAAACATTCGGTAATTGCGTTACAATTCTGTCAGACCCTAATTTTTGACCCTAAGATTTTTCGCATCTCATATGCATTTCGCATACAAACAAGATCACGCACTGGTTTGTTTATCCTTTTTCAGGTGCAGGTCTTTGCTTTGCAGGAGATCACCATGTTTAAATTGTCGTTATCTGTTCATATTTTACTGACTTCTAACCCAAAATATCAAAAAAATATGTTGCAGTTGCTTTTTCTCCTCTGTGTTGCAGGATTTCAAAGAAAGTGCTGTGATTCCAATTCAGATGCGTTTGTTCAGTCACAATTTGATTCAGACGGACGTTTGACCTAATCCTGGTCAAACTATCAAGAGATTGTTTAGACTGTCAGTTGTGTGGGCCAGTGGTCTGTTTCTCAGACTGATGTGTATTCAAAAAGTTCAAGCTGTGTTATGTGCGAAGTCATCAGTTATCAGACAGTATTTGTGCGAAGTTTGGTCCGAATCTTTAAGGATTCATCAGTTCATCATTGGTTCATCTGAGGATTTATTTTCCTCAGTATGAATATGAATTATCAGGACAGTGTTCAGATGTTGGTTGCAGTTTGAGTGGCAAGTTGTTCAGTGGCTTAGCGATGACTGTGTGCAAGAAAAAATCAAAAGTTGTGGGCCAAAATCATTATTGCATATCCATCATCCATTTTCCGATTAAACCATTTCTTTTTATTTTCAATTTTTCAATTATCCATTTCTATTCATTCCCTAATTCTTACCGATTATTAATTTTCCATTTCCATATTGAATTCACCTTTTCAAAAGTCCTATTCTTTTCAATTTTTATTCATTTCACAAAAATATTCATTATTTCATCCTTTACCAATTTCCAATTTCCTATATCCAATTTTATATTCATTCTCATTTTTTTATTTTTTATCCATTCCAAATATTATTTTTCTAATCAATATATATATTTTTATAAAATCCATAAAGCCCATTTTTTTTCATATACTCACTTTTTATCTTTTATTTCCCATAATCCAAACAAAATAAAGCAAGGCCCTTGGCCCATCATTCACTCCAGCTAGCCTCAACCATCATCCAAGTCTTCCGCACGCAATCAACTTGCCAAACTCCACCTCAAGTCATTTCAGCTGCCCCACACTCCCATCAGCCATCACGAGGCCCACAACCAAGCCTCAAACACTTTTCACGCACATCATAATCCAGCTAGCACTCCCAAGCCGTAGCCTCACGCACAAAACTCCTTCAAGCAAAACACACTAGCCTTCCATCCTAGCCAAAAGCTCCCGCACACCAAGCCGTCCCGTACGAATCCACAAGCTGACAGCAACAAACAGGCCCAGCCTCAGCTTACAAATATCTCACAAGCATAAGCCACCAACATCACGCCAGAATCCGTAACAACCCAAGCCTCTCTAAGCAGCAACTACCAGCCAATTCCCATCAGCTTCACTTGCAGCCGTACCAAAATTAAGCAGCTGTACGAATAACAAGCAGCACAACATCAGCTTCACACTTTTTTTCCAAGCCTATCACTTCAATCCGCACCAGGCTTGCCGTAAAATTTCCTCACGTCCCGCAGCTTCGCCTGGCCCACTCCAAACCGTCAGCCTAAGCCAGCCGCACGCATCTCACGCACCTGTTCCATAAACAACAACAGCTTCCAACGCACGCGGTTAGCACGGGTACACCTGGAAAAAAAATCAGATTCAAAACGCACATAACAGACGAGCAAAACGCAGCAAGAACAAAATTGAAACGAAGCGCACGAGAATCCCGTGATATCAAAACGACCTCACAATTGCAGCCCCTTCCTTCTATAAATAAGAACACCCATTCCTTCAATCAACAAGCTTAGAGAGCCATACCATTTCCCTGCACAAATCATTCCAAAGCTTCAAACAAATCTTCTTTTCATTTTCCCAAATCCGAAAAAAAACCTCATCAATCTTCATTTTCATTCATTTTTCTTCCAAATCCCTAAAAATTCCATTAATCCGAAATTGATAGAAGAAGAAGAAGGTTTTGAGTGAAGAATCAAAGAGAGAGAGAGACGTTTGCGAGTTCGTGAGAGAGAGAGGGAGAGACGTTTCTGTTTTGTTTGGATTTGGAAGGTGAGGGTTCGAAAAATTTTGTGCCCTGGTTTTGTTGATTCATACGAAGAAGAAGAAGAACTTCATTTGTTCTTTCTAATTTTTGTTGTTTTTTATATAATATTAATTTATTTTACATAAAAATGATATTATTTGTTGGGCCTGTGGGTTTAAAATTGTTACATATCCAATACCATAACCCGTGGATCTTTCTCATCCCCTCCCCCTAGTTTATTTTCTTTTTTTTTAATTTATTTTGTTCAATTTGATTTTTAAAAAAAATTTTAAGTAAAGAATGTTTTAAATAATATTCTTAGAATATTATTTAAAATACTTCTTTTAATAAAAAGATTTAGAAAAAAGTTATTTCAAAAAATATTTTGATAAAAAGATTTTTAGAAAGAGTTTAGAAAATGATTTAAAAAATGTTTTGATTTCTTCTTATAGATCTAATTTTGGATCCATTATTCTTCATCTTTTTTTAATTTTGGTCGATGACAATCTTCCGATTCGGGATTGTTGATTTCCGATTAAGTTTAATCTTCATTATTTCAAATCTATGGATGAATGATCATTTGGATCATTCTCCATACTTTGAGATCGTGATAGGTTGCTTTTCGAGAAATTCAACGATAATTTCGATTAATATTAGACCGTTCTCTTTCTTTTAGTGTGGCATGTTTTCGGAGAATGATCCATAACATCGTTTCTCTAACATGTATTAACACGAATATTTTCCACTTTAATTAGTGGTGGCCGGCCTCATTTGTAGGGTAATTACTCCGTAAATTACTCGGCGATTGCTTAACATAGACCTAAAGTTGTCCCGATTCGGAATGCGATCTACTTGGATCCGGTTGCCTCGATTTTATTTTTCTTTTCGTGGTTGTGCTTGATTAAGTTCATCATACCACTTTATATTGAATATATTGTAATAATGTGAATATACTAACATTTAATTAAATCTCTCGCACCTTATCCTTTTATTTTAACCTCTTGTTCCTTACCTCTCTTATTATGCTTCTATATTCATTCATTGTATTACTTATTGTATATATTATTGTTGCTTGTTATTTTTCATTTGTCCATTTGGACACGAAAATATTAATAAAGGATTAAACATCTAAAAAATTGGTGACTTTTAACTTCGGACTATGGTTACTATCCTTAGCTTGAGACTTGGAGTTTCGGACTTAGATTCTAGGATCATCCCTTTGCTCATTTGTTATGGATTGAAGACTTTGGTTCCGATTAAGTTTACTTGTTCATGAAGATGGAAATCCAATTGTCTCAAGGATGCTTGCCATTTGGTTTGATCATTTTCTTCCTTAGCTTTTATTTTCAAGTCTTAGGATAGTCCCTTCATCTCTTCCTATCTTCTTCAATTTTCAAAATTCCTTCCTATTTTCAAAATCTTCTTTGTTTTCAAACTTCAAACATTTTCTCAATCAAACCTTGACTTCGGTCATGCGGTTTTACTTTTTCATTTCATTTCTTAAATAAATGCTAAACTACATAAGCATATCGAAACTTTCTTTCTCAAAAACTTAAAAACTTTCAAACTCATTCAATTGTTTTTGTGCCCTCGTGCACGTTTTCCTTTTAACCATTTTTTATGTTTAGATATGATTCATCCTTTCTAGCGGAATTATTCGATAAAGGATGACGACTTATCTTTACATTTTAAAATCAATTCAACTCATTTGCCTTTTTCACAATTTGTACCACGAACTACGGGGTTTTGATCTCGCATTGCACTTTATGGGTACGTAGGCATGAGACGTTCGTCTCTTCAAACACCAAAATCTTAAAAAACATTCTTCTTCTCATCTCTTCAATCCTTTTTTCAAGCAAACCAATTTCAGACCAAAAATGCAGTAAACATTTCAAAGGGTTCCCGTGGAGTACCACAGACAAGTCGGGTGCTTAAAACCTTCCCGATTTGTAACCAATCCCCGTACCCATTCTCTGTTTGATTCTTTTAGCTTTTTAGCTTTTAAGATTCATTAAGGCTTTCTTCGTTCTTTTTGCCTTTTTCCATTAGGAAATAAATAAAAGTGCGGTGGCGACTCTGTGTATATTGAGTGAAGTTAATCAATAACTTACACTCATGAATTTACCGCTACAGAAAAGTGGCGAATCTGCTGGGGAGTCAATCTCTAAGTGGATTCGGCCTACTTTGATTTGTTTACTGTTTTAGTTTGATTTGCTTGTTACTTGGTTGTTCTGTTTCGGTTTGGTGATCCTCTGTGAGATAGATCCTAACCCGGATCTGAGTGACACTTATGATAGGACGGCGATATTCGAAGCGATATGCGATGGAGTAGTCCAAAGCAATATCAATTTGATAATCTCCACTCGGTTAGGCTCTCTTGGACTATCAATGTCATGACGAGTAATCGTACGTGGCATTATTTTCCGACCTTGAGCTGATCATACTGAGGACCGTAGAACCCTTAACCAATCTAAGCCAATTTAGGAACGTAGTGCGGAAACTATCTGAGTGTAAACTTAAGGTGGTTGTCACGCGATACTACTCTCGGACGAGGTCTATTTTAAGGATGTTATCGGTTGGGGAGTAATCCAACGTACCGATGATATTCTAAAGATGGCTGTTAACTCCGGGAACCTCTGTTAGCACCCTTCTGGTTTTTTACAGGTACAATGAAGATAAACCTTAGTACATGCCTGTTTGGGTTGGTGTTCTGTTACCATGACTCCATGCTCGGGATTTGAACCTTTGAACCTGTGTGATTTGCGTGATCTTGTTTGTGCTTGTTGCATCTACATATTCATCATGATCATCATCACAACCATTCTTCAAGGAAGACAATTCCGATTGTTGCAAATGTTTGAAAAAAAAGTAAATATTCTTTTTGTCAAGATTATTTCATGACCATATTCTCGATGTTGACCATGTTTGCAATAATCGAGTTGCTTTTCTGAAAATGGAAGTGAACATTGCATATCATTGCATCCTCTCATATTCTTGCATTCATCCGAGTTGTGTGGGAACTCATCCCGGTTGTTTCTTTCCTCAGTTGTTTGTTGATCCGTCAACTTGACTCCTCACCACAGATACGGTACTAGAGCTGCTAATAGATTGAGAGCTATCAGATTGAGAATGGAAAGTCAAGACCAACACAACAAGAAAGTTAGGGAAGACCTTGATGAGTTGAAAAGCGATGTGAGTCAGATCATGGAGATGCTACAGGCTTTGATCATTAGGGAAACTCAACCTCAGAGGATTGTCATGCCTCAAGTCAATGTTTTTGCTGGTGAAGCAAGTGTTGTTGGGATAACTCGTCGCAGACAACAACACCATGAACAATCATACCCTACTGCAGTTGCTCCGATGATCAATGGTCCATCTATTCAAAGGAATGTTGGCCAGAACCAGAATCGTAATGCCAGGAGCAGGCCAAACTTTGATCCTATTCCGATGACTTATGCTGAGTTGTATCCTTACTTGGTCCAGAATGGTTGGATTACTACTAGGCCTGCGCCTCCTATTCGAAATCCTCTTCCGGTTGGTTTTAGAGCAGATCTTCGCTGTGAGTTTCATCAAGGGGGAACTGGTCAGGACTTAGAGCATTGTTTTTCATTGAAGGCTAAAGTAAAAGAGCTTGTCAGAAATGGGACGATCACTTTTGAGGATACAAATCCTAATGTTATCAACAATCCTTTGCCGAAGCTTGGGAAGTGAATCTTCTAGAAGACTTCAACTGTCAAATTTTCTTCAAGGCCAGAATATCAGACGGGACAGCTCATCCTTGTTGTTGATGGATCATTAGGCCATTGTTTCTTTATGTTTGCAATTTTCTTCAATCACATTAAGTTGTTTGCTTTTAAGCTTGTTTGTAATTTCATGTTGGTTTTAATGAAATGAGCATTGCTTTGTTTTGATTCAATTTCATTTTCTATTTGCATCTTTATGCTTTACATTTCAAGTTCATTTATTTTTGTTCTCAAAGTTTTACAATGATTGGAGGGAGGATGATGAAAACGAGATACCCATAATTGTTGTTGGTATGCTTTCAATTGAGACTTGGCTGATGATATACAGACATTGTTTCAAATCCCAAACACTGGAGAAATAAGGAAGTTAATCCTTTGTCAACCCCTTTGAGCCTTGAAGGTGGAGTTTCTTTTTATTCGGAAAAAAAAAACCTCAATTTTAACCCGGGGATGGGTAGTTCTCAATTAATTCAAATGTGAATTCAAGTACAAGAGAATCATTCAAGACACCTTTCAATAAAGGTTGTAATCTCAAGTTTTCCTTCACACACATCAAGAAGTGTTGAAGATGTTTCTCAATTCAAAAGCCAATGATGGTTCATTGTAATCATTAAGACGTGCAGTCATTATCTTTCAAAAAAAAAAATGATATATTGAAAAAAAGTTATTGAAAAAAATCAAAGCCCGTTAAGTCGATACCTATGAAGGAGACTTAGACAAAAACCGGGGCATCCCGCTGGCTGTAAGTTGAAATAACACAGTTCAGGCAAAAGTTAGGGACAATAAAAAGAAAGATTTATCAAGAGGTCATCAAAATTCCTCAGCAAAAATAAGTTGAGTGGACCAAAGTCCTCACTGGAAATGACAAAAGGAAGAGGTGACTGCTGTTGCACCCCAAAATTTGCCCTCACAATACAAGACTTTGTGTTCTAAGAAGGTTCACAAGGTTCACAAGCCCTCCAACACTTGCATAACCTTTCATGAAGTTCATGAAGTCTACAAGTTACTTTATGAGGGTTCACAAGGTTCACAAGATTCACAATGATTACAAAGCTCTCCTGAGGTTCATGAGGTCTACAAAGCCCTTCATGAGGTTCACAAGGTTCACAGGTTTCCCAACACTTACAAGACCTTTCATGAGGTTCATGAAGTCTACAAGTTACTTCTTGAAGGTTCACAAGGTTCACAAGTTCCACAATGCTTTCAAAGCTTTCCTGAGGTTCATGAGGTCTACAAAGCCACTTCATGAGGTTCACAAGGTTCACAAGCTTCACAATACCTCCCATGAGGTTCACAAGACATTTTATGATGGTTCACAAGGTTCACAAAGTTCACAGTTGGTCAAAGAAGTTGACAATTCCCTCAGACAATGCACCTCCTAAGCAGTGCATCCAAAACTAGGGTTTTGACTTTAATCAGGCTAAATAGACTTCCAAGACTTCAAGTGAGCTTCATAACATCTTATATGTGTATAAGAACCCCCATGACAAGTTTCAAGACTTTTCTCAAAAGTTTGCTCAGTCAGATGATCAGATAAGTCAAAATCAGTCAATGTAGTTAAAAAGTCAAAATGAGGTCAACTGTGGTCAAACCAAAGTCAAACTTCATGATATTTTGCCAAAATCAAGTATATGAAGTAAAGTTCATCATTTTATCAAGGGTTGATCATGATTCATCAAGGAGATTCCAGATCATCAATAATCAGGAGTTTCTAAATTAGGGTTTCCTTAGTAAAAGTCAACTGAACTTTGACCAGCCATAACTTTCACATACTTCATCACCAAGTCTCCATCCAAAGCTCATTTTGAAGGAAATTGAATTCTCTACAACTTTGATGTTGCAAGTTAAGCCCAAAAATGCTTCATTTGGAAGATATGACCTAAGACATTATAGGTCATTTCAAAAGTCAACAAAAAGTCAACAACTTCAAAAGGGCATAACTTGAGATTGGTAAATGATATGGACCTGAAACCAATGGGGTTGTTTAGAGGACTCTTCAAGATTTCCAAAAAGCCCAAGAACACCCTCATACCTTTAAAACTGAGGGAGATGTGCCTTTGCAAAGTTGGGAAATTTTGTGATGGTTTATGTTGAAAATGGAGGTTTAAAATCACTTCTTTCCAAATGGGCTGCCCAAGTTGTGATCCAATCCACATCATATCATTATGCACGACCCAATTGACCAAAATTCAGCATTTTTATTATTTTATTTTTATTTATTATTGATTTAATTCATAAAAATCATTTTAAATAAATATAAAATATGAAAATCTATTTTTGGAGGAAGATAATGCTTCTAGAAATTCTTAATTGGTGATTAGAATTAAAGAAGAAAGAAATCATGTGATTAATCCAAGAATAGCAAGTCTTCATGAACAAATATTTGACTTTTACAACATGATCTTTTTCAATCTTTTTTGGATCAAATCTTCACACAACCAATGAGTTTTTCTGACCTAATTCACTCACATATAAGTATCAAACAAAAACCTAACACTAAGACACGATTTCCAGCAGCCCATAGGTAAGTTCCAAAACTCAAAATTCATCAAAAAAGTGAGATTCGGATTTTGAGTTACAGGGCATTAGAAGGTAAACTATGATCATAGAGATGTTCCTTGATCTTCCATGATGCAAAACCAATGCCCATACGCATCTATAGCATGCATATATGAACAACCCGATGCCAATTTGTTCTTGAATAAATTTTTTTCGATTCTAATGATTCATTGCATTTAAATGGATTTTGTTTGGCTAATGTTGTTTGTTGTATGTTGTAGAACGTTTCTGGGCAGGAAAACTCAAGAACCCGTACCTAATTCACAAGATGCCATTATTAGGGTTCGGACTTAGGTTTAGGGACTTTTGATTTAGTGAATATAAATTGATTCTAAAGACATAGAATGAATCGTGTGGATGCCAGGAACATGTTGCTGTGCTTAATTTTTAAAAATTGTATGGTTTTGTTGCTTGTTGATATTCGTAGGCTTTGCTGGAAGTTGGTTTTCGCAGGAAAAATTGCAACAATATTCGCAGGTGATTTCGAAGGTCTCAAGGAAGAAGAAGACCAGTTCCCGCGCGCTGGAAAATTCAAATACTGGTGAAAATATGTTTTGAATTATTGTTGTTTGTTTATCACAGGTGTGCTTGTGGCCTAGTGGAAGGAGGCGTATGCATGCTGGCCGTATGACTTGTGTTCGAATCCTGGCCATGACAAAATTTTGGTTATTTTCCTTATTTACGTATTGATTATTACATATTATGAATTGGCGTTGGTTTATAAGCAGATTGGCTCTTCCAGCCGGGTGGTGATGCGCGTGTGTGAATGTATAAAGGTCCTGGGATCAAATCCTACCCCAGGCCTTTTTATTTCTTCATTTTTTCTGGATTTCTCAAACAAGACACAAAACAAATTCTTGCCCCTTTCTTGTTGCCTGCGTGTGGGCTAACCTGGTGGTTATTGTTGTTGCTGGTAAACATGAGGACATGGGATCAAATCCTGATCAGGTAAGTTCCTCTCTTTTTGCAGTTTTTTCCTATTTTCTATTTTTTGTTTAATTATTAAAAGTATATGTATATAAATATAATTAAAATAATGTTAAATATAATTTAAACTCTATATATCTTTTTCTTATGAAAATTATTTTTATAATTATGTAAATAAATTATAGTATGTATATTAATTAAAATAACTTTATTCTAAAATATTTTCTAAAACAAAACCTAATCTTATATTTTTCTAAATAATTTTATGTACATTTATTTAGTATAATTCTTGTAAATTTGTTTGTAAATATGAATATAATATTTTAAGCTTATTTTCTCCTTATAATATGTAAATATTGTTTTAATAAATAAATGTTAATATATGTTTAAAATAATTTGTAAATAGGATAATTAATAAAAATTAAAATTTTATAAATAAGATTAATTTTGTAAATATGATTATTTTTATAAACATGACATTTAAAATTTATTTTCTCATAATATCTTTTAATAATTGTTGATAAATAATTGAATTGTTGTAAATGATTTATATTATGCTTAGAAATTTTTCTTATTAAATATTTAAAATTAAATTTTGTGCTTATTATTCTAATCATATCATTTATAATATTTTTCTATTGTGATTTACTATTATATTATATCTTTATTATTATGTCTCTAATATTGTGTATTTTTTCTCATTATTTATTTTCACTAATTTTATTCTTATTATTTCTCTAACCTTGTTTATTTTTCTAATTACTATTATTATTATTTTATTATCACTAATCCATTTATATTTTAATTATGCTTATTGTCATTATTTTGCTAACCTTACTTATTATTATTATTTACTAACCCCTAATTATTACTTATTTATTATTTTAGCTTGTTAATTATTTTTGCTATTTATTTACTTATTTATTTTTGCTTATTATAATTATTATGTAAATGCTCCTGGATGTAAATTTGTAAATATTTTTATTTTTGCTATGGTTAGTAATTAGGGAGTGCAAAACATGTATGTTCTTAAAATTAATTCTAGATCACTTTTAATCATAAGATAATTAAATTTAACACTCACACACGTAAGTTGATTTCTAATCGCCATCTCACATTCCTAAGGTTATCCCTCAAGTTGCCTAAATCATAAGGTCAAGTGGGGTGTATAAAGCAAGTCCCTTAAAAGAAAAAATCATCAAGTCCCTCATGGTTGCCTTTACGAATCAAGTCCCTTCGAATAATGATGATAGTCCCTCCTATATGCTTATTACACCCCACAGTTGCCTTCATAAAACAGAATGTCCCTCTCATGTCCCTTACATCCACGGTAATGACTACCTATTCCTTAATAATAGGGATAGTCTTACCATTTAAAGGATAAAGAACAGAAAGACTTAAACTTTAGGGTAGGTTCCTCATAGTTACTTGCTCACTACTCAAAAATTTCTCAAACACCTCACAATTTCAAACAATTTTCAAACACAAGTTTTTTACGCATCCGTACATGGATCATTATCAAACTCTTATGAAAATTTCTATTCACACACTTCACATTTTCAAAAACAATTTAAAGTGAGCTAAGTAACTAAGAGCCCATGGATAACCATGGATGTAAAGGGTGCTAACACCTTCCCTTTACATAACCTACCCCCCGGACCCAAAAATCTTTTAAAAGGTCTTTCCTGTTCTTTTATGCCTTTCCTTTTGGATAAAATAAAAGTCGGTGGAGACTCTTGCTATCCGCAACATAACTAAAGTCAGTTCTCCCACCGTGTTACAGAACTGGCGACTCTGCTGGGGATAATATTTTAAGAGGGGTACCCTTAGGAATTAAGATCACTTTGAATTGCTTGCCTTGTTTGATTTATGTTATCTTGTTGGGGTGTTCTTATGTGTGAAAGGTCCTAACCCGGATCTAGTGTACCTTAGGTAAATGGCAATAGACCAAGGAAACTGTACGACGTATATCAATACGGTTGATCTGGTGGCCATAGTTAGTGCGACTTCTTGGTTGGTGCTTATGTTCCTTAAGTCAAGTTGAGGATAATATGAGGCTGCCATATGTTGTCAATGCACTAACTAACTTTTAGAACCCTAGTTAACTCATCTTGGCCTTTAGAAAAGTAGTGAGATAACCGGCTTTGGTGCAGACTGAAGTTGGTTGACACTCGATACTACGCTCATTGAGATTCTAAACTTGGAGGGTTTTGGTTGGCAAGTAAGTTGCCTTCTGAACAACCACCCTTGTGAAGGATCAATGATATTGAGATCCCTTAGAACCTGGTTACTTTTGTAGGACAGGATGAACCATCTAACTTCAGGGGAGGGTACTTACCTTTGAACCTCATGCAAGCCTTTAAACCTAGGGCTATGGTGTGACTTGTTTGTGTGTGCCACATGTTTGTGATTGAGCATAACATCATGACATCATCATGCATCATAAGCATATCATTTTCCCTAACCATTTCAAGGACCAAGGGATTTATCTTTGTTCTTTGTTGCAGGTCATGCCTTCTGCTCGTAGAAACACTATCAGGATCAACTTTGTGGGGATACCTCCCAAACTTAAAGAGTTGGTTTCTCAAGTGTCTGATCACTCCCAGTTCATTAAGAAACATGGTCACCTATTGGATCTAGTCACTGCAGGGTTCAATGAAGACATGATGAGTGTCCTGTTTCAGTTCTTTGACCCTAAGCACCACTGCTTCACATTCCCTGACTATCAGTTGGTTCCTACAATGGAAGAGTTCTCTACACTTCTGGGCATACCTGTTCTTGATCAAAGACCCTTCACAGGCTTGGAGAAGGAGCTTAAACCAGAGGTTATTGCTGCAGCTCTACATCTGAAGAAGTCTGACATTGTTCTAGAAACGAGAAGCGGAGTTAAAGGTATTCTTGCTAAGGTGTTGATGGATAAAGCTCAGTTGTTCTTGAAGGCCATGAGCTATGATGCTTTTGAGGAGGTCTTAGCCTTGCTGATATATGGCTTAGTATTATTCCCCAATCCAGATCAGTTCATAGATGTTCATGCCATCAACATTTTCCTGAGTCACAATCCAGTGCCTACATTGCTTGGAGACATCCTACATTCTCTTCACACCCGTACTACAAAGGCAAGAGGGACTTTGATGTGCTGCATACCCTTGCTTTCTAGTTGGTTTATTTCTCACCTTCCTCGCTCAGTAATGAAGAATGAGCAAGGGTTCAGATGGTCCAAGAGGATCATGTCACTTTCTCACTCAGATATTCATTGGTGCTCCAGATCTATGGAGAATGTCACCATCATTGACCGTTGTGGGGAGTTTCCTAATGTGCCGCTTCTAGGCATAAGAGGAGGCATCACTTACAACCCCTCTCTAGCTTTACGACAGTTTGGTTACGCTCGGAGTGATGGTCCACATGACATGTTGATCCAGGGCATTGTGTTTGACTACGACAACGATCTTCAGGGTTACCGTCAGAGATTCATACGAGCTTGGGGGAAAGTAAATAGGATCGACAGCAAGACATTGGAGCCTAAGTACACTATTCCTATGGAGGCTTATCTCAGATGGGTACGATCTCGTGCTCAGACGCTCATGATGCCATATCCTGCCGTCCTACCAGTTACCATGGAACCTGTTGCTGAAGGAGACACAGCTTATACCATCCTTCACCCAGACATGCCTACTGATATGGAAGACTTGCAGAGATCATGGATCCAACTGAAGGAGCAAAGGGATACTTTCGAGGCTCATTACAAAGCAAGCCAAGCAAGGATCCTAGAGCTAACAAAGCAACTTCATGAGGAACAAAACCTCAACTCATATCTCAACACAAAGAGGAAACGTCCATGGGAGACTTAAAACCCCATCTTTTGTACTTATTTCATTTTCATTTTTGTAAGCCTAAAAGGCAAAACAAAGTTATTACTAATAAAAGTTTACTTTCGTGTTTGTCTAAGCAAATTTAAATCCTGCGGTCCTTGAAAACATTGCATATGCATTCCCATATCATTTCATTGCATCACAGGCTTATAATTGTGCACAGGTTTCTCATCTTCTCGCTGTTTATTTCAGCAATGGCTCTTGAACAAACAGTTAGAGATCTCCAGGCACAAAATGCACAGTTCCAAGAGCTGATCCTGAACCTGACCAAGGGGCAGGATGAATTGAAGCCACTGCTGGCTAAGAAGAAGAGTCCTGAGGACAACAAGGATGATCAGCTGAAACAACTACAAGCTGAGATGACAGGAATGAGGGCCCAGATGAATGACCAGGCGGCTCTTATTCAAAGATTAGCTCAGAGGCAAGAAGAGCTGAGAACCTTTGTCCATAAACTTCAAAGTGATGGAGTCAGGGATCTAAAACGAGCTGGTTTGGTTGAAAGGAAGATGAGGATAAAAGAAGGTAAGAAACAGGTTGCCATTGATTGTTCTTCATTTGAAGGAGAAAGACCTGATAAGGTTAATCTATCTCAACACAAGGAATGTAGAAGGCAGTTTAGCAAGTTCAGCACTCCAATGTCACAAGTTCTGCAATGCTTGTTGGAAATGAAACTAGTTTCTTTGAAGAGTCCTCCTCAAAATCCTAAAACCTCTTCTCCTCGCTATAATCCCAAGGCAAGATGTGAGTATCACTCTAACAGTCCTGGACATGATACTAATAATTGCTGGATGTTGAAGAATAAGATTCAAGACCTAATTGACGAAGGAATACTCGAGGTTACTCTAGAAGGCCAGGTTGAGTTCTTCTATCGTCCATCAGGCATCAAAGTTTCCAGAATACTGAAGTAACAAGTTTAGAGGAAGAGACTTTAAGAACACTTGAATTTTCACTTGTAATTTCTTTTATTTGTCTGAACACTTACTATTATGTTAAAACTTTTGTCTTCATTAATGCATTGCGTATGTTTGTCTTGAATTAATCCATTCGTTTCACTATATTTAAAAACTGTGTTTCTTATCTTGTGATATTTAACTCCTGATAAAGCTATAAGCCTATAGAGGGAGGATGACGAAAACAATACCATAATATTAGGCTGTATGCTTTTGAACAGACTATGCTGACGATGTACAGGCATTGTTTCAATTCCTAAACAGTGGAGATATAAGGAAGTTAATCCCTAGTCAACCCTTTTGAGCCTATGAAGTAGGAGTTTTTATTCTCGTACAAATTAAAACCCTTATTCATAACCTGGGGCAGGGTAGTTACTCAGTTAACTCAAATATGCCAATTGCTTGTGTTGTACACAACTAATGATGGTTCTCTGTAATCATTAAACCTGATAGTCAATATCTAGCAAAAGAAAAGCTCACTAAGTCAAAACCTATGAAGGAGACTTAGTAAAACATCAAGACATCCCGCTGACTGTAACCTTGAAATAAGCAGTTCAGGCAAAAAGAAGGGATAATAAAGTCAAAAGAAAAAAAAAGAAGAGGTCACTATGAACCCTCAACAAAGAAAGATGGCTGAATGTTCAAATAAATTTTGGGCTTCTGAACCATCACAAATATCGGTGTTACAACTCCAAACTGCTATGGAACTTCAATGCATGAGTTAACTGAGCATAGGACTGAAGAACATCATGGAGATTGGGTTGGGTACAAATAAAATTTGAGCCTTTATCCTTTGTTTCTTAAACCATGAACCAGGCCACGTTACAACCCTTTAAAAGTCCTAACTGAAGCATGGTTAGTTCGAAAGCGTACTGCTGCAAAAAGGTATCCTGACTCCTTTAGGGCTTGTCATAAAATTTGAGTTAATATCACAGTTTTCCCAAAAAAAAAAAAAAAAAAAAGTTTTTCTAAAATAACTTGTTTCAAAACTTCAAGACAGACATAAGCATTGCATTTTTGAATATATTTGTTTGCATATACCTAAGTGTTTGACAAGTGGAGAAGCTTACAGGATGAATGTTCAATGAACCAAAGTCCTTCCGATAAACAAAGTTGCTTCCTGGATCAAAGTCCATGTATACCAAGGGGCATAGTCATGACCTCTCAATCAAGGGGGCAGGCCATGATACTTCCTAACTCATTTGGGGCAATCAGGACAAGATTCAACTATGTTTAAGCAGCCAGAGGCAGATCTCCTCATCTATCTGAAATGCCAAGGGCATAGTCACTGTTTCCCAGTCAAGAGGCATACCAAGTTACTGTTCAATTCAGTTGGGGCAATTAGGTCCAGACTCAGCTGTGCTTAATAGCCAGGGGCATTTTTCCTCATACAGTTGAATTACCAAAGGTGACATTACAGAGTTCACAATGCCAGGGGCATTTTTCCTCATACAGTTAAATTACCAAAGGTGACATTACAGAGTTCACAATGCCAGGGGCATATGCTTATGGGGCATTCTGCTTGTTTCTCTTGAGATAGCTCATTACAGATACTTCCATTATGGGACAATTCATCCTCGACCAAGGGGCAATGCTTTCTCTTCAAATCTAATACCTGGAGCGTATATGGTCCATTACAGTTTGAAGACACATTCCTCTCATTGTATTACCTTGATATTGGATTCTCAGCTGAAACCATGATGGAAATTAGTTGTCTACACCAGTAGTATCAGATGGTGTCAATATCATATATTCAGATCCAGCTATGAGGATTTCTGGAAAGGTACTCAGGAAAGTTAAAGAATTTCAGGAGCTATAGATCCAATTGGTTATACACTCTCGAAGTTGAAACGATTCTGTTTTCAAGTTCAGCTTTACTTTTCCCTCTGAATCCAGATTTACTTTTACCCTAAGCAAAACGTCCATTGGTTATGTTTGAATGTATCATGCTTTTGAATATGATTGATGTTTACCAGAAATGCATGTATGCTTTTAATATGATTAATGTTTACCAGAAATGCATGAAAATGCAGTAATAGTATTTACTAAGGACGAACGAGGGAAGGATTTCAACGAAGCTTCGCCGGTTCATCTTTACGAGACAGTTACAAACCCTCAGTAGGACAAATCCATCTTCATAAAGTCTTATCTCCCCTGGAATTTATATCCATCTCTTTTATCCTCATACGGGTATTCGGGAATTTACTTTCCAATAAGGGTACGACGAACGAAGATGGGAAGTTATATCTGCCCTGCTATCAAACGAAGACGAAGGTTATGCATACCTTATTATCCCCAGCATCCGGGAGGTTATCCATACCTTATTATCCCCAGCATCCGGGAGGTTATCCATACCTTATTATCCCCAGCAGACAGACGGTTATGTATAATATATTCTTCAACAATGAATCGGGATTTATTTTCCCAAGCCAGCAGTTGTTATACAAAGACATCCAGATTCTTCCGGCAGTATCATACATACATCATCTACATCATACCATAGCATATATATCCATAGACACATAGTACATTACTTTAGTACATCCTATCATACATGCATACATAAGGCATAAACTAATGTTATCGTACATAATGCTACCTTGTTTTCAGGTTAATTACCCAACAAACAAATTTATGATCATCAGGACTGCTTTATCGTCACCTCAGGGTTACTTTATCCTCCTGATAAGCTTCTTATTACTTTGGGACTGCTTTATTGTTACCTCAGGGTTACTTTATCCTCCTGATAACTTCTCATGACTTCAAGACTGCTTTAGAGTTATCATTATTGATGGCTCTATCCTCCTGAAATCATTATTATTTCAAGACTGCTTTAGAGCTATTGATTGCTCTATCCTCCTGAAATCATATTACTATTTCAAGACTGCTTTAGAGTTATCATTATTGATGGCTCTATCCTCCTGAAATCATTACTTCAAGACTGCTTTAGAGCTATTGATTGCTCTATCCTCCTGAAGCCATCTTATTATTTCAAGACTGCTTTAGAGCTATTGATTGCTCTATCCTCCTGAAATCATATTACTATTTCAAGACTGCTTTAGAGTTATCATTATTGATGGCTCTATCCTCCTGAAATCATTACTTCAAGACTGCTTTAGAGCTATTGATTGCTCTATCCTCCTGAAGCCATCTTATTATTTCAAGACTGCTTTAGAGCTATTGATTGCTCTATCCTCCTGAAATCATATTACTATTTCAAGACTGCTTTAGAGTTATCATTATTGATGGCTCTATCCTCCTGAAATCATTACTTCAAGACTGCTTTAGAGCTATTGATTGCTCTATCCTCCTGAAGCCATCTTATTATTTCAAGACTGCTTTAGAGCTATTGATTGCTCTATCCTCCTGAAATCATTATTATTTCAAGACTGCTTTAGAGTTATCATTATTGATGGCTCTATCCTCCTGAAATCATATTACTATTTCAAGACTGCTTTAGAGCTATTGATTGCTCTATCCTCCTGAAATCATTATTATTTCAAGATTGCTTTAGAGCTATTGATTGCTCTATCCTCCTGAAATCATTACTATTTCAAGACTGCTTTAGAGCTATTGATTGCTCTATCCTCCTGAAATCATTACTATTTCAAGACTGCTTTAGAGCTATTGATTGCTCTATCCTCCTGAAATCATTACTATTTCAAGACTGCTTTAGAGCTATTGATTGCTCTATCCTCCTGAAATCATTATTATTTCAAGACTGCTTTAGAGTTATCATTATTGATTGCTCTATCCTCCTGAAGCCATATTATTATTTCAAGACTGCTTTAGAGCTATTGATTGCTCTATCCTCCTGAAATCATTACTATTTCAAGACTGCTTTAGAGCTATTGATTGCTCTATCCTCCTGAAATCATTACTATTTCAAGACTGCTTTAGAGCTATTGATTGCTCTATCCTCCTGAAATCATTATTATTTCAAGACTGCTTTAGAGTTATCATTATTGATTGCTCTATCCTCCTGAAGCCATATTATTATTTCAAGACTGCTTTAGAGTTATCATTATTGATGGCTCTATCCTCCTGAAATCATTACTTCAAGACTGCTTTAGAGCTATTGATTGCTCTATCCTCCTGAAGCCATCTTATTATTTCAAGACTGCTTTAGAGCTATTGATTGCTCTATCCTCCTGAAATCATATTATTACTTCAAGACTGCTTTAGAGTTATCATTATTGATGACTCTATCCTCCTGAAATCATTACTTCAAGACTGCTTTAGAGCTATTGATTGCTCTATCCTCCTGAAGCCATCTTATTATTTCAAGACTGCTTTAGAGCTATTGATTGCTCTATCCTCCTGAAATCATGTTACTATTTCAAGACTGCTTTAGAGCTATTGATTGCTCTATCCTCCTGAAGCCATATTATTACTTCAAGATTGCTTTAGAGTTATCATTATTGATGGCTCTATCCTCCTGAAATCATTATTATTTCAAGACTGCTTTAGAGTTATCATTATTGATGGCTCTATCCTCCTGAAATCATTACTTCAAGACTGCTTTAGAGCTACTGATTGCTCTATCCTCCTGAAGCCATCTTATTACTTCAAGACTGCTTTAGAGGTATTGATTGCCCTATCCTCCTGAAGCCATCTTATTATTTCAAGACTGCTTTAGAGCTATTGATTGCTCTATCCTCCTGAAATTATATTGCTATTTCAAGACTGCTTTAGAGCTATTGATTGCTCTATCCTCCTGAAGCCATATTATTACTTCAAGACTGCTCAAGGGTTATCATTATTGATTGCTCTATCCTCATGAAGACATGCTGTTACATCAGCATTACTCCAGTATCCTGAAAATATATCATCAATACCTCAGGACTGCTCCAGACTCCTGACAGCTTTCATTATACCTCCATATTCTGGGCTGCCTTATCTTCCAAGAAATATATCTGAAGAACTTTCCAAGTGGCATCTTTAAGCCCACTCAATCATATTCAACTAGCCATCTGTATCACTCTATGCACTGGTGAGTGCAAATTTTTGGGCTTTTGTGTTCAATCCCCTTCAACCTTCCAGGTCACGACTGGCAAATATACCAATCTAACCCCTCAGGTTTCAGAAAATTGAACAGGGGCAGCTGTTGCACCCCAAAATTTGCCCTCACAATACAAGACTTTGTGTTCTAAGAAGGTTCACAAGGTTCACAAGCCCTCCAACACTTGCATAACCTTTCATGAAGTTCATGAAGTCTACAAGTTACTTTATGAGGGTTCACAAGGTTCACAAGATTCACAATGATTACAAAGCTCTCCTGAGGTTCATGAGGTTCACAAGGTTCACAGGTTTCCCAACACTTACAAGACCTTTCATGAGGTTCATGAAGTCTACAAGTTACTTCTTGAAGGTTCACAAGGTTCACAAGTTCCACAATGCTTTCAAAGCTTTCCTGAGGTTCATGAGGTCTACAAAGCCACTTCATGAGGTTCACAAGGTTCACAAGCTTCACAATACCTCCCATGAGGTTCACAAGACATTTTATGATGGTTCACAAGGTTCACAAAGTTCACAGTTGGTCAAAGAAGTTGACAATTCCCTCAGACAATGCACCTCCTAAGCAGTGCATCCAAAACTAGGGTTTTGACTTTAATCAGGCTAAATAGACTTCCAAGACTTCAAGTGAGCTTCATAACATCTTATATGTGTATAAGAACCCCCATGACAAGTTTCAAGACTTTTCTCAAAAGTTTGCTCAGTCAGATGATCAGATAAGTCAAAATCAGTCAATGTAGTTAAAAAGTCAAAATGAGGTCAACTGTGGTCAAACCAAAGTCAAACTTCATGATTTTTTGCCAAAATCAAGTATATGAAGTAAATTTCATCATTTGATCAAGGGTTGATCATGATTCATCAAGGAGATTCCAGATCATCAATAATCAGGAGTTTCTAAATTAGGGTTTCCTCAGTAAACGTCAACTGAACTTTGACCAGCCATAACTTTCACATACTTCATCACCAAGTCTCCATCCAAAGCTCATTTTGAAGGAAATTGAATTCTCTACAACTTTGATGTTGCAAGTTAAGCCCAAAAATGCTTCATTTGGAAGATATGACCTAAGACATTATAGGTCATTTCAAAAGTCAACAAAAAGTCAACAACTTCAAAAGGGCATAACTTGAGATTGGTAAATGATATGGACCTGAAACCAATGGGGTTGTTTAGAGGACTCTTCAATCTTTCCAAAAAGCCCAATAACACCCTCATACCTTTAAAACTGAGGGAGATGTGCCTTTGCAAAGTTGGGAAATTTTGTGATGGTTTATGTTGAAAATGGAGGTTTAAAATCACTTCTTTACAAATGGGCTGCCCAAGTTGTGATCCAATCCACATCATATCATTATGCACGACCCAATTGACCAAAATTCAGCATTTTTATTATTTTATTTTTATTTATTATTGATTTAATTCATAAAAATCATTTTAAATAAATATAAAATATGAAAATCTATTTTTGGAGGAAGATAATGCTTCTAGAAATTCTTAATTGGTGATTAGAATTAAAGAAGAAAGAAATCATGTGATTAATCCAAGAATAGCAAGTCTTCATGAACAAATATTTGACTTTTACAACATGATCTTTTTCAATCTTTTTTGGATCAAATCTTCACACAACCAATGAGTTTTTCTGACCTAATTCACTCACATATAAGTATCAAACAAAAACCTAACACTAAGACACGATTTCCAGCAGCCCATAGGTAAGTTCCAAAACTCAAAATTCATCAAAAAAGTGAGATTCGGATTTTGAGTTACAGGGCATTAGAAGGTAAACTATGATCATAGAGATGTTCCTTGATCTTCCATGATGCAAAACCAATGCCCATACGCATCTATAGCATGCATATATGAACAACCCGAAGCCAATTTGTTCTTGAATAAATTTTTTTCGATTCTAATGATTCATTGCATTTAAATGGATTTTGTTTGGCTAATGTTGTTTGTTGTATGTTGTAGAACGTTTCTGGGCAGGAAAACTCAAGAACCCGTACCTAATTCACAAGATGCCATTATTAGGGTTCAGACTTAGGTTTAGGGACTTTTGATTTAGTGAATATAAATTGATTCTAAAGACATAGAATGAATCGTGTGGATGCCAGGAACATGTTGCTGTGCTTAATTTTTAAAAATTGTATGGTTTTGTTGCTTGTTGATATTCGTAGGCTTTGCTGGAAGTTGGTTTTCGCAGGAAAAATTGCAACAATATTCGCAGGTGATTTCGAAGGTCTCAAGGAAGAAGAAGACCAGTTCCCGCGCGCTGGAAAATTCAAATACTGGTGAAAATATGTTTTGAATTATTGTTGTTTGTTTATCACAGGTGTGCTTGTGGCCTAGTGGAAGGAGGCGTATGCATGCTGGCCGTATGACTTGTGTTCGAATCCTGGCCATGACAAAATTTTGGTTATTTTCCTTATTTACGTATTGATTATTACATATTATGAATTGGCGTTGGTTTATAAGCAGATTGGCTCTTCCAGCCGGGTGGTGATGCGCGTGTGTGAATGTATAAAGGTCCTGGGATCAAATCCTACCCCAGGCCTTTTTATTTCTTCATTTTTTCTGGATTTCTCAAACAAGACACAAAACAAATTCTTGCCCCTTTCTTGTTGCCTGCGTGTGGGCTAACCTGGTGGTTATTGTTGTTGCTGGTAAACATGAGGACATGGGATCAAATCCTGATCAGGTAAGTTCCTCTCTTTTTGCAGTTTTTTCCTATTTTCTATTTTTTGTTTAATTATTAAAAGTATATGTATATAAATATAATTAAAATAATGTTAAATATAATTTAAACTCTATATATCTTTTTCTTATGAAAATTATTTTTATAATTATGTAAATAAATTATAGTATGTATATTAATTAAAATAACTTTATTCTAAAATATTTTCTAAAACAAAACCTAATCTTATATTTTTCTAAATAATTTTATGTACATTTATTTAGTATAATTCTTGTAAATTTGTTTGTAAATATGAATGTAATATTTTAAGCTTATTTTCTCCTTATAATATGTAAATATTGTTTTAATAAATAAATGTTAATATATGTTTAAAATAATTTGTAAATAGGATAATTAATAAAAATTAAAATTTTATAAATAAGATTAATTTTGTAAATATGATTATTTTTATAAACATGACATTTAAAATTTATTTTCTCATAATATCTTTTAATAATTGTTGATAAATAATTGAATTGTTGTAAATGATTTATATTATGCTTAGAAATTTTTCTTATTAAATATTTAAAATTAAATTTTGTGCTTATTATTCTAATCATATCATTTATAATATTTTTCTATTGTGATTTACTATTATATTATATCTTTATTATTATGTCTCTAATATTGTGTATTTTTTCTCATTATTTATTTTCACTAATTTTATTCTTATTATTTCTCTAACCTTGTTTATTTTTCTAATTACTATTATTATTATTATTTTATTATCACTAATCCATTTATATTTTAATTATGCTTATTGTCATTATTTTGCTAACCTTACTTATTATTATTATTTACTAACCCCTAATTATTACTTATTTATTATTTTAGCTTGTTAATTATTTTTGCTATTTATTTACTTATTTATTTTTGCTTATTATAATTATTATGTAAATGCTCCTGGATGTAAATTTGTAAATATTTTTATTTTTGCTATGGTTAGTAATTAGGGAGTGCAAAACATGTATGTTCTTAAAATTAATTCTAGATCACTTTTAATCATAAGATAATTAAATTTAACACTCACACACGTAAGTCGATTTCTAATCGCCATCTCACATTCCTAAGGTTATCCCTCAAGTTGCCTAAATCATAAGGTCAAGTGGGGTGTATAAAGCAAGTCCCTTAAAAGAAAAAATCATCAAGTCCCTCATGGTTGCCTTTACGAATCAAGTCCCTTCGAATAATGATGATAGTCCCTCCTATATGCTTATTACACCCCACAGTTGCCTTCATAAAACAGAATGTCCCTCTCATGTCCCTTACATCCAAGGTAATGACTACCTATTCCTTAATAATAGGGATAGTCTTACCATTTAAAGGATAAAGAACAGAAAGACTTAAACTTTAGGGTAGGTTCCTCATAGTTACTTGCTCACTACTCAAAAATTTCTCAAACACCTCACAATTTCAAACACAAGTTTTTTACGCATCCGTACATGGATCATTATCAAACTCTTATGAAAATTTCTATTCACACACTTCACATTTTCAAAAACAATTTAAAGTGAGCTAAGTAACTAAGAGCCCATGGATAACCATGGATGTAAAGGGTGCTAACACCTTCCCTTTACATAACCTACCCCCCGGACCCAAAAATCTTTTAAAAGGTCTTTCCTGTTCTTTTATGCCTTTCCTTTTGGATAAAATAAAAGTCGGTGGCGACTCTTGCTATCCGCAACATAACTAAAGTCAGTTCTCCCACCGTGTTACAACTGCTATCTCAAAATCCTTTGGCTTATGAACCATCTTCATCTGTGCAATCCCAAATGCTTGGAACTTGAATGCATAGGCTGAATTAATTGAATATAAGACTGGAGTTCATCGCGAAGTTGGGTTGGGTACAAATAAACTTTGAGCCTATATCCTTTGTTTCATAAACTGTGAACTAGACCACGTTACAACCTTCAAAAGTCCTAATTGAATCCAGGTTCCTTTTGAAAAGCATACTACAACAAGGTTGCGTAAACTGACTCCCAAGTTCTTTACCAATCATTTGTTTTTTTGCTGTTGCTTTATCTTTAATTGTTGTCTCAACCGCCGTGTTGTGACAAGTTTTCATTTGCTTTACATCAATAAATTTCATTCAAAAATGATTCTTGATTTCAAACTTTGCATTAAAATTACCAAGTTTGTACAAACATTTTTATTTGCAAATATACTTTCCTCATCAAGGAATTTTCAAACAGTTAAGAAACTTGGTCAGTGATCTTATCAGGGGCAAGTTTTTCTCAGTTCCTATGATTCATGAGTCGTTGCTCAGTGAAAGTTATTCTCAGATTTGGTTAGTCAGAAGATTCTCTGCAAGTTATATGTTGGTTTATTTTCTCAAGGGCTGAGGCTATGATCAGTTTATTTTCTCAACATTCATTTCAAGAGCTGAAGCAATGATCAGTTTATTCTCTCAACAGTTACTTCAAAGATTTGAGTATTTTCTCCAGCAGTAGTCAAGAACCGAATCCATTATCAGTTCACTTTCATCGATCATTGAACTTGGGGCAATTTTTCTTCAAGAATCACCAAGTAGCTTTGCATGACTTTTCTCAAAAGATTTGCAGCTTGGAACAGTTTACTGGTGTGACAGAGATTTGTTCAGTAGTAGCATCTCTGATATTCGAGCAGAATGGCAATGACTTCTGTGTTGAGGAATCAGTCTTTCATATTTTGCACTCCTCTAAGAGTATAAACTGGTTGTCATCTTTTGCACTCCTCTAAGAGTATAAACTGGTTGTCAGCATTTCCTTTCACTCCTCTAAGAGTCTAAACTGGTTGTCATCATTTTTTCTCATATTATGTCCTTGGGTGTGTTATTCCCCATGTTTGAAAAGTTTGCATATTTGAGTGTTTTAGTCCTTATTATGTGTATCCTTAGGGTGTGTTATTCCCCATTGTCGAAAAAGTTTGCATATTTGAGTGTGTTATGCCTCATTATGCGTTTTCTCGGGTGTGTTATTCCCCAGTTTTGTACCTTTGCATAGTTGAATGTTTTAGTCCTCATTATGCGTATCCTTGGGTGGTTTAGTCCCCATTTTCATAAATGTCTGCATACTGAGTGTTTTAGTCCTCATATGCATTTCTCAAGTCTTGTTGTTTTCAACTTCTTACTTTTCGGTCAAAGTCCAACTCACTTGGCATTTGTCTGTCTCTCCAGAATTTCTTTTCTTCATATACTTGTTGTTTCTCTCAGATATTACACCTTTTTATCCTATTGCTATTCTCGGATGTCCATAGTGAAGTCATCATTGATTTGATGTACTGTCCCGGACCTTTTTTCCCATCTCATTCAGTTTTGTTCCTGAATGTTGTGATTCACATTTTATCTGATTGCCATTCTCAGATGTTGTGATCATTTTCTTCCGATTGCCATTCTCGGATGTCCATAGTGAAGTCATCATTGATTTGATGTACTGTCCCGGACCCTTTTTCCATCTCATTCAGTTCTGTTCCTGAATGTTGTGATTCACATTTTTATCTGATTGCCATTCTCAGATGTTGTGATCACTTCACTTCCGATTGCCATTCTCGGATGTCCATAGTGAAGTCATCATTGATTTGATGTACTGTCCGGGACCTTTTGCCATCTCATTCAGTTCTGTTCCTGAATGTTGTGATTCATATTTTATCTGATTGCCATTCTCAGATGTTGTGATCACCTCACTTCCGATTGCCATTCTCGGATTTTCATGTTGTAGTCATCATTGAATTGATGTACTTTCCCGAATATTTCCCATTTTCATTCAGTGCTGTTCCTGAATGTTGAAATTCACTTTTTATCTGATTGCTATTCTCAGATGTTGTGATTACCTTTTATCCAATGCCATTCTCGGATATTTCTATTAAAGTCAGTTATGTAATCCTTGGATGCTTCTGATGTACTTTTTCGGGACTTTTCTCACTTCATTCAGTGCCATTCCTGGATGTTGTGATGTTTTCTATCCAATTGCCATTCTTGAACATTTCCACCTCGGCTGAGCCATGTGTTGGCCTCTAGCATGTTGTTTTTCCCATCGGAGTCTTATGCTCCTTATCCCCAACGTTCATTTTTTTCTATGTGTCGTCTTGTCCATCACGGTTTTCTCTGCATTTCATTCGGTTCCAGATACATTTCATATCATCTCATAAATTGTCTCAATATTATTTCATATGCGGTCACATTTTTTCATATAGTTTCATATTTTCCTCATAACATTTCATGTGTCTTCATATATTTTCATATGCTTTCATAAACTGTTTCATTTGCTTCATATCATTTCCATATTACCTTCATATCATTTCACATCGTTCATTTCATTTCATTCCAGTTTTTGGCATCTTAGGATCAAAAATTGGGTTTTTTTGATATTTAAGTATCTTCCATCTTGTCGAAGTGAAGATTTCAATCTTCATCTTCTCTGGATCGAAGAAACTTAAATAGGGGCTTCTGTCAGACCCTAATTTTTAACCCTAAGATTTTTCGCATCTCATATGCATTTCGCATACAAACAAGATCACGCACTGGTTTGTTTATCCTTTTTCAGGTGCAGGTCTTTGCTTTGCAGGAGATCACCATGTTTAAATTGTCGTTATCTGTTCATATTTTACTGACTTCTAACCCAAAATATCAAAAAAATATGTTGCAGTTGCTTTTTCTCCTCTGTGTTGCAGGATTTCAAAGAAAGTGCTGTGATTCTAATTCAGATGCGTTTGTTCAGTCACGATTTGATTCAGACGGACGTTTGACCTAATCCTGGTCAAACTATCAAGAGATTGTTTCGACTGTCAGTTGTGTGGGCCAGTGGTCTGTTTCTCAGACTGATGTGTATTCAAAAAGTTCAAGCTGTGTTATGTGCGAAGTCATCAGTTATCAGACAGTATTTGTGCGAAGTTTGGTCCGAATCTTTAAGGATTCATCATTTCATCATTGGTTCATCTGAGGATTTATTTTCCTCAGTATGAATATGAATTATCAGGACAGTGTTCAGATGTTGGTTGCAGTTTGAGTGGCAAGTTGTTCAGTGGCTTAGCGATGACTGTGTGCAAGAAAAAATCAAAAGTTGTGGGCCAAAATCATTATTGCATATCCATCATCCATTTTCCGATTAAACCATTTCTTTTTATTTTCAATTTTTCAATTATCCATTTCTATTCATTCCCTAATTCTTACCGATTATTAATTTTTCATTTCCATATTGAATTCACCTTTTCAAAAGTCCTATTCTTTTCAATTTTTATTCATTTCACAAAAATATTCATTATTTCATCCTTTACCAATTTCCAATTTCCTATATCCAATTTTATATTCATTCTCATTTTTTTATTTTTTATCCATTCCAAATATTATTTTTCTAATCAATATATATATTTTTATAAAATCCATAAAGCCCATTTTTTTTCATATACTCACTTTTTATCTTTTATTTCCCATAATCCAAACAAAATAAAGCAAGGCCCTTGGCCCATCATTCACTCCAGCTAGCCTCAGCCATCATCCAAGTCTTCCGTACGCAATCAACTTGCCAAACTCCACCTCAAGTCATTTCAGCTGCCCCACACTCCCATCAGCCATCACGAGGCCCACAACCAAGCCTCAAACACTTTTCACGCACATCATAATCCAGCTAGCACTCCCAAGCCGTAGCCTCACGCACAAAACTCCTTCAAGCAAAACACACTAGCCTTCCATCCTAGCCAAAAGCTCCCGCACACCAAGCCGTCCCGTACGAATCCACAAGCTGACAGCAACAAACAGGCCCAGCCTCAGCTTACAAATATCTCACAAGCATAAGCCACCAACATCACGCCAGAATCCGTAACAACCCAAGCCTCTCTAAGCAGCAACTACCAGCCAATTCCCATCAGCTTCACTTGCAGCCGTACCAAAATTAAGCAGCTGTACGAATAACAAGCAGCACAACATCAGCTTCACACTTTTTTTCCAAGCCTATCACTTCAATCCGCACCAAGCTTGCCGTAAAATTTCCTCACGTCCCGCAGCTTCGCCTGGCCCACTCCAAACCGTCAGCCTAAGCCAGCCGCACGCATCTCACGCACCTGTTCCATAAACAACAACAGCTTCCAACGCACGCGGTTAGCACGGGTACACCTGGAAAAAAAATCAGATTCAAAACGCACATAACAGACGAGCAAAACGCAGCAAGAACAAAATTGAAACGAAGCGCACGAGAATCCCGTGATATCAAAACGACCTCACAATTGCAGCCCCTTCCTTCTATAAATAAGAACACCCATTCCTTCAATCAACAAGCTTAGAGAGCCATACCATTTCCCTGCACAAATCATTCCAAAGCTTCAAACAAATCTTCTTTTCATTTTCCCAAATCCGAAAAAAAACCTCATCAATCTTCATTTTCATTCATTTTTCTTCCAAATCCCTAAAAATTCCATTAATCCGAAATTGATAGAAGAAGAAGAAGGTTTTGAGTGAAGAATCAAAGAGAGAGAGAGACGTTTGCGAGTTCGTGAGAGAGAGAGGGAGAGACGTTTCTGTTTTGTTTGGATTTGGAAGGTGAGGGTTCGAAAAATTTTGTGCCCTGGTTTTGTTGATTCATACGAAGAAGAAGAAGAACTTCATTTGTTCTTTCTAATTTTTGTTGTTTTTTATATAATATTAATTTATTTTACATAAAAATGATATTATTTGTTGGGCCTGTGGGTTTAAAATTGTTACATATCCAATACCATAACCCGTGGATCTTTCTCATCCCCTCCCCCTAGTTTATTTTCTTTTTTATTTATTTATTTTGTTCAATTTGATTTTTAAAAAAAATTTTAAGTAAAGAATGTTTTAAATAATATTCTTAGAATATTATTTAAAATACTTCTTTTAATAAAAAGATTTAGAAAAAAGTTATTTCAAAAAATATTTTGATAAAAAGATTTTTAGAAAGAGTTTAGAAAATGATTTAAAAAATGTTTTGATTTCTTCTTATAGATCTAATTTTGGATCCATTATTCTTCATCTTTTTTTAATTTTGGTCGATGACAATCTTCCGATTCGGGATTGTTGATTTCCGATTAAGTTTAATCTTCATTATTTCAAATCTATGGATGAATGATCATTTGGATCATTCTCCATACTTTGAGATCGTGATAGGTTGCTTTTCGAGAAATTCAACGATAATTTCGATTAAGATTAGACCGTTCTCTTTCTTTTAGTGTGGCATGTTTTCGGAGAATGATCCATAACATCGTTTCTCTAACATGTATTAACACGAATATTTTCCACTTTAATTAGTGGTGGCCGGCCTCATTTGTAGGGTAATTACTCCATAAATTACTCGGCGATTGCTTAACATAGACCTAAAGTTGTCCCGATTCGGAATGCGATCTACTTGGATCCGGTTGCCTCGATTTTATTTTTCTTTTCGTGGTTGTGCTTGATTAAGTTCATCATACCACTTTATATTGAATATATTGTAATAATGTGAATATACTAACATTTAATTAAATCTCTCGCACCTTATCCTTTTATTTTAACCTCTTGTTCCTTACCTCTCTTATTATGCTTCTATATTCATTCATTGTATTACTTATTGTATATATTATTGTTGCTTGTTATTTTTCATTTGTCCATTTGGACACGAAAATATTAATAAAGGATTAAACATCTAAAAAATTGGTGACTTTTAACTTCGGACTATGGTTACTATCCTTAGCTTGAGACTTGGAGTTTCGGACTTAGATTCTAGGATCATCCCTTTGCTCATTTGTTATGGATTGAAGACTTTGGTTCCGATTAAGTTTACTTGTTCATGAAGATGGAAATCCAATTGTCTCAAGGATGCTTGCCATTTGGTTTGATCATTTTCTTCCTTAGCTTTTATTTTCAAGTCTTAGGATAGTCCCTTCATCTCTTCCTATCTTCTTCAATTTTCAAAATTCCTTCCTATTTTCAAAATCTTCTTTGTTTTCAAACTTCAAACATTTTCTCAATCAAACCTTGACTTCGGTCATGCGGTTTTACTTTTTCATTTCATTTCTTAAATAAATGCTAAACTACATAAGCATATCGAAACTTTCTTTCTCAAAAACTTAAAAACTTTCAAACTCATTCAATTGTTTTTGTGCCCTCGTGCACGTTTTCCTTTTAACCATTTTTTATGTTTAGATATGATTCATCCTTTCTAGCGGAATTATTCGATAAAGGATGACGACTTATCTTTACATTTTAAAATCAATTCAACTCATTTGCCTTTTTCACAATTTGTACCACGAACTACGGGGTTTTGATCTCGCATTGCACTTTATGGGTACGTAGGCATGAGACGTTCGTCTCTTCAAACACCAAAATCTTAAAAAACATTCTTCTTCTCATCTCTTCAATCCTTTTTTCAAGCAAACCAATTTCAGACCAAAAATGCAGTAAACATTTCAAAGGGTTCCCTTGGAGTACCACAGACAAGTCGGGTGCTTAAAACCTTCCCGATTTGTAACCAATCCCCGTACCCATTCTCTGTTTGATTCTTTTAGCTTTTTAGCTTTTAAGATTCATTAAGGCTTTCTTCGTTCTTTTTGCCTTTTTCCATTAGGAAATAAATAAAAGTGCGGTGGCGACTCTGTGTATATTGAGTGAAGTTAATCAATAACTTACACTCATGATTTTACCGCTACAGATTCCACCTAGAGTCTTTCGATCTTATTTCACCCGGTTTCATTCTAGCGCAATCACATTAAGCCCTTTGCCTTAGCACGCACGTAGTGGAGTAGCCGGTTAGTGACTTTGATCCTTTTATAAACACGGGGTCTGGTACACGAATGTGGCAACCCTATATATATTATTCGATTTGGAGGTTATGGGGGATCGAGCCGTAGCACGCCCTACCAAGTTCAGAACCAGGTACCTCTGAACCAACCCGCAATGGACTCCTTCTCATATTTCTCGTTTCTTATATGCGACCGTGTACTTTGGTGCAATTTCTTTTTATTGGCATCGAGATATGAAGGATCATTATAGATTTAGGCATCAAACACTTATGTTCATCGGCTCCCCACGTGGTTTGTGTTCAGACGGTGCTGACTGCTAGTATAAACTACTAGGGGTTACTTTTGAACTGAAACTTAAGGTATAGTCGTAACAATTATCGGAACGGAATGCTTAAGTAGGAAGTCTAAGGTGTCAAGACTGTATTGATCTTGTTGAATCGTTCTCAGCTTCCTAAATACGATTTCACAGGTAAGTCGGGTAATGCGAAGACAAAATAAATTTTTTTTCCGGTATGGCCATATAAACGGGGAAAATTCGAAACTAAAGAAATAACACAAATATTACTTTGTTTCATTAAAATATGAAAGGGAAATACAACGGAATGGAAAGTGCGGAAAGGGAAATGCGGAAAAAGGAAATGTATCTCTCCCACACTATATCAGACATTGTCCTCAATGTTGTGATATAATAGCGGGTAAAATACAATACAAACAACGGAAATGGAAAAACATAAACAAAAACATAAACTAAGGCTGCTGACGACCACGGCCTCGGCTTCTGGTACGGGAGCGTCTGGTCGGAGTCGCTTCAGGATCAGAACCGGTGCCGGTGAGAGCAGTGATATCAATACGCAAAGCCTCTAGCTCGCTAAAAATCTCTCCGAGCTTCTCATCAGTCGTCCTCTGGTTGGTGGCAACAGCTAAAAGTAGTGCATCATGTTGCTCTTTTTGCCTTCGCTCAAGTGCGACATTCATCTGGTTTTGCTGATGAATCGCACAGAGGACGTCTTCAAGTGTGAATTCTTGTGCAGGCGGCTGTCGGGTGGAGGACTCAGGAATGTCTTGTACATGTTCAACGACATCCATGGTATCCTGCATCTCGTCCACTGGTGGATCGACCTGTTCATCAATAATGGGGACGTGGCCGACAACATCCGGTAAAGCAAATAGCCAGTTGGCTCGGTTGGACGGATCGATGCGGTCACGGCACGACAATGTGATGTGGTGATAAACGGTGCCTTGGATAACAGGGCTGAACCTGCCATCGTCTCTCTGAGATATCAAGTGGGAGGACCTGCAATAGTTCTTTGTAAGCAACTCTGCGGCTCTGCGAGGCAAATGGATAATCAAGTCACCAAGCTCCAGCTGAATGGCAAGGGTGGTGACAATCCCGCATGTGTAGAAGGGGGTTGCGCCTCGTTGTGCTACAGACTGGATATGTGATAAAAGGAATGGGGCAGCATTGATGCGCTCGTCATTTAAGGAACAGTGCAAGAACAAGAGCTCCTTGGAGTTAAGCTTGTGATTGCTCTCTCTTGCAAAAATAGTATTGCAGATGATGCGATAAAAGTATCGGATCGCCGGGTTATGGATGTGGGTAGCGTTGAGACTCTGAAAGGCAGTAGCACGGGTGTTGGTGATGTCGTGCCATAAGGTGAAAGCGGTTTCGCTGAAGTTGTCCGGCACGTGGAGATGAGCATCGTCGCCTTGATCGAAACCTAACAGTTCGGCGATCCTTGTTTGTGTAATTTCGAACTCTCGGCCGAGCATTCTGAACTTTGCAATGCCGGTGAGTTGACTTGATGAACCGGGAGGTGTAACATATTGAAACGAACTCAGAAATTCCAATGTGAGGAGTTCGAATGTCGGCTGTGGTTGACTGCACAAGTGCCACAAACCAACATGCCTAAGCAGGAGCTTCACGCCGTTGAGCAATCCCAACTCCCTCAAGCAGTCAATGTCGACATACCGAGTGGGGTGGACGCCACGGTTCTGAAACCTGATGAACTTTTGTCTTTGAGTTTCTCCATGTTCACCATCTCTAAATTGGATTTCTTCCATTGCATGCAAGTACGGGAATGAGAGATGAGAGGTTTTTGAGTTTTGTGAGAAAATGAAAAATGTGAAGAATTTGGTTCTGATTATAGTGAAAGAAGTGAATGTGAGGGGTTTGGAATAAATGGAGAGGTTATTGGAATTGATTGAGGGTAATGGGAGGTTACGGGATAGTGAGGAGATAATGGGGGGTTTCTAATTTTTGTGGAAGTGGAAAAGTGGTTTCTGCGAAGAAGAACGGTTCTGTTTCTCAGAATTCGTATAACAGGGGTCGTCACGGTCGTGATGGACGAGTGACGGTCGTGACGCGCTAATTAGCTTGTCACGATCGTGAGAGAATTATGACGACCGTGAGGGATTAAAATCTTATAATATTTTCTTCACAGAATGCATTATCTCACACGTTCAATGCAATTTTTTTTCTCTTTATTATCACTTCTCATTTAATTCCAACACAAACAATATATATATTATTATATCAACATATATTAGAGCAAATTTCATCACACGAGAAATTATAAAATATTAATCAATTTAAATATAACAGTAACTAATGGAAATCATAGAAATTGATTAAATTGGAAAATGGTAAAACTAGAGGTATTGCTTTTGATATAATTGAAGGAAAATTACATTAATAAAAATACGGTACGAAAATGTTTGCAAAATGTGAAAACTAACTAGAAATAAAAGCGAAAAGTAAAATAAGTTAAATCACTACAACATTTTTTTTCAAAGTTGCTTCTTCAAATCTTCAATTGCGGAGTTTAGGTGGTAGAATTGCTCACACGTTATGTTAGTTAAACCTATAACATCCAATCGCATGCTTTTAATCTCATCCTTAACAGCATTAATATCAGCTTGGTAACCTTCAAGAGTATTCATAATTTTCTTTAAGTTGTCAGCATATCCTACTTGATTTACTTCAGGGGTTTCAATCACTTCATCAGTGTGTTCAATGTCATGGTAACCAAGAGGTGTCTCAGGGTCACTTTCTACATCGGTCATTATATCATCCCTTATCTTGTAAGATTGTGGTGTTTCGGGAGTGGATGGATAGTCAGGAGGGGTAAGCTCATAAAGCCAATTATCTTTATTATGAACACTGACTCTAGCATGGTTTGGTAATGTGAACAGGGTTACTACTTCATTCCTGATTAGGTACTCGTATGGTGGTTGTCCTAAATTTCTTATGATATGGCGGTTAAAGCAAAAGTTCAGATTCATAGGACGGATGGTACCTAAATGGTTACACCTGTGTAATTGGTATCTAAGTCCTAAGGCATCAGCAATCATGGCGACAAGGCCTCCTACCAATATGGGTAGATCAGGTTCTTCTTGGATTCGAGTGAAGGTTTGCATCATGAAAGGCACACCATTAACTGGCTATCCATTAGTCAGACAGGACATAATGAATATCTCATCTTTAGATACTCCAGTAAGGTTTTCTTCTTTTCCAAAGAAGGTGTGGGCAAGGATCTTATGGAAATAGCGGATAGCAGGGTTATGTATCTCATCATTGTTCATGTTATTTGGCTCAGGATGGTAATTTCCGGTTAAGGTTCCCCAAAAGAAGTCCAACTCAATGTCCATCAATTCTACCTGTGTGGTAGTAAAAGCAAAGGGTCCACTAGGGAATCCTAATAAGTCAGCTAGTTCTCTATGGTTAAAGTCATATTCTATTTCGAATAGTCGGAAACTTATAAAACCATTCCTGAATCCAAAACCGCACCCGGGTAAGTAAACTAAGGAGCTTAAGAACTCAAGGGTGAGCTCGTGGTAAGTCACAAACTTTTGTTTTATTAGTGCATTCTCCCATCCAAGTTGGTTAAACAGGTATAGGATGCTATCATGTATTCCTAAAGTTTCCATAGTCAGATCATCCGGGTACAGAGTCAAATCCATTAGTCTCTGTGATAACTCTTCAAATTTCATTCTTTGGTTCCTACCTCTAAATTTGGTTTCCATAATGTTTCTCGGTTGGTTAGCCATAGTTAGTGTAAATATGGAGGAAACAAATCAGGGGGAGAAGGAAAGTGGAAAAGACTTTAGAAAATCTGTAAAAGTGATTTAAAAATTAAAATAAGGAAAATAAGAAAATAAATACATAAATAAAAGCAATAATAATAATAATGAAATAAAACAATAAAACAATAAAATGACAAAACAATAAAATGATAAAACAATAAAATGGTAAAATGATAAAATGGGTTGCCTCCCACTAAGCGCTGTTTTTATCGTCATAAGCCTGACGTAATGCTTAGGGGTAGATTAATCAGGGAAATTAGTGGACAACTCTAAAAGCCTTAGACTATTTGCATAATCTCTATTTTCAGCTTTATGGTAATGTTTTAAACGTTGTCCGTTTACTGTGAACGGTTCACTATTCCTACCCTTAATTTCTATTGCTCCGCTCGGGAACACTCTAGTTATTTCAAAGGGTCCTGACCATCTAGATTTTAGTTTTCCAGGAAAGAGCCTAAGTCTTGAATTAAAGAGGAGTACAACGTCTCCCACACTAAATTCTTTCCTAGATAGGCGTTTATCGTGCCATCGCTTAGTTCTTTCTTTATATATCTTAGCATTCTCATAAGCATCTAACCTTAACTCTTCTAATTCGTTAATATCGAGGATTCGCTTTTCTCCTGCGGCATTATAGTTTATATTGAGAGTTTTAATCGCCCAATATGCTTTGTGTTCTAGTTCTACCGGGAGATGACAAGATTTTCCATATACTAATTTGAAAGGTGTAGTTCCTATGGGTGTCTTGTAAGCTGTCCTATAAGCCCATAAAGCTTCATTAAGTTTAGATGACCAATCTTTCCGAGATATAGCAACAGTCTTTTCTAAGATTTGTTTAATTTCTCTGTTTGAGACTTCGACCTGTCCACTTGTTTGTGGATGATATGGTGTTGCTACACGATGTCTGACTCCATACTTAGATAGTAATTTGTCAAAGATTTTCGAAATGAAGTGCGAGCCACCGTCACTTATGACGAGTCTAGGCACACCAAATCTTGGAAAGATTATATTTTTGAAAAGCTTAATTACTACTCGTGTGTCATTTGTAGGAGAAGCTATAGCCTCAATCCATTTTGAAACATAATCGACAGCTACGAGTATGTAATTATTACCGAAAGATGATGGGAATGGTCCCATGATATCTATTCCCCAGACGTCAAAGACTTCTACTTCTAATATTACTTTTTGAGGAATTTCATCTCTTCTCGAAATATTACCGGTGCGTTGACACCGATCGCAATTTATAACAGCGATGTGGACATCTTTCCATAAATTAGGCAAGAATAGGCCGGCTTGTAAGATTTTTGCACAAGTCTTGGAAGTGCTTGCATGTCCACCATAAGGAGATGAATGGCAATGAGCAATGACATCTTCTATTTCTTCTTCGGGAATACATCGACGAAAGATTCCGTCGGGTCCTCTTTTGAACAATAATGGTTCATCCCAATAGTAATGTTTGAGATTGTGAAATAATTTCTTTTTCTGCTGATAGGTTAAGTCAGGTGGAAGAGCTCCTGCAGCTAGGTAATTGACAATGTCAGCGTACCATGGCAGTCCTACGGTTGTTTGGATTGTTTCCACGGGTTCTGGTTCATCTATGTCTAACTGAACTGGGTCGCTTCCTATTTGTGCTATCAGCTGTTCATACGGAAAATCATCGTTAATCGGCACTTGTTCGGGCTTAATACCTTCTATTCTAGATAAATGGTCCGCTATGACGTTTTCAGTACCTTTCTTATCTTTTATTTCAAGATCAAACTCTTGTAAGAGTAAAATCCATCTCAAGAGTCTTGGTTTAGCATCTTTCTTAGTTAATAAATATCTAATAGCAGTGTGGTCTGTGTAGACGATTATTTTTGCTCCCACTAGGTAGGAACGGAATTTGTCAAGCGCAAAGACAACTGCTAACAATTCTTTTTCAGTAGTGGCGTAGTTCATCTGAGCAGAATCTAAGGTTCTACTGGCATAGTAAATTGCGTGAAGTTTCTTGTCCTTCCTCTGTCCTAGAACTGCGCCTACAGCATAGTCACTCGCATTGCACATGATTTCGAAAGGTAATCTCCAGTCAGGGGGTTGCATGATTGATGCGGTGATGAGGGCTGTTTTTAGAGTTTCGAATGCTTTAAAACAATCTTCATTGAATATGAACTTAGCGTCTTTCATTAATAAACCGGTAAGAGGTTTAGTGATTTTCGAGAAATCTTTGATGAATCGTCGGTAGAAACCGGCGTGTCCTAAAAAGCTTCGTATTTCTCGAACGGTCTTAGGGGGTTGAAGATCTTTTATGACTTCTATCTTAGCTTTATCAACTTCATTTCCCTTGTCAGATATAACGTGTCCTAGTACGATTCCTTCTCTGACCATAAAATGACATTTCTCCCAGTTAAGCACGAGGTTTACTTTTACACATCTTTCTAATACCATTTCTAAATTTGATAGACATCCTTCAAAACTTTTCCCGCATACAGAGAAGTCGTCCATGAACACTTCCATGATGTTGTCTATGAAATCTGCAAAGATTGACATCATACATCTTTGAAAGGTTGCAGGAGCGTTGCATAATCCAAAGGGCATTCGTCTATAAGCGAACGTTCCATAAGGGCATGTGAATGTAGTCTTCTCTTGATCATCTGGGTGGATAGGGATTTGGAAGAATCCTGAGTAACCATCAAGATAACAAAAATATGAATGCTTGGCTAATCGTTCTAACATTTGATATATAAAAGGTAGTGGGAAATGATCTTTTCGAGTGGCTTTGTTTAGTTTACGATAATCGATGCACACTCTATGTCCTGTCACTACTCTTTGTGATATCGATTCGCCTTTAGCATATTTCACAACAGTGATACCTCCTTTCTTTGGTACTACATGTACTGGACTAACCCATTTACTATCATAGATTGGATATATTATTCCTGCGTCTAGTAGTTTCTTAACTTCTTCCTTTACTACAGTGCTAAGGACTGGGTTAATTCTTCTTTGAGATTCTCTGGAGGTTTTGCAATCTTCTTCTAGCAGAATACGATGCATACAGATTGAAGGGCATATTCCTTTGAGATCATATATGTTATACCCTAATGCAGTTGGATATTTCTTTAAGACATCTAAAAGTTTCTTTGTTTCAATTGTTCCTAAACTGGAATTGATTATAACTGGTCTTGTACATTCAGTGTCTAAGAATTCGTATCTTAGGTTCTTAGGTAAAGTTTTTAACTCTAATGTAGGTTTATTCTTACTTGGCATGGGATCCGGTGTAAGTGCTAAACTTTCGCTTAGACTATCATCCTGATATGGTTTACGCCAATTATCATCTTCGAAAATCGGAGGGATTTGAATTTTCATAATTTCAGAATAGGTAGTTTCTTTCAATTCCATTTCTCTTACACATTAGTCAATTACGTCCAATAGATAACATGTATTCTCTATAGTTGGTGATTGTAAGAATTGTGTTAAAATATATTCAACTTTCTCTTCACCTACTTCAAAGGTTAGCTTTCCTTTCTTTACGTCTATTATAGCTCCGGCGGTAGCTAAGAATGGTCTTCCTAGTATGATAGGTGTAGTGGAGTCTTCAGAGATGTCCATGATTATGAAATCAGTAGGAATATAGAATTGTCCTATACGTACTGGGACGTTTTCTAGTATGCCTACAAGATATTTAATAGAACGATCGGCTAGTTGAACATACATTTTAGTTGGTCTTAAGTCTCCCATGTCTAGCCTTTTGCAAATTGTTAAGGGCATAACACTGATACTGGCTCCTAAATCGCATAGAGCTTTGTCAATGACGAATTTTCCTATTACACAGGGTATAGAGAAACTTCCTGGATCTTTTAGCTTTGGAGGCATATTATTTTGAATTATTGCACTACACTCAGCAGTAAGTGTAACGGTTCCGTTATCCTCTATTTTTTTTCTTATTGGATAAGATTTCCTTTAAAAACTTAGCATACGAGGGCATTTGAGTGATAGCTTCTGTAAATGGAATAGTAATATTCAATTGTTTCAGAAGTTCAACAAATTTCTTAAACTGGCCCACCGTCTTAGAATTGGTTAATCTCTGAGGGTACGAAATTGGTGGTTTATAAGGTGGTGGAGGCACATAAGGCTTTTCTTTCTCCACTGCCTCTTGATTATTATCTTCCTTTTCTTCTGGTTCATTCACCATTTCAGTCGGTTTATCCGGTTTTTGGTACATGGCTGGATTGTCAAGTCTTGGATCGGTAGGTCCGTCAAGTTCCTTGCCACTTCTTAATATTACAACATTAGCCTGTCCTTTCGGATTAGGTTGAGGTTGTCCAGGAAATACTCCAGCTGGTGCAGCGGTAGCTGCTTGTTGTTGAGCTACTTGTGAAATCTGAGTTTCAAGCATTTTGTTATGTGTAGCTAACACATCTACCTTGCTCACTAATTGCTTAATCTGCTTACTAGTGTGTATGTTTTGGTTTAAGAAGTCCTTGTTTGTTTGAGATTGGTTAGCTATGAAGTTCTCCATCATCAACTCAAGGTTCGATTTTCTAGGGACATTAGGAGCAGTATTTTGATATCCTGGTGGTGTAGCTGGTAATTGACCTGGTGCGTATAAAGCATTGTTGTTCTTATATGAGAAGTTCAGATGATTTTTCCAACCTGGGTTGTATGTGTTTGAGTACGGGTTTCCTTGAGCATAATTCACTTGATCTGTGGGAATTCCTGCTAATAGTTGACAATCAGGGACATCATGTCCTGGAACTCCACATAACTCACAGTTAGGTGTTACTGCAGCCACAGTGGTTGTTGGTGTTATGGCCAAGTTGTCGATCTTTTGGTTAAGTTGGTCAAACTTTGCATTGACTTGGTCCATACTACTTACTTCGTACATACCTCCTTTTGTTGGTTTCTCAGTTGCGACTCTTTCGCTTCCCCATTGGTAATGGTTTTGAGCCATACTCTCGATAAGTGCATAAGCATCATTATATTCTTTGTCCATTAGTGCACCACCTGCGGCAGCGTCAATTGTCATTCTTGTATTGTACAAGAGTCCATTGTAGATGGTATGGATGACCATCCATTCTACTAATCCGTGATGTGGACAAAGTCTCAGCATATCTTTATAGCGTTCCCAAGCTTCGAAAAGTGATTCGTTTTCCTTTTGCTTAAATCCGTTGATCTGAGCTCTTAGCATAGCTGTCTTGCTAGGTGGGAAATATCTGGTCAAGAAGACTCTCTTTAGTTCCTCCCACGTAGTTACTGAATTCGAGGGTAGAGATTGAAGCCAGGCTCTCGCTCTGTCTCGAAGTGAAAAAGGAAAAAGACGTAGTCTAATAGCTTCTTGGGTAACTTCATTAGCTTTTACGGTATCTGCGTACTGCACAAATATCGAAAGATGAAGGTTCGGATCCTCGGTAGGATTTCCGGCGAATTGATTTTGTTGCACAGCTGATATCAGCGAAGGTTTCAGCTCGAAATCGTTTCGGTTGATAGTCGGTGCGACAATGCTGGAATGCGGTTCAGCTTGCGAAGGACTAGCGTAGTATTTGAGTGGGTGATTCGGTTCTTCAGCCATCTCTGCGTCCTTTGATGTTCCGACTTGTTTAGGTGGATCTATTTGAAGATCTGGAATGTTGTAATCCGATTTAGTGTATTTTAATTACATACCGCCCTAAAGTGTTTAGCTACTCATATTTGTTGTACTAGACAGATGCAGAAACAGAGGAACACAAATTAAAATATGCATTATAAAATAATAATAAAAATAAATTCTTAACATTAATATAAATGTGAATTAATTAAAAACCTGGATAATAAAAATAATGTCAAACTCCTTCTTCCACAATCTGGCAAGCTCGGAGTGCGAACCGGAATCGAAAATAAAATTACAAAAATGCTGAAGGCTTGAAAGAAATTAAATAATAACAATTTCCTGATGTTGGAAATTGTTATTTGATTTGGTTGGGATATAGAAAGTAAAACAAGAACAGAAATAATTGCTGGAAAAATTAATGAAATAGGGTGCAAATAAAATACGGCAGAGCTTCCGCAAGAAAAATTAAAATAAAACTCTGTAGTTTCTACTTTGAAATAAAGCTATTTATAGAACTTGTAATTTGGGCTTGGCAGTTGAAATAATGCGTGGGCTTCGGTGTTGCTGAGAGAATCCAGGAAAAGCTTGTGTTACTGGGTCTGCGGAAGAATAGGAAAAGTTATGACTTCACGTAGCACGTTCATGACCAATTCTTAGCAAGTAAACCTAATTTCCCCTTGTCACGTTCGTGACAAGGGTGTCACGTTCGTTATCCTTGTATCTAGCGCGTCACGGTCGTGAGGGATTGGTGACGATCGTGACTGCTCCTTTTAGCGTGTCACGGTCGTGACTATATGGTGACGATCGTGACTATTGCAAATTATGCAGATTATGCAGAATTCTTCTCTTCTTCTTCTTTTCTTGCTTGTTTTTGCTCATTTCACTTTTGACTTATGATTTAGCTCTATAATTGTTATACCTGCAAAATGACAAAGAAAACTCGAAGAATCGGGTGTTAAAACGATAAATGTGCGATAAAACGGCATTGAAACATAGTAATAAAATGATACTTTTTCTCGTTATCAAAATACAACAAAATCACCATGAGAAATAAAGTACAACCCAAAATAAAATACAAATACAAAGAAATCGAACATCTAGCCCAAAGTCATCCTCCTTGACTTCCTTCAGGAGAGCATCAGTCACTGGTCCAACTGGACGCTCTGTGATGGTCCTGATAAGAAGGTTCCTGGTTGCAATGGCACTTGTCAACTTCTGGTATTTGTTTTGGTCCTTTGATCTCTTCAACCCCTCCCGGAGTTTCAACTCGGAGATTTCCTTCTGTGCTGCTAACAAGGATTCCTGAATCTTCTTCTCATTAGCTTCTAGCTGCTCTATCTTAGCCTGGGTCTTCTGATCCTCTTGTGAACGAGCCTCAATGATCCTGATCCATCTAGCCTGACTCTCTTCCAGGTAGTGCTCAACTATGGCTTTCTGAATCTTGGCTTCTTTGCAAACATTCTTCAATACCAACTCCCTTGCTCGGGCTTTTCTGATGTAATCGTCAGTCTTCTCAATCTTGGTCACATGCTCGATCCGGAGCTTCTCTAACCTCTCATTGTCCAGACGACTATCATTCCTCTCCCAGAGGGTCTTCTTTAGGGCTTCAGAAAGCTGAACATTCCTCTCTTTCAGCTTCTCAAACTCCTCTAAACTGAATGTAGCTACAGGCTCTACTGCTGATGGTCCTGGCACATCTTCCAGGGTGAATGGCATGCGGGTGATCTGTCCTCTGATGCGAGACCAATCAATGTACTGAGCTGAAGCTATGTTGTTGCACTTTCCAAGAACAACAGTCCCTTTTGTTTGTATGTTGTCCCAAGCCCAAGCTGCTTGTCGGGTGATGGCATGATTATTCTGAACATCACAGTAAAGGGTCTCTGCTAAATCCTGCTCTCTTGGTGGATGTACTAAGGCATACCCTAGCTGCCTTTTGAAAAGCAAAGGATTGTAGTTTATGCAACCCTTCACTCCAATAAGAGGTACATTGGGATATTGGCCACAACTTGTAATCATGTCTCTGCCCTTGGTGCTCTGAGTACACCACCTGATGTCTTCTGAAGTGAGAGCAATCATTCTCTTAGCCCAGTTTCTTGATTGATGAGGCTTCAGGAAAGCTTCTATCTTCGACAGGTGTCTCAATAACCAACAGTAGAAGAGAGGTGCACAATATCTGACTAGCCTTCCCCTCTGTTTCTCATTTCTCTGATGCACTGAGTAGTAGAAATCCCCTAGCAAGGTAGGAACTAGATTCTTTAGAAGGAAGATATGGATAGCACTCTTGCTTATAAACTTGGGCTCGTCTGAAAACAAGATGATCCCATATATACTAAGAGCCAGGAGAGCACAAATAGTTTCCCACTTCCCTGTTGCAGCATGACTGGTGGCCTGAATGATCAGGAAGTCCAAATGGAGGCCTGGAATTCCACCTTGGTGGTCATATGCTGATCAATGATAGTGGCTTCCAAGTGCAGAGCCTTAGCTATGTCTCCATTCCTAGGAGCAGTCATCTCTGGGTTGAAAGGGATTCCCCTCCTAATAGGGACACCCAACAACATGGAAAACTCTTCCAACAAAGGACCCATCTGAAAGTCTGGGAATGTGAAACATGTGAGAGGAGGGTCATAGAACTGAAGGCAAGTGTGGATCATGCTCCTCTGTGATGCATCAAAGTACATGATCATGTCCATAATACCACCATAAAGTTCCCTGAATAAAGGGACATGATCAGGAGTGATAAGTGTCTGAATCTGCCTGATGCCTGCTAGAGAGGGCTCAAAGAAATGATATGTGATGTTGCTCTTCCTGGATGAGTCCATACTGACAATGGATGTTGATGAAGATAACTGGAGAAATATTGATGAAGACAACTGGAGAAGATATCAACTGAAGAAGATATCAACTGAAGAAGATCTCTGAGGAAGATAACTGATGAAGATGGCTGAGCAGAAGAACAGTCAAAACCAAACCAAAGATGATGTGGATACCCTATAAAACAAATAGACAAATGTTAAATGATGCAAAATGATGTATGCAGAATGATATGCAAGGGTTTGTGATCAGGTGCTGGATCTGTTATCTGCTTTGATAGGGTCCATGAGTGTTCATAAGTCCAGATGAAGGCTTAGAGAACCAGTAACCAGGTGGGGGACTCAAATAAAGAGCCACAAGTCCAGGGTCTCATAAGATCAGTCCAAAATAGTGTAACCTTAAAACAATATCAGTAACAGGGTATGTTGAGGCCAAGGGTTCCTGCAAACCTATAAACATCCCAACCCACTCACAGGTATTGTTCTAGAACAAGGATCCTCAGACTTGGATCTATTATGAGAAGTGTAAGCACTTCTAACCCGGAGGTACAATGCTTATATTAATCATAAAAAATCCTCCTCTAATCCACCTCAGATGCTGAAGATCATCTAAAAAGGTCATCCAGACTTAGCAGGCTTCCCAGATAGCCCTAGCACTACAGGAAATCCGTAGCACAGAGTTCTCAAGAAGAAACCCATGTCTGAACCGTGTTTCATATTCCCGCACCAGACCGAAATGGAATAAGATAGAATATGAAGCCATTCTAATCCTATGTGTCACTCAGGCTCCCAGTGTGGAACCTTACTCACTGAGATACCCCTCCCACCAAGGCAAACCAACAAATCCAGCACATGATATGATGATAATAATATGAAATGCATAAAAACAGTAAATGAAAGCAATAAATAAAGCTGCACAGAAATAAATAAATAAAGCAATAAACAAAAAGCACACATAACACCCCCATAAACACAAATCAAACAAGCGCTAGGAGAAACCCACAAAAAGAACCAGAATCCCTGGTTGCAAGATAAGTCCCCAGCAGAGTCGCCAAGTTGTCGCTCCCCGGATTTTCATCCCGGTGCAAATGCGAACCGTCGGCGAAAGGTAATGCTGCATAAACCTGGAAAGAGATGGATAAGACGATTGTGAACCAGAGAAACTGAGAAAGGGGGTTGGTTACGACCTGGGAAGGTATTAGCACCCAGATCATCTGTCGTACTCGACGGGATCCATGCTTACAAGATTGTGTTTAAAAGGGGTAGGGGTATGTTCTATCTGTGTGCAAAAGCTAAGGAAAGAAAGTATAGGTGTCAGTGCAAAAGGTGTGAATTGCTCAGGAACTGAGGCTTAAAAAGAAAGCTGAAAGAGGGGGAAGACACAAAGAGTTTTGTTCGATAACTGTTAAGTTATGCCTACGTATCCTCTCGTGCAATGACGAAGTCAGAACACTGTAGTTCGACTCGAAGAGACTGAAAAATAAAATGACTGTGAACTGCTTGCTTGTCTATGCTCAAGTGTATGACTCGTCTGGCTCGAGTGCTAACTGTCTAGCATTAGACGAAAGAAGCGAGTTCTCGTTTGTGAATGAGTGTGATGAGAAAAGAATCCCGAAGGAGATGATTATTGTTTGTTTTTGTGTTTTCAATTTTTTATTGTTTTTGGTATTTTGCATAGGATTATGAGCTTAAGCCTAAATCAAGGGCTTGTAAACTCATTATATCCTCCATGATTAGGGATAATGAGCATACTTAAGTATGAGATAAGCATCTCAACTTAATTACCATGATGATGTAGGATTAAAATCATTTACCTACTTGTGATTATTTAGATGTTTTTGGTTTTTTGTTTAGTGTTAAGTAATGAGTTTAATCTCTAATCACAGATTAGTGAACTCATTACACCATCCTAAGAGAAGGATGATAGATGAGGACACTTAAGCTGAAGAAAATACCTCAACTTAATCCATGGTTAGGGACTAAATTCATTATATAAAAAACCTTTATTAAGTGGATTTTAATTAAAGGAGTGGGATTAAGAAGTGGATTTTATGGTTTGTAAGACAACTTGAGGGGGACTTGTCCATTAAACACTAGGGTTAGTCCCTCTTAACCATAAGGAAGAGATACAACCCTAATGTAAGGCCCAAGTTACAAGATAAAGTCTTAGTGATTATTAATGTGTTTTGATTAATAGGTGTAAACAAATTAAAGGGTTAACACTAAGGATTAAAGTTATACACTCCATCCTAAGATAAGGATGCAGGCATAACCCTAATTCACAGTCCTAAAGCTTTAAGAGTTTAGCCTCTAATTATTGAGATGAGAAGAGAGACTCAAGGAGACTCAAAGGTAAAAAGCTAGGGGGGACTATACACAACCCTAAAAGTTATCATGCTTGGATATCCTATGGTTTGTGAGGCTTAAGAGAAAAGATCTTCTAGAAGGCCACCATGGAAGAAGCAGATGAAAAGAGAAGGAGAGAAGAGAATATGTTACTTACTTCCTGAAGAAGATAAGTAACCTAAGAAAAAGAAAGTAAGAAGGAGAGATCATAAGTGAAGCAAGTTCACTTCAAAGACAAGTAAATATGCAAATGAGAGGAAAGAAGAGGTGGGAGGTGAAGGCAAATCCACCTCCCAGATAACTTACCAAAAGTTCCTGAAATGTTAGTATGAATGCATAAGACATAAAGCAAAAAGGAAATGAGATGAAAAGACCAAAGTCAGAAGTGAATATGCAATTTTAATGGCATATGTAATGATGCAAAGTCATACAAGATGCATATGAATGATCATACAAGGATGAGATGCAATGGAAGCATGCTTAGAAGCATGAAAACACATGGATGTTCATGGAATGTAATGAATGCAAAACATGGCAAATGAATGAAGAAATGATCAATTAATGTTTCAAACATGTTCTAAGATGTCTAAGATGACATACAAAAGAATGGAATGGCATGACAAGTTTACAAGTTCATGAAATGCAAAGAAGAATGCAAATGAAGATGCAAAATTAGGGTTTTAAGACAACATGAGATGCATATGAACAAAACAGAAGAAAACACCATGATATAAAATTGAAATTGAGCTTAAACAAACCCTACACGTATACAAGATCACACGCCAAAGGAGAAGGTCAGAAGCCTAACCTAGTGAAAGTTATGAAATTCCTAAGTTAACTAGGGTTTTTGGGTGCTTCTAAAGGGAAAATGCAAATAAATTTGAAAATGCAAGATAAAAATATTAGATAAATAACCTAGAAACTATATGCAATGTGTGAAACAATGCAAGAAGAACCAAGTTCAAACTCAACATGGTTAGGCAGAAATGGATTTTTCAAGTTAGGGTTAAAAAATGTGATTCTTAAGAACCCTAATTCAAAGAAAATTGTGAAAATGTGATCAAACCTAAAAAGAAATTTGTATGGTGAGTTTGAAAATGTTTCTAAATGTATTGGAATGCTTCATGAATTTTTTGGTGATTTTTAGAAACCTAAATGCATATTTAATTAATTAAGATCAATTAATTAATTAAATAAAACATTTAAATATTTAAAAAATACTTTTTTAATGCAAAAAATAAAATAATTTTTTTTTAGGTTAAGAAAAATATTTAAAACAGAAATGAAAAGTTTGAGATATTTTTGATGAATTTTGCTATTTTTAATAAAATGAACAAAAGAAATGAAAAGAAAATGAATTAAAATGGATTAAATGAGAAGTCAAAGGATACTGTGGTCAGGATTTAAACTCGGGTTGACTGGCGCGCAAATGGAGGGTTTGGATTGGATCTGGAAAAATTATATTAATTAATCCTAATTATACTAATTAATTAAATTAGGGTTTTAATGAAGCCATCTTGGCCATCCAGCACACGCGGGAAACACAAATCCAAGGGCCTACGTTCAAACCTGGCTAATCAATGCAATTAAGGCTAATCACTTTCACTGTTTTGGTCATCTTCTCTGGCGACCCCAAAACTCAATCTCTCTCCTTAGGCCACCCCAGACTCTCTAAAGCTCCAGAAACACTCTCCTAAACTTCCTAAACACGAATCCAAGCTCAAAAATCATTTACAATGCATCAAAGTGGTGAATCGAAGAAAAACATTTTTAGGTTAAAAAGTTTCAGAGCAAGCATACATGGCCATTTCTCCATCATTTTCAAAATAAATCATATCAGTGTGACCAGGGGAACATATAGAATCATATTGTAACTTAAAATGAAGGTTCTGGAAAAAAAGTTTGAGATGGCTACCTGAGTTGAAGCTTTGAGATTCTGAGCTTTCTGACCCCCCTCCTTTGTGCAAAACCATTACACTTGGTCCCTTGAAGCTTCTGGAGAGCTTAGAACAAGCTTCAAATGGCTATTTTATGGTGTTTGGTTCTGGTGTGGTAGAAATCGTATTTCTGTTTTGGAAGCTTTTAGGGCAAAATGAAGGGTGGTTTGTGTTCCTTGTGTCATTTGGAGATGATTAGTGAAATTTGTTTTGAGGTTTGTGACTTGTGTGATCAGATTCGAAGAGATGAAAGTTTTTGGGATTTTTGTGGAACTCAGTGTAAACACCCCAAATTTGCCCTCACTTTTTCTCACACCATGGCTTGTGATCTTTCATCTTGTTTTAGTATAAGCATACCATCTCATATTGCATATTTGTTTCACTGCATAGTTCCTTTTTCATCTGCATCTAGGGTTTGTGATCTGAGCAATCCAAGAATCAATCTGATCCATCCCAATGGTCTTGAAGCTTTCCAAGAGGGTCCATGTGTGTTCTATGATCATAATATGCTCCCCAAAGTTCATGAAAGTCAAGAGATCACAAAGAATGGCAAAGGTATGGAGGCAGAGCTAGGGTTTTCCTGCACAGATGACCAGAATTAGGGTTTTGGTTTCAGAGGCTTTAACTCCAAATATTTTGGTCATTCTTGTTTCTAATGTTCTTAATATGTTATAAGGATCATGTGTACCAAGTTTGATGAAGAAATTCATTGTGGAAGTCATCTGATCATTGGGTAACTTCTTGAGCAAGTAAAGTCAAAATCAGGGTATCTGAGGCCCCCATCAAGAGCACCAAAGGGTCATCATCATCATTTTTAGTCTCTATGATCTTTATTTGATCTTAGAAGTGGTTGGAAGTTCACAAAGTTGAAGAATTTTGAGCCAAATGCAAACTTGCTATTTTTGGAAATGACTTGTAATGGAAACTTTCCATTTTGGGAAAGATTTTCAACCTCCTCTTTCATGACCAAAAATGCTTCAAATGAAAAATTCTTGGACATGAAAGTTGTATATTAGGTCTTTCCCTTTTCAAAAAGTAATAGAACATGTCTTGATTCATCCTAGAACTCAAGATATGGCCTTTCAAAGTTGGCAAAAATCCTATAATTTTCAAGTTCATGCCAAAGAGGATTTTTTACAAATTCAAGTTCCAAGCCATTTCATGACCTTTAGTTGATTGATAGGCATCATACAAACATAGTGCAATGCATTTGAACCAAAATTGTGCCTTGAATTGCAAGTTTCCACAAGACTTTTTCATGAAATTTTCAAAGAGGAAAAAGTTGCAAAACCTCTTGAAACCTTCCCTCCACTTGTGCCAGCTGCATAAAACCAATTCTATGGCTCTCCTTGATGCAAGCTGAGGCCAGACACCCCTGAAGCCAGCTCTGACATGGCCCATACCTCAAAGTACACAAAATTGACTTTTTTGCAACTTGCCCATACCAATCACACTAGGCCACACCAACTCTTCTGATCACTCCTATTGGTTTATACAAACCCTAAGGAACACAAAGCACACAACACACAAGCCTGCAAGCTCCCATAACTCAGAATCCAAAAAATCACCATAGAACTTCATCTCTTCGAATTGCACAACACAACCATCAAAACTCAAAGATTCTTTCACCATTCATCTCACCATCACTCAAGGATCATTTCCCACCCTTTGCCATGGCCTAAAAAAACCTCAATCAGAAACACGATTCATGGTGCAGAGGAACTGAAACTCATAAACCAAGCCACACAAAATTGTTCTAAGCATTGCAACATCATCAGGGGGTTCATTGGAGGTGGATTGAACCAAGAAAGAGGCCAGAAAGCTCAGGGAGTGAAAGCTTCATCTCAGGTAGCCCCTTAGAACTTTTATTCCAGAAGCTTTATTTCATGTTCTAGAAATATTCCCCATGCTCTCTTGATCACACTGCACTTGTTGGTTTTGAAAATGATGAAGAAACAAGCATGAACCATATCTCTGAAACTTTGACCTAAATTTTGTTCTTCTTCGATTCTCTTTGTTTATGCATGATTAATTCTTTTTGTTGCTGGATTTGAGTTTGTTGAGGTTTAAAGATCAATTCTGGAGATTTTGGTGAGTTTTTATGGAGGTTTGAGTGAACTCAGGGGAGGGGGTAGGGTTCCTAATTAGGGTTTAGTTCCCAGTTTGAATGTGAGCCGTCAGATGGTGATTAGCGCGTAATTAGAGGGCCAAGATTTGTCCACTTAATTTTAATTGGATTAATTAATTAGGTTTAATATTTAATTAGCCAGATTTGATTTGGGTCTTTGAAACACGCGTCAGTCAACTCCCTCCCTTTTTATTTGAATCTGGACCCTTGGATACATTGACTTTTCCTTTATTTCATTTTTATTCATTTCTTTTGCATATTTTATTTAAAATAATTTAAAAACATCAAAAAAATATGATCTTTTGCATTTCTGATCTAAATATTTTTCTTAACCCAAAAATGATTTTTATTTTATTTTTTGCATTAAAAAGTATTTTTAAAATATTTAAATGTTATTTTTAATTAATTAAAGGATTTTAATTAATTAAAAATACATTTAGGTTTTTAAAAATCACCAAAAAATTCATGAACCATTCCAATACATTTAGAAACATTTTCAAATTCATCATACAAATTTTTTTTTGGTTTGATCATAATTTCACAATTTTCTTTGAATTAGGGTTCTTAAAAATCACATTTTTCTACCATAATTTGAAAATTTAATTTCTGCCTAACCATGATGAGTTTGAACTTGATTTCTTTTGTATTGTTTCTCCTTTGGGGTTTGATCTTGTATGGGATTACAGTTTGATTGAGCTTGATTTCAATTTTTTTATCATGTTGATTGCTTCTGTTTTGGTCATTTGCATCTCATACATCCATAAAACCCTAATCTCTCATGTTCATTTGCATTCATCTTTGCATATCATCATCATATGAACTTGCCATGACATTTCAAGAATTTGTATGACATCTTAGACATCTTAGGACATGTTAGAACACTGCTTGATCATTTCTTCATTCATTTTCCATGTCTTTCATTCATTTCATTTCATAAACATCCATGTGTTTTCATGCTTCTAAGCATGCTTCCTTTGCATCTCATCTTTGTATGATCATTCATATGCATCTTGTATGACATTTCATCATCTCATATGCCTTTTACATTGCATTTTAACTTCTGACTTTGGTCTTTACATCTCATTTCAATTCATTTCTTAATGTTTTATGTCTTATGCATTCATACTAACATTTTCAGGGTCCTTTGGTAAGTTATTTGGGAAGTGGATTTGCCTTCACTTCCCATCTCTTCTCATCATTCATATGCATTGATGCGTGTTTTTCGCAAGTGTACGAACATGTCAGAGTAATATAAAAGATTATCGAATCTACAGAGACCAAGTGTCAATCTATCGTACCTGTTGTTATGGTGTGTATCTAAGGCAACTAAATATAAGGGTTTTAAGGAGTGCGCAATAGTAAATAAAATAATAATTTTAAACAATTAATAAAGACAGGCTCGAATGTAATTCACGTAATCAATAGATATTCCAGTACTTGTTAATAGAACTACTTATGGGCAATGTTTTCCAATTTGAAAAGAACTAATTTAACAGGAACTGTCGCTTTCACGTATTCAGAACCGAGTTGTACTCTCTAATCAACCCCTCCTATTGTTACGACTAAAAAGGTGCGTACTGCGTTAGAATGGTAAACCTATTTTTAAGAAATATAGTATCTTAACTAAGTTGAAAAGTACTTTAACCTGGATTTCTTAGCAAAAAGAGGTTCTCACGAACCAGACTCTAAACTTCTTAACGCGTCCGAAAATTGTTTTAAAATCTCTTTTCTTTTTAATCTAAAAACTCCTAATGAACTAGACAAAGCGCTTTTGGCTGTTTTTGAAATAGTTAAAAACAATTACTTAAATTGAAAGATAAAATAGCCCTTAAGTGTTTCCACGAACAATTGTACGGATTACTGGTTCAATTACGATCCTTACATTCTAACCTTTATGGATTTAGTTAGACATGGTAAAGTAAAAGTTATTTTTATAATTTTTCATAAAAGTATTTAGTGCGAGTGCGGAAAGTAAATAAAAGTAGTGCGAGTGCGGGAAATAAAGGTATTTAAAGCGAGTGCGGAAAATAAACGAAAGTAAAGCGAGTGCGGGAAAATAAATGAAAGTAAAGCGAGTGCGGGAAAATAAATGAAAGTAAAGCAAGTGCGGAAAAATAAAATACGAACTGGAATTAAAATGGCGGCAGGATTAACTTCCTCCCAGAGTGCTCCAAAACTCGATCACACAGACATATATAGACTCGATCACTCGATTGCAGTAACACCCCGATGTGGAATGATAACTACTTTAAAACTGATATATGCCTAAGAGATTCTAAGTTTGGATGAAGAAAACGAAATTCTAAAGTCCTATTTATAGGAAAATCTTAAATGGGAAATGACCAGGATTCCCCCCTCCACTAAAAAGTGGAGGGAACCACTTTTGCCTTGTGGCGCCCGCCACAAGGCCATGGCGCCCGCCATGAGAGCAAATGGAAGAAGAAAGTGGGGATCGTGGGTCCTGGCAGTTGTGGAGTGGTCTTGAGACGTGGCCACGTCATGGCAGACCCCATGGCGCCAGCCATGGTGGATGCCGTAAGTGTAAAAAGCTGAATTTCTTGGTTTTCGTCCGTTTCCACTCCTTTTTCGTCCCTTTTCTCGATTTAAGCCCCGATTACATAGAAAACCTGAAAATAAAGAAAAACAAAGTAATAATATAACAAAATAACAATAAAATCTAAGAATGCATGCGAAATCGGAGTCAGAAATACGGTGAATTTTAGTGTTATCAAATCCTCCCACACTTAGACCTTTGCTTGTCCTCAAGCAGACATTAAAGCTCAAAAATGAAGAAAACTGGTGTCAACACGTGATTTGGGCAAAAGGGCTTCTAAGTTCAAGTCAGGATGCAGTGATAGGTACTAACTAAGTGAACCAAGGGTACCATAATAACACATACACAAACTTCAATCCTATATTAACCACCCCATGTCATCCCACAATACCTAGGCCTATCTTTTCATCTTTTTGGGTCCTTTTCATTCAGGCGCAATCACATTAAGCCCGTTATTCGTACATGCTTCATGGTAGAGTGACCGGTTAGTGATTCTGATCCATAACATAAGGTTTCTGGCACATAAGCATGTGTAAACCCGTTTTTATTTTTGCCTAAATGTAGATGCGGGGGATCAGATCGTAATCCGCCCTAAATGTAAGGCTAAGGAAATGGGAAAAAATGAGGATGTACTAAAGATACACTATACTGGTGACTCGTCAGACTCATGCATTATCTAAGAAAAGTTAAACTAGATAACTTAATGGAAAGGGAAATAACAGAAAGCAAATAAATAACTAGAAAGGGAAATGACAGAAAGCAATAAATTCCCCTCCCACACTTAAATCGAACATTGTCCCAAATGTTTCGAGATAAGATAAGGAGAGTAATCTGGAAAACTACTGCGGAGGAGCACTGGTGCCCTCACCGTCCTGCTGTGATGGTCTGGAACGACGGGATCTACTGCGCTGCTGGTCCCTCCTGTTAAGTCGTGCTGATAAGGCAACTTGAGCACCCCGGACCTCTCGAAGGTTACCTAGGATGGAACCCTAGTGGCCTCCATAAGCTGGTAGTGCCGGCGGTTGACTTCTCGCTGACGGACCTGCTCTGATGTGATGTCGGTCAAGGCACGACAGACGTTACTGTAAGCACAATCTAAAACCAATCGTGATTGTTGCATGAAGCTCATGTTGTCCGTCAGTTGTTGTGAAATAGTAGAGAGTAGGCTGTCTCACCTTTCCTCTCTAGCCGTCATATTACGCCACATCTCCTCAGTGACATAGAATCCAGGAGCAGCACCTGCAACAGGGTTAGAGGAAGATGGTGCAGTGTGTGACTGTGAAAGACGATGGGGGGACATGTGAGGTACGAGAGATTGATCTCTCCAATCATATTCTTCATCGGTGTCATGTGCCTCCCCATCAGGAATATTAGGAGGAAGTGGGCCCAAAACAGGTGGAGCATTCAGATCGTAGGTCCAGTTCCTTTCATTACGTACATCAGTACGTCTACAGCAAGGTAAAGCAACAGATAGGATAGCTACTCCATGAACCATCAACTCATAACCACCTGCTCTCCTTGTTCGACACAATTTCATGTCTTTTAGAAATTTAAAATTAATTGTGCGAGGAGGTAGTGGTTCCAGAGTAGCTATCTCATTGTTCAGGTCAAGAGCCCGAGCAATAGCCGTAACAAGTCCTCCAAAAACAATCGGTCCTGTTTTATTAGTAGTTAAAGCCATGTGTGCAAGCATAAACGGGACCGGATTGATGTGGGTATTAGTGAGGCATCCTTGCAAAAATAGGAGCTCTTTAGCGTTTACCTTATTTGGACTCTCCCGGCCAAAAATAGTACATGCCAAAAGATATCTGAAAACTCTTATGGTCGGGTTATGGATGGTCGACGCAAGTATTCCTTCAAAAGAACTTATTGAAGTACTTGACAGCCTCTGCCAGAAGGAAAATACCTCGGCCGACCATTCCGCATCCAAAGGTGCCTCACATATCGCACCTTCCCTATGAGGGATTCCTAACAAGCCTGTTAGTTCGTCGGTACTGTATTCGTATTCAATTCCAAACAGTCTAAAATTAACAGTACCGACTGTGCTAGCAGTGTTAGGACTGACAGTGTATATCAATGTACTTAAAAACTCAACTGTCAGCCTCTCATAGGTAGGTTCCTGGTTAACAAAAATATCATGCAAGCCTAAAAAATCTAATAAATGAAAAACACTATGATACAGACCCAAAGCATAAAGACCGTTATCATCGACGTACCTAGTCGAGAGAATTTCTCGACTCTGAAGCCTTTAAATAATTTTCTTTGCCTATCACCCGGTCTTCCATCGCGAAGAAGATATCCATTGAACTCCATTGTTGTTGCTCCTTGAGAAGTGAAAAGTGGTGAAAATGGTATATGAGAGAAATGATAAAGGTTGGATTTTTATGGTTTGTGGTGGGTGAAAATGAAAATGGATTTTGGATAGGTTTTATAGATGGTGAATGTATTGGAAATGAGGGAGCTTTAATGGGGTTCAATGGGGTTTTTGGAACTTGAAAAAAATGGGTTTTTGAGCTTTGAAGGTGTAAAAATGGAGGAAATGGGGAATCAGCCTCGTATTTGTTGTAGGACGGTGTGGCTCCCGCCACAGGGGGTATGGCGCCCGCCATAAGGCCAATTCCTGTTGGGCCTTGGATTTTTAATTCTTTTTTTGGGCCCTCTTGCACCTTCGGTCTTCGGGGGGGGTCCGGATAGTGTTTTCTTCTCTCTTCTAAGGCATGAAGCTCGCATTTTTTTTTTGAAGACAAAAATGAGAATATTTTTGTCTTTATATTTTTTTTATTCGACAAAAATAAAATAAATTAAAAGAAAAGAGAAAAAATGAGATTAGTGCATGAAATACTATATAAGATAAAATCAAAGTACATGAAAAGAAAATGTAATAGATGCAATAATATAAAATATGTCTGGAGATGCGAGAAATGAAATAAAGTATGAAAAAGAAATTAAATACTAGGGTAATAACGTCAGTGTAAAATGAATCATATGGTAGGCTTCTCTTCCTGGTTTGATCCACGAATCTCAGATATCTCCCTCTGAAGCTCTTCAATCTCCTGATATAGAGCATCGGCCTCTGAGGCATGAGTGAGATCAGATACCTGGATCTGTAATTCCAAGTCCGCTACTTCCTGCTTGAGCAGGGAAGTCTCCTTGCGGAGCTCATGAATCTGGGTTTGTAGATCAGGCGGCTACAAAGACATATTGTTAGACATAACAATGATTCAGGGAGAAAGAGGTGTAGGAGTGTACTCAGCGACGGGAGGTGATTTTGGATCTTCGACGGTCTCTCCATAACCCTCTAAAGCATAACTCCAATTAGCAGGGTCGTGGACACTGGTCATCAGCGGGTCTGGTAATGTAAAGTAATGTATCACTTCGCTGTCGATCAGTAATCTAAACGTGTTGGGCTCAAAAGAGGCCCTCCTCATCAATCCTCTGTCAAGACAAAAGTCAACATCCAGGGTGGTGTAGCACCAGAAGGTCCTGAGATGCAATAATTTGCAAGACAAACCCAATGCCGTAGCTATCTGTGTAACAATCCCACCGACATGTATAATGCCTACAGATGATCTGGCGACACTGGCAAGGCCCCTTAACAGGAAGTTGCCACAAGCAACTGGGCGAGACTGAGTCGCACAAAACAGTAGGAAAATCTCCTCTTCACTCAGCAGAGTCTCTGTATCTAGCAAACCGAGGAAAAAGTGTGCTAGAATCATCTGGAATACCTTAACGTAGGGTTGTGGATTACCTGAGAAAATTGAGTGGAAGGATCTTGGCTCCCTCCACCTGAGATGTTAGACCAAAACCTTTCCACTTTTCTGCTCATAAAATACCCCATCGGTGTCTCTGGAATAGCATCAGGAGTAGTCTGAAAACCTAGTAAATCACCAAACTCTTTGTGAGAGAAAGAGTAGTCAGTCCCGAACAACCTGAAAACAACATGTCCATCGGGTCCAGCCCAAGGATCATAATGAAACGAGCTGAGGAACTCTAGAGTCAAGTTCCTGTAAGTGTTGTTCATATCCTCAAACTGGTCCCACTGGAGTTGGTGGCATAAGAATCTGACGCTTGGCTCTATCCCCAAGGCATCCATGCAATCTTGGTCTGGGTACCTGGTAGGTGCCATAGGGCGTCTCATGTGGACATAGTAACGCTCTCTCTATGCGTCGTCTCTAAAGGCCACGTGCATGTCATCGGGGTTCTGCATTCTTCACAAGGTTAGCAAACAAGTCCTGAAATCACATAAAACATTCAATCGTTAGTCCTGACATACTAATAAAGTAAACAAATTAAAATAAAGGAAAAATAAATAAAAAGTACGTAAATAAGAAAACCATGGGTTGCCTCCCATGAAGTGCTTGTTTAACGTCATTAGCTCGACGACCGAATTTTATACATCATTTGAAGGATATGGTGGATCACTCAGAGTATGGCATGTGTATGTTTTTGGGATGTCACCACCTTCGTAGGGCTTCAACCTCTGTCCATTGACGATGAACGGTTTACATGTTTGGTTCTTGATTTCAATAGCACCAGATCTTCGAATCTTAGATACTTCGAAAGGGCCAGTCCATCTCGAACGAAGCTTCCCTGGAAAAAGTCGTAACCTAGAATCGAATAGGAGAACAGGATCGCCTATTTTGAAGTCTTTCCTTATGATTCTTTTGTCATGCCAAGCTTTTGTTCTTTCTTTGTATATGATGGCATTTTCGTAGGCAGATTGTCTGAGCTCTTCTAATTAGTGGATATCAAGGATACGTTTTTCACCAGCAGTTAGGTAATCCAAATTCAAAGTTTTGATGGCCCAATAGGCCTTATGCTCCAACTCAAAAGGTAAGTGACATGATTTTCCATCGACCAGTTGATAAGGGGTTGTTCCTATAGGGGTTTTGAGAGCGGTTCTATAGGCCCACAATGCTTCTTGAATTTTCTGCGACCAATCTTTTCTAGATATAGAGACAGTCTTCTCAAGAATTTGTTTGATCTCCCTATTAGATACTTCCACTTGCCCATTAGTCTGTGGGTGGTATGGTGTTGCTATTCTATGCTTAACTCCATACTTGCTTAAAAGTTTATCAAATATTCTCGATATAAAGTGTGATCCTCCATCACTTATGACTAAACGGAGGGTTCCAAACCTGGAAAATATATAGTTTTTGAATAATTTGATGACTACTCTGGTGTCATTCGTGGGTGCGGCGATAGCTTCAATCCATTTAGACACGTAGTCAACAACTACTAAGATATACTGATTTCCTAAAGATGGTGGGAACGGTCCCATAAAGTCTATACCCCATACGTCGAAGAGTTCTACTTCTTGGATATTTCTTAGAGGCATTTCATTACGTCTTGAAATATTTCCCGTACGTTGGTATCTGTCACACTTGACAATGAAAGCATGGACATCACGCCACATGGTAGGCCAGAATAGGCCAGCTTGAAGAATCTTGGCGTAAGTCTTAGATGTGCTTGCATGTCCACCATAGGGTGCAGAGTGACAATGCTCAATTATATTATGTACCTCTTCTTCTGGAACACAACGGTGGAAAATGCCATCTTTACCTCTCTTGAAAAGAAATGGTTCGTCCCAATAGAAGTTTCTCACATCACTATAGAACTTCTTCTTCCGGTGGTAATTTAGATCAGGGGGTATGATGTCAGCGGCTAGGTAATTAACAAAGTCTGCGTACCAAGGTACATTACTTATGGCTAAGGATTTATGAGAGTGCTCATGTGGGTCTGGGTTATCATCTTCAATAGTTTCTAGTTGGGCTATCAGTCTATCATAGGCAAAATCGTCATTTATGGGTACTGAGTCAGGTTTCAGGTATTCTAGCCTAGAAAGGTGATCATCCACTACATTATATGTGCCTTTCTTATCACAGATATCTAAATCAAACTCTTGCAGTAATAGAATCCATCGAAGTAACCTAGGTTTGGCATCCTTTTTACTTAGTAAGTAACGAATGGCAGCATGGTCGGTGTAAACTATAATTTTGGCTCCTACTAGATAAGATCTAAATTTGTCTATGGCGAAAACTACAGTTAGGAGCTCTTTTTCGGTTGTTGCGTAGTTGAGCTGTGCAGCGTCTAGGGTTCTACTGGCATAATAAATTACGTGTAACTTTTTATCTTTTCTCTGACCTAGAACGGCTCCTACATCATAGTCACTAGCGTCACACATTATCTCAAACGGTTCTGACCAATCAGGGGGTTTCATTATAGGTGCTGAAATCAGAGCTTGCTTCAGAAGATTGAATGCTTCAGTACATTTTTCATCGAAGATGAATTCAGCATCTTTCATTAAAAGACCAGTTAAGGGCTTTGTTATTTTGGAGAAGTCCTTGATAAAACATCGGTAAAATCCGGCATGTCCAAGAAAACTTCTTATCTCCCTGATAGTCCTCGGTGGTTTTAGATTCTCTATGACTTCTATTTTAGTTTTGTCTACCTCTATACCTTTTTCGGAAACTATATGTCCTAGAACAATCCCTTCGGTGACCATGAAATGACATTTTTCCTAATTTAGCACAAGGTTTACCTCCACACATCTTTCCAGGATTTTCTCAAGGTTGATAAGACAATTTTTGAAATCAGATCCACAAACCGAGAAATCGTCCATAAATACTTCCATGATTCCATCTAAATAGTCTGCAAAGATAGACATCATGCAGCGTTGGAAAGTGGCAGGGGAATTACAGAGTCCAAAAGGCATTCTTCTGTAGGCAAAAGTTCCAACAGGGCATGTAAAGGTAGTTTTTTCTTGATCTTCGGGGCGAATAGGTATTTGGAAGAATCCTGAATATCCATCTAGGTAACAAAAGTAAGAGTGTTTGGTTAGGCGCTCCAACATTTGGTCTATGAATGGTAATGGGAAATGGTCCTTCCTAGTTGCTTTATTTAATTTTCTATAGTCTATGCACATACACCAACCTCCATCGGTTCTTTTTGCTACAGGTTCGCCCTTCTCGTTTTGCACGACTGTGATGCCTCCCTTTTTAGGTACTACATGCACAGGACTCACCCATTTACTGTCCGAGATCTGATATATTATACCTGCCTCTAGTAACTTAAGAACTTCAGTCTTAACTACTTCACTCATCATAGGATGTATTCTTCGTTGGTGTTCTCTAGAGGGTTTTGAATCTTCTTCAAGCAAAATCCGATGCATGCATACGGATGGGCTTATTCCTTTTAGATTTGAGATCTTATATCCTAAGGCTGAGGGGTACCTTCGTAAAACATCTAATAATTGGTTTGTTTCTTCTCGGTCTAAGGTAGCACTGACTATAACTGGACGGTTCATTTCTTCATCAAGAAATCCGTGTCTCAGGTTCTTGGGCAATTCCTTAAGTTTTACAGTTGGTTTTATAGGGCAAGGCATAGGATCTGGGGTAAGAGATAAACATTCGTGAAGGTTATCATCAATGTAGGGTTTTTTATAACCGTCATCTTCCCAAATAAGGGTTGATGGAAATTTTATAGATTCAATTTCTTCTTCTTGTTCTAATTCCCTAATGCATTCATTAATGATATCTAAGGCATAACAAGCATCTCCTATTACAGGTGCCATAAGAAATTTCGAGAGTACAAATTCTATCTTCTCGTCACCTACCTCAAAGGTTAGTTTCCCTTTTTTAACATCTATTACGGCTCCAGCAGTCGATAAGAACGGTCTACCTAGGAGGATTGGTATGTTGTCATCTTCTTTAATGTCCATGACAACAAAATCAGTAGGTATAAACAGCTGCCCTATCCTAACAGGGACGTCTTCAAGTATGCCTATAGGGTATTTAACGGATCTATCAGCTAATTGAAGTGACATCTTAGTAGGTTGTAATTCTCCTAAGTTTAACCTTTCACAAACTGCTAAAGGCATTAAGCTCACACTAGCACCTAAGTCTAGAAAAGCTTTTTCGATGACATGATTCCCCAAAATACAAGGAATGGAGAAATTTCCGGGATCTTTATCTTTCTTTGCTAACCTATTTTCGGAAATAGAATTACATTCCACGGGTTTCGGATCTTCAAGTCTACGTTTATTTGTAAGTATGTCTTTGAGAAACTTAGCGTAAGAAGGTATTTGGGTGATGGATTTGTAAAGGGGATTTCTACGTGAAGTTTTTCTATAACCTTAACGAATTTTTGATACTGATTATCGATTTGGGTTTTCTTTAGTCTTTGAGGGTATGGTATTGGTGGTTTGTATGGCGGTGGCGGTACATAGGTTTTGTTTTTGGGTTCTTCTCCTTTTTCTTGACTTTCTGGGTTTTCAGATCCCTCTGGTTCCTTCTCCTCATTTCTCTCAGAAGTTTTGGGATCACTTAATCTAGGGTTAGAAGGTTCCTTATAAGCAGTTCCACTTCGTAGAGTAATGGCATTTGCTTTCCCTTTTGGGTTTTGTGGAGGTTGTCCAGGGAACTGTCCTCCAGGTGTAGTCTGAGGGGCTTGGTTTAAAGCTACTTAAGAGATCTGGGTTTCAAGCATCTTATTATGTGTAATAATTTGGTCAACCTTGGTTCCTAACTGGGTAATTAGTTCGTTAACATGGACGTTTTGGTTCATGAACTCTTTGTTTTGTTGTGTTTGAGCGGTGATAAAATTTTCCACAATTTTCTCAAGGCCCGGACTTGGTGGTACAGGTTGCATAGGTTGATTTGTTCTTGGGGCTTGGTAACCTTGTTGTCTCGGAGGTGCGGTATTTTGGATAGGGTTATTATTTTTCTCCTTGGGTGATTCCTCCATCCAGGGTTATATGTGTTTGAAAATGGGTTCCCTTGGGTGTAGTTCACTTGCTCAGGGCTGGTCTCATTTAACAAATTGCATTTGGCAGATTGGTGTCCTTGCGTCCCACATATCTCACAATTCGGTGAAACTGCAGCTACAGTATTCGGAGTTGTACACATATGTTCGACTCTAAGGGCCAACGTGTCCATTTTAGCTTGCATCATGTCCATAGAGCTTAGCTCATGTATTCCTCCTTGGGTTCCTTCTTTTCCACTGTCGCTCGTTCTACTCCCCATGATTGATGGTTTTGGGCCATATCTTTGATAAGGGCACTAGCTTCAGGGTAAGGTTTGTTCATCAGTGCGCCACCAGCGGCAGCGTCGATGGTCATCTTAGTGTTATAATGAAGTCCATTATAGAAGGTTTGAATGATTAGCCAATTCTCTAAGCCATGATGTGGGCATGCTCTTAATAGCTCTTTATATCTCTCCCAGGCCTCGAACAACGACTCTCCTTGGTGTTGGGTAAATCTGGTTATTAGGTTTCAAAGAAGAGCGGTCTTACTTGGGGGAAACTATCTAGCAAGGAAAACTTTTCTAAGGTCTTCCCAAGTTGTTATGGAATTGGGTGGAAGGGAATCTAACCATGATAGAGCTTTATCTATAAGGGAAAAGGGAAATAATCTTAAGCGTATCGCCTCAGGAGGAGCTCCATTGGTTTTAAAGGTGTCTGCTAACTGAAGAAAGTGTTTTAAATGTTGGTTTCGGTTCTCAGTAGCAAGACCTGCGAATTGTCTCTGTTGCACTAATTGAAGCAGGGATGGTTTAAGTTCAAAATTATTGGCTGGGATAGCGGGGTTTACTATACTGGTACTAGGTTCCTCGTTTGATGGTTTGGCGAAGTCCTTAAGAGGTCTTCGGTTTTGATCTTCGGCCATAGCTCTCCTATTCCTATGGAAAAACAAACGTGCGCGAGCGTAACGTTTAGGTTCAGCTAGAGGGTCTACTAAACTTCCGGAACTGCGAGTCTTTCGCATTGACCGGTGGGTAACAACCTTAGTCTAAATGGTATAACTACAGGGTATGAAATTTGACGAAATTGGTCCCAGAAAATGGAGCCAAAAACTTGATGCGTGTTTTTCGCAAGTGTACGAACACGTCAGAGTAATATAAAAGATTGTCGAATCCACAGAGACCAAGTGTCAATCTATCGTACATGTTGTTATGGTGTGTATCTAAGGCAACTGAATATAAGGGTTTTAAGGAGTGCGCAATAGTAAATAAAATAATAATTTTAAACAATTAATAAAGACAGGCTCGAATGTAATTCACGTAATCAATAGATATTCCAGTACTTGTTAATAGAACTACTTATGGGAAATGTTTTCCACTTTGAAAATAACTAATTTAACAAGAACTGTCGCTTTCGCGTATTCAGAACCGAGTTGTACTCTCTAATCAACCCCTCCTATTGTCACGGATAAAAAGGTGCGTACTGCGTTAGAGTGGTAAACCTATTTTTAAGAAATATAGTATCTTAACTAAGTTGAAAAGTACTTTAACCTGGATTTCTTAGCAAAAAGAGATTCTCACGAACCAGACTCTAAACTTCTTAACGCGTCCGAAAATCGTTTTAAAATCTCTTTTCCTTTTAATCTAAAAACTCCTAATGAACTAGACAAAGCGCTTTTGGCTGTTTTTGAAATAGTTAAAAACAATTACTTAAATTGAAAGATAAAATAGCCCTTAAGTGTTTCCACGAACAATTGTACGGATTACTGGTTCAATTACGATCCTTACATTCTAACCTTTATGGATTTAGTTAGACATGGTAAAGTAAAATTTCTTTTTATAATTTTTAATAAAAGTATTTAGTGCGAGTGCGAAAAGTAAATAAAAGTAGTGTGAGTGCGGGAAATAAAGGTATTTAAAGCGAGTGCGGAAAATAAACGAAAGTAAAGCGAGTGCGGGAAATAAATAAAATAAAGTACGAGTGCGGGAAAATAAATGAAAGTAAAGCGAGTGCGGGAAAATAAATGAAAGTAAAGCAAGTGCGGAAAAATAAAATACGAACTGGAATTAAAATGGCGTCAGGATTAACTTCCTCCCAGAGTGCTCCAAAACTCGATCACACAGACGTATACAGACTCGATCACTCGATTGCAGTAACACCCCGATGTGGAATGATAACTACTTTAAAACTAATATATGTCTAAGAGATTCTAAGTTTGGATGAAGAAAACGAAATTCTAAAGTCCTATTTATAGGAAACTCTTAAATGGGAAATGACCAGGATGCCCCCCTCCACTAAAAAGTGGAGGGAACCACTTTTGCCTTGTGGCGCCCGTCACAAGGCCATGGCGCCCGCCATGAGAGCAAATGGAAGAAGAAAGTGGGGATCGTGGGTCCTGGAAGTTGTGGAGTGGTCTTGATACGTGGCCACTGATGGGCTAAAGACGTGATCTAATATGTGTCTAGCGGTATCTTAACTGCAAGCGCACAGCCTATCGAAGTAATATTTAAGATTATCGATCCCACAGGGACTTTATGATTACTTAGTGCTAGAGGATTTACTAGTTTAGCTAAGGTGAATGGTTGTCACGATTTTTGTTTGTTTTTAAGGATTAAAGGCGGGAATTAAATTTGATTTTAATAATAAAAATAATAAGGCGGTCGGTATGTAATTATGCTAACTTAGGCGGGTCAATCTAACCTAGGCTTATATGGATGGTTCACTTAATCTATTCTGTAGAGGTTATCAGTTTAAATATCTTTAACTCACACTCTCGTGGTCTTATCTCAGATCTTACTCCTAAAGCCCTATGCCTGCTCTCGCTAGCCCATAAGTGTTTAGAAATAATTTTTGGAAACTTAATAAGTCTAATTCATTTTAAAGCGCTCTCGCTGTGTTTAAATTAAATGCCTAACTTTAGCTATCTGGTTAAAATCTCACACTCTCGTGGTCTCGACCTAACCTATTACACTTTCTTACTCTCGTAACAAAAAGATTGATTTTATTATAAAAAGTCACAGCCAGAATTTTAAGTTCTTAATTATTGTAAGCCTAGAATTGATTTTACCGATTCAGTTGATTTTAATTACATACCGCCTAAAGTGTTTAGCTACTCATGATTGTTGTACCAGACAGATGCAGAAACAGAGGAATACAAAATAAAATATGCATTATAAAGAAATAAAAAATAAATTCTTAACATTAATATAAATACGAATTAATTAAAAACCTGAATAACAAATATAATGTTAGACTCCTTCTTCCACAATTTGGCAAGCTCGGAGTGCGGACCGGAATCGGAAATAAAAATTACTAAAAGAAATGCTGAAGGCTTTGAAAGAAATTAAATAATAACAATTTCCTGATATTGGAAATTGTTATTTGATTTGGTTGGGATATAAAGAATTAAAACAAGAACAAAATAAATGCTGGAAAAATAAATGAACTAGGGTGCAATGGAAATACGGCAGAGCTTCCGCAAGAAAAATTAAAATAAAACTCTGTAATTTGTTCTTTGAAACTAAGCTATTTATAGGATCATAATTTGGGCTTGACAGTTGGAATAATGCATGGGCCTCGTAGTTGCTGAGAGAATCCAGGGAAAAGTTGAATTACTTGGTCTGCGGAAGAATAGGAAAGCATTGACTTCACGTAGCACACGTACATGACCAATTCTCAGCAAGTTAACCTAAATTCCCCTTATCACGTTCGTGACAAGGGTGTCACGCTCGTCTCCCTTGTATATAGCGCGTCACGGTCGTGAGGGATTGGTGACGACCGTGACTGCTCCTTTTAGCGTGTCACGGTCGTGACTCCTAGGTGACGGTCGTGACAATTACAAAAAATGCAGATTATGCAGAATTCCTCTCTTCTTCTTCTTTTCATGGTTGTTTTTTCTCATTTCACTTGTGGCTTATGATTTAGCTCTATAATTGATATACCTGCAAAATGACAAAGAAAACTCGAGGAATCGTGTGTTAATACGATAAATGTGCGATAAAACGGCATTGAAACTAAAGAAATAGCACAAATATTACTTTGTTTCATTAAAATACGAAAAGGAAATACAACGGAATGGAAAGTGCGGAAAGGGAAATGCGGAAAAAGGAAAGGTATCTCTCCCACACTATATCAGACATTGTCCTCAATGTTGTGATATAATAGCGGGTAAAATACAATACAAACAACGGAAATTGAAAAACATAAACAAAAACAAAAACTAAGGCTGCTGACGACCACAACCTCGGCTTCTGGTGCGGGAGCGTCTGGTCGGAGTTGCTTCAGGATCAGAACCGGTGCCGGTGAGAGCACTGATATCAATTCGCAAAGACTCTAGCTCGCTAAAGATCTCCCCAAGCTTCTCATCAGTTGTCCACTGGTTGGTGGCAACAGCTAAAAGTAGTGCATCATGTTGCTCTTTTTGCCTACGCTCTAGTGCGACATTCATCTGGTTTTGCTGATGAATCGCACAGAGGACGTCTTCTAGTGTGATGTCGGGTAAAGTAGGCTGTCGGGTGGAGGACTCAGGAATGTCCTATACAGGCTCAGCTGCATCCATGGTATCTTGCATCTCGTCCACTGGTGGATCGGCCTGCTCATCAATAATAGGGACATGGCCGGCAGCATCCGGTAAAACAAATAGCCAGTTGGCTCGGTTGGACGGATCGATGCGGTCACGACACGGTAAGGTGATGTGGTGATAAACGGTGCCTTGGATAACAGGGCTGAACCTGCCATCCTCTCTCTGAGAAATCAAGTGGGCGGACCTGCAATAGTTCTTTGTAAGCAACTCTGCGGCTCTGCGAGGCAAATGGATAATCAAGTCACCAAGCTCCAGCTGAATGGCAAGGGTGGTGACAATCCCGCCTATGTAAAAGGGGGTTGCGCCTCGTTGCGCTACAGACTGGATATGTGACAAAAGGAATGGGGCAGCATTGATGCGCTCGTCATTTAAGGCACAGTGCAAGAACAGGAGCTCCTTGGAGTTAAGCTTGTGATTGCTCTCTCTTGCAAAAATGGTGTTGCAGATGATGCGATGAAAGTATCGGATCGCCGGGTTATGGATATGGGTAGCATTCAGGCTCTGAATGGCAGTAGCACGGGTGTTGGTGATGTCGTGCCATAAGGTGAAAGCGGTTTCACTGAAGTTGTCCGGCACGCGAAGATGAGCATCGTCGCCGTGATCGAAACCTAACAGTTCGGCGATCCTTGTTTGTGTAATTTCGAACTCTCGGCCGAGCATTCTGAACTTAGCAATGCCGGTGAGTTGACTTGATGAACCGGGAGGTGTAACATATTGAAACGAACTCAGAAATTCCAATGTGAGGAGTTCGAATGTCGGCTGTGGTTGACTGCACAAGTGCCACAAACCAACCTTCCTAAGCAGGAGCTTCACGCCGTTGAGCAGTCCCAATTCCCTCAAACAGTCAGTGTCGACATACCGAGTGGGTTGAACGCCACGGTTCTGAAACCTGATGAACTTTTGTCTCTGAGTTTCTCCATGTTCACCATCTCTAAATTGAATTTCTTCCATTGCATGCAAGTACGGGAATGAGAGATGAGAGGTTTTTGAGTTTTGTGAGAAAAATGAAAAATGTGAAGAAATTGGTTCTGATTATAGTGGAAGAAGTGAATGTGAGAGGTTTGGAGTAAATGGAGAGGTTAATGGAATTTATTTAGGGTAATGGGAGGTTACGGGATAGTGAGGAGATAATGGGGGGTTTCTAAATTTTGTGGAAGTTGAAAAAGAGGTTTCTGCGAAGAAGAACAGTTCTGTTTCTCAGGATTCGTATAACAGGGGTCGTCACGGTCGTGATGGGTTAGTGACGGTCGTGACGCGCTAATTAGCTTGTCACGATCGTGATAGGATGATGACGACCGTGAGGGATTAAAACCTTATAATATTTTCTTCACAGAATGCATTATCTCACACGTTCAATACAATTTTTCTTTTTATTATCACTCCTCATATTATTTCCAACACAAACAATATATATATTTTATTAGGTCAACATAAATTAGCAAATTTCATCACACGAGAAATCATAATATTAATCAATTTAAATATAACAGTAATTAATGGAAAGCATAGAAATTGATTAAATTGGAAAAATGGTAAAACTAGAAGTGTTTTGCTTTTGATATAATTAAAGGAAAATTACATTAATAAAAATAAGGTACGAAAATGTTTGCGAAATGTTAAAACTAACTAGAAACAAAAACAATAAGTTAAATCACTAAAACATTTTTCAAAAGTGCTTCTTCAAATATTCAATTGCGGAGTTTAGGTGGTAGAATTGCTCACACGTTATGTCAGTTAAACCTATAACGTCCAATCACATGCTTTTAATCTCATCTTTAACAGTATTAATATCGGCTTGGTAAACTTCAAGAGTATTCATAATTTTCTTCAAGTTGTCAGCATATTCTACTTGATTCACTTCAGGGGTTTCAATCACTTCATCAGTGTGTTCAATGTCATGGTAACCAGGAGGTGTCTCAGGGTCACTTTCTACATCGGTCATTATATCATCCCTTATCTTGTAAGATTGCGGTGTTTCGGGAGTGGATGGATAATCAGGAGGGGTAAACTCATAAAGCCAATTATCTTTATTATGAACACTGACTCTAGCATGGTTTGGTAGTGTGAACAGGGTTACTACTTCATTCTTGATTAGGTACTCGTAAGGTGGTTGTCCTAAATTTCTTATGATATGGCGGTTAATGCAAAAGTTCAGATTCATAGGACGGATGATACCTAAACGGTTACACCTGTGTAATTGGTATCTAAGTCCTAAGGCATCAGCAATCATGGTTACAAGACCTCCTACCAATATGGGTAGATCAGGTTTTTCTTGGATTCGGGTGAAGGTTTGCATCATGAAAGGTACACCATTAACTGGCTGTCCATTAGTCATACATGACATAATGAATATCTCATCTTTAGATACTCCAGTAAGGTTTTCTTCTTTCCCAAAGAAGGTGTGGGCAAGGATCTTATGGAAATAGCGGATAACAGGGTTATGTATCTCATCATTGTTCATGTTATTTGGCTCAAGATGGTAATTTCCGGTTAAGGTTCCCCAAAAGAAGTCCAGCTCAATGTCCATCAATTCTACCTGTGTGGTAGTAAAAGCAAAGGGTCCACTAGGGAATCCTAATAAGTCAGCTAGTTCTCTATGGTTAAAGTCATATTCTATTCCGAATAGTCGGAAACTGATAAATCCTTTCCTGAATCCAAAACCGCGCTCGGGTAAGTAAATTAAGGAGCTTAGGAACTCAAGGGTGAGCTCGCGGTAAGTCACAAACTTTTGTTTTATCAGTGCATTCTCCCATCCAAGTTGGTTAAACAAGTATAGGATGCTATCATGTATACCTAAGGTTTCCATAGTCAGATCATTCGGGTACAGAGTCAAATCCATTGGTCTCTGTGATAACTCTTCAAATTTCATTCTTTGGTTCCTACCTCTAAATTTGGTTTCCATAATGTTTCTCGGTTGGTTAGCCATAGTTAGTGTAAATATGGAGGAAACAAATCAGGGGGAGAAGGAAAGTGGAAAAGACTTTAGAAAATCTGTAAAAGTGATTTAAAAATTAAAATAAGGAAAATAAGAAAATAAATGCATAAATAAAAGCAATAATAATAATAATGAAATAAAACAATAAAACAATAAAATGACAAAACAATAAAACGATAAATGATAAAATGATAAATGATTAAATGGGTTGCCTCCCACTAAGCGCTGTTTTTATCGTCAAAAGCCTGACGTAATGCTTAGGAGTAGATTAATCAGGGAAATTAGTGGACAACTCTAAAAGCCTTAGACTATTTGCATAATCTCTATTTTCAACTTTATGGTAATGTTTTAAACGTTGTTCGTTTACTGTGAATGGTTCACTATTCCTACCCTTAATTTCTATTGCTCCGCTCGGGAACACTCTAGTTATTTCAAAGGGTCCTGACCATCAAGATTTTAGTTTTCCAGGAAAGAGTCTAAGTCTTGAATTAAAGAGGAGAACAACGTCTCCCACACTAAATTCTTTCCTAGATAGGCGTTTATCGTGCCATCGCTTAGTTCTTTCTTTATATATCTTAGCATTCTCATAAGCATCTAACCTTAACTCTTCTAATTCGTTAATATCGAGGATTCGCTTTTCTCCTGCAGCATTATAGTTTATATTGAGAGTTTTGATCGCCCAATATGCTTTGTTTTCTAGTTCTACCGGGAGATGACAAGATTTTCCATATACTAATTTGTAAGGTGTAGTTCCTATGGGTGTCTTGTAAGCTGTCCTATAAGCCCATAAAGCTTCATTAAGTTTAGATGACCAATCTTTCCGAGATATGGCGACAGTCTTTTCTAAGATTTGTTTAATTTCTCTGTTTGAGACTTCGACCTGTCCACTTGTTTGTGGATGATATGGTGTTGCTACACGGTGTCTGACTCCATACTTAGATAGTAATTTGTCAAAGATTTTTGAAATGAAGTGCGAGCCACCGTCACTTATGACGAGTCTAGGCACACCAAATCTGGGAAAGATTATATTTTTGAAAAGATTAATTACTACTCGTGTGTCATTTGTAGGAGAAGCTATAGCCTCAATCCATTTTGAAACGTAATCGACAACTACGAGTATGTAATTATTACCGAAAGATGATGGGAATGGTCCCATGAAATCTATTCCCCAGACGTCAAAGACTTCTACTTCTAGTATTCCTTTTTGAGGCATTTCATCTCTTCTTGAAATATTACCGGTGCGTTGACACCGATCGCAATTTATAACAGCGATGTGGACATCTTTCCATAAATTAGGCCAGAATAGACCGGCTTGTAATATTTTTGCACAAGTCTTGGAAGTGCTTGCATGTCCACCATAAGGAGATGAATGGCAATGAGCAATGACATCTTTTATTTCTTCTTCGGGAATACATCGACGAAAGATTCCATCGGGTCCTCTTTTGAACAATAATGGTTCATCCCAATAGTAATGTTTGAGATTGTGAAAGAATTTCTTTTTCTGCTGATAGGTTAAGTCAGGTGGAAGAGCTCCTGCAGCTAGGTAGTTGACAATGTCAGCGTACCATGGCAGTCCTACAGTTGTTTGGATTGTTTCCACGGGTTCTGGTTCATCTATGTCTAACTGAACTGGGTCGCTTCCTATTTGTGCTATCAGCTGTTCATACGGAAAATCATCGTTAATCGGCACTTGTTCGGGTTTAATACCTTCTATTCTAGATAAATGGTCCGCTACGACGTTTTCAGTACCTTTCTTATCTTTTATTTCAAGATCAAACTCTTGTAAGAGTAAAATCCATCTCAAGAGTCTTGGTTTAGCATCTTTCTTAGTTAATAGATATCTGATAGCAGCGTGGTCTGTGTAAACAATTATTTTCGCTCCTACTAGGTAAGAACGGAATTTGTCAAGCGCAAAGACAACTGCTAACAATTCTTTTTCAGTAGTGGCGTAGTTCATCTGAGCAGAATCTAAGGTTCTACTGGCATAGTAAATTGCGTGAAGTTTCTTATCCTTCCTTTTTCCTAGAACTGCGCCTACATCATAGTCACTCGCATCGCACATGATTTCGAAAGGTAATCTCCAGTTAGGGGGTTGCATGATTGGTGCGGTGATGAGGGCTGTTTTTAGAGTTTCGAATGCTTTAAGACAATCTTCATTGAATATGAACTCAGCATCTTTCATTAATAAACCGGTAAGAGGTTTAGTGATTTTCGAGAAATCTTTGATGAATCGTCGGTAAAAACCGGCGTGTCCTAAAAAGCTTCGTATTTCTCGAACAGTTTTAGGGGGTTGAAGATCTTTTATGACTTCTATCTTAGCTTTATCAACTTCAATTCCCTTGTCAGATATAACGTGTCCTAGAACGATTCCTTCTCTGACCATAAAATGACATTTCTCCCAGTTAAGCATGAGGTTCACTTTTACACATCTTTCTAACACCATTTCTAAATTTGATAGACATCCTTCAAAACTTTGCCCGCATACAGAGAAGTCGTCCATGAACACTTCCATGATGTTGTCTATGAAATCTGCAAATATTGACATCATACATCTTTGAAAGGTCGCAGGAGCGTTGCATAATCCAAAGGGCATTCGTCTATAAGCGAACGTTCCATAAGGGCATGTGAATGTAGTCTTCTCTTGATCATCTAGGTGGATAGGGATTTGGAAAAATCCTGAGTAACCATCAAGATAACAGAAATATGAATGCTTGGCTAATCGTTCTAACATTTGATCTATAAAAGGTAGTGGAAAATGATCTTTTCGAGTGGCTTTGTTTAGTTTACGATAATCGATGCACACTCTATGTCCTGTCACTACTCTTTGTGATATCGATTCGCCTTTAGCGTTTTTCACAACAGTGATACCTCCCTTTTTTGGTACTACATGTACTGGACTAACCCATTTACTATCAGAGATTGGATATATTATTCCAGCATCTAGTAGTTTCTTAACTTCTTCCTTTACTACAGTGCTAAGGATTGGGTTAATTCTTCTTTGAGATTCTCTGGAGGTTTTGCAATCTTCTTCTAGCAGAATACGATGCATACAGATTGAAGGGCATATTCCTTTGAGATCATATATGTTATATCCTAGTGCAGTTGGATATTTCTTTAAGACATCTAAAAGTTTCTTTGTTTCAATTGTTCCTAAACTAGAATTGATTATAACTGGTCTTGTACATTCAGTGTCTAAGAATTTGAATCTTAGGTTCTTAGGTAAAGTTTTTAACCCTAATGTAGGTTTATTCTTACTTGGCATGGGATCCGGTGTAAGTGCTAAACTTTCGCTCAGACTATCATCCTGATATGGTTCACGCCAATTATCATCTTCGAAAATCGGAGGGATTTGAATTTTCATAATTTCAGAATAGGTAGTTTCTTTCATTTCCATTTCTCTTACACATTCGTCAATTACGTCCAATAGGTAGCATGTATCCTCTATAGCTGGTGATTGTAAGAATTGTGTTAAAATAAATTCAACTTTCTCTTCACCTACTTCAAAGGTTAGCTTTCCTTTCTTTACGTCTATTATAGCTCCGGCGGTAGCTAAGAATGGTCTTCCTAGTATGATAGGTGTAGTGGAGTCTTCAGAGATGTCCATGATTATGAAATCAGTAGGAATATAGAATTGTCCTATACGTACTGGGACGTTTTCTAGTATGCCTACAGGATATTTAATAGAGCGATCGGCTAGTTGAACAGACATTTTAGTTGGTCTTAGGTCTCCCATGTCTAGCCTTTTGCAAATCGTTAAGGGCATAACACTGATACTGGCTCCTAAATCGCATAGAGCTTTGTCAATGACGAATTTTCCTATTACACATGGTATAGAGAAACTTCCTGGATCTTTTAGCTTAGGAGGCATATTATTCTGAATTATTGCGCTACACTCAGCAGTAAGTGTAACGGTTCCGTTATCCTCTATCTTTTTCTTATTGGATAAGATTTCTTTTAAAAACTTAGCGTACGAGGGCATTTGAGTGATAGCTTCTGTAAATGGAATAGTAATATTCAACTGTTTCAGAAGTTCAACAAATTTCTTAAACTGGCCCATCGTCTTGGAATTGGTTAATCTCTGAGGGTACGGAATTGGTGGTTTATAGGGTGGTGGAGGCACATAAGGCTTTTCTTTCTCCACTGCCTCTTGATTATTATCTTCCTTTTCTTCTGGTTCATTCACCAATTCAGTCGGTTTATCCGGTTTTTGGTACATGGCTGGATTGTCAAGTCTTGGATAGGTAGGTCCGTCAAGTTCCTTGCCACTTCTTAATATCACAGCATTAGCCTGTCCTTTCGGATTAGGTTGAGGTTGTCCAGGAAATACTCCAGCTGGTGCAGCGGTAGGTGCTTGTTGTTGAGCTACTTGTGAAATCTGAGTTTCTAGCATTTTGTTATGTGTAGCTAACGCATCTACTTTGCTCACTAATTGCTTGATCTGCTCACTAGTGTGTATGTTTTGGTTTAAGAAGTCCTTGTTTGTTTGAGTTTGGTTGGCTATGAAGTTCTCCACCATCAACTCAAGGTTCGATTCTCTAGGGACATTAGGAGCAGTCTTTTGATATCCTGGTGGTGTAGCTGGTGCTTGACCTGGTGCGTATAAAGCATTGTTGTTCTTATAGGAGAAGTTAGGATGATTCTTCCAACCTGGGTTGTATGTGTTTGAGTACGGGTTTCCTTGAGCATAATTCACTTGATCTGTGGGAATTCCTGCTAATAGTTGACAATCAGGGACATCATGTCCTGGAACTCCACATAACTCACAGTTAGGTGTTACTGCAGCCATGGTGGCTGTTGGTGTTATGGCCAAGTTGTCGATCTTTTGGTTTAGTTGGTCAAACTTTGCATTGACTTGGTCCATACTACTCACTTCGTACATACCTCCTTTTGTTGGTTTCTCAGTTGCGACTCTCTCGCTTCCCCATTGGTAATGGTTTTGAGCCATACTCTCGATAAGCGCATAAGCATAATTATATTCTTTGTCCATTAGTGCGCCGCCTGCGGCAGCGTCAATTGTCATTCTTGTATTGTACAAGAGTCCATTGTAGAAGGTATGGATGACCATCCATTCTACTAATCCGTGATGTGGACAAAGTCTCAGCATATTGTAAACACCCCAAATTTGCCCTCACCCATTTACACCATGGCTTGTGATCTTTTCATTTGCATAAGTTCAATCATAGCATCTCATATTGCATATTTGCTTCACTGCATTGATTCAAAGTCATCTGCATCTAGGGTTTGTGATCTGAGCCATCCTTGAGCCACTTGAGACACTCCAAAGGTCATCAATCACTTAAAAGGGGTCCATGAATGTCCAAGCATCATATTATATCCTCACAAGATCAAAGAAGTCAAAGAATCACAAGAACTGGGAAAGGCATGGAAGCAGAGCCAAGTTTAACTGCACAGATGACCTAAAATTAGGGTTTTGGTTTCAAAGGCCATAAATCCAATTTTTTTGGTCATTCTTGTTTCTATTGGTCTTTATATATCATAAGGATCATGCATACCAATTTTCATGAAGAAATTCCATGGGGAAGGCATCTGATCAAGGGATGACTTCTTGAGCAAGTCAGTGCAAAATCAGGGCATCTGAGGCCCCCAATGACCCAAACAAAGGGTATTCTCCATCATTTTGAATATGTATGATCTTTATTTGATCATGGAAGATGTTATAAGTTCACAAAATTGAAGAATTTCAAGCCATTTGCAAAATTGCCTTTTTGGGAAAGTGACTTGTAATGTAAACTTGCCATTTTGGGAAAGTTTTTCAACCTCCTCAAATTGATTCAAAAATGCTTCAAATGAGAACTTTGGTCATGAAAGTTGTAGAATGGATCATTCCCTTTTCAAAGAGTACAAGAACTCATTCTAATTCATTTTGGATCAAAAGTTATGGCTTGTCAAAGTTGGCAAAAAACACATAATTTCAAGTTTTACACCAAAGAGGCAAAGTTGCAAAACCTCTTGCCAAGGCAAAATGTGACCTCTAATTGACTTCTATGCATTACACAAACATGAACCATGACCTAAAAATCAGATTTCACAAAAGAACCTCCCATTTTCATGACTTATGCTTCAAGTAATCACAAAAGGGCCAAGACTTTGTGAAATTGCAAAAAACTCTCACAAACCCTAATCCACTTGTTGCATTGCCTCTAATCCATTTCCATGGTTCTCCCTGATTCAAGCTGCAGCCAAGCCATGCCTTGTACCTTGACTGCCATAGCCCATACCTCTCTTACACAAAAAGTTGACTTTATGCATTTTGCTCCATACCAATCACACTGCTCCACAACAACTCTCTGACCTATCAAGGATTGATATGTGTACCAAAAGCAACCCAACACATAACACAGCACAACCTGAAACATCCCACAAGGCAGCATTCTCAAAACTCACCTCTTATGCATTTTCATTCGAATCTCCTCACACAAGCTTCAAACATCAAAATAAACTTCACGGAAACACTCACCATGATCCACTGACCAGTTACCAACCATTACTTTGCCCTGAAACCCTACATATCAAAAACACGATTCTCTTCCCTCACTGAACAGAACTTCATCAATCTCACAAACTAGTCACAATAAACTCCATACAAGCTTTGCAAACTCCTCAGGAGGTTCATTGGAGTCATTTTGAAGCAAGGAAGCAGACAAAAAGCTCCTGGATTGAAAGCTCCATCTCAGGTAGCCATGTGAAATTTTTTTTCCAGAACTCTTGTTTTAAGTTTCTAAATGATTAAGCTTGCTTCCCTGGTCACACTGAACTTTAAATTTTCGAAAATGGTTCAGAAATGAGTGTGTATGGCTTGTCTGAAATTTCTGCCATTTTTGTACCTTGCTTCGAATCTTGTTAATGGTTAAGGATAAATTGTTTTTGAGGTCAGGGATGAGTTTAGGGAGGCGAGAGGAAGTGATCTGGAGCTTTAGAGCTCCAGAAATGGCCTGAGGAGTGATTTGGGAGATTCTCAGGGGAGGTGTGGCCGGAGAAGATGACCGGAGGTCATTTCCGGCCACCTGAATGTCATTAGGGCATTAATCACGTTTAGGGTTCAATTTGAATTTGGACCATGGATTCAGTTGAACAAGGTTGACTCCCGCGCGTTTGAAGGGCCCAGATCTTCCATTAAAACCCTAATCCTAATTAATTAGATTAATTAATTCAGTTTAAATTAATTTGGTCAGTTTGAATTACAGCCATTGGATGTGGCGCGGGTCAATTCCCTCCAATTTTGTTTGAACCTCAGCCTCTGGATTTGCATACTTCTCATATTTTCATTTTAATTTCATTTTCTTTTCATTTAATTTGCACGAATAATTTAAAATAGTAAAACACATTTAAAAATTCTGAAAATATTTGTCAAACATTTCATTAATTTTCAGAACCCAAAAATATTTTTATTTTTATTTTTTGCATTAAAAATTATTTTTAAATCATTTAAATGTTTATTTTTAATTAGTTAATGAAAATTAATTAATTAAAAATGCATTTAGGTATTTAAAAATCACCAAAAAATTCACATTGCATTTAAAAACATTTAGAAACATTATCCAACTCTCAAAACAAATTTCTTTTTGGTTCTTGATGCATTTTGATCATTTTCTTTGGAATTAAATTCATTTTAAGGCAATGTTTTTGTGCAAACTTTGAAAAATCCATTCTGCCTAACCATTGAGAGTTTGGTGATGGTTCTTCTTGCATTGCATTCTTCATGGCATGTAGTTTATAGGATAAAATTGGTTTGAATTGATCTTCCATTTTCAATTTGTTTTGCATTTTTCTTGATGAGGTACCTTTAAACCCTGATTGACTTGAGAAATTCATAACTTTCACTAGTTTAAGAGTTAGATCCCCTCCTTTGGGCAGTGAACTTGTATAGGTTTAGGGTATCTTTGATTGCATTTTCAATTTTTTATCATGTCATTTGCTTCTGATTTTGAATTTTGCTTTGTGTGTTGATCATAAACCCTAATTTGTGCCTTCCTTTGCATCCATCCTTCATTTGCTTGCATCCAATGACTTGCCATGATATTTTGTGCATCCACATGATTCATAATACCTCTTAGGACATATTAGAACCATGTTTGATCATTGCATTTTTCATTTTCCATGTTATATGTCCATTGCATTTCATAAACTTTCCTGAACTTCCATGGTTCAAGCATACTTCATCTGCATCCACACCCTTGTATGATCACTCTCATGTCTTGCCTTGTGTTTGTATCTTCTCTTAGCATCATTAACATCATGTTTATGCCTCTGAGTTTGGTTTGCACCATGACATTTCATCTCATTTGCATTGCATCTCATTTCTTTTGCTAACCTTTTCAGGTGGTAAGTAATTTGAGAAGTGAATTTGCCTTCACTTCTCACAATCTTTTCTCATCCCCCTCTTGCATCGTTGCTGCATTTTGTCCTTGTATTAGAGTGAGCTTGCTCATTAATGCTCCTTCTCCTCCTTCTTTCTTCAAGCAACTTGTCTTCTTAAGTGAAGCAAGTTCTTTTGCTTCTCTTTGCTTCTTGCTCCTTTCATCTGCTTCCTTCCTGGTGGTTTCTCTGAAGATCTTCTTGCAAACCTCATTAACCCTAGGAATAACCAAGCATGATAATAATTAGGGTGATTAGTCCCCCATTTAGCTTTTACCTTTGTGTCATCTTTGAGTCTTCTCTTTTCATCTCTTAATCAAGGACTAAACCCTAAAGGTTTTAAGGCTTTGTGATTAAGGTTATACCTGTATCCTTCTATTAGGATGGAGTGTATAACTTTAATCCTAAGTGTTAAACCCTTAATGTGTTTAAATCCTTTAATCAATTCACCTAATAATCACTAAGACATCAAGCTTGTAACTTGGGCCTTGCATTAGGGTTCTAATTCTTCCTTAATTGGTTAAGAAGGACTAACCCTAGTGTTAATGGACAAGTCCCCCTCAAGTTGTCTTACAAACCATAAAAATCACTTCTTCACCTTATCATTAATTAAAATCCATTTAACAAAGGCTTTTTTTTGTCATGAGGTTAATCCCTAATCATGGATTAAGTTGAGGAGCTTTCCTCAGCTTAAATGTTCTCATCTATTATCCTTCTATTAGGATGGTGTAATGGGTCCATTAAATCCTTGATTATGGCTTAAACTCATTACTTAACACTAAGCAAAAACTCCAAAAACATCTAAATAAATGCAAGTAGGTTAATGATCTTAATCCTACATCATGGTGATTAAGTGTGAGGTGTTTACCTCACACTTAAGGTATTCTCATTACCCCTAATCAGAGGGAGGATGTGATGAGTTTACTAACCTTTGGTTTAGGCTTAAGCTCATTAACTTATGACAAACTTCAATTTCAAAAGCAATAAAAGACTGAAAACACAAAAAACAAACAATAATCGTCTCCTCCAGGATTCTTTTCTCACCTCATTCACTCATAAACAAGAACTTGCTTCTTCCGTCTAATGCAAGACAGTTTGCACCTGAGCCAGACAGGTCATACACTTGAGCATAGACAAGCAAGCAGTTCATCAGTCAATTTATCTTTCAGTCTCTTTGAGTCGAACTACGGTGTTCTGACTTCCTCATTGCACGAGAGGATACGTAGGCATAACTTAACAGTTATCGAACAAAAGTCTCTGTATATCCCCCCTCTTCCAGCATTATTATTTAAGCCTCATAGTCTTGAGCCTTTCATTCTTGTTCTTACACTGACACTTCTCTTATACACTTCACATTTCTTTTGCACTGACACTTGCATTCTTTTCCAGCTTTTGTACACAAAATAACACTGACACTACCCCTTTAAACACAAATCTTTCAAGCGTGGATCCCGTCGAGTACGGCGGACAATCTGGGTGCTAATACCTTCCCAGGTTGTAACCAACCCCCTTTCTCAGTCTCTCTGGTTCGCAACCGTCTTGTCCATATCTTTCTAGGTCTATGCAGCATTACCTTTCCTCCGGGATAAAAATGCCTAGCTGGCGACTCTTGTCTTCTGAGTTCACCCTTGTGTGCACTCTCTTCTCGCCGACCGTTCGCGTCTGTACCCCTCTTGACTTAGCCTCATTTGGTGGGAGCGACACATATCTTTATAGCGTTCCCAAGCTTCGAAAAGTGATTCGTTTTCCTTTTGCTTAAATCCGTTGATCTGAGCTCTTAGCATAGCTGTCTTGCTAGGTGGGAAATATCTCGTCAAGAAAACTCTCTTTAGTTCCTCCCACGTAGTTACTGAATTCGAGGGTAGAGATTGAAGCCAGGATCTCGCTCTGTCTCGAAGTGAAAAAGGAAAAAGACGTAGTCTAATAGCTTCTTGGGTAACTCCATTGACTTCTACGGTATCTGCGTACTGCACAATTATCGAAAGATGAAGGTTCGGATCCTCGGTAGGATTTTCGGCGAATTGATTTTGTTGCACGGCTGATATCAATGAAGGTTTCAATTCGAAATCGTTCCGGTTGATAGCCGGTGCGGCAATACTGGAATGCGGTTCAGTTTGCGAAGGACTAGCGTAATATTTGAGTGGGTGATTCGGTTCTTCAGCCATCTCTGCGTCCTTTGATGTTCCGACTGGTTTAGGTGGATCTATTTGAAGATCTGGAATGTTGTAATTTCGTTCGTAAACGAATATTCGTCTTCTTACGTGTAAGAAGCGTTCCGATTCTGGGATTAGAGGTTGCAAGTCTTCGCCTTGAGAGCGAGTACTTGGCATACACTCGGGAGATTAGATTAAGAAAAATAAATAGTTGTTACCTTAGTCTAGACAATGCTACTCTAAAGTGCACTAGTAACTAAATTAAGGTCCCCGGCAACGGCGCCAAAAACTTGATGGGCTAAAGACGTGATCTAATATGTGTCTAGCGGTATCTTAACTGCAAGCGCACAACCTATTGAAGTAATATTTAAGATTATCGATCCCACAGGGACTTTATGATTACTTAGTGCTAGAGGATTTACTAGTTTAGCTAAGGTGAATGGTTGTCACGATTTTTGGTTGTTTTTAAGGATTAAAGGCGGGAATTAAATTTTAGTTTAATAATAAAAATAATAAGGCGGTCGGTATGTAATTATGCTAACTTAGGCGGGTCAATCTAACCTAGGCTTATATGGATGGTTCACTTAATCTATTCTGTAGAGGTTATCAGTTTAAATATCTTTAACTCACACTCTCGTGGTCTTATCTCAGATCTTACTCCTAAAGCCCTATGCCTGCTCTCGCTAGCCCATAAGTGTTTAGAAATAATTTTTGGAAACTTAATAAGTCTAATTCATTTTAAAGCGCTCTCGCTGTGTTTAAATTAAATGCCTAACTTTAGCTATCTGGTTAAAATCTCACACTCTCGTGGTCTCGACCTAACCTATTACACTTTCTTACTCTCGTAACAAAAAGATTGATTTTATTATAAAAAGTCACAGCCAGAATTTTAAGTTCTTAATTATTGTAAGCCTAGAATTGATTTTACCGATTCAGTTGATTTTAATTACATACCGCCTAAAGTGTTTAGCTACTCATGATTGTTGTACCAGACAGATGCAGAAACAGAGGAATACAAAATAAAATATGCATTATAAAGAAATAAAAAATAAATTCTTAACATTAATATAAATACGAATTAATTAAAAACCTGAATAACAAATATAATGTTAGACTCCTTCTTCCACAATTTGGCAAGCTCGGAGTGCGGACCGGAATCGGAAATAAAAATTACTAAAAGAAATGCTGAAGGCTTTGAAAGAAATTAAATAATAACAATTTCCTGATGTTGGGAATTGTTATTTGATTTGGTTGGGATATAAAGAATTAAAACAAGAACAAAATAAATGCTGGAAAAATAAATGAACTAGGGTGCAATGGAAATACGGCAGAGCTTCCGCAAGAAAAATTAAAATAAAACTCTGTAATTTGTTCTTTGAAACTAAGCTATTTATAGGATCATAATTTGGGCTTGACAGTTGGAATAATGCATGGGCCTCGTAGTTGCTGAGAGAATCCAGGGAAAAGTTGAATTACTTGGTCTGCGGAAGAATAGGAAAGCATTGACTTCACGTTGCACACGTACATGACCAATTCTCAGCAAGTTAACCTAAATTCCCCTTGTCACGTTCGTGACAAGGGTGTCACGCTCGTCTCCCTTGTATTTAGCGCGTCACGGTCGTGAGGGATTGGTGACGACCGTGACTGCTCCTTTTAGCGTGTCACGGTCGTGACTCCTAGGTGACGGTCGTGACAATTACAAAAAATGCAGATTATGCAGAATTCCTCTCTTCTTCTTCTTTTCATGGTTTCTTTTGCTCATTTCACTTGTGGCTTATGATTTAGCTCTATAATTGATATACCTGCAAAATGACAAAGAAAACTCGAGGAATCGGGTGTTAATACGATAAATGTGCGATAAAACGGCATTGAAACATAGTAATAAAACGATACTTTTTCTCGTTATCAGCCACGTCATGGCAGACCCCATGACGGATTCTGTAAGTGTAAAAAGCTGAATTTCTTGGTTTTCGTTCGTTTCCACTCCTTTTTCGTTCCTTTTCTCGATTTAAGCTCCGATTACATAGAAAACCTGGAAAAAAAAGAAAAAAAAGTAATAATATAACAAAATAACAATAAAAATTAAGAATGCATGCGAAATCGGAGTCATAAATACGGTGAATTTTAGTGTTATCATGCATATTTATATGTCTTTTAAGTGAATCTAATTCACTTATGTTCCATCCTTCTCACTTTCTTTCTTTCAAGTTACTTATCTTCTTCAGGAAGTAAGTAACTTGTTCTTCTTTCTCCTTCTCTTTTCATCTGCTTCTTCCATTGGTTGCCTTGAAGATCTTTTCTCTTAAGCCTAACAAACCATAGGATACTCAGGCATGATAACCTTTAGGGTTGTGTATAGTCCCCCTTAGTATTTTACCTTTGAGTCTCCATGAGTCTTTCTTCTCATCTCAATAATCAGAGACTAAACTCTTAAAGCTTTAGGACTTTGAATTAGGGTTATGCCTGCATCCTTCTCTTAGGATGAAGTGTATAACTTTAATCCTAAGTGTTAAACCTTTGATTTGTTTACACCTCTTAATCAAATCACATTAATAATCACTAAGACTTTATCTTGTAACTTGGGCCTTATATTAGGGTTCTATCTCTTCCTTATGGTTAAGAGGGACTAACCCTAGTGTTTAATGGACAAGTCCCCCTCAAGTTGTCTTACAAACTTAAAATCCACTTCTTAATCTCATCCCTTAATTAAAATCCACTTAATAAAGGCTTGTTATATAATGAATTTAGTCCCTAACCATGGATTAAGTTGAGGTATCTTCCTCAGCTTAAGTGTGCTCATCTATTATCCTTCTATTAGGATGGTGTAATGAGTTCACTAATATGTGATTAGAGATTAAACTCATTACTTAACACTAAACAAAAACCCAAAAACATCTAATTAATCACAAGTAGGATAATGATTTTAATCCTACATCATTATGGTAATTAAGTTGAGATGCTTATCTCATACTTAAGTAAGCTCATCATCCTTAATCAAGGAGGATATAATGAGTTTATAACCTTTGATTTAGGCTTAAACTCATTAACTTATGCAAAACACCAAAAACAATAACAAGACTGAAAACACCAAAAACAAACAATAATCGTCTCCTCCGGGATTCTTTTCTCATCACCCTCATTCACAAACGAGAACTCGCTTCTTCCGTCTAATGCAAGACAGTTAGCACTCGAGCTAGACGAGTTATACACTTGAGCATAGACAAGCAAGCAGTTTACAATCAATTTATTTTCGGTCTCTTTGAGTCGAACTACGGTGTTCTGACTTCCTCATTGCACGTGAGGATACCTAGGCATAACTTAACAGTTATCGAACAAAAGTCTCTATGTCTTCCCCCTCTTTCAGCATTCTTTAAAAGCCTCAGTTCTTGAGCAATTCATCTTTTTTCACTGACACCTGTACATTCATTCTTTAGCTTTTGCACACAGATATCACATACACTACGCCTTTAAACACAATCTTATAAGCGTGGATCCCGTCGAGTACGACGGACAATCTGGGTGCTAATACCTTCCCAGGTTGTAACCAACCCCCTTTCTCAGTTTCTCTGGTTCGCAACCGTCTTATCCATCTCTTTCTAGGTTTATGCAGCATTACCTTTCCTTCGGGATAAAAATGGCTAGCTGGCGACTCTATTCAATTCATTTCATTTCTCTTTTCGCCGACCGTTCGTGTCTGCACCGGGATGCAAATCTTTGGGAGCGACAGCTTGGTGACTCTGCTGGGGAACCTTATCTTGCAACCAAAGCTTCTGGTTCTTTTTGTGGGTTTCTCCTAGCGCTTGTTTGATTTATGTTTATGGGGGTGTTATGTGCTACATGTGCTTTTTTTTTATTATTTATTGCTTTCTGTACAACTTTATTTATTGCTTCATTTATTGTTTTATTGCATTCCATATTACTGTCATCATATCATTGTGCTGGATCTGTTGTTTACCTTGATGGGAGGGATACTCAGTGAGTAAGGTTCCATACCGGGAGCCTTAGTGACACATAGGATAAAGTGGCTTCATATTCTTTCCCATTCCATTTCGGTCTGGTGCGGGAATACGAAACACGGTTCAGACATGGGTTTCTTCTTGAGAATGCTGTGCTACGGATTTCCTGTAGTACTAGGGCTATTTGGGAAGCCTGCTAAGTCTGGATGACCTTTTTAGATGACCTTCAGCATCTGAAGTAAATTAGAGGAGGATCCTTTATGATTAATGTAAACACTGTACCTCCGGGTTAGAAGTGTTTACACTTCTCATAACTGATCCAAGTCTGAGGATCTTTGTTCTAGAACAATACCTGTGAGGGGCTTGGGATGTTTACAGGTTTGCAGGAACCCTTGGCCTCATCATACCCTGTTACTGATATTGTTAAGGTTACACTATTTTGGACTGGTCTTATAAAATCCTGGACTTGTGACTCTTTATTTGAGTCCCCCACCTGGTTACTGGTTCTCTAAGCCTTCATATGGACTTATGAACACACATGGACCTTATCAAGGCAGATAACAGATCCAACACTTGATCACAAACCCTTGCATATCATTCTGCATACATCATTTTGCATCATTTTAACATTTGTCTATTTGTTTTACAGGGTATCCACATCTTATCTTTGGTTTGGTTTTGACTGTTCTTCTGCTCATACATCTTCATCAGATATATTCATTAGCCATCTTCATCAGAGATTCTCTTCAGCACCTTCATCAATTGCCTTTATCAGTGTTTCTCCTCAGTTATCTTCATCAACATCCATTATCAGTATGGACACATCCAGGAAGAGCAACATCACATACCATTTCTTTGAGCCCTCTCTAGCAGGCATCAGGCAGATTCAGACACTCATCACTCCTGATCATGTCCCTTTATTCAAGGAACATTATGGTGACATTATGGACATGATCATGGACTTGGATGCATCACAGAGGAGTATGATCCACACTTGCCTTCAGTTCTATGACCCTCCTCTTAGATGTTTTACATTTCCAGACTTTCAGTTGGGCCATTTGTTAGAGGAGTTTTCCATGTTGTTGGGTGTCCCCATCAGGAGAGCGATTCCTTTCAACCCTGAGACGACTGCTCATAGGAATGAGGACATAGCTAAGGCTCTGTATTTGGAAACCACCATCATTGATCAGAATATGACCACCAAGGCTGGAATCCCAGGCCTCCATTTGGACTTCTTGATTACTCAGGCCATCAGTCATGCTGCAACAGGGAAGTGGGAAATTGTTTGTGCTCTCTTGGCCCTTAGCATATATGGTATCATCTTGTTTGCAGACGAGCCTAAGTTTGTAAGCAAGAGTGCTATCCATCTCTTCTTGCTGAAGAATCCAATTCCTACCTTGCTTGGGGATTTCTATTACTCAGTGCATCAAAGGAATGAGAAGTAGAGGGGAAGATTAGTCAGATGTTGTACACCTCTCTTCTACTGTTGGTTATTGAGACACTTGCCAAAGACAGAAGCTTTCCTGAATCCTCATCAGTCAAGAAATTGGGCAAAGAGAATGATTGCTCTCACTTCAGAAGACATCAGGTGGTGCACTCAGAGCACCAAGGGCAGAGACATAATCACAAGCTGTGGGTAGTATCCCAATGTACCTCTTATTGGAGTGAAGGGTTGCATCAACTACAATCCTTTGCTTTTCAAAAGGCAACTAGGGTATGCCTTGGTGCATCCACCAAGAGAGTAGGACTTGTCAGAAACCCTTTATCGTGACATTCAGAATAATCTTGCTATCGTCTGACAAGCAGTCTGGGCTTGGGATAACATTCAGACAAAAGGGACTGCCATTCTTGGCAAGTGCAACAACATAGCTTCAGCTCAGTACATTGATTGGTCTCGCATCAGAGGACATATCACCCGCATGCCATTCACCCTGGAGGGTGTGCCAGGACCATCAACAATAGAGCCTGTGGCTACAGTCAGCTTAGAGGAATTTGAGAAGTTGAAAGAAAGGAATACTCAGCTTTCTAAAGCTCTAAAGAAGACCCTCTGGGAGAAGAATGACAGTCGTCTGGACAATGAAAGATTAGAGAAGCTCCGGATTGAGCATATGACCAAGATTGAGAAGACAGATGATTACATCAGAAGGGCCCGAGCAAGGGAGTTGGTATTGAAGAATGCTTGCAAAGAAGCCAAGATTCAAAAGACTAGAGCTGAGCACTACTTGGAAGAGAGTCAGGCTAGATGGATTAGAATTACTGAAGCTCATTCACAGGAAGATCAGAAGATCCAGACTAGGATAGAGCAGCTGGAAGCTAATGAGAAGAAGAGTTAGGAAGCTTTGTTAGCAGCACAGAAGGAAATCTTCGAGTTGAAACTTCGGGCGGGGTTGAAGAGATCCAAAGACCAAGATAAGTATAAGAAGTTGACAAATGCTATTACCACCAGGAACCTTCTTATCAGGACCATCATAGAGCATCCAGTTGGACCAGTGACTGATGCTCTCCTGAAGGAAGTCAAAGAGGATGACTTTGGGCTAGATGTCTGATTTCTTTGTATTTGTACTTCATTTTGCTTGTACTTTTGTTGATTTTGTTGTATTTTGACCCATCATGGGAACTTGTTGTAATCATGAACTATGTATCTTTACATTTTGTAATATATGATTTGTGTGTTATCCTATGGGCTTCATTTATCTTCAACATCATCATTCCTCGAGGTCTGGAAGGTCAAAATCAAAGAACCAAACCGGATACCCTTGGAAGACAAATAGACATACTGCATTGCATACTAACCTCATTATTTGTTTGTAGGTATTTTTGTTGTTGTTTTCTCACTTTGTTGTGGTTTCAGGAAACATTGCTCGTAGGAGGGTCTTCCCCATCAACAGAGTTCACCGGTATCCTACAAGAAACAACCTTCCGAGCTTACAGATGGAACAGGTTCAGCAAGATCTGACTGACGTAAGAAACCAGATGGCTAATGAAAGAACTGAAATGAGGGCTCAGATGAGCCAATTCATGGCAGTAATGACTGGGTTGGCCCAAAGCCAAGAAAGATTAAGAGAGTTGGTCGAGCGGAAAACTCCTGAAGAAAATCACCCAGGTACAGGGGGTACCAGCAACAATGATCATGTACAGCCACGTAATGACCCCCCCCCCCCGGAGTTTGGGCCTCATCTCAACCTTGAAGTTAATGCTATCAGGAATACCCAAGGTAATACTAGAGGACGAGCCTTGCAAGAGGACCCTCAGGAGGAACAGTTCACTGTAGTTGGAGCAGGAGATGAAGTCTATGATCGTCGTCTGGATGAGATAGAAGAAAAGCTAAGGTCTCTGGAGTCTCAAAACTCCTTAGGGTTTGATTATATGGACATGGGCCTAGTTGACGGAGTAAGAATTCCTCACAAATTCAAACCTCCCTGCTTTGAAAGATATAAAGGTACCTCCTGTCCTCGTACCCATCTTCAATCTTTTCTGGGAAGATTAAAGGCTTACACCATGGATGAAAAGCTATGGATGTTTTACTTTGAAGATAGCTTGACCGGGGCATCCCGTGAGTGGTACTCTCATCTGACTAGGGCAACAATCAGAGATTGGAAGGATTTGGCCGAGGCTTTCATACGCCAATATCAATACAATTTAGACATGGCTCCTAACAGAACTCTCCTAATGGGTATGTCACAATCCTCCAGAGAAAGCTTCAGAGAGTATGCTCAGAGATGGAGACAGTTAGCTGCTATTGTTCAACCTCCAATGTCGGAAAGAGAAATGGCAGATATGTTCATGAACACCCTACAAGGGACATACATTGATAGGCTGGCAGCTTTCTCTTCCACTAGCTTTGCTGACATGGTCATAGAAAGAGAGAGAATTGAGAGTTTGTTAAAAATGGGTAAGATTTTTGATAATGGCGCCAGCTCTAGCAGCACAAGGAAACCTTTTGTAGGGCCTCGCAGATCGGGTGAAACCAATTCAGTACACATGGGCAGAGGTAGGCCCCAGTATATGCCAAGATCAATTGCCGCTGTCACAATTCCCACTCCACCACCTCAACAACAATACACTCCACAACCACAACATTTCCCTCAGCAGCAACATTTTCCTCAACAAAGGTCCTACAACAACAAAAACAGCCAACAACAACGTCCTTTCCAGCAAAGGCCATTTCAAATCAACAGGGTAATCGATCCTATCCCGATGCCCTATGCCACTTTGTTACCATAACTTTTGAAACTCAATCTAGTTGAATTAAGGACTCTAGCTCCTCCAGATCCTCAGAACCTTCCAAGGAATTACGACGTCAATGCCAGATGTGCCTTCCATTCTAATGCACCTGGTCATACCACAGAAAAGTGAAGAGCTTTGCACATGAAGGTCCAGGATCTAGTTGATTCAAAGGCTTTAAATTTTGCACCTCCTCCTAACGTCACAAAGAATCCTATGCCTAGCCATGGTGGACCCAGGATAAATGCGATTGAGGAGGATCAACCTGTGAACCTAATTGAAGATACTGCACGCATTCAAACACCTCTAGCCGAGGTTAAAGCTAAGCTTTTAAAGTGCCAGGTGTTCCCAGGTTGTGAGTCCTGCTGTGAATCTTGCAAAGTTTCCATCAATGGTTGTGCAAGTTTAAAAAGTGGCATCAATCTACTTATCAAAGAAGGTATCATGCAGATAACATCAACAGTTTCAGCGTCTACAACATCAACAACAATTCCTCCTACAGCAACAACAAGCAGCCCTCTTACAACTTCAAAAACAATTGTTCCGACAGACTCTGCTACAAAGTCAACAATTGTCTCCTCTACCACTTCAACAAATGTTAGTTCAACCGCATCCGATTCTACAACGACATCAACCATTAATAATGACATCTCCACAGTCACCATATACTACGACCCGACAATGGTCCCCGATTCCAACAATTTTCAGCGACAAACTCAACAACAACCCAACTTCAATCTTTCACCACCACCACCAGTCAAAAATCCTGTCACCATATATTACGATCCAAAGACAATAACAGTTCCTACTTCTGCCGCAGTTAGTCCAGTCACCATCACAGTACCTGGACCCATTCCATATGAAAAAGATAATGATGTACCATGGAACTATGATTCAGACCTCTACTGCAATGGGGAGAGAGTCGTTCTTGATTCTTCAACTCATACACCACAGATCGATAATGTCGGGGGAGGCAGAGGCTAGTAACAGGGTATGATGTGGCCAAGGGTTCCTACAAACCTGTAAACATCCCAACCCCCTCACATGTAATGTTCTAGAACAAGGATCCTCATACTCGGATCAGTTATGAGAAGTGTAAACACTTCTAACCCGGAGGTACAGTGTTTACAATAACCATAAAAGATCCTCCTCTAATTCACCTCAGATGTTGAAGGTCATAAAAAGGTCATCCATACTTAACAGGCTTCCCAGATAGCCCTAGTACTACAGGAAATCTGTAGCACAGAGTTCTCAAGAAGAAACCCATGTCTGAACCGTGTTTCATATTCCCGCACCAGACCGAAATGGAATGGGAAAGAATATGAAGCCACTCTAGCCTATGTTTCACTCAGGTCCCCGATATAGGACCTTAATCGCTCAATGAACCCCACCCACCAAAACAGACAAGAGATCCAACACATGAAAATGACAGTATGAAATGCATAAAGCTGTAAATGAAAGCAGTAAATAAAGTTGTACATAAAGCAATAAATAAAGCAAATAAATAAGCACAAGTAGCACATAACACCCCTGTAAACACAAATCAAACAAGCGCTAGGAGGAACCCACAAAAAGAACTAGAAGCCCTGGTTGCAATATAAAGTTCCCCAACAGAGTTTCCAAGCTTTCGTTCCCGGAGATTTGCATCTCGGTGCAAGCGCGAATGGTCGGCGAGAGGAGAAAATGAAGATGAAGTGAAAAGAGTCGCCAGCTAGGCATTTTATCCCGAAGGAAAGGTAATGCTGCATAAACCTAGAAAGACATGGATAAGACGGTCGCGAACCAGAGAAACTGAGAAATGGGGTTGGTTACAACCTGGGAAGGTATTAGCACCCAGATTGTTCGTCGTACTCGACAGGATCCACACTTGAAAGTTTATGTTTAAAGGGCTAGTGTCTGTGCTATCTGTGTGCAAAAGCTGGAAAAGGATATATAAGTGTCAGTGCAAGAAAATGAGGTGAGGTGCTCAGGAATGAGGCTTAAAAGAGAATGCTGAAAGAGGGGGAAGACAAAGAGACTTTTGTTCGATAAGAGTTAAGTTATGCCTACGTATCCTCTCGTGCAATGAGGAAGTCAGAACACCGTAGTTCGACTCAAAGAGACTGAAAGATAAATTGACTAGGGAACTGCTTGCTTGTCTATGCTCAAGTGTATGACTTGTCTGGCTCAAGTGCTAACTGTCTTGCATTAGACGGAAGAAGCGAGTTCTCGTTTGTGAGTGAAGATGATGAGAAGAGAATCCCGGAGGAGACGATTATTGTTTGTTTTTGTGTTTTCAATCTTTTATTGCTTTTTTGTGTTTGCCATAAGTTAATGAGCTTAAGCCTAAACCAAGGGTTAGTAAACTCATCATATCCTCCCTTTGATTAGGGATAATGAGAATACCTTAAGTATGATATAAACATCTCAACTTAATTACCATGATGATGTAGGATTAATATCATTAACCCACTTGTAATTATTTAGATGTTTTTGAGTTTTTGTTTAGTGTTAAGTAATGAGTTTAAGCCATAATCAAGGATTAGTGAACCCATTACACCATCCTAATAGAAGGATAATAGATGAGCACACTTAAGCTGAGGAAGATACCTCAACTTAATCCATGATTATGGATTAATCTCATGACAAAACAAGCCTTTATTAAAGTGGATTTTAATTAAGGGTGAGATTAAGAAATGAGTTTTATGATTTGTAAGACAATTTGAGAGGGACTTGTCCATTAACACTAGGGTTAGTCCTTCTTAACCAATAAAGGAAGAATTAGAACCCTAATGCAAGGCCCAAGTTACAAGTTAATGTCTTAGTGATTATTAGATGGATTAATTAAGAGGTTTAAACAAATTAAGGGTTTAACACTTAGGATTAAAGTTATACACTCCATCCTAAGAGAAGGATGCATGCATAACCCTAATCACAAAGTCTTAAAACCTTAAAGGTTTAATCTCTAATGATGAGGTGAGAAGAGAGACACAAAGAAGACACAAAGGTGAAAACTAAAGGGGGACTAATCACAACCCTAATTATTGTCATGCTTGGATGTTCCTATGGTTTGTGAGACTTAAAAGAGATCTACAGAGAAGCCACCAATGGAAGAAGCAGATGAAAGGAGGAGAAGCAGAAGAAACAAGTTACTTACTTCACTGAAGAAGATAAGTAACTTGGAGAAAGAAAGTTAATGATGAACATGAATGAGCAAGATCACTCTAAGGCAAAGAAAAATGCAGCAATGATGCATATGAAGAATGAGAAGAGAAATGAGAAGTGAAGGCAAATTCACTTCTCAAGTTACTTACCACCTGAAAAGGTTAGCATAAGGAAAGAAATGAAATGAAAATGAAACATATGCAAAGGTAAAAACCAAAACCAGAAGCAAACACATGATGCAGATGATGCTATGAGATGATGCAAAGGCATACCAAGTGCTATGAATGTTCATACAAGAGATTGGATGCAAATGAGGCATGCTTTGAAGTATGAAAACACATGTATGTTTATGAAATGAAATGGATGCAAAGCATAGCAAATGTATGAATAAATGACCAATCAATGTTCAAGCAATGTCTTAAGATGTATAAGATGGCATAAAAGTGCTTAGAATGTCATGGAAAGGTCACATATTCATGCAATGCAATGTAAAATGCAAGTATGGATGCAAGATTAGGGTTACATGAAAGGATGAGATGCAAATGACAAAAACAGAAGCAAATCACATGGTAAAAATTTGCAAATGAACTCAAAGTAACCCTAACCCCATATGATATCACACCCCAAAGGAGAAGGTCTAACTCTTAACCTAAAGAAAGTTGTGATTTTTCTAAGTTAACTAGGGTTTTTAGGCACCTTAAGAGGGAAGATGCAAATCAATTTAAAAATGAGGGATAAATTTATGACAAAAATACCCTAGAAACTACATGCTATATGGAAAACAATGCAATAAAAACCATCATCAAACCATTCATGGTTAGGAAGAAAAGAATTTTCAAAGTTAGGGTTCTAAAAAGGGAACTTTATGAACCCTAAATTCAAGAAAAATGTCAAAATGAGATCAAAACCAAAAAGAAATTTGTGTAAATGGGTTGACAATGTTTCTAAATGTCCCAAGATGCAATGTGATTTTTTTTGGAATTTTTGGAAACCTAAATGGTATTTTAATTAATTAATTTCCATTAATTAATTAAAATAAACATTTAAATATTTTTAAAATGATTTTTTAATGCAAAAAATAAAAATAAAAATGTTCTTGGGTGAAGAAAAATATTTGGAATTAAAATGCAGAAGGAAATATTTTTATGATTTTTCTATGTATTTTAAATAAAATGCACAAACTAAATGGATAAAAATGAAAATAAAATGAATTAAAGGGAAAATAAACGCATCTGAGGGCTGAGATTCAAACTCAGGGGGGAAGGGTTGACTGCGCGTGTGATTGTGTGGTCCAGATCATTCCTGGCTAATAAAACCTAATTAATTTAATTAATTCTGTTTAGGGTTTAATGACTCAATCTCAGCCATCCACGCACGCGGGCAAAACACATCCTATAGCCATTATTCAAATTGGAAACTAAACCCTAATTAGAACCCTAATTACTTTCAGGTGACCGGAGCTAGCTCCGGTCATCTTCTCCGGCCAGCCAAACATGCTATCTCACTCAAAACGTAACCCCAAGCTCTCAAACTCTCCAGAAATGATCCTCACATCACTCCAAACAAGAATCAACCAACAAAATTCATTTATTTATCATCAAGAACATGAATCGAAGCAAAACGGAAAACACATCAAAAATTTCAGAAGCTCAGTACATGCACGAAACTCAATCATTTTCAAAACAAACTACATCATGGTGATCAGGAGAGCTCATAGATTCATTTAGAAACAAGAAATGTAAGTTCTGGAAAAACGTTTGAGGGTGGCTACTTGAACTGAAGCTTTCACTTCTGGAACTTTTGGACCTCTTCTTTTGTGCAAATCCTCTTTACTTGACCCCCTGATGATGTTGCAGTGCTTGGATGAAGTTTAGAATGGCTAGAATGAGAGGTTACACTCCAACTGGTCTGAAATCGTGTTTGTGTTTGGCTGGCTTTTAGACTTGTTTGATGGTTGGGAAGTGTTCTAATGATGATGGTGAGTTGAATGGTGAAGTTTGTTTATGGTTTGAGAGGCTGAGCAGAGATAATCGAAAGCTTTTCCTTGAAGGTGATTTTTGTGGAACTTGATGTATGAACTGATTCAGGCTTGTGTGTGTTATGGATTGGCTTGCTTTTGATCCACATAACATAACCCTATTGGCCAGAGAGTGGTTGTGGCTGCAGCTGATTGGTATGGGCTCTCTTGTAAAAAGTCAACAAATTGTGTACTTGAGGTATGGGCTCATGTTGCAGCTGTTTTAGGGCATGTCCTGGTTCAACATTGATCAAGGAGAGCCATGGAAAATGTTTTGGGGTGATGCAGCAAGTGTATGGAAAGATTCATCCCCTTTTGCAAATTTGAAGAACTTTGTCCCTTTTTTGAATTTCTTGAAGTTCAAGGCATGAATTAGAATGATTCTTTGGGCAATTTTGGTCACAATGTATTGTATTATGTTTATATGATGCTTAGAGAGTGATTAGAGGTCACAAAATGACTTGGTATGTGAAATTGCACAAAATCCTCTTTGGTGGGAAAATGAAATTATAGGATTTTTGCCAACTTTGCAAAGCCATAACTTGAGTTCCATAATGAATTAGAACTTGTTCATGTACTTTTTGAAAAGGGAATGATCCAATCTACAACTTTCATGACCAAAAATTTTTCATTTGAAGCATTTTTGGTTGAGAAAGAGGAGGTTGAAAAACTTTCCCAAAATGGAAAGTTTCCATTACAAGTCATTTCCATTTTTGGCAACTTTTGGTTTAGCTCAAATTTCTTCAATTTTGTGAACTTCCAAGCACTTCAATGATCAAATAAAGATCACATAACTTCAATTTGATGAAAAATCCACTTTGGTTCCATTGTTGGGGGCCTCAGATGCCCTGATTTTGCTCTGACTTGCTTAAGAAGTTACCCAGTGAACAAATGACTTCCACAATGAATTTCTTCATCAAACTTTGTACACATTATCCTTGTAACATATTGAGACTATAGAAACAAGAATGACAAAAAAAATTGGAGTTATGGCCTCTGAAACCAAAACCCTAATTTCAGGTCATCAGATGCAGTGAAACCCTAGCTCTGCTTCCATGCTTTCCAAGTTCTTGTGATTTCTTGACTTCCTTGATCTTTGAGGGATATAATATGATGATAGAACAAACATGGACCCTCTTGGAATGATTGGAGACCTTTGGAGTGGCTCAGATGGATCTTTGGATTGCTCATATCACAAACCCTAGATGCAGATGAACTTGAACTAATGCAGTGAAATAAAAATGCCATATGACATGATATGCTTAAACTTATGCAAAGATAAAAGATCACAAGCCATGGTGTGAAATGAGTGAGGGCAAATTTGGGGTGTTTACACTTACCAAATTTGGAAAGTTTAATTACATGCCATATGCCAAAAATGGAAACCCTTTCCAAACCCCTAAATCCTTGACTTTTGACTTTGTCAAACCTCTTTTATGACCTTAAGAACATCCCTTGGATTGAAAAATAGGATTGGAACCCTTGAATTGCCACAGTTGACTTTTCAAATAATCAGTTTGACCAATTTCTTCTTATGCAAGTAACTGATGAAATAACTGCCTTCCTCAATGAATCTTCTCACCAAATTTCATCCATAGCATTCACATATCATATGAAGGACTTTTCCCACATGAAATGGCCAAAGTCACAAAGAATCCCTGCTTGATCATGAAACCCTAATTTGAAGTCATCTGTGTAGGAGATTGTTCCCTCTTGGATCATTTGATAATCTCTCAACCTTCTAGGCTCTTGTAAAGAATCTTGAGCTTGTATAGGACATAAGAACACCTTGTGAGACTCTTGCAATGTCACTTGACCTCTTGCTTTGACTTATAAGGCTTCAAATGCACCAATGATTGATCATATGCCCAATGCTAGAACATGAGAATGTTATGCTTCATTTTTCTATGCAAAGATGCTAAGGATATGCCATGCTTATGATGATTATGATATGATGCTAATGATAGAAAGAAGATGGCAAATTTTGGGTGTTACACTATGTAACGTGCAAATGATTCTCCCAATATGGACACCTCAAACGAGCTCCATCACTGCCATACCAGCGTGGAAAACCCCCAGCTCGCGATGGGAAAGGTCTAAGCCTTAAGGGAAAAAAGAACTCAACCGAGCCCTTGACCCCATTCCTTCAGCGATAACAAATCTCGCTCCTCGACAAGTTCCTTACATTGGTCGAGTTCATCAAAACATGTCAAGCATACCCCCGGACCTATGACATGAACATTTAAAGCATACATATTATGAATAATAATGCACAAATAAGATAAAAGGGCAATAATTATATATTAAAACCGACTAGCAGGTCGGATGCTGTCATAAATTATACAAAAATGGGATTAAGTCCCATAAACCAGAATACATAAAAAAAAAGGCATGCATGCCAAGATAAACATGGCACGCAAGCAAAAAACTTCACTCCTCATCGGGAGGGGTCATCACACCCTTCTCCATTCGATGAAAAAGACCAGTACCATCCACAATATGTTCGACCTTGGGGTTCTTCAGGTTGAGCTGCTCGACAGTGTTTTGGAAACTGAACCAATCCATGGACAAGTTGTCTTGCACCAATAAGCGAATGCGAGTAATCAACTCAGACCTCATTGTCATCGCATCCTCCTCTTCTGTTTCGTCGTCCCCCGCGTCAAACTTGCTCTTCGCCTTTGCAGCCTATTTTTACAGACGCTCTTTATCAGTAAACATGCCCACCATATTGTCATTAATCTCAGTAACTTCCCTCATCAGCTTGAGCTTACTCTCATCATGTCCCTTTGTTTGGAGAAAATCATTTTCAAGACGAGCATTTTCAAGTTCCAACTCTGAAAGTATGTTCTTCACAATTTGGAAGTCCTTGAGAGGGACATCTCTGCGTCATTCAAGCTGAGGGAAACTTCGAGGATCCTCATCATCCCCATAGTATCCTGGCACAACTCCGATCTCAGAACCTTGCGGTCAGCAGTTAGAATGGTCGTCACATCCAAATCAGGGACCCGAACGGATGACCCTTCATCGAATAACGACCTCTGAGTCACACATTATGGCAAGATGAATTTTCCTGAAGGCACAACCGCAGTCCTTGGGGGGAAGTCTTCTCCCTGACCCTTGTCCTTTTTCCCAATAGAAAGCCTCCTGCCGAAGTGCTGCCCAGAGTGGAAGCGCCCGAAACAACGAACCCTACGAGAGAGGCTTGGTCTTTAACGACCGTGACCCTGCCTTTAGGCCTCTTTTTTAAGTTTCCATTGTTGGCATTCACAAGGCGCTCACCCATCTCAGCCATCTTATCTACAAAACAAAAAAACAAATCAGATACAAGTTAAAGCTTCGAACACTGGGCAACAAAAGTAAAAATTCCACCTAAGAGCGTCATCGTCGCTTCTTCATCCTGGCAGTTGAGTAGTGCCTTGGTGTTGATCAGTCTAGCCTGGGTGGCCGGTGTTCCATAGGATTTCAAAAGTATATGCCCGTCGGAATCCATGAGGTCAAAAGGGAGAAAACTATCAACAAAGTTCACGAGTATGTTGTACGCCATTGCATCATCATTGCTTAGATCTTCGGGCTTCGTTATGTAACGGTCACTTCCATGTTAGAAGTGGGTGTCCACCCACTCCAACGGGAAGTAGGCCACCAGCCTCTCCATACCCTCACCAATCTCTTTGTAGTACAGCGAGTCATTAACCACCTGCGTGCACAGTTGGATTACATAGAACATGTACTTAAAATCACGAGCATAATCCAGATACGCCTTGAAGAGTCAGCTTGGTTGCTTGAAAGACACCCAGCTGTATGGAAGAGTCTGAAGAATAGACACGGTCGCACCTATCTCCAGGTAACGATTCACCTTTTCAAAGGCCCTGATGAGTGCCAGGGAATTAGGGTGCAATTGAGAAGTCGCAAGCTTGAGATGTACAAAAATGGCCTCCTAAAAATCTGTGAAGGGCAAATGGTACATGGCTTCGCGAAATGCAAACTCATACATAAGGAACCAAAGAGAGGGATAATGTGAGCATATCCTCTGATAAGGTTTCGGAGATAAGGCCCGCCAGTTCACGGGATCCCCTTTCTTTCTCCTCTCAATTCGGTTCTAGGCATCCAAATCGTTCACAGCAAACTGGGAGGCCGTTTCTTGAGGCTCCTCCATGATCCACGATTTATTAGCTGCGAGGACATCCGTTGCACCTTGAGCTTCACCCGACAAGCTGTCTTCTAGTCCTTGGTCGACTTTTCGACTCCCCTCTTCTGAAAAGCATAGGAAATATAGTGAATTCGACGATCTCAAATCCACCCTCCATTTCAAGTCAAGTGAAAGGGCGACGATTAGGACCGAGGATATGTCCCCATCTCGACCCTTTTTTTAGATAAAAGCTAAAGGGAACAATTATGACGTGTCAGAATGATCCTCGCAAAAGGTAGAGTCATCCTCGACTATAAGGACGAGAAACATACCGGGGAAAAGTCCCCATACACAATCATCACCTATAACAGCACGATACCCGGTCATTAACACTAAATTCCCATAACCAGAATCTAAAAAAGATCAATGGATCAAAATATTCATCTTCTAAAATCTAACCCTAGTTCATCCTAACATTCATAAGTTTGGGATGAACATTCATCATATTTCCAAAAATTCATGGAAATCTCCAGAAACTTTGAAGATCCCCATGAACATCATAGGAGATCCTATGAATGTTCATCATCCATACAACAAGATAAAGGGAAGAAGATGAATTTACCTTGGTCCATTGCATATTTTGTTGTAGATTGACGGCGACGACGATGAATATTCCAACGAAAAATTGAGAGCTAAGAAAACACGATAAGAGGAAGAGTTTGTATGTAGTAACCAAATGAATGTCCCTCTACCCCTTTATAATGTCTTAAGCTCGCGTGGGGAAACGAAAAAGCCAAGTAATTATAACCTAGGGCTAGTCCCCAAATGTCGTAAATAATTACTGTGCATTCCAACACGTGTCAGTAAAGCAAAATGTTTTATCTTCTCAAAGCACTCATTTCCCTTAGTGTATGTGGAACTTCTTCGCATACCAGTTGCCCGTTGTCACAAAATAAACTCTAAGGATGATCACTTACCCGCGACTCCCTAGGTAAAGAGTTCATCGATCTGAATCCATGCTACTATATCACCTTAAGTCACTGTCCTCGCTCAAGAACAACAATTTGGGGGACTCCTATTCTGGACTGGCCTAGCAGGTGCCCTACGCCCAATTAAGGCCCAATCCAGTTTACCTTTAGGCATAAGCCTAACAAGAGATTCTCAACCTCATGACCGTTGGAAATAGAGCCGTTGGAATATAGTTGTCGAGGGACTTCCCCCGCATGCGCTCTAACGTCTTTCACACGACCAACTGCCTTTCGAAACTACTGGAAGCAGTTACACCCAGTCAAGGGCCACGCGCCCACGATCTACGACCAGATGCCCTTATAAATACTCTCCATCTTTGGAGGGCTAGGTATTCCAATCTTATCACTCACATTCTTTCTTAATGCTTTAGCCTGCTTCACCCTGAAACTTACTTGAGTGTCGGAGTACCTTGTAGGTACGCCACCCCTTCTCTTACAAGCTTCGTTGCAGTCCCACCCGAAGACCACGAGGACCTGTCAGGATTATCTCTGAACTATATATATATATGTGTGTGTGTGTGTGTTTTTTTTTTTTTTTAAATCTTGGTATCTGGCCTTGCGACCGACTAATCCAAGAGGATCAATCTCACCGTCCACTAGCGGAGGTCCCATTTAAAGCCAACACAAAGCTCCGTATGGACTGATCCACACAAAGATTGATTGCACCTAACTGGATTCGAACTTGAGACCTTGATGTATGTATGTATGTATGTATGTATGAAAATGAGGCACAAAAGGTCAAGGATACAAATACAAGAAGTTGAGAAGCGACACAAGAAATATTGAAACACACAACAAACAGAAACAAAAAAAACAACACAAAAAACTCAAACACGAGACAAAAGTCGTAGAAAGCCAAAAATCAAGAGCACCTGAAAGAATTACAACCTAAATATTCCTACCCAAATATATGAAAAAATGGAATCAATTTTCATTTAGGAAAATTTTACCTCATTCCCCTACCTTTATTCTTATACCCCTATATTTTATAAATAATATCAATTTTGCCTTTATATATTCTGAACTAATTTATTATTTTATTTCTTAAATGAATTTTAAATTTTAATTTGCATACTGGGAGACTTTGTAATGGAGTTCTGGTAGTCATTTTCAAGCATTTTTTAACTTTTTTTTTTGTGTATTAAAAGACTTTGCAAAAAAAAATCGGTAGTTAATTTTTATGTATCAGATGACTTTGTAAAAGAGGTCATGCAGTCATTTAAAAAAAAATAATTTTTTTTATGTAACGAAAGACTTTCAAAAGAGTTTTGGTAGTCCTTTTAAAAATATTTTCTTAACATTTATTTTGTGTACCGAAGACTTTGTAAAAGAGTTCCAGTAGTCATTTTTTAAATTGTTTTTAACTTTTATTTTGTGTACCGGAAGACTTTGCAAAAGAGTTCCGGTAGTCATTTTTTAAAACATTTTATAACTTTTATTTTTATACCGGAAAACTTTACAAAAGAGTTTCGGTGAACACTTTTTATGTATCGGATGATTATACAAAAGAGTTCCGGAAATCAATTTTTATTATTTTTTTTAATTTTTAATAAATTATTTATATGATGATATTTTAGTAAAAAATATAATGTTGGGGTAGGGAAATAAATGATAGATATGGGGTAAAATTAACTCAATTTAGTAGCAAGAGCATTTTTAGAGGACACAATAGACACTCAAATTGTATTGACTCAGTAAACAGATTCTCGAAGATTGTTGTAATCTTATTTTATAATTTTGTTTTTTCAAACACGAAAGGTTATAAAACGGTTAAAAAAATAAGATAAATTATGATGATCGATGTATAGAATTTTTAATTTATCTCATTAAGTGCATTAAATGTGTTAAAATACACTCCGGTAAGACTATGATGTTCCTAAGAGACATTTAATACATATTTAAAATTTATTATATAATTTTTATACGTCAATATAAACATCTATAAGAAAAGCATGAGATTTATTAATTATAATTGATACAAATTTATTCTATTTGATAGAAGAAAAAATGATTAAGGTTTTCATACTTTTCTTTCTTCATATTATTTTCCTTTTTCTACTTCTTGATGCAAATGAATTTAGTTACAAGGAATATAGTTACAGTAAGCCATTTTATAAATCTTTTTAAATTTATTCCTTTATTTTATACTATTTTAGAATATTGATGTTTCACTCAATTTTTATTACAGCTACAGATGTTCCATGTTTGTACCGTAAAGATTGTCCAAAAACTCTGTGTAATCTTGGTTTTACACGAAATTGTAAACAAAGATTTTGTTTTTGTTATTTTCGAGTTTATACAAAATCGTCATAATGAAATGGTTGATCAAACAGTCATATTAAATAAAATAAATAAAAATATAAAAAAATATATGATCTATTCTTTTTCCTAAAAAATAGACTATTAATATGACCGTTTGATCAATTATTTTAACTATTAAGATTTTGTGTCAAATTAAACTTTAACACCTTGGTGTCATTTGATTATATATATATATATATATATATATATATATATATATATATATATATATATATATATATATATATATATATATATATATATATATATATATATATATATATATATATATATATAATCAAATGACACCAAGGTGTTAAAGTTTAATTTGACACAAAATCTTAATAGTTAAAATAATTGATCTATTCTTTTTCCTAAAAAATAGACTATTAATATGACCGTTTGATCAATTATTTTAACTATTAAGATTTTGTGTCAAATTAAACTTTAACACCTTGGTGTCATTTGATTATATATATATATATATATATATATATATATATATATATATATATATATATATATATATATATATATATATATATATATATATATATATATATATATATATATAATATTTCATGAATCTTTCAGTTATTCCTTTGTATGTTAAAATGATATTAATAAAATGAAATATAATATCAATGACTATTTTATAACTATTCTTAATAAAGTTAGAATATAGTTTAAAAAAATTATGCATAAAAAGGAGAAAGAAGAAAACTAAAAAGAAATTTAGACTATTTTTTTATATAATCTTATCTTATATGTCTTAAGGTATGAAACATAATTATCTCAAAAATCTCTTAAGTCTTATTTCAATTTTAAAAATTTATACCTAAATAATGGAGCACGAAGAATTTAAAAAAAAAAGTTTTTTTGTTAATTTATATTAATATTTATAAACAAAAATTTTAAATATATGAAAGAAAAACGTATTGTTGGAGCACAAGATGAAGAAGATGAAGATGGAGAAAAGAGAGAAGAGTTGTAACAAACTTTTACTCAATGCAAAAAAACGGTTACAGTGAATTCCGTTATGAAAACTACAATTATGCTTCAACTTTATACACAAGCCTAAGATAAATTAAATTCAAATGCAAATGAAACTTAAATACAATTTATATCCAAATACAAATGCTAAAATTTGAATTACACTTCGACGTCATCCCTTAATTCATATTCAACTCATCAAAATCGACGACACCAATTACATCCTTCAAGTGTATAAATTGATCAATCTTGATTGCTTTTGTCAGTACACCTGTAACTGCAAGTTGCTTCTGAGTGCTATAATGTAAGACTTCCACCACTCCATTATGCACTTGATTCCTCAGAAAATGATAATTAACCTCAATGCGCGCCTAAATACATAAACATGTATTTAAAAGTACTTCTTCTATCAACTATGTTTCTACAACAGTCAGAATCTGAATATCCTAGCCATTTAGTAGCATCTGACTTCTCAGATGGAAACAAAATTCCATGCTTCTAATTTCCTTTTATATACCTCATAATCCTGACAACAACTTGGTAATGAGACCACTTAGGGTTACTCACTAACCTATTGACCATTCCAACTACATAGTGTCACTACGTGAAAAATCATTGAAGCAAAATGACCTACAGAGTCGCCATCGAATTTTAGTTGTTCCTAATGAATAAGGAAATACACGATAACACCCTAAATCTAAGGATAAGACGGTCATCTCAACCAAAGCTTAGGTTCGGGGTTTATTACGTAAGGGGGATGTATTAGCACCCCTCACGTCCATTATACTCAATGAAAACCTCTCTTTGTAAGACTAAGGATTTTTGTCGGCTTGTGTGTTACTAAGTTTTCCTAACCTTTTATTTTCAAGATTTTATTTGAAAAGGGAAGGATTTTTGTCGGCTTGTGTGTTACTAAATTTTCCTAACCTTTTATTTTCAAGATTTTATTTGAAAAGGGAAAGAGGGGGTTATTTACATAATTTTTGCTCGCTAAGGTTTATGTACCTTATCCCTATGTATTCCCTCGCTCGAAGGGAAAGTCAGAGCAATTGTAGTTGTTTAACGTTTGTTGGTTGCTTTTGTTCAAGAAAAGCCATCATTCTCAATGATGATATATAAGTTCGAAAAATTGCTCGCATGGAAGCGAGATTTGATATGGTTTGTATCTTTTAATTAACGTCAACGTGCAATGCGTTAGGATTTGGTTGTTGACTTTTTTCTGAGGTGCGCTGATGTGGAATCGAAGGCATCTACAATTTGTTGCCAAAATATGAAGTTAATTTGTTTAAGAAAATCTGTTTTCTAATAAACAAATGGTGTTTTCAAAAAATAAGAAACATTTTGGTTGAAAATAGTTTCTTAGTGGTCAAGATTTCAATACTTATGTACAAGGGATCTTAGGGACTTAAATGAGGATCTCACCCTAAGTTAATCAGAGCAAACTCACATATTATACACAATGATATTCACATGTTATACAATAATATTCACAAAATAGTATTTACAAAATACTCCATGGTGTTTACAAAAGATATAATTGATCTTACCTAGTGATCAGAACTTCAATAGCTGCTGACATGGATCTTTGACTCTTCTCGTGCGATGAGGGGAACAGAAGGGGGTGTACCTGCAAGATACTCTGATGTCAAAGTAAGAACGAGCACAAGATCTAGCAAGCATGAGTAAAGTGTTTGAGGAGAGAATATTCAATACCCGACCCTCTCAAATGAGAGGGTTTATATTGAGAGCCCCCGGCGTGTGGCCAACGGTCCCTATTTTTGGCCTGTATCGCGGATCCCAAAAAATAGGTAACTGCCAGGAATGGAGCGAGGACGAGCATTATGCTCGGGAGGCGTTGTGTTGGGCATGAAGCCCCCGAGCGAGAGCTGTCCTGATTGATTCTGGGCAGTCCCTATTGTAGTCGAGCATAGGCCATGACGAGGAGAGAGAGACGAGCACCATGGCGATAGGTCCCTTGAACAATGAGTTATTGGGCCGTTTTATGGGCCGAAAAGGGTTTAGCCATACTTAGTTGTTGGTCCAGTCCAGAACAATAATTAATCAAACATTGCCCTAAAATCATAATATAATCGAAAATAAAAAAAATGATGAAAATGACAAAATTATCACAAATAAGGTAAGGGGTGTGAATACTAATGGAAATTCATTGGGCCAACTAAAGTGGAGTGTAAACAACAGTTGGGACATAAGGCATATTTTTCTACCAAACTCGGACCAAACAAAAAAACGGAGGTGGGGTGCTAACACTAATTGGGTTTTCCGTGGGCCTGAAAGCAAGGTGCAAGAAAAAATGGGCTCAAGGCCCAGTTTGTTTTTCTCGTTAATTCACGCCAAAAAAACAGGCGGAGGGTGAAGATCTAAGCCACGAGTGGCTGAATCAGTTGAGGAGTGACGAAGGTATACCTTCCTATTTCACTTCACACTCTCTTCATTTACCCTTTTTGATGTGGTCTATGTGATGTTGCGAAACTATGGAAAATAACGTCCTAAATATGGTATGTTTGATGTTGGAAAAATATGAAAAATTAGGTACCAAAAAGGTTACAGGGAACCCACCTCGATTCTTCTAAAAAATAGTCAAATTTTTTAGAATTATAACAATACTTTTTACATCGGTTATTAGCAAAACCGATGTAACACACAACATTTCACATCGGGCATCCATCAAAACCGATGTAAAAAACCTCTCCCTGACGCGTTTGAAAATGATTTGCAATACATTTCACATCGGGAACCCATCAAAACCGATGTAAAAAACCACTCATCATATATTTTATATTATTTTTCACATCAGACTTAAAAAGTTAACCGATGTGGTTGGTGTATTTTTTACATCGGGCCATAACCCGATGTAAAATGTCTTTAATTTACTACATCGCCTAACTCTACATTAGACCCATACCCAATGTAAAAAATAGTTTTCGACCAATGTAAAAAGTCATTTCTGTACTAGTGATCACTCATTATAGTGGGATGAAGGAAGTATCAATTAATATTAAAATTAATTAAATTGCTAATAATAAATAAATAAACTGGCTTTTGGACATACAACAATTTAATATGAAAAAGGAAAAGACTTAAAAATTAAAAATATTACTAGACCTTTAAAACAATTTAATTAAATTAGTAGTATCAATTAATAATAATATAATTCAAAAAGTTGAAGATCAAATACATTCAAAAATGTAAATGGACCATGGATTTTAAAACAGATCACAAAAATAAAATACAATTGTTTTAATTAAAACATGACTTAATAAACGTGACACTATAAAAAATATGATCTTGATTTTTTTAATAAAAAAAAATTAAATTTGAATTGACTCAAAAGTTCTAATAATTCAAAAATAAACAATATTATTATTAACAATGACCTAAATGGGCTAACAATTTACTTGAGCTTCAAACAATATTTTTGATTTCGTATATTAACTCAATCAAGATATAACAATGGATTCAAAAAATGGACCTTAAACCCATGTATCAATAAATGGACCCCTGACTTATCTGGTGAAACAAAAAATGGAAACTTGGACCTTAAGTAGGCAACTATACAAACAAAGACTCATAAGTTAATTAGTAGTTGATCAAACAAAAATGGGATATGACACATAGCAAATATCATATCTGGTATTGCACAAATAACTCAAAGAGTCAACCAACTGCTTTAAAGTTGTAACATATACATCACCACCATCAGGATCAAAATCTAGTCTGTGATTTTTTTATGAAAGTGTGACATCAATCTTACAATTCAGCGACTCAAATCTCTTCAGAAATTCAAGTTCATACTTTTGTTGTTGCATAATGATACCTTCTTCACAATGCATAATATCCATCCCTAGAAAAAATACCATATTTCCAACGTCAGTCATCTCAAATGCATTCTTTAGCACCTTCTTGAACTTATTCATCTCAAAGGTACAACTTCCTGTCAACAATATGTCATCAACATATAGACATACAAGAAACATATTGCTATCAGAAATGTGTTTAACACAGACACCATATTCCATCTCACATTTTCTGAATCCTTGAAGCTTGAAAAATGAATCAATTTTCATATTCTAAGCTCTAAGAGCTTGTTTCAGTCCATACAAGGCTTTATGCAACTTGTACACCATCCCTGCCTGATTTTCCTTTAGAAATCCAAGAGGTTGAAACATAAACTTGTTCTTCCAATGGACCATTCAGAAATCTAGATTTCATATCTAGGTGCATCACATGCCAATTCTAGTTAGCAACTATGGTGATTTCCCAATAGATTACAAATGGGGATTCTCCCCTATTGGGAGACCAAAATACTTAAACGAGAGGGACCCGCGGTGACAATAAAGGAAGTCTCAAGCTAGGTCAAGAAAAGCAAGATCAAAATCACCCCCAATGAGACTGATTTGGCAAAGTTCACCCTAATTCCATATACTAACTCAAACACACAGATGGAAACCTTGATAAAAAAGGGATTCTTAATTGAGTCATCCACTAGAATAATTGTGTCATATGGATATTAAAGGTGAGAGACCACCAACTATGAGGAACCTACTCGAAGACCAGTGTAATTTTTTTGATCTATAGCCTTGGAAAACAACCCATTAATACCTCCGACTATGAAGAGAAATAGTAATAGAGTAAAAAGAAAAACCAAGTTTGTTGTGCTCAAGATTAAATAGACATGAAGAAAATAACTATTTGATCAACCAAAACCAAATGCAACCTATGCAAAACAAAGAAGATAAATAAACTAAGCCGTAGAAGTTTGAACAAATTATCAGAGGAAATACACCAAATATTGGGGCATAAATATTTATTGTTTTTCCATGCTAGATAAATTCTTTTAGTTTAAGAGTTAGACCTTCTCCTTTGGGGTGTGATATCATATGGGGTTAGGGTTCCTTTGGGCTCATTTGCAAATTTTTATCATGTGAATTGCTTCTGTTTTGATCATTTGCATCGCATCCTTTCATGTAACCTTAATCTTGCATCCATCCTTGCATCTTACATTGCATTGCATGAACATGTGAACTTGTCATGACATTCTAAGCACTTGTATGCCATCTTAGACATCTTAAGACATTGCTTGAACATTTCTTGGTCATTTCTTCATACATTTGCTATGCTTTGCATCCATTTCATTTCATAAACATCCATGTGTTTTCATACTTCCTACATGCTTCATTTGCATTCTTTCTCTTTGTATGAACATTCATAGCACTTGGTTTGCCTTTGCATCATCTCATAGAATCATTTTCATCATGTGATTGCTTCTGGTTTTGTATCTTTGTCATTTCATATGCTTCATTTCATTTCATTTCTTTCCTTATGCTAGCCCTTTCAGGTGGTAAGTTAACTTGAGAAGTGAATTTGCCTTCTTTTCTCATTTCTCTTCATCTTCTTCATATGCATCCTTACCGCATTTTCCATTGTCTTAGAGTGATCTTGCTCATTCATGTTCATATCTCACTTCCTTTCTCTAAGTTACTTATCTTCTTCAGTAAAGTAAGTAACTTATTCTTCTGCTTCTTCCTTCTTTCATCTGCTTTTTCCATTGGTGGCTTCTATGAAGATCTTTCTCAAGCCTTACAAACCATAAGAACATCCAAGCATGACAATAATTAGGGTTGTGATTAGTCCCCCTTTAGTTTTTACCTTTGTGTCTTCTTTGTGTCTCTCTTCTCACCTCATCATTAAAGACTAAACCTTTAAGGCTTTAAGACTTTGGAATTAGGGTTATGCCTGCATCCTTCTCTTAGGATGGAGTGTATAACTTTAATCCTAAGTATTAAACCTTTAATTTGTTTAAACCTCTTAATCAATTCATTTTAATAATCACTAAGACATTAATTTGTAACTTGGGCCTTACATTAGGGTTATAATTCTTCCTTTATTGGTTAAGAAGGACTAACCCTAGTGTTTAATGGACAAGTCCTCCTCAAGTTGTCTTACAAACCATAAAATCCACTTCTTAATCTCACTCTTAATTAAAATCCATTCTAATAAAGGCTTGTTTTGTCATGAGGTTAATCCCTAATCATGGATTAAGTTGAGGTATCTTCCTCAACTTAAGTGTGCTCATATATTATCCTTCTATTAGGATGGTGTAATGAGTTCACTAATCCTTGATTATGGCTTAAACTCATTACTTAACACTAAACAGAAAACCCAAAAACATCTAAATAATCACAAGTAGGTTAATGATCTTAATCCTACATCATCATGGTAATTAAGTTGAGATGCTTATATCACACTTAAGTAGGCTCATTATCCCTAATCAGGGAGGATATAATGAGTTTACAAGCCCTTGATTTAGGCTTAAGCTCATTTACTTATGCAAAAACACCAAAAACAATAACAAAACTGAAAAACACAAAAAACAAACAATAATCGTCTCCTTCAGGATTCTTTTCTCATCACACTCACTCACAAACGAGAACTTGCTTCTTCCGTCTAATGCAAGACAGTTAGCACTCGAGTCAGACGAGTCATACACTTGAGCATAGACAAGCAGGCAGTTCATCAGTTAATTTATCTTTCAGTCTCTTTGAGTCGAACTACGGTGTTCTGACTTCCTCATTGCACGAGAGGATACGTAGGCATAACTTAACGGTTATCGAACAAAAGTCTCTGTGTATTCCCCCTCTTTCAGCATTCTTTTTTAAGCCTCATTCCTGAGCACCTCACTTCATTTTTTTTGCACTGACACTTGTATATTCTTTTCTTAGCTTTTGGATCCCGTCGAGTACGACGGATAGTCTGGGTGCTAATACCTTCTCAGGTTGTAACCAACCCCCTTTCTCAGTTTCTCTGGTTCGTAATCGTTTTATCCATCTATCTTTCTAGGTTTATGCAACATTACCTTTCCTTCGGGATAAAAATGCCTAGCTGGCGACTCTATTCATTTTCACCTTCATTTCTCCTCTCGCCGACCGTTCGCGCTTGTACCGGGATGCAAATATTTGGGAGCGACACTGTTCATAAAACAACATAAGAACACCATAAAACTCACCTTTTTATTTTTACAACCTAAACTCACACCTCCGCTGTGGCTTCCATCTTTATCGTCACCTTCATCCGTGATTTAAGCAAAGACACCACAACTCATTCACCCACCACTGTGAGTTTCTCCAGCCGCGAATTAGAACGAAGTTTCACATAACCAACAACAACAAGCTCGATTCACTCTGAACTCAACCTTGGTGTTTGTTTGGATTTTGGTTTCACCATGTTTTGGTGTTTACGTATCAGTTTGGATCTGCAACAACAACAATAACAACAAAACTCGCTCCATCAATTCAACTTTGTTTTATCGGTTTCGAAATTGAGAGATTTGTTGCTTTTATACTCTGTTTGGATGCTTTTCATTTTCTATGCAGGTTGAGCTTGATTTCTGTAGTGATCAGGACATCGTGATGATGTTGGTTCAAGGCATGTGATGAAGAGAGTTGAGCTTCATGTGAAGAACATATTTGTTTCTAAACTCAGTTTGTGGAAGTTATGTTGCTATTTTTGAACGGCTACACAATTTGCATCACAGAAGAAACTGTGAAAAGTCGCGTCGGTTTCGACATCGTTGCAAGGTTATGTATGTTCTAGTCTAGTTTTCTACTGCGAATCTTATAAGTCAGTTGCTTATGTTGCTGTCCTCTGTCAACTATTCATATGTTTCGGTAATGGTTCGATTTAAACTTGTTTTAAATTTGGTCCATAAACTATTGACATTGCATTGTGAAGAATATTTGTTGATTGTTTTTTTGCTTAACTTTGTATTACTACTTAGATATTGAACTGATATATTAATCATGTACCTATATAAGCTTGTGAATTTTTCATAACTTTGTATATACATTTAAGTGTTATTGCAGTTTTATTGTTCTTATTTGAAACCAGTTTATTCACCATATTGTTCGTGTCCTATTTGATCGTATAGTACTGTTAGCTTTATGTGCCACGATGCATTTTTCTCTCTCAACTCATTTAGTATGAAATGTTCTTGGTGTGTTGAGATGACATAGTTGTAATTTATTTTCTTTTCTTATTGATATTTCTGACATTATTAACATTGATTAATTAATAGAGGTGTTTTTACTATTATTTAGAACTGTTTTAATAATGTAATATTTAGTTGAATTTAGTAGTTAAACATTTTGTTTTGTTTTCTCATTGCATATTCTGTTAATTTTTATCTCATGATTCATTCTTTTGTTAAGAGAAAACAAGATTTAAATAATTGGTTCATGTGTGTTTGTAGTTGACTTTTTAATTGAATTTATCTTTAATTAGAGTAGCTTGTGAGCTTGGTGGACATCCAGTTTCTTGATTTGTGGGAGGGTACTGATACTTTGTGATGGATATAGTCTTAAATAGAAATAAGTCATTTTCTAGATGCTAATCTTTTTTTTTTTTTAATTGAATCTTTAATTGATTTTTTTAGTTGAGTGTTACTTCCTCCGTTTCTTTTTAAGTATCGTTTTAGAAGATTTTTTTTGTTCCTATTTAAATGTCGTTTTGATGTTTTAATGTTACAATTTGTCAATTATACCCTTACTATTTAAATAACTCAACTTTATATTTTCCATAAATTTTTCTTTCTTAATATATGTAATAACTCACTCCACATTTTCCATAAAATTCTCTTTCTTAATACGTACTCTCATTCCCATACATAACTCTCATTCCTATTCAAAGTATTGGCTGGTCAATAAAAATTAAATTCAAATGATAGCTTCCAATGTTACGTAGAAAAATGTATTAGCATTAAATTTTGTCAAAGGAACAAATTTACCAATTGAAGACTTAAAATTCTATAAAAAGGTTTTTGTATCACTATCTAAATCCATATTTTATGAGTTGTAAATATTTTGAACTTATAATATGAAACCATACTATATGTACTACTGGTTTTAATTTTTCGGTGGGAAACTTAAGTTTTTATTAAAATAATTGGAGGGAATATTTTTTCCTTTAGCCATTCATTGAAACAATAAGCAATAAGTTTTCCTTTAGCCATTAATGAAAATGCAAGCAGTACGTATTCCTATAGCAAGCAATATTAATTCCAAAAATTTAGGAGTAGTTGAAAAATGCAACGGAAGAGAGAGAGAGTTATGTGGAGAAAATTATGGAATTAGTTATTTGAAGTAAATAATTTAATGAGTACTTATATTAATGAATTTTATTTAGAAAGAGAAAGTATATGGTGGATTAAAATGAGGGTACAATGGGAAAAAAATTATAACAATTCATTTATCTTGGTTGGAGAGCTTTATGCTAAAACGACACTTAAAAAGAAACGGAGTAATTGATTATTAGTTGGGTGTTAATTGCTTAATGTTTGATTAGATTTTGGTTTAATTTTAATATTAATTTTTTATTTGAGTTTGTAATTAATTCTTGATTTAATTTTGATATTAACTCTTGATTTAATTTTTTGATTAGTTTCTTTTAAGTTTGGTCAATTTCTTGATGCATATTTTGACTAGTCCTTGTTTGTTAACACTTGATGTTCACTTTAATCATTTGTTGGTAGAATTTTAGTTGAATGTGATTTGAATTTACTTGCTAGAATCTCGATTGAACTAACCTTGTTATTCACTTGAGTATTAATTTGGTTGATTAATGGTGAAGTTTCTGAAAGGTATTCTTGAATTTTCTCTTGCGTTTTTTTGAAGAGGCAACGGACCTTCTCCGTTAGGTAACACTGAAACTATTATTTTTTCGTGCCTCATTTTAGTCTTGATGTCATGTTAGAAGCATGCTGCTGCATCTAAAGTCCTACTGGTGTAGGCTCTGTCTGTGATTGTCTGGTTATTATCATATTGCATTCTTATATCATATTTGTTGTTCTTTCTTCACTTTCACACTTATTTCTTTCACATCTTAACTTCTTCCTCTTTCTTTTCTTTATGTTTTCCTATTTGTGATTGTGATGTGCTCAGGCCATCATTTGTTCAACTTATCTTCATCCCCCTTTAGGATCAACTTAACTTCTATTAAGAAGTAAGTTGAATCCTTTTGGTTTTTTCCTCTTTCTTCTTCTTCTTCTTCTTCCTTCTTTCCTTTTCTTCTTCTTTCTTAGGATAGTTTCAACCACACTAACCCTAGGATCATCCATGCATGTTAATATTAGGAGTAGTCTTTTCCCCTTAGTCATTTTACCTTTAAGATCCTTTTGGTGCTCTCTTTCTCATCCTCATGCAAAATCTAAAACATTAATAATAGTTGAGATGACTTCTCCCTTTGGTCACTCTCTCAAAGAAAATCATAAAAAACACTTCTTCACTTTAATCCATCAAATACACTTAATAATACAAACAATTTAGTGAATTTAAATCTCAATCTTAGGAAACAAGTTTGAGGATCTTCCTCATTCTTGATGGACTTGTTACTCATTCTATTTTGGGATATGGTAATAAAGACATGTCATTAGAAAAGGATTTACCTTCACTTCCTTGTGCAACACTCTCTAAAAGACTTATAAAAAACAAACAATAAACGTCTTTCCTTCGGGAATTCTCTTCTCACCTCATTCACTCTTTACGTACGAACTTGTCACTACTTGTCACTTTGCAAGACGGTTACGCACTCGTCGTCCGAGCCTGCAACACCTGAGCATTGACATAGGCAGTTCTAGCCTTAAGACACAATCAATCTTTTCCACCCCTAGTTAGGGGAACTACGACGACTCTGATCCTCATGTCCAGTGAGGTACGTAGGTAGCGGGGTAGGGCCCGTTCGAGCACAATCCTTATTTTCCCTACATTTTCCCTCTTTGTTTTCTTTCTCAGTTCCTTTTCCAGTTTTAGGCCTTTCTTTTTGCAGCAACCTTCATTCTTTCACCCTTTGAAACAGTTCCTTTGCAAGCGTGGATCCCGTCGGGTACGGCAGACGATCTGGGGTGCTAATACTTTCCCAGGTCGTAATCGACTCCTCAACTCAGTCTTTTTGGTTTGCAGGACCAGTTTCCTTCCTTTTCTTTTCTTCTGGTTTGTGCAGCATTACCATTCTCGTTCCTTCGGGATAAAAATGCCTTGCTGGCGACTCTATCTCTTTCTGTGCCACTTTCGCGTTTGTACCAGGATGGAAATCCAGGGAGCGACAGCTGGCGATTCAGCTGGGGATATTCGAAGCCAAAATCTCTGGTTCCCTTGAGAGTCTTTCCTAGCGCTTGTGTGTTTCTGTTTCACTAGGTGTTGATTGTTTGCTGTTGTGTGTTTTATTTACTGTTGTTTATTTACAACTTTATTTACAGTTTTCAATATTTATTTTCATGCATCATATTTAGTACTGGACTGTCTGGACTGGATTTCTTCTGTTTGGTGGGACTCGGGTGATACTGTTACTGAGAGATAAGCCAAATACCCGGCTTGAGTGCACCCTAGGATTAGTGTGGATACATTGTACTCGCATGTGGCATGATGAGTGGCGATGTGTTTCACACCCAGACTGCGACCGTCTTGGAAATATCTTGTGTGGAGATTTCCTCCACTTCGGGATAGGACCTTGATAGTTATGTGCATCTGGGGACCGATCATTGAGGACCTTTGTGGAAACATCCCTCTCCAGTGGTGATAGTGGCATACCACATTCTGTGGCAAACCCATTTGCACCCGAGGGTCCACTAGGGACTCTCATAGGATGGCCTGGTTCTCTTATAGGAACTCAGTCAAAGCATCTGGTCGTATGACAATAGTACTGTATCCTACGAGTTGAATGTACTATCGTTTCTCGATTTCAGCGCTCGAAGCTGGGGACTTATAAGGGATGCTTGTTTTTCCCGGACTCACGTTGAGACCTCCCTGAGTAGTACATAATGCCAAACCGATTCCCTGATTTGGTCATGAGCCATTTCTCGGAAATGGTGAACGTATTATTGCTATTCGGCTTTGAGAGTCCGTGATATTTGACCCAGAGCACACCCGTGAGATTGGGAGGGATTTACAGGTTTGAAGGAACCCGTGACCTCAACATACCTTGGTTGTCAGTGTGTTTTATGTTTGATCTGGTCGCTGTGATTCTGAATTTCTTGATCCTTTGGTTCTCGGTTATTATCTGGGTTATTATACAGAGATCTTGTGGTTACAAACACTCGATTCTTGGCTCAGTATTCCAGATCCAGGCAGATTCCAGCTATGATCCCATGTCTTTGCATTCTTTAGCATCATCATATTGCATTTTGCATTTGCATATGCATTGCATTTCCTTCTTCCAGAAAGCTCATCCTTCCTCTTTTGTCCATGAACAACCAGCTGATTTCCCGGTACTCAGTTTGAACAAGTGGTAACTGTTGGAAGACGAAAAAAGTTGTTTGAGGCTAGACTGAGCAGTGCCAAGAGTTAAAAAGGTCAGTTTGGAAGTCGTCAGTAGCTATGTCAGAGAACAACCGTCAGAATGTTGAGTTTCCACCTGGTTTCACTTCGATGACCAATCCTTTGTATGGTCTTTCTCCTGATGAGGATCTTCCACAAGTGAACAACCTTAATCAAGCTCAGCCTGCGCAGAACCCGATCGTGAAGCAAAGTGTACCTGAACCATCTGTTGTCCGAGGTGGACCTTCATCTTCTTTTGATACTACAGATTATCAGAGCTTTGCTTTCCCTATGTCGAACTTCCAAGGGGAAATCCCTCTTGTAAAGACCAAGGATCCACCAATTATTGATCCTGCTGAAAGGTTTCGTGTGTTGGATGAGCAACTCAAAGCCTTAGCGGATCTTGATGCCTTTGGTTTTGATGCTCTAAACATGTGTTTGATGCCTGGTCTTGTCATTCCTCCAGATTTCAAAACTCTGAAGTTTGAGAAATACACTGGTGTCAGTTGCCCAAAGCGTAATTTGGTGATGTTCTGCAGAAAAATGACTTCTTATGCCCGCAACGATGAATTGATGATTCATTATTTTCAAGACAGTTTAAGCGGGGCATCCTTAAGTTGGTACATGGATTTGGAAGGTAGTCGTATCTGATTATGGAATGATTTATCCAGAGCTTTCGTAAAGCAATACCAGTACAATATGGACATGGCGCCCAGTCGCACACACCTGCAAAGCATATCTCAGAGGACTGGTGAATCTTTCAGAGAATATTCACAACGGTGGAGAAAGTTGGCAGCCCAAGTGCAACCACCACTTTCAGACAGAGAATTAGTTGACCTGTTCGTGGGCACCTTGCAAGGTCCATACCAGGAAAGAATGAGTAGCATTGGGACATTAAATTTCTCTGATTTGATAAAAGTTGGAGGGCGCATTGAAAATTTACTCAAAAGTGGAAAGAACTAGTACTCTTCGGATATCCCAGCTAGTGAAGATGAGTCTGTTGTTAGCTCCCAAGAGGAAGAATGGTATGACGTCAGTGCAGTCATGGCCAATATCGAATATTCTAGACCATCATCTTCTCAGAGATCATCCGTTCCTAGGTCTGGTTACTTTTACGGACAACAAGCGATGCTCAGAGCACCATATCAGAAACCATGGACTCCTCCTCATCCAAATCTGCAAGCTCAGGGTCGAAGACCTCAGAATAAACTTCAGAGCCATCATAGGCCTTGCAACAATCTGGAAAGAAGGAATGCTCCTCTTCATCCAGTCCCCATGGCGTACAGTGAAATTTTGCCATATCTAATTCAGAGCTCATTGGTGGTTCCTAAGCCTATTGATAACGAGAAATCATATCACTTTATTACTACGTTTTAAGTCCGTTTTATCGCACATTTATCCTATTAACTCCCGATTCTTCGAGTTTTTTATGTCATATTGCATGTATAACATTTCTAGAGCTAAATCATGAGATAAAGATCAAATGAACAAAAACAAGCATGAAAAGAAGATGAAGAGAGGAATTCTGCTGATTCTGCATATTTTGCAGCACTCACGGTCGTCACAACATCACCACGACCGTGACGCCCTACTTTGAGGTCTCACGACCGTCACTCAAGTGTCACGACCGTGACACGCTGGAATTGGAAAAAGTGACCGTTACGCCCTTTGTCACGAACGTGACAAAGGAAAATAGGTTTAATTAATTTGAAGAATTCATAAGGACGTGTGCAACGTGAGTCAAATGTGACTCCTATTATTTCTCAGACCCTGTATGCACTTTCGCTGGATTTTCTCTTCATGGAACGATGCCCACGCTCACAAATTTCAACTGCCCAAGCCCAGAAAATTATTTCTATAAATACCCTAGTTACGAATTGAAAGACACAGAGTATTTTTTCTACTTTTCCGCGGAAGCTCTGCCGTAATTTTGTTGAACCCTTATTTAATTTTTCTAGCAATTGTTCTTGTTTATTTTTCTGCTTCTATATCCAACCCAAAAACAATAACAATTTCCAACATTAGGAAATTGTTATTATTAATTTCTTTTTAAGCCTTCAGAATTTGTTTAATATTATTTTTGATTCCGGTTCCGAACACTCCGAGCTTACCAGTCCGTGGAAGAAGGAGTTTTAAGATTTTAATCATTCAGGTTTTTATATTTTTGCATTTATATTAAGTCATTTATTTGTTTATGTTAAGTTATTGTTATTATTTTATAATGTATGTTTTAATTAATATTTGTCTATTTCTGCATCTGTCTGGTACAACAAAAACGAGTAGCTAAATTAATTAGGCGGTATGTAATAAACTAAACCAAACCGGTAAAATTGAATTTAAGCTAAAATAATTAAGAACTTATATTCTGGCTGTGACTTTTTATAATAAAAATTAATCTTTTTGTTACGAGAGTAAGAAAAGTGTAATAGGTTAGGTCAAGACCACGAGAGTGTGAGATTTTAACCGGATAGCTAAAGTTAGGCATTTGATTTAAATACAGCGAGAGCGTTTTAAAATGAATTAGACTTATTAAGTTTTCAAAAATTATTTTCTAAACACTTATGGGCTAGCGAGAGCAGGCATAGGGCTTTAGGAGTAAGATCTGAGATAAGACCACGAGAGTGTGAGTCGAGGGTATTTAAACTGATAATCTCTACAGAACAATTTAAGTGAACCATCTTTATAAGCTTAGGTTAGATTGACCCGCATAGGTTAACATAATTACATACCGACCGTCTTCTCATTATTTCCTTAAAACTAAATTTAAATCCCGTTTTTAATCCTTAAAACCAAAATCGTGACAAACATCCGCCTTAGCTAAACTAGCAGACCTTCTAGCACTAAGTGATTACAAAGTCCCTGTGGGATCGACAATCTTTTATATTACTTCGATAGACTGTGCGCTTGCAGTTCAGATACCGCTAGACACATATTGCGTCTTCGCCCCATCAAGTTTTTGGCGCCGTTGCCGGGGACCTTAATTTAGTTACTAGTGCACTATTAGAGTAACATTGTCTAGACTAAGGTAACAACTAATTCTTTTCCTAATCTAATTTCTCGAGTGTATGCCAAGTACTCGCTCTCAAGGCGAAGACTTGCAACCTCCAGTCCAAGAATTAGAACGCTTCTTACACGTAAGAAGACGAATATTCGATTACGAACGAAAATACAACATTCCAGATCTTCAAGTTGATCCACCTAAACCAGTTGGAACATCAAAGGGCACAGAGATGGCTGAAGAACCAAATCATCCACTCAAATATTACGCTAGTCCTTCACAAGCTGAGCCGCATTCCAGCATTGCTGCACCGGCTATCAACCGAAACGATTTCGAATTGAAACCTTCGCTGATATCAGCCGTGCAACAAAACCAATTCACCGGAAATCCTACCGAGGATCCGAACCTTCATCTTTCGATATTTGTGCAGTACGCAGATACTGTAAAAGCTAATGGAGTTACCCAAGAAGCTATTAGATTACGTATTTTTCCTTTTTCACTTCGAGACAGAGCGAGAGCCTGACTTCAATCTCTACCCTCGAATTCAGTAACTACGTGGGAGAAACTAAAGAGAGTATTCTTGACAAGATATTTCCCACCTAGCAAGACAGCTATGCTAAGAGCTCAAATCAACGGATTTAAGCAAAAGGAAAACGAGTCACTTTTCGAAGCTTGGGAACGCTACAAAGATATGTTGAGACTTTGTCCACATCATGGATTAGTAGAATGGATGGTCATCCATACTTTCTACAATGGACTCTTGTACAATACAAGAATGACAATTGACGCTGCCGCAAGCGGCGCACTAATGGACAAAGAATATAATGATGCTTATGCACTTATCGAGAGTATGGCTCAGAACCATTACCAATGGGGAAGCGAGAGAGTCGCAACTGAGAAACCAACAAAAGGAGGTATGTACGAAGTGAGTAGTATGGACCAAGTCAATGCAAAGTTTGACCAGCTTAACCAAAAGATCGACAACTTGGCCATAACACCAACAGCCACCGTGGCTGTGGTAACACCTAACTGTGAGTTATATGGAGTTCCAGGACATGCTGTCCCTGATTGTCAACTATTAGCAGGAATTCCCACAGATCAAGTGAATTATGCTCAAGGAAACCCATACTCAAACACATACAACCCAGTTTGGAAGAATCATCCGAACTTCTCCTATAAGAACAACAATGCTTTATACGCACCAGGTCAAGCACCAGCTACACTACCAGGATATCAAAAGACTGCTCCTAATGTTCCTAGAAAATCAAACCTTGAGTTGATGATGGAGAACTTCATAGCTACTCAATCTCAAACAAACAAGGATTTCCTAAATCAAAACATACACACTAGTGAGCAGATTAAGCAATTAGTGAGCAAGGTAGATGCGTTAGCTACACACAACAAAATGCTTGAAACTCAGATTTCACAAGTAGCTCAACAACAAGCACCTACCGCTGCACCAACTGGAGTATTTCCTGGACAACCCCAACCTAATCCAAAAGGACAGGCCAATGCTGTGATATTAAGAAGTGGCAAGGAACTTGACGGACCTACCGATCCAAGAATTGACAATCCAGTCATGTACCAAAAACCAGATAAGCCTACTGAAAAGGTGAATGAACCAGAAGAAAAGGAAGATAATAATCAAGAGGCAGTGGAGAAAGAAAAGCCTTATGTGCCTCCACCACCTTATAAACCACCAATTCCGTACCCTCAGTGATTAACCAATTCTAAGACGATGGGCCAGTTTAAGAAATTTGTTGAACTTCTGAAGCAGTTGAATATTGCTATTCCGTTTACAGAAGCTATCACTCAAATGCCCTTGTATGCTAAGTTTCTAAAGGAAATCTTATCTAATAAGAAGAAGATAGAGGATAACGGAACCGTTACACTTACTGCTGAGTGTAGCGCAATAATTCAAAATAATATGCCTCTTAAGTTAAAAGATCCAGGTAGTTTCTCTATACCCTGTGTAATAGGAAAATTCGTCATTGACAAAGCTCTATGCGATTTAGGAGCCAGTATCAGTGTTATGCCCTTAACAATTTGCAAAAGGCTAGACATGGGAGACCTAAGACCAACTAAAATGTCTGTTCAACTAGCCGACCGCTCTATTAAATATCCTGTAGGCATACTAGAAAATGTCCCAGTACGTATAGGACAATTCTATATTCCTACTGATTTTATAATCATGGACATCTCTGAAGACTCCACTACACCTATGATACTAGGAAGACCATTCTTAGCTACCGCCGAAGCTATTATAGACGTAAAGAAAGGAAAGCTAACCTTTGAAGTAGGTGAAGAGAAAGTTGAATTTATTTTAACACAATTCTTACAATCACCAGCTATAGAGGATACATGCTATTTATTGGATGTAATTGACGAATGTGTAAGAGAAATGGAAATGAAAGAAACTACCTATTCTGAAATTATGAAAATTCAAATTCCTCCGATTTTCGAAGATGACAATTGGCGTAAACCATATCAGGATGATAGTCTAAGCGAAAGTTTAGCACTTACACCGGATCCCATGCCAAGTAAGAATAAACCTACATTAGAGTTAAAAACTTTACCTAAGAACCTAAGATACGAATTCCTAGATACTGAATGTACAAGACCAGTTATAATCAATTCCAGTTTAGGAACAATTGAAACAAAGAAACTTTTAGATGTCTTAAAGAAATATCCAACTACGTTAGGATATAACATATCCGATCTCAAAGGAATATGTCCTTCAATTTGTATGCATCGTATTCTGCTAGAAGAAGATTGCAAAACCTCCAGAGAATCTCAAAGAAGAATTAATCCAATCCTTAGCACTGTAGTAAAGGAAGAAGTTAAGAAACTACTAGACGCTGGAATAATATATCCAATCTCTGATAGTAAATGGGTTAGTCCAGTACATGTAGTGCCAAAGAAAGGAGGTATCACTGTGGTGAAAAACGCTAAAGGCGAATCAATATCACAAAGAGTAGTGACCAGACATAGAGTGTGCATCGATTATCGTAAACTAAACAAAGCCACTAGAAAAGATCATTTCCCACTACCTTTTATAGATCAAATGTTAGAACGATTAGCCAAACACTCATATTTCTGTTATCTTGATGGTTACTCGGGATTTTTCCAAATCCCTATCCACCCAGATGATCAAGAGAAGACTACATTCACATGCCCTTATGGAACGTTCGCTTATAGACGAATGCCCTTTGGATTATGCAACGCTCCTGCAACCTTTCAAAGATGTATGATGTCAATCTTCGCAGATTTCATAGACAACATCATGGAAGTGTTCATGGACGACTTCTCTGTATGCGGGCAAAGTTTTGAAGGATGTCTATCAAATTTAGAAATGGTATTAGAAAGATGTGTAAAAGTAAACCTCGTGCTTAACTGGGAGAAATGTCATTTTATGGTCAGAGAAGGAATCGTACTAGGACACATTATATCTGATAAGGGAATTGAAGTTGATAAAGTTAAGATAGAAGTCATAAAAGATCTTCAACCCCCTAAGACCGTTCGAGAAATACGAAGCTTTTTAGGACACGCCGGTTTTTACCGACGAATCATCAAAGATTTCTCGAAAATCACTAAACCTCTTACCGGTTTATTAATGAAAGACGTTGAGTTCATATTCAATAAAGATTGTCTTAAAGCATTCGAAACTCTAAAAACAACCCTCATCACCGCACCAATCATGCAACCCCCTGACTGGAGATTACCTTTCGAAATCATGTGTGATGCGAGTGACTATGCTGTAGGCGCAGTTCTAGGACAAAGGAAGGACAAGAAACTTCACGCAATTTACTATGCCAGTAGAACCTTAGATTCTGCTCAGATGAACTACGCCACTACTGAAAAAGAATTGTTAGCAGTTGTCTTTGCGCTTGATAAATTTCGTTCCTACTTAGTGGGAGCGAAAATAATCGTCTACACAGACCACGCTGCTATCAGATATCTATTAACCAAGAAAGATGCTAAACCAAGACTCTTGAGATGGATTTTACTCTTACAAGAGTTTTATCTTGAAATAAAAGATAAGAAAGGTACTGAAAACGTCGTAGCGGACCATTTATCTAGAATAGAAGGTATTAAACCCGAACAAGTGCCAATTAATGACGATTTTCCGTATGAACAGCTGATAGCACAAATAGGAAGTGACCCAGTTCAGTTAGACATAGATGAACCAGAACCCGTGGAAATAATCCAAACAACCGTAGGACTGCCATGGTACGCTGACATTGTCAACTACTTAGCTGCAGGAGCACTTCCACCCGACTTAACCTATCAGCAGAAAAAGAAATTCTTTCACAATCTGAAGCATTACTATTGGGACGAACCATTATTGTTTAAAAGAGGACCTGACGGAATCTTTCGTCGGTGCATTCCCGAAGAAGAAATAGAAGATGTCATTGCTCATTGTCATTCATCTCCTTATGGTGGACATGCAAGCACTTCCAAGACTTGTGCAAAAATCTTACAAGCCGGCCTATTTTGGCCTAATCTATGGAAAGATGTCCACATCGCTGTTATAAATTGTGATCGGTGTCAACGCACCGAAAATATTTCAAGAAGAGATGAAATGCCTCAAAGAGGAATATTAGAAGTAGAAGTCTTCGACGTCTGGGGTATAAATTTCATGGGACCATTCCCATCATCTTTCGGTAATAAGTACATACTCGTAGCTGTCGATTATGTTTCAAAATGGATTGAGGCTATAGCTTCTCCTACAAATGACACACGAGTAGTAATTAAGCTTTTCAAGAATATAATCTTTCCAAGATTTGGTGTGCCTAGACTTGTCATTAGTGACGGTGGATCGCATTTCATTTCAAAAATATTTGACAAATTACTATCTAAGTATGGAGTCAGACATCGTGTAGCAACACCATATCATCCACAAACGAGTGGACAGGTCGAAGTCTCAAACAGAGAAATTAAACAAATCCTAGAAAAGACTATCGCCATATCTAGGAAAGATTGGTCATCTAAACTTAATGAAGCTTTATGGGCTTATAGGACAGCCTACAAGACACCCATAGGAACTACACCTTTCAAACTAGTGTATGGGAAGGCTTGTCATCTCCCGGTAGAACTAGAACACAAAGCATATTGGGCGATTAAAACACTCAATATAAACTACAATGCCGCTGGAGAAAAGCGAATCCTCGACATTAATGAATTAGAAGAATTAAGGTTAGATGCTTATGAGAATGCTAAGATATATAAAGAAAGAACCAAGCAATGGCATGATAAACGCCTATCTAGGAAAGAATTTAGTGTGGGAGACGTTGTACTCCTCTTTAATTCAAGACTTAGGCTCTTTCCTGGAAAACTAAAATCTAGATGGTCAGGACCCTTTGAAATAACTAGAGTGTTCCCGAGCGGAGCAATAGAAATTAAGGGTAGGAATTGTGAACCGTTCACAGTAAACGGACAACGATTAAAACATTATCATAACGTTGAAAATAGAGATTATGCGAATAGTCTAAAGCTTTTAGAGTTGTCCACTAACTTCCCTGATTAATCTACCCCTAAGCATTACGTCAGGCTTATGACGATAAAAACAACGCTTAGTGGGAGGCAACCCATTTTATCATTTTATCATTTTACCATTTTACCATTTTATCATTTTATCATTTTATTGTTTTATTTCATTATTATCATTATTGATTTTATTTATGCATTTATTTTCTTATTTTCTTTATTTTAATTTTTACTTTTCTAAATCACTTTTACAGATTTTCTAAAGTCTTTTCCACTTTCCTTTTACCCCTGATTTGTTTCCTCCACATTTACACTAATTATGTCTAACCAACCAAGAAACACTATGGAAACCAAATTTAGAGGTAGAAACCAAAGAATGAAATTTGAGGAGTTGTCACAAAGACAAATGGATTTGACTCTGTACTATGATGAACAGACCATGGAAACTTTAGGTATATATGATAGCATCCTATACCTGTTTAACCAACTTGGATGGGAGAATGCTCTCATAAAACATAGGTTTGTGACTTACCGCGAGCTCACCCTTTAGTTTTTAAGCTCCTTAGTTTACTTACCCGAACACGGATTTGGATTAAGGAAAGGATTTATTAGTTTCCGACTATTCGGAATCGAATATGACTTTAACCATAAGGAACTAGCTGACTTATTAGGATTCCCTAGTGGACCCTTTGCCTTTACTACCACCCAGGTAGAATTAATGGATATTGAGCTAGACTTCTTTTGGGGAACCTTAACCGGAAATTACCATCCTGAGCCAGATAACATGAACAATGATGAAATACATAACCCTGCTATTCGCTATTTCCATAAGATCCTTGCCCACACCTTCTTTGGAAAGGAAGAGAACCTCACTGGAGTATCTAAAGATGAGATATTCATAATGTCCTGTTTGACCAATGGAAAACCCGTTAATGCTGTACCATTCATGATGCAAACTTTTACCCAAATCCAAGAGGAACCTGATCTACCAATATTGGTAGGAGGCCTGGTCACCATGATTGTTGATGCCCTCGGACTTAGATACCAATTACACAAGTGCAACCGTTTAGGTACCATCCGTCCTATGAATCTAAACTTTTGCTTTAACTGCTAAATTATAAGAAACTTAGGACAACCACCTTACGAGTACCTAATCAGAAATGAAATAGTAACCCTGTTCACATTACCGAACCATGCTAAAGTCAGTGTTCACAATAAAGATAATTGGCTTTATGAGCTTACCCCTCCTGACTATCCATCCACACCCGAAATACCACAATCTTACCAAATTAGGGATGACATGATGATTGATGTAGAAAGTGACCCTGAGACACCTCCTGGTTACCATAACATCGACCACACTGATGAAGTTATTGAAACCCCTGAAATAAATCAAGTAGGATATGCTGACAACTTAAAGAAAATTATGAATACTCTTGAAGTTTACCAAGCCGATATTAATGCTGTTAAGGATGAGGTTAAAAGCATGCGATTGGACGTTATAGGTTTAACTGACATAACATGTGAACAATTCTATCATTTAAACTCCGCACTTGAAGATTTGAAGAAGCAACTTTGATAATGCTGTAGTGATTTGATTTATTTTACTTTTCTCTTTTGTTTCTAGTTAGTTTTAACATTTTGCAAACATTTCATAGCTTATTTTTATCATTGTAATTTTCTTCTATTATGTCAAAAGCAAAGTACTTCTATTTATGCAATTTTCCAATTTAATCAATTTCCATGCTTTTCATTATTTGCTGATATATTTGAATTGCTTGATATTTTATGAATTCTCGTGTGATGAAATCTACTGCTTATATATATATTGATCCACTATTATGTATTATGTTTATGTTAGAATTAAATGAAAGTGATAAGAAATTGCATTGAACTGAAGTGAGATAATGCATTCTGTGAAAATCCCATGTTTTGTAGTCATCACGGTCGTCACCATTCCCTCACGATCGTAACGGGCTATTTAGCGCGTCACGACCGTAAGACCCCCCTCATGACCGTGACAACCCTATTTTACGAATTCTGAAGTTACAGAACCGTTCACCTTCGCAGAACCCCATTTCCATTTTCACAAAAACGAAAACCCCCCATTATCTCCTCTTCTCCCGTAACCACCCATTACTCTCAATCAATTCCATTAACCCATTCCACCTCTCCATTTATTCCAAACTTCTTACATTCACTTCATTCCACCCATTAATCCGAGCAATTTCTTCACATTTCTTCATTTTCTACCAAAACCTCAAAAGCACTTATCTCTCATCTACCTTATTTGCATGCAATGGAGAATATACAGTTTAGAGATGGTGACCAAGGAGAAGCACAAAGACAGAAGTTTGTCAGGTTTCAAAACCGTGGCATCCAACCCACTCGGTATGTCGACCTTGACTGCTTGAGGGAGTTAGGATTGCTAGACGACGTGAAGCTACTGCTTGAGCATGTTGGCTTATAGGACTTGTGCAGTCAACCGCAACCGACATTCGAAAACCTCACCTTGGAGTTTCTGAGTTCGTTTCAGTATATCACACCATCTGGTTCAACAAGTCAACTCACCGGCATTGCAAGGTTCAGAATGCTCGAAAGAGAGTTCCAAATCACTCAAACCAGAATCACTGAACTGTTAGGTTTCAGCCACGACGACGATGCTCATCTTCGCGTGCCCGACAACTTCAACAAAGTTGCTTTCACTTTGTGGCACAACATCACTAACAGCCGTGCTACCGCCTACCAGAGTCTGAATGCCACCTGTAATACCTCAAAATTTTCCCTCATATTTGTTTCCTTAACTGGCCTATGCTTCACATTTCATTTGCACATTCTGTCGGGTCATAACCTTCATAATCATGCATTTCATGGGGTTCCCTAAGACATGGGGTCGGCCGCTTTCTGGTGATTTGGGTTTTTCATATTCAGAGGGAATCTGTATGACTATCTATCTTCAAGGTTTCCCTTAAATCACTTGTGTTAAGATCATTGGCTATCAGGTTAGTGAATTGCAAGGTACGAATCATGACAAGAGATATGGAGGTGTAGATATCCTTTCAAAGCATGATGTTATACCTACAGGCTTTATTTTGATCAAGGGTTGCTTTGGATTTGTGTTTAATTAATTGATAGAGGAGCCAAGGTCATTTGGCGTTAAAATCGGATTGAGTTTGTTCCTTTGGAAATTAATTGGAATCCATGGGCTCGAAAGAGGTTAGAAGTTGTTTGAAATGTGAAGTCAAGGTTCATGCAAGGAATCCGAAAGGACTACACTACAAGATGCAAAGCAATGATGGCGAGGCACATTGCTATGGCTTAGAGAGATTGGTACAAGGGCTGCCCAATGATAATAAAAAAAAAGAGGATGAGTTTGCCAAAATTGAGGTCATTAAATAGAACTATCTCCTTGAAGAAACAGGTTATAACAGAAATGGATTAAAAGGAAATTTCATAGAAAACTCCAACACCTAACAGCCAACTTACGCATCTACAACCATTGCTAAGGTTCTGTCATGAAGAAGCTTATGGGTTGAATCAAAAGTCATGGGATGCCGGTGTGCTTAGGCCGTTTGAGGCAGGGATGAATGAAAGCTGATCTCGTTGGTTGAATAGTGCTAGAAAAATAGATTTACCAAATATCCACCATACAACAAAGAAAATAGCAAGAATTGAACAACATATTTTCATAAAAAAAATAAAAATCTAGAAGAAAAAGGCAACAATACAAAACGGTCATAACAATCCATAACAGAGTCTCAGTTATTTCTCTAACAAAATTTCCATTGAAACCATCAAAAATAGTTTTCAAATCCTTTGATGTGAATCAGAACCACACTCTCATCTATGCCATTCTTTTTTTTTCTTCTTTCTTTCTTCCCATCTTTTCTCAGAAGTGCTTCAAACATCATTTGCCTCCCTTCATCTCCGATGCTTCATCACCCTCTTTGTTATTCATTATCACCATCGTCTTCATCAATTATTCAACAATTAGATTCTGAGCCTTCGTCAATCAACCTGCATAATACCACAACGACATCAATTCATGAGTGTCGTAACTTCGAGTCAGACTAAGCACAATATCGTTTAGTGTAAGTTCAATGACAAAACGCAGAAGAGATTTAGAACGGTGATTCAAGAAGATTACCTTAAGCATTTGATATCGTCGTTGTTCCGAGAATGATTGCAAGGCAGGTCTGTGTCGAGAAGGGAAGGAAATGAGTGATTGATGAACGGAGCATAACAGATAGAAAGAAGACTCGTAAAACTTCATAAACACGTTTCAAGAACAACACAAGCGGAGGAAGAAGTAATTACCTGAAAGTCACCGTGTTATCGTTTTCTCATTGTGCAGCCTTAATAGAGTGAATTAATGAAATTTTGCGTGATCACCGCAATCGTCGCAACTCTGTTTGGCACGACATCTTTTCATCGCACAACCTCAACAATCTTCTTCAATATTTCTCAACAACTTCAACCAGTTTTCACCTTCACAACCTGCACATCAAAGAAGAAAACAACTTCCGACTTTAAAAAGGGAAAGCTGAAGAAAGGCATGCTCGGGCTATGAGAATTAGAGGTGAGTTAGAAGATGAGGAAAATAAACAAACAAGGGAATTCCGAGTGTTACCGCGGGATTGCCTTCTGGAAGAGAATCAGGCCCCTGATGGATAGTCAGCTGGTGAAGCTGTGCATCTGTTTTTTGAATGGATATGAATCCCCGACCGAATTTCCGTTTTCTAGCTCGGTATACCTAACAGAAACAGCAACAAACTTGGCCCCATTTATGTCATTTGCTTGCTCCATTTGATTCTAGTTCGCAGCTATCACATTGAAAGGCTCCGTTTAGTGTGACTTCGGCTGAATTGGTAGCTGCCCTTGGTGATGTTTCTGATGCTGGCAGAACAAAAACAGGGGGGTTATAATCGAAAATCAGTCCAACCAAGATTGAAAACAACAAAATGCTAACAAGCTAACTGAATCCCCTAACCAAATTCTAACAGAACCATAACAGAGAATAACAAAAGCAGAATTTCTAACTGAATTGGTAACTGATTTTCTTTCCAGAAGGTTCACCTGATAACCTTCCAGAACCATCTTCAAATCTCCTATAAATCAGTAGCTTCTGATTCAATCCAGCTCTTCCACAATTTTCAAAACCCTTCACCATTCCCTCAATCCTTCATTCTTCTCACTCTCTTCAACCATTCTTCTTCAATCCATAACCCTTCACCATTCATCAATTCTTCAACCATTTCCTTCAATCAGTTCAAAAAATCATTCTTCTTCTCCCACACAACTTCAAGCCTTCAGCCACATCAATCTCAATCTCCCTCACCTTCTCTTCTTCCTCCATAGCTTCATCCATTAGAAACCTTTCCTTCAATCTGAATCCTTTCACTGTTTAAGCTCTTCCAGCTCCGAAATCTCTGCAACAGTCCAATTAATAATTTACATCAATCGCAGTGAGAAGGAGGGGGAGGCTTGCGAATTAGAGTAATCACATGGGCAGAAGAGGAAATTAGGGTTACCTGGATTTCTCTGACAATTTCGGTTCTTCCCAAATCATCACCTTCACTCTCCAATCCGCGAATCATCATGAAGCAACCTCCATCTTCAACAATCCTCAAGAAAATGAACTTCAACCTTGATCGGTAATCAATAATTTCATCAACACTGAACCTGCAATTCAAGACTTCTCATTGTGAATCCAGAGTCGACGATAACTAGTAATCGCAAGCTAGAAGCGGAACAGAGATGAGAAGAGGAGTCAGAATTCATACCTGACGCGGTGCCGTCTTGTTGGTTACCGAAAATCTCATTCGCATCCTCACCGTCGACGACAATACAAGGTACGAACTACTCCCAGGCCATTCTTGTTTTATCCTTGTGGTGTTGGTGCGGCGGAATCTGCTTTGCGATTCTAATTCGTGTCTTGGCGGTGGCGGTAGTTAAGTATACGAGAGAGTGGGGTTTATGGTAGAGATAATATGATTTAGGAGCGAAAAAGAGAGGTTAGTAGAACTTAATCTATGGCGGTGACAAGAAGAAGAAGGCGAGGGGTGGGTCCATTGATGAAGAGGAAGGAGAAAGGATGAGGAAAAGGATGAAATGGTGGAAGACGGCGGAAAAAAGAGAGGAGGTGTGGGTGATGATGTAAGGGGTAGCGCCGCGGAAAGAGGAAGCAAATTAGGGTTTTTCTTTTCCCTGTTCTTGTTTGATCTTTTATTTATGAATTAAGTTGATTTTGGAAGAAGATATTAGCATAATCAAGGGATTTAATTCTGGTTTAACTACAATTAACCCCAATTAAAATCCATAAACATCCATTAAAACCATTGTCAATTCTGGATAAGAGATAGGATTAAGTGCCCATTGCTACCAACACCTCCCTTGCTAAGCCCATTAACAAAACAACCTTAAAAAAATTGCTGTTTGCACCCTCAGTAAAAGCCTGCGAACAAGGCCTGGGTAGTTGCTGTTAACACCCCTCCTTTTGGGCCCAGTTCACAAAAAAAACAAATAGAAAATTGCTAAATGCCCCCCATAGTTTCCTTTAGATTTTATATTTTTTAGTTTTGTATAGTTAGAAAATAATTCCATTAAAAATAGTAAAATCAAATAGAAAATTCCTCAAAAATTTCAGTAGGTTAATAATCCATTTTAGAAATCTATGATATTTTTATTTTCTGAATTTGGCATTATTTTCGATTTAATTCTGATTTTTCTTTTAATTAGCTTTTATTGAACTCCCTTTAATTGTGCTGGATTTTGTTGATTTTATTTAGGTAGCTTCCAGTAGGATTTTTGACCCATTCTTTTTACTGTAATTAGAGGACTCATAATAGTGCTTAGGATATTTTTAGTGGATTTTTTAGGACCTTTTATCTTAGGTTTGGAGGCTTAATTCCTTAGAAATTAGTGGTTAATTCTTAGCTGAAAATAGACAATTTTTAGGCATAGAAAAAATAGGATTTTTTAGGATCCCTTTTAGTACAATGTTATAGGTAATCTTAGGTCCCTATAGTTTAATTTTCATAATTTTTCCAGAAGTTTTAATATTTTTTAGAATATTAGTTCTTAGGCTTAGTTATGTATAATTTCCATTTAGTTTAGGCCATTGAAAATAAAGTAAAAAAAAAGTATAGTTTAGATTAGATTTAATCCTAGAATCTAATATAGACTTAGGTTAGTTTAAATTGAGTTTTAGAATGAAATATTAGGCTTAACTTTGATTTAGAATGTAGGTTAAAGTTCCTTTTTAATTAGGATTAGAATAAATAAAATAGGACTATTTTTAGTTCATGTCTTTAAATGCATTTTAGAATTTTATTTCTTATGTCCATTTCTATTGTCTTTGCCTTATCATTTGATTTTATAACTTGTATAGGTTTCCCCATTGTTATTAGAATCAACTTAACTTCCTTAGGAAGTAAGTTGAGTTCTAGTAGTTTCTAGTTTTTCCATTAGGAATAGAAAACTTCACAAACCATAGGACCACTTGTGTAAATAAATAAACAAAATTAGGATTGAGTCTTAGTCCCTTAGATTTTGTCCTTTTATCAACTTGAGTCATTCTTTCTCATCTCATAAAGAAAAGCAATAAAACACTTAATAAAAACCGAACAATCTTGTACGACACGAGACTTTGTTGCGGAGTGTTTATACGCGTCCTGTTTCGGGGCGAGGTGTAAATACTTCCCGCGATGGATAGGTCTTAGTGCAAGGCCGTTCACAAACAAATTCAAAACACTTCTTTTAAAAGACAAAAACAAATAACAAGCGACTATCCTGCGGGAACTTCTTTTCTCATCTCATTCACTCACAACGCGAACTCGCGACGACTTGTCTCGCATGCAAGACGGTAAACGCACTTGTACCAGACGAGCCTGCAACACCTGAGCATAGACATACGCAGTTCCAGCTATAAAAAAACACAAACAAATAGTTCCCGCCTTAGTTAGGCGAACTACGTCGACTCTGATCCTCATTATCCTGATGAGGTACATAGGCAGCGGGGTAGGGCCCGTTCGAGCACACTCTTTATTTTCCCTACATTTCCCCCTTTTATTCTTATTTAGTTCCTTTCTCATTTCTCATTTCCATTCCAGTTAGCGGTTTTATTCAGCAGCAGTTATTTTCTCACCCTTTGAAACAAGCAAGCAAGCGTGGATCCCGTCGGGTACGGCGGACGGATTGGGGTGCTAATACCTTCTCAATTCGTAACCGACTCCCGAACTCAGATCTTTGGTTCGCAAGGCCTTGTCCTTTCCTTCTTCCTTAGGTTTGTGCAACATTACCTTTCCCATTCATTTGGGATAAAAATGTCTGGCTGGCGACTCTACCCTTTCTGCGCCACTTTCGCGTTTGTACTAGGATGAAAATCCCGGGAGCGACACCACCCACATCCATAATCCTGCGATTCGGTATTTCCATCGTATCATCTGCAACACTATTTTCGCAAGAGAGAGCAACCACAAGCTCAATTCAAAAGAGCTCTTGTTCTTGCACTGTGCCTTGAATGAGGAACGCATCAATGCTGCCCCGTTCCTTTTAGCCCATATTCAGTCTGTAGTGCATAGAGGCGCAAATCCCTTCTACATTGGCGGGATTGTCACCACCCTTGCTATACAGCTGGAGCTTGGTGACCAGATTACTCATTTGCCTCATAGAGCAGTGGAGCTGCTTACAAAGAGCTATTGCAAGTCCGCTCATTTGATTTCTCAGAGAGAGGATGGCAGGTTCAACCCTGTGATCCAAGGCACCATCTATCATCACATCACTTTGCCTTGCAGGGACCGCATCGATCCATCGAACAAAGCCAATTGGCTATTTGCTTTACCGGATGCCGCAGGCCACGTTCCGATTATTGACGAGCAGCCTGATGCACCTGTGGACGAGATATAGGATGCGATGGATGATGCTAAGCCAGTTCAGGACATCCCTGAGTCCTCCACCAGGCAGCCACCTTCAGGTGACATCACACTAGAAGACATCCTCCGTGCCATTCATCAGCAGAATCAGATGAATGCCGCACTCGAGCGAAGGCAGAAAGAGCAACATGATGCACTCCTTTCAACTGTTGCCAATAACCAGAGGACAATAGATGAAAAGCTAGGAGAGATTTTTAGCGAGCTGGAAGCTTTGCGTATAGATATCACTACTCTCACCACCACCGGTTCTGATCAGGATGCCACTGTAACACGGTGGGAGAACTGACTTTAGTTATGTTGCGGATAGCAAGAGTCGCCACCGACTTTTATTTTATCCAAAGGAAAGGCATAAAAGAACAGGAAAGACCTTTTAAAAGATTTTTGGGTCCGGGGGGTAGGTTATGTAAAGGGAAGGTGTTAGCACCCTTTACATCCATGGTTATCCATGGGCTCTTAGTTACTTAGCTCACTTTAAAATGTTTTTGAAATGTGAAGTGTGTGAATAGAAATTTTCTTAAATGTTTATAATGATCCATGTACGGATGCGTATAAACCTTTGTTTTGAAAATTGTTTGAAATGTGTGAAGTGTTTGAAATTGTTTTGAAGAGTGAGCAAGTATCTAAGAGGAACCTACCCTAAGTTTTAAGTCTTTTCTGTTCTTGAATCCTTTAAATGGTAAGACTATCCCTATTATTAAGGAATAGGTAGTCATTACCTTGGATGTGAGGGACAAGTGAAGGGTCATCTGTTATTTAGGCAACTGTGGGGTGTATAAGCAATTCGAAAGGACTATCATCTTTATTCGAAAGGGACAAGATCATTACGAAGGCAACATTCGAAAGGGACTTGATCTTTTTTAAACTGTAGGGACTAGATGATGTGAAATTGAGGGACTTTGCTTTATACACCCTACTTGACCTTTTATTTTAGGCAACATGAGAGGTATCCCTAAGGAGGTGAGATGGCGATCAAAGATCGACTTACGTGTGTGAGTGTACAATTTTAATATTTATCTTTAAATTTAATGAGCTAAATTAATTTTAAACATACAAACATGTTACACTCCCTATTTTACTAACCATAGCGTAAAAATAAATATTTAAATACTATTATTAAAATATTACATCCAGGAACAATTACATAATAACAATTTAAAACAAATTAAATATAATAAGCAAAATAATAAATAATAATAATAATTGGGTTAGTAAAATAATAATAATAATAATAATAAATCACAATGGGGTTAGTAATAATGAAATAAATATAATTAATAATAATAATAATGAAATAAACAAGAATATTATAATAATTAAAAGTTCAATTTTATAAACAATTATTATTTAAGATTAATAAGAAAATATGAGCAATTATACTAATTATTATAAAGTTTTAAGTTAAAAATTAAGTTAATTATAAACATATTATGAAAATTAAATTATAATTACAAAATTAAATTAGCAATTTTTAAACTATTTCTAAACATATATTAAAATTATTTATATACAAAAATTAAATTATAAATAAGTTATAGAATATATGCATATTATGAAAATAAGATTAACTATAATTATATTTACAAAATTAAGTTAAGAATTTTATTGTTTTAAACATAATTTAAAATTATTTACATTATTTTAATAAGATTACATATAATGATAATCGTAAATAAATAATATTAATAAAAATATAGAAACATAATTAACATTTATATGAAAACAATTAGGGTTTTTAGAAAAAATTTAGGGAAATATACATTGATTTAATTAATTATTATAAATGAATTGAGAATATTAAATTATTAAAATATTAAATTTCTTATAAATTATACACACAAAATTTAGAATAAAAAAAAACAAACCAATAATCTATTTAATTTTATTTACAAATGTACACACTATAAATAAATGATTATATATAAAAGTTAAGGAATTAAAAAAAATTAATATATTTTTTACTATGATTTATTTGTAAAAAGAAAAAATTGGTGAATTATCTAATCTATATAATAAATAATCATATAATAATAATTGATTTTTTTTAAAAAAATAAACAAAACAATAATAATTAATTTAAGAATAAACAAGCAAAACAACAAAAAAAAAATGGGGTGGAGGGATCAGCCAAGGATCGAACCCACCCCAGTTACCTCAACATCCAACGCACATGACCACTGGGACAAGCTGTACGCTTGTGAACATAATCCAACATCATCTCCTTTTGTTGCATGTCTTTCTCTGTCTTCGGCTCCGTCCAATCGCACCCTGCCACGCAGTCGTCTTCAACCTCTATCCATGCGCAATTTCCTGCGAATTCAAATACAATATTTCCTGCGAATTTTTTCGCATCTAAACCTGCGAATTGCATAGGATGTATAATACGCACAATTAATCAACAATAAGTGTATAATGTCAATGCCCAGATTCAATAGGATTCAAAAATTTCCATTAAAGTTCTTGAAAGTCCCTAAATCAAGAGTTCCCAATTTTGAACCTCAAACCCTAACAATGGTGTCACGGGATTTTGGCCATAAAACTCCATGCAAATCGTCCAGAAAGTTTACATGCTTCAAGATAGACACAAATCAATGGTTAAATTTAAACATAAACGCATAAAACAACAAAATCGAAAAAATTCAAAGCCAAGGTTAAAGCAATTCGGTTTATGCATATGAGGTCGATTTCGGCAATGTAAAGGGTCTGGACATGTTCAATGATCATCATAGAAGAGATTGGTGTGCTTGGAATGTGTTGAAACTACCTCTAATCCAAAATCCGATTATGATTTTTCTTTCAAATTTTTGAAGCTTGCTCTTGGTTTATGGAGGCTGCAATTCGTGTCTAGAGCTTGGTCTGATGTTGTATATATACCACACACTAAAATTAGGTCAAGAATTTAAACAAACTTGTGGATTTTTGGACTTTTTGAGATTGAAAAAGATTGATCATTAAAACTTGATTTTCCTTGATCTAGCATTGCCATATTGGTGTGATCTCCATTATTTTTGTATCAATCAAGCTTAAATTTTTTTAAGACCTTCTAGAAACCAAATCCTTTTCAAATATATGTTTTTTTTATATTTTATTTCAATTTAATTTGTATTTTAATGAATAAAATTCAAATAAATATGAAATAAAAAATAAAAAATCAGAAAATGAGTGGGTTGGGTCGTGCATGAAGTGTTGGTATGGATTGGATCATCATATGGCAAGCCCATTTAGAAAAAATTGGTTTTAAACCTCCATTTTCTTCATAAACCAACCAAAAATTTCCCAACTTTGCAAGGGCACAAATCCTTCAATTTTAATTCTATGAGGGTGTTCTTGGACATTTTGGAAATCTTGAAGAGTCCTCTAAACAACCCCACTGGTTTCATGTCCATATCATTTACCATTCTCAAGTTATGCCCTTTTGAAGTTGTTGACTTTTTGTTGACTTTCAAAAGGACCTATAATGTCTTAGCTCATACCTTCCAAATGAAGCATTTTTGGGCTTGGCTTGTGAGACACAAAGTTGTAGAGAATTCAATTTCCTTCAAAATGAGCTTTGGATGGAGAATTGGTGATGAAGTATGTGAAAGTTATGGCTGGTCAAAGTTCAGTTGACTTTTCCTGAGGAAACCCTAATTTAGAAACCTTTGATTCTTGATGATCTGAGATATCCTTGATGAATCATGATCAACCCTTGATCAAATGACGAATTTTACTTCATATACTTGATGTTGGCAAAAAATCATGAAGTTTGACTTTGGTTTGACCACAGTTGACCTCAGTTTGACTTTTTAACTACTTTGACTGATTTTGACTTATCTGATCATCTGACTGAGCAAACCTTTGAGAAAAGTCTTGAAACTTTGTCATGGGGATTCTTAGACACATATAAGATGTTATGAAGCTCACTTGAAGTCTTGGAAGTCCATTTAGCCTGATTCAAGTTAAAACCCTAGTTTTGGATGCACTGCATAGGAGGATGCATTGTCTGAGGGAATTGTCAAATCTTCTGACTATTTGTGAACTTTGTGAACCTTGTGAACCATCATAAAATGTCTTGTGAACCTTGTGAACCTCATGGGAGGTCTTGTGAGCCTTGTGAACCTTGTGAACCTCATAAAGTGTCTTGTAAACTTCATGAACCTCATGAAAGGTCTTGTAAGTATTGTGAACCTTGTGAACCTCATAAAGTGTCTTGTAAACTTCATGAACCTCATGAAAGGTCTTGTGAACCTTGTGAACCTTCTTAGCACACAAAGTCTTGTATTGTGAGGGCAAATTTTGGGGTGCAACAGCTGCCCCTGTTCAATTTTCTGAAACCTGAGGGGTTAGATTGGTATATTTGCCAGTCGTGACCTGGAAGGTTGAAGGGGATTGAACACAAAAGCCCAAAAATTTGCACTCACCGGTGCGTAGAATAATATTGATGACTAGTTGAATATGCTTGAGTGGGCTTAAAGATGCCACTTGGAGAAACATTCTTCAGGTACATTTCTTGGAGGATGATAGCTTTCAGGAAGATAAACAACATCCCGAGGTAGTGGTGTAACCTTTGGGAAGATAAACAACGGCCCAAGGTAATAATATGTTTTCAGGAGGATAAACAATGTCCTGAGGGAATGGTAGCTTTCAGGAAGATAACAACGTCCTGAGGAAATGATATGCTTTTGGGAAGATAAACAACGTCCCAAGGTAATGATATGCTTTCATAAGGATAAACAACGTTCTGAGGTGATAATATAACTTTTGGGAGGATAAACAACGGCCCAATAGTCATGATATGCTTTCAGGAGGATAAACAACGTCCTGGGGTAATGATATGCTTTCAGGAGGATAAACAACTGTAATACCTCAAAATTTGCCCTCGTTTTTTTGCCTTAGCTGACATATCGTTTTGCATTCATCTGCATTTTTTTTCACCAGGTCATAATATTCATAACTCTACATTTGCATTAAGTCCATAAGGCATGGGATCGAAACATTTCCTTGTGATTGGGATTCTTATATTCATAGGTGATCTATCGGGTCATTATATTCGAGATGAACGAAGTTTGAGTTCACATCATCAGAGTCATGTTCTTTGTTATGGGATTCATCAAGTTCAAAAATCTTCCTTATCCAGAGGATTCATTAGACTATTCTTTTCTTCTTGGAATCCTAGGTTGCACTGGTGATTCAAGAAGCATGGCTTAAGGTGTTGGCTTTTAGATCTACTATGACATCATGGTTCATAAGAATTGGTCTCGGATCAGGGTTTGGGTTCGCTTTAAAGGTGGAGAACGCATGATCATTTGGAGGGCATCAAGGTGTCACTGTTATCCATTCAAAAGTCACCATCAGCTCATTTGAATACTCTTTTCAAGTCTAAGTTTTTACCATTGTTTATTCATTTTCGAATCCAATATAATTCACATAAAACCATTGTTCTACATATATTTTAGACCCAAGTCCATTATCCATTCCAAATTATTTACCCAATTGCCAAAATCTCTTATAACAAAAATTCTTTCATTTTTTTATTTATTTCTTTATTTCTTCGAAAACCATATTCAAGCTTCGATACCATTGTTGCCCGCATCCCAAATACTATTTTTCCTAATTCATTTCTAACCATTTATCCAAATTCATCCCTGATCCATTTTATTATCCCCGCCATATGTCATCTTGTGGAATGCAAGTCTCATTTTCAAAACCCCTAGGTTTGTTTAAACCAAAACCCATGTATGTTTTCAAGCCAAGACCATTTGGTAGTCCATATCATATTCATATTCATTTTCAAAATTCACCAAATTTTCTTAGTCAATTTCTTCTTTTCTTTTAAAATGAGAAAAAGAATATTAATATATCAAGTCCTTTGTTGGTGCTTGAAAGTGTGAGTAGCAGTCAAAGGAAGTGATAAGCCAAGTAAGGTTATTTTGTTCTGTCATGAGTACACAACAGGGATGTTCAACGGTGACCCCCAAAAGAGAAAAGAATGGTAATAGCATATTTATATCAGGAGTAACATACAGCACACTGGGGCGTTTAGTTTACGGAAAATTACAAAGAAAAGGATGATTCAGTCACAAAAGCCAGAGCGGATAACAAACTGAATAAATCAGTTACATTTCATTAACACAATTACAACAAAATGGAAAGACTAAAAAGAAATGAAAGACAGAGAAGTAGCTGCAAGTATTAGCTGCAAGTATTGATATGTATCATAATAATCTTATTAATGGCGGGAATTCAGTTGTTGAAACAGGTGAAGCCAATCGTAATGACGGTTCTGCTAGCATCCAATGCTTTCTCACCAAAGACTGAGATGCAGGAAAGAATGTCCACCGAATGATATGTCTATCAAGTGGGCTGACAGAGACCAATATGACATTGTGGGATGGCTGGTAAAACCGAAACAAGACGTTATGGAGAGAGTCTGTTGACATCATCAAGGTTGGTTAAGGGATTGAAAATCCAGGATAAGTTTTCCTGCAAAGTCCAATAGTCGAAATGTTAGTTTGAAGTACGGCGAGGAATTTTACAATTCCAGGAACCAGATGAATGGCAAATGTGAGTTGAGCAATATTCTCCTGTTACAAGAGTTAGTCGGGAGTCAAAATCTGTGCTGAACCTGAACAAAGAGGAAAAGTAAGTTAAAACGGGATAAGAGGAAATCAGTGAAGAATTCAGAAATAGAACTCTTTCCTAATCTTTCGACTCTGCATAATGCCTCCATCTGCATCAACAAGAAATATCAAGGTAAAATAGAGATTTGCAACTCAGGAGAATCAATAAACTAACTGAATTCACTAAGGTTTCGTAACAGCTCATAACCGAAAAATAACTAAATCCTAACAACCATAACTGAATTCAGTAAGTGAATATACCTGAAGCTTCTAGATCTTTTTGTGAGAGTCTTCTATAAATCAGAATCACCCTTCACACTTGAGTTCTTCTTCTTCAATTCCCCAATCTCCCCAATCTTCCCAATCTGGATTTTTTTTCTTCAACCATTTCAACCTCAATCTCCATTCCTCATCCAATCTGAATTTTCTTTCTCTCCACCATTCTCCTTCTTTAGTTCGAATCAATTCCTTTTCTTCTTCAGTTTCTCTTCACTGCTTCTTTTTCACCACCCAAATTCTATCTTCATCATGGTGCATCAACCCTTCATCCTCAATCTTTGACCTGCACATTCACAGAGTAATAATCCCAATTATTCAGAATCCAAAAACTCAAGAAGGATAGGGATGAATTCAGGAATGTGAAGGGTAAAGAGGAAGGTCTCATACCTCTTCGGCATTATCTTCATCGCGCATCGACATCATCACTCAGTGTTCGCATTCATCGGTCTGTATTTCGCGAATTTCCCAGTCAGCAGCCGGAAATTGCCACAAACATTTCAAACCTGCAGAAATCGAAACGAGAGTCGCAGCGTCAACAACACGCAAGATTCGAAGCAGGACAAGAACGAGAAGTGAGATCGAATCGTATACCTGAGTCGTAACATTGGAAATCGTCTTCAACGTCTCCTTTTACATCAATTGTCATCGTCGTCAAGATCCCGACCTCGCCAAAGAAGTCGACGCATCCTTCGTTCGCCAATCAACGTCCTTCATCGTCGTCGAAGCCACAAGGTACGAGTCCATCACCTTGTTCTTGCTGTGATTCTCTTCGATTTTCGGCATATGGGAGTGGGAAAGATTGATCTCGAATTTGAGAGAGAGCAAAGATTAGGTCATTCTTTTGGTTTTGTTCGAACTGAAGAGTTTGGTTTCATGGAGGTGTTGAGGTGCGATTGTTATTTGAGGTTGAAGAATAAGAAGGTGGTAGCGGGGAAGAAAGAAGGGTGCTGCGGCGGCGGCCTGGGGAAGAAGAAGAAGGGATTAGGGTTCTTTGTTTTCCCCTTTTGGTTTCACGCTGTGTTGTTGATGTATCAAGAGTTAATTATAATACTATAGGTTAATAATAAAATCAAGAGACATTATTAGTGTTAATTATTCATTAATTTACAAATTAACCCCATTTAATTCACATTACATGTCAAGATTACAAAGAATATTATCTTAAGTTTAGGTTAATTCATTTTCTTAAATCAAGATTTTAGAAAATATTAATTCATAAGATTATTAGAATTGAATTCATTTTCTAAGTTAAGAGTTTATAAAAAGTATTATTATTAGATAAAGATCTAATTCAATTTTAATTTAGAAGTTTATAGAATTTTAAATTAAATATTAAGACTATAGTTTAATTCTGATTTTAGAAAAAATATTATATTAAGTTTAGTATAATTCATTTTTTTTTAAATTAAGGTTTTAGAAAATATTATCATAAGTTTAGTATAATTCATTTTTTTTAAATTAAGGTTTTAGAAAATATTATCATAAGATTAGGTTAATTCATCTTCTTAAATTAAGATTTTAGAAAAAACATATGATACTTGCACCCCCATTAGAGGCCCATAATGATTCATAAAGAAAAAGCTTAGAATATTATTATTATTTGCACCCCTCTCAATGCTGCAAAAATGGGCTGTGTATATTTTGCTATGCACACCCTTTATTCTGGGCCCGTCAGAAAAACAACCATAAAAAACTGCTGTATGTACCCCCAGGCTTCCTGCGAAATGGGCTTAGAGCCTTGCTGTTCACACTCCCTCTTTAGGCCCAGCAGAACAAAGTAACTAGAAAAATCTCTAAATCCACCCCCATGTTATTTTGTTTAGAATTTAATTTTTAATTTCCATTAGGTTAGAAATAATTCCAATAAAAATAGTAAAAATTATTAGAAAATTCCCCAAAAAACTCTAGTAGATTAATAATTGAATTTAGAAATTTGTGACATTTTTATTTTCTGGAATTTGGTTATTTCTCAATTTAATTCTGAATTTTCTTTCAATTAGCTCTTATTGGAATTCTTTTAATTATGCTGGATTTTGTTCATTTTATTTAAGTAACTTCCAGCAACTTTTTTGAGCCATTCTTTTTTCTATAATTAGAGGACTCATAATAGTTCTTAGTGTATTTTTTAGGGATTTTTTTAGGACCTTTTATCTTAGGTTTTAGTGATGTAATCCTTAGGAATTAGTAGTTAATTCTTAGCTGGAAATAATTAATTGTTAGGCATAGAAAAAATAAGATTTTTTAGAATCCCTCTTAGTACAATATTTTAGATAGTGTTAGGACCCTATAGTTTAAGTTTCATAATTTTTCTAGAAGTTTTAATATTTTTTTAGAATATTAGTTTTAGGCCTAGTTATGCATAATTCCCCTTAGTTTAGGCCATTAAAAAAATAATTAAGTTCAATACAAAAAATAATAATAGTCTAGATTAGATTTAGCATTTAAATTTAATATTAGACTTAGGTTTAGTTTAACTTATTTTTTTAGAATGAATATTAAGATTGACTTAGATTTAGAACTTAGGCTTAAAGTTCATTTTCATTAGAACTAGAATAAATAAAATAGACTATTTTTATTTCATGTCTTTAATGTGTTGTTTAGAAGTTTATTTCTTAATTCAATTCTTTTGTTTTGCTTTATCTTGATCTTACAACTTGTATAGGCTTCCCCATTGTTCTTAGAATCAACTTAACTTCATTAAGAAGTAAGTTGAATTCTAGTAGTTTCTAGTTTTCCATTAGGAATAGAAAACTTCACAAACCATAGGACCACTCTTGTAAATAAACAAAATTAGGATTGAGTCTTAGTCCCTTAGATTTTTGCCTTTTGCAAATTGAGTCTTTCTTTCTCTTCTCAAAAGAAAAGCAATAAAATACTTAATAAAAACCTAACAATCTTGTACGACACGAGACTTTGTTGCGGAGTGTTTATACGCGTCCTGTTTCGGGGCGAGGTGTAAATACTCACCGCGATGGATAGGTCTTAGTACAAGACAGTTCACAAACAAAATTCAAAACACTTCTTTTAAAAGACAAAAAACAAACAATAAGCGACTATCCTGCGGGAACTTCTCTTTCTCATCTCATTCACTCACAACGCGAACTCGCGACGACGTGTCTCATTTGCAAGACGGTAAACGCACTCGTACCAGACGAGCCTGCAACACCTGAGCATAGACATACGCAGTTCCAGCTGTAAAAAACACAAACAAATAGTTCCCGCCTAGGTTAGGCGAACTACGTCGACTCTGATCCTCATTATCCCGATGAGGTACGTAGGCAACGGGGTAGGACCCGTTCGAGCACATTCTTTATTTTCCCTACATTTTCCCCTTCTTTCCATTCTCTTATTTCAGTTCTTTTCTCATTTCTCATTCCCATTCCAGTTAGCGGTTTTGTTCAGCAGCATTCTTATTTCTCACCCTTTGAAACAATCAAGCAAGCGAGGATCCCGTCGGGTACGGCGGACGATCTGGGGTGCTAATACCTTCCCAGGTCGTAACCGACTCCCGAACTCAGATCTTTGGTTCGCAAGGCCTTGTCCTTTCCTTCTTCCTCAGGTTTGTGCAACATTACCTTTCCCATTCTTTCGGGATAAAAATGTCTGGCTGGCGACTCTAACCTTTCCGCGCCACTTTCGCGTTTGTACTAGGATGAAAATCCCGGGAGCGACAGCTGGCGACTCTGCTGGGGACTTAACCTGATTCTTCCGGTTTCCCTTGTAGAGTCAATCCTAGCGCCTGTTTGGTTTTGTTCTTTGGGTGTTTATATGTTTGTTGCTTTGTGTTTTAGTTTAGCTTTACTGTTTTTAGTTCTTTACAGCTTTACTTTATCGCATTTATTTACCGCTTTCAGTATTTTATTTTCCATGCATCATATTATACTGGACTGTTTGGCTGTGCTGGTTTTCATTTTTTCTGTGGGTTGGGAGTTACTGTGAGATAAGCCAACTACCCGGCTTGAGTGCACCATAGGATTAGCGTGGACACGTTGTGCTCGCATGGTTACATGATGAGTGGTGATGTGTTCCACACCCAGGTTGCGACTGTCTTGGGACTATTCTGTGTGGGGGTTCTTCCCCACTTCAGGATACAACCTTGATAGTTATGTGCAGCTGGGGACCGATCATTGAGAACCTTAATGGAAACAACCCTCTCCAGTGATGACAGTGGCAGACCACATTTGTTGGCAAACCCACTCGCATCCGAGGGTCCATTGGGAACTCGCATAGGATGGCCTGGTTTTTTCACAGGAATTCAGTTAAAGCAAACTATTCGTATGACGATAGTATTGTACCCTTCAGGATGAATGTACTATTGTTTCTCGATTCAGTGCTTGAAGCTGGAAACTTGTGAGGGATGCTTGTTTTTCCGGGCTCAACTGAGACCTCCCTGAGTAGTACATAATGCCAAACCGATTCCCTGATTTGGTCATGAGCCATTCCTCGGAAATGGTGAACGTATTATTGCTATTCGGCTTTGAGAGTCCGTGATGTTGACCCGAGTAGCACACCCGTGAGATTGGGAGGGGTTTACAGGTTTGCAGGAACCCTGATACCTTCAGCATACCCACTTTGCCTTTGGTTCAGTTTTGTGATCTGGATTTCTGTTCTTAAGTTATGGATCCCGGATCAGAGGGATGATTATTGTGATATATGGATTCTGAGACCTTGCACCGACACCTGATTATATGATTGGAACATCGCAGACACTGCACTGATCACATGCCTGTTGCATACATAACATCATAGCATTCTATCATACATGCTCGGCTATTTCCAAATATCCTATGTTTGAACCATTTCATTATATGCTCCTATATCCAAATTGGAATCAAAGCAGATGGATCCCTTGGAAATAATCGAACATGGCATTTGCATGCATCCTTACTCTCATTACAGGTGTCCGGGGACAGATTCTCATCCTGATTCGTTTACTCTTCAGAATGGCCAATTTGAATCACAGTCATCAAGGGGTGGATATGGAACAATGCAAGGCAGAAATAGCTGAAATGAAAGTCCGAATGGATCAACTTTCGGAGGACATGCAGACCTTGTGCCATGGCCACACGCTATTGATGGAGGAGGTTTACCAACAGAAGAGACAGGAGAACCAGATCAGGGAAGCCCCAAAGCTCCAAGAAGGGCACCACCTCCCCTTTATTACTGCAGAAGTTAGTGGTCATCCCAGTTCGGTGATTTTGTTTCAAGATCAGGAAGCGTTTCGCGGAAACCCTCTTCAACTTCGGGATGCTAAGCCTCTCAATTTGCAGACTCTTCCAGTTCATCAAAGGGAAGGTAAAGGCAAAAGCTGCGGACAAATGCCAAAGACGTCTAAAGCCAAGTTTGATTTGATCCCGGTGTCATATGCACAGTTGCTTGTTTGTTTGCTCGAGCTTAATCTGGTTGAACTTGTCACCGTAGCAGCCACATCCAAAAAGCTTCCCCCAGATTTTGACGCCAATTCCAGATGTGTTTTCCATTCTGGGGCACCTGGTCACCATGTGGAAAACTGCAAAAGGCTTAAGCATCAAGTTCAAGAGCTCATTGATGCAAAAGTAATCGAGTTCGCACCGATCAGCGGGGATGTGTCAAAAGATTTCATATCACTAGGAGGAACTTCTCCTTTCCTTACCACAAGAATTATCCCCAATCAGGGGTGTGTGTCTCCGATCTGGGTTTTGAAGACATCGTGCCAGGCACCTTTACCCATTCACCGATCCGACATAAAGAAGAAAGTGCAGAAGAACTTTAGGTGTTCAAATTCATCTCAGCATCAGAATTATCAACAACAGGGGAGACTCAAGCTCAAGCAGGTTGAAGAAGTGTTTACTCCTAGTCAAGTGTTTGCCCGTTTGCTCGAGAATTCTTTGATTCAGCCAGGGAATGCCTTGCCAATACCCTACCCCATTCCCCCAGATTACAATATGGATGTCAGGTGTGAGTTCCACTCCGGAACATTTGGACATACCATCGACGAGTGCAAAGCCTTCAAGCAAAATGTCCAATATCTAATTGATTCAGGGATCATTACACCAGAAGGGTACCTCAGGAGCTGAAGCCTTTGACCCAGCTGGCTATGCAGACTGCACAAAGCTCAAATCAGGAGATGTAGATTTCTTTGATGCATGTATTTTGCTTTATCGTGTTTCTAGATTACCTTCAGAGCTGTTGAAGGAATCTTTTGTTTTTCTGTTGTGGATTGTGACATTTTCCTGTATTTCAGTATTGTTGGCAAATAATTGTATAAGGTTTCGCATGTTGGTGTATTCTTTGCTTTATGGAAGTGTGTCGGTACCATTGTTGCAAATTTTCTATCCTGGCAATTTTATTTTGAATTCCCGATACACAACACTTTCTCCCTGCACACTCACAAAGTTTATCTTATGATGTGGCACTCCGTGGGTATCTGTCCCCTGATCTGAATGAAGTGGGATCAGTGACATGGCATTTTCACGCATATCATTGTTGCATACTAACGAGTTATCTGGATTTCCTAATTTATTTGACCATTTCAGGGGAAGTATCGGCCGTACCAGTACGCTACCCGAGTCAAATGATGAATACAGTACAAGCCGAGTTGAACGAGTTTCGCACTCGGATGGGAGAGTTCATGGTAGCAATGCAGAGTATAGTGCAGGGGCAACAAGAGATGAGAACCTCCATGCTGAGGCTTAATCGTCCACAGGTTGATCCTCCAATGGTTACCTTGGACGCCGAAGGCAATCCGATCAACACAGTCATCCCATCTACGGATAATAGACCTCCTATCCCTGAAGGCATTGGTCCAATTCCTGTTTGTGTAGCAGACCGACAGGAGGATCAATTTACTTTTCTCAATGAAGATGTGGGATTTGGTTCTGGGGCCAATAACCAGGACTTTCAGATGCTAACCGAGAAGGTAAAGGCTTTAGAATGCAAAGACACCCTTGGCATTGATGTTGCTGATATGGGGCTGGTTTCAGGGTTGGTGATCACTCCAAAGTTCAGACCTCCCGTTTTCGACAAGTACAGTGGTAGATCTTGCCCGAAAATGCACTTGCATGCCTTCCATCGCAAAATCGCTGCACATACGAAAGATGAGAAGCTTTGGATGTACCACTTCCAAGACAGCCTTTCCGGGGGTTCGCTAGAATGGTACATAAAGCTGGAAAAGAACTATGTCCGCAATTGGAAGGAACTTGGGGAAGCCTTTCTCAAGCAGTACCAGTATAATATTGACATGGCTCCAAACCGAACCCAGCTTCAGAGCATGTCACAAAAGAACTACGAGAGCTTTAAGGAGTACGCGCAGAGGTGGCGCGAGGTCGCAGCCAGAGTACAACCATCATTGCAGGAGAGAGAAATGGTAGACTTATTCATGGATACCCTCCCGAGGCACTTCATTGAACGTTTGGCAAGCTGTTCAGCTAATGGTTTTTCTGATATCGTCTTGACTGGTGAAAGAATTGAAAATTGGATGAAGCGAGGAAAGATTCAGGTCAACGGTGCCTCCACTCCTGGAACTAAGAAGTTGTTGTCCAATGAGCAAAATAAGTAGTACGAAGAAGCAGGGGCAGTTTGTGTTCAGCGAAAGAAGAGAAATCAAGGTTCACATTACCAGACAGCATCTATGATCATCCCAAGTGCCACACGTTCACAACAGCAAAATCGTCGTCAGCATAATCCTCAACAGGGTCGACAACAAAGGAGAGAAAGATGTTTTGACCCTTTGCCAATGTCTTACACTGATCTTCTCCCTCATTTGCTTCAATTGAAGTTGGTTGGGCTTCGCAAGCTGTCTCCACCTCCTTTTCCACTACCGGAGGGATGGGATGCCAATGTCAACTGTGATTTTCATTCTGGGGCGCCGGGGCATCATATTGATAGATGTAAAGCTTTTCACCACACAGTGCAGGACTTAATCGACTCGAAAGCTATCAACTTCGCACCAAACATATGAGAGAGAGGATACTTTCTTTGATTTGAAGTTTTGAAGCCAGAAGTAATTCGGATACTCTTGTTTTGGTAATGGTGCGTCTTTGCAGTGCAGTTTCATCCCTGTTGAGGGGAACTACGTCGCTCTGATTCTTCATTGGTCTTGGGTCAATGGAGATACGTAGGCAGAAGATCGTTAGGTCTTTCCGAGCAACCTTATGGGGAAACTTTACTCCTCAGCTTCACTTCCCTCTTCAGATGTCTCGTGTCGGAGTCAGAACAACTAGAAGAAGAGGTATGATTGTCGTGGGTAATTATACCACTGCGAATTGAAGACTACAAGTCCGTGAAAGAGTTGTTGATCGTTGAAAGTATCCAAGACTGACGGGTCCAGACGGAGCCAAGCCTCCTCAACTACGGCTATATTCAGTTTCTTTACTGCATTTCCATTTGTAGTTTCTTTTATATGCTAAACATTTGTTTACTTGTATGAAATTTATTTGTTTTTGAATGTTAACCATAATAAAATGCACATGTTTTTCTTGAAGTAATCCATTCGTATTCACTCATGATTTTGTGTATGTGCATTGCAATACCAACTGTCATGCTTAAACTCTATGAGGGAGGATGACGAAATGACAACGCAAAAATCTCTAATTGTGTGCTTTTGAGAAAGACCTTGTTGACGATGTACAGGCATTGTTTCAAATCCTAAACACCGGAGATATAAGGGAGATAGACCCTCGCCAACCCATTTGAGCCTTGAAGTAGGAGTTTCTTTTTGCATGAAAAAACCCTTGCACTAAACCTAGGGGCAGGGTAGGCGTCAGTTAGTTTGACCGAGCGTTCAAATTTCGAAAAGGAATGCAAATCTGAGGATTCATTACCTTTCGTTGTACCAAATCGAGAGGTCCAATGACCAGGAACCACAATGGTTATCCCAATCAAGAGGTCCAGAGACCGGAAACCACAAAGGTTATCCTTCCTCAACCAAGAAGTGAGACAGTCACGACCCTTTCAAAGCAATCAAGACAAACAGTGTCACACGATTTGTTCCAAAAGAAGAAGAATTGAAAGAAAAAAAAGAGAATGAAAAAGCCCGCTAAGTCGAAACTTGAAAACAAGTGACTTAGGCAAAAATTAGGGCATCCCGCTGGACTTCACAATCAAAGATTCACAAGAATTAGTCCAGGCAAAAGTTAGGGGTAAGAAAAAGAATGCAAAAGTAAAAAACGAAAAGGATTACACAAGAAAGATCCTCGAACAAGAACAAAGTCGTGTGGCACAGACACGAAAGACTAAGGGGTGACTGACTCCCAACAACAACCTGTTTGGTGCTTACACCGTTAGTGTAATTGGTTCCTCAACCATCACAAAACCCCTTTTTGAAAGGTGAGCACTTGTGCCAAGCTAGCTGAACATAGGAATGGAGAACATCACGAAGATGGGTGGGCACAAATATACTTCGAGCCTAAATCTTTTGTTTCTATAACCGTGAACCAGGCCACGATACAACCCTTAAAAGTCCTAACTGAAACAGGGTTATTTTTGAGAGCGTACTACCACAAGATCGCGTTCCTGACTCCTATGAGTTGTGCTAAAAGTTCTTTGTTGGTGTTGCATGTGCATGCTTTCATCCATCAAAAATCAATGTTGTATCTTAACCAGTGATTCACTCACAAAAGTTTGCGACATCTTTTTCGGTAAAACTTCAAGATTAATATGTGTGTTGCATTAGAATTTTCATTCTTAAAATAAACATTTTCTGCTTGCATACATTTGTTTGGCATCATAAAAGTCCATGTATGGAATCTCAGTCCAGGAGCTTAGTCTTGCCAAGTTGAGAAGTCTGAAACTTCCGAAGGACAATTTGCCGAGGTGCACTTTTCAAGAAAACTCCATTGAGTAGGGACTTTCCCAACAGTTGTGGTAAGAGCCAACTAATCTGGGGAAGTCATGTCGAGCAATCTCTTCAAAGTTCAGCCAAGTCGGGGCAATCACTTCGAGATTCAAATCTCTCAAAGAGCCATTAGTCTGATGCATGCATTCAAATTTTAGCCAAACTGGGGCAATTACTTCGAGATCCAATCTCTCAAAGAACAATTGATCTGGGTGTTTTCTTCAAAGCACAGTCATTCAGAGGTGATCACTTCAAGGCTCGTACTGGGGCAAGCCACCCCAAGAGCACTAGAAGTTACTCTCTCCCGAAGACGGTTTATCAAAAGCACCTATCCGGAGTTCAATATACTGGGGCAGAATATCTCACAGTGATATGAGGTTCTTCATGAATCCTTGCGAGGCAAATTCTTGCACAAACCATGCAGTCTGGGGCAGTTATTTCGAGATCCGACGAATCTCTCCAAGAGTTTGAAAACACTGAGGCATTTCGTATGCCAGTTTTCTGTAAAATCCTCTTGAGACATTATATTTTGATAGATCCTAGTAGAAGGCGAGTTGAAGATTGTAAAGAACCATTGTTCACTCATGATTAGTTGGCAATCTATCAACCCAGAGTCTAGGGGCAAAGCCATTGTCAGCACAGTACTTCAAGAGTTATTTCATCAGCAAGCTTCATTGATCAAAATTCCTTAGCTAGTCTCATTGGACAATCTTTTTTCATGCTGTGTAGCAAAGCGAAAGTTACTTCTTGATCAGAAGGGTATCATCGTCTCTCATCCCCAGCGTGAGATGCCTTACGTCTCTCATTCCCAATATGAGAGGATCTATCTCTTATCCCCAGTAAGTGGCAACTTGAGCTTTTATCTTCAGCAGGAAGCTTTATCATTGACATCCCCCGTCGTCCCCAGTAATGTGGAAGTTGAAATTTCTCCCAGCAAGGTAGCGGAAGGTGGGCGTCATCCCCAAGAAGGAGTTTCCCCTCAGACAGGGGCAATTGTCAGCAGTATAAGGAGTGTCTTGCCTCCCCAACAATCGCTTCCTCAGCAGTATCATGCCTTTGGTCCCCAGCCGAGCCAGAGGGTCTTCATTTCCCCATCAGAATTCAAGAAGATCCCTTCTCCAGCAGGGTCTTAGCTCTCCAATCTCAAAGTCCAATTTATTTTTGGCAATGGCGGCAGTTCAGAGCCGGTATATCATTGACAGCCTTCCCCGCAGAGTTGTCTTCTCCTCACAAGGATCAATCAGATCAATGCAGTGATCATCAGTTCCTCCCCAGTCAAGCCATCTCCTCATCGGGAGACCCCTTTGCATTTGCATTTACATCTAGTAATCATCATTACATTTGCGTCCTCCAAAGCGTAGCATTTCCATCGTCGTGGAGCATTACGCCATAAATTCAAACATATGCATACCAGCATGGGCCAGTTTTGAGGTATATTACATAAGACCCGTTACATCTCCAATCAGATTGAAGTATCCCCCACAGAATGCAACTTCATTTCCCAAGGTGGTTACTTCTACCAAGTCTTGTTGTTATCCCCAGTTGAGTCTTGTTTCAGTACAACAGTCTCATTTTGTTCGCGTCTCCGTTTCAGTACAATGGTCGCGTCTTGGGCTCTCGTTTAAGTACAACGATCCCGTTCCTTTCGAGTCTCCATTTAAGTACAATGGTCTCGTCTTTGAGTCTTGTTTCAGTACAACAGTCTCATTTTGTTCGCGTCTCCGTTTCAGTACATTGGTTGCGTCTTGGGCTCTCGTTTAAGTACAACGATCCCGTTCCTTTCGAGTCTCCATTTAAGTACAATGGTCTCGTCTTTGAGGTTTGTTTCAGTACAACAGTCTCATTTTTTTCGCGTCTCCGTTTAAGTACAACGGTCGCGTCTCGGGTTATCATTTAAGTACAATGATCCTGTTTTTCTTGGTTATGGATCGGTTGATACCATCTCCATGTTAGATCGGTTGATCTTATTTGAGTTATGAATCGGTTGATATCATTTCTCTTCGAGTTGTAAATCGGATGATATTACATTCTCGTTTTCTTGGTTATGGATCGGTTGATACCATCTCCATGTTAGATCGGTTGATCTTATTTGAGTTATGAATCGGTTGATATCATTTCTCTTCGAGTTGTAAATCGGATGATATTACATTCTCGTTTTTCTTGGTTATGGATCGGTTGATACCATCTCCATGTTAGATCGGTTGATCTTATTTGAGTCATGAATCGGTTGATATAATTTCTCTTCGAGTTGTAAATCAGATGATATTACATTCTCGTTTTCTTGGTTATGGATCGGTTGATACCATCTCCATGTTAGATCGGTTGATCTTATTTGAGTTATGAATCGGTTGATATCATTTCTCTTCGAGTTGTAAATCGGATGATATTACATTCTCGTTTTTCCGGGGTGGATCGGTTGATACCATTTCCGTGTTAGATCGGTTGATCTTATTTGAGTCTTGAATCGGTTGATATCATTTCTCTTCGAGTTGTAAATCGGATGATATTACATTCTCGCTTTCCGGGGTGGATCGGTTGATACCATTTCCGTGTTAGATCGGTTGATCATATTTGAGTTATGAATCGGTTGATATCATTTCTCTTTGAGTTGTAAATCGGATGATATTACATTCTCGCTTTCCGGGGTGGATCGGTTGATACCATCTCCGTGTTTGATCGGTTGATCTTATTTGAATCGCAAATCGGTTGATGTTGCGTTAAGTCCTGTTTCGCCAACAGGCGCCTTCCTTGTGGTTTCGGTTTGTTCAGCAGTCGCAGTGATTGCATTGATTCTATTCCACCTGGTTCTATCCACGTTACCTATTCAGAGGTCAAAAACAAAAAATACATAAATAAATAAATGGGCAGATGGCATTTCCATTACCCTCAATGTGCAAATTTTCAGGTTTTATTCGAGTATTCAATCACTCCCTGCCTTGAACGTATAAAAGCCGTTGCAATTATTCGTTCAGGCTTGCAGATGATTGAATAGGGGCAGCTGTAATACCTCAAAATTTGCCCTCGTTTTTTTGCCTTAGCTGACATATCGTTTTGCATTCATCTGCATTTTTTTTCACCAGGTCATAATATTCATAACTCTACATTTGCATTAAGTCCATAAGGCATGGGATCGAAACATTTCCTTGTGATTGGGATTCTTATATTCATAGGTGATCTATCGGGTCATTATATTCGAGATGAACGAAGTTTGAGTTCACATCATCAGAGTCATGTTCTTTGTTATGGGATTCATCAAGTTCAAAAATCTTCCTTATCCAGAGGATTCATTAGACTATTCTTTTCTTCTTGGAATCCTAGGTTGCACTGGTGATTCAAGAAGCATGGCTTAAGGTGTTGGCTTTTAGATCTACTATGACATCATGGTTCATAAGAATTGGTCTCGGATCAGGGTTTGGGTTCGCTTTAAAGGTGGAGAACGCATGATCATTTGGAGGGCATCAAGGTGTCACTGTTATCCATTCAAAAGTCACCATCAGCTCATTTGAATACTCTTTTCAAGTCTAAGTTTTTACCATTGTTTATTCATTTTCGAATCCAATATAATTCACATAAAACCATTGTTCTACATATATTTTAGACCCAAGTCCATTATCCATTCCAAATCATTTACCCAATTGCCAAAATCTCTTATAACAAAAATTCTTTCATTTTTTTATTTATTTCTTTATTTCTTCGAAAACCATATTCAAGCTTCGATACCATTGTTGCCCGCATCCCAAATACTATTTTTCCTAATTCATTTCTAACCATTTATCCAAATTCATCCCTGATCCATTTTATTATCCCCGCCATATGTCATCTTGTGGAATGCAAGTCTCATTTTCAAAACCCCTAGGTTTGTTTAAACCAAAACCCATGTATGTTTTCAAGCCAAGACCATTTGGTAGTCCATATCATATTCATATTCATTTTCGAAATTCACCAAATTTTCTTAGTCAATTTCTTCTTTTCTTTTAAAATGAGAAAAAGAATATTAATATATCAAGTCCTTTGTTGGTGCTTGAAAGTGTGAGTAGCAGTCAAAGGAAGTGATAAGCCAAGTAAGGTTATTTTGTTCTGTCATGAGTACACAACAGGGATGTTCAACGGTGACCCCCAAAAGAGAAAAGAATGGTAATAGCATATTTATATCAGGAGTAACATACAACGCACTGGGGCGTTTAGTTTACGGAAAATTACAAAGAAAAGGATGATTCAGTCACAAAAGCCAGAGCGGATAACAAACTGAATAAATCAGTTACATTTCATTAACACAATTACAACAAAATGGAAAGACTAAAAAGAAATGAAAGACAGAGAAGTAGCTGCAAGTATTAGCTGCAAGTATTGATATGTATCATAATAATCTTATTAATGGCGGGAATTCAGTTGTTGAAACAGGTGAAGCCAATCGTAATGACGGTTCTGCTAGCATCCAATGCTTTCTCACCAAAGACTGAGATGCAGGAAAGAATGTCCACCGGATGATATGTCTATCAAGTGGGCTGACAGAGACCAATATGACATTGTGGGATGGCTGGTAAAACCGAAACAAGACGTTATGGAGAGAGTCTGTTGACATCATCAAGGTTGGTTAAGGGATTGAAAATCCAGGATAAGTTTTCCTGCAAAGTCCAATAGTCGAAATGTTAGTTTGAAGTACGGCGAGGAATTTTACAATTCCAGGAACCGGATGAATGGCAAATGTGAGTTGAGCAATATTCTCCTGTTACAAGAGTTAGTCGGGAGTCAAAATCTGTGCTGAACCTGAACAAAGAGGAAAAGTAAGTTAAAACGGGATAAGAGGAAATCAGTGAAGAATTCAGAAATAGAACTCTTTCCTAATCTTTCGACTCTGCATAATGCCTCCATCTGCATCAACAAGAAATATCAAGGTAAAATAGAGATTTGCAACTCAGGAGAATCAATAAACTAACTGAATTCACTAAGGTTTCGTAACAGCTCATAACCGAAAAATAACTAAATCCTAACAACCATAACTGAATTCAGTAAGTGAATATACCTGAAGCTTCTAGATCTTTTTGTGAGAGTCTTCTATAAATCAGAATCACCCTTCACACTTGAGTTCTTCTTCTTCAATTCCCCAATCTCCCCAATCTTCCCAATCTGGATTTTTTTTCTTCAACCATTTCAACCTCAATCTCCATTCCTCATCCAATCTGAATTTTCTTTCTCTCCACCATTCTCCTTCTTTAGTTCGAATCAATTCCTTTTCTTCTTCAGTTTCTCTTCACTGCTTCTTTTTCACCACCCAAATTCTATCTTCATCATGGTGCATCAACCCTTCATCCTCAATCTTTGACCTGCACATTCACAGAGTAATAATCCCAATTATTCAGAATCCAAAAACTCAAGAAGGATAGGGATGAATTCAGGAATGTGAAGGGTAAAGAGGAAGGTCTCATACCTCTTCGGCATTATCTTCATCGCGCATCGACATCATCACTCAGTGTTCGCATTCATCGGTCTGTATTTCGCGAATTTCCCAGTCAGCAGCCGGAAATTGCCACAAACATTTCAAACCTGCAGAAATCGAAACGAGAGTCGCAGCGTCAACAACACGCAAGATTCGAAGCAGGACAAGAACGAGAAGTGAGATCGAATCGTATACCTGAGTCGTAACATTGGAAATCGTCTTCAACGTCTCCTTTTACATCAATTGTCATCGTCGTCAAGATCCCGACCTCGCCAAAGAAGTCGACGCATCCTTCGTTCGCCAATCAACGTCCTTCATCGTCGTCGAAGCCACAAGGTACGAGTCCATCACCTTGTTCTTGCTGTGATTCTCTTCGATTTTCGGCATATGGGAGTGGGAAAGATTGATCTCGAATTTGAGAGAGAGCAAAGATTAGGTCATTCTTTTGGTTTTGTTCGAACTGAAGAGTTTGGTTTCATGGAGGTGTTGAGGTGCGATTGTTATTTGAGGTTGAAGAATAAGAAGGTGGTAGCGGGGAAGAAAGAAGGGTGCTGCGGCGGCGGCCTGGGGAAGAAGAAGAAGGGATTAGGGTTCTTTGTTTTCCCCTTTTGGTTTCACGCTGTGTTGTTGATGTATCAAGAGTTAATTATAATACTATAGGTTAATAATAAAATCAAGAGACATTATTAGTGTTAATTATTCATTAATTTACAAATTAACCCCATTTAATTCACATTACATGTCAAGATTACAAAGAATATTATCTTAAGTTTAGGTTAATTCATTTTCTTAAATCAAGATTTTAGAAAATATTAATTCATAAGATTATTAGAATTGAATTCATTTTCTAAGTTAAGAGTTTATAAAAAGTATTATTATTAGATAAAGATCTAATTCAATTTTAATTTAGAAGTTTATAGAATTTTAAATTAAATATTAAGACTATAGTTTAATTCTGATTTTAGAAAAAATATTATATTAAGTTTAGTATAATTCATTTTTTTTTAAATTAAGGTTTTAGAAAATATTATCATAAGTTTAGTATAATTCATTTTTTTTAAATTAAGGTTTTAGAAAATATTATCATAAGATTAGGTTAATTCATCTTCTTAAATTAAGATTTTAGAAAAAACATATGATACTTGCACCCCCATTAGAGGCCCATAATGATTCATAAAGAAAAAGCTTAGAATATTATTATTATTTGCACCCCTCTCAATGCTGCAAAAATGGGCTGTGTATATTTTGCTATGCACACCCTTTATTCTGGGCCCGTCAGAAAAACAACCATAAAAAACTGTTGTATGTACCCCCAGGCTTCCTGCGAAATGGGCTTAGAGCCTTGCTGTTCACACTCCCTCTTTAGGCCCAGCAGAACAAAGTAACTAGAAAAATCTCTAAATCCACCCCCATGTTATTTTGTTTAGAATTTAATTTTTAATTTCCATTAGGTTAGAAATAATTCCAATAAAAATAGTAAAAATTATTAGAAAATTCCCCAAAAAACTCTAGTAGATTAATAACTGAATTTAGAAATTTGTGACATTTTTATTTTCTGGAATTTGGTTATTTCTCAATTTAATTCTGAATTTTCTTTCAATTAGCTCTTATTGGAATTCTTTTAATTATGCTGGATTTTGTTCATTTTATTTAAGTAACTTCCAGCAACTTTTTTGAGCCATTCTTTTTTCTATAATTAGAGGACTCATAATAGTTCTTAGTGTATTTTTTAGGGATTTTTTAGGACCTTTTATCTTAGGTTTTAGTGATGTAATCCTTAGGAATTAGTAGTTAATTCTTAGCTGGAAATAATTAATTGTTAGGCATAGAAAAAATAAGATTTTTTAGAATCCCTCTTAGTACAATATTTTAGATAGTGTTAGGACCCTATAGTTTAAGTTTCATAATTTTTCTAGAAGTTTTAATATTTTTTTAGAATATTAGTTTTAGGCCTAGTTATGCATAATTCCCCTTAGTTTAGGCCATTAAAAAAATAATAAAGTTCAATACAAAAAATAATAATAGTCTAGATTAGATTTAGCATTTAAATTTAATATTAGACTTAGGTTTAGTTTAACTTGTTTTTTTAGAATGAATATTAAGATTGACTTAGATTTAGAACTTAGTCTTAAAGTTCATTTTCATTAGAACTAGAATAAATAAAATAGACTATTTTTATTTCATGTCTTTAATGTGTTGTTTAGAAGTTTATTTCTTAATTCAATTCTTTTGTTTTGCTTTATCTTGATCTTACAACTTGTATAGGCTTCCCCATTGTTCTTAGAATCAACTTAACTTCATTAAGAAGTAAGTTGAATTCTAGTAGTTTCTAGTTTTCCATTAGGAATAGAAAACTTCACAAACCATAGGACCACTCTTGTAAATAAACAAAATTAGGATTGAGTCTTAGTCCCTTAGATTTTTGCCTTTTGCAATTTGAGTCTTTCTTTCTCTTCTCAAAAGAAAAGCAATAAAATACTTAATAAAAACCTAACAATCTTGTACGACACGAGACTTTGTTGCGGAGTGTTTATATGCGTCCTGTTTCGGGGCGAGGTGTAAATACTCACCGCGATGGATAGGTCTTAGTACAAGACAGTTCACAAACAAAATTCAAAACACTTCTTTTAAAAGACAAAAAACAAACAATAAGCGACTATCCTGCGGGAACTTCTCTTTCTCATCTCATTCACTCACAACGCGAACTCGCGACGACGTGTCTCATTTGCAAGACGGTAAACGCACTCGTACCAGACGAGCCTGCAACACCTGAGCATAGACATACGCAGTTCCAGCTGTAAAAAAACACAAACAAATAGTTCCCGCCTAGGTTAGGCGAACTACGTCGACTCTGATCCTCATTATCCCGATGAGGTACGTAGGCAGCGGGGTAGGGCCCGTTCGAGCACATTCTTTATTTTCCCTACATTTTACCCTTCTTTCCATTCTCTTATTTCAGTTCTTTTCTCATTTCTCATTCCCATTCCAGTTAGCGGTTTTGTTCAGCAGCATTCTTATTTCTCACCCTTTGAAACAATCAAGCAAGCGTGGATCCCGTCGGGTACGGCGGACGATCTGGGGTGCTAATACCTTCCCAGGTCGTAACCGACTCCCGAACTCAGATCTTTGGTTCGCAAGGCCTTGTCCTTTCCTTCTTCCTCAGGTTTGTGCAACATTACCTTTCCCATTCTTTCGGGATAAAAATGTCTGGCTGGCGACTCTAACCTTTCCGCGCCACTTTCGCGTTTGTACTAGGATGAAAATCCCGGGAGCGACAACAACGTCCTGAGGAAATGATATGCTTTCAGGAGGATAAACAACGTCCTGAGGAAATGGTGATAGCTTTCAGGAAGATAAACAACGTCCTGAGGAAATAATGTAACCTTTGGGAAGATGAACAATGGCCCAGGGTCAAAATATGCTTTCAGGAGGATAAACAACGTCCTGAGGTAATGGTGATAGCTTTCAGGAAGATAAACAACGTCCCGAGGTAGTGGTATGCTTTCAGGAAGATAAACAACATCCTGAGGAAATGATATGCTTTCAGGAGGATAAACAACGTCCTGAGGGAATGACTTTTGAGAGGATAAACAACGGCCCAATAGTCATGATATGCTTTCAGGAGGATAACAACGTCCTGAGGTAATGATATGCTTTCAGGAGGATAAAAAACGTCCTGAGGTAATGATGATAGCTTTCAGGAAGATAAACAACGTCCTGAGGAAATGATGTAACCTTTGGGAAGATAAACAATGGCCCAAGGTCATGATATGCTTTCAGGAAGATAAACAACGTCCCGAGGAAATGATAATAGCTTTCAGGAAGATAAACAACGTCCCGAGGTATGATGTAACCTTTGGGAAGATAAACAACGGCCCAAGGTAATAATATGCTTTCAGGAGGATAAACAACGTCCTGAGGAAATGATGATAGCTTTCAGGAAGATAAACAACGTCCTGAGGTAATGATATGCTTTCAGGAGGATAAACAACGTCCTGAGGTATAAGTAACCTTTGGGAAGATAAACAACGGCCCAAAGTCACAAGTTGTTGATGAAGTCTGTCTGCTGGAGAATTAATCTGAAAAACAAGATTATAACATTTTGTATGATAATATTAGCTTATGCATTATGTATGCATGTATAATATGATGCACTTAAGTAATGTACTATGTATCTATGTATATGTTATGGTATGATGTAAATGATGTATGTATGCATCATGCAGCTTGAAGCGTCTGGATATCTTCGTATAACAACTGCTGGCCAGGGAAAATAAATCCCGATTTGTTGCCGGAGATTATGAGGAACTCGTTCTCGTCTTGTCTGATAATATAGTATATATAACCTCCCGTCTTCGTTGGATAATAAGGTATATCTAACCTCCCATCTTCGTTTGATAGTAGGGTATACACAACCTCCCGTCTTCATTTGATAGTAGGGTATACACAACCTCCCGTCTTCGTTCGTCGTACTCCTATTGGAAGAGTAAATTCCCGACTATCCGTATGAGGATAAAAGAGATGGATATAAATTCCAAGGGAGATGTGGCTTTATGAAGATGGATTTTTCCTACTGGGGATTTGTAACTATCTTGTAGGGATGAACCGGTGAAGCTTCGTTGGAATCCTTCCCTCGTTCGTCCTATGTAAATACTATTACTGCATTTTCATGCATTTCTGGTAAACATCAATCATATTAAGCATTTATGCATTTCTGGTAAACATCAATCATATTCAAAAGCATACATACATTCAAACACAATCAATGGACGTTTCGCTTATGTAAATAGGGTAAAAGTAAATCTGGATTCAGAGGAAAAGTAAAGTTGAACTTGAAAACAGAATCGTTTCAACTTCGAGAGTGTATAACCAATTGGATTTAGAGCTCCTGAGATTCTTAACTTTCCTGAATACCTTCCCAGAAATCTTCATAGCTGGATCTGAAGACATGATACTGACACCATCTGATACCACTGGCATACACAATTAATTTCCACCATGGCTTCTGTTGAGAATCCAATATCAAGGTAATACAATGAGAAGAGTGTGTCCTCAAATCGTGATGGACCATATACGCTCCGGATACTAGATTTGAAAAGAAAGCATTGCCCCTTGGTTGAGGATGAATTGTACCATAATGGAAGTATCTGAATGTAGCTACCTCAAGAGAAACAAGCAGAATGCCCCATAAGCATATGCCCCTGGCATCATGAACTTTGCAGTGTTACCCTTGGTAATTCAAATATATGAGAAGAGCTGCCCCTGGCTATTAAGCACTGTTGGATCTGGAACTGATTGCCCCGAATGATTTGAACAGTAACTTGGTATGCCCCCTTGACTGGGAAACAGTGACTATGCCCCTGGCATTATGAACTTTGTAATGTTACCCTTGGTAATTCAAATACATGAGGAAAGCTGCCCCTGGCTATTAAGCACTGTTGAATCTGGACCTGATTGCCTCGAATGAATTGAACAGCAACTTGGTATGCCCCCTTGATTGGGAAACAGTGACTATGCCCTTGGCATTATGAACTCTGGAATGTTACCCTTGGTAATTTTGATAGATGAGGAGATCTGCCCCTGGCTATTTAAACATAATTGAATCCTGTCATGATTGCCCCAAATGAGTTAGGCAGTATCATGGCCTGCCCCCTTGATTGGGAGATAATGACTATGCCCCTTTGTATACATGGATTTTGCTCCAGGAAGCAACTTTGTTCATCGGAAGGACTTTGAACATTCATCCTGTAAGTTTCTCTGTTTATCAAACACTTAAGTATATGCCAACAAATATATTCAAAAATGCAATGCTTATGTCTGTCTTGAAGTTTTGAAAAAAAAGTTATTTTAGAAAAACAGTTTTTGTGAAAACTGTGATATTAACTCAAGTTTTATAATAAGCCCTAAAGGAGTCAGGATACCTTTTTGTAGCAGTACGCTTTCGAACTAACCGTGCTTCAGTTAGGACTTTTAAAGGTTTGTAACGTGGCCTGGTTCACGGTTTAAGAAACAAAGGATAAAGGCTCAAATTTTATTTGTACCCAACCCAATCTCCATGATGTTCTTCAGTCCTATACTCAGTTAACTTATGTATTGAGGCTCAAAGGAGTTTGGAATTGTAACACTGACATTTGTGATGGTTCAGAGACCAAAATTTATTTGAACATTCAGTCATCTTTCTTTGTTGAAGATTCATAGTGACCTTTTTTTTCTTTTGACTTTGTTATCCCTTCTTTTTGCCTGAACTGTTTGTTTCAAAATTACAGTCAGCGGAATTTCTCAATTTTTTTACTAAGTCTCCTTCATAGGTTTTGACTTAGTGGGTTTTTTCTTTCGCTGGATATTGACTGTCAGGTTTAATGATTACAGAGAACCATCATTAGTTGTGTACAACACAGATAATTGGCATATTTGAGTTAACCGAGTAACTACCTTGCCCCGGGTTATGAATAAGGGTTTTAATTTGTGCGAGAATAAAAAAATCCTACTTCATAGGCTCAAAAGGGTTGACTAGGGATTAACTTCCTTATATCTCCACTGTTTAGGAATTGAAACAATGCCTGTACATCGTCAGCATAGTCTGTTCAAAAGCATACTGCCTAATATTATGGTATTGTTTTCGTCATCCTCCCTCTACAGGCTTATAGCTTTATCAGGAGTTAAATATCACAAGATAGAAATAAGAAGCATAATTCAAAATATAGTGGAACGAATGGATTAATTCAAGACAAACATATGCAATGCATTAATGAAAACAAAAGTTTAACATAATAGTAAGTGTTCAAACAAATAAAAGAAATTACAAATGAAAATTCAAATGTTGTCTCATCCAGTTGGCTGAATGTCTTCAATTGCAATCTGTGAACTTTGAGGAGCAGTATACTTCACCATGAAATCAAATTTTCCACTTGGATATCCCAAGGTGCCCCATACCTCAACAGGAATAGGTAGGCTTTCTTTCTTGCTACCTTGGGCAACTTGTCTTGCAACTTCGGTGTTTGATGGACGATAGTAGAACTCAACTTGACCTTTTGGAGTAACCTCTAGGATTCCTTCGTCAATCAGGTCTTGGATCTTTTTCTTCAATGTCCAACAACTATTAGTATCATGTCCAAGACAATTGGAGTGATACCCACACCTTGCCTTGGGATTATAGCGAGGAGAGGAAGTTTTAGGATTTTGAGGAGAATTTTTCAAGGAAATTAGTTTCATCTCCAACAAGCATTGTAGAACTTGTGACATTGGAGTGCTGAATTTGATAAACTGTCTTCTACATCCCTTGTGTTGAGGTGGATTAACTTTACCATGTCTTTTTTCTTTAACTGAAGAACAATCAGTGGTAACCGGTTTCTTACCTTCTTTTATCCTCATCTTCCTTTCAACCAAATCAGCTTGCTTTAACGGAGGTTGATTGACAATTAGATTCCTGACTCCATTACTTTGAAGTTTTTGGACAAAGGTTCTCAGCTCTTCTTGCCCCTGAGCTAAACTTTGGATAAGAGCCACCTGGCCATTCATCTGGATCCTCATTTCTATTATCTCAGCTTGCAATTGTTCCAACTGACCATCCTTGTTGTCCTCAGGACTCTTCTTCTTAGCCAGCAGTGTCTTCAACTCATCTTGTCCCTTGGACAAGTTCAGAATCAACTCTTGGAATTGTGCATTCTGAGCTTGGAGATCTTTGACTGTTTGTTCAAGAGCCATTGCTGAAATAAACAGCGAGAAGATAAGAAACCTGTGCACAATAAACCTGTGATGCAATGATATGATATGTAAATGTATATGCAATGTTTTCAAGGACCCCAGGATTTAAATTTGCTTAAACAAACAAGAAGGTAAACTTTTATTAGTAATAAATTTGTTTTGGCTCTTGGGCTTACAGAAAATGAAATGAAATAAATACAAGAGATGGGGTTTTAAGTCTCCCATGGACGTTTCCTCTTTGTGTTGAGGTATGAGTTGAGATTCCGTTCCTCATGAAGTTGCTTTGTTAGTTCCAGGATTCTTTCTTGGCTTGTTTTGTAATGAGCCTCGAAGGTATCCCTTTGCTCCTTCAGCTGGATCCAGGATCTTTGTAAGTCTTCCATGTCAGTAGGCATGTCTGGGTGAAGGATGGTATAAGAAGTATCTCCTTCAGCAACAGGTTCCATGGTAACTGGCAGGATAGCAGGATATGGCATCATGAGAGTCTGGGCACGAGATCGCACCCATCTGAGATAAGCTTCCATAGGAATAGTGTACTTAGGCTCCAGAGTCTTGCTGTCAACCTTGTTTACTTTTCCCCATGCTCGTATGAATCTCTGACGGTAACCTTGAAGATCGTTGTCGTAGTCAAACACAATGCCCTGAATCAACATGTCATGTGGGCCATCACTCCGAGCGTAACCAAACTGTCGTAAAGCTAGAGAGGGGTTGTAGGTGATGCCTCCTCTTATGCCTAGAAGTGGCACATTAGGAAACTCCCCACAACGGTCAATGATAGTGACATTCTCCATAGATCTGGAGCACCAGTGAATATCTGAATGCGAGAGTGACATGATCCTTTTGGACCACCTGAACCCTTGCTCATTCTTCATCACTGATCGAGGAAGGTGAGAAATAAACCACCTAGATAGCAAAGGTATGCAACACATCAGAGTTCCTCGTGCCTTTGTAGTACGAGTATGAAGAGAGTGCAGAATGTCTCCAAGCAATGTAGGCACTGGATTGTGACTCAGAAATATGTTGATGGCGTGAACGTCTACAAACTGATCTTAGCAAGAATACCTTTAACTCCGCTTCTCGTTTCTAGAACAATGTCAGACTTCTTCAGATGTAGAGCTGCAGCAATAACCTCTGGTTTAAGCTCCTTCTCCAAGCCTGTGAAGGGTCTTTGATCAAGAACAGGTATACCCAAAAGTTTAGAGAACTCTTCCATTGTAGGAACCAGCTGATAGTCGGGGAATGTGAAACAATGGTGCTTAGGATCAAAGAACTGAAACAGGACACTCATCATGTCTTCATTGAACCCTGAGGTGACTAGATCCAATAGGTGACCATGTCTCTTGATGAACTGGGAGTTTTCAGACACTTGAGAAACCAACTCCTTAAGCTTAGGAGGTATGCCTACAAAGTTGATCCTGATAGTGTTTCTACGATCAGAAGCCATGACCTGCAACAAAGAACAAAGATAAATCCTTTGGTCCTTGAAATGGTTAGTGAAAATGATATGCTTATGATGCATGATGATGTTATGATGTCATGCTCAATCACAAACATGTGGCACACACAAACAAGTCACACCATAGTCCTAGGTTTAAAGGCTTGCATGAGGTTCAAAGGTAAGTACCCTCCCCTGAAGTTAGTTGGTTCATCCTGTCCTATAAAAGTAACCAGGTTCTAAGGGATCTCAATATCATTGATCCTTCACAAGGGTGGTTGTTCAGTAGGTGTAACACCCTAATTTTTGCCCTAAGATTGTTTCGCATATCATCTGCATTTTGCATATCAAACAAGATCGCACTGGTTTCGAGTTTCTCCTCAGATCGGGTCTATGCTTCGCAGGGGATCACCATTGTTCTTTACTGCTTTATATTTGTTTATATTTACTGATCACTAACCAAAATACAAAAATATGTTGCAGTGTTCTTCTTCTTCTCCGTGTTACAGGACTTCAAAAACAGGGCAATAATTTCATTCAGATGCGTTGTTCAGTCACGATTCGATTTCAAGTGGATGTTTGACCTAATCTGGTCAAACTATTAAAAGATTTGTTGACTGCCAGTTGTGTGTGCTAGTGGTCTATTTCTCGGACAATGTGTTTTCAAAAGTTCAAGTTGGGTTGTGTGACAAGTGTTATGTGTGAAGTTTGGTTTGAATCTTCAAATGTTTGTCAGTTCATCGGTTCTCCAGTGATTCGTTTGTGGATTTATTTTCCACAGCGTGGTTTCAAATAATCGAGGCAGATTCCAGTGGTTGTGGCTCAATGCTATGAGTTGTTCAGTGGCTTGTGAAAAAAAAATAATCAGGATTTGTTGTGGGCTTGAAAACAAAAACTTCATCCATTATTCTTTTTTTCTTTCCGATTAAATCATTCCCTTTCCAATAACCTTTCCATTATCTCACATCCATTTCAGTTTTTCGAATTTGTATTCATTAATCATTTTTCGGTTATCAGATTATTTTTCCATTTATTTTTTTTGTTAATTTCCACTATTCGTTTCTACACCAATTCCATTTTTTTTTCTATTAGATCCAATTTCATTATCCAATTTCTTTATCATATCTCTCTTTCTCAATTTTTGTTAAACCAAATATCCATTTTTTTTATTGACATTTTTTTTTTACCTTAAAAAAAAAAACAATAAAAATTCATTATTTTTTCTAAATATATTTTAGAGCCATTTCTTATATAGCCCATTGTTCATTCTTTTACACCATTTGAACTAAAAAAAAAGAGTTAATTTCCCAAATTTCTTTCCGTACGTGAACCCACACCAATGCTCCTACAAGCCCAATCCACAAGTCAACATGCTTCACATCAGATATTTGCAGGCCCACATTTCTATCAAGCTGTACTAGCCTACACCATGAGCTTCACACGCAAAATGCAGCCAGCAAAACCGTACACACACCCAGCCGTACCACAAACCCAACTTCGTTTCTCCACATACCAAACGCACGCCCTGCATCCCGCAACAAGCTTCAGCCAAGTATCATCTTTAACTTCCAAGCCAGCTTCGCAAGCAAAAATAACAAGCTGAATACGCACTGCAAGCCGTACCGCATACTCAACTCCAAGCCAAATACAACTACAGCCTTGCACCAATACCAGCACTTGCCAAAGCCATCACGCCGTAAACAAAATTGCAAGTTACGCCCTTTAATAATTTCAGCCACACCAAATCCATACCAGCTCACAACTAGTCAAGTACAAGCATCAAAACAATCAGCTGCACCAAGCTGCAAAAACCGTACAAGTCTCGCAAGCAGCCGAAGCCGCATCAAACATTCAAAACAGCAACACACGCGCACCGTGACCTCAGCTTCGCCCAGCCGTATCAACAAATAACTCACGCTCATACACGTCATCCGCACATGAGATTCACACCTGAAAAGCAAACAATACAAAACGCAATCAAAACAGCAAAAACGCAAATGGAAACGAAAATCCCGTGAGACTCAAAACACAAAAAGAGAGTTCAAAACGCAGGACCCAATCCTTCTTCTTCCCTCTATAAAACGAACCACTTCTCCTTCAATTACCTCAAGCTTCAAGAGCACCCTAAACCTCTGTCAAAATCCATTTCAAACCTAAAACCCCTTTCAACCTTCAATTTATTCTCTCAATCTCATCTCCACACCCAAAACACCATAAATCCGAATTGAATTGAAATTGGTGAGGAAGAAACCCATCCGAAATTGATAGAAGAAGAAAGAAAACTTGTGATTGAAAGAAGAGAGGAAAGAGTTGCGTTTTTCGTTCCGATTTTGAGAAGGTGAGGAGGGGAAAGATTTGTTGCCCTGTTTGTGGTGTTCATCGTAGAAGAGGAAGAAGACTTTGTTTCTTCTTTTTCTTATTTAATTTTTATAATTTTGCTTTATTTATTTTTTAATAAGAATGAGTGAGTTGTTGCTTGGGCTTTGTGGACTCTTACTATCCACCATCTGTTCATGCGTATCCCCCCCTCTCCATTCTTCTTTTTTTTTTCTTTCTTTAATTAACATTTCTTTAGTTTGTTCTTAAAATGATTTTGTTATTTTCTTTTTTTTGATTTAAGAATTTTATAGAAAGTATTTTAGAAATATATTTTAGGAAAATTTTAGAAAAGATATTTTGAAAAGTGTTTAGAAAAGAAATATTAAAGGAAAAGTTTAAAAAAGCATTTTAATTCTTTTATGAATTTAGTTTTAGATCTATTTTTCTTCATCTCTTCTTTTTGGTCGATGACAATCTTCCGATTCGGGATTGTTGATTTCCGATTAAGCTTAATCTTCATTATTTCAAATCTATGAATGGATGATCATTTGGATCATTTTTCATACTTTGAGATCGTGATAGATTGCTAATCGAGAAATTCAACGATAATCTCGATTAAGATTAGACCTTCCTCTTCTTTTTAGTGTGGCATGTTTTCGGAGAACGATCCATTATATCGTTTCTCTAACATGTATTAACACAAATATTTTCCACTTTAATTAGTGGTGGCCGGCCTCATTTGTAGGGTAATTACTCCGTAAATTACTCGGCGATTGCTTAACATAGACCTAAAGTTGTCCCGATTCGATTAAAGATCCACTTGGATCCGGTTGCCTCGGTTTTATTTTCATTGTTGTGGTTGTGCTTGATTAAGTTCATCATACCACCTTATATTGTATATAATATTATAATATAATTGTTTACATTTAATCTCTTGCACTTTATTCTTTTATTTTAATCTCTTGCTCCTTTATTTCCTTATTATATTTTGCCATATTATATCATATATCATTGTTTATATTCATATTATGCTTGTATATATTCATATTGTGCTTGCTTTTTATTTTTGTCCATTTGGATATTAAAACACTTAATAAAGGATTAAACTCTTAAAAAACTTGTTACTTCTAACTTTGGACTTATGGTTACTATCCCAAACTTCTTGGAAATTGGACTTAGATCTTCTAGGATTCCCTTTGCTCAAGTTGGAGTGGTTAAGAACTTTGGCCTCAAATGATGTCATTAACCTTTGAAGATGGAAGTCCGAATTTTGAAGATTTGTACATATTGGTCTTGGTAACTTCTTTCCTTAGCTTTTAATTCAAGCATTAGGACTAGTCTCTTCATCTCCTCCCCATTCTTTAATTTTCAAAACTTCTTCCTTTTTCAAAATCTTCTTGTTTCTTAAACTTCAAACAATTTCAAAAACAAACCTTGATTTCGATCAAGCGATTTTTTAACCTTTTCCTTTTATTTTCTTAATCAAATATTAAGTCATGTAAATGTATTAAAACCTTTTTTGTACATACTTTAAAAAATACAAATCCATTCAACTATTTTTGTGCCTTGTGCACCTTTCTTCTTTTCCATATGTTTAGATATGATTCATCCCTTTTAGCGGAATTATTCGCTAAGGGATGACGACTTATCTTTACATCTTAAAATTAATTCAACACACTTATTCTTTTCAAACTTTGTACCACGAACTACGAGGTTTTGATCTCGCATTGCACTTTGTGGGTACGTAGGCATAAGGCTTTAAAACCTTATCAAACACAAAATTATTAAAAAATATTCTTCTTTCTCATCTCTTCCATCATTTTAAACAAACCAATTTCAGACCAAAAAGCAGTAAGTATTTCAAAGGGCTCCCGTAGAGTACTACGGATGAGTCGGGTGCCTAAAACCTTCCCGGTTCATAACCAATCCCCTTACCCAATCTCTGTTTATTTCTTTTAGCCTTTGCTTTTAGAATCCTAGGTTTTTATTCGTTCTTTTACCTTTTTCCATTCGGAAATAAAGAAAAGCGCGGTGGCGACTCTGTGTTAATCGAGTTAAGTTAATCAATAGCCTACACTCACGATTTTACCGCTACAGAAAAGTGGCGACTCTGCTGGGGAGTAATCTCTAAGCGGATTTAGCCTACTTTGATTTATTTATTGTTTTGGTTTGAATTGTTTGTTATTTGTTTGTTCCGTTTTGGTTTTTGGTGATCCTCTGTGTGAGATAGATTCTAACCCGGATCTGAGTGACACTTATGATAGGACGGCGATATTCGAAGCGATATGCGATGGAGTAGTCCAAAGCAATATCAATTTGATAATCTCCACTCGGTTAGGCTCTCTTGGACTATCAATGTCATGACGAGTAATCGTACGTGGCATTATTTTCCGACCTTGAGCTGATCATACTGAGGACCTTAGAACCCTTAACCCATCTAAGCCAATTTAGGAACGTAGTGCGGAAGTCGTCTGGATGTAAATCTAAGGCGGTTGTCACGCGATACTACACTCGGACGAGGTCTATTTTAAGAATGTTATCGGTTGGGGAGTAATCCAACGTACCGATAAAATTCTAAAGATGGCTGATAACTCCGGGCACCTCTGTTAGCACCCTTTTGGTTTCTTGCAGGTACAATGAAGACAAAACCTTAGTACTTACCTGTGTGGGTTGGTTCTGTTACCTTGACTTCATGCTCGTGACTCGGAACCTAAGCCCGTGTGCTTTGTGTGATCTTGTTTGTGCTTGTTGCATACATGCCATCATAACATTCATGAACATTATCCGTAAGATTTCAAAGGACTTATAAGAAACTTTTGCAAATTTCAGATGTCCATGGCTATGACTTTCGAAAGGAGGAATACAAAGAAGTATACTTTCAAGAGTCCTAATATTGTAGAGTTAAGGAAGCTAGGAGCTTTGGTTGCTGATACCCAAGAGTTCCGAAAATGTCATGGAAAGCTGTTGCATATGTTGGATCTTGATGTACCTGAGGGGATTCTCCCTACTTTGGCTCAGTTTTATGACCCGTTGCACCATTGCTTTACCTTTCCGGATTATCAGCTTGTACCTACTTTGGAAGAATATTCTCATTGGTTAGGCTTGCCCATTCTGGACAAGGAGTTTCTTTTCACTGGTTTAGAGAAGGAGCTTACTGTCAAGGTTATTGCTAAAGCATTGTTTCTTAAGGAATCCGAGCTTAATGGGAAGTTTCTCCCAAAAGGGAGTGTCCGTGGTATTAATGCCAAGTTTTTGATGGGAAAGGCTTCCACCTCACTTGCTTTGGGTCATAGAGATACATTTGAGGCTATCCTTGTTTTGCTTATCTACGGGATTGTTTTGTTTCCAAATTTGGATGGCATTGTGGATGAGAATGCTATTCAAATCTTCTTGAAGAAGAACCCGATTCCTACCTTGCTTGGAGACATGTACCATGCCTTTCACTATAGGACTTCTAAAGGCGACGGAGAGATTGTTTGTTGTGCTCCTCTTCTTTATAGGTGGTTTATTTCGCACCTACCGAAGTCAGATGTTTTCAAGGATAATAGAGAGAATCGAAGATGGTCTCAGAGGTTGATGTCGCTTTCTCACAAGGACATGACGTGGTATAGCTCTTATTATGACACCGGAGTTCTCATTGATAGTTGTGGAGAATTCCCTAATGTACCTCTTCTTGGTACACGTGGGGGAATTAGCTACAATCCTATTTTGGCTAGACGTCAGTTTGGTTATTGTTTGAAGGATGTTCCAAATAATCTTGCTTTATCCCGTTTCTTCTTTCTTAATGGTGATGATCATATAGAGATGAAGAAAAGGATTGCTCATTCTTGGCATGCTGTTCATAGGAAAGAGAAAGGTCAATTGGGTAGACAACACCTTCCTCCGTCCGATTGTTATATTCAGTGGGTTCAATCTAGAGCTTCCAAGCTCAAGATGCCTTATCCACCTGAGGAGCCTATGTTTCCCATATTGCCTTTGTCTGCTTTTCTACCTCCCGTTGATGAGAAGTTGGTTCTTCAAGAAGAGTTAGAGAAGATGAAGAAAGAAAAGGAAGATTGGTTACTTGAGAGGACTACTATGCAGGAGCAGCTTAAGGAGAAGGATGATCTTATTGAGCTACTTGAGCGGCGCGTCACGAAGAGGCCGAGAGAGGATTTATTTTCCTCTAGTACTCCCTCTACTATTCCTCCTACTTCCGGTGCTTGGAAGGCCATTGTCGACAAGTTGGTGAAGGATAAGGAAGATATGGAAGAGCGGTACAAGAGTGAGATCAAGAGGATTCGCATGAAGTATCAGCCAGGATTCGGGACTTCTTCTGATATGATTCCTTAGGCCTAGTTTACTCTTTCTCTTATGTATTAGGATTATTGATGTTTTGTACTCCATTTGTAATCCTCACTTTGATATTAATGAGAATGAGTTTTTTTCAGTATTTCAAAAATGTTTCTTTCTGAATATTGCAAGTTAACTTATAATCCTTTGAAATCTTTGCATTTGCATATACATAGCATGCATCATATTCGCATTTGTCTTGCTTTTTGAGTGTTCTCCAGGGTTCTTATTGTTGTTTCTTGGTCTTCATTCAGTGATCCTGTCAAGCTGACTCATCGTTTCGATACTCGAGCTAATCGAAGAAGAGTGATGGATACTTTGCAACAAGAGAATCGCGAGCTGCGCGAAGAGGTTACTTATTTGAGGGAAAGCTTGGAAAGAGTGACTGCTATGATGGAAAATTTGATGGCTGCTCAGAATCAACCACCTCCTAGTCCTCCTGCTCAGAATACTGTCATCACAGAGGTTGTTACCGCATCCATTCCTATCGAGACTGTTATTTCTCCTCACCATCGTATACCTGTTAGCACGCCCTGGGGCAGGCCTGTTGACTTTTTTCCTGCTGGATATCGTCCTCCTCATCGTCCGGAGAATGCTGCATTCAATACTATCCCACCACCAGTGTGGACTACTCTTCCTCCAATTGTGACTGCTGTATCGCCTGTAGTGCGCAATATTCCGCATCAGGATGAGATGATTTACCATGCTAAGCCCAGTGAAGGTGCTGGAGTTACTGAAAGACTTGATGACTTCCAGGGACGATTTGTTGAGATCCAGAGGGAGATGAGAGCTTTGAAACACAAAGATTTGTTTGGAAAAGATGCTTATGACCTTTGTCTGGTCCCGAATGTTAAAGTTCCTTACAAATTCAAGCTGCCTGAGTTTGAGAAGTACAAAGGCAATACTTGTCCATTGAGCCATCTAACGATGTATGCAAGAAAGATGTCGACTCAGACTGATAATGATAAGCTACTGATTCACTATTTCCAGGACAGTTTAACCGGGGCACCTATGAGGTGGTATATGAGTCTGGATAATAGCCAAATCAAGACCTTCAATGATTTGGGAGAAGCTTTTGTGAAGCAGTATAAGTACAACGTTGATATGGCGCCTGATAGAGATCAACTCCGAGCTATGTCCCAGAAGGACAAAGAAACTTTTAAAGAATATGCACAAAGATGGAGAGAGCTGGCAGCCCAGATTGTTCCTCCGTTAGAAGAAAAGGAAATGACGAAGATCTTCTTGAAGACGTTGGGTTCTTTTTATTACGAGAGAATGATAGCAAGCGCCCCTTCTGACTTCACTGAAATGGTGAGCATGGGTATGCGTTTAGAAGAAGGTGTCCGTGAGGGACGGTTGACTCAAGAGAACAGTAATAGTTCAAGTTCTAGAAGGTTCAACTTCGGGAAAAAGAAAGAAAATGAGACTAATGCAGTATCCCGAGAAAGTTTTAGAAGACCTCACAATCGTATGAATCACCATTCGCAGCATGTGGCTTCTGTTACACCAATGATTAACATGGCCCCAACTGTGCCAGCTGTTCCAAAGTTCCAACCTCGTTATCAGCAACCTTCTGTGCAACAAGGTGGTAATCAACAAGCTCGGGCTAAGCCCAGTTTTGATCCTATTCCTGTGTTGTATGCAAACTTGCTTCCGTCTTTAATTGCAAAGAATCTTGTGCAGACTCGTCCTCCACCTCCAGTTCCAGAAACTATTCCATGGTGGTATAAGCCAGAAGCCCGATGTGCTTTTCATCAGGGTGCCCCGGGGCACGATGTTGAGAACTGTTATCCTTTGAAGTTTGAAGTACAGAAATTGATGAGGAACAATGTTCTGTATTTTAATGATGTGAATCCTAATGTGCAGAAGGATCCGTTGCCAAAGCATGGTAATGCGTCTGTGAATATGGTTGCTGGTTGTCCAGGGTTGTTCAAAATCTATGAAGTCAGTCATATCCGAAGATCTTTGGTGGAAATGCATGCTTTCCTGAGTGAATATCACGATATCGATCATGACTATGCTGGATGTTGTATCTGTTCGGTGAATCCGCGTGGTTGTGTGATTGTGAAAAGAGATATCCAGAAGATGATGGACGATAAGCTGATCGAAGTAACAGCGAAGAGAGATGAATACGAGAATGAAGTAAATGTCATTATGCCTCAGTTCAATCTTCCTGAAAGGGTTGCTCCTGAGAGAATGGTGTTTTCTTTTGATAGTCGCCAGACTGCTGTTACTCCATTGGTGATCAATGTACCTGGTCCGATGCCATATGAGTCTGACAAAGCTGTTCCGTACAGGTATAATGCTACGATGATAGAAAATGGTAGGGAAATTCCCCTTCCTACTCCAAAGTCTGTGGTTAGCATTGCGGATGTGACAAAAGTTACCCGAAGTGGTAGATTGTATGCTTCAGACCCTCCGAAGAGAGTTGAAGATACCAGTGCGAGCAAGCAGATTATGGATGTTGTGGTCCAATCGAGCCAATCTGGTAATAATGATGATGAAGTGTTAAAGCTGATAAAGAAGAGTGAGTATAACATTTCTGAGCAGTTATTGCAGACTCCCTCAAAGATATCAGTGTTGTCTCTGTTGATGAGTTCTGAGGCTCATAGGCAGTCATTGCAGAAGATTCTGGATCAAGCCTACGTAGACCATGATGTGACGGTTGATCAATTCGATAGTATTGTGGCGAATATCACTTCATGCAACAATTTGAGCTTCTGTGATGAGGACTTGCCTGAAGAAGGAAGAAATCATAATCTGGCTCTGCACATCTCGGTGAATTGTCAAGAAGATGCTTTATCTAAAGTGTTAGTTGATACCGGCTCGTCTCTGAATGTTATGCCAAAATCGACATTGTCAAAGCTTGCATTTCAAGGTGCTCCCATGAGGCACAGTGGGATTATAGTGAAGGCATTTGACGGGTCAAAGAAGACAGTGATTGGAGAGGTGGATCTTCCCATTCTTATTGGACCATTTATATTCAAGATTACTTTTCAAGTAATGGATATACGTCCCGCATATAGTTGTCTCCTCGGAAGACCATGGATCCACGAAGCTGGAGCTGTAACATCCACTCTTCATCAGAAGCTGAAGTTTGTAAGAGAAGGTAAATTGGTGACCATTGAAGGTGAGAGGGCGATGCTTGTGAGTAATCTGTCTTCTTTTTCTTATATCGATGCCGAGGAAGAGGTGGGAACGTCGTTTCAAGCTCTTTCTGTTGTGAATAGTGTTGTTAAGAAGAATGCCATGCCCATGTCCTCTTTCAAAGATGCTCTGCGAGTGATTGAAGCTGGCCAATCTGATGGTTGGGGGCGAATTATTGATGCTGTCGACAACAAGGAGGGTTTCGGTATCGGCTTTGCGCCAGGTGCAGTTGTCAAAGATCCCAAGACTATTCAAGAAGGCTTCCGAAGTGCTGGATTTATCAACGACCATTCCGCTGCTGCCATCATTGATGACGATGATGAAGACGAAGAAATGCTTGACTTTGTTACACACGGAAAGATTTGCCAGAACTGGATCGCTGTTGATGTTCCTTTTATCGTTCATTCTTCAAAGTAATTGTTTTTATTTTCTTTCAAAAATCCTTTCACTCTGCCCAAGGTGAAAGTGATGCTTGTCGGGCTTTGTTTCAAATTTGATCATCATCAATAAAATGTTATTTTGTTATTTCCATATGTGTTTTTCATTTTTGCTTTATTCTGAAAAAATGGTAACATAAAAAACCCTAAAAATAATAATGATTGTGTATCTGCATATTGTTTGCACTTTTGCTCATCTTCTAAAAATAAAATCATTGTGCAGATTGACTGATAAACCCATTGAAAACAATGATCCTATGCCCTCTCCCAACTTTGAATTCCCTGTGTTTGAAGCTGAGGAAGAGGATGATGAAGAGATTCCAGATGAAATTTCTCGGTTGCTTGAGCACGAGGAAAAGATTATTCAGCCTCATGGAGAGTCTATAGAGATGGTCAACTTGGGTTCTGAAGATGAAAAGAAAGAAGTCAAAGTTGGAGCATTGTTGGATCCTGATGTTAAGAAGAGGATTATAGAGCTTCTCAGAGAATATGTTGATGTATTTGCTTGGTCTTATCAAGACATGCCAGGTCTTGATACTAATATTGTGGAGCATAGATTGCCGCTGAAGCCTGAATGTCCACCTGTAAAGCAGAAGCTCAGAAGAACTCATCCAGACATGGCATTAAAAATCAAAGAGGAGGTTCAAAAGCAGATCGATGCAGGTTTCCTTGTGACGTCAATTTATCCTGAATGGGTGGCTAATATTGTTCCAGTTCCGAAGAAAGACGGAAAAGTCCGAATGTGCGTAGATTACAGAGATTTGAACAAAGCTAGTCCGAAAGATGATTTTCCATTGCCACATATTGATATGTTGGTAGATAATACGGCTAAGTTTGATGTGTTCTCTTTTATGGACGGATTTTCCGGTTACAATCAAATAAAGATGGCACCCGAAGATATGGAAAAGACCACATTTATTACACCATGGGGAACATTCTGCTACAGAGTGATGCCCTTTGGATTGAGGAATGCGGGTGCAACGTATCAAAGAGCTATGACTACACTTTTCCATGATATGATGCATAAGGAAATTGAAGTATATGTTGATGATATGATCGCCAAGTCGAAGACTGAAGAGGATCATGTTGAGCATTTGCTGAAGTTGTTTCAAAGATTGAGAAAGTATAAGCTTCGTCTGAATCCGAACAAGTGCACATTTGGTGTACGTTCTGGAAAGTTGCTAGGTTTCATTGTCAGCCAAAGAGGTATTGAAGTTGATCCTGATAAAGTGAAAGCTATTCAGGAAATGCCTGCTCCAAGAACCGAAAAGCAAGTCAGAGGATTCTTGGGCCGATTGAATTATATCTCAAGGTTTATCTCTCACATGACTGCCACATGTACTCCGATCTTCAAGTTGCTTCGGAAAGATAAAGGTTGTGTCTGGACAGATGATTGCCAGAAGGCGTTTGAAAGTATTAAAGAATATCTGCTTGAACCTCCTTTTTTGTCTCCTCCGGTGGAAGGTAGACCGATGATCATGTACTTGACTGTGTTGGAAGATTCCATGGGTTGTGTGCTTGGTCAGCAAGATGAAACTGGAAGAAAAGAACATGCAATTTACTACTTGAGTAAGAAATTCACTGATTGTGAGTCTCGGTATTCAATGCTTGAAAAAACTTGTTGTGCCTTAGCTTGGGCTGCAAAGCGTCTTCGCCAGTATATGCTGAATCATACAACTTGGTTGATCTCTAAAATGGATCCAATCAAGTATATTTTTGAAAAGCCTGCTTTAACTGGGAGGATTGCTCGTTGGCAAATGTTATTATCAGAATATGATATCGAGTACCGAACTCAAAAAGCCATAAAAAGTAGTATCTTGGCTGACTATTTGGCACATCAACCGATTGATGATTACCAACCTGTCAAGTTCGATTTTCCAGATGAAGATGTGATGTTTTTGAAAGTAAAAGATAATGATGAACCTTTGATTGAGGAAGGGCCGGAGCCTGGATCTCGATGGGGTTTAGTTTTTGATGGTGCTGTGAATGCACGTGGAAGAGGAATTGGGGCAATGATCATTACTCCCGATGGTTCGCATATTCCTTTTGCCGCAAGATTGACTTTTCCTTGTACCAACAATGAAGCTGAGTATGAAGCCTGCATTATGGGTCTTGAAGAAGCTATTGATTTGAGAATTAAACATCTTGATGTATATGGAGATTCTGCCTTGGTGATTAATCAGATTCAGGGCACGTGGGTAACTCATCAACCTCACTTGATCCCCTATAGAGATTATGCCAGGAAGATATCAACATTCTTCACCGAAGTTGAATTCCATTATATTCCTCGCGATGAGAACCAGATGGCTGATGCTTTGGCAACCATAGCTTCCATGATAAAAGTGCACCAGTGGAATGATGTTCCCATGATCAGTGTGAATCGACTTGAAAGACCAGCTCATGTGTTTGCAGTTGAAGAGGTTCATGATGATAAGCCTTGGTATCACGATATTAAATGTTTCCTCCAGAGTCAAGAATACCCGCTTGGGGCATCTGGTAAAGATAAGAGAACCTTGAGGAGATTAGCAGGCAATTTCTTTCTGAATGGAAATGTGCTTTATAAGAGAAATTTCGACATGGTCTTGCTCAGATGCGTGGATAGACACGAAGCAGACATGTTGATGAAAGAAATTCATGAAGGATCCTTTGGCACTCATGCCAATGGGCATGCAATGGCTAAAAAGATGTTGAGAGCAGGTTACTATTGGTTGACAATGGAATCTGATTGTTGCAAATATGTGAAAAAATGCCATAAGTGTCAGGTGTATGCTGATAAGATTCACGTACCACCAGCTTATCTCAATGTGATTTCTTCCCCATGGCCTTTCTCCATGTGGGGAATTGATATGATTGGCATGATTGAACCCAAGGCTTCGAATGGACATCGCTTTATTCTCGTGGCAATTGACTACTTCACCAAATGGGTGGAAGCGGCATCGTATGCTAATGTGACCAAGCAAGTTGTGGTTCGGTTTATCAAGAATAATCTTATCTGCAGATATGGTGTTCCGAATAGAATCATTACTGATAATGGTTCGAACTTGAACAATAAGATGATGAAAGAGCTTTGTGAAGATTTCAAGATTCAACACCATAATTCCTCTCCTTATAGACCGAAGATGAATGGGGCTGTTGAAGCTGCGAATAAGAATATTAAGAAGATCATTCAGAAGATGGTTGTGACATACAAGGACTGGCATGAGATGCTCCCTTTTGCTTTGCATGGGTATCGTACATCCGTCCGCACTTCAACAGGGGCAACCCCTTTCTCACTTGTTTATGGTATGGAAGCAGTGCTCCCCGTCGAAGTTGAGATCCCATCAATGAGAGTTCTGATGGAAGCCAAGTTGACTGAGGCTGAATGGTGTCAGAGTAGATTTGACCAGTTGAATTTGATTGAAGAAAAGAGATTTAAAGCTTTGTGTCATGGTCGGTTGTACCAGCAAAGAATGAAGAAAGCTTTTGATAAGAAGGTCAAACCTCGCGTATTCAGAGAAGGCGACCTCGTGCTCAAAAAGATTCAGTCTTTCCTTAAAGATTCTCGGGGCAAGTGGACTCCGAACTATGATGGACCATATGTTGTTAAGAAAGCCTTCTCTGGCGGTTCATTAATTCTTGCAACTATGGATGGTGAGGAGATCACTCGTCCTGTGAATGCGGATGCAGTCAAGAAATACTTCGCCTAAAAAATAAAAGAACAGCTCGCTAAGTTGAAAACCCGAAAGGGCGGCTTAGGCAAAAATGAGCGTCTCGGTGGATTGAAAACCCGAAAGGGCGGTCCAGGCAAAAATTAGAGACAAAAACAGAAATAATTATCCTGGTAGATTGAAAACCCGAAAGGGCAATCTAGGCAAAAGTTAGGGATCATGGCAAGTAACTGCGTCGACAGACTGAATCGCCTGTAGCAACCGAGGATTTCAGATTCTTGTTCCTCAGAAAAATTATTCATCAAAGATTCTTATTCACTCATCCTTGACTGAAGTTTCGGACACAGTGGAGTTCAAAGTTGATAGGGAGAATAGTGATCATTGTATCTCAATGTAGCCCTTTCCCATGTATTTACCATTTTTCAAACTTGTAATGATCCATGGAGTCATGCCATTTGCTGACTACCATTCTATCAATGAATTTGAGCTTTTGTCCAATTGTTTGCAATTCTTTACGTTGTTTCTGTTTACAAAATTTCAATTTATTGTTGATGATGATTTTTGAAACAAATTTAATAAATTTAATTTTTTTTTAAGATTTAAAAAAAACATTTTTCTTTGATATCTGAACAAATAAAGGTTATCAACAGTGATTCCAAGAATGGTAAAGTCTGGATGTGTGTAACTTGTCTCTCCCAAAGCAGGGTTTGATTCGGTTGTGTCCATGCGAAGTTCCTGGATAGTCTTGATTAGATTGATGTTAATGATGTTTTGTTCCCCAACCATGATGTTGAACGGAGATTGTATGTATTCCCCAGAAGGTTTGTTGGAAGGGATGTTCAGAATCCCTAGCTGAGTGTTGATCTTTTCCTCAGCAAGTTATCTTTGAATTGAGAAGTATTGGGAATCCCCAGCTGAGCTCATGTTCCTCAGCTTAATTATTTGCATCTTTGAATATAGAAGTATTGATATAGCAGTCAGTTTAGAGGTTTTCTTTTACCCTATGTTGGGTATTGATTTAAAATCCCTCCTAACTGTACTTTGGCTATGATGTTAACTTCTGATATCCCCATATGGATCCCCAGTAGGTCTGCATGTGTTGATTTCCAGCAGTTTCCTATGTGATTTTTAACAAGCCCTGCACTCTATCCCCAGTTGGAGCAGGAGTGGTATGACAATTATTCCTCGTGAAGTTTGATTGTTATCAATAATATTTCCATCATCAGCAGATTATTACCTTTGTCTCAGCAGGATGATATTCCTAGCAGATGCTGTTTTATCATGATTTGAGCCTTGTAGTAGGATTTTATTTCCTTTGATGGCTTATGATATTCCCCTGCAGATTTCAAGATGAATCTCCAGTTGTTCCCTGCACTGTTGCCTTGGGATTAGCCGAGTATCTGGTTGTTGTGGTGTTTATGTCACCTGTTTCTTATCTTTATGTCTGTTTTGTCAGCATATTCATAAACATATTCATACGCATAAGCATAGCATGGTTTGCTTGCATTCTTGCGTTTATCATTGATATCTGCTCTTTGGTGTGGATTTTCCCCACAGAGTATGTGTGTCGTATTCCTCTCAAGTTTAGAGTGTCGACCATTAAGCAGAAAGTGTTAATCCTTTCTAACTCCCCACTGAGTTTGTTTCTCGTGGATGATGTTGATTCAGTTTCCTCCCCAGTTTATTATCTGGATGGAATTGTTCCCAGTTGAGATATTTCCTCCTCGGGATGAGTCTTGTTTGACCGTTTCTCTCCAATTTGTTCTTGGATTGAACTTTGGTCCTCAGTATTTGCTTTGGAGTTAAGCTATCATTGTTTGATAGTGGGCAACATTTTCTCCAGCTTGCGTATATTTGCTCTGGATTTAAGCTATCAGTAAATCGATAGTGGGTAATATTACCAATTTGATCAAGTTCTTTTGCTTGTACTCCTACCCAGTAAGTTCGGTAGTCGAGATTTCTGTCTCTTACCCAGTAAAAAGGTAATAGAGTTTGTTTTCATTTGCTCCTACCCAGTAAATCAGGTAGTCGAGAATACTTCTTACCCAGTAAAATGGTAATAAAGGTTTGTTTCTCTTTGATTGAGTTCCTACCCAGTAAATCAGGTAGTGGATCATACTCCTATCCAGTAAATCGATAGTCGAGTCTATTATTCTCTACCCAGTAAATCAGGTAGTTGGAAATTTTTTCTTACCCAGTAAAAAGGTGGTTGAGGTGATTCCTCCATATTTTGCTCCTATCCAGTAAATTGATAGTCGAGTCTGTCATATTTCCTACCCAGTAAATAGGTAGTTGATGATTCTTATATAACACAGTTATTTCTCTATCTCTTGGATTCGAATACTTTGTTTGATTAGTATTCTTGGTAGGGTGTTTACTCCCCTGGTTGAATTTGTTCCTTGATTTCTCATATCTTTTCCCAAGTGGAATCTGTTATCCAGTGATTTATTTTCCTGATAACTGTTTTGTTGACTGTCTGTTGTTTCCCCAGTGGGATTTTCTTCTGTGTCCCCAAGTTTTTGCTTCTCTCTGGTGGTCATTATTTTCCCCACAGAGATCTTGGTTTGCATATCATATTCATATCATATCATTTGTTCTCTTAGGACAAAAACTGGGTATTCTGTATTTAAGTCTCTCCCATCTTGTAGAGACGAAGATGTCAATCTTCATATCTCCGAATTGAAGAAACTTAAATAGGGGCAGCTGTAACACCCTAATTTTTGCCCTAAGATTGTTTCGCATATCATCTGCATTTTGCATATCAAACAAGATCGCACTGGTTTCGAGTTTCTCCTCAGATCGGGTCTATGCTTCGCAGGGGATCACCATTGTTCTTTACTGCTTTATATTTGTTTATATTTACTGATCACTAACCAAAATACAAAAATATGTTGCAGTGTTCTTCTTCTTCTCCGTGTTACAGGACTTCAAAAACAGGGCAATAATTTCATTCAGATGCGTTGTTCAGTCACGATTCGATTTCAAGTGGATGTTTGACCTAATCTGGTCAAACTATTAAAAGATTTGTTGACTGCCAGTTGTGTGTGCTAGTGGTCTATTTCTCGGACAATGTGTTTTCAAAAGTTCAAGTTGGGTTGTGTGACAAGTGTTATGTGTGAAGTTTGGTTTGAATCTTCAAATGTTTGTCAGTTCATCGGTTCTCCAGTGATTCGTTTGTGGATTTATTTTCCACAGCGTGGTTTCAAATAATCGAGGCAGATTCCAGTGGTTGTGGCTCAATGCTATGAGTTGTTCAGTGGCTTGTGAAAAAAAAATAATCAGGATTTGTTGTGGGCTTGAAAACAAAAACTTCATCCATTATTCTTTTTTTTTTCCGATTAAATCATTCCCTTTCCAATAACCTTTCCATTATCTCACATCCATTTCAGTTTTTCGAATTTGTATTCATTAATCATTTTTCGGTTATCAGATTATTTTTCCATTTATTTTTTTTGTTAATTTCCACTATTCGTTTCTACACCAATTCCATTTTTTTTTCTATTAGATCCAATTTCATTATCCAATTTCTTTATCATATCTCTCTTTCTCAATTTTTGTTAAACCAAATATCCATTTTTTTTATTGACATTTTTTTTTTACCTTAAAAAAAAAAAACAATAAAAATTCATTATTTTTTCTAAATATATTTTAGAGCCATTTCTTATATAGCCCATTGTTCATTCTTTTACACCATTTGAACTAAAAAAAAAGAGTTAATTTCCCAAATTTCTTTCCGTACGTGAACCCACACCAATGCTCCTACAAGCCCAATCCACAAGTCAACATGCTTCACATCAGATATTTGCAGGCCCACATTTCTATCAAGCTGTACTAGCCTACACCATGAGCTTCACACGCAAAATGCAGCCAGCAAAACCGTACACACACCCAGCCGTACCACAAACCCAGCTTCGTTTCTCCACATACCAAACGCACGCCCTGCATCCCGCAACAAGCTTCAGCCAAGTATCATCTTTAACTTCCAAGCCAGCTTCGCAAGCAAAAATAACAAGCTGAATACGCACTGCAAGCCGTACCGCATACTCAACTCCAAGCCAAATACAACTACAGCCTTGCACCAATACCAGCACTTGCCAAAGCCATCACGCCGTAAACAAAATTGCAAGTTACGCCCTTTAATAATTTCAGCCACACCAAATCCATACCAGCTCACAACTAGTCAAGTACAAGCATCAAAACAATCAGCTGCACCAAGCTGCAAAAACCGTACAAGTCTCGCAAGCAGCCGAAGCCGCATCAAACATTCAAAACAGCAACACACGCGCACCGTGACCTCAGCTTCGCCCAGCCGTATCAACAAATAACTCACGCTCATACACGTCATCCGCACATGAGATTCACACCTGAAAAGCAAACAATACAAAACGCAATCAAAACAGCAAAAACGCAAATGGAAACGAAAATCCCGTGAGACTCAAAACACAAAAAGAGAGTTCAAAACGCAGGACCCAATCCTTCTTCTTCCCTCTATAAAACGAACCACTTCTCCTTCAATTACCTCAAGCTTCAAGAGCACCCTAAACCTCTGTCAAAATCCATTTCAAACCTAAAACCCCTTTCAACCTTCAATTTATTCTCTCAATCTCATCTCCACACCCAAAACACCATAAATCCGAATTGAATTGAAATTGGTGAGGAAGAAACCCATCCGAAATTGATAGAAGAAGAAAGAAAACTTGTGATTGAAAGAAGAGAGGAAAGAGTTGCGTTTTTCGTTCCGATTTTGAGAAGGTGAGGAGGGGAAAGATTTGTTGCCCTGTTTGTGGTGTTCATCGTAGAAGAGGAAGAAGACTTTGTTTCTTCTTTTTCTTATTTAATTTTTATAATTTTGCTTTATTTATTTTTTAATAAGAATGAGTGAGTTGTTGCTTGGGCTTTGTGGACTCTTACTATCCACCATCTGTTCATGCGTATCCCCCCCTCTCCATTCTTCTTTTTTTTTTCTTTCTTTAATTAACATTTCTTTAGTTTGTTCTTAAAATGATTTTGTTATTTTCTTTTTTTTGATTTAAGAATTTTATAGAAAGTATTTTAGAAATATATTTTAGGAAAATTTTAGAAAAGATATTTTGAAAAGTGTTTAGAAAAGAAATATTAAAGGAAAAGTTTAAAAAAGCATTTTAATTCTTTTATGAATTTAGTTTTAGATCTATTTTTCTTCATCTCTTCTTTTTGGTCGATGACAATCTTCCGATTCGGGATTGTTGATTTCCGATTAAGCTTAATCTTCATTATTTCAAATCTATGAATGGATGATCATTTGGATCATTTTTCATACTTTGAGATCGTGATAGATTGCTAATCGAGAAATTCAACGATAATCTCGATTAAGATTAGACCTTCCTCTTCTTTTTAGTGTGGCATGTTTTCGGAGAACGATCCATTATATCGTTTCTCTAACATGTATTAACACAAATATTTTCCACTTTAATTAGTGGTGGCCGGCCTCATTTGTAGGGTAATTACTCCGTAAATTACTCGGCGATTGCTTAACATAGACCTAAAGTTGTCCCGATTCGATTAAAGATCCACTTGGATCCGGTTGCCTCGGTTTTATTTTCATTGTTGTGGTTGTGCTTGATTAAGTTCATCATACCACCTTATATTGTATATAATATTATAATATAATTGTTTACATTTAATCTCTTGCACTTTATTCTTTTATTTTAATCTCTTGCTCCTTTATTTCCTTATTATATTTTGCCATATTATATCATATATCATTGTTTATATTCATATTATGCTTGTATATATTCATATTGTGCTTGCTTTTTATTTTTGTCCATTTGGATATTAAAACACTTAATAAAGGATTAAACTCTTAAAAAACTTGTTACTTCTAACTTTGGACTTATGGTTACTATCCCAAACTTCTTGGAAATTGGACTTAGATCTTCTAGGATTCCCTTTGCTCAAGTTGGAGTGGTTAAGAACTTTGGCCTCAAATGATGTCATTAACCTTTGAAGATGGAAGTCCGAATTTTGAAGATTTGTACATATTGGTCTTGGTAACTTCTTTCCTTAGCTTTTAATTCAAGCATTAGGACTAGTCTCTTCATCTCCTCCCCATTCTTTAATTTTCAAAACTTCTTCCTTTTTCAAAATCTTCTTGTTTCTTAAACTTCAAACAATTTCAAAAACAAACCTTGATTTCGATCAAGCGATTTTTTAACCTTTTCCTTTTATTTTCTTAATCAAATATTAAGTCATGTAAATGTATTAAAACCTTTTTTGTACATACTTTAAAAAATACAAATCCATTCAACTATTTTTGTGCCTTGTGCACCTTTCTTCTTTTCCATATGTTTAGATATGATTCATCCCTTTTAGCGGAATTATTCGCTAAGGGATGACGACTTATCTTTACATCTTAAAATTAATTCAACACACTTATTCTTTTCAAACTTTGTACCACGAACTACGAGGTTTTGATCTCGCATTGCACTTTGTGGGTACGTAGGCATAAGGCTTTAAAACCTTATCAAACACAAAATTATTAAAAAATATTCTTCTTTCTCATCTCTTCCATCATTTTAAACAAACCAATTTCAGACCAAAAAGCAGTAAGTATTTCAAAGGGCTCCCGTAGAGTACTACGGATGAGTCGGGTGCCTAAAACCTTCCCGGTTCATAACCAATCCCCTTACCCAATCTCTGTTTATTTCTTTTAGCCTTTGCTTTTAGAATCCTAGGTTTTTATTCGTTCTTTTACCTTTTTCCATTCGGAAATAAAGAAAAGCGCGGTGGCGACTCTGTGTTAATCGAGTTAAGTTAATCAATAGCTTACACTCACGATTTTACCGCTACAGTAGGCAACTTACTTGCCAACCAAAACCCTCCAAGTTTAGGATCTCAATGAGTGTAGTATCGAGTATCAACCAACTTCGGTCTTCACCAAAGCCGGTTATCTCACTACCTTTCTAAAGGCCAAGATGGGATGACTAGGGTTCTAAAAGTTAGTTAGTGTATTGACAACATATGGCAGCCTCATATTATCCTCAACTTGACTTAAGGAACATAAGCACCAACCAAGAAGTCACACTAACTATGGCCACCAGATCAACCATATCGGTATACGCCGTACAGTTTCCTTGGTCTATTGTCATTTACCTAAGGTACACTAGATCCGGGTTAGGATCTTTCACACATAAGAGCACCCCAACAGATAAGTATAAAGAAAACAAGGCAAACAATTTAAAGTGATCTAATTCCTAAGGGTACCCCTCTTTTATTAAATCCCCAGCAGAGTCGCCAGTTCTGTAACACGGTGGGAGAACTGACTTTAGTTATGTTGCGGATAGCAAGAGTCGCCACCGACTTTTATTTTATCCAAAGGAAAGGCATAAAAGAACAGGAAAGACCTTTTAAAAGATTTTTGGGTCCGGGGGGTAGGTTATGTAAAGGGAAGGTGTTAGCACCCTTTACATCCATGGTTATCCATGGGCTCTTAGTTACTTAGCTCACTTTAAAATGTTTTTGAAATGTGAAGTGTGTGAATAGAAATTTTCTTAAATGTTTATAATGATCCATGTACGGATGCGTATAAACCTTTGTTTTGAAAATTGTTTGAAATGTGTGAAGTGTTTGAAATTGTTTTGAAGAGTGAGCAAGTATCTAAGAGGAACCTACCCTAAGTTTTAAGTCTTTTTTGTTCTTGAATCCTTTAAATGGTAAGACTATCCCTATTATTAAGGAATAGGTAGTCATTACCTTGGATGTGAGGGACAAGTGAAGGGTCATCTGTTATTTAGGCAACTGTGGGGTGTATAAGCAATTCGAAGGGACTATCATCTTTATTCGAAAGGGACAAGATCATTACGAAGGCAACATTCGAAAGGGACTTGATCTTTTTTAAACTGTAGGGACTAGATGATGTGAAATTGAGGGACTTTGCTTTATACACCCTACTTGACCTTTTATTTTAGGCAACATGAGAGGTATCCCTAAGGAGGTGAGATGGCGATCAAAGATCGACTTACATGTGTGAGTGTACAATTTTAATATTTATCTTTAAATTTAATGAGCTAAATTAATTTTAAACATACAAACATGTTACACTCCCTATTTTACTAACCATAGCGTAAAAATAAATATTTAAATACTATTATTAAAATATTACATCCAGGAACAATTACATAATAACAATTTAAAACAAATTAAATATAATAAGCAAAATAATAAATAATAATAATAATTGGGTTAGTAAAATAATAATAATAATAATAAATCACAATGGGGTTAGTAATAATGAAATAAATATAATTAATAATAATAATAATGAAATAAACAAGAATATTATAATAATTAAAAGTTCAATTTTATAAACAATTATTATTTAAGATTAATAAGAAAATATGAGCAATTATACTAATTATTATAAAGTTTTAAGTTAAAAATTAAGTTAATTATAAACATATTATGAAAATAAAATTATAATTACAAAATTAAATTAGCAATTTTTAAACTATTTCTAAACATATATTAAAATTATTTATATACAAAAATTAAATTATAAATAAGTTATAGAATATATGCATATTATGAAAATAAGATTAACTATAATTATATTTACAAAATTAAGTTAAGAATTTTATTGTTTTAAACATAATTTAAAATTATTTACATTATTTTAATAAGATTACATATAATGATAATTGTAAATAAATAATATTAATAAAAATATAGAAACATAATTAACATTTATATGAAAACAATTAGGGTTTTTAGAAAAAATTTAGGGAAATATACATTGATTTAATTAATTATTATAAATGAATTGAGAATATTAAATTATTAAAATATTAAATTTCTTATAAATTATACACACAAAATTTAGAATAAAAAAAAACAAACCAATAATCTATTTAATTTTATTTACAAATGTACACACTATAAATAAATGATTATATATAAAAGTTAAGGAATTAAAAAAAAATTAATATATTTTTTACTATGATTTATTTGTAAAAAGAAAAAATTGGTGAATTATTTAATCTATATAATAAATAATCATATAATAATAATTGATTTTTTAAAAAAAAATAAACAAAACAATAATAATTAATTTAAGAATAAACAAGCAAAACAACAAAAAAAAATGGGGTGGAGGGATCAGCCAAGGATCGAACCCACCCCAGTTACCTCAACATCCAACGCACATGACCACTGGGACAAGCTGTACGCTTGTGAACATAATCCAACATCATCTCCTTTTGTTGCATGTCTTTCTCTGTCTTCGGCTCCGTCCAATCGCACCCTGCCACGCAGTCGTCTTCAACCTCTATCCATGCGTAATTTCCTGCGAATTCAAATACAATATTTCCTGCGAATTTTTTCGCATCTAAACCTGCGAATTGCATAGGATGTATAATACGCACAATTAATCAACAATAAGTGTATAATGTCAATGCCCAGATTCAATAGGATTCAAAAATGTCCATTAAAGTTCTTGAAAGTCCCTAAATCAAGAGTTCCCAATTTTGAACCTCAAACCCTAACAATGGTGTCACGGGATTTTGGCCATAAAACTCCATGCAAATCGTCCAGAAAGTTTACATGCTTCAAGATAGACACAAATAAATGGTTAAATTTAAACATAAACGCATAAAACAACAAAATCGAAAAAATTCAAAGCCAAGGTTAAAGCAATTCGGTTTATGCATATGAGGTCGATTTCGGCAATGTAAAGGGTCTGGACATGTTCAATGATCATCATAGAAGAGATTGGTGTGCTTGGAATGTGTTGAAACTACCTCTAATCCAAAATCCGATTATGAGTTTTCTTTCAAATTTTTGAAGCTTGCTCTTGGTTTATGGAGGCTGCAATTCGTGTCTAGAGCTTGGTCTTATGTTGTATATATACCACACACTAAAATTAGGTCAAGAATTTAAACAAACTTGTGGATTTTTGGACTTTTTGAGATTGAAAAAGATTGATCATTAAAACTTGATTTTCCTTGATCTAGCATTGCCATATTGGTGTGATCTCCATTATTTTTGTATCAATCAAGCTTAAATGTCTTTTAAGACCTTCTAGAAACCAAATCCTTTTCAAATATATGTTTTTTTATATTTTATTTCAATTTAATTTGTATTTTAATGAATAAAATTCAAATAAATATGAAATAAAAAATAAAAAATCAGAAAATGAGTGGGTTGGGTCGTGCATGAAGTGTTGGTATGGATTGGATCATCATATGGCAAGCCCATTTAGAAAAAATTGGTTTTAAACCTCCATTTTCTTCATAAACCAACCAAACATTTCCCAACTTTGCAAGGGCACAAATCCTTCAATTTTAATGCTATGAGGGTGTTCTTGGACATTTTGGAAAGCTTGAAGAGTCCTCTAAACAACCCCACTAGTTTCATGTCCATATCATTTACCATTCTCAAGTTATGCCCTTTTGAAGTTGTTGACTTTTTGTTGACTTTCAAAAGGACCTATAATGTCTTAGCTCATACCTTCCAAATGAAGCATTTTTGGGCTTGGATTGTGATACAAAAAGTTGTAGAGAATTCAATTTCCTTCAAAATGAGCTTTGGATGGAGAATTGGTGATGAAGTATGTGAAAGTTATGGCTGGTCAAAGTTCAGTTGACTTTTCCTGAGGAAACCCTAATTTAGAAACCTTTGATTCTTGATGATCTGAGATATCCTTGATGAATCATGATCAACCCTTGATCAAATGATGAATTTTACTTCATATACTTGATGTTGGCAAAAAATCATGAAGTTTGACTTTGGTTTGACCACAGTTGACCTCAGTTTGACTTTTTAACTACTTTGACTGATTTTGACTTATCTGATCATCTGACTGAGCAAACCTTTGAGAAAAGTCTTGAAACTTTGTCATGGGGATTCTTAGACACATATAAGATGTTATGAAGCTCACTTGAAGTCTTGGAAGTCCATTTAGCCTGATTAAAGTTAAAACCCTAGTTTTGGATGCACTGCATAGGAGGATGCATTGTCTGAGGGAATTGTCAAATCTTCTGACTATTTGTGAACTTTGTGAACCTTGTGAACCATCATAAAATGTCTTGTGAACCTTGTGAACCTCATGGGAGGTCTTGTGAGCCTTGTGAACCTTGTGAACCTTGTGAACCTCATAAAGTGTCTTGTAAACTTCATGAACCTCATGAAAGGTCTTGTAAGTATTGTGAACCTTGTGAACCTCATAAAGTGTCTTGTAAACTTCATGAACCTCATGAAAGGTCTTGTGAACCTTGTGAACCTTCTTAGCACACAAAGTCTTGTATTGTGAGGGCAAATTTTGGGGTGCAACAGCCACACCTACCAGACGTTCCCGCACCAGAAGCCGAGGTCGTGGTCGTCAGTAGCATTAGTTTATGTTTTTGTTTTTGCATTTCTGTTTTTGTATTGTATTTTACCCGCTATTATATCACAACATTGAGGATAATGTCTGATATAGTGTGGGAGAGATACCTTTCTCTTTCCACATTTTCCATTTCATTGTATTTCCCTTTCCGTATTTCAATTAAACAAAGTAATATTTGTGTTATTTCTTCAGTTTCAATTCTTCCCCGTTTATTTAGCCATACCGAAAATTTTTGCTTTATCTTCGCATTACCCGACTTACCTATGAAATCGTCGTTAGGAAGCTGAGAAAGATCCAACAAGATCAATACAGTCTTGACACCTTAGACTTCCTACTTAAGCATTCCGTTCCGATAATTGTTACGACTACACCTTAATTTTTAGTTCTAAAGTAACCCCTAGTAGTTTATACTAGCAGTCAGCACCGTCTGAACACAAACCACGTGGGGAGCCGATGAACATAAGTGTTTGATGCCTAATCTATAAACGATCCTTCATATCTCGATGCCAATAAAAAGAAATTGCACCAAAGTACACGGTCGCATATAAGATATGAGAAATATAATAAGGAGTCCATTGCGGGTTGGTTCAGAGGTACCTGGTTCTGAACTTGGTAGGGCGTGCTACGGTTCGATCCCCCACAACCTCCAATTTGGATAATATGTAAAGGGTTGTCACATTCGTGTACCAGACCCCGTGCTTATAAAGGATCAAAGTCACTAACCGGCTACTCCACTACGTGCGTGCTAAGGCAAAGGGCTTAATGTGATTGCGCTAGAATGAAACCGGGTGAAATAAGATCGAAAGACTCTAGGTAGAATCATAACGCAATTACCGAATGTTTCGTTTAACGGGAAGTCGACGACTTAGCTTGTTGCTTGTGTCATTAGTGTATCGTTAGTGTTCTATTCTAGTACCGGTTTATCTAGCTAAATGATTTCTCGTATGGTTTGTTATGTGTATGCGTCCGATGAAAATTGTCCGATCATTTTTCAACCGACTATTTGCTTGAGGACAAGCAAAGGTTTAAGTTTGGGGAAGTTTGATAACGAGAAATCGTATCACTTTATTACTACGTTTTAAGTCCGTTTTATCGCACATTTATCCTATTAACTCCCGATTCTTCGAGTTTTTTATGTCATATTGCAGGTATAACATTTCTAGAGCTAAATCATGAGATAAAGATCAAATGAACAAAAACAAGCATGAAAAGAAGATGAAGAGAGGAATTCTGCTGATTCTGCATATTTTGCAGCACTCACGGTCGTCACAACATCACCACGACCGTGATGCCCTACTTTGAGGTCTCACGACCGTCACTCAAGTGTCACGACCGTGACACGCTGGAATTGGAAAAAGTGACCGTTACGCCCTTTGTCACGAACGTGACAAAGGAAAATAGGTTTAATTAATTTGAAGAATTCATAAGGACGTGTGCAACGTGAGTCAAATGTGACTCCTATTATTTCTCAGACCCCGTATGCACTTTCGCTGGATTTTCTCTTCATGGAACGATGCCCACGCTCACAAATTTCAACTGCCCAAGCCCAGAAAATTATTTCTATAAATACCCTAGTTACGAATTGAAAGACACAGAGTATTTTTTCTACTTTTCCGCGGAAGCTCTGCCGTAATTTTGTTGAACCCTTATTTAATTTTTCTAGGAATTGTTCTTGTTTATTTTTCTGCTTCTATATCCAACCCAAAAACAATAACAATTTCCAACATTAGGAAATTGTTATTATTAATTTCTTTTTAAGCCTTCAGAATTTGTTTAATATTATTTTTGATTCCGGTTCCGAACACTCCGAGCTTACCAGTCTGTGGAAGAAGGAGTTTTAAGATTTTAATCATTCAGGTTTTTATATATTTGCATTTATATTAAGTCATTTATTTGTTTATGTTAAGTTATTGTTATTATTTTATAATGTATGTTTTAATTAATATTTGTCTATTTCTGCATCTGTCTGGTACAACAAAAATGAGTAGCTAAATTAATTAGGCGGTATGTAATAAACTAAACCAAACCGGTAAAATCGAATCTAAGCTAAAATAATTAAGAACTTATATTCTGGCTGTGACTTTTTATAATAAAAATTAATCTTTTTGTTACGAGAGTAAGAAAAGTGTAATAGGTTAGGTCAAGACCACGAGAGTGTGAGATTTTAACCGGATAGCTAAAGTTAGGCATTTGATTTAAATACAGCGAGAGCGCTTTAAAATGAATTAGAATTATTAAGTTTTCAAAAATTATTTTCTAAACACTTATGGGCTAGCGAGAGCAGGCATAGGGCTTTAGGAGTAAGATCTGAGATTTGATGATTAAAAAGTGTTTTATTATCTTTGCTTTAGTATGAGATAAATAAAGATTGATTTAAACAACAAAACCCTAATCTAACAAGAAAACAACAGTTTAAGAAAATAGCGAGAAGTTAGAGGGAGAAGAGATGGCTCAAAAGCCAATAATAGGGCTTAAACATAAGGATTCCTATGGATTTTTTTTTGTATTTTATTATCTTGTCATTTCATACACATGGTAGATCTTTTAAGGAAAAGTTTATCTACCGCCTAGTAACTCCACCTGGTTGTGAAGCTCAGTCTATTGCAGGTGTATTAGATCTTTAATTTGAGAAGATGAGAAAAGGAATGAGACTTGTAAACAAGTTGCCCATAATCTCTGTTTAGGAGATTGAAAAACTGTTTAAGAAAATAGTTGGAGGATCGGGACTTATACAGAAGCCTGTCGAAGTTTTAAAATATACCTGAGAAAGTTTAAAACAGGAAAATGGATCCTAAACACAAAGGATTCCCCATGAAACATTTTCACAATTAATTTTGATTAAAAGAATGTTATGTGTAAAGAAATTCAAAGAAAGAGATTCACAAATGAAAATTCAATGCGGTGAAAATGGCGATCGCGCCGAGTTTTTTAAAATGGATCAGATGAACCCTAATGGTTCATTTTTCAAAAAGAGATGAGCCTTACACTCTAATACAGGCCCAAAAGTGTGATAAAAATCAATTTGAGGGTGATTAGATCAAAACCCTAATTTTGAATATTTTAAACATTAAAAAATATTTAAAACTTTGAGAAATTTCAAACATAAGTGAAAAACAAGTTGAAACCTTGAATCAATGTTTGAAAATTTATATTTTATCCATGGGATTACTTGAATATCATTTATGTTTGAAAAAAAATCAAGTGAAAGAAACAATTTTTAAATGTTTAGAAACAAATAAAATTAATTCTTTATGAAAATATAAAATATATTTTAAAATATATTTTTTTGTAGATTTTTTCATGGAATAAAATATTTAAATATTTTTTAGAATTAATGAACAAAGAATCATTTAAAAAATCAAAAGAATCAGAGAGAAATTAATTTTGGAATCAATTAAATAAAATGACAAAACCAAAATTCAATTATATCTCATGGAATAGGCATCCATTTGAGATGAAATAAACATCAAAGTTGTGTGTTTTGATCTCACAAACATAAATGGAACACATTAATTTCATTTATTTTAAGCGTAGAGTGAAAAATCAGTGATGAACACTAAAGAACCCTAATTTGGCTTAATCCTCATGAAATTCTACATGATGATGATTTTGTGAAATTAATTGAGGGGAAATACTTAGAATTTGATTACACACACATGGTAAAAAGATAGTGCGAGGAAATATGCATAGATTATGAAATGACCAAGTTTGAGGCTTACCTGACTTGAAGATTGCACCAGCTGAGGTGATTTTGATCTGGAGGTGTTACAGAAGACTTGTGATGATCTGAACAGCTTCCTTGGATGATATGGAGTGTGTTTGAACCCTTGGACTTGATTGCAAGTGGCTGGATCAAGTTCTGATCTTCAAGTTGCAGAAACAAGGTTTCTTTGAGGTTTTGAAGAGTGATTTTAGGTTGGAGGTGTTTATGGGTTGGTTCAAGTGTTTAAACACCTCAGATACATCATGTCTTTAAGCAATTGGTTGAGCTTGTTGTGGCTCAAACTAAAAAACCGATGGAGTTTGCTCAAAATATCAAGTTTTGAGTCTTTTAAGAGTGAATGAGAGAAAGCTTAGAATTCAAAGGCTTTGGTGTAATTTTTATGATCAAATGAGGTCTTTATTTATAGGAAAACATGTTGAGATTTCTTATCCCTTAAGTATTGAAGTGATAAGATCAGCATTGTGAGTCATGGCTTGCCATAAAATCTCTTAAATGGTGAAATGATGAGATTCCCAAATGGCTCAGTTATGCAACATATAAATTCACATTCTTCAGATGTTTTGAACTTGGATTATGGACATGTATTGCTTGTTGATCATGAGATCTAAGAATATGCAATTTCGAAGCATGGTGGCCATTGGATCAAAAGGCACATTTGTTGAAATTCATAAATGTCATTTACGGGAATTCCTTGGTGCAATCATGAATTTGCAAGTTTGATCAGGTTTGTAATGATTATTTAGATGCTTAAGACCACTTGATCTTATCCATTGACTCACGAAAATCAGAATTTCAAGTTTTTTGAAAATCTGTTTTTGGAAAACAGTTTGTCAAGGTGACTTTGATCCATGATTTCTTCATGCACAAGCAAGATCTTTTCATGCCAAATTGGTTCTTTGAATTGTTGGCAACATTTGCAACAACATTGGTGTTTTCACAAGGACCTGAATCAACTTGGCTCATGTCCAGATGAAAACTTTGACTTTGGGTTCCCCGATTAGTTAGAAACCCTGATTTGGGCACTGTGAAACCTTAATCTTGAAATCCTTGATCTCTGCATCTTTTAAACATGTAGATGGCTTGACAAATTCATGTCAAACATTCTTAATGACATGTGGAGGCCTTGGCTTCTTTTTCCATGAAAAATTTCACCTGGAAAGCTCAGTTGATTGAAACCTTAATTGGTGATACCGATGACTCGGGGCAAATATCACTAAAATTTATGTATAGTCTTTGAATGATTCTCCATCATTTAAGATTCCTTGATACTTTGAGAATGATTGCAAGGTTTAAAATCTAATGTATTAATGATTAGTCATTTGCCTGAATCCTCTGAGGGACTTAGGAATTCTGGTTCATTGTAGGGATACTGTCTAGACCAGTCTAACACAATCTTTTGGTCAGTGGATTTTTTTTATAATGAGTCATATATCTTAGGGTCAAAATTTAGGGTATGACAAGATGCTGAAGACATTCAAAATGTTATTTTTAGGCATCGAAGATTTCTATAATCTTATTTTATAATTTTGCTTTTTCACACACAAAAGGTTATACTATAAGTAAAACGGTTAAAAAAATAATGAATTATGATGTTGATGGATAAAGTTTTTTATTTTACCCTTATTAAATGTATTAAAATGGACAAATACACTCCATGAACACATTGATGTTCCTAAGAGACATTTAATACATATTTAAAATTTAGGACATGTTATTTTAAAATTCTATAATTCCTATAAGTCAATATAAATATCTATAAGAAAAGCATGAGACTTACTAATTACAATTGATACAAGCTTAGTCTATTTGAAACATACAAATGGAAGAAAAAATCGTTAAGATTTTCTTATTTTTGTATGTTTTGATTATTTTTCTTTTTCTACTTCTTGATGCCCAGGAAATATACAGTAAGCCATTTTATAAACCTTTTTAAATTTATTCATTCATTTTCTACAATTTAGATCATTGATTTTTTCATTGATTTTTTATTACAGCTACAGACGTTCCATGTAAATATCGTAAAGATTGTCCTAAAGATTTGTGTAGGCTTGGTTTTGCACGACGTTGTGTAGGGGGTCTTTGTTTATGCAGAACTGGTCTTGGACCAGGGGGAATTGGTTCACAGTCTAGAGCCTAAAATATTCAGGGACCTCAAATTTGGAAGAAGAATTAAAAAAATAATGATTAAAAATAGCTAATATATAAATTGAGGTAAATTCTTTTTTTCATTTGAGATAAATCAAATTTTTTGTAATAGTGCATCAAAATCAACATGTATTTTTTTCAATCAAAGTTAATGGTCTCAATATTATGCCGTTGTTTTCTAGACTTCAATTCAACTATTTTATTTTTTATATATATGTGTGTGTTTGTGTGTATGTGTGTGAAAATGGGAATTTTTTTTTAATATAATATATTTTATTAATTAAATTTCTAAAATAACATAACTTTGAAAAAAATTACCAAACTAACATAGTTTGGTAATGCATTCGCCATTTGAATTGAAGAACTAGTGCAAATTATGTTGAATTCGCCAAATGGATTGGCTAGCATCAAAAAAGTTTGCCTAATTCGCCATTCCATTTGGCGAATGAGTGGTAATTTCATGCATGCATTCGCCAAATGGAATGTTGCATGTTTAGGGTTGTTTAGGGTTAGCAATTTTTTTTACTATATATATGCCTCACTCATAAACATGTATGCCTCACTCATAAACATCAGATTTATCTCACTCCTTCCTTAGAAACCCTAAAAATTCATTCCTTTCAATCTCCCTCTCTCACAACATGGCTTCTCCCCGTCCATCTAGTTATGCATCGACACCGTCTTCCTCAACATCAGAAGAACCGCTTCCAAAATTTGATATTTTGAAGAAAAATGCTTTAGTGTTTTTCTCGGCAACAAAGCCTCCTCTGAAGATGCTGTTATGGAACCCCCAAACTTTGGAACACTTGCACAGAGAATTAACCCGCTGGTTAGAAGGAGAGATCGGCCACAAAGAAAAGATAATTAAAATTGAGAAGCGGGTTGTGGAGTTTGGTGTGACGAAATGGAGAAAAATTGTCAATGATGCAGGTGTTCTTTCGATGATGCTAGGCGGAGGTGAAGTTGTCCTGATGGTTCTGATAGGCTAGATTTGTTGAATGTTGTAGTTGTTCTAATTATGTATGGTCATGTTTGAATTTATGTTTTTTTCCGTTTTATTTATGTACGGTCATTTTCTGAATCATGTATTTCCTTGTTTTATTTATGTATGTTCGTGTTTGTGGTTGTATGATTTTACTGATATGAATGAAACGAACTAGGCTTCCATTTAAAATAAATACGGTTACAATGATTTAATTTACGATGTTGAGCTTGGTCCAACGTTGGGACATTTTTTACGATTGTGCCCGGGCTGACGACATGAACTACACAGTCTCACCATCTTATTCGCCGTATCCATTTCGGTGCGAATACGCGTGCTGTTAGGACGCCCTTTTTTATTTCTTCGCATGTTCTCATTGTGCCAGACTATTTCCCCGTTGTAGGAGGGCCAGTAGTCCTCATTTGCAACAACCGGAAAGCTTTTGTTGTAGACGTTGCAAAGATTGTGCACTTGGTAAACAGGGGATAGTAAGCCTGAAGGGTCCAGCCAAACCTTCGAACATGCCGCTATGACATGGGAGCAAGGCATGCGAAAGGCTTGAAATTTTCCACAGTCGCACCAATTGTTATCAAGTTCTACCCGATAGGATCCCCTCGGTCTCCCTTCGTTGTGATCCATGATCTCATCAACATTGAAATATCCCTTATTGCGGTTAAACACGGTGACCACATGTGTGTTAGACTTGGATGCTTCGTCTTTGATGAATGTCATAGAACTATCGCTGAACACTTGACCAGACTGTAGGATTGAACTCCACTTTGAACGATTGGTGTCAAAAAGTGCTCCGAGCCTAAAGTAGGTTGACCTCACCAAAGCGGTTATCGGTAGGTTGCGGATTCCTTTGAAAACAGAGTTCATTGATTCCACGAGGTTTGTTGTCATGTGACCCCAGCATTGTCCTTTGTCGTAGGCCCTGGTCCACTTATCTAAAGGAATCTGGTTTATCCATCTGAACGCATCTTCATTTGCCAGTCTGATTTCGTCACGATAATGTTTGAATGACGGTTCGGTTAATGAGTACCCTGCGTTCACGACCTTCTTCCGCAATGTCTTGTCTTTGATCTCTCTCATGAAGTTTTGCGCTATGTGTCTAATACAATAGACATGTGTAGAAGGCGGTTCCTGCCAGCCGTTATCAACATTCTTCCATGCACTCTCAATTGATGCATGTCTGTCCGAAATCAAACATAAGTTAGATTGGGGAGCCACATGCAAGCGAAGATTTTTAAGGAAAAAACTCCATCCCTCGGCAGTCTCTCCTTCGACGATAGCGAATGCAATTGGGAAGATATTGTTGTTGCCGTCCTGTGCCACTGCCATCAATAGAGTTCCTTTGTATTTCCCGTAGAGCCATGTTCCATCAATTTGGATTATAGGCTTGCAGAAGGAAAAACCCTTTATACATGGGTCAAAAGCCCAAAAGAGCCGGTGGAATATGCCATTTCCACTAACACAATGACTTTCCGAAGTATACGCCGGCAAGGTCTCAAGGATGACAACGGTCCCAGGTGCATAGTGCTTCAGTGCCAGCAAAAACTTTGGGAGTTCTTTGTACGAGTCCTCCCAATTTCTGAATACAACGGCAATAGCCTTAGTTCTAGCAATCCATGCTTTCCTGTATGATGGAGTATAATTGTGCTTCTGAACTATGTGCTTAATTATCGTGCTGACCTTGACCGAAGGATCGTCAACAACGATTGATAGGATATCGTTGCATATTAGCTGAGAGCTCAGTTGCCGATGATCCTGCAGTGAGTTGGTTATTACACATGTATGCTCCGATCCCATTGAAGCAACCTTCCAATCTTCACTTCTCTTTCTGTATGATGCTGTCAATCGAAACGGACACGCCACGTTACGACAACGTATCATATATAATGTAGGATTCGTTCGGTCGACCTTATAATCAGCCGATAAATCCATGTGGTAAAATTTTATAGCTCGAACGCATTCTTCTTTTGTTCGAAAATGGTCGCCCTCCTTTAATGAACCTTGCCTTTGTGGATACGGATCATAAAATATGTCTGAAGATGGGCCTTCACTTCCCAAGTTCAAGTTTGTCATGTGTGGAGGAGGACGATATACATGACTGGCCGGGACCTCGTCTTCATTGACCATTTCATCAACTACTGCCTCCTCTTGTTCCTCGTCCTCATCAACAACATCGACTTCAGCCAAATCATTGTCAGATTCGAAAAAGACTTGCGAATGATCAATGGGCTGAGACATTTGTTGTTGGTGAAGCGTAACATACAACTCGATATCATTGAAACCAGAATACTCATGGCTTAGAAACATAGTACGAACACTTTCGTCATCAGATATAGTTAATTGGAAATACATGACCTGGTTATCCTCATAGAATACTGGATTTTTGTAAATAATGACGTCCACTGGACCACGCTGCATTTTGTTTTCCAATCTCATTTTGTTTTCCTACCTAGTATTACATTAATGAAACCCTAACTTAACTTAATTAACTAAACCCTAATTAAACTAACTAAGCTAACCTAATTATAAACTAACTAAACTAACTTAACTAAACCCTAATTAAACTAATTAAATTAAACCCTAACTAAACTAATTAAATTAACCTAATTAAACCCTAAGTAACCTAATTATAAACTAACCAAAACTAACTTAAGTAACTAAACTAACTGAACTCCTAACTAACCAAACTAAGTAACTAAACTAACTTATTTAAAACTAAACCTAACATGCATAACACGTTCGCCAATTGGTGTGGCGAACCAAGGGTGATTTCAGGCCTTTTCGCCAAATGGATTGGCGAATCCATTAGCTATTTATGAGACCTGCAAAGCTGGAAAACGCAGAAGAGATTCGTGATGGTTTCCAATGCTCTTAACCCTTGACCATGCAGAGATTCCTTTGGATGTTTGTGTAGTGAGCTGGTGATCCACAAACATATGCATTCGCCAATTAGATTGAAGATGAGGAATCCACAAACACGCAGATGAACCAATCACAGGACATGCAAAAAACTCTTGTTCTTATTCGCCACATGGTTTGGCGAATTAGTGTACTTGTTTTAGTTCAATTCGCCAAATGGATTGGCGAATGTGTTGTCATTGTTTTTGTTCAATCTGCAACATGTAAATGGAAATTGTTATATATACCACACTATCAAACCTAAAATATCACACAAACAAAATTCAAAAAAGTTCAACATCTAATATCAAATATCAAATCTCAAATATCAGTTCAAAATCGAAAATGGCTTTACTAACGACGGGAGATCAACACCGAGGCACAGTCGAAAATATCGCGGCATTTGTAAGTTTAATATTCGTAAATTTTGTTACGCATACTTTTTATATATATTTCATACTAATATATATAAACCCTAACTTATATATATGATGTATTTACCATTGTTGCGAAACATCAACAATGTAAATACATATAGTTGGGGTTCGGCTGTTTTGGCACACTTGTACAGTAGCCTTTGTAAAAATGCCGCAAAGGATACTTGTACATTTTTTGGTTGTGCATTTTTGTTACAAGCTTGGGGGTATTCCAGACTGCCGATGCTTGCCCCACGCAACATGAATCCATGCCCGTTCCCCTACGCAAACCAGTAAGTCCACTGTTAATTTTTATTTCCAAACATATTAAATTTTAAATATTTAAATTGTTATTGTATCTAAATGCGTTTAAATCTGTTGTGCTTAGCTGGTCCGATCTTGGGATGGATTATAGTAGAAACCCAAGAAGTTCTATAGTTTTATATCGCCAATTGTTAGACCACGTGGGGATCGATCAGGTATTGTCATATATAAAAAATATTTTTCCGTTTTAATGCATTTTATTAACTAAAATAATTTTATACTAAACGAATTTTTTTTTTCCGTAGTTCATCTGGCGCCCATATTTAGCCCTCGACCATGAGCCTAACCCAGAAGATGCTGAAATTTGGACGGCAAAAACTCCAATCATCCGCTTCACTACAATTGAAATGCACCAAACAGATCGGGTGAAAATGCAGTTCGGAATGCAACAGGATATTCTGGGCCCTCCGACATGTTTGGGAGATTGGCATTTGAAAAGAGTAAGTGACATGTGGAACATGGAAGATTGGAGAGACTTTGCAAGGGAATTACGTCAACAATGGAGGGATCGACGCCAACATGTCCTAACTGACCAAGTGCTGCAAAATGTCAAACCAACTAGAGAATATTTAGTTTGGTTTAGGTCAGTTACTATGCAACAATGGGTGTCTGATAACCCATACTTGATTGACCCCCGCTCGCAGGCCGCAGCATACGCCCAACCACCAACTCCACAACATGACTACCCCAACCAATTCCAACCATCGACTTCAAACACCCATAGGCCATTCATCCAAACAGGTAACCCCTTCATGCCACAAACCCAATCACAACAACAAGAGCCTTACCAACACCAATATACCCCCGACAACCCCTTTATGTCCACACCAACCTATAGCCCCCCACCTTTGTTTCGTTCTCAAAACGAGGCAATATCCTCATTTGGTCAAGCTTATCGTCCTCACCCAACCCAATCCAACCCAGCCCAACCTATCCGACCCAGCTTTGAAAACATGGGCACACAACTCAGTTACGGCATCGCCTTTGGCAGCAACCTTCCACGTAATTGGGGACAAGCTGAATCATGGACTCAACAACAACCGCCTCCACCAAACACACAAATACAAGCGGAACCTCGACCACCTGGTGGTAGAGTTCGAAGACGGGGTCATCCCCGTGGATGTGGTACTGGGGGACAGTTAGATAGGGCGGGAAATTAGTTTTTGTAATGTGGTTGTTGAATTATTAATAATAATTTTCTTTTAATTTATATTTTTCTTTCTCATATTCTCTAATTTTCTTTTATATCAATAATTTTCTTTAAATATAATTTTCTTTAATATACTTATATAAATATATATATATATATATATATATATATATATATATATATATATATATATATATATATATATATATATATATATATATATTTATATAAGTATAAGTAAATATATGTATATGTATACTCATTCATATATATATATATATATATATATATATATATATATATATATATATATATATATATATATATATATATATATATATATATAACAAAAATATGAAACACAAAATTAACCAAATAACACATGCACAACATACCAATTGGCGAATTGGTTGTAAACTTGCATGCATTCGCCAAATGGTTTGGCGAATTGGTTCTAAAATTATGATTCATGCCATTCCATTTGGCGAATTGGTGAAAAGTTTCACATGTTCAACCAATGGTTTGGCGAACATGTTACCAAATTATGTTAGTTTGGTAATTTTTTTCAAAGTTATGTTATTTTGGAAATTTAATTAATAAAGTATGTTATATTAAAAAAAAAATTTGTGAAAATGAGGCACAAAAGGCCTAGGGTACAAATACAAAAAGTTGAGAAGCCACGGAAGAAGTGTCGAAACACGCAGCAAACAAAAAGAAGATGAAAAAACAAAAATAACAACTAACTCAATAAAACATCCAAGAGACAGAAACTGGTGAAAGGTAAAAACTAAGAGCACCAGAAAAAATTACATGCTAGATTTTCCTAACCAAATATCTGAAAAAACTGAACAAAACTCCATTTAGTAGTAAGAATATTTTTGAGAGGATGTTGAAGACATTCAAAATGCTATATATTGTCATGCATCAAAGATTACCATAATCTTATTTTATAATTTTGCTTTTTCTCACACAAAAGGTCATACTATAATTAAAACGGTTAAAAATAAGAATGAATTATGATGATTGATGGATAAAGTTTTTAACCTTTCCCCTTATTAAATGTATTAAAATGGACAAATACACTCCATAAACACATTGATGTTCCTAACAGACATTCAATACATATTTAAATTTAGGACATGTTATTCTAAAATTCTATAATTTCTATACGTCAATATAAATATCTATAAAGAAATAATTTCTATATGTCAATATAAATATCTATAAGAAAGGCATGAAATTTATTAATTATAATTGATACAAGCTTATTCTATTTGAAACATACAAATGGAAGAAAAAATTGTTAAGATTTTTTTATTTTTATTTTTTATGTTTTGATTATTTTTCTTTTTCTACTTCTTGGTGCACATGAAACATATAGTAAGCCATTTTATAAACCTTTTTAAATTTATTCATTTATTTCCTACTATTTTAGAACATTGATTTTTTCACTCAATTTTTATTACAGTTACCGATGGTCCATGTAGATTTCTTAGAGATTGTCCTAAAACTTTGTGTATTCTTGATTTTCAAAGACGTTGTTAAGGACATTTTTGTGTATATCGTTATCGAGTTTATTTCTATTAAATATTATGATGACATTCAATAATTGAATTTTTTTTTAATTTCATAAAAGTTTCAGTTATTACTTTATACGTTAAAATGATATTAATAAAAAAAATGCAACATCAATGACTATTTTATAGTTTTTTTTAAATATTTTAAAGTTAGAATATATTTTAAAAATTTGTGAAAAAGGAGAAAGAAACTAGATGAAGTCCATGTCAATAAGAAGGAAACTTAAAAAAAAGAAGATTATTTTTAATATAATCTTGTCATGTCTTAAGGTAATGAGTAAATTCGTCTCAAACAATTTGTAAGTCTTGTTTTAGTTTAAAAAATCGATACCTAGAAAAAGAATACGAAGAATTTAAAATAAAAATAATTTTATTAATTTATATAAATATTTATAAACAAAAATTATAAATTAAATACAAACGTACGGTTGAAGTTAAGGGTGACAAAATGAATGGATTGGACATATATGAATTCAATTGTTAATGGATGGATCAAGACAATTTATTGATTCATTAACAATCTATTAGAATTTCTTTAAGAAATTCAATTCAATTCATCCATTAAAAATATAATTCATCCAATCCATCTATTAATAATTTTTTAATGGATGAATATCCATCCATCCATAAATTTAATTTAACTTTTTTTTAAAACATGTTTTTATTTAGAAAAACTTATAATATCTCTCTTAACTAAATCATTTTACCATTAGTTTTTCACATTAATTTCTAGTGCATAACTTTGGTCACTTTAATGGATATTTTTCATAAAGTACAAGTATTTAAATTTTGAAATTCATACGTGGAAACAAGTTGAAACTTAGTAAATTTGAAATGAAATTATGTTTTAAAAGTAATTAATTCTTAGGCGTAGATATTATTTCAGTATTAACCTTTGACTGAGATCAAATAAACAACTTTTGCTTATTCCTTACTGCATTTCAACAACAATGAATTAACGACAACGATAAATTAATGATGTAATATCTTTGCTTATGTTGTTGAACTTATGATTTGTTGTTCGGGGAGGGAAAGCAAACGTCTTTGATTATTTTTTATTGCTGAACAAGGTTTTAAAAAATGGTTGTGATCTTGTTGCTGTTACATAAAGATTTTCACGATTTCGGTTAGTTCAAATGTCATTATACAGATTGTAGTTGTCGCGGTGTGAATCAACCATAGTTTATTCCTTAGTATAAAAGCAGTGAATTAGGAAAAACAATATCGGTGAATAATAATTGTAGCGGTAAAATCGTGAGTGTAAGTTATTGATTAACTTAACTCAGGTAAATAGAGTCGCCACCGCGCTTTTATTATATTCCAAAAGGAAAAGAAAAAAAAGAGCGAATAAATCCTAATGAATCTAAAAGCAAAAAGCTAAAGAAACAAGCAGAGAAAGGGTAAGGGGGTTGGTTAAAAATGGGAAGGATTTAGCACCCAAAATATTTGTGGTACTCCATGGGAGCCCTTTGAAAAATTTATTGTTTTTGTTTTGAAAATGGTTTGGTAAATGAGAGTGAGGGGATGAGAAAAGAATTTATTTTCACTATTTGTACCACGAACTATTGAGCAGTACATTTACATCTAGCATCATTTGCATTGCACCTTCATACTGCATGGTTTCTGTTTCTAGTTTGGGGCAATATCATTACAAGACGCAATCTGGAGCAGTTATCTCAAGATCTGTTGAATTTTCTGCAAGAGAGTTTGAAGACACTGGGGCAATTCTGGATGCCATGTCTTTTGTAAAATCCTCTAGATACGATCTTTTCATAGATGATGCAGTATGGCACAATTTCAGGAGTAATGGATGTTTTTTCACTCATGGCAATCAGTATGCAACTGTTGAGCTCAGAGGTTTGAAGCACTGACTTAATTCTCAAGGAATGACTGATATTTATTTTTCCAGTAGGGCATTGGAAGTTTATTCTTCCTTGAGCATAAAATCTTCCTTCAGCCGACAAGGTTTCCTCGTGAGGAGTGGGTTATTCTCATTCAGTCAAAGTCCAATTTTCATTGGCATATCTTTCCAACATAGTCGTCGTACTATACCTGGGGCATAATTTGGTTTATTTTGATTCTTCAGCAAAGTCTCTCCTCAGCAGAGCATTGCCAAATTTTTTCTCAACCAAGCCAGAAGGTTGTCATTTCCCCAGCTGAGTTAAAACAGATGATATCCCCAACGGAACTTCAAGGCTAATTGAATTGTGCTCATCCCCAAGCAGATTTATCTTTCCACCGTGAAGTATTCTCAGCAGGTAGCTGAAGGCCTCATTTTCCCACAGAGTCCAGAATGTCAGAATTCGTTTCCCAGCTAGAGTATTGACAAAGCATCTCCCCAGCCAAGTCTTAAGATGGTCTTTCCCCACAGAGTTCATGTTTGAGATTCACTCCCGTCATTGAAATATTCCCCAGAGAAGTTGTCAATTTATTTTTGGCCAATGTGATGATACAGACAGTTATTCATCTCCCCAGCCAAAGTTAAGCATCGTCAAAGCCTCTTGACCTATTTCTCCCCTGAAGAGTTGTGATTCTTATTGCCAATCATGCATTTGTTTGATGCTCGTATGCACTCCTCGGCACTCGTCTGTGTTTGATAGTTGTTGCTCGTATACACTCTCCGACACTTGTCTGTGTTTGATAGTTGTTGCTCGTATGCATTCCCCGACACTCGTCGGTGTTTGATAGTTGCTTTTGCTCGTATGCATTCCCCGGAACTCGTCTGTGTTTGATAGTTGCTTTTGCTCATATGCATTCTCCATCACTCGTTTGTGTTTGTTATCTGTTCGAAGCTCGTTTGCTTTGTTTGGATACTCGTCTGTATCGTCCTTCACATTCGTCTGTGTTAGCTTATATCCATATGTGTTGATTTGATAATCACTCTGGTACCCGTCTGTATTGCTACTCCAAATGCTCGTCTGTGTTGGATTTTTGGTACTCGTCTGTATTGTTACTCCACATGCTCGTTTGTGTTGGATTTCTGGTATTCGTCTGTATCAGTGGTTGATATTCTTCTGTATCATCTCCTGAAACATTCGTCTGCGTTTCTTAGATCATCGTCTGATATTCGTTTGTATCATTGACTTACGATACTCATCTGTGTTCTCTTGATGATCATATAATACTCGTCTGTGTTGAAGAGGTTTGATGCCCTGACGGTGGGATTAAACGTCAAAATAGTCACCGGTCATAGCGTAACAGGTTATCTGAAGAAGGATCGTCTGTCTTAGACCATATATCTACAGAGAATATATGAAGAGGATTTGTCTATCCTGATTATGCATGTATGTCCCACTGACTTAAGTGCATCACCGGTCCTGGCGTAACGGGTTATCCGAAGGAGATTCGTCTGTCTCAAGACATATATCTATGCAAGATGTATGAATAGGGCTCTTATGTCCGGTTCCTGGCGTAACAGGTTTGCTTGAAGAAGACTCGTCTGTCTAAGTTTTTCTTGTCCGGCGTAACAATTCAATTTGGAAGGAGCTCGTCTGCTTTGTATTCACTTCAGTCACCCAAAGCGTTATTTGGTTAGGTTTATTTCCCATTTTCTGCATTCTCCAGCAGAGTGCAAATTTCATGTTTTTCTTGGTATTCAACCACAATTTATCTTGAACGGTCGATAGCCCGTGCCATCGTCCTTTTCAGATTAACGGTTGCTTGAATAGGGGTAGCTGTAACACCCCAAATTTGCCCTCTGGTTTTTTCTATCTTTATCTACTTTTCGTTTTGCATTCATTCGCATCTTCCATTAGGTCACATCATTTGCATAAGCTCCTGAGACATGGGATCGTTATTTTCTGAGGAATTAGGGTTTCACGTTCTATCTGTGGTTATTAAAGGAGTACAAGGTCTCAGCTATGCAACCATCAGCAACATCGCTTTTTTATTGCTTATGTCACTAGATTAGGGTTTATTTCCCTGATTTAGTGGTCTTCAAGGATTTCACGTCTGAGGACTATTTATTGATGCATCTGTCCCATCATCAACATGGAAGTGTGAATCAAGGCCATTCTTCTCTTCTCAGCACCTCAGGTTATTCTTCTCTTAGCAGAATCTCAGGTTATTCTTCTTTCTCAATATCTTAAGAGCTCTAGTTTTAGTTCAAGCGTGTTTGTTCATTCATGATGCGATCCAGATGGATGTTTGACCTAATCTTGGTTAAAATATCAGGAGATTTCTTCAAGTGCGAGCTATTTGTTTCGGTGTTTAATTTCTCAGACAGGGTGTATCCAAGGTTCAGTCGTGTTCATCTGTGGATTTATTTTCGTAGAGTTTGATTCAGACAGATTTTAGTTGATTCAAAATTTATTTTGTTAGAAGTTTTGAAGATGATTAATTCAGATGATTGGTATTTCAGTTGCAAATTATTCAGTGGCCCGAAACTTGTTCATTCATTTGACGTGGTCGTTTGATGGTTTGAGTTCAAAGTTCGATATCCATTCATTTCACCTTAACCATTTTTTGTCAACATTTAAACCATTTGTTAATATCCATATTATAATTCAATTTCTCAATACCTTGTTTTTTTTCATTTTTCTATGTAAGTTAATCCATTATCCATTTTTCATTTTTCTTATTCAAGTTTACATTCAAAACTCCAAAGTACATATCAAAAGCCATTCTCCTATATTTATTTACCAAGTCCAATTCACATTATTATTAAACAAAAAAAAATTATTATCAAATAAATGAATTTCATAAAGCCCACATCCTTTTTGGTGGCCCATTAGGAAATAGAAATTTGACATAAGTTGACCTAAGTATAAAATAAAAAGGCCCTAATCCCAAGACCTAGCAGCCGCAAATTTTTTCTCAATCCCAAAGTTCTCTCTCATTTTGTAAATTTATCAGTTACAATGGCTATTTCTTTTCCTTCATGGCCATCACGTCTTTGTGAATACTCCTTGTTCATATACTTTCTTCCCCTTTTTTTCACTCCTGTCAAAACAATCCTTAATACCACATTACAAACATCATCTTTGTGTCATAATCTTCACCACTGTAAATCGTTAACATACGGTTTCTGTTGAATAAACTTTAATGTTATAGTTAATGAGTTTTTACTATTAAGTTAATGGAGAGTTTAAGAGTCTGTTGTAATTGGAAGGCCAAGAGATAGTGGGCAAATTAATAGTATTTACTAATTATTAAGTTTCCTAGAATAGCTAAAGCTTGTGAGTCTATATAAAGACCTTTTATGCTGTCATTTTGTAAAGAGCAAGTAAAAAGCAGAGAAATAAGAAAAGACAGTTTTTTGAGTAAAACTTCCACCAGTGGAAGTATAGTAGAAAAAGTGTCCAAAAATATTTTAACTGCAGAATTTAGTTTCTTACAAATTGGCATCAGAGCTAATGGCAAACATGATGAATCAAATGTCGTTGCCACGGCTAATGAAGTTAAATTACGAAAACTGGAGTATCCAAATGAAAGCACTTCTCGGATCTCTAGACGCGTGGGAGGTGACCAAAGATGGGTTTGAAGAACCAACAGATATTGTGGGATATACGGCAGCTCAAAACAAGGCGTTGAAAGAGACGCGATCGAAGGATAAAACGGCACTATACATGCTGTTTAGGGCTGTTGATGAATCAGGCTTCGAAAAGATTGCCGGTTCGACTACGTCGAAAGAAGCGTGGGACACGCTAGAGAAAGTGTTCAAAGGAGCAGATCGAGTAAAGCAAGTTCGACTCCAAACTCTTCGTGGAGAATTGGAGAGGATGCAGATGAAGGAGTCAGAAAATGTATCTGACTACATCACGCGTGTACAAAAGGTGGTGAACCAACTCACCAGAAATGGCGAAACAGTAACTGATGCACGAGTTGTCGAAAAGATTTTGAGATCTTTAACAGATAAATTTGAGAATATTGTGTGTGCAATAGAAGAGTCGAAGGACCTTTCGACACTCTCAGTCGAAGACCTCGCTGGTTCCCTCGAAGCACACGAACAACGCAAGATGAAAAAGAAGGAAGAAGGAGTAGAGGACGCAAATCAAACCAATGAGCAAATCAAAGACGAAAAGGTACTCTTTTCTCAAAATTTTCGAGGAAGAGGACGTGGTCGTGGAGGACATGACAGTGGTCGAAGTGGTAGAGGCAGCAATTTCGGGAGAGGACAGTCGATCCAACAAAATTGGCGTGGCAGAGGACGTGGTCAAAGAGGTGGTAGGTCGAACCATTCAAACTTTGAATGCTACAAGTGTGGCAAGTATGGTCATTATGCGAAGGATTGCAACTCATTCAAATGCTATAACTGTGATAAAGTGGGACATCTTGCAAAAGATTGTCGAATCGAAAAGAAGGTAGAAGAAACAACCAATCTAACTTTGGAAGCTGAAGCAAATGAAGGTTTTCTCTTGATGGCTCAAAATGAGATCAACATAATTGACAATGTTTGGTATCTTGACTCAGGAGCAAGTAACCATATGTGTGGTCACAAACACTTGTTCAAAGAAATGAGAAAGATTGAAGATGGAAATGTGTCTTTCGGAGATGCATCGAAAGTGAAGGTCGAAGGCAAAGGAACGATCTGTTACTTGCAGAAAGATGGGTTGATTGGATCAATTCAAGATGTTTATTATGTACCAAATCTCAAAAACAACATCTTGAGTTTGGGACAACTTACAGAAAAAGGTTATTCGATACTTATGAAAGAACGAATACTGCATTTGAAGGACAAGCTGGGACATCTGATTGCTCGTGTCTAAATGGAGAGAAATCGAATGTACAAACTGAATCTGATAAACGTTCGAGAAAATTTTTTACAAGTAAATGTCGAAGACAAAGCGTCACTATGGCATCTACACTTTGGTCATCTACATCACGCTGGCTTAAAGAGATTGGCGAAAAGGAACATGGTGCATGGACTACCAGATATGGATTATGAAGGAAAGTTCTGTGAAGAATGTGTACTTAGCAAACAAACAAGAACCTCATTTCAAAAGAAGGCAGAATATCAGGCTAAGCATATCCTTGAATTGATTCACACCAACATATGTGGGCCAATCACGCCAGAATCTTTCAGTAGCAAAAGATACTTTATTTCCTTTATCGATGATTACTCACGGAAGACATGGGTTTATTTCTTGAAAGAAAAGTCTGAAGCATTCGAGGTGTTCAAAAGGTTCAAAGTAATGGTAGAGAAGGAAACCGATAGACACATTAAAGCAGTTCGATCAGATAGAGGTGGTGAATATACTTCGACAGCTTTTATGAAGTATTGTGAAGAGCAGGGTATAAGGAGATTTCTAACTGCAGCATACTCACCCCAACAAAATGGGGTGGCTGAAAGGAAAAATCGAACAGTCCTTGACATGGTTCGTTCAATGCTTAAAAGCAAGAACATGCCAAAGGAATTTTGGGCAGAAGCTGTAAAATGTGCCATTTACGTTCAAAATCGATGTCCACATTCGAAGTTAGAAGATAAAACACCACAAGAAGCGTGGAGTGAACAGAAGCCAACAGTTTCTCATCTCAAAGTATTTGGAAGTGTGGCTTATGCACACGTACCAGATCAAAGAAGAACGAAGCTTGAAGACAAAAGTAAGAAATACATACTCATTGGGTATGATGAGAAAACAAAAGGGTACAAGTTATTTGATCCCATAAGAAGGAAGGTGATAGTGAGTAGAGATGTTCGAATAAACGAAGCAAGTAAGTGGGACTGGAACAGTTCGACAGAAGCTACTGTCGAAGTTGAAGAATCATCTGTCGCTGTACCACCAAACATTTCGACAAACATTGAAGATTCTGACAACGAAGATGAACCTCTACAACCTAGAATGCGAAGTTTGCAAGATTTGTATGATTCGACAAGTGAAGTGCACCTTGTATGTCTCTTGGCAGACGCTGAAAACATTAGTTTTGAAGAAGCAGTACGAGACAAGAAATGGAAAACTGCCATGGACGAAGAGATGAGGGCGATTAATCACAACAACACTTGGGAGCTAGTTGAATTGCCAAAAGGTAGTCAACCCATTGGTGTAAAGTGGGTATTCAAGAAAAAGATGAACGCTCAAGGAGAAATAGAACGATACAAAGCGAGACTTGTTGCGAAGGGATACAAACAGAAAGCAGGAGTTGATTATGACGAAGTATTTGCACCGGTCGAAAGAATGGAGACAATTCGACTACTCATATCTCAAGCTGCTCAGTTCAAATGGCCAATATTTCAAATGGATGTCAAAACAGCTTTTCTGAATGGAATACTAGAAGAAGTCTATGTTGAACAACCACCCGGATACATGAAAGCTGGAGAAGAGAAGAAGGTACTGAAATTGAAGAAAGCGCTGGCTGAAGCAAGCACCGCGAGCATGGAACACACGTATCGACACATATTTCAAGGAGAACGACTTCGAGCAATGTCCGTACGAACATGCCCTCTATGTGAAGAAAAATGGAAGGGATGTATTACTTGTTGCTCTTTATGTCGATGATCTTATTTTTCTGGGAAGTAATGATCAGATGATAGAAGAATTCAAAAGCACAATGACACGTGAATTTGAAATGACAGACTTAGGCCTGATGAGATTTTTTCTTGGTTTGGAAGTTCGACAAGACGAAACAGGAATCTTCATCTCACAAGAAAAATATGCAAAAGAAATCTTGAAAAGATATAAGATGGAAAGCTGTAATCCGACTTCGACGCCAATGGAACCAGGAACAAAGTTGTCGAAATTTGATGGAGGGGAACGTGTCGAAGCAGGCAAATATCGAAGTTTGGTAGGAAGTCTTCGCTATCTCACATGTACAAGACCAGATCTCTCATTAAGTGTAGGTATTGTAAGTCGATTCATGGAGGATCCAGTTTACACACATTGGAAGGCATTGAAGCGAACTTTGAGGTACATCCAAGGAACAATATCGCTTGGGATGTTCTACTCGAATTCAGACAAATACAAGTTGGTTGGTTACTCTGACAGTGATTGGTGCGGAGACATAGACGATCGAAAAAGCACTTCTGGATATGTGTTCTTCATGGGAAATACTGCATTCACTTGGCTTTCTAAGAAGCAGCCAATAGTAACACTTTCGACATGTGAAGCAGAATATGTAGCAGCATCCTGGTGTGTGTGTGTGTGTCATGCAATATGGCTCAGAAGATTGATGAGTAAAATGGAGCTAGAACAGAAAGGTGCAACAACGATACAAGTTGACAACAGGTCAGCAATTGAGTTAGCAAAGAATCCAGTAAATCATGAAAGGAGCAAACACATTGACGTTCGCTTCCACTTCATTCGAGAACACGTGAAGGAAGGAAATGTCGAATTGAAGCATGTAGCAAGTAAAGATCAAGCAACAGACATTTTCACAAAACCACTATCAAAAGAAATCTTCGACAGAGGCAAGAAATTGATAGGCATGATGGATAGAAGAAACATTTAAGTTTACAGAGGAGGTTTGTTGAATAAACTTTAATGTTATAGTTAATGAGTTTTTACTATTAAGTTAATGGAGAGTTTAAGAGTCTGTTGTAATTGGAAGGCCAAGAGATAGTGGGCAAATTAATAGTATTTACTAATTATTAAGTTTCCTAGAATAGCTAAAGCTTGTGAGTCTATATAAAGACCTTTTATGCTGTCATTTTGTAAAGAGCAAGTAAAAAGCAGAGAAATAAGAAAATGCAGTTTTTTGAGTAAAACTTCCACCAGTGGAAGTATAGTAGAAAAAGTGTCCGAAAATATTTTAACTGCAGAATTTAGTTTCTTACAGTTTCTCTCAAACCTGTTCATAAAACAACATAAGAACACCATAAAACTCACCTTTTTATTTTTACAACCTAAACTCACACCTCCGCTGTGGCTTCCATCTTTTTTGTCACCTTCATCTGTGATTTAAGCAACGACACCACAACTCATTCACCCACCACTGTGAGTTTCTCCAGCCGCGAATTAGAACGAAGTTTCACATAACCAACGACAACAAGATCAATTCACTCTGAACTCAACCTTGGCGTTTGTTTGGATTTTGGTTTCACTGTGTTTTGGTGTTTACGTATCAGTTTGGATCTGCAACAACAACAATAACAACAAAACTCGCTCCATCAATTCAACTTTGTTTTATCGGTTTCGAAATTGTGAGATTTGTTGCTTTTATACTCTGTTTGGATGCTTTTAATTTTCTATGCAGGTTGAGCTTGATTTCTGTAGCGATCAGGACATCGTGATGACGTTGGTTCGAGGCATGTGATGAAGAGAGTTGAGCTTCATGTGAAGAACATATTTGTTTCTAAACTCAGTTTGTGGAAGTTCTGTTGCTATTTTTGAACGGCTACACAATTTGCATCACAGAAGAAACTGTGAAAAGTCGCGTCGGTTTTGACATCGTTGCAAGGTTGTGTATGTTCTAGTCTGGTTTTCTACTGTGCATCAACTATTCATATGTTTCGGTAATGGTTCGATTTAAATTTGTTTTAAATTTGGTCCATAAACTATTGACATTGCATTGTGAAGAATATTTTGTTTGAAATTTTAACTGCATTGTGTATTTGTTGATTGTTTTTTTGCTATAACTTTGTATTACTAAGATATTGAACTGATATATTAATCATGTACTGATATAAGCTTGTGAATTTTTCATAACTTTGTATATACATTTAAGTGTTATTGCAGTTTTATTGTTCTTATTTGAAACCAGTTTATTCACCATATTGCTCGTGTCCTATTTGATCGCATAGTACTGTTAGTTTTTTGTGCCACGATGCGTTTTTTTCTCTCAACTCATTTAGTATGAAATGTTCTTGGTGTGTTGAGATGACATAGTTGTAATTTATTTTCTTTTCATATTGATATTTCTGACATTATTAACATTGATTAATTAATAGAGGTGTTTTTAGTATTATTTAGAACTGTTTTAATAATGTAATATTTAGTTGAATTTAGTAGTTAAACATTTTGTTTTGTTTTCTCATTGCATATTCTGTTAATTTTTATCTCATGATTCATTCTTTTGTTAAGAGAAAACAAGATTTAAATAATTGGTTCATGTGTGTTTGTAGTTGACTTTTTAATTGAATTTATCTTTAATTAGAGTAGCTTGTGAGCTTGGTGGACATCCAGTTTCTTGATTTGTGGGAGGGTACTGATACTTTGTGATGGATATAGTCTTAAATAGAAATAAGTTATTTTCTAGATGCTAATCTTTTTCATTTTTTTTAATTGAATTTTTTTTAGTTGAGTGTTAATTGATTATTAGTTGGGTGTTAATTGCTTAATGTTTGATTAGATTTTGGTTTAATTTTAATATTAATTTTTTATTTGAGTTTGTAATTAATTCTTGATTTAATTTTGATATTAACTCTTGATTTAATTTTTTGATTTGTTTCTTTTAAGTTTGGTCAATTTCTTGATGCATATTTTGACTAGTCCTTGTTGTTAACACTTGATGTTCATTTGTTCATTTGTTGGGAGAATTTTAGTTGAATGTGATTTGAATTTACTTGCTAGAATCTCGATTGAACTAACCTTGTTATTCACTTGAGTATTAATTTGGTTGATTAATGGTGAAGTTTTTGAAAGGTATTCTTGAATTTTCTCTTGCATTTTTTTGAAGAGGCAACGGACCTTCTCCGTTAGGTAACACTGAAACTATTATTTTTTCGCGCCTCATTCCAGTCTTGATGTCATGTTAGGAGCATGCTGCTGCATCTAAAGTCCTACTGGTGTAGGCTCTATCTGCGATTGTCTGGTTATTATCATATTGCATTCTTGTATCATATTTGTTGTTCTTTCTTCACTTTCACACTTATTTTTTTCACATCTTAACTTCTTCCTCTTTCTTTTCTTTATGTTTTCCTATTTGTGATTGTGATGTGCTCAGGCCATCATTTGTTCAACTTATCTTCATCCCCCTTTAGGATCAACTTAACTTCTGTTAAGAAGTAAGTTGAATCCTTTTGGTCTTTTCCTCTTTCTTCTTCTTCTTCCTTCTTTCCTTTTCTTCTTCTTTCTTAGGATAGTTTGAACCACACTAACCCTAGGATCATCCATGCATGTTAATATTAGGAGTAGTATTTTCCCCTTAGTCATTTTACCTTTAAGATCCTTTTGGTGCTCTCTTTCTCATCCTTATGCAAAATCTAAAACATTAATAATAGTTGAGATGACTTCTCCCTTTGGTCACTCTCTCAAAGAAAAGCATAAAAAACACTTCTTCACTTTAATCCACCAAATACACTTAATAATACAAACAAGTTAGTGAATTTAAATCTCAATCTTAGGAAACAAGTTTGAGGATCTTCCTCATTCTTGATGGACTTGTTACTCATTCTATTTTGGGAGGTGGTAATAAAGACATGTCCTTAGAAAAGGATTTACCTTCACTTCCTTGTGCCACACTCTCTAAAATACTTCTAAAAAATACAAACAAACAATAAACGTCTTTCCTTCGGGAATCTCTTCTCACCTCATTCACTCTTTATGTACGAACTTGTCACTACTTGTCACTTTGCAAGACGGTTACGCACTCGTCGTCCGAGCCTGCAACACCTGAGCATTGACATAGGCAGTTCAAGCCTTAAGACACAAGCAATCTTTTCCAGTGAGGTACATAGGTAGCGGGGTAGGGCTCGTTCGAGCACAATCCTTATTTTCCCTACATTTTTCCTCTTTGTTTTCTTTCTCAGTTCCTTTTCCAGTTTCAGTCCTTTCTTTTTGCAACAGCCTTCATTCTTTCACCCTTTGAAACAGTTCCTTTGCAAGCATGGATCCCGTCGGGTACGGCGGACGATTTTGGGTGCTAATACCTTCCCAGGTCGTAACTGACTCCTGAACTTAGTCTCTTTGGTTTGCAGGACCAGTGTCCTTCCTTTTCTTTTCTTCTGGTTTGTGCAGCATTACCATTCCCGTTCCTTCGGGATAAAAATGCCTGGCTGGCGACTCTATCTCTTTCCGCGCCACTTTCGCGTTTGTACCAGGATGGAAATCCAGGGAGAGGCAGCCTAAACAACACACCCCCACAATTACTACTCTAATTACCAACCAAGTCCATTTATAAAAATAACACCATTTCACTAATAAACCCACAACTCCGTTAATTCAACTTAATCCAAATAATAACAATGCAACTTAAATCGACTTATTCAACTTAATTCAAACCAACCTTAGCAACTCGACACCAAAACAACACTAAACATACAAAAATATTTAATTAAATAAATAATTAAATAATCGGGGCGTTTCAACTCTCCCCACTTAGAACATTTTCGTCCTCAAAAATCTTACCTTGTTCAAACAACTCGGGATAAGCTTCCAGCATCTTGCTTTCCAACTCCTACGTCATACTCTCTCCGGCTGCTCCCAGCCAGACTACTTTCACAAACACAATCTCTTTACTTCTTAGAGTTTTCATTTCACGATCCTCAATTCTCATGATGGGGCGCGAAGACGCGATATGTGTCTAGCGGTATCTGAACTGCAAGCGCACAGCCTATCGAAGTAATATAAAAGATTGTCGATCCCACAGGAACTTTATAATCACTTAGTTCTAGAGGGTCTACTAGTTTAGCTAAGGTGAATGTTTGTCACGATTTTGGTTTTAAGGATTAGAACGGGAATTAAATTTTAGTTTAATGAAATAATGAGAAGGCGGTCGGTATGTAATTATGCTAACCTATGCGGGTCAATCTAACCTAAGCTTATAAGGATGGTTCACTTAAATTATTCTGTAGAGATTATCAGTTTAAATACCCTCGACTCACACTCTCGTGGTCTTATCTCAGATCTTACTCCTAAAACCCTATGCCTGCTCTCGCTAGCCCATAAGTGTTTAGAAGATAATTTTTGAAAACTTAATAAGTCTAATTCATTTTAAAGCGCTCTCGCTGTATTTAAATCAAATGCCTAACTTTAGCTATCCGGTTAAAATCTCACACTCTCGTGGTCTCGACCTAACCTATTACACTTTTCTTACTCTCGTAACAAAAAGATTAATTTTAATAATAAAAAGTCACAGCCAGAATTTAAGTTCTTAATTATTTTAGCTTATATTTGATTTTACCGGTTTGGTTTAGTTTAATTACATACCGCCTAATTAGTTTAGCTACTCATCTTTGTTGTACCAGACAAATGCAGAAATAGATAAATATAAATTAAAACATGCATTATAAAATAATAGAAATAAATTCTTAACATATATAAATAAATAACTTAAATAAAATGCGAAAATATTAAAAACCTGAATAATTAAAATCTTAATACTCCTTCTTCCACAGACTGGTAAGCTCGGAGTGCGGAACCGGAATCGAAAATAAAACTAAACGAAATCTGAAGGCTTAAAAAGAAATTAATAATAACAATTTCCTAATGTTGGAAATTTTTATTGAGTTTGGTTTGGATGTAGAAGCAGAAAAATAACAAGAACAATTGCTAGAAAAATAAAATAAGGGTGCAAAAAAAATACGGCAGAGCTTCCGCGAAAAATCTTAAAATAAAACTTTGTTTCTAAATTCGTAACAAGGCTATTTATAGAAAATAGTTTCTGGGCTTGGGCAGTTGAAATCCACAGCGTGGGCATCGTTGTTGAAGAGAAAATCCAGTGAACATGCATTACTGAGTCTGAGGAATAATAGGAGCACTTTTTGACTCACGTTGCACGTCTATGACCAATTCACTTCAATTAACCTATTTTTCTTTTGTCACGTTCGTGACAAAGGTGTCACGTTCACCTTTTCCCATTTAAAGCGTGTCACGGCCGTGACACTTGAGTGACGATCGTGAGTGTTCCACGTTGGGCGTCACGGTCGTGATGATGTGGTAACGACCGTGACTGTTACAAATTATGCAGAATTACAGAATTCCTTTCTTCTTCTTCTTTTCATGCTTGTTTTTTGTTCATTTCATCTTTGGCTCATGATTTAGCTCTAGAAATGTTATACCTGCAATATGACATAGAAAACTCGAAGAATCGGGTGTTAATATGATAAATGTGCGATAAAACGGACTTAAAACGTAGTAATAAAATGATACGATTTCTCGTTATCATCTCACATGCATCGTCTCAACAGTAAGATTATCCCGTACTTACACATCATCCATACTAATCACATGAGATGGATCTGAAATGTACTTTCTAAGTTGCGACACGTGAAACACATCATGAAAATTCGACAGATTGGGCGGTAAAGCCACTTTATACGCAACCCTTCCAACTCTATCCGAAATCTGATACGAAACAATAAAATAAGGAGTAAACTTCTTATACTTCAACGTATGACCAACACCGGTTACTGGTGTAACTCTAAAAAATACATGATCACCAACTTGAAATTCCAAATCTTTCCTTCGCTTGTCATGATAACTCTTTTGCCGACTTTGAGAAGTTTTCATTTTCTCTCGAATCAACTTCACCTTCTCGGTAGTCTCTCGAACAACCTCTGGTCCAAGCACCACACTTTCTCCCAATTCATTCCAACACAAAGGAGTTCTACATCTCCAACCATACAACACTTCAAAAGGTTCCATTCCAGTACTAGAATGCTAACTATTATTATATGTGAACTCGATCAATGGAAGATAAGTATCCCACAAACCTCACTGCTCAAGAACACAAGCTCTCAACAAATCTTCTAATGTTTGAATCATCCTCTCAGTTTGACCATCTATCTGAGGATGATACGTTGAACTCAACCTCAACTTAAAGCTTAACGCCACTTGCAAACTCTTCCAAAAATCAGAGGTAAACCTCGGATCTCTATCCAACACAATACACAAAGGAGCACCATACAACTTCACAACCAATCTGACATAAATCTCTGCCAACTTTGGCACTGGAAAACTGATGTTAATACGAATAAAATGAGCCGACTTCGTAGGCCTATCAATAATTACCGAAGTAGAATCATGCCTTCTTGAAGTATTATGCAATCTCGTCACAAAGTCCATTAAAATGCTATCCCATTTCCATTCTGGAATTTCTAATGGTTGCAACATACCAGCAGGCTTCTAATGTTTAACTTTTGATAAGTCAAATATGCATACACAAAACGCGCTACATCGCTCTTCATCCTAGGCCACCAAAACAAAATTTTCAAGTCTTGATACATCTTTGTAGCACTTATATGAATACTCAACTTACTTCTATGACTCTCTTCAAGAATCACCTTCTTCATCTCTGCATCATCGGGAATACAAATTTGATCACGGAACCTCAACATACCTTGCACATCCAACTTGAAATCACTAAGTTTAGACTGATCGATTCCTACCATCGAATCTACCAACTTCACATCTAACTTCCGAGCCTCTCTGATATTGTTTAGAAAATTGTTATTAGTCTTCAACATTCCCAACATAACACTCTTCGGTGTTACTTCGCAAACTAGACTCATATCTCTGAATTGTTCAATTAGTTCCAATTTTTTAACCATCATCGCTGACGTATGCAAAGTCTTTCAACTTAAAGCATCAACCACAACATTATCTTTTCCTGGATGATAATTCAAACCAAAATCATAATCCTTTAATAATTCCAACCATCTTCGTTGTCTCATATTCAAATATTTCTGATCAAATAGATACCTTAAACTCTTATGGTCACTAAACACTTCAAATCTAGAACTATAAAGATAATGCTTCCAGATCTTCAGCATAAAAACAACCGCAACAAGTTTTAAATCATGCCTAGGATAGTTTCTCTCATGAGTTCTCAACTACCTTGACGCATAAGCAACCACCTTATTATTCTGTATAAGCACACCTCCTAAACCTATCATAGAAGCCTCATAATACACCACAAACGGGTCTCCTGTATTCGTTAATGTCAAAACCGGAGCCGACGTCAACCTTTTCTTCAATTTGGTAAAACTTTATTTGCATTGAACGTCCCACAAAAAATCCTTACTCTTACAAGTCAACTTAGTCAACGGAAGGGCCAACTTAGAAAAACCTTTGATAAACCTCCTATAATAACCAGCTAAACCAAAAAAATCTTCTAATCTCAGTAACTGACTTTGGAGTTTCCCACTGCAACACAACATCGACTTTAGACAGATCCAAAGCAATGCCACTTCCTGAAATGACATTCCCAAGGAAGCTAACTTCCTTCAACCAAAACTCACACTTAGATAACTTCACATACAATTGCTTCTCTTTCAAAACTTACAATACCAGCTTCAAGTGTTTTGCATACTCTTTTTCCTACTTGGAATCAAGATGTCATCAATGAACACCACCACGAAAAGATCCAAATATGTATGAAAGATATGGTTCATGTATTCCATAAATACTCTCGGCGCATTAGTAACACCGAAAGGCATCACCGAATACTCGTAATGTCCATAATGTGTTATGAACGCCGTCTTCTGAATATCCCCCTCTTTCACCTTAATCTGATGATAGCCTGACCTAAAATCGATCTGGCTAAACACACAAACACCCATCAATTGATCCATCAAATCATCTATTCTCGGAAGAGGATACTTGTTCTTAACCGTCACTTTAGTCAATATCCTATAATCAACACAAAGTCTCATACTTCCATCTTTCTTCTTCACTAACAACACTGGAGCTCCCCACGGTGATACACTAGGTCTTACAAATTTCTTCTAATGTAGCTCCTCTAACTGCTTCTTCAATTATGACAATTCAGATGCAAACATCCTATACGGTGCCATATATACGGGTCTAGTACCAAGTACAAGATCAATCGCAAATTCAACGTCTCTCTCTGGCGGTACATCAGGAATTTCATCAGGGAAAACTTCAGGAAATTCTCGCACCACCTGCAACTCTTCAATCTTGGATTTTCTCTCAATAGACAATTTCTCAATCAACGAAAACATCTGAGTTTCTTCTTTCATCACAACTACAACTCTCTAAAAGACAACAAACCAACTCCTTCCTCTTCAGGAGTAGAAAACCTCACCGACTTACTATAACAATTGATATGAATATAGTTGTACTATAACTAGTTCATCCCAAAAATCATGTCCATTCCGGTTAACGGAAAACACACCAAATCAACAACAAAGTCTCTATCAAAGATAAACAATGGACACCTTAGACACACAAGAGAAGTAGTCATCGATCCCTTAGCCAGAATCTCGACAACTTGTTCTCCATTCATAGCATACAACTAATGACCTAATCTTTCAATGCAATCAGCAGCAATAAAACAATATGTTACACCAATATCAATGATAGTAATTAAAGGAGTACTATTAATGAAACATGTACCTCAGATGAGTTTGTCCTTATTAGTTGTCTGAGTCCCAGCCAACTCGAATACCTTTCCAATTTATGCCTTCTTTGACTTCTCACACTGACTACCAATGTGTCCTTCTTCACCATAGTTGAAGCAGACCATCTCCTTACAGTTGCATTCAGATATTGCATGCCCAGTCTTACCACAACGAAAACACCTCTTAGCCTCGACAGTACACACATTACTCTTGTGACTAGGTTTCCCACATTTGAAGCAAACAATACTAGCAGGAGCATCTTCCCCACTAGTCCTCTTACCATCAAGCCACTTTATGTTTACCTTTTCCAGCTGGAGCATCATAAGGTTTGCCACGACTCTGTTGATGCTTATCATTCCTCTCATTAATAATCTTGTAATGAGCATTGTTATCCTCTTCATAAATTTTGCAACTATCAACCAAATCATCAAAGACACAAATCTTCTGATATCCAACCGCCTTCTTAATCTCAGGGCGCACCCCATTCTCAAACTTAATGCACTTCAAAAATTTAACATTCGCCTCATTGTAGTGTGGAGAAAACCTTTCCAGCTCAACAAACTTCGTAGCATAATCAGTAACCGACATGTTATCTTGCTTCAGCTTGAGGAATTCAATCTCCCTCCCGCGGACATCCTCCGGGTAATACTTCCTTAGAAATTCCCTACAGAACACAACCCAAGTGATCTCCTCACCTGCAACATCCAATCTCTCATAAGTCTCTAGCCACCAGTCATCAGCTTCGATTGCCAACATATGAGTCCCATACCGAACCTTCTGCACTGAAGTGCAATCCATCACACGAAATATTATCTCAATCTCTTTCAACCAAGCCAATGCTGCATCAGGATCATACTTACCCTTGAAGGTAGGCAAATTCTCTCTCTGAAAATTTGCCAAACTACGAGATCCAGCATCCTTACGAACATTCGGAAAATTCTGCACAGCTTGAGCTATTGCTTGCATAGCAGCAGCCATCGCAGCATTGTTCCTTCCAACCATCTCAACTTAATCACTACAACACAACAAAAGCTAGTACTAGTTAAGAATACTCGATTGTTAAATGGCTACGACTCGACAACTTGGCCGGAGAGACCGATCTGCTCTGATACCACAAATGTAACACCCCATTTCTACCCGATAATTATTAACGAAATCAGAGTATAAAAGTTCTTCAACAAACATGGGATATCACATTTTCAACTTAACCCAAACAACATAAACTTCATTAATATAAAATACTTCGAAAACAACGCAGCGAATTCATAAAAAATACAACTTTAAAATAACATCATTTGCTTTCAACTTAACTTCTCAACATGATTTTCAAAATGAAACAACTTAAACAAGTTCATCAACTAAAATGAAATTCAACATAAGGCAAAACATGTGTTCATCCCCCCGAAGAGTTATGTGTCAGAGCGACAAACACCAACTCGAATCTACTGAGTACTCGACTCTGGATTACCTGCACGTTACCAATAGAGGGAAACATTCAAACAAAAGGGGTGATATATCTAAACATATAATCATGAGTATGAAAAATAACACATGAATTAGATTACATAGATCACCACTTCACAACTTCATAAACAACTTCAAACCAACATAGAATACAACAAGACAACATAATATGCGACTTGAGACGCAACTTAGACAAATGTGATGCATGTGGTACCATCGGAGTAAAACTCTCAACTTATAATCTTGTTAATTAATATTAACTTCAAACAAGGCATATGCCTTCAACTTTATATTTTCCAAATTCATGCCAACTTACTGAGCAATCAGCTCCAACTTGAATCATGATATGCTACACGACTCAACATGATTACCAAACAACAACAACCATAACAACAACACAACATAATAGCGTAACAATGTAACAACATTCAACTTTGGACCAAGGCCTACAACTCATAATCTTTTCCACTTATAAGGCACTACAACATAAACAACCAACAACAACATTTAACTTATAACAAACAACATAACACAACTTCAACAGAGTATACCACTCTCTTATCTACAAATCCAGACTAACCGATTAATTTAACTACTTAGTAAATTCTTTTATTACTACTGTTATTAAGTTATTAACATGCTTCTGTTAATTGTAACACAGACATCAATACACCCACCTGTTACTAGTTTCATACCACTGCTACTAATTTTCTTTCTATTATTTCTTCTTGTATTACTTATTAATTCTCTGTTGATTAATTTCTAGTACCTATGATGTTTCATCTGATACCCTTCACCTAATTATGCTACTGAATTTAGTAAATGGCAATATATGTTTAGCAGACAACACAAAGTTCCAACACAGAACCAGAACAACAAAAATCTTCTCAACCTGTGTGACCACCGTCACAACTGGATGTTCCTCGTCACAACTTGTGACGGTCGTCCCAAGGGATGTGACGGTCGTCACCTGTCCCAGGCGGTCGTCTTCCTTAAGGGACGATCGTCCCACAACCAAACTGCACGCTCTCTCTGTTTCTCTCCTTCTTCCTTCGTTTCTATAACTTCTTCACAATCTCCTCTCAGGCTAATTTACCACCTAACTCAGTATACTAGTTTAACAACAACTTGACATATTCATACATAATCATCAATTAATCCATTTATGGCTATTTTATCAATACAATTAACATTCGTAATCAACTAAAAAAACTTATGCACCAAACAACTTGTTCACAAACAATTCAAAAATCCACACAGACAACAATTGACAGCAACAAACTATGTACCCAATCCCATAAGAATTAATCATGTGTTCCCTATTATAAGGTTAGAACCTCACCCTTACCTTTTGGATTGAAGGCAAATCTAATATTTTCGATCAGAACCTTAGCTTGCCTCTTCTATACACTTCACGTAACTTCCTCTTTTCCAATTTTTTTCTTCTTACAGCAAACCTATTTTCCACTAATCCCACTTAGTTTATGGTTACATTCTAATTAGACTTAGTCATCCTATTGGGCCTAAACCACACACTCCCATAATTACTACTTTAATTACCAACCAAGCCCATTTATAAAAATATCACCATTTCACTAATAAACCCACAACTCCGTTAATTCAACTTAATCCAAATAACAACAATGCAACTTAAATCAACTTAAATCGACTTATTCAACTTAATTCAAACCAACCTTAGCAACTCGACGCCAAAACAACACCAATATTTAATTAAATAAATAATTAAATAATCGGGGTGTTACAGATGGCGCAACCAACACGTGGTCCGGTCTACGAAAGTGAAAGTATCCAATTGGATTTTTATTCCGAAGTAGGGACACATTTAGGTTTATGTTAAGCAATCGTCGAGTAATTTACGGAGTAATTACCCTACAAATGAGGCCGACTAATATAATGTGTGTGCTAATACACGCGAGATAAACTATATGTAAATCGACATCCGAACGCAATATTGCACGAAAATAAAGATGAATACCAAATTGAGTTACATTTATGATATTCTTTTATCTTTAAGTTCAATCACTCATTTTGGTGGATGCATGTATGAAAATATATCACTAATTCAAAACACCTAAGGTGAATTAAATGATTCATTTAGAGATAGATTTGAATTAATGAATATTATCCACTCTAATCTACACTCAAAACTCCATTTAGTAGCAAGAATATTTTATAGAGGATGTTGAAGACATTCAAAATGTTATTGTCATGCATCAAAGATTTCTATAATCTTATTATATAATTTTGTTTTTTCTCACACAAAAGGTTATACTATAATTAAAACTGTTAGAAAATAAGAATGAATTATGATGATCGATGGATAAAGTTTTTAATTCTTTCCCTTATTAAATGTATTAAAATGGATAAATACACTCCATGAACACATTGATGTTCCTAAGAGACATTTAATACATATTTAAAATTTAGGATATGTTATTTTAAATTTCTATAATTCCTTACATCAATATAAATATCTATAAGAAAAGCATAAGATTTATTAATTATAATTAATACAGGCTTATTCTATTTGAAATATATAAACGGAAGAAAAAATGGTTAAGGTTTTCATACTTTTGTATGTACTGATTATTTTCCATTTTCTACTTCTTGATGCAAAGGAAACATACAGTAAGCCATTTTATAAACCTTTTAAATTTATTCATATATTTTCTACTATTTTAAAACATTGATTTTTTTACTCAATTTTTATTGCAGTTACCGATGTTCCATGTAGATTTCGTAGAGATTGTCCTAAAACTTTGTGTATTCTTGGTTTTCAACGACGTTGTCAAGGACGTTATTGTATATGTCGTTATCTAGCCGATTTAAATGATGACATTCAATAATTGATTTTTTTTTTTATTTCATAAAACTTTCAGTTATTAATTTGTACGTTAAAATGATATTAATAAAATAAAATGCAACATCAATGGCTATTTTATAGCTTAGTAAATTTAAAATGAAATTATGTTTTAAAAGTAATTAATTCTTAGGCGTAGATATTATTTGAGTATTAACCTTTTACTGAAATCATATAAACAACTTTTGCTTATTCCTTACTGCATTTCAACAATGAATTAACGACAACGATGAATTAATGATGTGATATCTTTGCTTATGTTGTTGAACTTACAATTTGTTGTTCAGGGAAAGTAAACGTCTTTCATTATTTCTTATTGCTGAATAAGGTTTTAAAAAACGATTTCGATGGGTACATATGTCAGTATACTGATTGTAGTTGTCGCGGTGTGATTCAACCATAGTTTATTCCTTAGTATAAAAGCAGTGAATTAGGAAAAACAATATATGTGAATAACAATTATAACGGTAAAATCATGAGTGTAAACTATTACTTAACTTAACTCAGGTAAACAGTGTCGCTACCGCGCTTTATTTTATTCCAAAAGAAAAAGGGAAAAAGAGCGAATAAATCCTAATGAATTTAAAGTAAAAAGGTAAAGAAACAAGTAGGGTAAGAGGTTGGTTACAAAATGAGAATGTATTCGCACCCAAAATATACATGGTACTCCACGGGAGCCCTTTGAAAAATTTATTGCTTTTGGTTTGAAAATCGTTATCGAGCTGATTTAAATTAGATATTATGAAGACATTCAATAATTGATTTTTTTTTTATTTCATAAAACTTTCAGTTATTAATTTATACGTTAAAATGATATTAATAAATGGTTTGGTAAATGAGAGTGAGGGGATGAAGAATTAATTTTTAATGTTTTTGTGTTTGGAGAGATTTACCACTTCATGCCTACGTACCCACAATGTGAAATGTAAGATCAAAACCCTATAGTTCGTGGTACAAATAGTAAAAATATGTTGATTTTGATTGATTTTAATAAGTGAAGACAATTTTTCATTTTCAAGTGGATAGCCTCACGAATCTACCATGAGAATGAGGACATGGACTCATACATCATTATGGGGAGGACGCCAACTTAGATAAAATCAACGAGTATGCCACTAAACCCCCACGAATGACAAGAGACTCAATTACATCAAACTACAACCATGAAGATTGAGAGAATTACATCCCTACTAGAAAAAAATGACTTATAGTCTAAAGTTATAAAGAAAAAAAGGTGCACAAAGGCACAAAACAACTTGAATGGGTTTGGTTCTTTTTATTTTTGAATTGAAGTCAAAATGATTAAGTTCATTGACATTTATTAAAAGAAAAAGGAGAAGTAAAAGCCACTTGACAAAAGTCAAGGTTTGATTTATTAAAGTGATCAAGGTTTTAAAACAAGAATCCTTTGAAAAAGAGAGAAAGTTTTGAAAATTAAAGAAGAGGAGGAGATGAAAAGACTTTCCTAAAAAAAGATAAAGGAGAAAATATCTAACCAACTTGATGATACTTCCAAGCATAAGCAAAAGAGTTCCATCCTTAAAAGCATAAGCTAGCAAATGGCTAAATAAAGGCTAAAGTACCAACTCCATGATGATCAAAGCAAAGGGAACGTGTCCTAGGATCTAAGTCCAAACTTCAATTCCAATGCAAATGATAGTAACCATAGTCCAAGATCAAGATCACAAGTATTTTAGAGGTTTAATCATTTATTAATATTTTTGTGTCAAAATGGACAAAAGGAAAAAGTACAAGGATTTAATGACATAAACATAAACATGATAATGGATGATAAAGCATAATAAAAGTAAAGGAGCTAAGGGAGCAAGAAAGAAATTAAAGAGTGTTAGAACAATTTTGATTCTAATCTTCTATTATAGTTTTGATGATAACAATACTTTTCTAAAAGAATAGAAGTTCTAATATGTGTTGCAACTAACTTATGGTTAATGTGCATTATAGAAGCAGTAGAAATTCTTAGAAGGAAAACATCTTCAAATAGAAGCAGTCTTGCGCTCCTTTATTGAATATCTGCTATCAAAGAGAAGCTCTCATTGAAGACGTTATTAATGTTGCGTATTCATTTATGATACTCTGATTGACGCTTAGAAGATTCTGAAGGATCATCTAAGAATATGGGCTAAGATCATTCTGGGAAGCATCAGCCATAGAAAAGCTACAAACTCTCATGACTACATCAACATGGATCAGCAGTTTCTTCTGTACTTCATCTCTAAGAACAAGAAGGTTAACCTTGCCCATTCCTTGTTCAATCATCTGAACAACACATCAAGGAAAAAAGAGAAGGAGAGAAGACTAAGAGGGACTGGATACCTTTGGGAAGGTTAATTTCTGATATCCTTACTGAAAACAAGTTGGTGGATCATCTGATTGAGGCACAACAGATTGAAACTCTGGAAACAGATGTTAGGAAACCTCTAAATTCCAAGTATCTCAAGAAGATGAAGTTCATTGATTTAATCAAGGACCCAATCCTTCACTCTAGAGAAGTTATCACAACAAGGAAAATGCCTCTGCATAATTTTCCTTTGTTTTCTTCTGATACACCTCCAGAGGTTGTAGTCAGATATTTAGAATCTTGCAAGCTGGATGGTGTGGACCCAATGTTTAATCCTGAAGAACTCAGAAGACCAGCACCAAAAGTTGCTCTAAAGAAGAACAAGAAAATAAAGGTTGTTGAAGGAACTTCTCAGAAGGCTCCTAAACTAATCAGAAAGAAAGATAATTCTTCATCTTCTCAATCTGATTTTGTTTCTGTGGTAGAATCCATAACAGTGGTCACGTCTGAAATCCCTGCTGAAACCATTCCTTCTGCCATTCCTTCATTTGAACCCATTCCTTCATCTGAACCCATTCCTTCATCTGAACCAATTACTTCTGTCATAACCACAACTTCTGATGTACCTTCTGTTATACCACCCCCATTCACTCAACCAGAAAATACATCCACTCAACCACAAACTCTGGATGACTTTGACATTCCAATAGACCCAACACCTCCATCTGATTTGAACACACCTAACTTTGTTGAAACTCACTCAGAACTTCAACATGTTCTATCTGACATTGACGCTTTTCAACCCTTTGAATCTCAACAAAATAATCCACCTCAATCATCTGAAGTACAACCACCCAACACCTACCATCCTCTGAACTCTGAATTTCATACACTTGTTATTGATTTATCCCCAATTCGTAAAAATTCCCTATCTTCTTATGAATCTACTCCACCAAACACCCTCACCTATATCACAATACTAGACACTCCCACTTCAAACTCTGAACCAGAAGACCCTCTGAGAACATCCATAGACATATATGTTTTACACAAACTATCTTCTGTAACCAATAAAATAGCTATCCCTGTACCAAAACCAAAACCAACAAAATCAGACATTGACTCATTGTTGCTAGCATTTGAAGCAGACATGAAAATCAGGTTAGAGAATCTGAAGGTTGCTTGCTCAGAACTCCCTGATCCTGCAGCTTCTGATTTCCTCTGGGCCTCATTCAGAAAATGGTTCAATACTGAGACCAAAAGTTGAAAGATATCTGCTATGATATCGCTCATCAGAACTTCTGCGAGAACCTCAAAGAAGTGGTCACAAGCATTGAAAAGAAGAAGACTCATCTTCTGGATGATAAGCCCTGGAGTGAACCAGAACCTAAGGAATCATATTTTGATCTTCAGATGGTTTTAGTTCCTTCTGAGGAAGTCAAGGGAAATGATATTGTTGAAGTACCTTCTGCTGAGGGAACTTCTGAAGAACCAACTGCTCAAGCTCCTGCAACTGTTGAAGACTCACTACAACCTTCTCTTGTGCTGAAGACTCTGGAAGAGTTGAAGAAAGAGAATGAGATGGTTAAGCAGAGGTTGGATAAACAAGATGAAACTAATGTTGAGTTGAAGACTATGATTGATAAATAAATGGAATCATCTTCTCATAGCAAGTCACTTCTAGAAGCATTAGTTACCAAGATGAATCCCCAACCCTGATCTTTTTTTATGTTTCTTTGTTTCTTTGTTTTTCATGTTTCTTTGTTCTATGTTTTTGGTTATGCTTCTGATTAATGAAAAATGTTTCTGTTTTGACTCTTTTTAATACATGTTTTACTTCTTCACTTTTAAACTTTTTGAGTAATGACAAAAAGGGGGAGAAACGTAGAAGATTTTGATCTATAACAGTTTATCAAGATTAGACTCTAACATGTTAATATTCTGATTAAACTATTTAAGTTATGATTATAAAAAGAAACAGGTTAAGTAATCAACACAGGGGGAGCCAAGTCAAAGGACTTGTTATGAAAGAATTAATATGCTAAAAGAACTTCTAATGGAAAAATCTGAAAGAATATTTCTCATCATTTAAAGGGAGTTCCTCTAACTTTTAATTTCTATTCTTGAATCAAAATAAATGTTTTGTCATCATCAAAAAGGGGGAGATTGTTAGAACAATTTTGATTCTAATCTTCTATTATAGTTTTGATGATAACAATACTTTCCTAAAAGAATAGAAGTTCTAATATGTGTTGCAACTAACTTATGGTTAACATGCATTTTAGAAGTAATAGAAGTTCTTAGACGGAAAGCATCTTCAAATAGAAGCAGTCTTGCGCTCCTTTATTGAAGATCTGTTGTCAAAGAGAAGCTCTCATTGAAGACGTTATTAATGTTACGTATTCATTTATGATACTCTGATTGACACTTAGAAGATTCTGATACTCTCATTAAAGACTATTTAAAGAAAAACAGAATAAAGGCTGGGAACAAGAATCTCCTCATTTGGAAGGATTTTAAGGCAATTAACAACTATCCAAATCAAGCTCCAGATGTTCCCAACGGCTAGATAAATCAAAACACTATATAAAGAAATCTACCTGAAGATTTGAAGCTCTGGTTCTCACGTTATATCTATTACACGCTCAAAATATTATCTTGCTCTCAAATATCTTGTAACAAATCACTTAGTGATTATAGCTTGTTAGAAGCATTATTAAGTTACATTGTCAATCTTTCTAAAAGATAATTTGATTTTCCTTGAGTGACTAGTTTAAGTCAGTAGACTCAAGAAGACTTTGATAGTAGGTCATTGTGATTGTATTCAAATTTGAATAGTGGATTAAGACCTCGTTGATAGAGGCAAAATCACCTTGGCGGGTGGACTAGATGTAGTTTGAGTTCAAACGAACCGGGATAAATCAAAGTGTCATTTAATGTCATTTTTATTTTTTGAAAACCCAATTCCAACCCCCCTTCCTTGTGTTTTTATGCTCCTTCAATTGGTACAAGAGCTCCAGGTTCTGAGATATACACTTAACAGTGTCAGTAAAAGATCCAGAAGATAAAACACAACGGCAGATGTAGTCAACAACAACAATAACTATAAAAATGACAAGATCAACGAAAAACCTCCAGTGTCCAATGGTGACAACTTTGACTACTGGAAGGATGTTCTAGAGAGTTTCTTTCTGGCTCTGGATGGAGATCTTTGGGATATGGTGATAGATGGATACACTCATCCTGTTGGAGTAGACAGTCAGAAGATTGAAAGAAAGAACATGACAACTTAATAGAAGAAGGAATTTAGAAACCATCACAAGGCCATAACCATACTTCTGAGTGCTATTTCCTATACAGAATATGAGAAGATCACAAATAGAGAATCAACCAAACACATGTTTGACTCCCTGAGGATGACACATGAAGGCAATACTCAAGTCAATGAGACAAAAGCTCTAGCTCTCATCCAAAAGTATGAAGCATTCAAGATGGAAGAAGATTAAACAATTGAGAAGATGTTCTCAAGGTTTCAAATTCTGGTTGTTGGTCTGAAAGTTCTGGATAAAGGCTACTCAACAGAAAATCATGTGAAGAAAATCATCAGAAGCTTGCCAAAGGCTTGGAGACCCATGGTCACTGCTTTGAAGCTATCAAAGAATCTGAACGAGATATCTCTGGAAGAACTACTCAACTCTCTAAGAAGTCATGAGATAGAACTAGAAGAAGATGAACCCCAGAAGAAAGGTAAGTTTGTTGCTCTTAAATCTAACAAATCTGATTCTAAAGCTTTGCAGGCAGAAGAAGAAGAAAGCTCTGGAGGCTCATCAGAAGAAGATGGACTATCTCTTTTATCCAGAAGAGTTCAACAACTCTGGAAGTATCGTCAGAAGAAGTTTAGAAATCCCATAAGATCAATTAATCACTCTGAAGCATCCTCTGGTCACAGGAAACCCAGAAGCAAAGAAGTAGTGTGCTACGAATGCAAAGAACCTGGACACTACAAGAGCGATTGTCCAAAACTCCAGAAAGAAATTCAATAGAGAAAAGAAAAAGAGTCTCATATGTCGCTCCCAGGATTTTCATCCGTGTGTAGACGCGAACGGTTGGTGAAAAGAGAAAAGAGGTTGAATTGAATAGAGTCGCCAGCTAGGCATTTTTATCCCGAAGGAAAGGTAATGTTGCATAAACCTAGAAAGAGATGGATAAGACGGTTGTGAATCAGAGAAACTGAGAAAGGGGGTTGGTTACGTCCTGGGAAGGTATTAGCACCCAAATCATCTGTCGTACTCGACAGGATCCACGCTTACAAGATTGTGTTTAAAAGGGGTAGGTGTATGTGCTATCTGTATGCAAAAGCTAAGGAAAGAAAGTACAGGTGTCAATGCAAAAGATGTGAATTGCTTAGGAACTGAGGCCTTAGAAAGAATGCTGAAAGAGGGGGATGACGAAGAGACTTTTGTTCGATAACTGTTAAGTTATGCCTATGTATCCTCGCGTGCAATGAGGAATTCATAACACCGTAGTTTGACTCAAAGATACTGAAAATGAATTGACTGCGAACTGCTTGCTTGTCTATGCTCAAGTGTATGACTCGTCTGGCTCAAGTGCTATCTGTCTTGGATTAGATGGAAGAAGCAAGTTCTCGTTTGTGAATGAGTGTGATGAGAAAAGAATCCCGAAGGAGATGATTATTATTTGTTTTTTGTGTTTTCAGTTTTTTATTGTTTTTGGTGTTTTGCATAGGATTATGAGCTTAAGCGAAAATCAAGGGTTGTAAACTCATTATATCCTCCGTGATTAGGGATAATGAGCCTACTTAAGTATGAGATAAGCATCTCAACTTAATTACCATGATGATGTAGGATTAAGATCATTAACCTACTTGTTATTATTAAGATGTTTTTGGTTTTTGTTTAGTGTTAAGTAATGAGTTTATTCTCTAATCACAGATTAGTGAACTCATTACACCATCCTAATAGAAGGATGATAAATGAGAACACTTAAGCTGAGGAAGATACCTCAACTTAATCCATGGTTAGGAATTAAATTTATTATATAACAATCCTTTATTAAATGGATTTTAATTAAAGGGTAAGATTAAGAATTGAATTTCATGGGTTGTAAGACAAATTGAGGAGGACTTGTCCATTAAACACTGTGGTTAGTCCCTCTTAACAATAAGGAAGAGATAGAACCCTAATGTAAGGCCCAAGTTACAAGATAAAGTCTTAGTGATTATTAATATGTTTTGATTAATAGGTGTAAACAAATTAAAGGTTTAACACTAAGGATTAAAGTTATACACTCCATCCTAAGATAAGGATGCAGGCATAACCCTAATTCCAAAGTCCTAAAGCTTTAAGAGTTTAGTCTCTGATTAAGAGATGAGAAGAGAGACTCAAGGAGACTCAAAGGTAAAAAGCTAGGGGGACTATATAAAACCCTAAAAGTTATCATGCTTAGATATCCTATGGTTTATGAGGCTTAAGAGAAAAGAGTCTTCAGGAAGGCCACCAAGGAAGAAGCAGATGAAAAGAGAAAGAGAGAAATAATAAGTTACTAACTTCCTGAAGAAGATAAGTAACCTAAAAGAAAGAAAGTAAGAAGAAGAGAGAATAAGTGAAGCAAGTTCACTTCAAAGACAAGTAAATATGCAAATGCAAAGGAAAGAATAGGTGGGAGGTGAAGGCAAATCCACCTCCCAGATAACTTACCAAAAGTTCCTGAAATGTTAGTGTGAATGCATAAGGAATGAAATGAAAAGAAATAAGACAAATGAAGGTGCAAAGACCAAAGTCAGAAGTGAATATGCAATGCAAATGTGTTATGAGATGATGCAAAGTCATACAAGATGCATATGAATGATCATACAAAGATGCGATGCAATGGAAGCATGTTTAGAAGCATGAAAACACATGGATTTTCATGGAATGTAATGGATGAAAAGCATACCAAAATGATGCAACAATGATCAAGAAATGTTTCAAACATGTCCTAAGATGTCTAAGATGACATACAAAAGAATGGGATGGCATGGCAAGTTCACAAGTTCATGAAATGCAAAGGAGAATCCAAATGAAGAGGCAAAATTAGGGTTTTAAGACAACATGAGATGCATATGACCAAAACATAAGCATACATCATGATAAAAAATTGAAATTGAGCTCAAACAAACCCTAAACCTATACAAGATCACACCCCAAAGGAGAAGGTCAGAACCCTAATTCAAAGAAAATTGTGAAAATGTGATCAAACCTAAAAAGAAATTTGTATGGTGAGTTTGAAATCAATTAATTAATTAAAATTAATTAATTAATTAAATAAAACATTTAAATATTTTAAAAATACTTTTTTAATGCAAAAATTAAAATAAAAAATGTTTTTGGGGTGAGAAAAATATTTGAAACAGAAATGCAAAGTTTGAGAATTTTTTAATGGTTTTTACTATTTTAAATAAATTATGGATAGAAATGAAAATAAAATGAAATTAAAATGAAATAAATGGAAAGTATGATGATCTGATGGTCAGGATTCAAACAAGAGAGAGATTGGTTGACTGCGCGCGCTATCCAAGGGCTAAGGTTCAATCTGACATTTTATTTAATTAATCCTAATTAATTTAATTAATTAAAAGATTAGGGTTTAAGTAAAATGGTCCTGGCCATTCAAAAACGCGTTAAGCAAGATCCAAGGGCCTGAATTCAAACTGGGGAGATTAACCCTAATCCTAACCCTAAACATTTTCAGGTGATCGGAGCAAGCTCCGGTCATCTTCTCCGGCGAGCACCTCACCCCAACTTCCACCCTAGGCCACCCCAGACCCCCTAATTCTCCAGAAACATCCCCAAACCATTCTAAACAAGAATCAGGCCATGAAAATCATTTATATTGCATCAAAGTGGAGAATCGAAGAAAAACATTTTTAGGTCAAAAGTTTCAGAGCGAGCATACATCCTGGTTTCTCAACCATTTTCAAAATTAATCACATCCCCGTGATCAGGGAGCACATAGAATCATTTAAGAACTAAAAATGGAGTTTCTGGAAAAAAGTTTTAAGATGGCTACCTGAGATGGAGCTTTCTGATTCTGAGCTTTTTGACCCTTCCTTTGGTGCTAATCAACTCCAATGGACCCCCTGAGGAAGCTGTGATGCTTAGAACGAGTTTATGGTGGCTGGTTTGTGAGTTCCAATTCTCCTAAGGAAGAACTCGTGTTTGAGATTGAGGGGTTTTCAGGCCATGGCAAGGGGTGGAAAATGATCCTTATGATGTGTGGAGATGATTGGTGGTGAAAATTTTGAGTTTTGATGGTTGTGTTGAGAGATTCGAAGAGATGAAAGTTTTGGGGATTTTTGTGAAACTCAGCTTGTGGAATGATTCAGGCTTGTGTGTGTTATGAAATGGCTCCCATAATGTTAGTATAGGCCAATAAGAGTGATCAGAAAGTGGGTGGTGGCCTAGTGTGATTGGTATGGGCCAAGTTGCAAAAATGTCAACATTGTGTACTTGAGGTATGGGCATGGTTCAGAGCTGGCTTTAGGGGTGTCTTGGCCTCAACTGAGTTTGTGGAGAGCTTTAGGATTGAATTTGTGCAGCTGGATCACTTGGATGAAGAGATATAATGTGTTTTGCAAATTTCCAACTTTGAAGATTTTGTGAAAATGGCTTAATGAAACTTGCAATCCAAGGCATAATTCTGATCAAGGCAAGTCATGTGATGTTGTTATGATGCTTAGAGGTCAATTAGAGGTCATGAAATGGCTTGGCAAGTGAATTTTCAAAATTCCCTCTTTGGTGCACACTTGAAAATTATAGGATTTTTGCCAACTTTGAAAGGCCATATCTTGAGTTCTAGTATGAATCAAGACATGTTCTTGTACTTTTTGAAAATGGGAAGACATAATCTACAACTTTCATGTCCAAGGATTTTTCATTTGAAGCAATTTTGGTCATAAAAGAATAGGTTGAATATCTTTCCCAAAATGGAAAGTTTCCATTACAAGTCATTTCCAAAAATAGCAAGTTTGCATTTGGCTCAAAATTCTTCAATCTTGTGAACTTCTAACCACTTCTAAGATCAAATAGAGATCATAGAGACTCAAAATGATAGTGATGACCCTTTGGTACCATTGTTGGGGGCCTCAGATGCCCTGATTTTGACTTTACTTACTCAAGAAGTTACCCAATGATCATATGACTTCCACAGTGAATTTCTTCATCAAATTTGGTACACATGATCCTTATAACATATTAAGACCATTAGAAACAAGAATGACAAAAAAAAATTGGGATTAAGGCCTCTGAAACCAAAACCCTAATTTTAGGTCATTTGTGCAGGAAATCTTCAGTTTGCCTCTATGCCTTTGCCATGCTTTGTGATCCCTTGAATTTTATGAACTTTGGGGAGCATATTATGATCATGGAACACACATGGACCCTCTTGGCAAGCTTCAAGACTATTGGGATGGCTCAGATCATTCCTTGGATTGCTCAGATCACAAACCCTAGATGCAGATGAAATGAACTATGCAGTGGGATATGATATGCTTATGCTAATGCAAAAATGAAAGATCACAATCCATGGTGTGAGAAAAATTGAGGGCAAATTTGGGGTGTTTACAGCTGCCCCTATTCAAACATGAGTTAGCTGTGCAGGGTGTAAGCGCCTGGCTTAACAGACAAACAAGATAACTTGTGGTTGAATACCAAAGACAGTCCGAAATTTGCACTCACTGGGGAGAAGAAGAAAAGGGATATAAATTGTAAAAGGTAGTATAATATGTTTATGAGAGCGATGGAGGACGACCATCGAGCAGAGGACGAATGTTAGGGGTAAAACGGTAAGCAAAGCAATGACGGGTACGACCATCATGCGGGGAAATAAAGAAACCACGACGGGGACGGCCAGCGGGTAAAGTGATGAAGGACGATTATCGAAAGAGAAAAGACCACGACGAGGACGACCATCGGGTGAAGAAAATAAAACTCTCTTAGGATTTGAAGAAGTGAGAAAAGCAAATGATGGGGAAGACCATCAGGTTTAAGGGTAAAATAACCGCGACGGGGACGACCATCGGGTGAAAGAATAAGTGAAATAATGATGAGGGATGGTCATCAAAAGGTGAAGGACGATCACCTAGCAGGGGACGGCTGCTGAAAATATCACGACATAGGACGAATGCCGGACAGAAAAGATCAACGATGGGGACGGCCATCGGATAAGCATGATGAAGGATTATCATCAAGAGGTGAAGGACGATCACCTAACAGGGTACGGATGCTCTTGGGGATTATCGCGACATAGGACGAATTCCGAATAACAAGATCAACGATGGGGATGACCATCAGATAAATGATGAGGGACAATCATCATAAGGTGAAAGACGATCACCTAGCAGGGGACGACTGCTGAAAATATCACGACATAAGACGAATTCCGGATAGAAAGTTCCAACAATGGGGGAATTCCACTAGGGAAAGGATGAGGGAAGGTTATCCAAAGGTGAAGGACGATCACCTGGCAGGGGACGACTGCCGAAAATATCACGACATAGGACGAATGTCGGGTAAGAGAAAGTTGTCTTGTTTTTGTGGGGATGTAAACACGGACGAGTGCTTACGCTTTTGAAATAAACGGTATAAGTGCTTGAAGGTGTGTTTAGACTAATGATGCGGACGAGCATCCTTAGGACCACGATACAGACGAGTATCAGTAGAAACAAACGCTGACACGTGTTTAAGGATGATGACACAGACGAGTATCAATCGGTTAAGCAACGAAATACAGACGAGTGTTTGACTGCCGAGGAGGTGATATATACAAGATACGAACGAATATCAAAGGTTTCTGTATAAGTATGCACGAGTATGATCTACTGAGGAGATATATGCAAGACACAGACGAGTGCCAAAAGATTGAGCAAGGGACACTGACGAGTGTTTGACTTGCTGGGGAAATATGACACGGGCGAGTGTCAAAAAGAATATGCACAAGTATGAACAAATATCTGTATTGAGAATGCAGAAGGTATTCTGGCGACTTTACTGGGGAAAGATGACACGGACGAGTGCCGAAAAGAGCATGTATAAATATAAACAGGCATCTGGTTTGAGAGTGCAAAGGGGATGTCTTGTCTTTTGTCTGCAGGGGATACGCTTTATATGTTTCTGGTGAAGTGATGATGGTATTTGCAGGTGACGGGCTCGAACCTGGCTTATGATCATGCAAATGTTTGATTTTTGCCATAATGCTCCGTATTAGATGGAATGTTATGCTTTATTTAGGGAAAAATGATGCAAATGCTATGATTATACAAATGAGAAACCCGATCCGAGATCCGGATCCTGCGGGGATAAAGATCTCTGGTTTATCTGTCCGGAGGGAGAACTCTGCTGGGAACGAGGAAGTTTCAACAACTCTGATGAGGAAGAGTATCTCATGCATTGCTCTACTGGGAGAGAATGGCAACTCTGTGGAGAAGCAATTCTGCAAACTTTGTTGAGGATGAGAAAATCCTGGCAATTCTGATGAGGAATAGAAAGTTCCTGACTACTTTGCTGGGGAAAAGCCGCCAGGCATTGCTCGGGAGATCCCGCTTGGGGAGGAGATAACTTCTGGGAAGTAATACGTCGGGGATTGATGAATTCCTCAAGGGACCCTCTGGGGGATAAAAACTTTGCGAGGGAATACTTCTTGTCAAGGAGTCCTGCTGATGATGTGATTGCCGGCTTGGCTGGGGAAGAATACTTGATATGCCCCATGCTGTGAAAGATTGTCTGCCTTGAGTACCTGCAACCTGTTAAGACAAAGGAAACACACAAGTGTCCCGAGGTATCCTCAACCGGATTCCGTCATAGGAGTTAGATTTGCTTAAAAATGCAACATATTTCCTACAAGTATTTATTAAAATGGCTTATATGTTTTCATGCAAGTGTTGTATTATGAACTTTGGACATTTTGCAAACGAAACAAAAATGTACAAAACAAAGTGACAAAGTATGACTGAATATTCTGATTTTATTGATGTGTGTGCCTTGAATAGGCAAGTACAATCAAAGAAGTGAATCCCCTGAAAGGAGGAGATTGCTGTAAATTGAGAAAATAAAAGTGTTGGCAATGTTGAAGATGACGCTCCAGTGAGCTTCCTTTGCTATGACCCGTATGACCTTGACGTTCTTCTTATCTTGCTTTCTGAATAAGGTTGATTCTGACTGACGCTTTATCCTTTCGAAGATTGTCATGTTGTGTGAGTGATACAGACGAATTCAGAATGCAGTTGTTCGCTCTTTCCCTGATTTTGCGTGGATCTCCCTTTCGGGTTTTCAATCCACTGGGATACCCATTTTTGCCTGAGCTGTCCGATGTGGCTTTTCAACTCAGCGGGTGTACATTTTTTCAATTTTTCCCTTATTTTTTCCCGAGTATTTTATTTTGTTTTTGACTCGTCGGGATGCCCTATTTTTGCCTAGACTTACATTCTGTTTTTGTGTCCAGCGGGTCATTTATGCGAAGTATTTTTTAACTGCATCTGAATTTACTGGAGACAGGAAGTCCTCACCATCCATAGTAGTGAGCATCAGTGCTCCACCAGAGAAAACTTTCTTTACTATGAATGTGCCGTCGTAGTTTGGCGTCCATTTGCCCCTGTGGTCTGTATGATGAGGAAGAAGTCTTTTCAGAACAAGCTCTCCCACTTTGTATTCCCGAAGTCTGACTTTCGGATTGAAGGCTTTCTTCATTCGCTTTTGATATAACTGCCCATGACATATGGCTACTAATCTTTTCTCTTAAATCAGGCTCAATTGATTATATCGAGATCGGACCCATTCTGCTTCATCCAGTTTCACATCCATCATTACTCGTAAGGAGGGTAGTTCAACTTCAACAGGTAGGACCACTTCCATACCATACACAAGCTGATAAGTTGTTGCCCTAGTAGATGTTATGATAGAGGTTCGGTACCCATGCAAGGCAAATGGTAGCATTTCGTGCCAGTCTTTGTAGGTGATTACCATCTTTTGTACAATCTTCTTGATATTCTTGTTAGCTGCCTCAACAACACCATTCATATTTGGCCTGTAAGGAGAAGAGTTGTGATGTTGAATTTTGAAGTCCCGACAAAGTTCAACCATCATCTTGTTGTTCAAATTGGAACCATTATCAGTAATGATTCGCTCGGGAACTCCATATCGACAAATGATATCCCTTTTCAGAAATCGAGCTATCACTTGCCTGGTGACATTTGCATATGAAGCTGCTTCAACCCATTTGGTGAAGTAATCAATGGCTACCGGGATAAATCTATGACCATTTGAAGCAGTTGGTTCAATCTTTCCAATCATATCAATGCCCCACACGGCGAAGGGCCAAGGTGAAGACATTACATTCAAAGGATTCGGAGGCACATGCACTTTATCTGCGTAGATCTGGCATTTGTGGCATTTTCTGGCGTAGGCACAACAGTCTGCATCCATTGTGATCTAGTAGTAACCCAACCTTAATAACTTTTTTGCCATTGCATGTCCTCCGACATGGGTACCGAAAGAACCTTCATGTACTTTGTGCATCAGAAGGTCTTCTTCCTTCTTGTAAACACATCTGAGCAAGACTATGTCGAAGTTTCGTTTGTACAAAGAGCCATCAGTATTGAGGAAGAAACTGTCGGCTAGCCTTCTTAATGTCTTCTTATTATTTGACGATGCCCCACGTGGGTATGTATGAGTTTCTAAGAAGCTTTTGATGTCATGATACCAAGGCTTGTCATCAGTGTTAGTGTCCACAGAGAATACATACGTCGGTCGGTCTAGTCTGGATACCAAAATCCGAGGTACATAATTAGCAACTTGTACTTTGATCATGGATGAAATGGTAGCCAAAGCGTCTGCAAACTGATTCTCATCTCGAGGGATGTATTCAAGCTTAACTGTTGTGAAGAAGGTCAATAATCTCCTCGTATAGTCACGGTAGAGAATCAAATGCTCCTGATGGGTTTACCACTTGCCGTTGGCCTGATTGATCACCAAAGCTGAATCTCCGAATACATTCAAGGTTTTGATCCTGAGGTCAATGGCTTCCTCAAGACCCATGATACAAGCTTCGTATTATGCTTCGTTGTTAGTGCAGGCAAAGGTGAGTTTTGCTGAGAAAGGCATATGGACTCCCTTGGGTGTGATAAACACTGCACCAACCCCACGACCGTTACAATTAACTGCCCCATCAAACATCATAGTCCATGCTTCTTCTGGGTCAGGCCCTTCAGTATGAATAGGCTCTTCATAATCTTTTACTTTTAAGAACATGATGTCTTCATCAGGGAAGTCAAATCTCATAGGCTGGTAATCATCAATGGGTTGCTCAGCCAGATAGTCAGACAATACACTGCCTTTGATGGCCTTTTGAGAGGTGTACTGAATGTCATATTCTGTTAGAATCATTTTCCATCTTGCAACCCTTCCGGTAAGTGCTGGCTTCTCGAATATGTACTTGACTGGGTCCATCTTTGAGATCAATAAGTTAGTATGAGTCAACATATACTGTCTTAGTCGGCGAGTGTCATACCCCAAATTTGTCATACCCGCGCCATTTTATTTTACTGTCTAGCTGTTATTTAGAAATCTAAAAGTATGTACCATTTTATTTTTCTGTCAAATATTCGAAAAATCCAAAAAATGCTTTGATTCCAAGTTCTCTTTTTATTTTAAGTTTTATTATTTTGGTTCATTAAAGAAAACACAAAAAAAATTACTATTATTTCTTTTAAAGCCCATTTATTAATATTTAAATAAAATCACAAAAAAAAAAAAATTTCTTAGTTTTATCATATTATTATTATTTGTTTATATTTTATTATTAAGTCCAATTTTCCAAAAAATTACAAAAAAATTATTTCGTCATCTTGTTTTTATTACTTTTATTTTTATCCATTTTCATTACTATTATTATTATTATTATTATTATTATTATTATTATTATTATTATTATTAATTATTATCATTATTGTTATTTATTTACTTTTTTTATTATTATCATATTATTTCTTGTTATTACATTTATTATTATATAAATTTTTTTTTTTAATAACTCACTTTTACTAACAAAACAAAAAGATAGAATCTTCTTTTATAATTTCACTCAAGTCACACTTTCTTACAGTACAATATAATCAAAAACAAATCTGTTAATCCCACTAATTCACACAAGCTGTCAACCTCAAGGCCCTCACACATTCACCGTACCACTCACTAACAAATTCATCACTCCCACTCCATTTTTTCAGATACATTTCACTACATATTCCAACTTATAAACTTTGTCTCCAATCTTCCCAAATTTATCCTCAAACTCTCCTATTTAAACACCTCAATCACTCTTCAATAAGGAAGCTTGGAAAGCACAAACAAAATCTGCAAAATTCATAACAGAACCAAGCTTCAAAATACAACCTGCAACTTTTTTTTCACACAAACCATAAACAGAGCTCCATCCTTCATAACCTTTCAACCTTCTTCTACATTAACTCAAAGAAAAAACCTTCAAAGCAAACAACATAAACCTCACTCAAAAAATACAAAAATCCAAAGCTCCACAAACATGAAACAACCATTGTTGAACGCACACAAACCCATACTTGAACGAAAATCGGAAACAAAAGACACTGAGTGAAATACACAAACAGGAATCCGAAACGCACCAAATCGTGAAACCAAATAACCAACACCATTTTCGTATCCTTCAAATAACCCCAAATCGCAGAACACACCGCGAACCAAACAACACGACCCAACTGGAACAGATCCGTTCACCACCATCAAACACCGATTTCGAAACCACCGTCGGCCTCCGCAATCCGTAACCATCCTTCACTGCGAAACACCCAAAACTCAACCAGCACCACCCTTTCACCTTCGCCGAACCGCGGCACAAACAGAATGCACCGCGAGATCCAACCAAACATCACAGTGAGATTCATGGCGCGATTGAGAGTGAGATGAGGAAGATGTGGTCGATTTGTTTTTGAAACAGGGTGAGAGGCATAAATGTTATTTCTAAGTTGTGAGAAGAAGAGGAGTTCATCGTTTCTTTTTTTTTGATAACTCGTTTCATTAATTTTTTCTTTTTGAAAACCTAATTTAATTACTGACTTGTTGGGCCTGTAGGCCATTGGGTTTTTCACGGACGTGCTAACATCACTACCCAGTTTCATCCGCAGACCCCTCCCCCTAGTCTCTTAGTTTTGCTTCATTTGTTTGTTTCTTTAGTTGTTATTTTATTGTTATCTATTTCCTTTATATTCTAGATTTTCTTTTTTTTTAGTAATATGTAAATATTGATTATTTTATTTTGTTCAAACAAAACTTTGTTTTATAAATGATTTAGTTCATTTTTTTAGGTTTCTTTTATTTCCTTTTATTTATTTTATTTTTCTGGCCCAATGATATAACAAAAGGCCGGATATTTTCGATTTCGTTAAATCGGAAATTCGGTCAATATGAGGCCTACGTAGCGTAGTCGTTTTAATCCGTTTATCTCTATTATTCCGTTTTTATCAATCCAATTTATTTATTTATTTTAATATTTCATTTCATTTTTATTATTTCGTTTATTCAATTTTATCGTTTATTTTTAGTTTATGGTCGATGAACACCGCTTTAATCTCGAGATTCGTCGTGAGCCGACTCGATATCTCGATTACGACGAGACCACATTTATCTCAATTAATTTAGTTCATTTAATTTAATCGTTTATTTATTTACTTTTTTTTATGGTCGATGAACATCGGAATAATTTTGAGATTCGTCGCGAGTCGACTCGACATCTCGATTAATGATGAGATCATCCTATTTAAATTCAATTCATTTATTTATTTCTGTATTTCAACAAATATTGTTCAACTCCTCATAGAATGATTCTAACCTTGAATCAATTCTAAGGTAGTTAACGAACCAAATTTCGACGCGTCCGAAAAGGTCCAACACCTTCGAATAGTTGTCTCCGAATAAAAAGGCCGAACGCCTCCAAACAGTTCGAAAACACTGCACACACGCTTTCTCTTGGGCAAACTACAATGAGACCATTTATTTCTTGCAATCCCCTGTAATTTATTTTGTAACCCTCCCCCATTTTATGTACGCATTTTATTTTCCGCATTTTATCGATCGTTATTTCGTTCGCGAACCCTTGGACCAACGCCAAGTGGTTGCACTCTCACACACTCGATCTTTATTTTTCAGTTATCGTTTCGTTTATTAGGATCCACTTCACCTTGCGAGCCGAGCGCATTGTGCCTCGCTAACAAACCACAAAAATAAACCTCCATTTGCATTCACCCAGAAGCCTTAAAAAACCAAAATGTTTCGATTAGATCCAAACCCATGATCCAACGTCAAGCGGTCGTAGGTTAATAAAATACATTAATAAATACGAGAAGAAATTTTATGCCACGAGCCTTATGTGGTAGAAAGGAGGATAACGAGCTCTCGTTACTCGCTCCGATTATTTCGACGCAAGACGCTCGTCTTGTTGGACGGAATAAGCTACCCATAGTCTTTAGTGCAATTCGACTCCTAAACCCTTTCATCAAAGGAAGGTAATAAAATCAACAACCAATCAACCGTAGTAGGCCGTACTACGTGGCTCTGACTTTCCCATTGCACGCGGGAATACATAGGCACAAGGATCTCAATCCTTGCCGAGCACCTAGGATCAATCTAAATTATAATTTAAACTCATTTCCCTCTAGCAAGTAGCTCATTAAGCATAGACATCCCTTCGCGCGTGACAACTTAGATGGTTCCCATCGAGTACGATGGATGTAGGGGGTGCTAATACCTTCCCTCTGCATAACCGACTCCCGAACCCAGGCAATGGTTCCGTTGACCTTTGTCCTTATCTCTCTCCTCCCGGGTTTTATCTATATCTTCCCTTTCCCTCTTCGGGAATAAATAGAATTAGGTGGCGACTCTTAGGTCTGTCCAGCGCGCGGCTCCCGTCTCTTCGGATCGCGTGAGGTCGTATTTTTCGGGGTGCGACAACTGGCGACTCTGCTGGGGAATGGTTCACCCCTATGCGAGTCAAGCCTAGTCTAGGTTCCCGTGTTTGTTTGGATGTTTGCTTTTTTTTGTCTTACTTGTTTATTTTCATCGCTTCCTTTATCGCATTCCATATTATATATCTTGTGGCTCCTTGGTACTATAATTTGGATCGATACTTTGCGAAAGAAACTTGAGGGAAAGGCTCTATACCCGGGCTTATGAGTACAAACATAAGTTAGCGAGGTTGCGTAGTATGGGCTCCCGAGGGAACCACTCTCGTGGGTTGTCAATACGAAAACCTCACTTGGAGTAGATTCTAATGAGAATACTGCCGACCGTCAAGCTCTTGGCGTGTGTGCTCAGTTGTTTTCATTAGGGTCATCGACTCTGAGGACCTTTAGAACCTTTTGGTTAAAACATCGATTGATGGTCGCGTAGTATAGACTCCCGAGTAATTTGCTCTCGTGGGTTGTCAATACGAAGACCTCACTCAGAATAGATTTTATCAATGGAGTTGATTGACTGTCAAGAGCTGACATGTGCATCAAACATTTGAGCAAAGTCCATAACTCTGAGACCTTTGTTTAAACCTCGTTTCGATGATCGCGTAGTATGGGCTCCAGAGAAAATTTTCTCTCGTGGGTTGTCGATACGAAGATCTCACCCAAAATAGATTCATATGGGGGAGTCAGTCAACCGTCATGCTTATAGCGTGTGTGATGAACAGCCATATGAATTGACAACTTTGGGGTCCCTAAAACCTTAGAGTCTACCTAGTGAGTTCCTGATCAGAGTATCCTCCATCTGTACCTTGGACTCATGAGACCATGATCTTGTGATCCTGGATTCTGACGTTGCATATCATTTCATTTGCATTAATTATTCATATTGCATTTCGTTCCAAGTCCGAAAACTTATTTCCATGTTCCTCCATCTTTAGTAAATCAAGCTAGTTTCCCGACGCCCGTATTATGCTAGACGCCCGTACCTAACTCGATCCAACACTAAAAGACTAATGGACGTGATTCAAGAAGAGAAAGCTGCTATGAGGGAAGAGATTGACTCAGTCAAGAACAAGATTGACCAGATTTATGAGACCATACAAGCTTTTGCTAGGATGGAAGAACGTCGCGAAGCTGCTGCCGCAATGAACAATGCTCTAGTGCAAGGATCTTCCTCGCGAGAAATGCCTTCAGTTCCAGTTCCAAACCCTTTGGTCTATGGTTTTCCTCCAGGCTTCACTCCTGCTGTTGAGGAGGTTACTTCCCAACCAATACCTACCTCAGGTGTTACTGTTGGTGCTATTCCTCAAGTTCAACCTATTCCAACTCAAGTCCAGTTTCCTCATGTTGAAGAGGATCAACAAGTTGAGTATGAGATGCATACTACTATTCCAATCACCAACCCCCATGTTGTTCAAGAATCTGAAGCTATGAAGATGTGTCGTGAGTTAGCTGAAAAACTCCAAATCATGGAAGGACACAACTCAACCTCTCTGAGTGCCTCAGACATATGCCTAGTTCCAGATGTTGTGATCCCTGCTAAGTTCAAACTGCCGGAATTCGAAAAATACAAAGGCCTCAGTTGTCCTGAACTCCATTTGAGGATGTATTGCAGAACAATGGCCGCTCATGCCAAAGATGACAAACTCATGATCCATTGCTTCCAAGACAGCCTGTCTGGAGCGTCTCTAGAATGGTACATGCAACTTGAACGCAACAATGTTCGTACTTGGCTTGATCTATCTGATGCATTCAAAAAGCAGTACAAGTACAACACCGATTTAGCTCCTAACCGTACTCAACTTCAGAGTATGACTCAAAAGGAGAACAAATCCTTTAAGGAATATGCCCAACGCTGGAGGGAGTTAGCTGCCAGAGTGCATCCGCCATTGGTTGACCGTGAATTGATTGACATCTTCATGGGTACCTTACAGGGGCAATACTACGAGAAGCTAATCAGCAGCGTATCTTCTGGATTTTCAGACATGGTAATCGTCGGAGAAAGAATTGAAGAAGGTTTGAAAAGTGGAAAGATCCAAGGAGGTTCTAGCAGCTAAACCAATGTCAAGAAACCTTTCAACGGGTACAAAAAGGGTGAAACAAATGCCATTTCTGCTGCAAGTGGGAATCCGCAACAGAGTGCGCCTACTCCAATTCCCTACTATCAGTATCCTTATGTTGTTGTTGCACAATATGCTCCTATGCCATATCAACCAATTCATCCAATGCCTTATCAGCATGCCATTCAAGCTCCATTTCCGCCTCAGATGACTTATCAACCACGTCCATATCCTATGATTGCAATTGCGCAGTATGCGCCCAATTCGTACCAGCAACCAGCCTACCCACAACGGCCTGGTCAACAACAACAACGCGCTCCTCAATAGCGCCCACCATATCAACAAAGAGGATATGATAGACACATTGATCCCCGACCTATGTCATATTCCGAAATCTTTAATGGGCTGATGGCAAAAGGATCTCTTACTTTGAAAGATATGCCACCTCCGGCTGGTAACGCCCGGAACATTGATGCCAATGCTCGCTGTGAGTATCATAAAGGCGCTCCAGGTCACATAATCGAGAACTGCCATGCCTTCAAGCACAAAGTTCAAGATATGGTCAACTCTAAGGATCTCACCTTCACTCCGAGAAATCCAAATGTCCAGAACAATCCAATGCCGCCGCAAGGTGCCAGCAAGTGAGAGCTTTTGAAGGGGTTGTTGAAGATCAAGCTGAGTGGTCTCCAACTCTGAGCAAGTCAAATCAAGAGAAGTTCATTCCTCAAATCAAGGCAGTCGTCGCCATTTATCATTTTCGCATTCTTGTTATTTTTGTACTGTTTGTTAAGTACTATTTGCTTTGAACATTATCGTTTGTACTTGGTTTTGTTAATATTATGTTTATGCATGTTTTGAATCAATTTATTCACGTTTTCTCATTATTTATCATTTATCACAAAATCACAAAAATATTTCCCTCACTTCATTTTAGCAAATATTTGAGGGAGGATGATGAAAACGAAATACCAATAACTGTTACGGTATGCTTTCAGATAAAACCTCGTCAACGATGTACAGGCATTTTTTTCAAATCCCTAAACACTGGAGAAATAAGGAGTTAATCCCTAGTCAACCACTTCGAGCCTAGAAGTAGGAGTTTCTTTCGGATACAACCCTTACATCTAACCCGGGGCAGGGTAGTTGTTCAGTTAACCTGACTACACCCTCAAATCGCAAGATGAGACATCCCGTCGGAGGACCATCAACAAATGACTTGGCAGTCACAACATTTAAACAAAAAAAGAAAAGAAAAAACACTAAGTTGAGCACCCGAAGGGAGACTTAGTCGAAAAAAGAACAAATCAAAAGAGGAATTCAAATCCTCAGCAAAAGCAAAACAAATATCAGTGACCACCAAATCAAGAATCAAAGGGTCACCAACAACAAAATAAGATGACTACCATTTTCAAGCAAACTTTAAAGCTTCATCTTCACTCTTGCAAAGTCAAAACAAATGCATGTGTAGAGTTAACTGAATGTAGGACTGAAAAACATCACGAAGAAGGGGTGGGTACAAATAACTTTGAGCCTAATATCTTTCTTTCTCAAACCATGAACCAAACCATGTTACAACCCTCAAAAGACCTAATTGAGGTGCGGTTTATTATGAAAGCATGCTACCAGCAAGGTTGCGTAAACTGACTCCCATATATTTTCTAATCTTCAATCTCGTTTGCATATTATTATTGCCGCATCTTTCATGCACTTTCTAAATCAGCACTTCGTTTGGACTAACGGTCCATTTGTCACACTTTCACAACATTCAAATAAATTGACTTTTTCAAAACTTACATGAACTTTACATTAACACGACCATTTGTGTATGAATAATTTAATTGCAATTTAGTGTTTAACATCAGTGCAATCCCAACAAGGGGCAATCAAAAGAGAAATTTGAACTTCATTGGTGCCAACATGAATCAAGAGTACCTCAACAGTCCAATCAGGGACAAAGCATCTTCAACAGCTCAATCAGGGGAAAAATCGTCCTCAACGGTCTAATCAGGGGCAAGATCACCTTCAAAGGCTCAATCAGGGGCAGACACCTACCAAATCCAAACTCTGGGGCAGATCATGTCATGGCCATTGTCAAAGATTCCCTACCAGATTTATTTTAAATACCCTATAGACAGGGGCAAGCAAACAAAGAGCAAATCTTCCTATCTATTTTCCCCAGTTGAACAAGCAGATCGTGTCAGACGTTGGCAATCATTCAAAGAAAATCAGTTCTCATATGTCAATTAAGTCGCTCCGCTCATTAGCAAGTGACCGAACTTGGAGCATTCAAATCTATCTTCTGATCATGCATCGTTGAAGATCGAGTGTCGGGGAATCAAACCATCCACCCACCCAAAGTCCAATCATTATTGGCAACTACCAGACTAAAAGTCCACCTAGCGGGCACCTTTCAATCGCTCATATGCATCATTATGCATCATATGCATCATTACGCATCATTTACATCAATCATTTGCGACACGTGCATCATTTGCATACATAAATAAATCAGACTTTTTTCCAACAGTTTCAACTTATATCTTAAACACTTGCATCGTACTTCCATCTTTATGGAACACCATTTCAAAAATCGAGCATACGTGCAAAAGTCAGGATCCAGGATCGATCGAGGATTCCAGGCATCTCCTCGGTAGATTCAGTGGCCGCTCCCCATTGAATCGTTTCTCTTCAACTTTTTTTATTTTCAGCCACTCGGTTTTCCCTTTAGTGATGGGAGTCGCATTTAAATTTCACTCACCTTATCATCCTTTGGTGATAAGTGATTTCACCCGCCTTATCATCCTTCGGTGATAAGTGATTTTATTTTCAGTTATTTGCCTTATCATCCTTTGGTGATAAGTGATTTTATTTTCAAATCCCTCGCCTTATCATACTCTGGTGATAAGTGATTTTATTTTCAGTCTTTTGCCTTATCATCCTCTGGTGATAAGTGATCTTATTTTCAGTCACTCACCTTATCATCATCTTCAGTGATAAGTGATTTTATTTCCAGTCATTTGCCTTATCATCTTCTGGTGATAAGTGATTTTATTTTCAGTCATTTGCTTTATCATCCTCTGGTGATAAGTGATTTTATTTTCAGTTTTTTGCCTTATCATCCTCTGGTGATAAGTGATCTTATTTTCAGTCATTTGCCTTATTATCCTCTGGTGATAAGTGATTTTATTTACAATCACTCGCTTTATCATCCGTCGGTGATAAGTGATTTATTTTGTCAAATTGTTTCTTGCTGTGTCACACATCATTTCCAATTTTATTCATCTGCTATTTTCACAATTTATTTCTTTATCGGACAAATTTGGAGTCTGTTAGTATCTAATTATCTTATACCTTGAAAGTTTGAACGCGAGCCGGTTCATCTTACTCGGTCTAAGCCAATTCGATAGGGGCAACTGTCATACCCCAAATTTGTCTTACCCGCGCCATTTTATTTTACTGTCTAGCCATTATTTAGAAATCTAAAAGTATGTACCATATTATTTTTCTGTCAAATATTCGAAAAATCCAAAAAAATGCTTTGATTCCAAGTTCTCTTTTTATTTTAAGTTTTATTATTTTGGTTCATTAAAGAAAACACAAAATTTTTTATTATTATTTCTTTAACAATCATTTCACATAAGCTCATTCTTCTTAAGCCCATCCATTAATATTTAAATAAAATCACAAAAAAAAAAAATCTTTCTTAGTTTTATCATATTATTATTATTTGTTTATATTTTATTATTAAGTCCAATTTTCCAAAAAATTACAAAAAAATTATTTCGTCATCTTGTTTTTTTTTTACTTTTATTTTTATCCATTTTCATTACTATTATTATTATTATTATTAATTATTATCATTATTGTTATTTATTTACTTTTTTTATTATTATCATATTATTTCTTGTTATTACATTTATTATTATATAAATTTTCTTTTTTTAATAACTCACTTTTACTAACAAAACAAAAAGATAGAATCTTCTTTTATAATTCCACTCAAGTCACACTTTCTTACAGTACAATATAATTAAAAAAAAACTGTTAATCCCACTAATTCACACAAGCTGTCAACCTCAAGGCCCTCACACATTCACCGTACCACTCACTAACAAATTCATCACTCTCACTCCATTTTTTCAGCAACATTTCACTACATATTCCAGCTCATAAACTTTGTATCCAATCTTCCCAAATTTATCCTCAAACTCTCCTATTTAAACACCTCAATCACTCTTCAATAAGGAAGCTTGGAAAGCACAAACAAATTCTGCAAAATTCATAACAGAACCAAGCTTCAAAATACAACCTGCAACTTTTTTTTCACACAAACCATAAACAGAGCTCCATCCTTCATAACCTTTCAACCTTCTTCTACATTAACTCAAAGAAAAAACCTTCAAAGCAAACAACATAAACCTCACTCAAAAAATACAAAAATCCAAAGCTCCACCCTCATGAAACAGCCATTGCTGAACGCACACAAACCCATACTTGAACGAAAATCGGAAACAAAAGACACTGAGTGAAATACCCAAACAGGAATCTGAAACGCACCAAATCGTGAAACCAAATAACCAACACCATTGTCGTATCCTTCAAATAACCCCAAATCGCAGAACACACCGCGAACCAAACAACACGACCCAACTGGAACAGATCCGTTCACCACCATCAAACACCGATTTCGAATCCACCGCCGGCCTCCGCAATCCGTAACCATCCTTCACTGCGAAACACCCAAAACTCAACCAGCACCACCCTTTCACCTTCGCCGAACCGCCGCACAAACAGAATGCACCGCGAGATCCAACCAAACATCACAGTGAGATTCATGGCGCGATTGAGAGTGAGATGAGGAAGATGTGGTCGATTTGTTTTTGAAACAGGGTGAGAGGCATAAATGTTATTTCTAAGTTGTGAGAAGAAGAGGAGTTCATCGTTTCTTTTTTTTGATAACTCGTTTCATTAATTTTTTCTTTTTGAAAACCTAATTTAATTACTGACTTGTTGGGCCTGTAGGCCATTGGGTTTTTCACGGACGTGCTAACATCACTACCCAGTTTCATCCGCAGACCCCTCCCCCTAGTCTCTTAGTTTTGCTTCATTTGTTTGTTTCTTTAGTTGTTATTTTATTGTTATCTATTTCCTTTATATTCTAGATTTTCTTTTTTTTTAGTAATATGTAAATATTGATTATTTTATTTTGTTCAAACAAAACTTTGTTTTATAAATGATTTAGTTCATTTTTTTAGGTTTCTTTTATTTCCTTTTATTTATTTTATTTTTCTGGGCCAATGATATAACAAAAGGCCGGATATTTTCGATTTCGTTAAATCGGAAATTCGGTCAATATGAGGCCTACGTAGCGTAGTCGTTTTAATCCGTTTATCTCTATTATTCCGTTTTTATCAATCCAATTTATTTATTTATTTTAATATTTCATTTCATTTTTATTATTTCGTTTATTCAATTTTATCGTTTATTTTTAGTTTATGGTCGATGAACACCGCTTTAATTTCGAGATTCGTCGTGAGCCGACTCGATATCTCGATTACGACGAGACCACATTTATCTCAATTAATTTAGTTCATTTAATTTAATCGTTTATTTATTTACTTTTTTTTATGGTCGATGAACATCGGAATAATTTTGAGATTCGTCGCGAGTCGACTCGACATCTCGATTAATGATGAGATCATCCTATTTAAATTCAATTCATTTATTTATTTCTGTATTTCAACAAATATTGTTCAACTCCTCATAGAATGATTCTAACCTTGAATCAATTCTAAGGTAGTTAACGAACCAAATTTCGACGCGTCCGAAAAGGTCCAACGCCTTCGAATAGTTGTCTCCGAATAAAAAGGTCGAACGCCTCCAAACAGTTCGAAAACACTGCACACACGCTTTCTCTTGGGCAAACTACAATGAGACCATTTATTTCTTGCAATCCCCTGTAATTTATTTTGTAACCCTCCCCCATTTTATGTACGCATTTTATTTTCCGCATTTTATCGATCGTTATTTCGTTCGCGAACCCTTGGTCCAACGCCAAGTGGTTGCACTCTCACACACTCGATCTTTATTTTCCAGTTATCGTTTCGTTTATTAGGATCCACTTCACCTTGCGAGCCGAGCGCATTGTGCCTCGCTAACAAACCACAAAAATAAACCTCCATTTGCATTCACCCATAAGCCTCAAAAAACCAAAATGTTTCGATTAGATCCAAACCCATGATCCAACGTCAAGCGGTCGTAGGTTAATAAAACACATTAATAAATACGAGAAGAAATTGTACGCCACGAGCCTTAAGCGGTAGAAAGGAGGATAACGAGCTCTCGTTACTCGCTCCGATTATTTCGACGCAAGACGCTTGTCTTGTTGGACGGATTAAGCTACCCATAGTCTTTAGTGCAATTCGACTCCTAAACCCTTTCATTTAAGGAAGGTAATAAAATCAACAACCAATCAACCGTAGTAGGCCGAACTACGAGGCTCTGACTTTCCCATTGCACGCGGGAATACATAGGCACAAGGATCTCAATCCTTGCCGAGCACCTAGGATCAATCTAACTTATAATTTAAACTCATTTCCCTCTAGCAAGTAGCTCATTAAGCATAGATATCCCTTCGCGCGTGACAACTTAGATGGTTCCCATCGAGTATGATGGATGTAAGGGGTGCTAATATCTTCCCCCTGCATAACCGACTCCCGAACCCAAGCAATGGTTACGTTGACCTTTGTCCTTATCTCTCTCCTCCCGGGTTGTATCTATATCTTCCCTTTCCCTCTTCGGGAATAAATAGAATTAGGTGGCGACTCTTCAGTCTGTCCAGCGCGCGGCTCCCGTCTCTTCGGATCGCGTGAGGTCGTATTTTTCGGGGTGCGACAGCGAGCAGCCCACGCTAAAGCACAACAAGTTTTCTCGAGCAGTGAATAAAGTTGTTCATAGTCGGTAAACTGTTTGCTCAGGTAGTATATTGCATACTCTTTTCGACCAGGCTCGTCATGCTGGCCCAACACACACCCCATTGATTCTTCTAATACTATCAGGTACATTATTAGAGGTCTTCCTTCGACTGGAGGCATGAGAATTGGAGGTTCTTGCAGATACTCTTTGATCTTGTCAAAAGCTCTCTGACAATCATCGTTCCACCTGACTGTTTTCTCTTTTCTTAACAGCTTGAATAAAGGTTCGCAGGTTGCAGTGAGATGAGATATGAACCTTGAGATGTAATTCAACCTACCTAGGAACCCTAGAACTTCTTTCTCAGTCTTAGGTGTAGGCATCTCCTGAATGGCTTTGACTTTGTCGGGATCAACCATAATTCCTTTTTCACTTACAATAAAACCTAGCAGCTTACTAGAATGCACCCCGAATGTGCATTTGTTGGGGTTCAACTTTAGCTGATACTTTCTCAGACGTTTGAACAATTTCAGCAGATTCACCAGATGTTCTTCCTTTGTAAGGGACTTGGCAATCATATCATCCACATATCACTCGATTTCCTTATGGATCATATCGTGGAATAATGTTACCATATCCTGTTGATATGTTGCACCGGCGTTCTTCAGACCAAACAACATTACTTTGTAGCAGAACGTGCCCCAAGGTGTGATGAAGGTTGTCTTCTCCATGTCTTCAGGTGACATCTTAATCTGATTGTATCCAGAAAATCCATCCATGAAAGAAAATACCGAGAACTGAGCTGTGTTATCCACCAATACATCAATGTGAGGTAATGGGAAGTCATCTTTCGGGCTAGCTCTGTTCAGGTCCCAGTAATCCACACACATACGCACCTTGCCATCCTTCTTAGGCACGGGTACAATGTTAGCAACCCACGGCGGGTAACTAGTTACAGCAAGAAAATCGGCGTCCCACTGCTTTTGTACTTCCTCTTTAATTTTCATGGCCATGTCTGGGCGAGTACGGCGCAACTTCTGTTAACCGGCAGACAATCTTCTTTTAATGGAAACCTGTGCTTGACAATATCTGTATCTAGACCTGACATATCTTGATAGGACCAAGCAAAGACGTCAACATATTCTCGAAGCATTCTGATGAGTTGTTCTTTTACTAGAGCTTGCAGACTGGCCCTGATCTTCACTTCTTTCACATCTTCCTCGGTACCAAGATTGATAGTCTCAACCTCCTCCTGATGAGGAGCAATCACTTTTTCTTCTTGTCTCAACAACCTGGCTAACTCTTCAGGCAAATCATAGTCTTCGTCAACCCCTTCATCTGCTTGATTAATCGGTTTGTCGAAGTCATACGAGGTCATAACAGTGTTGTTATTGGTGCAATTTGGAGGATTATCTCTGCAAGGGATGAGATTTGTTTATTTTAGTGATTCATTTTATTCTTGTTTAGGAAAGAGTGAATGAAGTTATTTATTTGAGAAAAAACATTGCCATTTATTGTTTTGTGCGAAAATAACCAAAATGAAAGACAGTGAGCGAAAAAGATTGTTTTCAAAAGATGTCCATTTGTTCATTAATCATTCATTTGCACAAAATACAAATATGACCCTATTACAAAATGAGTCCTGACACCTTGGCCAAGATGCAGGACTTGATGCATGCTTAAATAGGAAATAATAATTACTCTGCAGAAGTAATCCTTATAATTTCCTGGGAAGACCAGTTGAGGACTTGCTGGCCTGGGACTCTTGGACAAATCCAGCTTTCCAGGTTGAAGTCGCTTTCAGCCTCGTCTTCCATATTGTTGATTACATCTGGGGTCAAAATTCCCCCACTGATAAACTTGGGAGCTTCAACAGCCTTCTCTTGGACCTGTCGGGATGGTTTGTAACCCAACCCGAAGTTGTCTTCCTTGACCTGAACTTGCAGTAGCTTGCCCCAGCCTTTGTTGGTTTTTTGTGAGTACCGATGAGATAAGATATAAGATATTGGCAGTCTTTTCTGATTTCTTCCATATCGGCGGTGACACTTGTCCCCGTCTGGTAGGATCTTCTATTTACAATCCCACACGCGTGCATACACTGTAACAATCATAAGCCTGCATTTTTAGACCGTGTGATGATCTTACTTTGGTGGTCCATCAGATCGTATGCTCCATGATAAAGTCTTTTGGTTGACCGGCTCCACATACCATGGTCCTTCAGCCTCCACGCGTTTTGGGCTCAGATCACAGTGCTAGGCGCACCCCCCTTCGTAGCCCACTATGTTTTTTTTAAACTGTATTTGTTACTAGATGCACCGCCTTTCCTTTTCTTGTTTATTTTTATTTCTTTTTGCACATGGTTTAGTTTTTAATTCATTTAAAATAACAAAACTCTTTAGAAAATTCTCAAAAAAATATTTTAGTTTCATAACTCATTTTAGAAATTTTTCATACTTTTATTTTCTGATTTTATTGATTTCTCTTTTTTTTATTACGAATTTACATTTAATTTCCTTTTCATTTAATCTCCATATTAACACATTAACTTGTAAATTTTATTTCTTCCCTCTCAAGTAACATTTTAACTCCGTTCTTTTTGCGTCATTTCATTAACTCAGAAAAGCTTATAAAAATATTTTTGTCATATTTTTAATTTCATCTTATCCATAGTTTTAGGAGTTGTGTTTGTGCGATTTGGTTATTTGTTCCTAAGCGACTTTGTGCGATTATTTGATGGACTTTGGTTGTGAATTTTTTAGAGATATTTTGACACTTTGTTTGCTACGGGTTGTTGACTTTAGGGATTTAATTTTGTATTTTTCCCATGACCTTTGGTATTTGTTTGGTGTTTTGTTTCTTAGGTAGCTTTTCGTGCCTCTTTCTTCCTTCTTTCTAACATAGTTTGAGGAAGGCATTTATGCCATCCTATTAGGTTTTCTTGGACTTTGTTTTAGGTCACCTATAGGGTTAAGGTACTGACTTTTTGGTTGGTTTGATTTGTGATCTTCGTATTTGGTGTGCGTATTGTTTGAATATTCTTATTTACATCGTATAAATCAAGGGTTGTAAACTCATCATATCCTCCCTGATTAGGGATAATGAGCCTACTTAAACATGAGATGAAGATCTCAACTTAATTACCATAATGATATAGGATTAAGATCATTAACCTACTTGAGTAATTATTAAGTGTTTTTGGGTTTTTGTTTAGTGTTAAGTAATGAGTTTAATCTCTAATCAGGGATTAGTGAACTCATTACACCATCCTAAGAGAAGGATGATAGATGAGAACACTTAAGTTGAGGAAGATACCTCAACTTAATCCATGGTTAGGGACTAAATTCATTATATAACAAGCCTTTATTAAAGTGGATTTTATTTAAAAGGGGATTAAGAAGTGAGTTTTAAGTTTTTAATACTAAACCTGAGGAAGAGATGTAACCCTAATATAAGGCCCAAGTTACAAGCTTAAGTCTTAATAGTTATTAGGTGTTTTGATTAGAAGGTGTAAAAAAATTAAAGGTTTAACACTAAGGATTGAAGTTATACACTCCGTCCTAAGATAAGGATGCAGGCATAACCCTAATTCAAAGTCCTAAAGCTTTAAGTGTTTAGCCTTGATTATGAGATGAGAAAAGAGACTCAATGAGACTCAAAGGTAAAAACTAAGGGGAGACTATATACGACCCTAAATATTATCATGCTTGGATATTCCTATGGTTTGTGAGGCTTAAAGAGAAGTCTTCAGGAGGCCACCAAGGAAGAAGAAGCAGATAAAAAGAGAAGAGAAAGGAGAATAGGTTACTTACTTCCTTGAGAAGTTAAGTAACCTAAAAGAAAGAGATATTAGCAAGAGAGCACAAGTGAAGCAAGTTCACTTCAAAGACAAATAGAATATACAAATGAAGAGATAAGAAGAAGGTTGGATGTGGATGCACATCCACATCCTGATCAACTTACCATGAAATTGCATGTTTAGGTGATATGTTGATGTGTTATATTATTTTACCATTTTGAGAATTTTCGGGTAAAATTAGATTGAAGGGTATTTTAGACATTTGCTAATTAATGATAAGTTAGAAATTAGGTAGAATTATATTTTTGTGAGAAAATGATATTTAGTAGAATAGAAAATAGAAATAGAAAGAAAAGTTATAAGAGTGAAAAGAGAAAGAAAAGAGAGAATAGAAAGAAAGAGAAGAGAAAGAAAAGGAGGAGAAGAGAAAAGAGGAGAAAAAGAGGAAAAGTTGGAATTCTTAAAGATTGCTCCTAGGAATCGAAACAATCGGGTAAGGGTGTGAAATATTGTTATCCTAACCCTGTATATGATTGTGTATGTGTTAGGTTGATTGGGTTTTTGTTTTGGAAGAGTTTAGAGAATGTTAGGTTTTAGAACTTGTTATAATCAAAGTATGATGTTGAATACATGTTAATGATCATGTTTATGGAAGTTTCTTGGATTTTTGGAAGTGTTAGGGCTGACTGTTGCATAGCTGAGATGTTCTAAAATCGCAGCTCTCACTTAGCGAGCGGTCCCTCGCTCAGCGAGTTTTCCAGAGATTTTCTCGCTCAGCGAGCGAGCCTGTCGCTCAGCAAGCCTGGGATTTTTTGGTTGGTGTTTCTTTTAGTTCGTAACTTGAGTTTCGGTTATCCGTTTTTAGTGTTATTTATATCAATTTGAAGCTAAAAACGAGTAGAAATTAATGATGCTAAAATATGTAGTTTTTAGCCGACTTTTACCCGACTTTTCCGATAAAACGTAAGTGTGTTAGTTAAGGAATTGTGGGATTGTTTGTTGTATATTGGTCGTTTGACAAATAAATGCATTGCGTGGAATGAATATGAATGCATGTTGATATGAAAGAGTTCGTTGCCATTTGGCGTAATTGATACGAATGTGTGTAATTTGTTTGTGATTGTATGAGATGAATGCATAATTATATTGTGAATATGTATGCATTTTCAAGAATGTTGTGTGTCATTTTGCATGTAAAGCATAATGTATGCATTCTTGTATTGTGGGATTCTATGTGAATCTGTTGTAACATCATATGTGGGGTGTGAGCGATGATTACAACACGATTGTGTGCCCATGTGGGGTGTGAGCAATCGGATTGTGTGCCCGTGTAGGGTGTGAGCAATCCATAAGCATTGTGTGCCCGTGTGGGGTGTGAGCAATGGGTGATTTATTCACAAATGATTGTGTGCACGTGTGGGGTGTGAGCAATCAGATTGTCTGCCCGTGTGGGGTGTGAGAAATCCATAAACATTGTGTGCCCATGTGGGGTGTGAGTAATGGGTGAACATCGTATGCCCGACAAGGAGTTACTTTAGGTAACGAGCGATGGTTCCATTAGTTCCTGAGTGAACATGAGATGATAAGTCGGTACCGCATTGCCTTTGCATAGAGTCGTGAGTCGGTCTCTATGATTTGCATTTATCATCTATAATTGTGAATTGGTGAATAAACATGAATAATGTATGTTTATGCGGAGTGATAGAAATTGTGAATAAACATGAATGTATATGTTTATGTGAAATGGTGAAATTGTGCATGATGAATATGCTTGGTTTGTTTATATATACATTGTGATGTATGTGTGATGAGTAATGAATTGTGGTGAGAAATGTACATGTGTATTTTTATGTTAAGATATATAATTATATGCATTGTTATTATGATAATATTTCTCACCCTTCTGTTGTTTTATGATGCTCTATGAGGCATTGCAGAGTAGGTTTGCTGGAGGTGTTTTGTGAAGCGTGTCTTCATTCTTTTGGTCGGTCGGCTCTGATATGTAGCACCGGGTAGCAAGGGTTGGCTTGATGCCTTTTGTGATACATTTTGTATATGTATTTTGGTGATGAATGTTTTATGTAAACATGAATATCTGGTGAATGAAACTTGATTATGTATATATGTTTGATGTGATTAATGTTTAGTTTCTGCTGTTATTTCAATCTTTTGAATACGGGTTTAAGGATGAAATCCCTCTGTTGCAAGTTACCATGTTTGTTGCATATCTTTGAATGAGCAGGCGTTGGATGTTTCAATTTCAAGTATAATGTGACATGCCTCTTGTATACCATGTTTTAATTATACTCTGATGGAAATTTTATTATGTGATTAATTGATTATTTGGGGGTATAGAAAGGGGGTGTTACACTAATACACGCGAGATAAATGATATGTAAATCGCCATCCGAACGCAATGTCTCATGAAAATAAAGATGAATACAAAATTGAGTTACACTTATGGTATTCTTTCATCTTTAAGTTCAATAACTCATTTTGGTGGATGCAAGTATGAAAATATATCACTAATTCAAAGCACCTAAAGTGAATTAAATAATTAAGTTAGAGGTGGATTTGAAATAATGAATATTATCCACTCTAATCTAAACCCAAAGTCCATTGAATTTAAAGAGGAATCAGTCCCAAAAATGTCTCCCAAGGTAAAAAATAAGAAGAGATGGGAAGAAGGGGGAAAAGAGGCAAAACAGTCCCAAAAACAAGCCAAAAACTGCCAATGGATCAGTATTAATCGATTAACCATTTGGTTATTCAATTAACACGTTACAAATTTCAAATCCTGTGCCATTTTACACTGGTTAATCGATTAACCAGTTTGTACTGAATTTGGTTAATCGATTAACACTGAACCAGAGGCATAAAATTGGCCAAAATTCAGCATGATTCTCTTTTAAAACAATTTTCAAACACCTTATGATCATGAAATGAATGACACAATTTTAAAGTGAAAAATACAATGGAATACCTGCAATCAAACAACAATATATGATCCAAAGGATCAACAATAAAGAGCACCAAAGATCTACATCTTGAATGATGGTGATGAAGGTGTAACAATGGAGGAAGATGAATTACCAAGAACAAACTCCAAATTGATCCACAAGCAAACTTGACCAACTGAAATTGATGAAGAAAAATGAAAAGGATGCAGGTTTATCTCAAACTTAGTCAAGAATTCAATGCAAATTATTGATAACTTTCAAAAGAAGAAAATGAGCTTTGGTGAATTTTGTGGTTTGAGGAGATATTTTGCAAGGGTTTTTTGGATCTCTAAAGCTTGAGAAATGAGTGAAATGATTACTCTATTTAAAGAGTTTAGATATGGGAATTTGGTGGAATGGAATTAGGCTTGGATAATAAAAATTAGGCTTGGGATTAAAATTGGAGGGAAAATCATAAAAGAGTGGTGATAAGTGAAGGTATATGGTGGGAAATGATCAAAGTGATGTAGGGGAATAAAAGTGATGTGGTCTAAAATATTCCAAATGAGATCAATGGCTAGGATGATGCTGAATTTAAACAAATTATTCAAATTTTTTCCGGGTTAATCAATTAACACATTGGTTAATCGATTAACAAGTTAAATTTTGATTTTTTTTGTTTATTTTGATTGCATTGCTCGTTGTTCGGCTCAATTCTTTTGCGCTTCGAAAAAGGCATGAAAATAAACATATGAACCTTGAAATTACATGAATAAATCAATTAAAGCTTGTGGAATCCTTGATCAGAAAAAATGACATGATTGCGGATCAACTCCGACTTTTTATCAGTGAAACTCATTCAAGCCGTGGGACTGCTATTTTTTGGTATTTTTAACATGTTCTTCCCCTGAAAATATTAATAAAAGTAAATATTTTTTTTTTTGGATTTTAATTAATGGTTAGTAGACATAAACAAATAAAAGCAAACAAAAGCAATGGTGATCTCCTGTGAGACATAAACCTGCAACCAAAAAGGATTGAGGAACCAGTGTGTGATCTTGTTTGTATGCAAAATGATGCAAATGAAGACACAATCTTGGGGGCAAAAAATTAGGGTGTTACAACAATATTAGTATCTTATCCTAATCATTATCACGCTAGCGTGCTGTTTTTTAAAACCTTAGTTGAGAGAATATTTTGTGATAAAATTTTATAAATAGTTTAAATTATTGAATAAATATATTTTGTATATTTTTATAATAAAATTAATCCATGTGATTTAAAAAAATCATTTAAATTTAAAATATAAAATAAAAATAACCCATTGGACTTTTAGAATATGTTGGATGGATTGGATTCATCTGTAACTTTAAATGGATGGATTGAATCCAATCCATTAACTAACATTTTATATAGTGGATGCATTGGATAGATTATTTAGTGGATGCGTTATATGGATAATTTCTTAATGGATTCAATTGACACCCTTAGTTGGAGCTAGAACAAGATGAAGAAGATAAAGATGGAGAAGAGAGAAAATAGTTGAAACAAACTTTTACTTAAAACTCAAAAAATGGTTATAGTGAATTATGTTATGAAAACTGCAACTACGCTTCAAATTTTATGCACAAGCCTAAGATAAATTAAATTCAAATGCAAATTAAACTTAAATGCAACTTAAATCCAAATACAAATGCTAAAATCTAAAATACACTTTAACATCATCACATAATTCAGATTCAGCTCATCAAAATCGACAACAACAATTCCATCCCTCAAGTGGATAAACTAATCAGTCTTTATTGGTTTTGTCAGCACTTCTGAAAGTTGCTTCTGAGTGCTACAGTGCATAACTTCTAACACTCCATTTTGCACTTGATTCCTCGGAAAATTATAATTAGTCTTGATATGCTTGCTTCTCCCAAACAACATTAGGTTATTTGCAAGATTGATTCATCCTTGTTATCAATCATCATCTTCACATGCTTTTTTACCTTGATATTCAAATCCTTCAACAAATTTATAAGCCACGTAGTTTGATAAGCTGATAGAGCACCAACTATATATATATATATATATATATATATATATATATATATATATATATATATATATATATATATATATATATATATATATATATATATATAGCTTTACAGGTTGATAAAGCAAACATTGATTGTTTCTTGGAGCACAAAGAAATATGAGAACCTAGATACATAAACATGTATCCATCATTACTTCTTCTATAAACTTTGTCTCCACACCAGTCAGAATCTGAATATCTTACCAATTCAACAACATCTGACTTCTCATATGGAAACTAAATTTGATGCTTCAGAGTTTCTTTTATATACCTCAGAGTCCTAACAATAGTTTAGTAATGAAACAACTTAGATTTACTCATAAACCTGTTAATCATTCCAATTGCATATAAAAAAATAGGTTTGGTATTGCACTTATACCTCAAAGAGCCAATCAACAGATTAAAAATTGTAGCATTTACATCATCACCATCATGATCAAAATCCAGTTTTTGATTTGTTTATGAAGGTGTGACGACATGATACACTTGAGCCCACTACATCTGATTTTCCTACAAAAATAGAAAATGGGTCAACACAAAATACAATTGGGATGAAAGACAAATCAATCTATGTTAGGCCCAAGAGAAGCATTAAGTTGCCTGACAAATTTCTAACCTAGAATTTGAATAGGACTAGCAAGCTGTCATTAGCCGTCAGGATAAAGAATATTAGTGTTTTTTATTTTTTTTATTTAATTTCAATCAATAGGACATGGACATGTGTGCCCTAGATACGACAATCAAGGAGTTGTATTTCCCTACCAAGTACTATAAAGTTAGCCTCATATTCAATGAAATAAGGCAGAAAAACTTATTCCAAAAATACTATTTTCTTTCTCTAGACTTTCCCTGCAAAGGGAGTTTAATTTTTGTCACATTTTGATATCAGTTGGTGCTCACATTATCTTAACCAATGCCTCCGTGTTAACAACCACTAGAAAAACCTACAATGTAGTAGCTGCAAGAAACCTTTAATTCCATAGTCGTTGCCTTTACCGTTTTTTTGCATAACCCAAGACCAACGTCACACTGACTTCATAACCTCCATCAACAACATTCAAACCCAAATCCCTACCATCTCCCAAAATCCACCCCAAAGTTCTCACCATGGTCAAGAAACAACCCTCAAACCACCAAAGTCACGTCTTCTTCCTTTTGATGGAACTAACCCTCCTGATTGGCTTTTTACGTTGAATGGGTTTTTTGTTCATTATTTTATCCCTCACCACCAACGCCTAATTCATGTTGCCGGTTATATGACCGGAGATGCCCTCTGATGGTTTCAATGGATGTTTCATAGAAACCTCCTTTCAACTTGGGAATCCTTCACATTAGCCTTAGAGGTGTGTTTTGGACCATCCACTTTTGAAACCCATCAACAAGCTCTTTTTAAACTTAAACAAACAGGTACTGTCATTGAATACCAGAAGGAATTTGAACGCCTCTATAATAGGGTTCAAGGTCTTTCTCATAATGCTCTCACTTATCGTTTCATCTTTGGTCTAAAATCTCACATCCAAACAGAAATTGCCATCCATCAACCAACCTCCACCTCTCAAGCCATTAGGTGAGCTAAATTAATTGAATCGAAATTTCTTGTGTCTCATCCTTACCAAACTTCCCCTTCTAAATTTTCTCCACACAAACCACCTCTCCTTCCAACCCCCGAAATTGTGCCATACTTAAACCTCATGTCCCTCCAAATTGCATGCCCATAAGACGCCTTTGACCAACAGAAATGCAACTTAAACATAGTCAATGTCCGTGCTTCAATTGTGATGAGTGTTTTCACCCTGGACACCATTGTAAATCCAAAATGTTCCTCATTCTGCTTGGTGAGGAAGACTCCTCAACAAACCCCAACACTCTCTATGCTTTACTTACACAAGAACCTCCCTAACATTGCGACCAAACACATTTCCAAAACAACCAAGACACAACTAATACCGAACCAACTCCTCAAGAGACTCACCCTGAATTGTTCCAACTTTCCCTTCAAACTGTCACATGTAATATGTCCCCTAAAACTCTTAGGTTTTTTGCTACTATTCATGGTCACCAAGTCATTGTATTAGTAGACACAGGTAGCTCCCATAACATTATCCAACCTCACATAGCTCACTTCCTACACTTACATATTCAACCACTATCCTCATTTTTGGTTATGGTCGGTAATGGTGACCACTTGCACTGCACCAATATTTACTTAGACACTCCCCTTATCATTGACCAAAACCTATTCAAACAACCCATTTATGTCCTTCCAATACAAGGAGTTGATTTAGTCCTAGGTGTGCAGTAGCTATAAACCTTTGATGTTGTTGTCTCTGATTTCTCAGTGCCCTCTATGCAGTTTTACAATAACAACCACCTTCTTACTCTCACCGACAATAAACCTACAACCATTTACCCTACCTCATTCATGTAGAAGCATGCTTCAATCCAAAGAATTTTGATGAAGATAACAAGTATCAATGCAAAAAGATAAGAGTTTCAAGTGAAATCAAAGCATCAAGTTGATCAAGCCACACATGCATAGCAACAAAATGTACCAAGCTTCATCGTCAAGTCAACACATTTGCAAAAATGTTGAATCACTTCAAAGGTATATCTAATTCACTTTGAAATTAGAATACAAGTGTTCAACAATCATATTTTGCATTTCCATATTTAACATAATCATTTTATAACATGTTGATATGAAAAATACATTTTATTTTAAATATTTTTCTATTTTTCAACAGTGTTAATCGGTTAACGGTATAGGTTACCCGGTTAACGGGCCAAATTTTTGAAATCTCAGTTAATGTTTTAAGTGCCTTAACCGGTTAAGTCATATGGTTAACCGGTTAACACTGTTTGTTTTTGTGAAAAATGGCCTCTTTTCATTTGTCGCTCCCCGGATTTCCATCCTGGTACAAACGCGAAAGTGGCGCGGAAAGAGGTTAGAGTCGCCAGCCAGGCATTTTTATCCCGAAGGAACGGGAATGGTAATGTTGCACAAACCAGAAGAAAAGAAAAGGAAGGACACGGGTCCTGCGAACCAAAGAGACTGAGTTCGGGAGTCGGTTACGACCTGGGAAGATATTAGCACCCAGATCGTCCGCCGTACCCGACGGGATCCACGCTTGCAAAGAAACTGTTTCAAAGGGTGAAGAAATGAAAGTTGCTGCAAAACTGAAAGAAACTGAACTGGGGAAAAGAAAAGAAAGGGAACTGAAAAAGAAATGAAAAGGAAAAAATGTAGGGAAAATAAAGATTGTGCTCGAACGGGCCCTACCCCGCTGCCTACGTACCTCATCGGGAAAATGAGGATCAGAGACACCGTAGTTCCCCTAACTAGGGGTGAAAAAGAATGCTTGTGAATTAAGGCTTGAACTGCCTATGCCAATGCTCAGGTGTTGCGGACTCGGACGACGAGTGCGTAATCGTCTTGCAAAATGACAAGTAGGAGCAAGTTCGCGTACGGAGCGAAGGAGATGAGAAAAGAATTCCCGAAGGAAAGACGCTTATTGTTTGTTTGGTGTTTTTTTTATGAAGCTTTTTATGAGTGAAATTTGCATAGGTAAGTGTACCTAAGTCTTACTCACTGGGATGTATACGTCTCACATCATCCCGAAATGGAATGCGCAAGAGGCACACCTATCTATGGAGGAAATCCTCAAATCTAGTCCCACAAGTGAAGGCTCAGACACACTGGCCTATTAACATGTATTAAGTGTTTTTGTGATTTTTATGATTAAGAAGTGTTTTTTAGCTTTTCTTTGTGAAGTAATCTCATGCTAAGACCTATCCACCACGAGGGATAACCTACACCTCGCCCCGAAACGGAACGCGTGCAAGTATCTCATAGCAAAGTCTCATGTCACATGAAAGTACTCAACATTTATTAAAGTGAATTAAAATTAAGTTTGAAGATGATAAGAGAAAGAGCACCCAAAAGGATCACAAAGGCAAAAGTCTAAGGGGAGACTAAAGAATCCTAAGTGTTGTCATGCATGGAGATCCTAAGGTTAGTGAGGTTTACTATCCTAAAGGAGGAAGAAAGAAGAAAAGAAGAAGAAGAAAGAAGAGAGAAGTAAGGCCTAAGCCCAACAATCAAAGGTTAGCACAAGTAAGGATAAGAAGAGAAGAGATGAGATTTGGAGATGTGGGAATCACTTCCACACCTCTCACTTACCATTGCTCCTGAAAAGGTTAGCAACACAAGTATACAAGCAACAAAATGAATATAATGACATGCCAACATCATACAAACAGAACTGAAGTCATACATACATAAACTCAATGCAAATGCAAGCCACAAGAATGAGAGAAGAAGCATGCAAGTCAATATGAAGCAACATGAAACACATGGTAAGGCAAAGCAAACTTAAGAAGATGCAAAGCAAAAATGCACAAGACAAGAACTCAAGGTACAAGACCAGAACCAAATCAAGTTAAAGAAATGCTTAAGAAGCAAGAGAGATGAGGAGAAGAGAAGCACAAAGCTACACAATCAACTTATGAGATGGAAAGGAGCAAAGAAGTGAGGTGGATGCACATAAGAAAGAAAGAACTTAAAAGGTAAGCAAAACACAAAACTTCCAAGACACAAACCCTAAACCAAGACCAGAAAGGTATCAATACCCTAAAGAGACCCCAAACAAGAAGGAGAAGTTGGCACAAGTGCCCTTCTAAGCCAATAAGAGATCCTATGATCAAAAAGAAGCAAAAATGGGACAAGTTATGAACCAAAATTCAAATCAAATCAACAATGCACCCAAAAATTCCACAACCTAGGACAAGAGACCTTCAAACATGATATAACAATGTGCCAAAAGGGTTGGAAGAAATTCAGAAGCTAGACAAGTCAAAAGAAGGCATAAACATGGACTAGGGTTAGGAAACTTCAATGACAAGTCAAAGGTCAAAACCAAATGAATAAGTTTCTAAAAATCAGAATAAAAATCACACATGAAGTACATCTTCTTATGAATCCAGAGCAAAAAGAACCAACAAGAAATTTCAAATGATGATCACTATGGAATTTGGACAAGGCAGCATGCACAAAAAAGGATTAAAAAGAAATAATTAAGATGAACAATTAATTGACACGTGGATATTAAAAATAAATGGAAAAGAAAAATATGGAAAATTAAAGAAAACTCCAAATGACTTCCATGAATTAATTCAGAATTTTTTGAAGCTTAGAAGTATTTTTAATAATTGAAAAAAAATGATATTAAAAGAAAATAAAAGAAAAAGAATTAAAATGAAGAAGAGGCTGGGAGGTGAGAAGAGTAACGGATCCAGTTAAAATCAATTGGGCTTAGGAGGAAAGGGGCGCGAATAGTGGTTAGAGGCCCACCCAGTCTACGCCAGTGTATTATATGCTGGTGGAAATTCAGGAAAATGAGGAAAACACAATGGCCATAGGATTGAATGAACGCATCTTGTGCTTCACCTCATTAATTGACGTGGCAGGAGTATTAGACCAAAGCTGAAGGAGCATGAGAGATATCATGAGGTGCGCTACATAATGACTAATCAGAAGGAAATATAAGAAAGAGAAGGCACGTGAGGGAGAGGTGGCCTCATTAAACGAGGTGTCATGATCTCAAGCGTGGATATGAAATGATCCAAGGGTAGAGGACTCGTCTTCTTCAATGAGAAACCCTAAAACACATTCCCAGATTCCGGTGACCGGAGCTAGGGCTCCGGCACCGGAAAACTCACACCAAGAACAAAACCTAATGAAAATGAATAAAAACATCCAGATTGGGTAATTGGACCACGCTGAACTCAAATATGGTGATGAAACTTTCAAAAGATCAAAGGATTTACGGGATCGAAGGAAAACAGTTGACACCAAGAAACTTCAAATTCAAATATCAAGCTCAATAGTGCACCAATTTTGAATCTAAAAACAGCAGAATGACCAGCATAGCAAGAGGATCACAAAGCACACAACTAATTTCATTTTTAAATCTTTAGACTCACCTGAAACTTGCAGTTCTTGAGAAAGCTTGTTAGAAGCCAAGATAATGAAGCCAATCCACTCCAAATGCACTCTAGTTGCAAAATAAATGCAACTAGAGTCTTGAATCTTGCTGGATCTGAGAGTTTGCAACCAACTGCCCTGAAATGGCAAGGTGATGATTCTTGAGAAATAGCTTGCACAAGGGAGAGATTTGTGATCCTGAGCTCTCAAAGATGAAGGATCTGTAATTTGTTTGTGAAGAAAGCAAGTGTGTGAAGAGATTCGAGAGAAAATGCAAATGGTGCAAAAACATGGAAGCTCAGAATTGAGAGAGAACTCAGCCCTTCTAAAACCCTAATTCTCTTTTATATGATGTCATGAATCAATGCTGAAAGAGTGAGAGACTTTGCACGTGTGAGGAGAGAGTGTGAGTGATTTTGCAAATTTGGCAAGTTTTGTGTGATCTCATGAAATACTCATGCATTCCCTTGCCTCTTGCCCATGTGCACTCCTAATCTGATCCTTGATCTCAAACCAAAAGAATCCTGGCCATTGGATGAGAGTGTCACACTCTTTTCATGTTCATGCACAAAATACACTTTGGAAGTGAAATTCTCACTATGCACGAAATTGAGGTATTTCTTTGGGCAAAGTGAGCCAAATGCATTTCATTTTAATATTGTGAACTTATTTGATCCATACCAACACTCAAAATTAAGTTTCATGACATTTGGCTTTGGTGTACATATGAAAAAATCAAGTTTGCCCTAGTTTTTGCCAAATTTTCGAGGGCCATATCTTTGTAACCATGAAAGCTATGAAAAAGTACTTGTACTTTTTGAAAATGGGAGGTCTTAATCTCCAACTTTCATGTTTGACTTTGGTCCATTTGAAGAATTTTTCATTAAGTTATGCTCACTTGAATTTTAGGGCAAAAACTTGCCAAAATGGCATTTTCCATAACCAACTTTGCACCAATTTTGCAAAACACCTCAAAACCTCATGATTATTGATCTTTGAACCTACCAAAACTCTTCTAACATTATAAGTAGATCCCTTGGATAGAAAAATGGGATTGGACCCCTTGAAATCTCACAGTTGACTTTTTTAAGACACAGTTGACCAGTTTCTTCATCTGCAAGCAACTGAAGAAATGCTTGACTTCCACAAGGAATTTTCTCACCAAATTTGGTACCTAGGATCCTCTTAACATATAAAAGACTTTTCCCAAATTAAATGGAAAAAGTTTTGAGGGTTTCATGCTTGAAACTCAAACCCTAGTTAAGGACCATTGTGTAGGAGCTTTGCCCTAGTCTGGAATCCTTGGTGATCTTCCAACCTTCTGAGCTTTTGTAAATGAACTTGAACTTGTAAATGCAATATAGACTCCTCATAGGACTTGTACAAATCCATTGGGCCCCTTGTCATGGCATGTGATGCTTCAAGAACCTCCACAGATGATCATATGCCTAATGTTAGGTCATGAGAAATGTTATGCCTCATCTTTCCATGCTAGGATGCTAAGAATATGATATGTTCATGATGAATATGATGTGATATGATGCTTAAAATGAAGAGGGCAAATTTGGGGTGTTACATCATTGAAAATAATTTTAAATATTTATACCTTTTCACCACTTTTTATGAAGAGGATTATACCTCTTTGATTAGGTGTTTTGATCAATATAAATTCTGTAATTTTTAAATTAACAAACACCTCCAAGAATTTTCATAAAACTCATATTAATCACTCTCTCATATTAATCAAATTTCATAAAAAGTGTTCATAATCTCTTGAGAAGAAACTTTTCATTTTTAAATATTCTTGTTTCATCTCATTCCATATTTTATTGAACACTTGTATATTATTTCTTGAGTGAATTATTTATTCAAGGAGAAGATCAATCAAGATAAGATTGATAGCATTACTAATTATCAAATCATAAAAGAGATTTTTTTGTTTACTTGTAATCCAGGATTGTTGGGTTCAAGTGTTTGTGTTGTTAAGAGGATTGTTCTTCGACACCATTGTTTATAGTTTTTAGATAGTAGGCTTCACCAAGTTTGGTGTGATAGGCTTGTACACTTCTAAAACTATAGTGGAAAATCTCTTACGAGTCATAAGGGGACTGGAGTACTCTCGATCTGTAAGGGGAACCAGTATAAATTCCTGTGTCGTTTTCCTTTCCGCATTTTACTGCTTTCACTTAGTATGTTAGGCAAGAAAATATCAACCACCAATAAAATTCCGGAAAAATTTCTATTAACCTAATTCAACCCCCCCCCCCCCCTCTTAGGCTAATTCTAAACTTACAATTGGCATCAGAGAAAGTTATAGGTAACTTCTTCCTAGTGATCTAGCATGGCTTCCGCAAGCAAAAATATGGGTTTCAAAGACGGTGGAAGTAGCAACAAGCCCCCACTCTTCTCCGGAGAATATTTCGATTTCTGGAAAATCAAAATGAAGGCACATCTTGAAGCCCAAGGAGAATGTATATGGGAAGTTGTTGAAGACGGTCCACATAATCCGATGAATGTTATCACTGGCGTTGGAACCGCGAAGTTGAAAAGCACCTATGACAAAGATGATAGGAAAAAGATTCTAAATGAGAAGAAGGAAATCAACATACTCCAAAGTGCTCTTAGTATGGACGAGTTCTTCTGTGTATCTTAATGTAAATAGGCAAAGGAGATTTGAGACACCTTAGTAGAAACACATGAAGGAACCGTCAAAGTGAAGAGCGAGGCTAAACACACTAAGTCAAGAGTATGAGATGTTCCGAATGCAGCCCAATGAATCTATAGTAGCCATACAGAAGAGATTCGTCCATCTAACAAATAACTTGATTGCTCTCGGAAAAACATTTACAAATGATGATCTCAACCTGGAAGTCCTGAGATCCTTGACAAGAGAATGACAACCAAAAGTGACCGCTATCTCGGAAAAGAAGAGTCTCTCAACGATGACATCCGCATCTCTATTTGGCAAACTTCAAGAACACGAATTGAAACTTGGAAGTCTTGAGAAACACGAAAGTCAAGAAAATAAGTCCAAAGGAATTGCCTTGAAGGTTGATTCAAAAGACGATAAAGATGATGAGACGTCCGAAGATGAGAAATTTATGCTTCTTGTAAAGAAGCTTGGTAAGTTTTTTAATAAAAATAAAAATTCCTCTTATGCTAAAAAGAATAGACATTTCAGGAAAAAGGAAGCATCCACATCAATGCAAGATGTCACTTGTTATGAATGTGGAAAGCAAGGCCACATAAAGCCGAATTGCCTGAAACTCGCAAAGAAAAGAGGATTCAAAGGCAAGAAGGAATTCAAGAACAAGAAGGCGTATGTTGCTTGGGACGATAGTGAGATAAGTTCCTCGTCGGAATTGAAAAGTGATGAATGTGCGAACATGGATCTAATGGCTTCACATCACTCCAATGACGAAAAAGATGAGGTTAGTAGCAACTTTTCCATTTATGATAATGATGCACAAGATGTTATAAATGAACTTTTAAAAGAATATAAGACTTTGTATAAAAATATTTTATCCCAAAAGAAACTAATTTAATCTTTTGAAGAAAATAATATTTCTTTGGAAAAATACGTTGAAAGTGAAAAACAAAAGTTGATGGATGAAAAACGAAATGTTGTTTTCAAGAATTGTGAATCTTTATCTTTTCAAATTGTTCAACTTAAAAGAGTTCTTGAAAGATATGAAAAAGGTCAAATTGGCTTGGAAGAAATTCTTAGGCACCAAAGATATTCTAATGATAAAAGTGGATTAGGATATTCTAAGTTTTCTAAACCAAGCACAAATGAGACCATTTTTGTTAAAGCAAGTGAACAAAGTGCTAAAGAGAAAGTAAACAATTCTAAAAGTGTGCATCAAAGTCATAAAAATAAAAGGGTTGTTAAGAGAAAGACTTATGTTCCTAGATATAGAAGTCATTTTCAACCTACTTGTTTTTATTGTGGAATCAAAGGCCACACACCGAATGCTTGTTATGTACGCAATATTGGTGTTGCAAAAGGGCGATATGTGTGGGCTGAAATGGGTACTAACTACCAAGGACCCAAAGTAATTTGGGTACCTAACAAAACTTGACTTTGTTTTATAGGTATGCTTGAAGACAACTTCCAATAAATGGTATCTTGATAGCGGTTGTTCAAAGCATATGACGGGAAATATCAATAAATTTTCACATATATCTTTAAAGCCCAAAGGATATGTTACATACGGTGATGACAATAAAGGAAAGATCCTTGGAGTAGGAACCATTGGTGCACCACCATTTACAATCATCGAAGATGTCCTTTATGTTGAAGTCCTAAAGCATAACTTACTTAGCATAAGTCAATTGTGTGACAAAGGGTTTCAAATCAACTTCACAGAGGATGAATGCCTAATCGAACATGAAGTCACACATGACATTTTTCTAAAAGGTAAAAGAATAAATAATATTTTTATGATTTCATTTGATGACTCTTACTTGAAGGTAAAATACTTATTGGAGAACAACAAGGAGGCTTGGCTATGCCATAAAAGATTCGCTCACATTCACATGAAGCACTTGAACAAGTTGATAAAGCATGACCTAGTTGTTGGTCTTCCAAAGATTAAGTTCATCAAGGATAAGTTATGTGACGCTTGTCAAAAGGGGAAGCAAACCAAAACAAATTTCAAATCTAAGAAAGTGGTGTCCATATCAAGGCCACTACAATTGTTGCATATGGATCTCTTTGGTCCATCAAGAACAAAAAGCTTAGGAGGTAATGTTTATGCTTTAGTCATTGTTGATGATTTTTCTAGATATACTTGGACATTATTTCTAGTGCAGAAAAGTGATGCTTTCAAAGCCTTCAAGAAGTATGCGAAACAAATACAAAACACGAAGTCACTCACAATAGCCTCCATTAGAAGCAACCTTGGTGGAGAATTCCAAAACACATCTTTTGATGAATTTTGCGAAGAGCATGGAATTTCTCACAACTTGTCTGCACCAAGGACTCCTCAACAAAACAATGTCATAGAAAGAAAGAATAGGTCATTGGTGGGGCTTACAAGAACGATGCTTAGCGACTCGAATCTTCCTAAGTATTTTTGGGAGGATGCGGTAAGCACAACATGTTTTGTAAGAAACCGTGTCAACATTCAGCCGATTCTCAAAAAGACTCTGTATGAGTTGTTCAAAGGAAGGAAACCCAATATATCATTCTTCCATATTTTCGGGTGTAAGTGTTTCATTCACAATAATGACAAGGACAATCTCGGTAAGTTTGATGAGAAGTCCGACGAAGGTATTTTCCTTGGTTACTCCCTCTCTAGTAAAGCTTTTAGAATTTTTAATAAAAGAACTCTTACTATTGAAGAATCTATTCATGTTTCGTTTGATGAAACTAACCCCTCGAGAGAGGATAATATTATTGTTGATGATGATAATAATATAATAGATATGTCACAACAACAAAAGGAAGTTTCAAATGATCAACCAATACCACAAGAAGATAACTCACAAATCATTGAAGAACATCATGATCCATTGAAAGAATGGAGGACTCATAGAGATCACCGGATAGATAACGTTATTGGTGATATTAGCCAAGGTGTTGCAACATGACTAAATCTCAAGGATGCTTGTCTCAACATGGCTTTTGTATCTCAAATCGAACCAACCAAAGTTGATGAAGCCTTAGGCGATGATCAATGGATAGTAGCAATGCAAGAAGAACTCAACCAATTCGAAAGAAATCATGTTTGGAGTCTCGTACCAAGACCGGACAACAAGCACATCATAGGAACAAGATGGGTGTTCAAGAACAAACTTGATGAGAATGGGATCATAGTTCATAACAAAGCAAGATTGGTCACACAAGGATACAAGCAAGAGGGAAGAATCGATTTTGATGAGACGTTCGCTCCGGTAGCAAGGTTAGAAGCAATTCGATTATTACTTGCTTATGCTTGCTTTATGAATTTTTAGTTGTTCCAGATGGATGTCAAAAGCGCTTTCCTGAATGGCCTCATCAATGAAGAAGTCTATGTCAAACAACCTCCGGGCTTTGAAGACTTCAAGAATCCCTCACATGTTTACAAGTTGAAGAAAGCCCTTTATGGCTTAAAGCAAGCACCAAGAGCGTGGTATGACCGCCTCAGCAACTTTCTTTGTGGAAAGGGATTTGTAAAAGGAAAGGTTGATAAGACTTTGTTAATAAAGAAGATCAAAGGTAACACCTTATTGGTTCAAGTCTATGTCGACGACATCATCTTCGGTTCAACGAACAAAGATCTTTGCGAAGATTTTTCACTTATGATGCAAGGAGAATTCGAGATGTCCGTGATGGAAAAATGAACTATTTTCTTGGACTAAAAATCAAGAAAACAAAGGATGGCATCTTCATCAAATAATCCAAGTATTGCAAGAAATTGTTGAAAAGATTTGATAAGGATAGTTGCAAAGTTATGTTCATTCCAATGGGATCCGGAACGTACGTTGATCAAGATGAATCTGGTACTTCAGTTGATATCACAAAATATCGAGGTATGATCGGTTCGTTACTATATTTGACAGCAAGCCGTCCTGAAATTAAGTTTAGTGTTTGTTTGTGTGCAAGCTTCCAAGCAAACCCGAAGGAGTCACATCTCACCTCCGTGAAGAGGATCATGAAGTATCTCAAAGGAACAACGAACATTGGACTATGGTATCCAAAAGGTAGTACATATTCTTTGATTGGTTATTCTGACGCTGATTATGCAGGATGTAAGACCGATAGAAAAGCACAAGTGGTACTTTTCACATTCTCGGGAATGCGCTAGTGTCATGGGCATGCAAAAAACAAGCATGTGTTGCACTTAGCATGACCGAAGCGGAGTACATTGCAGCAGGCAGTTGTTGTGCACAGATTTTGTGGCTTAAGCAACAACCTCTTAATTATGGTGTAGATCTCGGTTGCATTCCTCTTAGATGCAACAACACAAGTGCCATCAATATCACAAAGAACCCGGTGATGCATTCAAGGACAAATCACATAGATATAGCACCATTTCCTTCGAGATACACATCACCAACTTGCCGACATCTTCACAAAACCATTGGCTAAAGAGCTATTTTTCAAGATTCAGCGAGAACTTGGTATTCTCAATGAAGGTGACATCTAATCTTATCTAATATTTGCTTGTTATATGGTATAGTAACTTAAAACATGCCTTATTTCACTTCTTTGTTATAAACAGCTAGCACTCATATTTCACCGTTTTTTAGTTTTTCTCACTTTCGTATGCCCGAAAATTACCGGTTTCAAAATATTTTTTGATCGAAAGTTGCATATTGATAAGTGCTAATACTTTGTGAAATTTTTTTTGTCAAAATTTTTTCCTCATTTCTCCAAAAACGTGTTGTTGGATTTTTGAAAATTTTGAAATTTTTAGCCCGTTAACCGGTTAAGCATATGATTAACCGGTTAACGCTTCCCATACAGCAATTATGAGGTTACGTTTTAAGTACATAATTTTTGAAGTTTTTATTTTATGTTTGGTGTGTGTTTTTAATGTGGTGTGTGTGCTTTAATCTTTACCAACACCTCATAACTCTTATTCTCCCTACTTTGACTCACCTTAAACACCATTATCTCATTCCTCCAACTTTCAACCTCTTTGAATCTCATTAAAACACCATTAAAGCTCCACTCAACCATAACCTTTTTATAAAATATCCACACAAACTTCACTCTCCACTCTCAAAACCCCAAATCCGAAAATCCTTTACAAACCCTAGAATCTAGAATCTCCATCTCCATCCATGGCTCCACCAAGAATGGGAAAAGCTCCAGTGTCAGTGTCAAGCAGTGAAGAAGAAGAGATGCAAATGGAAACAACCAAAAAGAGGAGAATGGATTTCAAGGTCAGAGTTCGTCATCTCCTCAAGGGTAAGTATGTGAACCTCAAATCCTTCACACCTCTTACTTTCACCTTTCCTGAGGTGTTGAAATTTCAAGGGATGCATGAGTTTATTGCTGATAATGGAAGAGTTTACCCGGATTTGGTAAAATCCTTTTTGAACCATTTTACATTAAACGTGGATGATAATGATAAACATAAGATGTTTGCTCCTGTGAGAGATTATGAGATTGAGGAGGACCTAGGTAGGCTTGCGGCTTCCCTTAAAATTCCGTATTCGAGCATTTTTCTCCGAAAAGGTGTAAACCATGTGGATGGCAAATGGGATACGTATGAAAAAATGGAGTATTATTATTCAATCTGCAGGTTTCCAAAAGTTGTTATTGTATCGAGTCAACGTACATCTCGCACACTCTGTTATGCGAAGAATTTGTCAGTTGATGACTAGATGCTACACTATGTAATCTGTCATGTTTTATTTCCCAAGGACTCCAATCAATCTCAAATCAATGACTTAGAGATGCAGATTATGTTTGCTGTGAAAAACAAAATCAGAGTTAATTGGCTTCCAACAATGATGTACCACCTCAAACAACAACTTACTCTCAAGACAAGGCTGCCCTATGCTCGTCTCATATCAAGAATTTTGGAATTAACTGACATGGAAATCGGAAGAGAACCGTTCATTTCCATGACTACAATCGCAAATGAAATCAACGGAGTGACCATGATGAAGAATATCGGCATAGTCCAATGCAACGACGGGTCTTACAAATATGAAGACGGGTCCTCTTCGTCCAACTACCCTATTCTAGAAGGTGGCGTCATGAACGAATTCCTATACACTACCATGATGAGCCAACACCCTGAAACTACCCGAGCCATCAAAAGCCTCTGTAACCTAGTGTTGAGTTCCCGTAACCTCACCGAGGATGATGATGAGAGTGAAGCCGGTAGTGAAGCGGAAGGAAAGGATAGTGAGGACTTGTCGGATGAGGATTAAAGAACCATGTCTCTTTGTTGTTGTTGTTGTTATGTTTCTTATGCGTTTAAGTTCTAGTTTATGTCTTTATGCTTCAAACTCTAAGTCCTAAGTTATTTAGGCAAATTTGATTTCCTTTGTATTATGCATGATGTTATGTACTATGTTTACCGTACTCTTTCCCATTTAATCAAATTATGTTTATGTTAATATGTGTGTTCTCACTTGAATGCTTATATAATGTTTATGTTTACATAATGCTTGATTGCTTGAATATTTCCTTATGCTTGTATGTTTGTTCCATAAGCTTCTTCCCTTTTGCTAATGCCAAAGGGGGGAAGAGTTGTTTCTCTAATATTTCTCTATGTAAATTTTTGTTATGCTTCTCACATTTAGGGGGGGTTCTTGAACTTAGGGGGAGAATAAAATTAGAGAAACTACACTTAAGAGAAACTCTCTCAAAGTTGGTTGTCATCATCAAAAAGGGGGAGATTGTAGAAGCATGCTTCAATCCAAAGAATTTTGATGAAGACAACAAGTATCAATGCAAAAAGATAAGAGTTTCAAGTGAAATCAAAGCATCAAGTTGATCAAGCCACACATTCATAGCAACAAAATGTATCAAGCTTCATCGTCAAGTCAACACATTTATAAAAATGTTGAATCACTTCAAAAGTATATCTAATTCACTTTGAAATTAGTATACAAGTGTTCAACAATCATATTTTGCATTGCCATATTTAACATAATGATTTTATAACATGTTGATATGAAAAATACATTTTATTTTAAATATTTTTTCTATTTTTCAACAGTGTTAACCAGTTAACGGGCCAAATTTTTGAAATCCCAATTAATGTTTTAAGTGTGTTAACCGGTTAACCCATATTGTTAACCAGTTAACACTGTTCGTTTTTGTGAAAAATGGCCCATTTTCATTGAAAATAATTTTAAATATTTATACCTTTTCACCACTTTTTATGAAGAGGATTATACCTCTTTGAATATGTGTTTTGATCAATATAAATTCTGGATTTTTTAAATTAACAAACACCTCCAAGAATTTTCATAAAACTCATATTAATCACTCTCTCATATTAATCAAATTTCATAAAAAGTGTTCATAATCTCTTGAGAAGAAACTTTTCATTTTTAAATATTCTTGTTTCATCTCATCCCATTTTTTATTGAACACTTGTATATTATTTCTTGAGTGAATTATTTATTCAATGAGAAGATCAATCAAGAGAAGATTGATAAGAGGATTGTTCTTCAACACCATTGTTTATAGTTTTTAGATAGTAGGCTTCACCAAGTTTGGTGTGATAGGCTTGTACACATCTAAAATTATAGTGGAAAATCTCTTACGAGTTGTAAGGGGGCTGAAGTACTCTCGATCTGTGAGGGGAACCAGTATAAATTCTTGTGTCATTTTCCTTTCCGCATTTTACTACTTTCACTTAGAACGTTAGGCAAGAAAATATTAACCACCGATAAAATTCCGGAAAAAATTCTATTAACCTAATTCACCCCCCCTCTTAGGCTAATTATGAACTTACAATTCCACCAGCTGAACCGAAAGTTGCATACGGATTCCATAGCCACCCTACACGTTATTTACATGACCCCTGCAACACCTACCCAAACCTCCCTCGATACCCAGACCGACAACTACATATTCAACAATTTCACCCTGACATACAAAACATTCTCCACCAATTCATCCACATTTTTCCTAAGCCTAAAGGTCTTCCCCCACCCAGACCTCATGACCATCACATTCACTTATCATCCTCTTCTAACCCTATCAATATGAAACTGTATCGCTAACCTTGTTATAAAATAGAAACCATGACCTAACTTATTTTGGAAATGCTCACTGATGGGGTACAACCCAACACAAGTCCTTATTCATCACCTATCCTATTAGTCAAAGAGAAAGATGGAACATGGCGTTTTTGCATCGATTACCACGCAATATTAAACAACATTACCATCAAAAACCGTTTTCCCATTCCCACTATAGATGAACTCTTGAATGAACTCCATGGTGCTACTTTTTTTTTTCAAAATTGACTTGTGATCGGGATACCACCAAATTCGAATAGTTCTGGAAGACATCCATAAAACAGGTTTTCGCACTTTGGATGGCCACTATGAGTTTCATGCGATGCCTTTCGGCTTCTCAAATGCACATTCGATATTTCAAGCAGCCATGAATGACCTTCTTAGACCTTACCTACGGAAATTCACTTTGGTGTTCTTTGACGACATCCTCATTTATAGCTCAAATTGGGCATCTCACCTCATCCATGTTCACCAAATCCTATCCCTGCTATCTCACCCCCAATTATATGCTAAAATATCCAAGTGTCAATTCGGTGTTACAGCGATTGACTATCTCGGACACATCATTTCTGCACAAGGAGTACAGGATGACCCGGCCAAAATCAAAGCCATGACTTCTTAGCCCACCTCTAAGAACATTACCGCCATGCGAGCTTTCCTAGGCCTCACCGGTTTCTACTATTGCTTTATGCTCAACTATGCTACAATTGCCCACCCCAACAGATTTACTCAAAGCCAATTATTTTCAGTGGACAGACAATACATAAAAAGCCTTTGAAAACCTAAAAACAACCATGTCAAATCTACCTACTCTAACCTTACCAGATTTTTCCAAACCATTTGAAGTCACAACTGATGCCTCAAATACATTAGTGGGGACTTTCATGTCCCAAGAATATCGCCTAATAGCTTTATTTAGCAAGAATTTAGGCCAATGTATGAGTTCTTCCTCCACCTATGTGCGTGAACTATATTCCCTAACAGAGTCAATTAAAAAGTGGCATCACTATTTGTTAGGTTCCACATTCAAAATTTTCACAGACCACAAAAGCCTTAAATGCTTGATGACACAAAAAATCCAAAATCCTGAACAACAAAAGTGGATAGCCAAACTCCTAGGCTACAACTATGAAATCCATTACAAACCTGGCAAGAAAAACTTGGTGGTCGACGCATTGTCATGAGTTGATGAGACACCAACAAAGGAAATATGTGTAGCAATTAGTTCCCCTTCTCCTTCTTTAATTTCTAAATTGCAAGAATTTTTTTCCACTAACCATGTAGGTCAAAAGTTGGTCAGTAAGGTTTAGACGAATCTAAAGCTGCAAAAGAAGTTTTCCTACAAATTACAATTACTGTATTTTAATGACAGGTTATTCATACCTTTTGGCTTCGAGTCTCACTACCACTCTATTGACAGAATTCCACACCTCTCCTTTAGGTGGCCACTCTGGAGTTAAAGCCACACTTACTCCCCTATCAAGATCCTTATATTTCCCTGTAATGCATATAGATGTTAAAAAATTCATCAATGCTTGTGCAATATGTCAATACAACAAATATTCCACACAAAAACCGTATGGACTCCAGCAACCCTTACCTCTCCCAAACTAAGTGTGGGAAGATATTTCTATGGATTTCATCACCAAGCTTACCAACACGCACAACAGATCCACCATTTAGGTTATTGTCGATCAACTCAATAAGTTTGCCCAATTCATTGCCTTGCGCGCTACTTTTATAGCACCCCGTAACCCCAATTTTCTTGAACAAAGTATATTGCTTACATGGTGCCCCTAAAACAATTGTAAGTGATAGGGACAAAGTCTTTATTATCCAATTTTGGAAGTATTTATTCAAACACATGGGTACAACTCTAGCTTTCAGTAGCTCCTACCACCCTCAAACTAACGGACAAACGGAAGTACTAAATCGATGTTTATAGACATACCTCAGATGCTTCGTTAGCTAAGAACCTCGCTCATGGCTTCGTTTCCTCCCACTTTTTGAATATTGGTACAACACATCCTTCTATTCCGCCATTGGTATGACACTGTTCGAAGTACTCTATGGACGGAAATTGCCAACCCTTGTACCATATACATCTGGCAAAAGAAAAATTGACTCTTTAGAGGCATTGTTAAAAGAAAAATAAAAAATTCTCAAACTGCTCAAAGTCAATCTCACAAGAGCAAGAAACAGAATGTTGCAACAAGCAAACTTACACAGGCAAGACAAGTCCTTTGGTGTCGATCAATGGGTATACTTGAAGCTCCAACTGTACCGTTAACACTTCGTTCACCACCGCACATCTCAGAAGTTGGAAAAACACTACTACAGACCATTCTCTATCCTCAGAAAAATTGGGAAAGTCACTTACGAGCTCGATCTACCCGCATTTTCACGAATCCACCCAGTTTTTCACATCTCTCTGCTCAAGCTTTTCTATGGAACCCCAATGAATCAGATCTCTCCCATCCCAAAGGCATCGTCATTTCCTCCTTTTCCACCATAACCCATTGACATCATCGACCATCGTGTGAGGAACGGTACAAAAGAAGTCTTGATACAATAGAAACAACAATCCTAAACTGAAGCCATGTGGGAAAATAAATAACTATTTCAAAGTCGATATCCCAATTTTAATCTTGAGGACAAGATTCATTTGAAAGGAGTGTGTAATGATACACTTGAGCTCACTCCATCCAATAACCCTGCAAAAATAGGAAATGGGTCAACACAAAATCCAATTGGGATGAAATACAAATCAATCTATGTTAGGCCCAAGAGAAGCATTAAGTTGCCCAACAAATGTTCTAACCTAGAATTTAAATAGGACTAGCAAGTTGTCACCAACCGTTATGACAGAGAATATTCGTTTTTTTTATTTTCTTTTATTTAATTTCAATCAATAGAACATGGACGTGTGAGCCCTAAATCCTACAATCAAGGAGTTGTCTTTCCCTACCTAGTACTATAAAGGTAGCCTCATATTCAATGAAAAAAGGCAGAAAAACTTATTCTAAAAATATTATTTTCTTTCTCTAGACTTTCCCTGCAAAGGGAATTTAATTTAGGGTTAAATAAGTTATTGGTCCCTGTAAATATGGTCATTTTCAATTTTGGTCCGTCTAAAATTTTCCTTTAATGTCTTGGAATATTGAAATAAGCATATCTCGTCGTCGTTGAATCAGTCTGCCACATCGCGTATAAAGGGAATCGAAACCCCTCTGGTATCTGTACGTCAGGATCCAATGGAAGTGAGTGGGGTATTGGTCATACGACCAACGAGGAGATCTTACTTAAATTGGAGGCGGAGCACGGTATATGTTGAATCTCGAACCGATTGAGGTGGGGATAGACACCTGATTGAAACCTTCTTAAGGTTTGGTCCTCACAAAATATTCGTCTAAATTAAGAGTCTTTGACGTTAAAAAGCCTCTAAAATTTTCATTTAATTTTGTATACAACGTGTAAATTTTTCAATAAATGAGGGAAAGTCAGTGTTTCCCTTTTTCATTTCAAGACCTAATTTGTGTTTCCCTTTTCCTCTTCTACCTTTGTGTTCCACCATTTTCATTCGTGCCTTCATCCATTTTAACTCATTTTACTTCCACCATTTTCGTTTGTTCATCTTCTTTCTTCCACCCTTCTCTTCCTCCAATGTCTTCTGTTTCCGTAAAATCAAGATGTGGGAAATATTGTGGGTGTCAACATCATTTTACCACTGCTCAAATAATGTTGAGCACTTCGCCTGCATAAAAACATTAAACAAATGATTTACAAATTTTCTGATAAACTTTTTCAATCATTGGAAATGCTGAAAACAATTAAATTTGATTCCAAAAACTTGTACCTTCCTTTTCTCATATTTTTAACACCTTATAACATGCGGAAACCCTCTGAAATTGAAATTTGGCATAGTGAAGAAAGAAATTCATTGAATGCAATGCCTTTAATTGCAGATGAGGATCTTTTAGGAACAACAGATCGGATTACGATGAACATAGATGTTCTGCTTTCGTTGAAGGCAAGGCTATATAACTCTTTTTATCGTTTCTTGTGTTGTTCGTTTCTAATAGCTCTTTAGTATATTTATGTACTATTTTGGTGTGGTCCAATCTAGATAATTTCCCTAAAGCCATAATATTTGGAGTAGAAGCCAACATCTCTAAAGCTACGTCTACCTTGTTCTCAATAGATGGACGGTCAACAGACTTTGACTCCAACTTTAAATCAGTTTGACTGCACTCATCCATCGTGTTATAAACAGATGCAATTTCCTTGTTCACATCCGCAAAATCTTGTGAAGTTGCTCTTGGAGAAGATTTGGGAATTTCAATATTCACCAACGAATCTAGATCTTGAGGCACTTCGGCCAAGCGCTGACAAACCCTGGAAGAGAATGGTTTCAGTTCATCATCCAGAGAAACATCTACTGGGCATGCAAGCTTCCCAGAAGACTCTACTCCAGATCTCTACTCTCTGTTCTCACATAAATCCAATACTGCAAAATCGAAACAAGTTCAACAACACACAACGACAACGATGAAGACGACGACATTTTCTTCTACCACTATTGCGCTTCATCATCAACCCCCAACACCACCACCACCGGTACCACATCCAGTAACCAATCACAATCAAAATCGAACAACAAAGGATCGTTAATAGCAGGAACAACATGAGAACTCTTAGCACCGTCAATGGAACAATAAAGGATCAAAACCGACAACGATGAAGACGACGACGCTTAATTTTCAATGGAGTAAGAACATTGTGAAGCTCTTAGTAGATTTTAATGGAGAAGAACATTAGATAGACAACTGAGAGTGAAGTATAGAATTTGAGAATGAATCTCACCAAATTTAAGATTTCTCATTTAGGGTAATAAGGCTTCAGTAAATTCATAAGGTAAAAAATTAATAAAATAGTAAAATGAAAACACGTGTATTTCTTTTAAACAAAAAATTAAAAAAAATTTAAAAAAAAATATATTTTAATCCACATATACTGTCACGTCATCCTCCGTTAAAGACATTTAACGTCAGGGACCAATTGTGTGGATGGAAAATTTTGAAGAAATTCTTTGAAGGAAAATTTTAAAGAAACTAAAATTGAAAATTGTTATATTTAGAGAGACCTAAAACTTATTTAACCCTTTAATTTATGTCATATTTTTCTATCACGACACTCTTACAATCCATCATCTCAAATCTATTCAGAATTTTAACTTCATACTTCTATTGGTGCATAGTGATTCCTTCTTCACAATGCATAATCTTTATCCCTAGAAAATATACCATATTTTCAAGATCAGTAATCTCAAATATATTTATTAGCACCTTCTTGAATTTATTCATCTTAGAGGTACAACTTCTTATCAGCAATATGTCATCAACACGCAGACATACAATAATTATATTGCTTATGGTTTAAAAGAGTATGGTGCAGTTGTTGTTCATGCTGCAAAGTATGTATGTAATCGTAGGAATGTGAAACACCCTGCGATTTGTAGTGAGAGTGGTAGGGCCATTGTGTCTCACCATTCCATTTTGATTTTTAGGCTATTGGTGCAAGTACAAACACTACTCATTCATTGTCCTCCGTTGTATTACAGTATTCAGACAAATTTAAAAGGGAGGGCTCTGAAGGAGCATGCTTCTTGGTGATTTTATACATTTTTTCTTGTCTTACATTCATGAATGATGTTGATAACCATGATTTTATTTTTAAAATTTGAGTTAAACTATAATATATATAATTAAGAGATGCGGTAACCATGAGTTGGTGACAAGATGAGAGAATATTATATGGTGGTTTTGGCCTCTTTAATATTAAGTTAATGCACATATGAAGATGAAAGTGAAGAAGATTTGAAATTGGTTTTATCTCGAAGATATGTTTTTCTGTTTTTTATTGTCGTAGCATATATTTTAGTGCTTGCTTTTATCTCGAAGTCTACTACTTTGTTATTTTGATATGTATGTAAACAAGCAATTTTGACAATATCATTTAAAATTTCTTTGATGTTGCTTTAAATTTTGTATGGTGCATATAAATAAAATATTTCTAAATAAAAATTTGATTATTAGAAAATATTAATTATAAAAATAAATATTTGTAAAAAAAGAGAGACATGTACCAACGATTAATTTTGTCATATACCAATAAAAATATGTGGTGGACAAAGTTATTAAATAGTATAATTAGTTGTTGTTATAACCTTGGAATTTTACCGACCTCTAAAATTGTCGTTTGTATAACATATAGGGACGGAATATTGTTGTTGGTTTAACGAATTATAGTTAACGGAAACAGTATATGTTTCTTGACTTTTACCAATAGTTTTTGGACGTTTAGCAATAGATATTTTTCATTGGTACATGTGTGGTGCGGTTTGGTTGGGTTTTACGATAAAAAAATATTTGAATTGCAAGAGAAAAAGACATGCAGTTTGATTTAGTTTGGTTGGCCTTTAGAAAAAAAACGAAACAAACCAAACCAAATGAATGCGATTTGAATTGGTTTGATTGATTCAATCTTTTTCAATAGTTGTATTGAGTTATACATACACATATAGAGAGAGGAAAACGTAACTTTATGTTTATTAATTCATACATTAAAAAATAAAAAACTAAACTCATTATATTTGGACAACAATTTCCTATTTAACATTAAAAAAATTAGATTAAACAAAATTATTATAAAAATATAAAATAATATAAAAAATATTATAATCAAATAGAAAATATTATAATGTAGTTTACTTCGATTTGGGTCGGTTTATAAAATAGAAACCGCAAACTAAAACAAATCACGTTGTTTGATTAGAAAATGACTCAAACACATCCAAATTAAATACAATTTTTACGATTTTCGGTTTGATTTCATTCGATTAACGAATTTTTGTTGAGTTGGTGTGTTTTTTCACTCGAAAGGTTACATTATAATTAAATAAGAATGAAATATGATGATAGGTGGATAAAGTTTTTAATTTTTGTCCTTATTAAATGTATTAAAATGGACAAATACACATTGATGTTCCTAAGAGACATTTAATACATATTTGAAATTTAGGACATGTTATTTTAAAAATCTATAATTCCTATACATCAATATAAATATCTATAAGAAAATCATAAGATTTATTAATTATAATTGATACAAGTTTATTCTATTTGATGGGAAAAAAAATCATTAAGATTTTCATACTTTTGTATGTTCCGATTCTTTTTCTTTTTTTACTTCTTGATGAAAAGAAAACTTACCGTAAGCCATTTTATAAATCTTTTAAATTTATTCATTTATTTTCGACTATTTTATAACATTGATTTTTTCACTCAATTTTTATTACAGTTACCGATGTTCCATGTAAATTTCGTAGAGAATGTCCTAAAACTCTGTGTCTTGTTGGTTATTTACGAAGTTGCCATTTTACATACAATGTTTGTGTATGCTCTGGCACCAGATAGTTGAATTACTTATAGTTTTTTATTTATTTCATAAAGCTTTCAATTATTCCTTTGTACGTTAAAATGATATTAATAAAATGAAATGCAACACCAATGACTATTATATAACATTTTCTAATAAGTTAGAATATATTTTAAAAAGAATTGATATACATAAAAAGGAGAAAGAGACTATCAATTCGAAGAAAACTTAAGAAAAAAAATTAGACTATTTTTAATATAATCTTGTCTTATATGTCTTAAGGCAACGATTAAAGTCGTCTCAAATAGTGGCGATGTGGACTAAAATATTTGAGGGAACCATTACCACCAATTACAATATTATAATTAAAGTTGACAATAATTATATATAATTATATATTTTCATATTTAAAATTGAATAAAAATTGAAAGAATTTTTTTTTATCGCTGACTGGTTTGTTAACTTAATTAATACATGGTTTGTTATTTAGTACAATTTATTATAAAGTTTGTTAATATTCACCTCTTAAAAAATAAGTGATTATCATTTCAATCCAGTGGTTAAGTATTTGTTTTCCATCAAGAGTTTAAGGGATTTAATGATGAATCATAAAATTTATTTTATAATATTCTTATAATAATAAACATAATAAAGTTAATTAGTTTGAGTTTGGACACATACTTGTTTTGAAGTTGAATTAAGCTAAAAAAAAAAAGCATTCTATAAAATATGATGGTAGGTGTTGCTCTACTATACTAGTATATGTTTAAAAAAAAATTAAGGGGTGCCATGACCCACCCCTGCTCCCCCTAAACTCTGCCATTGGTCTCAAACAATTTGTAAGACGTGTTTCCGTTTTTAAAATCGATATCTAGAAAAAGAACAGGAAGAATTTAAAGTAAAATGATTTTCATTAATTTATATAAATATTTATAAACAAAAATTATAAATAAATGGAAGAAAAATGTACGATTGGAGCTAGCACAAGATGGAGAAAATGAAGATGGAGAAGAGACAAAAGAGTTGAAACAAATTATCACTTAAAAAAATGGCTATACAATTGGTCGTCTCATTTGTTTATCATAAACAAAGTCGGACTTGGAAGCCAAGGAAACAAGGGTATACAATTGGTCGTCTCATTTGGGTTCCTCAAAGTACATGTGAATATTTTATTTAAGGATGATGCTAACTATCAAAAAGGGCCCTTTATGTTATGATGATATCAAGAAAGTTGATGGAAAACAACATAAAACTTTTAGAGGTGCGTGCTTTGCCATGGGTTTCCTACAAGATGATAAAGAATTTGTTGAGGCAATTAAAGAGGCACATGTTTGGGGTTCCGGCCACTTCTTACGTAGGTTATTTGTAACCATGTTGTGTTCCTCTTCCATAAACCGACCCGAACATGTGTGGAAAAAGACATGGTTGTATTTATCCGATGGTATCCTTTATTAACAACGTGCATTGACAAGAGATCAAGGTATGACATTCGTGCCTTCTTTATTTTTCCTATTCATGTCGTTGACACATAATACTACTTATTCAAAATACCATGCTTGAGTCATTTTTCACTCCATTATCGATTTGATTCTTGAATTAAATTACTTAGAATTAATTGTGAGTTACTTTAGATATTACGAGATACCTAACTTTGCTTGCACAAATTATAACATTGTCTTATGGAGTTTGAGAAATATATTGGCAAAGTTGTTTGTTTTTTTAATCCTCACACTAACATGATATAAGGCTTATTTTATTAGAATTATGGTTAGAACATCCTTCATACTGTTGGATTAGTTTATAGTTTTTTGAATGAAATCAATGAATTGTACGATCATGTGAAGTTGTTTCAATATTTCATGAAGTGTTACAAATTTGGATCATGCATGACATATAATGGTTGATGTGTTTTTCTTGCACTTATGATATATTAGGTTATCTTAATAGCTGTGTTAAACTATTAATGGAGTGTAGGTTTGACACTAACTGATGAAGAGCTAAAAGAACTGACACTGGTGGCTATTGAGAAATTATTACAAAATAATAACAGAAGTTTGAAGGACTACAAGACAATGCCATATCCAACAGATTTTGTTGTTTTGAACTTAGGAAATAGACTTATTTATGATGAGCGCCAATATGATTCTGTTGCTCAAGAAGAATTATTTTTAAAGTTGTACTCTTCTCTTACAGGTAATATAAGTGTGACATAAAATATGTTTAAACTATATATCTTATAATGATTGTTAATTGTCATATAAATTATTTGTACCTTATTTGTAGATGAACAAAGAGGCACTTTTAAGGAAATCATGGATGTTGTGGACAGGCAACAAGGAGGAGTATTTTTTTTATATGGCTACGGTGGCACTGGTAAGACTTTTATGTGGAACACTTTATCAGCAACACTTAGGTCTCGAAAAAAATTGTTTTGCATGTTGCATCAAGTGGGATCGCAAGTTTATTGTTACCAGGTGGAAGAACTGCTCATTCTAGATTTAAAATTCCAGTCCCAACTCTTGAAACTTCTATTTGCAACATTAATAAAAAGGATGATCTTGCCGAGCTTCTAAAGATAACAGATCTAATCATTTGGGATGAGGCCCCTATGGCTAACAGGTTTTGCTTTGAGTCTCTAGACAAATCCTTAAATGATATTATGAGTGGAACTACAAAATCTAAAATATTTGGAGGTAAGGTTGTTGTTTTTGGTGGTGACTTTAGACAGATTCTTCCCGTTATACCAAGAGGTACCATAACTGATATTATCCATGCAACCATCAATGCTTCTTATATTTGGGATGAATGCAGAGTCTTGAAGCTTACAAAGAACATGCGCTTGCAAACAGGTGCAAACACTTCTACCATTGAAGAGATTAGAAGTTTTTCTGAGTGGATTTTAAAAATTGGAGATGGGACCATGGGTGAGCCAAATGAAGGTTATGCTGATATTTGTATCCCAGAAGAGTTTTTGATTTCAAATTTTGTTGATCCTATAAAGGCAATTGTTGAGGATACATACCCTGATCTTATTCATAACTATCTTGATTCGGATTATCTTCAAAGTCGTGCCATCTTAGCTTCAACAATTGAAGTAGTAGATGAGATCAACCAATATATCACAAACCTTCTACCAGGTATGCAATTATCATTTAGTCAAAAACTTATGTTAGTAATTTAAATATGATTGTTAATAATATTTTTGAATTCTGTTCATGATTTTATTTTTCCAACCATACTTATGTAGTTATTATTTATATTCTTGAATTATTGTAGGAGATGAGAAAGAATACTTCAGTAGTGATTCTATAGATAAATCTGATGCTACTAACTTTGATGCATATGAGCATGTCACACCTGAGTTCCTGAATGCTCTAAAAACTTCTGAATTACCTAATCATGCAATAAGGTTGAAAGTTGGGGCAACTATAATGTTATTGCGAAATCTTGATCAGTCTGAAGGATTGTGCAATGGTACACGACTCACTGTAACTAGGCTTGCCAATCATATTATTGAAGCAAAGATCATTTCAGGCAAAAATATTGAGAATACCATTTATATTCCTAGAATGTCTTTGTCACCGTCGCAATCACCATGGCCTTTTAAATTGGTAAGACGCCAATTTCCAATCATTGTTTCCTTTGCAATGACAATTAACAAGTCTCAAGGACAGTCTCTAGACAATGTTGGGTTGTACTTGCCAAAAGAGGTTTTTAGTCATGGGTAACTTTATGTGGCTATCTCTAGAGTTAAATCAAAAAAGGGCCTCAAGATTCTTATACATGACAAACATAAAGAGGCGTTGTCTACCACCAATAATGTTGTCTTCAAAGAAGTCTTCCAAAATATTTAAATGGTATGGTTATTAAACTTCAACTATAATTTCCATGCAAAATTAAGCTTTTATTTCATTTACTTACAATCTTAGTATACTTTTATTTCCATCTCTTTCAGGTTCGGCAATTGGAATCATTTTGCAAAAGTGTGTAACAATATAATGTCATCATCCTTTGTAACACATGTTGAATTTTGTTATTCTTTGTTTACAATACAAGTATTTTGACATTAACACTATTACATTTTGTTATTTTTGAATGACATCCTTATTATTTACATTTTCTCATTTCCTATTTAATGTATGTATAAATTATGTCAATTCTTTCGACATTTCACCCGTGCGGGAGCACGGGTTTTTAACTAGTTATCACTTTAAAAAAATGGCTATAGTGAATTATGTTATGAAAACTACAACTATGATTCCGCTTTTATGTACAAGCTTAAGCTAAATTAAATTCAAATACAAATAAAACTTAAATGCAACTTAAATCCAAATGCTAAAATCTGAAATACACTTAAACATCGTCTCTTAATTCAGATTCAGCTCATCAAAATCGAAGGCAGTGACAAGCTAGACAGATTCATCAACATGATCACTTCCTTCATCGGTCCAAGCAAATATTAAACCCCTTAAGATGCTTCTAGATGGATAGGGCATTCTGGAAGAAAAAAACTAAGCAACATAGATCTTGTAGATGTCAAGACCGGTGTTCTTCACATGAGGTTTTCACCTTCTATCCATTTTTCTCAGATCCTGGTTGAATTGTCTCCCAAGTCACATGATAGCACATAATAGCCCTTTATTAACCACAAGTCACAAGCTCCTATAGAGTTGGAGACAAAAATAATGATCTTGTCTTTCTATTCAAATCTATCATTTTAAAGACAAAAAATATGACTTAAAAGATCTAATTAAACTGATGAGGTTTTGACCTTCTTTTTCAACAGCAGTCACATTCAAGTCAAATTTCTTGAGACCTCAGAATCCTGCTGACTAGATGTGCCTACATGAGAAGACTTGAGAAGATCCCAAGCCTATTTGTGCACTGTAACAGTCCGGGCCCCTCGCAAGGCAATCCCGGCACTGTCACCTCACGATCTTCTCTACCCCCCTCTCTAGTAGAGTTTTTGCCTTCCGTGGGAATCGAACCCTGTACCCTGGGGTTCAAGTACATGTTCAATCCATTCTCAATACCACTTGAGCTAGTAGCTTAATTGGTAGTGAGAATGGATTGAACATGTACTTGAACCCCAGGGTACAGGGTTCGATTCCCACGGAAGGCAAAAACTCTACTAGAGAGGGGGGTAGAGAAGATCGTGAGGTGACAGTGTCGGGATTGCCTTGCGAGGGGCCCGGACTGTTACAAAAAAAACCGCCTTTTTATGTAACAGCCAAGACCCCTTTCAAGGCAATCCCGACACTGTCACCTCACGATCTTCTCTACCCCCCTCTCTAGTAGAGTTTTTGCCTTCCGTGGGAATCGAACCCTGTACCCTGGGGTTCAAGTACATGTTCATTCCATTCCCACTACCAATTGAGCTAATAGCTCAATTGGTAGTGGGAATGGAATGAACATGTACTTGAACCCCAGGGTACAAGGTTCGATTCCCACGGAAGGCAAAAACTCTACTAGTGAGGGGGGTAGAGAAGATCGTGAGGTGGCAGTGCCGGGATTGCCTTGCGAGGGGCCCGGGCTGTTACAAAAAAAGGCGCCTTTTTTTGTAACAGCCCGGGCCCCTCGCAAGGCAATCCCGGCACTGCCACCTCACGATCTTCTCTACTCCCCTCACTAGTAGAGTTTTTGCCTCCGTGGGAATCGAACCCTGTACCTTGGGGTTCAAGTACATGTTCATTCCATTCCCACTACCACTTGAGCTAGTAGCTCAAGTGGTAGTGGGAATGGAATGAACATGTACTTGAACCCCAGGGTACAGGGTTCGATTCCCACGGAAGGCAAAAACTCTACTAGTGAGGGGAGTAGAGAAGATCGTGAGGTGGCAGTGCCGGGATTGCCTTGCGAGGGGCCCGGGCTGTTACATGCACCACACATGTTTTTTAATAGTCTGAACATATGTTATTGACTCCATTGAATATGAAATTCAAATCTCTAGAGTAAAATAGAGGAAACACATACTCTTCCTTAGATCAATTCTCTTTTGTCTTCAAAGTAGCATTCCCTTCTTTATCCTTAACAACATGATTTCCACAACTTTTGGTGACATATTTCCAAGAGTTGCTTTTACACTAATCCCAAGAAAACTAACATTATAGCCTTCCACGGATCATACAATACAATAAAAAAAACTCCATGTAGCTCACCTAATAGACATACCAGGGTGCTTGCTCTGATGCCAATTAATATTCTGGCAATAACACATGTTAATACTGATGTACCAATATTAGAACATAATGTCAAGACAGATATTACAACATATTTTGTCTAACAGAATAATTATATCATACTGTTAAATATGCATAATTAAATTGCAGAAAGATAAATAACACGATCAATTGTTAACCTAGTTCGGTCCAATGTCACTTACATCTGGGGGCCACCAAGCCAGGAAGGAAATTCACTATAACAACATTAGTTCAAAGTTAAACTCCCTTATTTACAACTTATCACCTAATCACTACCTTGTGAAACTTCTACCTAGAAACCTTCTAAATATGAGATCCCCATCTCACTTCCTAACAGCCACAAACTAGTGACAATACCTCAAGAAACCAACTAGAGAAGAACACTCTTAAAACTACAATACTTAGTTTTTCTTAAAAGCTTGAAACTAAGAATAATAAATTCTTTCTTAAAAGCTTATGAGTGAATAATTGACAACATACAATCAGTCTACCTCAATGTATCAAAAGATACAAGGGTGACTTGCAAAGACACACTAAAGAGACTCTCAAAATCTAAAACTCTAAACTTCCCCTAATTTTACAAAAATGTGAAAAACCAAATTACATTAGGTTTAAGTTTTTATTTATATAACCCTTAGCAGCCCATGGGCTTCGAGATATTCACCCAGATATTGCTTGATCCGCACGCTGAAGGTTGCATCAATTATGCATAAGAATCTCCTTAAATCTTTGAACAAATCATCAAGTTTCCAAAAATGTCTCAACATCCAATTTTAGAAACTTATAAACAGTTGGAGATCAAATCAAATGTTCCAAATTAAATATTCTTGACATGCGAAAATAAGTGATATATATCCAAAAGAAATATCACATAATCAAATAAAATATGTCAATAATATAACAAAAACATGTACTTATGTTATGGTACAACATTTCATCGCTATGCAAAAAAACCGACCTGAACAGAGTCGCCACTGAATGTTATTTATCCCAAAGGGGAAAGGAAAACATCGATAAATCTTCAAAAATGGAAAGAACATGGTCTTGCAATCAAATTTGGGGTTCGAGTATGGATTACGCCTAGGGAAGGTATTAGTACCACTCGCGTACGTTGTATTCAACAAGATTCACTCTTGTTGTTCTAATCAAAATGTGTGTATATTGAAATTCTGGTATATATATATATATATATATATATATATATATATATATATATATATATATATATATATATATATATATATATATATATATATATATATATATATATATATATATATATCACATATGTCCGAACACATGTCGAAATATAGATCTCTGCAATAATTTAAACAAGGACAAAACAAAAAACATATTTATTTTCTGATTATCATCATAAAGTTACAACAGATGTTCCAACATCTGTTTTGACATGTTAATCAACACACATATGAACATAATTGTAATTGTAGAATGATAAACAACACATAGATATTATGAACCAGTTCAGTGAAATTTACCTACAATGGGGGCTACCAAGCCAGGAAGAAGATCACACTACCAATTGTATTATTTCTTGTAAACAACCTCCGATTTAAATGTAAACAATCTCCGATTTACATGTAAACAACCTCAGTTTTACTTAATCACTACCCAATGTAATATTTACTTAAGAACCCCATCTTCAATAAGAGAAACCCATTTGACTCCCATAATAATCTTTGTGATTTCTTACAGTTACAGTCCTAGTAATTGCATCATTATACTTGAAAGACACCTCTTTCAATACAAAGTTTAGTCAAGACTCTTGACTAACAAACATACTTGGTCTTGCTTAAACGCTTCATCCAAGAACAATGCATAACTCATTACTTACGGGTTTCTAAATTATGTTAAACAACTATGTCTACCACAGTGTATCAAACCGATACAAAGGTGACTTATAACACAAGAGAGTCTACGACTCTCAAAACCCTAAACCCTTATTTTCTTTTACAAAATTTTACAAAATAAGAATTTGCTTGCACTTGTTCTATTTTCCCTAGGTATAGGTCTTATTATAATCTTCATTTGTCCATGGACTTCGAATAATCTAACCAATTATTCCTAGATCCATGCGTTGATTGTTGTAGATAAAATCTCTTCAAATCTTCAAAACAGATCTTTAACTTAATCTGTTTGTAACAGAAAAAGATGTCAAGTCCTCGTGATAGGATATCTTGTCTGACATGTTGTTTTTTAACACCCCAAAGTCGATTTTTAATTATATTGATGTGTTTTCTTGTGAATTTTGATGTTTATGAGGTTATTTGATGTTTTGTGAAGTTTGAGGGTAGCTTAATATTTTAATAATAATTAGAATAAATAAGTATATGGGGTTTAGTTTATTATTTGAAATTAATTAAATAAAATAAAAGGAATTAGAGGATGAGGGCATTGTGGTCTTTTGGTTGAGGATAAGTGAGGGTTTTTTGGGGAAAGACTAAAAGAAATATGATGGGCAAGAGTGACAAAAGAGGGAAACGTTGGAGAGGTATAAATAATGAGGGCAAATTTTGAGGTATTACAACTGTCCCTTTTCAATCATCCGCAAGCATGAACGAATAATTGCAACAGCTTTTGGACGTTCAAGGCATGCAATGATTGAATACTTGAATAAAACCTGAAAATTTGCACGCTACGGGTAATAAAATATGCTGGGAAGAATGTCATCCTCAAATGACAACTCACAAGAGATCCTCGGATCAAGCACTAAAACCATCCTCGAATGGAGCCACAATGGTATACCGGCCTCAGGCGATAACCAGAAACACAAAGACTGGCCTCAGACAGACTTTGCAAAAGAGACAAACTGACCTCAATCAATAAGCTCAAAAATGGTCTATCATCCTCGAATGATAGCCATAACAAACACAAACAAGACCAACCTCGGAAGGACTTGAAGAAAAGAATGCCATCCTCAAATGACAGTTCTCAAAAGATCCTCAGATCTAACACGAAACCATCCTCGAATGGAAACGCACTGGTATACCGGCCTCAGGCGATAACCAGAAACACAAAGACTAACCTCAGACAGACTTTGCAAAAGAGACAAACTGACCTCAATCAATAAACTCAAAAATGGTCTATCATCCTCGAATGATAGCCACAACAAACAAGACCAACCTCGGAAGGACTTGAAGAAAAGAATTCCATCCTTGAATGACAATTCTCAAAAGATCCTCGGATCTAACACAAAACCATCCTCAAATGGAGACACAATGGTATATCGGCCTCAGTCGGTATCCAGAAACACAAAGACTGACCTCAGACAGACTTTGCAAAAGAGATAAACTGACCTCAATCAATAAGCTCAAAATGGTATATCATCCTCTAACGATAACCACAACAAACACAAACAAGACCAACCTCAGAAGGACTTGAAGAAAAGAATGCCATCCTCGAATGACAATTCTCAAAATATCCTCGGATCTAACACGAAACCATCCTCGAATGGAGACGCAATGGTATACCAGCCTCAGGCGGTAACCAGAAACACAAAGACTGGCCTCAGACAGAATTTGCAAAAGAGACAAACTGACCTCAATCAATAAGCTCAAAATGGTCTATCATCCTCGAATGATAGCCACAACAAACACAAACAAGACCAACCTCAGAAGGATTTGAAGAAAAGAATGCCATCCTCGAATGACAATTCTCAAAAGATCCTCGGATCTAACACGAAACCATCCTCGAATGGAGACGCACTGGTATACCAGCCTCAGGCGATAACCAGAAACACAAAGACTGACCTTAGACAGACTTTGCAAAAGAGACAAACTGACCTCAATCAATAAGCTCAAAATGGTCTATCATCCTTGGATGATAACCACAACAAACACAAACGAGACCAACCTCGGAAGGACTTGAACAAAAGAATGTCATCCTCGGATGACAATTCTCAAAAGATCCTCGGATCTAACACGAAACCATCCTCGAATGGAGACGCAATGGTATACCGGCCTCAGGCGGTAACCAGAAACACAAAGACTGACCTCAAACAGACTTTGCAAAAGAGACAAACTGACCTCAATCAATAAGCTCAAAATATGGTCTATCATCCTCGAATGATAGCCACAACAAACACAAACAAGACCAACCTCAGAAGGACTTGAAGAAAATAATGCCATCCTCGAATGACAATTCTTAAAAAGACCCTCGGATCTAACACAAAACCATCCTCAAATGGAGACGCAATGGTATACCGGCCTCCGGCGGTAACCAGAAATAACAAAGACTGACTTCAGACAGACTTTGCAAAAGAGACAAACTGACCTCAATCAATAAGCTCAAAATGGTCTATCATCCTTGAATGATAGCCACAATAAACAAACAAGACCAACCTCGGAAGGACTTGAAGAAAAGAATGCCATCCTCGAATGACAATTCTCAAAAGATCCTCGGATCTAATACGAAACCATCCTCAAATGGAGACACAATGGTATACCGGCCTCATGCGGTAACCAGAAACACAATGGAAATATGGTAAGATGGAACGGGATCGTTGTACATAAACGAGAGCCCAGGCAGACAGGACCGTTGTACAAAATGAGAACCTGGGACGCGACTGTTGTACCAAACAAGATGCGAAATAAGTGACGAACATTGACTTGAAAAGACAAGGATGTCTGAAAGATGATATTGGTATCCTCTGTGTGAAGTACTTCAGGTTGATAAGATGTTATAGGTCGTATGTAATATACCTCAAGACTGGCCCATGCTGGCATGCGTATGTTTGAATTTATAGCGTAATGCTCCATGATGATGGAAATGCTACGTTTTGGAGGATGCATATGCAATGACGATTATGCGTATGCGAATGCAAAAGGATCTCCCGGCAAGGAGGATGCAAGTATCCCAGATGGCTTGATTGGGGAGAAACGATGATCACTGCATTGATCTGATCCATCCTGATGAGGAGGAGACAACTCTGTGGGGGATGCTGTCAATGATACATCGGCTCTGAACTGCCGTCATTGCCAAAAATAAATTGGACTTTGAGATTGGAGAGCCAAGACCCTGCTGGAGATGGACCCTTCTTGCACTCTGATGGGGAATTGAAAACCTTCTGACTTGGCTGGGAACTAGAAGTATGACACTACTGAGGAAGCAACCTGCTGGGGAGGAAAGACACTCATTGTACTGTTGGGAATTGCCCCTGTATCGAAGGGAAGTCTCTGCTTGGGAAGGACACCAACTTTCTGTTGCCTTACCGAGGGAGATTCCAACTTCCACCTCTAATGGGGATGATGGATAATATCAAATGAGAATAACTCTTGTTGCAAGTAAAAGCTTTGGTCGTCTCTCGTTGAGAATAAGAGGTAAGAAGGGTCTCATGCTGGGGATGAGAGAATACAATCCCATGCCGGGGATGAGATGGTGATGATACCATTCTGCTCGGGAATCAAGTTTCTCCTTGTCACTCCGGCGGAGAAGAGATGGTATAATGAGACTTGCTAAGGAATTCTGATCAATGAAGCCTGCTGAGGAAAAAACTCTTGAAGTACTATGCTGACAATGGCTTTGTTTCCAGCCCCTGGGTTGATAGATTGCCAACTAATCATGAGTGAACAATGGTTCTTTTCAATTTTCAACTCGCCTCAGATTAAGGTCCATCGGAAGAAAAATGTCTCAAGAGGATTTTACAGAAAACATGACATACGAAATGTCTCAGTGTCTTCAAACTCTTGGAGAGATTCATCGGATCTCAAAATAACTGCCCCAGACTGAGAGGTCTATGAAAGAATTTGCCTTGCGAGGATTCATGAAATACCTAATATCACTGTGAGATATTCTCCCTCAATATATTGAACTCTGGATAGGCGCCTCTGATTAACCGTCTTTGAGTGAAAGTAACTTCTAGTGCTCTTGGGGTGGCCTCCCCAGTACGAGCCTTGAAGTGATCACCTCTGACTGATTGTGCTTTGAAGAAAACATTCGTACTACATACTCCTGGAGAGATCTGAATCTCGAAGTGATTGCCCCAGTTTGGATGAAATTTGCACGCGTGCCTCAGACTAATGACTCTTTGAGAGATTTGAATCTCTAAGTGATTGTCCCAGTTTGGTGGAATTTTGAAGAGAGATTGCTCGACGTGATTGCCCTGGATTGGCTGGTTCTTACAACAATTGGTTGGGAAAGTCCCCATTCAATGGAGTTTTTTTAGAAAAGTGCATCTCAATAGATTGACCTTCGGAAGTTTCATACTTCTCAACTTGGCAAGATTAAGCTTCTGGACTGAGATTCCATACGTGAACTTTTTATGATGCCAAACAGATGTATGCAAGCAGAAAATGTTTATTTTGAGAATGAAAATTCTAATGATAAACACATGTTTATTTTGAAGTTTTACTTTAAAAGATGTCGCAAACCTTTGTGAATGAATCACTAGTTAATATACGACATTAACTTTTTTTGAATAATAGAAAGCATGCATATGCAACACAAACCCATATCTTTTAGCACCACTCATAGGAGTCGGGAACGCGGTCTCGCGGTAGTACGCTCTCAAAATAACCCTGTTTCAATTAGGACTTTTGAGGGTTGTATTGTGGCCTGGTTCATGGTTATAGAAACAAAGGATACAAGCTCGAAGTTTATAGGTACCCACCCCTCTTCGTGACGTTCTCCATTCCTATGTTCAGCTAGCTTTCTCAAGCGCTCACCTCTCAAAAAGGGTTTTGTGATGATTAAGGAACCAATTACTCTAACAGTTTAAGCACCAATCAGATTGTTGTTTGGAGTCAGTCACCCCTTCGTCTTTCGTGTCTGTATCACACGACTTTGTTCTTGTTCAAGGATCTTTCTTGTGTAATCCTTTTCGTCTTTCGCTTTTGCATTCTTTTGCTTATCCCTAACTTTTGCCTGGACTGATTCTTGTGAATCTTTGATTGTAAAGTCCAGCGGGATGCCCTAATTTTTGCCTAAGTCGCTTGTTTTCAAGTTTCGACTTAGAGGGCTTTTCCATTTCTTTATTTTTTGAACAAATCGTGTGACACTGGTTGTCTTGATTGCTTTGAAAGGGTCGTGACTGTCTCACTTTTCAGTTGATAAGGGATAACCATTGTGGTATCCGGTCTTTGGACCCCTTGACTGGGATAACCATTGTGGTTTCTGCTCATTGGACCTCTTGATTTAGTACAACGACAGGTAATGGATCCTCAAATTTGCACTCCTTTTTGAAATTTGAACGCTCTGTCAAACTAACTGACGCCTACCCTTCCCCTGGGTTAAATGCAAGGGTTTTTTTCATGCGAAAAGAAAATCCTACTTCAAGGCTCAAATGGGTTGGAGAGGGTCTATCTCTCTTATATCTCCGGTGTTTAGGATTTGAAATAATGCATGTACATCGTCAATAGGGTCTTTCTCAAAAGCACACAATTAGAGATTTTCGTGTTTTCATTTCGTCATCCTCCCTCACAGAATTTAAGCACAACGGTTGGTATTGCAATGCACATATACAAAATCATGAGTGAATACGAATGGATTACTTCAAGAAAAACATGTGCATTTTATTATGATTATCATTCAAAAACAAATAAGTTTCATGCATGCATACAAATGTTTAAACAAACAAATGAAAATGCAGTAAAGAAGCCGAACATTACCGTCATTTAGGAGACTTGACTCCGTCTGGACTAATTTCTTCTGAAGATGCCCTTGCAAACTAGGATGTCCATTTAATGAGGAGACTTCAATATGTGGGCAGGCTTTCTGGCATGATGACCTTTGAGTCGATCAAATTTTGCACCTTGTACTTGAACACATCACAGTTGTCAAATTGTATGCCTAAATGCCCCTGAGTGGTACTTGCATATAGCCTTCACATCACGGTGGTCATTGTTGAGGAGGTATGACTCCGTCTGGACTTATTGATTTTGGAGACTTTCAGCAGTCAGCAGTCTGAATGTAAATTCTATTACTGATTCAGTGCCATATTCCCACCTTTACCTGGTGTGAACACAATAGTCTTGGAGTCAATCAAATTCGTGAACTTGTATTTACTTTTTCCCCTGAAAGACTTGCAATCTTCAATTAGATGGTTAGGTGCCCCAGAATGGTAGTCAAACATGGCGTTCAACATTGAAACCCCAAAGGAAGGTTTATTGGAGATGATCCTGATGTGACTAGCTCAACTAGCCTGAATCTGAGAAAATGAGGAAACCCGTTGCACGTACGACCTCAGAATATGATCAAACTTCTTCTCAAGTTGTTCTGGCCTTCACCCTTATGCTCTGCCCCTAGGACTCTCTTGGGAAGCTGAAATTGGATGCCGACAAACGACGTATGGAGGGAAGAGGTTGATAAATAAAGTTAATAGATAAGGTTGCTCGGAAAGATCTCATATGATCTCCTGCCTACGTATCTCCATTGACCAATGGAGAATCAGAGCAGTGTAGTTCCCCTCACTAGGGATGAAAATAACTTCGTTCAAAAGTTCATAACCAAGCTCATCTGAGTCTTCATCTGGTTGACTTACTCTTTCAACAGTTTCTGATTCTGAAATAAAGCTTGTACCTCTGCCCTGAATGGCCTCAGCTGGGTCTTTCTTTGATTACCTCTGCCCGGAGTTGTTCAAAAACCATGCCTTGATGCTTGTGATTCAAGTTGGCCACTTTGATGAGAAATCAAGTCAGGATAATTATCTGTCTCTGAACACCTGTAGTGAATGCAAGGATGTATGCAAATGCCGTGTTCAGTTATTTCTGAGGAATCTATCTACTTTGATTCAAGTTTTGACACAGAAAAATTCCCATGGCATAATTCAGATATGTGATCCTCGGAAATAACTGAACATGTGTACTGGAATGCTATGATGTCATGTATGCAGCAGGCATGTGATCAATGGTCTAATGTTGGTGTTGAGCAGATAGCCAAACGTATGGATAGAGCCACAATCACAACACCATCTCTATATAGAACCCCATAACTGAGAACCCAATAACTATAGAACTGGATCACATAATATAATAGTCACTGATGGTGTTGAAGTTGATCAACGAGCCAAGTGTCTGTGGAGAGTCATAATAACAGTCACAATATCAAGGTCGCAATGGTAATCACAGTAACAATCTCTCTGAATAGAAATCCCGGATCTCAGAATCAAAGAACCATATAGCACCAGATAATATCATAAAACAACACTGGCAAAGCGGGTATGTTGAAGTTTAGGGTTCCTGCAAACCTGTAAACCCGTCCCAATCTCACGGGTGTGCTACTCGGGTCAACATCACGGACTCTCAAAGCCGAATAACAATAATACGTTCACCATTTGCGAGAAACGGCTCATGACCAAATCAGGGAATCAGTTTGGCATTATGTACTACTCAGGGAGGCCTCCGCTGAGTCCGGAAAAACAAGCACCCTCATAAGTCCCCATCTTCAAGCACTGAATCAAGAAACAATAGTACATTCATCCTGAAGGGTACAATACTATCGTCATACGAACAATTTTCCTTGACTGGGTTCCTATGAGAGAACCAGGCCATCCTATGCGAGTTCCCAGTGGGCCCTCGGATGCGAGTGGGTTTGCCAACAAATGTGGTCTGCCACTGTTATCACTGGAGAGGGTTGTTTCCACTAAGGTTCTCAATGATCAGTCCCCAGCTGCACATAACCATCAAGGTTGTATCCCGAAGTGGGGCAAAACCCTCACACAAGATAGTTCCAAGACGGTCACAACCTGGGTGTGGAACATATCGCCACTCATCATGTAACCATGCGAGTACAAAATGTCCACGCTAATCCTAGGGTGCACTCAAGCCGGGTATTTGGCTTATCTCACAGTAATTCCCATCCCGCAGAAAAAATGAAAATCAGCACAGCCAGATAGTCCAGTATAATATGATGCATGGAAAATAAATACTGAAAGCAGTAAATAAATGCCGTAAAGTAAAGTTGTAAAGTAAAACTGTAAATGCAAACAATAAAGCTAAACTAAAGCACACAACAGTAAACAGATAAACACCCAAAGAAACAAAACCAAACAGGCGATATGATTGACACTACGGGGGAAACCAGAGATTCTGGGTTTTGTCCCCAACTGAGTTGCCAGCTGTCGCTCCCGGGATTTTCATCCTAGTACAAACGCGAAAGTGACGCGGAAAAGGTAGAGTCGCCATCCAGGCATTTTTATCCCGAAAGAATGGGAAAGGTAATGCTGCACAAACCTGAGGAAGGAGGAAAGGAGAAGGTCTTGCGAATCAAAGATCTGGGTTCGGGAGTCGGTTACAACCTGGGAAGGTATTAGCACCCCAGATCGTCCGTCGTACCCGACGGGATCCACGCTTGCTTGTTTGTTTCAAAGGGTGAGAAAAATATAACTGCTGCTGAAAAAATGAACTGTTAACTGGAATGTGAATGGAAATGAGAAAGGTAATTGGAAAAGAAAATGGAAAGGAAGAATGGGGAAATGTAGGGAAAATAAAGAATGTGCTCGAACAGGCCCTATCCCGCTGCCTACGTACCTCATTGGGAAAATGAGGATCAGAGTCGACGTAGTTCGCCTAACTAAGGCGAGAACTATTTGTTTGTATTTTTTTATGGCTGGAACTGCGTATGTCTATGCTCAGGTGTTGCAAGCTCGTCTGGTATGAGTGCGTTTACCGTCTTGCATGCGAGACAAGTCGTCGCGAGTTCGCGTTTAGAGTGAATGAGATGAGAAAGAGAAGTTCCCGCATGATAGTCGCTTATTATTTGTTTTCGTCTTTTATGAGAAATGTTTTGAATTTGTTTGTGAATATTCTCATACTAAGACCTATCCATCGCGGTAAGTACTTACACCTCGCCCCGAAACAAGACACGTATAAGCACTCCGCAACAAAGTCCCGTGTCGTACAAGAACGTTCGATTTTTATTAAGTGTTTTGTTGTTTTTTCTTTATGAGATGAGAAAGAAGGACTCAAGTTGTAAAAGGTAAAAACTAAGGGACTAAGACTCAATCCTAATTTTGTTTATTTATTCAAAAGTGATCCTAATGGTTTATGTGGTTTCCTAATCCTAATGAATGAAAGGAACTAGAAACTACTAGAATTCAACTTACTTCCTAAGGAAGTTAAGTTGATTCTAAGAACAAAGGGGAAACCTATACAAGTGAGAAATTCAAATAATAAGGCAAAGCATTAAAATTGAAATAAGAAAATGAAATCTAAAAAATGCATTTTAAGGTATAAAACCAAAAGTAAGCCTAAACTTCACTTAAATCTATTTATTGAAAATTCTAAGCCTAAGTCCTAAAACTAAGGGAACTATCTAATATTATCATCCTAAAAATCAGTAATTAAACCATACTAAGTCATTTTAAAATCCTAAGACTAAACCTAATTAAACTAGTTCTTAATGGAGCATAATATCCTAAACTAAACTAGGTGAATTTTACATGTAAAAATAGCCTAAAGATTAATACACTAAAAATATTAAAAGTCCTAGAAAAAATATGAAAATAATCCTATAGGGTCCTAAAACTGACTATAACATTGTGCCAAAAACTATCCTAAAAATTCAGAAGTTAACTATGCCTAAAGATCACTTAAATCTACCTAAGGATTAACTACCATTTTTCATGAATTAAGCTACCAAAACAATGGATAAAATAGCCTAAAAATCTACCAAAAAATATCCTAAGTCCTATTATTAGTCCTATAATCATAGCAAAAAGAATGGGTTGAAAATCCTACAGGAAGTGGAAAAAATAAAATGAACAAAAACAAGTGCAATTAAAGAAATTCAATAGAATGCTAATTAAGTGAAAAATCGAAATTAAATAAAAAATAACCAAAATTCAGAAAATAAAATTGTCACAAATTTCTAAAATGTGTTATTAAGCTACTGGAATTTTTATAGAATTTTCCCATGATTTTTACTATTTTTTAATGAATTATTTCTAGCCTATATTATCTAAAAGATTAAAATCTAAAAAGAAATATGGAGGGGGGGGGGGGGGGGGGAGAAGAGCGTTTTTTATTAGTTATTTTTCTGACTGGGCTTAAGATGAAGGGGTGCGAAAAGCAGAACCCAATCCCATTCTGCGCAGACTTTAAGGGTGCATGGTATAGAATCTCAGTCAACTTCGTTGACTCAATCCAGACCGTATGATCAAGAGTCTCCCTAATGGTAATCATATCAAACGTTCAAAAGCGTAGGCATATGGATACTAAGGTGTAATACACATGCATGACAACCGAACTGGGAGCCTACCGGACGGTGACAAGTGTCACCGCCGGTGTGGCTGAAGAATCCAAAAAAACACACAAACCTTATCTCTAAAGGCACAAAATCAAAATGATTAATGCAGATTAAACATGAATTATTCTTCTTAATCATCTTTAATTTCCAAGATATTTTCCTAATTCCCTTTAAATTATATTAATTGTTTTCTTATGATTAAAATGAAAATTGAAAACAAAATATAAACAAAAGGGCTGGGGAAAACAAAACCCTAAATCATCTTCGCCGCCCCCATCATCTTCTTCACCCTCTTCACATCTCGCCGCCCTCATCATCTTCTTCTTCAAATCCGCCATCACCACCACCTTCTTCCACAAACAAAACTCTTTCTCTTCTCCGAACGAAACCATAACAGAGCGAGTCTAACCTAAATCCCTTCCAATTCTCAAATCCGAAAGTCCAAACCCTAACCGCCAAGAACATCTCGTTGGAGAAACCATAATGTCTCGCTGCAGTCGACCTCATCACCGGCTCCCCCATCCACTCTAACATGATCTCAAATTGAAGCCACGAAAACCTAACAGAAAGTAAAAATGTCTGAAGAAAGTGTACCTTGACTCTGATGATGGGACGACGGCGATTGAATATGGTGCTACTCGACAGATTCGTCCCTTCGACCGGAGATTGTTGATGAAGAAAGATCGTACAAGACGATGCCGAAAGTCTATCGGAGGTCTACCAGATACCTGTTGCGATTGGCAATTAATGTTCGAAAGTCTATCGGAGTCGCTATGCTACTGCTTTGAAGACGAATCTAAATCAACAATCTCAGGTATGCATAATGTTCCACGATCTTTACTCGATTCCGTTCTTCTTCTGCTCTGGTTACTATTGATGTGTTGATGTGTAATTTTTGTGAATCTTCCGAATCTTGTTGCAGGTCGTAGATGATGATGAAAGGTATGGATATGATAACGTTGTTGCGGTTTCGGTTACGAAGAACGGTGATGGAGAGTCGTTTCTTGTGTGTTGAGTTCAATGGAGGTTGAAGCAAGGTGATAGAGGTTGAAGAAAGGATGAATGGTTGAAGAAATGGTGAAGGAGAGAAAGATTTGAATTGAAGAGGAAAATGAAAAATGGAGAAGTTGTGAGAGATGAAGATGGTTCGGATTGAAGAGGATGTGTGGGAGAGATTGGGTAAGAATGGTGGAAAAGAATGGAGATTGCAGAAGTTAGGGAATAAAACGATTGAAAGAGATTGAGAGAGATGAATGAAGGGTTGTGCAGAAGAATTGGTTTAGGAATTTGAGAAGAAGGGTGAATCCCAGAAGAAAAAGATTGATGCAGTTGTCTTCTGATTTATAGCAACGAAAAAATGCAGCTACTGAAGATTTTTTAGGTGAATTCTGTTGCAAGTTTGTTAAATTTTTAGTTATGAGTTTGTTACCATTCTGTTATGGTTTTTTTCCGATTTTCTGTTTGCGAAAAACCCTCTTATCCTTTCTTTTTCTCTGCCTGAACTCTTATGCAAAGCTTTTTGCCGATTCCATGTTATAATAGTTTGTTAGTGCGAATAACCAAAGAGTTTTTTCTTGTGATGCAGGTTATTGATTTTGTTGATTGAAGGTGGAGGGATGATGGAACTGCAGAATTGATGATGATATGATGTGCAGAAGAGTTGAAGTTTCCGGTTCAAGATTGATGAAAAGTTTTTGATGATGCGATGGTGGATTTTTCAGAGTTAAGGATTGCTGATGAAGATGAAAAGTGACATTGGAGTTTCACTGAGTTGTTGATGAAAGTTGCAGAAATTTTTTGAAGGCCTTTTGAGGTTGGAGAAAAAAGCAAGATGCTGAAAATGTGAAGTATTTTTGAGAGAGTTTCTGATTTTTTCCCTGCATTTTTCTGCATAACTGTTTCCCCTTTGATGATTTTCTAACTGATTCTCCTGTATCAACTTTTTTTCTTCTTCTCTAATTATTGTAACTGGGTTTTTTATCGTTGAATTCTCCCTACTAGAATCACCAAATTGCAGACTTTTGTAAGGATTTGTTCCCTTGATTTTGTAACTGAAAATTAGTTAAATTTAATGTTAGAGTTTCTAAAATTTTGCTGAAACATAAAATTGAGTTTTTTTTCCTTCCGCAATTTCTCACGGCAAGCTCTTGTAGCATGATTCAGCACGTTCCCTCTTCCTGGTATTCTCTTCTTGACACGCGACAACACCACTTGGAATGTCAATATTCGCACTCACACTTGCGAAATCACTACTTCGAATGACAATATCCATGTTCACACTCGCAAAATCACTTGGATTGGACCAAAGGAAATCAGTGGGAGGAGGGTCGATGAATGAGTAATCGAAAAAAATCCCAAGAATCGGTGTTTCCTAACTCTAAAGAATCCATTTTCAATTGAATGAAATTCTCACTATAACAAAACCACTCTAGCTGGGAATAACAATTTTCAATTTGGGCTACGTACAATAATAAGAGGGAAAATACAATATTACAGTTTTTTTTGTTATGTGCATCTTTACTATTTTCTATTATACAATTCTGACTCAATATGGATTATTGGTATGAAATCCACCTATTATGGACTACAGGATTAAAAGTAACAAAACAAAATGATGGGATTTTATATTGGAATAAAAAAATGGTATTTACATTGAATATGGACATTTGTAATGAACAAATCTAAGTTTATGAGTGAATAAGGGAATGTATTATATGTGGAATTTGGTGAGTTGTCTTAAAAATGATCAAGATGTGTTTATAGAAAGAAGAGCATTCTAAGAATTAAAATGGTGAATGGTGACTTGATTTAATAAATGGATAAGAAAAGGTAATTGGATGAAAAAAAGAATAAAATGAGATTTGGATATTATGGTTTATAGAAATGGACAAAACTTTGTTAAATGGATATGGACCTTGGGACTAAAAATGGGCTTTGAAACTTGGATAAGAAATGAGTAACTGAGTCTGAACATGAAACTTGGGTAAAGGACTTATATTTGAGATGATTATTGGAAATTTGAGTTTGAACTTGAACGAGATCTTCCAAATAAATCAGCACTACACACTTTCGTCCCTGATTTGAAACAAATTCTTGCACCAAGAAGACCAGAATCCGATCTCTTGCACCGAGAACATCAACATTCTTTTGTCATGAAATCCTAAACCAATTCGTACATCGAAAGAATGAAGCCTCGGTCTTCTTAGGGTTGGATGCTCCCCTGAATAAGAATATGCTCCTGATTATTTGAGTTTAACCTTTGTCTCAATGTAATGGTCAAACAAATCACCTAAGAATAGAAAACTTTTGATCCCATGCCTTAAGAATCCATGAAATGTATGATTATGCTGCTACGACCTAGTGGGTAATGCAGATGAATGCGAAGCGATAAGCCAGTAAAGGGAATAAATAATGAGGGCAAATTTTGAGGTATTACACATGTGTCTTCAAATTCTTCAACTTGAGGTCTTTCATAGATACAAGTCTTCTGATATCTGATGAGTATCCTTCTGGAACCTTAACTTCACTCAGAGACTTACACAAATTTTTTTCTCCTTTCTAGATAAAGTAAAAGCAGCAGGTGGTAGATATGTTCATTTTCCTTTCTTCACAGGGTGCTAATTCAGTTCTAATTCCCATTTTTAACATGTCCTCCCTTGCTTTAAGGCCATCTTTAGACTTGCCTTTTATATTGAGTAATGTACCGATAACACTTTCAAATACATTTTTTCAATATGCATAACATCGAGAAAATGTCTCACGTACAAAGACTTCTAATATGGAAATTCAAAAAATATTGACCTTTTCTTCCACCCACCTTTGACAACCTTATGTGCAAAAGGCTTGTCAAACTCAGTACGCACATCTTTCACCTTTTCAAAAACTTGGTCACCTGACAATGCGGGTGGAGCTTTACGCTGTTCGGTGTCTCCCTTGAATGCTTTTCTCCACCCACGGTAGTGATGTTTAGAATGTAAGAATCTACGATGACCGAGAAACACATTCTTCTGACAAAGTTCCAATCGAATCGTATCGGTTCCGTCTTCACAAACAGGACACGCACGTTGACCTTTAATGCTATACCCAGATAGATTCCCGTATGCTGGAAAATCATTAATTGTGTCAAACAACATCGCCCTCAAATTGAAACTTTATTTCCTATATCCATCATAAACCTCCACAACGTTCTCCCACAACATATTTAAATCTTCGATCAAAGGTGTCAAGTATACGTCTATGTCATTCCCTGGTTGTTTAGGCCCAGAGATTAACATAAATAACATCATGTACTTACGCTTCATACATAGCCATGTAGGTAGGTTATAAATCATAAGAATCACATGCCATGTGGTATGTGAGATACTTTGAAGACCATGCAGGTTCATTCCATCAGTTGATAATGTCAAGCGAAGGTTTCTTGATTCTTCTCCAAACTCAGGATAATCATTATCAATCTTTGACCACTGTGGTAAATCAACCGGATGCCGATACTTTCCATCAATAATTCTTTCATCTGCATGCCAAGTCAGATGTCTTGCATCGGTTTCACTACGAAACATGCGCCTAAATCTCGAAATTATGGGAAAATACCATAAGACCTTTGCGAGAGACAATCTTTTCTTATATCGAGACAAACCCCATTTAGGGCACTCAATTAACGATGCATATTCGTTACGAAACAAAATGCAATCGTTAGGACAAACATGTATCTTATCATAACTCATGCCAGCAGAGCACACCATTTTTTTTGCCTCATATGTTCGATTAGGAAGAACATTATCATCCGGTAGCATTTCTCTCATAAGGGTCAACAACTCTGTGAAACTTTTATCCGACCATCCATTGCCCGCCTTTAAGTTGTACAACTTTAATACCGCAGACAATATTGAGAATTTAGTGCAACCTTTGTACAGTGATTTCTCTGCATCGTTTACCATTCTCTCAAACATTTCAGGACAATCATGAAGATCTTCTTCAAGTGCTTCTACAATCTCTTCAACTCGATCACAATCGTATGTTTCCGTGTCTTTGTCGTATGAAGCATAAGTCGTATTACGTTTTCCACTCGATTCAACATTCTCGTTAATTTTCTCACCATGGAATATCCAACACTGATAACTTTGATCAATTCCATGCCTTAGTAAATGCGATTTCAATCCATCTGCGTCAACCTTACCAATATAACAACAACACAAGCAAGGACAATGCATTCGTCTGTGGTTTTCAGTGTGTTGAACATCAAACTTAACGAATTCCGCAACCCCATTCTCGTACTCTTTGGTCATTCGATCGGCACAGATACATGTTTTATCCATGGTTTTCCTACTTATTAAGGTAAACAATCAATATCAACTTCAATAACGTATACATAACCAATGTTTCTCCAAACGACAATAACCCCGTTAAATCCATACGAAAATACATAACTAAGGTAGTATCTTCGAATATTCTAACAACTTTCAAGTTCACTTCATTTTCTCACATTTAACAGATATTTACATCATTGAAGTTAGAGTTTCATATAATAACAACAATATTAGACTTATCGAACATAACACCAATGACTAACGTATCTCCGTATCCTAAATGTTTTAAACAAAAACTCCGTATCCTAAATGTTTAATTTTAACACAGTCTACATATTCAACAAAAAAACTTCTCAGGTAATGAAGCCAACAACTCAGTGTTAATATTTATATAAACTCAGTGTATATACATAGTAACAACAAAATAACAAGAACAAGAACACTATCCATCAATGAATCTTATGGTTCATATTGTATATACATAGTAACTACAAGCAATAAAATTTCAAGAATATGTAACTTTTCAGCAAAAAAACAAGCAAGAACAAGAACAAGAACCGTACCATTATCAAGAACGTACCTTTTTGAACGGAAGACGACGGTTGTACGGCGGAGGACGACGGTGGACTTCACGGAGGTAGAATCTGGTGGACGACGGTGGAGGTAAGACTGTTGAAGCTCGTTAGGGCGAAAATGGCGATTTATGTTCGTCGTTCGCAGAAGAGAGGGAAAGGAAGAAATGAAAATAGAACTGTATAATTTTAATATAATTAGACCTTAGACAACGCTTTTGATAAAAACGCTTTCTAAGGTAGGCCTTAAAGCGCTGTCTAAGCCCCACATCAGACAGCGCTTTTGTTTTTAAGTTTTTTTTTTAAATTGAAAGACTTTAGACAACGCTTTTGACAAAGCGCTGTCTAAGACCTTTAAAAACGCTTTCTAAAAGCGCTGTCTAAGGCCTACCTTAGAAAACGCTTTTTCAAAAGCGTTGTCTAAGGTAGGACTTTTAACAGCGTTTTTTTAATTTTTTTTGAATAATTTCCGTGTTTGCTATTAATTTTAACCTTAGACAGGGCTTCCTTAAGAAAACGCTGTCTAAGGTGCGCTGTTAAATGTCATTTTTGTTGTAGTGTTTTTGATTTGTTTATGAAGGTGTGACGACACTTTTATAATTCATCAACTCAAATCTCTTTAGAATTTTAAATTCATACTTCTGTTGGTGCATAATGATTCCTTCTTCACAATGCATAATCTCCATCCCAAAAAAATATACAATATTTTCAAGGTTAGTCATCTCAAATGCATTCATTAGCACCTTCTTGAATTTATTCATCTTAGAGGTACAACTTCTTGTCAGCAATATCATCAACATACAGACATACAATAATCATATTGCTTATGGTTTAAAAGAGTATGTTGCCGTTGTTGTTCATGCTGCAAAGTATGTATGTGATCGTAGGAACGTGAATCACCCTGTGATTTGTAGTGACAGTGGTAGGGCCATAGTGTCTCACCATTCCATTTTGATTTTTTAGGCTATTGGTGCAAGTACAAACACTACTCATTCATTGTCCTATGTTATATTACAGTATTCAGACAAATTTAAAAGGGAGGGCTCTGAAAGAGGATGTTGCTTTGTGATTTTATACATTTTTTCTTGTCTTACATTCATAAGTGATGTTGATAAGCATGGTTTTATTTTTAAAAATTGAGTTAAACTATAATATATAATTAAGAGATTCGGTAACCATGAATTGGTGACAAGTTGAGAGAATACTGTATGGTGGTTTTTTATTGCAATACACTTAGATACTATAATAACATCGCCACACACATTAAGGGCAATTTACTCTTTCATAGATTGGATATTGGCGACATTTATTAATTAATATTATGCTACTTTAGGAGTTCTTGAGGTTGTGGTTCAAAATTCACTACAACCCTTATGAAGATGAGGTAAATTCACATTTTCTACCGTCAGTGATTTTGCATTGTAACTTTAAATTATGCATATCTTTTGCAACGTTATTCCATTACAATAAAAATTTGTATTCTTGTAGGAACAGATACATGAACCAATATCGCGAAATTTTTATTTGCACTTTAAAGTAATCTACACAAAAAGTTTGTTGTTATGAACAACTATTTTGATCCTGTCATGTAAAATTCACCTTAGTGAGATTTGAACCAATAGTTGGGAAGGATTATTAAATTCTACTTGAAAGTATACATTCACTATGACTAGGGTGTCTATGTTTATATCTATATTCATAGTATTTATGGAAAATATGAGATGAGTAATACAAAATCGATTATCTCAAAGAAGATTTGAATGTTATTTTACAAGTTGTAAAATAAGTATATTATATTTTACTCTTCGTATTCATATTTCAAATATTATGAAAATATTTATTAAGTTGAGTTTCTAAATTATTTTATTTTATTTTCAATAGGCAAATTATGCTTCTAGTACCCCAAACAAGACATATTCACGAAGTTAATGCACAGATGAAGATGAAAGATTAGAAGATTAGGAACTGGTTTTTATCTTAAATATGTTTGTGTTTTTTATTGTCGTAGCATATATTTTAGTGATTTCTTTTATCTTGAAATTTGTTACTTTGTTATTTTGAAATGTTTGTAAACAAGCAATTTTGACAATATCATTTAAAATTTATTTGACGTTGCTTTAAATTTTGAGTGGTGCGCATTAAAAAATGTTTTTAAGAGAAAATTTGATTATTAGAAAATATTAATTATAAAAAATAAATATTTGTAAAAAAAAGAGAGACATGTACCAACGACTAATTTTTCATATACCAACGGAAATATGTGATGGAAAAAGTTATTAAATAGTAAAACTAGTCGTTGTTATAGCCCTGAAATTTTAACAACCCCTAAAATTGTCGTTGGTATAACATATAGGAACGAAATATTGTCATTGGTATAGCGAATTATAATTGACGGAAGCAAACATCCGTTATAGGTTTCTTGACCTTTACCAATGGTTTTTTGACGTTTACCAATAGATATTTTCCGTTGGTACATATCATATGTGTGTATGGTTTGGGTGAATTTTACGATAAAAAATGTGTGAACCGCAAGAAAAAAACACATGCAATTTGGTTTATTTCGGTTGGCCTTTAAAAAAAAAAAAAAAACAAACCAAACCAAATCAATGCGATTTGAATTGGTTTGGTTAGTTTGATTTTTTACAATATTTGTATTGAGTTATACATACGCATATAGAGGAAAACATAACTTTATTTTTATTAATATACGCATTAGAAAATAAAAACCTAAACACATTATATTTGGACAACAACTTTGTATTTAACATTAAAAAAAATAGATTAAACAAAATTAGTATAAAAATATAAAATAATATTAAAAATATTATAATCAAATAGAAAATATTATAATGTGATTTACTTTGATTTGGTTCGGTTTATAAAGTAGAAATTGTAAACCAAAACAAATCACACGGTTTGATTAAAAAATTGGTCAAACACATCCAAATCAAATGTGATTTTTACAATTTTGTATAGGATTTCATTCGATTAACGATTTTTTTGTTAGATTGGTGTGTTTTTTTTCACTCGAAAGGTTACACTATAATTAAAACTGTTAAAATAATAAGAATGAAATATGATGATAGATGGATAAAGTTTTACATTTTTCTCCTTATTAGATATATTAAAATTGACAAATACACTCCAAGAACACATTGATGTTCCTAAGAGACATTTAATACGTATTTAAAATTTAGGACATGTTATTTTAAAATTCTATAATTCCCATACATCAATATAAATATTTATAAGAAAATCATAAAGATTTATTAATTATAATTGATACAAGCTTATTCTATTTGATGGAAGAAAAAATCGTTAAGGTTTTCATATTTTTGTATGTTCTGATTATTTTTCTTTTATTACTTCTTGATGCAAAGGAAATTTACCGTAAGCCATTTTATAAACTTTTTAAATTTATTCATTTATTTTCTATTATTTTAGAACATTGATTTTTTCACTCAATTTTTATTACAGTTACTGATGTTCCATGTTATATTCATAGATATCGTCCTAAAACTCTATGTCTTCTTGGTTATACACGACGTTGCCCTTTTATATACAATGTTTGTGCATGTTGAAAAGGATGTTAAAGTTGTTCGGAAGGAAATAACGATCTAAAGGCTTAATCTCGCACTCTTGCGCTATTGACCAAGCCACGCCTGATGACCCCAAGATCCTGCTCTCGATCGCTAGGTAATTAAAATGCGCTCTTTGAAAATGGGTAAGACAAAAAAGAATACCTAAAGCGCTCTCGCTGTGTTTAGGATCCAGTGTTTTGCGACTACTATCTGACGCGTACCTCAAACTTTCGCTCTGTTGGACTCGTCTTAGCGCATTTCTCACTGTCGTGACTAAATGCTGTTAAGCAGCCTCTCGCCGTCGCGACTAGTATACCTCAAATTAATTTAGACAACAAAACCAGAATTTCAAACATACAAACAATGTCGGTTATCCAACATAGTCCAGTCGAGACGAGGGTCCTCAAACTACGGGCTCATGCAAATTTAGCCAGACATAATTAAACGTGATATTAAAATACTTACAATGCTGAATTTTAAAGCATACATGTTACTTAGATTTTTTATATAGTTCTATACTTAGATTTTTTATGCAAAGTTTTTGATACGATCATACAATAACAATAAATAAAATGCAATAAACAATAAATCGAACAATAAAGCAATAACCTGAAAAAATGATGAAATAAATGGAAATGAAGTTGTATTAATTTGAAGTTGATCCAAGTACAACAACGTAATAAAAAGAAAAGGAAACAAAATATGTGATAATCACTCAGTGTGAGCAATTATCACTATGACAAGTAATATGTAGTTCTGGAGAAATTTCGACAGAGCTTCCGCATGGTGTAAATGGATGTGAAATGAAGGGCTGAAAGGTGCTATATATAGAGGGAATTTTGATCCAAAACAGTTGCGAGATTTTGAATTCAAATTGTGTGCAACTGCATAAAACTGCTCCCGCGATGCATGGCGAACGCCATATGCCAATGGCGAATGCTATTTGGCTGAAGAAGGAATTCTGACACTTTTGGGGAAATGGCGTACAACATTTGGTTCCCCTTAGGGAATGGCGAACGCCATTCTTCTAGAGGAGGGCAGCAAGCTTCAATTCATCTCTTTTTCAACTACTTTGCCATGATTCTTGTTCTTTTCTTCCAGCAAGCTGATATTGGTCCTGAAAACACAGAGTAAGGAAAAACGTAAGTAAATGATAGAAAATGCGATGAAAACTCGATAAAAATACGACTAAACATACATGAAACGAATCGAAATAACCTATACGAAATCAAGTCATCAAACTCTCCCACACTAAGACTTTTGCTTGTCCTCAAGCAAACTCCTAATGCGAATAAAAACAGGTAAGCACAGTGTTTCGACTCGTAGACACAACAGAAACGATTAAGCACAAGGTTGCTAGGCTAAATCAGACAAATGGGTACTGAATACTGAAAACATGAGTATCGTAACGACACAACTCCATAAAAACGGATAAATAATTCCTTCTTATGCAATACTAGTTTAAATAATGATATTACAACTCGACCTACATACTTCGTTCTTATTCACCTTTCTTTCATTCTCGCGCAATAACATTAAGCCCATTATCCTTTTGCTTACATGGTAATCGAACCTGTTAGTGTGATCTCTTATTCAACATTTTTTTCTTCCTTTTTTTTCTTTGTTTTTTCTTTGTTTATGAATTTCAAGATTCTAATCCTTTGGGCTAAATGATCGGGTTAGGACCACCTAACTTAGTAAGAACAGGTCTTTAATTCACATTTTCTAAAAAAATACATAAATTTTTTTTTTGAGATCAACACATATTTGCATCGGTTCGTTACTTAGTTCGCATATAAGGATGGTGCTGACTGCTAAGATAAACTAATTAAGAGGGTATTTTTAAAGAAACTAAGAACAAGTTCTCGACATAATATATATCTGAACTAATATCGCATACTTGGGAACTCTAAGGTGTAAAAACGTTACTGATGTTGACAAAAAATTCCCATGTCCGCCTACTTAGCCTAAATCAAAAGATAACAACCTATACTAAGTGTGTCCTGTCATTGAGTCGAAATATTTTTTTCTTTTTGAATTCAGGGAATTTACAGACTAGGCGAAAATGTAAGGTAAATAACGACTCAAACGTGCATATGAATCGATAATAAAACAAATGAAACAAACTAAACTAGAAAAATAGAAAATAACATAAAGCAGTAAATGAAAAGCTGTAAATGGCTCCTCCTTCACACTTAAATCAAACATTGTCCTCAATGTTTCAAGTTAAGGTGAAAAGAAAAGGAGCGATAGAACCTAGAATGAAATCAGTGGCGGGGGGCATGGCCTCGGCACTGATGGTGATCCTCTTTTACATCTGGGTCCTCAGGTGGGTAATAGGTTATAATGCTATGCACATCTCTGCACAGACCTGCCATCTCGGAAGTAAGATTTCTCAGGCTAAGCTCGGTCCGGTTCATGAATTCAACTTGTTTGTTTTGAAACTCATAGTGTTAGACGCTGTGGCGAGTGATCTAGAGGGGGGGAGGTGAATGGATCACCTTCTTGTTTTCAAGGATTTAAAAAGTTTTTCAGAGTTTTCAAAGAATTACGGAAACGAAGGTCCCGAATAAACACACGTCTATTCTGAACCGGCCACTAGAAGACCAGACAAGCGATAACGTGCTGGATTTTACATTGCTATGATAAAGGATTAAACACACAATATGAAAAACAGTTGAATGCACCTATCACTAAAGCAATTTCCAATGAATCGAAAAACAAATTAAAACGAAAGTAAAGATAGAGAGGAGAAACAATACGCCGAGATTTGGTAAGGAAGTTCCCCACGTTCGTCCTCGCGTGTGGGTACGTCTCCCTCTCAATTTCAAATCGAAATTGAGAATTCTTATATCAAAGTTGTTGAATCCGTTGATTACAAGGTTCGAATACAAATACCAGAATTCTAAACTCCTAGAATTTCCTATTATATCAACCTCCACTCGATTTGAGCCCAATCAAGATTTCCTGCAAGTTATACAATCAATCCACCGGTTCCACGACTCTCGCTGCAGCTGAATCTGACTTGTAAACGTGACTCACAAAACCCTCAAGAACACGCCCGTTCTTGAAGGAAAACCCAGCTGGTTTTTCCTTGAAACCTTCTATCAATCTTCAACTCAGCTGGATCTCCGATCGTACCACTGAACGTTATCTCGAAAGCCTTCAATTCACAGGACAACAAACACTTCCTTGTTGATGCTCTTGAATTAAGATCTTTGAGAAGATGATGAAGATGTCTTTGATTCTAGGTTTCAAACTTGCTCAACATTGAAGTTCCAACACTCCACAAACCCTATCTTGATGTGTTCTTCAATGCTTAATCACTACAAAATTCGTCTCTGAAATTTCTGTAATCTGTGATCTGTCTTTTGAAAATGAAACAAAACCACATATATGTATGCAGAATCTGTTAGACAAATAACAGAAGAATGAATCGATTCAAGCTTGGATGAATCGATACATACTGATCAATTTTAAGAAAACAGAATTATTTAAACATCATGAATCGATTCATTTTGCGAAATCCAGAAACCTCTCAACAACATGAATCGATTCAAGCTAGAATGAATCGATTCATTATGCGTGATTTTCCAAAAATTCATAAACATTGAGAAACAAGAGAACCAAAATAAAACAAGCATATTTCTTAATATGAAACAAACACAAAACACTTAAAATTTATAATCGATCAAAAACTAAGGTTGCTCACAAACTCCCCCTTTTTGATGATGACAAAATTTTGAAGTGTGAGAGAGTACTCCCCCTGAGTTTGTGCTTGTCATTGTCTTTTCACACTTGCCTTTTTCTCCCCCTTTGTCAACAGCAAGAAAGAGATATAGATGATGAACCAGAAACAACAAAACTAAGATACAAAGGCAAGATTCACTCACAAAGAATGAAGCATAAATCGCAAACATTTCAAACAAAAGCAAAATTACATAACCATAGGCAGTGAAAAATGTCAAGTAAAGTTGCGAATTACATAACCAAACCAAACGATAAATTGTTCAAACATAAGAAACAAAGAAACTCAAGCAACACACAATGATGAAATGCAATATGAAATGCGTCAATGAGGGAAATGGCCACCACACGACTCCGCATCATCATGATCAGGGTCACGGAAACTTGGAGGAGGAGGTGGAGGAGGCATTCCATCTGGATTCTGCCCCATGAAAGCATAACGTCGGAAACGCCTCTGGACTTCGGTGCTTTGAAACCTTTCCATAATGCTCGGGTGCGAACGACAATCATCCATAAATCCAGACATCTCATTATAAAACACTTGATGCCACTTAACCAGTTCAGTATGCCAGGAATTTTGATTATGGTACATTCGAGTATGGTCATCATGCCATTCACGATGCTCCTTATGCCATTCCGTTTGCTGGACATGCCATGCACGAGCTTCCTCATGCCAGGCATTGTTTGTAACTTCTAATTGTGCAAACATGTCAGTGAGATAAGCTGGAGTAGCAGTAGAGGAAGTCGGTGCAGGCGACGAGGGAGCAGGATCATAGTTTGTGGGAGACCACCTTTGTGGTATCCACTCACCCCATCCGGTGTTGGCAGGCGCATCAGGAGGATTTTCAGCTTCTTCCATATCTTCATCCCTATTTTCTTCAACATATATGTGTTCAGACGGATTGTCAAAGTTGTAAATGCGAGTACGTGTGCTGCGTTCAAAGAAGTAGTAACAGCGACGCTCGATGTCCCATCGATACCCCATATGAGAAAGTGTGGCATTGTTGAATTCTTGCACACTAGAGACTGATACGAGAGGCACAGGAGGAAAAGTGACTTTCCAAAACTTAAGAATCCTCATGATTTGAGAAGCATAGGCAAGGGTAATGTTTTTGGAGCTGTTTCGCGTAAGGAAGATACGCTTGACAAAGTAATTTGCCCAATTTAAGGGAATCTTTTTCTGCAAAATGTACAACAAATGGATATCCGACTTGTCCAAACGAGAATGTCCACCGGACCTTGGACGCAAGATATGCGAAAGGATCCAGTGCAGAATTCTTGGTACACTTTTGATCATACCTGAAGTTAGTGGCTCATCATCAGCAAGAGGTCTATCCAACTTAGAAATGGATGCACAAAATTCCTTCAAATTAAACTGAGTTTCAAAACTCTGGTCATGCCACATCTGCAAATCATCCACCTCAGATGGCATACCAAACTCTGTGGCCCAGTCAGCAACCTCAAAACGATATGTTCTTGTTCCAATTAAACACTTAAACATATATCCTCTTGCAGTTTTCACACCAGCATAGAAAGCACGAATAAAATCTTCATGATACTCATCTTTAACATATAAAAAGAATCCAAGACTTTGTGCGTCGATTAAAGCCGCAACTTCTTCCAAACCTAGAGTACAAGCATCACTAGGATCAAACATATGAGGTTTCATTACTAACCTTGATTTAAAGGAAGTCTCAAATTCTTCAATGATTGCCGGATGAAGGATTGCAGTCCCGGATGGAGGAATTTCAGGAATAGAAGGAGCCTGAGAAGAAGACCCAACAAGTTCCTTGCCTTTTCTTTTACTTCTTTCTCTTGGAAGCAGAACTTTTGGAGGCATGGTGGAAGATTAGGGTTTGAGAGAAGAAGACGGGTTTTTGGAACAGTTAGGTTTTGATGCAAATGATGTAAATGAGATAATGAGAGAGACATAATGGAGATAATGGGGTTTTGTAACTGATACAAATGTCATGGTAGTTGTTGATGTGTCGATTCATTTAAAAAAACTGAATTTTCATCAGGATGAATCGATTCATCCCTGTTTGTATCGATTCATTTCACGAAGAACTTTAAAAATCAAACTGCTATGTATCGATTCAAGGAACTATGAATCAATACATACTGTAACTGACTTTGAAATAAATTGTAAAATTAAATCATGAATCGATTCAAGTAAGTTGGGATCGATTCATTTTGCGAATTTTTGATTTTTGCAGATGAGAATGAATCGATACAAGGATTTATGAATCAATACATACTGTAACTGGTTAAAAAAAATTAAAATGAAACCAACATGAATCGATTCATGAATGTTGGGATCGATTCATTATGCGAAAATTTGAATATTCAGTGGTTATTTCAGGAATTGACACAGTTATGAAGAAACAAAACAACCATTATGCAGCAAAATGAAATACAACAATGTATGCATGCTTAAGAATAACAACATCAATGTTCAAACATTCATATGAAAAGAAGTTCATGTAAACAAAAGATCATTTCTCAAACATACATTGATCATACAATATTACCAAAGTGAAGAGAGGAACGATATTACCTCCATCGTAGTATTCTCATGAGGCACTAGTGAAGACTACAATCAAAACTTAGCAAATATGATGAGATAAATAGAAACAATATCAATCAAACTTAAGGCACCAATGAGGAGAGATCAAGAATCCCTAACTCGCGACGAATGTTGAAGAATGGTTCAGTCACCAAAGGTTTAGTGAAAATGTCAGCAAGCTGATTTTTAGTATCAACATGCTCAAAACCAACATCGCCTTTTTCAACATGATCGCGAAGGAAGTGATGTCGAATCTCAATATGTTTTGTGCGCGAGTGTAAAACAGGATTCTTAGTGAGATTAATGGCACTAGTGTTGTCACACTTAATTGGAATACATTTAAGTTCAATATCAAAATCTTGTAGTTGTTGTTTTAGCCACATAATTTGAGCACAACAGCTACCAGCTGCGACATACTCAGCTTCTGCAGTAGACAAAGCTACAGACACTTGCTTTTTACTATGCCAACTTATCAAAGAATTTGAAAACAGATGACATGTGCCACTAGTGCTTTTCCTATCTGATTTGCAGCCAGCAAAATCAGAATCAGAATAACCTACTAAGCTGCAATCACTTCCTTTGGAATACCAAAGCCCATATTTAGGTGTTCCATTAAGATACCTAAATATACGCTTGACTGATTTTAGGTGAGATTCCTTAGGATTTGATTGATATCTTGCACACATACACACACTAAACATGATGTCTGGTCTAGAAGCAGTAAGATACAAAAGAGATCTGATCATACCTCTATACCTTTTGACACCAACACCCTTACCATGTTCATCTTTGTCCAAGTTTCCATTGGTAGGCATAGGAGTGTCAATTGATTTAGAATCATTCATTCCAAACCGTTTGAGCAACTCTCTATAGTATTTAGTTTGACATACTGATGTACCTTCATCAAGTTGCTTTATTTGAAGGCCTAAAAAGTAGTTCAACTCCCCCATGAGACTCATCTCAAACTCACCCTGCATAACATTAGAAAATTCTTCGACCAAGTGTATGTTAGTTGAACCAAAGATGATATCGTCTACATAAACTTGAACTAAAAGAATGTGTTTTCCTTTGTGTTTAATGAAGAGTGTATTATCCACTTTACCTCTAGAATATCCATGATCAAGTAGAAATTTGCTAAGTCTTTCGTACCACACACGAGGTGCTTGCTTAAGACCATATAAAACACGTTTTAACTTGTAGACATGATCTAGATATTCAGAATTTTCAAAACCAGGAGGTTGTGAAACATATACTTCTTCATTTATAACACCATTTAAGAACGCACTCTTTACGTTCATTTGGTAAAGCTTGAAATTCATAGAACACGCATATGCAAGCAAAAGACGTATGGCTTCAAGGCGAGCAACCGGAGCATAAGTCTCCTCATAATCTATGCCCTCCTGTTGGTTATACCCTTGTGCTACCAAGCGTGCCTTATTTCTAGTTATCACTCCGCTTTCATCAAGTTTATTCCTAAAAACCCATTTAGTACCTATGATGTGATGATCTCGCGGACGAGGGACAAGTTCCCAAACGTCATTTCTTTTAAATTGATTTAGCTCTTCTTGCATGGCCATTAGCCAAAATTCATCAACCAAGGCCTCTTTAGCGTTTTTAGGTTCCACTTGTGATACAAAAGCGAAGTGAGAACAAAAATTACTTATCTTAGAACGAGTCAACACTCCCTTTGAAATGTCTCCCAATATATTGTCTATGGGATGGTCTTTAGAGGATTTCCAAGCTGGTGGAAGATCCTTCACTTCGGATGTTCCTTCCTCTTCATCTTTTTCAATACATGTATCTTCCTCCTTCTCAATAGCAACCGCTTCGGATTGATCAATTTCTGAATCAGCTTCTTTGAGTATGTCTTGTGTAGATACACCTGCGTCATTAAAAGAGATACCTTTTCCGACAATTTTTGGGTAAGACTCATCAAAAGAAACATGGACAGATTCTTCGACAGAAAGTAAACGCCTATTATACACTCTATATGCTTTGCTTGATTGAGAGTAACCAAGAAAAATACCTTCATCAGCTTTGGCATCAAACTTCCCAAGATTTTCCTTACCGTTATTCAAGACAAAACATTTACAACCGAACACATGAAGATGAGACAAGTTGGGCTTTCTACCTTTTAAAATTTCATAAGGAGTTTTATTCAAAATAGGACGAATTAGAATCCTATTGAGAACATAACAAGCCGTACTAATTGCATCGGCCCAAAAGTATTTTGGTAATCCACCCTCATTGAGCATTGTTCTTGCCAATTCCTCTAAAACTCGATTTTTGCGTTCCACAACACCGTTTTGTTGTGGAGTTCGAGGAGCTGAAAAGTTATGCTCAATGCCATACTTGTCACAAAACTTATCAAAGAGGTGGTTTTGAAATTCACCTCCATGATCGCTTCGGATTGTAACTATTTTAGAATTCATTTTATTTTGGGACAGCTTTGCAAAACTTTTGAAAGCAGAAAAAGTTTCATCTTTGCTATGAAGAAAGATAGTCCAAGTGAATCTAGAGTAGTCATCTACTATTACGAAACCGTAATAGTTTCCACCTAAGCTCTTTGTCCTAGATGGTCCAAAGAGATCCATATGGAGAAGCTCAAGGGGTCTTGAAGTTGAAATTATATTTTTAGATTTAAAAGAGACCCTTGTTTGTTTTCCCATTTGGCAAGCATCACATAGGTGGTCTTTTGAAAACTTTATTTTTGGAAGACCTACCAATAGATCCTTGGATATAACCTTGTTAAGAAAATCGAAATTAACATGCGCTAAGCGTCTATGCCATAGCCATGAATCATCATTTAAGGCTACTAGACATTTAGTGCTTGTTAAGGAAACACTCAACAGATCAAGCATATATATATTGTTTACTCTAACACCCTTAAACACAACATTTTGTTCGGTATGTTCAATTTTGCAACATGTTTTTGTGAAAGACACTTTATAACCTTTGTCGCATAGTTGACTTATACTTAACAAATTGTGTTTAAGTCCCTCTACAAGATGTACATCAGAAATAGTAGTGGTAGAGGGATTACCTACACTACCTTTACCAAGTATTGCTCCTTTGTTATTGTCTCCATAAGTGACATACCCCTTTTTCTTTGCTTTGAAGTCAATAAAAAGTGATATGTCACCCGTCATGTGCCTTGAACATCCGCTGTCCAGAAACCATCTTCTTTCCAAGGATGCAAGACACTCATCCTACAATATCAAAAGAGAGAGGTAGGTACCCAATTTTTATTGGGTCCAAGTGGGTAAGTAATAACATGGTTGTCTTTAGGCTTCCATTGATAAATGCCTTTAGGAACAAGAAATCTTCTAAACTTGCATTTCTCAATGGTATGGCCAGCATGACAACAATAGTGACAAACACTACGATAATGATGATGTTTACTATTGGTCTTTAAATCCTTTAGAACAAAAGAATATTTTTCATATGGAGGATTTAATGACTTTTTGAACAATCTAGTATCAACGGCATAAGTAATCTTAGGTTGCAAGGCTTTTTCCAATTTGGCTTTAAGAGAAATGACCTCTTGTTGCCAAATGTGGCACCTTTCACAATGCCTAATTTTACTACAACCATCAATATCAATAGCTTTTGAATTTTCTGCAATACTAGCTTTCAAGCATTCTAAATCTTTTTCAGCATATTGTACTTTACCTTCCAAGTATGAAAAAATTCTTTTATCGGAAGCTAACCTTTTAAATGCTTCTTTAGCTTCATTTTGCAGTTTTTCAAAAGCTACTTTCAATTCAGAAAAAGACATAGACGAGAAGTTGTTATAATAAGCTTATCTTACCTTTTTATCATCACTTTTCTTCTTGTGGTGGGACTGATTTTTGGTGTGAGCCATAAGACATAAATTTGCGGTTTCATCGCTATCACTTGTGCATTGTGTACTTGATGAATCACTATCACTCTCCCAAGCAATGTAAGCTCTTCTTTGCTTATTATTATACCTTCTTGGAGGAGCTTTTCCTTTATCCTTTTTCTTTAAAGGACAATCCGTTTTATAATGGCCGGACTTGCCACAATTAAAGCAAGACCCTCTTTCTCTATTCTTCTTAACCTCTTCTTGTTTTGAATCCATAGATTGTCTTCTAAAGTTTATGAGATTCTTGTCGGAATGCTTGATTCCATTCTTTCGAATGAATCTATTATATCTCCTAACAAAAAGTCCCATTTCTTCGTCACCGGAGTCTTCGTCACTACTTGACTCATTGTTGCTTAGCTCTTTTTGTGAGGACTTTGAGTTTAAAGCCATAAGAGCTATAGGCCTCTTCTCACCCTCTTTGTCTTTATTCTTCTCTTTTCCCTTTTTACTTTTGTTTTCAAACTTTTCTAGACTTTCTAGTTCTTGCTGATGTTCCTCCAGCTTTCCAAACAAAGTAGTCATTGTGAGTATCGTTAGATCATTGGCTTCCTTGATAGCTGTCACTTTAGGTTGCCATTCCCTGCTAAGACATCTCAGAATTTTATTAGTAGCAATATCATTGGAAACAGGTTTTCCAAGTGCATTCAAACGATTAATGAGATGAACAAATCTCTTTTGCATGTCGCGAATAGATTCTCCTTGTTTCATGCGAAAGAGTTCGAACTCTTGATTAAGTGTGTTAATGCGGGACTGTTTTACTTCAGTTGTGCCCTCATGAGCAATTTCTAAAGCATCCCACATTTCTTTAGCTGTCGAGCAATGGGAAACTCGATAATACTCATCTGTACTAAGTGCTGAAATTAGCATATTTCGAGCTCTCCAATCACTTGACCACTTTTTCTCATCTTTTTCATCCCAATCGTCTTTTGGTTTAGGTACTATGGCTCCTGCCTCATTCATCATGGTAATTTGAAAAGGACCATTTTGAATGGAAGCCCATACGCGCCTATCAACAGAATTTATATGTACTCGCATGCAGTCTTTCCAATAGCCATAATTTTCACCTTTGAAAACAGGAGCTCTATTGTACGCCCTGTTTGGTTCATAATCCATAACGTTACAGGTAGCCACAAAGCACCAGCGAACCGATGCTCTGATACCACTTGTTAGACGCTGTGGCGAGTGATCTAGAGGGGGGGTGAATGGATCACCTTCTTGTTTTCAAGGATTTAAAAAGTTTTTCAGAGTTTTCAAAGAATTACGGAAACGAAGGTCCCGAATAAACACGCGTCTATTCTGAACCGGCCACTAGAAGACCAGACAAGCGATAACGTGCTGGATTTTACGATTGCTATGATAAAGGATTAAACACACAATATGAAAAACAGTTGAATGCACCTATCACTAAAGCAATTTCCAATGAATCGAAAAACAAATTAAAATGAAAGTAAAGATAGAGAGGAGAAACAATACGCCGAGATTTGGTAAGGAAGTTCCCCACGTTCGTCCTCGCGTGTGGGTATGTCTCCCTCTCAATTTCAAATCGAAATTGAGAATTCTTATATCAAAGTTGTTGAATCCGTTGATTACAAGGTTCGAATACAAATACCAGAATTCTAAACTCCTAGAATTTCCTATTGTATCAACCTCCACTCGATTTGAGCCCAATCAAGATTTCCTGCAAGTTATACAATAAATCCACCGGTTCCACGACTCTCGCTGCGGCTGAATCTGACTTGTAAACGTGACTCACAAAACCCTCAAGAACACGCCCGTTCTTGAAGGAAAACCCAGCTGGTTTTCCTTGAAACCTTCTATCAATCTTCAACTCAGCTGGATCTCCGATCGTACCACTGAACGTTATCTCGAAAGCCTTCAATTCACAGGATAGCAAACACTTCCTTGTTGATGTTCTTGAATTAAGATCTTTGAGAAGATGATGAAGATGTCTTTGATTCTAGGTTTCAAACTTGCTCAACATTGAAGTTCCAACACTCCACAAACCATATCTTGATGTGTTCTTCAATGCTTAATCACTACAAAATTCGTCTCTGAAATTTCTGTAATCTGTGATCTGTCTTTTGAAAATGAAACAAAACCACATATATGTATGCAGAATCTGTTAGACAAATAACAGAAGAATGAATCGATTCAAGCTTGGATGAATCGATACATACTGATCAATTTTAAGAAAACCGAATTATTTAAACAGCATGAATCGATACATCAAAGGATGAATCAATTCATTTTGCGAAATCCAGAAACCTCTCAACAACATGAATCGATTCAAGCTATAATGAATCGATTCATTATGCATGATTTTCCAAAAATTCATAAACATTGAGAAACAAGAGAACCAAAATAAAACAAGCATATTTCTTAATATGAAACAAACACAAAACACTTAAAATTTATAATCGATCAAAAACTAAGGTTGCTCACACATAGTACTCCTCTTCATGCTGCTCATCGCACTACAGACAGAGTCTCATCGATCGATCCTCGCATACCTGCAAAATCATCTGACAAAGGTGTAATGTATGGTGTGGTACTAGTATCGGGTGCGTCAGAAACACAGTGATGAGGACGGGTCTACGGAGTATCCTGTCTCGCAGCATCCCTACCCTCTTGCTCAGTAGCAAGCAACCAATTAGCACGCACGCGCACATCAATACGAACAGGGGAAGTCAGAGTAAAATTATGGTGCTCACGGTCACGAATCAGAAGGAGGTACTTACAGTCGAGTAAACCTTTGACAAGACGCGTGCTCTTCTAGAAATCAAGGTCAGCAAATACACTGATAAAGCAATTCTCATCATCCAATATATTTTCAAGGTTAAGATCCTCAGTAATGGTGGTCATTATGCTGCCGATACAGATGGCTCCTCTGACTCTGTTAGAAACACTCACTAAGTGGGCAAGGAAGAATGGAACGGGGTCTACGGGGGTTTGGTTAAGAGCATAGTGAAGAAAGTATAAATCTTTGGAGTTCACATTTCCTGTGTTCTTCTGTCCAAAGATTGTGGAAGCAAGGATCTGGTGAAGAACTCGAATGGTCGGGTTTTGAATTGAGGTGGCCTTAAGTCCTTTCCATTTGTCAGTGGTCAAACTAGTAATATATCTCCAAAATTCAAAGACACTGCCTTGCCACTCACTCTCTAGGGGTGTAATGGTTGCGGTTCCCACAAAGGTTGGAAAATAAAAAATCTCTCTAATTCTCTCATCGGTCAGGGAAAAGTCTTTGTTAAGCAACCTAAAATGTATGGTTCCTGAGGTGCGATAAATATCATGCACATAACGAAGTGAACTAAGGAATTCATAGGTTAATATAATATAATTTGTCTTACAAAGAGTACAGAAACGAGTCATACCTAAGTTCCTCAGCATCCAAGCGACGCTTTGTATGAGACCTAGGGTACGAAGTGCTTCCGGGTCAGGATACCTTGTTTTGCTTCGACGACCCTTTTTGATATGCAACGATAATCATCACGCATGGTGTTTTTGATTTCTCCCTCCGGGAACACAATAACCATGTAGTCTATCTCTTGGTTTGCTTCCATTCTTGATTTAGATAGAAAAGAAAAAGAATTTGAGAAGTGGGTTATGGTAGGAAGTGGTTTTTTTATGATGATGAAAATAGATGGTGATAGAGGGTTTAAATAGAGTGGAAGAAGGAATATAGGTGGTTGTAACACCCCAAATTTTCCCTCTTCTTTCTATCATTATTATCATATCATAATCATCATAAGCATGGCATACCCTTAGCATTTTTGCATAGAAAAATGAAGCATGACATTCTCATATTCTAGCATTGGGCATATGATCAATCATTGGCACATTTGAAGCCTTACAAGTCAAAGAAAGAAGTCAAGTGACCTTATCCAAGTCCCATGAAGTGTCTCTAGGTCATGTACCAGCTCAAGATCCTCTACAAGAGCCCATAAGGTTGGGAGATTATCAGATGATCCAAGGAAGGGCAAGCTCCTACACAAATGGTCCTCAAATTAGGGTTTCATGTTCAAGCAGGGATTCTTTGAGACTTTGGCCATTTCATCAGGGAAAAGTCCTTCACATGATATGTGAATGCTATGGATGAAATTTGGTGAGAAAATTCATTGTGGAAGGCAGTCAATTCATCAGTTGCTTGCATAAGAAGAAATTGGTCAAACTGATTATTTGAAAAGTCAACTGTGATAATTCAAGGGTTCCAATCCTATTTTTCAAGCCAAAGGATGTTCTTAAGGTCATAGAAGGGTTTTGGCAAAGTCAAAAGTCAAGGATTTAGGGTTTTGGAAAGGGTTTCTATTTTTAGCATATGGCATGTAACTAAACTTTCCAAATTTAGCAAGTTTTGCCCTAATCTTCAAGACATTCTTTCATGACCAAAATGACTCCAAGTGAATTTTCCTTGAACATGAAAGTTGTAGAGTATGATTTCCCATTTCTAAAAAGTACAAGAACATGTTCATAGCCCTCATGGTTTGAAAGTTATGGCCAATCAAAAGTCACACATTTTTAGGGTTTACATGAAATGCAAGTGTCTATAATTTTGCAAATTGCTTTGTAACTCATTCTTTGGTTATCCCATGTACCAATTTTGATCATAACATCACATTGCATTGCTCTAAGATCATTTGGCTCAACAAAATTCATGGAATTCGTGTATGGATAAGTGAATATTTCATAAAGTGCAAAAATGCAAGATCATTCACAATGCATGACTCAAGCATTTAATGGCCAGGATTAAATCACTTTTGATTTGGTGAATCAAGCATGACCAACATGTGCAAAGAGAGAGGGAAATGCACGAGCAAATGAGGAGATCACACTTCTCATGCCAATTTGCAAAATCACCTCAACCTCATGATTCTCACGTACATCCTTTCAAAAACCCTAATCAGTGTGATACATGGATCATATAAAGGCTATTGCACACAAACTTCAGCCCTAGCTCTCTCTCATTAATCAACTTCAAAGTTTTATGCACAAAAACAAAAGCCTTCGAATCTATCTCTTCAGGCTCTCATTCTCCAATATCTTTTCATATTCTTTTTCAGTGAGCTCTAAGGGTCATAAATATACCACCAATTCAAGCTGAAAGCAAGGTTTTCTCCCATTTCCATTCAAGTGCAGTTGGTGTCGAATCTCAAGATCTAGGAGGATTCAGGCTCTCTTTTGCATTTATTTTGCAAAGAGAGGTTAGAAGGAGTGGATCTGCAGTTGTAGGATCATTTTCGTGGAGGTTTAAAGGATCTTCAACCTCAGGTATGCTCTGGAATTTTTAGATCTAGATTTGAAATTAGATGCTTGCAATGTAATCTACGTGTTATGCTGATGATTCTGATGTGTTTAGATTTTGATTTGAGTGAGAAATGAATATGTATGTTTGAATTTCAGTTTGATATGTGTTTATGTTTTGTTTCGATTTGGCTTGTACATTGATCTATTGGAAAATCTGAGTTCATATTCTTGTTCTACGTGTTTGATTTGTTTGATCTGGAGAGTTATAGCCATTTCTGTGTGGTTTTGTTCATATGTTTGAGTTTTCTGGCGCTGGAGCTAGGGCTCTGGTCGCCAGATTCTGGAAATTTGCTTTGAGTTTGAATTGAAGAAGATGACTCCATAGTCGTGCGATGCTTCAATCTGGATGGTCATTAGCCTGCCAACGCATTAAAAAGACCACCTCCCCTGCACGTGCTCTCTCTCTCATGTTATATTTTCTGAATTAATCAAGTTGTGTAGCACCTCACCACAAGTATCATGTGCACACACGCTGATGTGTTGATTTGGTAGACCTAGGGTTTTTGTTGACTTAATCTGATGCGTTGCTCTGATCCATTGGCCTTTGTTTTTTTTCATTTTTATTTGAATTTCCATACTAATATGTGTGAGCCTGCGCAGACCATTGGGCTCAAGCTTCTATTCACACCCCTCCCTTTTATAAGCCCATTTGATTTGAACTAAGGTCTTTACTGACTGCACCCCTCATTCATTTGTCTTTTATTTTCTTTTCATTTTTATTTCAGTTTGGTTTCTAATTTTTAAAAATAGTAAAATGCATCTAAAAATTCCAAAAAAATCCATGACTAATTCTTTTATTTTTCTTTAGTTTTTGATATTTTTATTTTCCATTTATTTTCATTTTCCACGTTGGAATTAATTCTCACTTTTATTAATTGTTTTTAATTCATTTTAAATACATGTTGACTTGTGGATTTTATATCTTGATCATCAATTTGAATTTTGAGTTGGTTCTTTTTGCGTTTGATTCATATTAAGGTGTAGTTTGTGGATGATTTTTCTTCTAAGTTTTAGAAGCTTGTGTGAATATTTTTGATAGTTGACTTGAGCTTGAAGTTTCAAAACCCTAATTGGTGTTCTTGAGGTCATTTGACCTAGCTTGCTTATGATTATGACTTTGACTTTTTGGTATGATGTTATCACTTGATTAATGAACATTTGTGCTTATTTGCATAATATTTGCATGAGTTTGTGATTTGATTTGAACTTTCATATGAGATTGCCTTAATTTTGCTTCTTTTTGTTAGCATGCTTAGTTCTTAGGCTAGGAGGGCACTTGTGCCAACTCCTATAGGATTTTTAGAGGTCTTTTTATATGAAGTTGGATCCCTGGTCCTTGCTTGGTATGTGTGATTTGAGAAGTTTCCTTTTTGCCTGTCTTTAAAGTTTCTCACAAGTGTATGCATGTCCACATAACCTCCTTTGTTCATCCATTCTCTTTGATGCTTATAATTGATTTGTGTGCTTCTTCCCCATGCTTGCTCATGCTTCTTAGGCACATCTTAACATGATTAGATCCCTGGTTTTTCACACGATGCTTATGCATTGATTTGGTTTGTGTTTGTTTGTCCTTACATTTGTGCACATGTTCACCTCACTTCCCCTTCCTATATTGTTTGTGTTTGGACTTGCATGAACCTTTCTTTGGTCTTTGTGATGTTTGTGCTCATTCTTGAGGTGATAAGGTTCTGACTTTGTGTTGCTTAGTGCTTGTCTAACTTGTGGGGTTCTTTGTGCTTCATTTTTGTTTTGCTTTCTTCATAAGAAATTGTGAATTTGGTATTGGTTTGTATGCTTTGCCTCTTGTTTGGTTTGCCTTGATGATTGAATCTTAAGGCAATGAATGGTTGCTTTCACTTTTGGTTGTGGTGTTTAGGGTTTATCTTTTGCTTGTTTATGTTTCACTTGAGTTTGTTTGATTTTATCTTATCATATGTGTTTAGTACTAACCATTTCAGGGGCTCATGGTAAGTGAAGTGTGGATGTTATCTGTAACACCCCAAATCTACCAGGCGGAAAATCATAAATCAGAGTTTCAAAATGCAACCATAAAACAGGATGCTACATTTTTCAACTTTAACAAGTTCATTTAATTTCATGAACATCGATACATAACACTTTCAAATAGGATGAAACTATAATGTCAACTCTTATTCAATTCCTTAAAACAAAACAACTTTTACAAATAGGCAGCGGATCCACAAATATTCAACATTGCATCAGTTAACAACTTTTTCAACCTAACACTTAGTAATAACATGTTTTTCTTTGAGACAACTTAAAGTAACAACAACTAAATATAACAACAAAACAATTAAGCATTCAACCCCCGATTGTTACGTATCAGAGCGACGACACCGACTTTACTATGAAAGTAAGCAACGCTAATCTGGAATACCTGCACGTTACCAATCAAGGTAACATTCAACAACAGAAAGGGGTGAGATATCGAACCATATAAACAAGAGTATGATAATTAATACGCTAGATAGAATCATACAATTTTCACACTATCCACAACAACGTCTTACTAAACACCCCAAACAACCAACATATTTTATCATCTTAATTCACACATCAACATAATCAATTCCAACTATAACCTTAGCATATGCACCTTCATCAACTTCGACGAACGTTTACAACATATTCAACTCCTTCAATATCAGCATAATCGACATTACAAACATAAATATATAAACAACTCAGGCAACATAATCATATAATCAACTCATCCATCATAATAATATAATCAACTTAGCAACATAATAAACTTGTCCAACATAATAATATAATCAACTTAGCATGAACCACTTACTCGACATAATCAACTTAAACCACAAAATCCACTTAAATATACATAAATAACTTATTCAACTTGAGCAACGTACACAACTGTATCAATGTAAGCAACAAGAACAACTTTATCAACTCGACAACATAAACAACACAAACAACATAATTAACGCGACACGGAATGTGACTCGACTGTGCATATGCATGTGGTAGCATTGGAGTTAAACTCCCAACTTAAAATATACCAGGTTATCGAGGTATCTGTAAGGCATAAGCCTTCAACTTAATAAATTTGCCAATCCAGGCCAACGTGGTGAGCATCTGCTCCAACTTAGAAATGCAGTGTATGCCAGGATACAACGACTCAACACATCACAACAATCAACTCCAACAACATACAACAAATAACATTGCAACTTTAATTCAACACCGATTCAACTTTGGCCATAGGCCTACAACTTTCAACGTTGGTCATACGACCTACAACTTTAACATCAACATTGGTCTTACGACCTACAACTCAAATAATCAACATGGGTCCTTCGACCTTCAACTTAAAAATGCTCCCAAACCGGGATAAAACGACATAAGCACCTATACTATAAAACTCACACATTCAACACTAATTAACAAGATACATCAACTAAAATCACCTATTCATTATTCCATACTAACTCGACGATTTTCATTAAATTCTGGACAACTAATTTTTTCGCTTAAATCGGCTAAGTCGGCACAACTTAATTTGCTAAATCTACTGATAAAATACACTTATTCTACTAAATTCCAATTTACCAATATCTGCATTTCTCTGCTACTATATCTTAACTTCTACCTAATTCAATCCTACTACAATATTATTACCTGCTAAATTCCATTTTCTGATTATACCTGCAACTGTTTTCTACTAACCTCTTAACCTGCACTTTCTACTAATTTCCATAATTCAGTGTTATTCTGACAACTGGTTTCTTATTGTTTCTTTTACAATAATTAAAATGTTAAGCAACCATTACTAATTATACTTCTTCCTAATTCTAATAATTTATGATTTAGAAATTATATAATTTAGGATGAGTCCATAAAATTATTTAAGAAAATAAAATAGGGATTAATACAAAAATTAGAGAACTCCCTCATTAACTACAGGGTGGCCTGCACCACTCTTCACTCTCCATCACTATGGCCTGCGCCATAGGTGGGAAAGGGATCCCTATGGCCTGCGCCATAGTCCCTTAAGTAGCCACACATGGCCTTCTCCCAACTACCATGGCCTGCGCCATGAATTGGTTTCTTGCCACATGACCTGCGCCATGTGTCCAATACAGGTGTGGCCTGCGCCACATCTCTCAGTTTATGCTACCGGTCCTGTTCGTCGTCCCCAAATTTCAATTTTCCAGAATCCACAAATTAACAACAATTTCTCGACAACTAATCCAGCCACAATCATGAAAATCCGATCATTCAATTATCTTAAAATTATGTTCTTTACGACAGATCAACACAACACGATTAACACACAATCAACATTCGATAGTATAGAAATTATAAAATCCCAATCCCGCATATTAATCATCATAATCCCGATTATAGAGTTCGAACCCCACCCTTACCTTAATCGGTGGCCGATTCGAATCTCCGATCGATTTTCCAACCCCTTTGCATATGTGGCCCTTTTCCTCTCCTCTTTCATCCATGGAGATTAGAAATACGAACACGCTGCCATTGAGGTCCTATATCGATCAAAATTTAGCCATCATCACCATCCATCCCGTAACTACTATTTGACCAATTTCCATCATGAACTTCCAAACTTCAAATGCATTTTTCTCCTTCAATACATAACTTATTGACACGAAATTATATATCATATCGAAGGGAATTTCGTAAGCTTTCCAGAAATTCAAGAATTGCTTTAATCAGAATTACGAGTAAAAAGTTATCACCTGTTTAGTGGAAGCTATACCGAATGTGCGAAAATTAAGATATGAACATGAATCCTTCTTTCTCCTTCTTTTCTCTCAAGTTGTTTTCTCTCCTCTAAAACCTTTATTTTTCTCTAAGACTTTTTCCTCGTTTTCCCTAATTTCCACGATTCCCTTTTCTCAACTTCTACTGATTCCAACTTCTCCTCTTGACTAATTCTCCTTTATTTTCTCTTTATTATAATAATAATAATAATCCAATTATAACTAATGGGCCTAACTACAACACCCCCTTAATTGCTATTTCCAAGACGGTTCAAGCCCGCTAATTAAATCCACTACAACAACGATAATATTAACTCCGATATTATTTCTACGGCTTCCGACTTATTTTTCTGACTTAACGACTTAATTCACCACAACACCAAAATTTAATTTAATAATTTACTATATAATTATTTTCTCCTGACTTAATTAGATTATCTTCCGATTATTAACCAACTGGTCCAACGACCTGATCGACATATCCAACAATAAACGAAGATACTTCATATCGTCTATCACAACTTATATCAACTTAATTAATCAATTCAACTCGAACCAACTTATGAACATCAACAGAATATTCTGATATTTCATAAATCAACTTAAATCAACTTCAAATACACAAAACATCGCAAATCAACACAACACAATACACTTATATTTAATTAAATAAATGGGCGTTACAACTCTCCCCCACTTAGAATATTTTCGTCCTCGAAAATTTATCCGATTCAACTACGCCAACTACTTATTTATTCCGACTAATCAACTATCATCCTCGAAGGCAACCCCACTTATAATATAGACAACAATTCATAACACCAACGTTAACAACAACTCAAACGACAATCAAGAAATACACTTGACAACCATCAACACCACACAATGAATAACCAACTTACAACATAGAACACATCAACACTAGAACACACAACTTAATCACAACATTAATACAACAAAACTACCAACGTCGTTGTCATCTGCGTACGAATGACGACACCACGCGCTAGCTACGCACTCTGATTACTTGCAAAATACCAAGTTTACCGAGTCTAAATCCAACTTACAATTATCAAAATCGACATATCCAAAAAGCCCTTCGACTCAATCCTTTTGGAATTTCATTCCAAAATGTATTCTAACTCTTGTAGTTACCGCATACTTCAACTTAGATTCGTACAATAACACCTTTGAACATTCAATATAATTACAATGACGACTACTTCCAAATATTGGATAAGACATTCATATACTTCCATGAATTCCAAATTATCATCAACATAGGCTACAACTTTACCATCTTTTAACAACACGTCCTGCAAAATTCATCTTAACCACGCAACATCATTACACCAATATAAGATACAAGGATCCAACGAATCTCCATTAGATAACTCATACCCTTTGCTTCCAACTAATTCAACTTACCGAATACTCGATTCTTACTCATACCGACACAACCTTTTATAGATTCTAATCCGAATAGACACAACCAACCAACTATTGTCCAACCAAAAATCGCACCTTAATAAACCAACTTATAATTTCACTTCTAATACTTGCAACTTAAATTTGTCCGACATTCTTGTCAAATCATCGTTTTACATTTCAACCTACTTTCTTTTCCAATCATTTCAAGAAAGCTTCACGTCTTATGCCACTTAACTCATCACCAAAACAACATTCAAATCCTTCAGAGTTCAACTATGAATTTTCTTATTAAAATTCAATCTAAACGCAACTTCATATTTTCATCTTAAATTCTAACTATACTCTCATATAATAGCTTGCATCAACAAAACAAATAGTACTCAAGCACTCATCTTGCCTTCAACCAATTCGACGTACATACTAAACTAGTTGGCATGACACATCTATCCATCAATTATGATTACGTATGCTATCAACAATAGATTAAGGGTGATCAGTTCCTCAATTTATCGATAGACATCCGACAACCATAACGGAGGCATCAATCATCATTACCCAACAGAATAGTGTACTTCAACTTGTGCTCAGAGTCTGTAAGCATATTGCTCCACCAACTCTCTACGGCTTATCAACTCCTTCTTAGTCTCCTTAATTCCAACTTCGTCAACGATGAAAAACATCCAAAATTCCAATACACATTCTCTTATGTACACATATAGTACCACACGACTCTCGATATCCCACTAACACTTTATTCAGTACAACAAGTACCATTCAAAGTGGTTAGCTCCAATTACAACTTCCAACCCAGTTACGATTCTTAACAACACCAATCAAACATCCATCTTCCTCTAAACATCACCATCATCTAGCATAGGAACTTTAATTGTCCTCATTCGACATAAATCGTATCTCTATGCATTCTCCGATACCAACATTTTATTATTTTTCCAACATTTTCATTTTTCTAAAATTTCCAGCAACACACGCTCCACTTCGAACGCAATTATCTTCTTCAATACAGACCTCAAAATCACAAAATTATATTCTAACATGAAGAGAAATTTGTGAAGATTCCAGAACTTCAAGGATCGCTCGAATCCGACTTACGAGTAAAAAGTTATCCCCATCGCAATGGGACTGGTCAATAATTCCCGTATACAGAATTTTCCAAAAATCAGCAGCAGACCCAACTATTAAAAAGCACTTATCTCCCTCATCATAAATCTCTTGAATGCAAATCTTATATGTAAACTTTAGGGAATTCTGTAAGCTTTCCAAATAGTCCAGAACCGCTTCAATCCGATTCACGGTTAAAGAGTTATACCACTTCTCGTGACAGCTGTTCCAAGGTTGCAAAAACCAGAATTTTGAGATTGATGAATATAAATTCCACCTCTCTCTATCTTACTTCCAAGTTCTACCAAAACAATATTGCTCTACATCCAACTTCGAAATTTACTTGACTTTAATCCAACTACACTCAAGGCATAGTGATCTACCGACGTGATCCCTCAACTTGATCCATCAACGTTTCTTTGTATTTGGAATAAATCCTTCTTCCTTAAACAATCTCCATCCAAAATCCACGCACTGCTCAACCCGACCGATACGAATTCATGAATCCATGCTCTCGCCAGTCTGCAACAATGTCTCTTCAACAACCTTGCACTCTTGCAATCAACATCAACTTTGAACCAACTTCGACTTTCCAACAACAGTCCGGGAGTCAAGCTTCTCCCCGACTTAATTCCAACAAACACCTGCAGACAACGACTAGAAACTAACAACAAGTACCGACAGTGTTTCACACACATGTCGCGTACTAAGGAATTAACAACGTTAGACAACATTGGCCGGACGGACCGACCGGCTCTGATACCATTTATGTAACACCCCAAATCTACCAGGCGGAAAATCATAAATCAGAGTTTCAAAATGCAACCATAAAACAGGATGCTATATTTTTCAACTTTAACAAGTTCATTTAATTTCATGAACATCGATACATAACACTTTCAAATAGGATGAAACTATAATGTCAACTCTTATTCAATTCCTTAAAACAAAACAACTTTTACAAATAGGCAGCGGATCCACAAATATTCAACTTTGCATCAATTAACAACTTTTTCAACCTAACACTTAGTAATAACATGTTTTTCTTTGAGACAACTTAAAGTAACAACAACTAAATATAACAACAAAACAATTAAGCGTTCATTCCCCGAGTGTTACGTATCAGAGCGACGACACCGACTTTACTATGAAAGTAAGCAACGCTAATCTGGAATACCTGCACGTTACCAATCAAGGTAACATTCAACAACAGAAAGGGGTGAGATATCGAACCATATAAACAAGAGTATGATAATTAATACGCTAGATAGAATCATACAATTTTCACACTATCCACAACAACGTCTTACTAAACACCCCAAACAACAAACATATTTTATCATCTTAATTCACACATCAACATAATCAATTCCAACTATAACCTTAGCATACGCACCTTCATCAACTTCGACGAACGTTTACAACATATTCAACTCCTTCAATATCAGCATAATCGACATTACAAACATAAATATATAAACAACTCAGGCAACATAATCCTATAATCAACTCATCCATCATAATAATATAATCAACTTAGCAACATAATAAACTTGTCCAACATGATAATATAGTCAACTTAGCATGAACCACTTACTCGACATAATCAACTTAAACCACAAAATCCACTTAAATATACATAAACAACTTATTCAACTTGAGAAACGTACACAACTGTATCAATGTAAGCAACAAGAAAACCTTAATCAACTCGACAACATAAACAACACAAACAACATAATTAACGCGACACGGAATGTGACTCGACTGTGCATATGCATGTGGTACCATTGGAGTTAAACTCCCAACTTAAAATATACCAGGTTATCGAGGTATCTGTAAAGCATAAGCCTTCAACTTAATAAATTTGCCAATCCAGGCCAACGTGGTGAGCATCCACTCCAACTTAGAAATGCAGTGTATGCCATGATACAACGACTCAACACATCACAACAATCAACTCCAACAACATACAACAAATAACATTGCAGCTTTAATTCAACACCGATTCAACTTTGGCCATAGGCCTACAACTTTCAACGTTGGTCATACGACCTACAACTTTAACATCAACATTGGTCTTACGACCTACAACTCAAATAATCAACATGGGTCCTTCGACCTTCAACTTAAAAATGCTCCCAAACCGGGACAAAACGACATAAGCACCTATACTATAAAACTCACACATTCAACACTAATTAACAAGATACACGAACTAAAATAACCTATTAATTATTCCATACTAACTCGACGATTTTCATTAAATTCTGGACAACTAATTTTTTCGCTTAAATCGGCTAAGTCGGCACAACTTAATTTGCTAAATCTACTGATAAAATACACTTATTCTACTAAATTCCAATTTACCAATATCTGCATTTCTCTGCTACTATATCTTAACTTCTACCTAATTCAATCCTACTACAATATTATTACCTGCTAAATTCCATTTTCTGATTATACCTGCAACTGTTTTCTACTAACCTCTTAACCTGCACTTTCTACTAATTTCCATAATTCAGTGTTATTCTGACAACTGGTTTCTTATTGTTCCTTTTACAATTATTAAAATGTTAAGCAACCATTACTAATTATACTTCTTCCTAATTCTAATAATTTATGATTTAGAAATTATATAATTTAGGATGAGTCCTTAAAATTATTTAAGAAAATAAAATAGGGATTAATACAAAAATTAGAGAACTCCCTCATTAACTACAGGGTAGCCTGCACCACCCTTCACTCTCCATCACTATGGCCTACGCCATAGGTGGGAAAGGGATCCCTATGGCCTGCGCCATAGTCCCTTAAGTAGCCACACATGGCCTTCTCCCAACTACCATGGCCTGCGCCATGAATTGGTTTCTTGCCACATGACCTGCGCCATGTGTCCAATACAGGTGTGGCCTGCGCCACATCTCTCAGTTTATGCTACCGGTCCTGTTCGTCGTCCCCAAATTTCAATTTTCCAGAATCCACAAATTAACAACAATTTCTCGACAACTAATCCAGCCACAATCATGAAAATCCGATTATTCAATTATCATAAAATTATGTTCTTTACGACAGATCAACACAACACGATTAACACACAATCAACATTCGATAGTATAGAAATTATAAAATTCCAATCCCGCATATTAATCATCATAATCCCGATTATAGAGTTCGAACCCCACCCTTACCTTAATCGGTGGCCGATTCGAATCTCCGATCGATTTTCCAACCCCTTTGCATATGTGGCCCTTTTCCTCTCCTCTTTCATCCATGGAGATTAGAAATACGAACACGCTGCCATTGAGTTCCTATATCGATCAAAATTTAGCCATCATCACCATCCATCCCGTAACTACTATTTGACCAATTTCCAGCATGAACTTCCAAACTTCAAATGCATTTTTCTCCTTCAATACATAACTTATTGACACGAAATTATATATCATATCGAAGGGAATTTCGTAAGCTTTCCAGAAATTCAAGAATTGCTTTAATCAGAATTACGAGTAAAAAGTTATCACCTGTTTAGTGGAAGTTGTACCGAATGTGCGAAAATTAAGATATGAACATGAATCCTTCTTTCTCCTTCTTTTCTCTCAAGTTGTTTTCTCTCCTCTAAAACCTTTATTTTTCTCTAAGACTTTTTCCTCGTTTTCCCTAATTTCCACGATTCCCTTTTCTCAACTTCTACTGATTCCAACTTCTCCTCTTGACTAATTCTCCTTTATTTTCTCTTTATTATAATAATAATAATAATAATAATCCAATTATAACTAATGGGCCTAACTACAACACCCCCTTAATTGCTATTTCCAAGACGGTTCAAGCCCGCTAATTAAATCCACTACAACAACGATAATATTAACTCCGATATTATTTCTACGACTTCCGACTTATTTTTCTGACTTAACGACTTAATTCACCACAACACCAAAATTTAATTTAATAATTCACTATATAATTATTTTCTACGGACTTAATTAGATTATCTTCCGATTATTAACCAAATGGTCCAACGACCTGATCGACATATCCAACAATAAACGAAGATACTTCATATCGTCTATCACAACTTATATCAACTTAATTAATCAATTCAACTCGAACCAACTTATGAACATCAACAGAATATTCTGATATTTCATAAATCAACTTAAATCAACTTCAAATACACAAAACATCACAAATCAACACAACACAATACACTTATATTTAATTAAATAAACGGGCGTTACATTATCCACATTTCAATTCTTTATATCTTCTTTTACTTTGTTTTCTATTTTGTAATCTCTGATGTGCCTTATGCCATCTTTTGTTACATTTCTTCTTCTTCCCCCTTTAGAAGCAACTTATCTCTTTTAGAGGAGTAAGTTGTTCTCTAACTTTCTTCCTCCTTTCTTCTTCTTTTCTTAGGATAGACTTCAAGCCACACTAACCTAGGATTATCCAAGCATGCTAATATTAGGCTTAGTTTTTTTCCCCATTAGACTTTTACCTTTAATATCCTTTTTTGTCTCTTTCTCTTCTCATCTCAAAACAAAAATCTAAAAGACATTAATAAAGAAAGAAGTGACTTCTTGTGCAATAGCCTTATTCCATGAGGCATATGTATTTATTCCATCTTGGAATAGTACATTTGTCTAGCACGATGCACAAGTCTGATCATGAGGTCATCTTTATTAAGAAAAACCATAAAAAATACTTCTTCATTTTAATCACTAAAACATCTAATAAGTTCAACAAGTTAATGAGCTTAGGCCCCTTCCCTTAGAAACAAGTCTTGGATAAATTCTCCTTACTTGGTGTGCTTGTTCTATTATTCCATCTTGGAATGTAGTAGCAAGTACACATTCCATGGAAAAGAGCTTGAGTTCACTCTCTTGTTTCACACTCCTAAAAGACTTCTAAAAAACACAAACAAACAATAAGCGTCTCCTTCGGGACTTCTTTTCTCATCACCTTCACTCTTTACGTACGGACTTGCTCCTACTTGTCATTTTGCAAGACGGTTACGCACTCGTCGTCCGAGATTGCAACACCTGAGCATTGACATAGGCAGTTCAAGCCTTAAAACACAGGCAATCGTTTCCACCCCTAGTTAGGGGAACTACTGCGACTCTGATCCTCATGTCCAGATGAGGTACGTAGGCAGCGGGGTAGGGCCCGTTCGAGTACACTCTTTTATTTTCCCTACATTTTCCCCTTTCTTTTCTATTCTTATCCAGTTTAGTTTCCTCTTCTTTGCAGCAGCTTTCATTTCTTCACCCTTTGAAACAGTTTCTTTGCAAGCGTAGATCCGTCAGGTACGGCGGACGATCTGGGGTGCTAATACCTTCCCAGGTCGTAACCGACTCCCGAACTCAGTCTCTTTGGTTCGCAGGACCTTTGTCCTTCCTTTTCTTTTCTCTGGTTTGTGTAGCATTACCATTCCCGTTCCTTCAGGATAAAAATGCCTGGCTGGCGACTCTACCTCTTCCGTGCCACTTTCGCGTTTGTACTAGGATGGAAATCCAGGGAGCGGCAGTGGTTAGGGAATTAATAAGGATTAATGGAAAGTTAATATGGTGGTTGGGTGTTATGAATACTCTCAAAGGACATGGTGTTTGGGTCAGGATGGTAGTCACATGTGATAGTACCCTAAAATTGTTCAAGGTCGTATCCAGTGAAGGCATCTTTCGGGGTTTTTGTGATGACAACAGGTTCATTAGGAAAACCCAACAATTCAGCCATCTCATGGTGGGTGAAACGATATTTGTTTCCAAAAAAACGGAAAGTGGTCAATCCATGGCCAAATCCATACCCTCGATTTGGTCCATAGTAAAGGGAACTTAGGAATTCCAAGGTCAAGTTATGGTAGGTGTTGAATTTTCTGGTTGAAGAAAAGTTGGTCCAACCGAGTTGTTTAAAGAGGTAAACAACATTGTCCCTAATGCTAAGGGTAACTGTCGCTCCCACCAAATGACACAGGGCCAGAAGGGGTACAGACGCGAACGGTCGGCGAAAGAGAGAGAACATGAAGATGAACTGAAAAGAGTCGCCAACTAGGCATTTTTATCCCGAAGGAAAGGTAATGCTATATAAACCTAGAAAGAAATGGATAAGACGGTCGCGAACTAGAGAAACTGAGAAAGGGGGTTGGTTACAACCTGGGAAGGTATTAACACCCAGATTGTCCGCCGTACTCGAAGGGATCCACACTTGAAAGTTTGTGTTTAAAGGGGTAGGGGTAGTGTCAGTGCTATCTGTGTGCAAAAGCTGGAAGAGAATGTACAGGTGTCAGTGCAAAAGAAGATGTGAAGTGAAATGCTCAAGGATGAGGCTTAAAGAATAATACTGGAAGAGGGGGGAGAGACAGAGATTTTTGTTCGATAACCGTTAAGTTATGCCTACGTATCCTCTCGTGCAATGAGGAAGTCAGAACACCGTAGTTCGACTCAAAGAGACAGAAAGATAAATTTGACTTATGAACTGCTTACTTGCCTATGCTCAAGTGTATGACCTATCTGGCTCAGGTGCAAACTGTCTTGCATTAGACGGAAGGAGCGAGTTCTCGTTTGTGAGTGAAGATGATGAGAAAAGAATCCCGAAGGAGACGATTATTGCTTGTTTTTGGTATTTTCAATCTTTTATTGCTTTTGGAGTTTGTCATAAGAAAATGAGCTTAAGCCTAAACCAAGGATTAGTAAACTCATCACATCCTCCCTCTGATTAGGGATAATGAGAATACCTTAAGTATGAGATAAACACCTCACACTTAATTACCATGATGCAGGATTAAGATCATTAACCTACTTGTGATTATTTAGATGTTTTTGTGTTTTTGTTTAGTGTTAAGTAATGAGTTTAAGCCATAATCAAGGATTTAGTGGACTCATTACACCATCCTAATAGAAGGATAATAGATGAGCACACTTAAGCTGAGGAAGATACCTCAACTTAATCCATAATTAGGGATTAACCTCATGACAAAACAAAGCCTTTATTAAAGTGGATTTTAATTAATGGTAAGATTAAGAAGTGAATTTTATGGTTTGTAAGACAACTTGAGGGTTAGTCCTTCTTAACCAATAAAGGAAGAATTAGAACCCTAATGCAAGGCCCAAGTTACAAGCTTGATGTCTTAGTGATTATTAAGTGAATTGATTTAAAGGATTTAAACACATTAAGGGTTTAAAATTTAGGATTAAAGTTATATACTCCATCCTAATAGAAGGATGCAGGCATAACCTTAATCACAAAGCCTTAAAACCTTTAAGGTTTAGTCCTTGATTAAGAGATGAGAAGAGAAGACACAAAGAGATGACACAAAGGTAAAACTAATGGGGGAATAATCAAACCCTAATTGTGATCATGCTTGGGTATCCCTAGGGTTTATGAGGCTTGCAAGAAATCTTCAAGAAGAGCCACCAAGGAAGAAGGAAGATGGAAGGAAGAGAAGCAGAAGAAGAAAGTCAACTTACTTCACTTAAGAAGATAAGTTGCTTGAAGAAAGAAGGTGAAGAGGGGACATGAATGAGCAAGCTCACTCTAATACAAAAGTAAAATGCAGCAATGAATGCATAAGAGAGATGAGAAGAGATTGTGAGAAGTGAAGGCAAATTCACTTCTCAAACACTTACCACCTGAAATGTTAGCAAAAGGAAATGAAATGAAATGAAAATGGGATGAAATGCCAAGATGAAAACCAAAACCAGAAGTATACTCATGATGCTAATTATGAAAAGAGATGACATAAATGTATGTCATGAGATGAAGATGATCATACAAAGGATGGGAATGCAAATTAAGCATTTAAGAGGCATGAAAGTTCATGAATGCACATGAAAGGAAATGAAAGCAAAACATGGCAAATGGATGATGCAATGATCAAACATGATTTCAATGTGTCCTAATATGTCTTATATGTCATGTGGATGCACAAAATATCATGGCAAGTTCATGTATGCAAGTTTATACAAGATGGATGCAAATGAAGATGCAAATTAGGGTTATATGATCATGTGAGATGCATAATTCAAAAACAGAAGCAAATCAATAGATAAAAAATTGAAAAAGAAACCAAAGGAACCCTAAACCTATACTAAGTTACCATCCAAATGGGGAGGTCAGAAGCTTAACCTAGAAGGACTTATGATTTTTCTAAGTTTTTAGGGTTTTAAAGGTGATCCTAAAGATAAAATGCCAAAAAAATTGGAAATGCATTATAAAAATGAAACAAATATGTTTTTAGATGCTTGAAACCATGCATAACACAATGCAAAAAGAATCCTTCACAAACTCACTTTGGTTCAAAAGTTATGAATTTTTGAAGTCAGGGTTAAAAATATTCAAGTTTAAGAATCCTAATTCAAATGAAAAATGTCAAAGTATGGTCAAAAACAAAAAGAAATTTGTGTGGTGAGTTTGTAAATGCTTCTAAATGCCTAAGAATGCTCTCTGATTTTTTTTTTTTGTGATTTTTAAATACCTAAATGTATTTTTAATTAATTAATTCTCATTAACTAATTAAAAATAACATTTAAATGATTTAAAAATATATTTTTAATGCAAAAAATAAAAATAAAAATATTTTTGGGTTCTGAAAATTAATTAAAGGTTGGATAAAAAATTTCAGAATTTTTTGATGTCTTTTTCTATTTTTAAAAATTCGTACAAAATAAAAAAGAACAAATGAAATAAAAATGAAATAAACTGAAAGTAATATAATCTGAGGGCTCACATTCAAAGTTGGGGATTTGAAGTTGACTGCGCGCGCAATCCTAAGGCTGTGGTTCAATCTGGCATTTTTTAAATTAAACCTAATTAATTAATATTAATTAAAAGATTAGGGTTTTAACACTGAATCCTGGCCATTCAAACACGCGGGCAGATCAAATCCAAAGGCCCACATTTAAACTCACCCCTAAACCCTAATTAGGCATTAATGACTTTTAGGTGGCCGGAAATAACCTCCGGTCATCTTCTCCGACCACACCCTTCCCTGAGAATTTCAGTCTCACTCCCTAGGCCATTTCTGGAGCTCTAAAGCTCCAGATTCGTTCCTCTCACTCCCCTAAACCTAAATCCACCCTCAAACAGAATTTATTTCCAGCCATTAACAAGATTCGAAGCCAAGAACAAAAATTGCAAAACTTTCAGACAAACCATACATCCTCATTTCTTCACCATTTTCAATAATTCAAAGATCATTACACTCAGGGGATTAAACTCAACCAATTAAGAACTTAAAATAAAGGTTCTGGAAAAATGTTTTCACATGGCTACCTGAGATGAAGCTTTCAAACCTAGAGCTTTCAGGCTGCTTCTTTGCTTCAAAACACCTCCAATGACCTCCTGAAGAAGCTTTGATGCTTGGTTGGAGTTTTTTGTGGCTGGTTTGTGAGTTTGATGAAGTTCAGTTCAAAGGGGGAAGGAAATCGTGTTTTGTGTATGGTGGCTTTTAGGGCAAAGTAAAGGGTGGTTTGTGATCAGTGATGGATTTGAAGATGAATGGTGGAAGAATTTTTAAGCTTTGATGCTTGTGTTGAGAGTTTCGAATGAAAATGAAAAGAGGGAAGTTTTTGTGTATGCTAACTTGTGGGAGAGTTCAGGCTATGTTCTTGTTATGTTTGGCTTGCATTTGATTAGTATAAACAAATGTGATTGGTCAGAAAGTTGGTAATGGCATAGTGTGATTGGTATGACTTGTTTTGCAAAAAGTCAAGGTTATGTGTCCTTTGAGGTATGGGCAAGTTCAGTCCAAGGACAAGGGGGTGTCTAGCGCAGCATGATTCATGGACAACCATGGAAATCAGTTTGAGGCAATTTGGCAAGTTTGTGGGAAGTTGTGGGGGGTTTTGCAATTTTGGCAAAGTTTGGCCCTTTCTTGATTTCTTCATGTACAAGTCATGAAATGGAATGATTCAAAGCACAAATCTGATCCTTAGAGGTCATATGAGCATATTGTGAAGTATTTGTGCATATTTGAAGCCTTTAGAATGCCTTATCATGCCATTTTGCAAAATGCCTCTTTGGTGTAAAAGTGATTTTTATGTGATTTTTCCTAACTTTGGAAAGCCATAACTTGAGTTCCAAAATGAATTAGATATTGTTCTTGTACTTTTTGAAAAGGGAATGATCCAATCTACAACTTTCATGACCAAGAATTTTTAATTTGAAGCATTTTTGGTTAATAAAGAGGAGGTTGAAAAACTTTCCCAAAATGTTTCATCCGTTAACCGGTTAACGGGTATGGTTAACCAGTTAACGAGCGCAAAATTTGAACAAAAAACTTCAAAAATTAGTTGTTTTCATTATTTTCCCTCCACTTTTCCCTTTCCTTCTTTCCACATTGTTTCACACTCCACTTTGCCTTGGATTCTTCTACCACATGCTATAACCTTATACCACCTTCTAGACTATTCTAGCATATTCCAAAGAATATACTGAGGAATATTCTAGAACCCTAACTAACTCCAACTAACTCCAAGCCTAAGTCCTAACCTAACCTAGCTCCCAAGCAAGCTCCATACCCAAGCCTCATGCCATACCTAACTGTAAACACCCAAAATTTTCCCTCTCTTTTTTCTCACACCTTGGCTTGTGATCCTTCATATTGCAATTCATAAGCATACCATCTCACACTGCATAGTTATTTCACTGCATAAGTTTCATAGCTAGGGTTTGTGATCAGGTGAATCTTAGAAGTGGTTTGAGCTATCTCAGAGGTCATGAAGCATGACAATAGGGTCCATGAGTGTTCTATGATCATATTATGCCTCAAAGGGTTCTTGGAAGTCAAAAGATCATAAGAGATTGCAGAGCCACCCAGGCAGGCTCAGGGCTCCTACGCAGATGACCAGAAATTAGGGTTTTGGGTTTGAGGCCCTTACACTCAAATTTTTTGGCCATTCTTGATTCTATTGGTCTATATAAGTCATAAGGAGCATGTGTATCAAATTTGAATAAAACATTCCTTGTGGAAGTCATCTGATCAAATGGTAACTTGTTGTGCAAGAAAAGTTAGAATCAGGGCATCTGAGGCCACCAACAAGGGTTCCAAAGGGTCATCATCATCAATTTGAGATCCTATGATCTTTATTTGATCTTAGGAATGCTTTGAAGTTCACAAGATTGAAGAACTTTGAGCCATTTGAAAACTTTCTATTTTTGGGCATGACTTGTAATGGAAACTTTCCATTTTGGGAAAGATCTTCAAACTCCTCTTTCTTGATAAAAAAAGGTTTCAAATGAATTTTCTTAAAAGATTGAAGTTGTAGATTGGATCTTCCCATTTTCAAAAAGTACAAGAACTCCTCTTGATTCATCCTAGAACTCAAGATATGGCAAGTCAAAGTTGGGAAAAATCTTGTAATTTTCAAGTTCATGTCAAAGAGGGAAATGTGCCAAATGGTATTTCAGGCCTTTATGTGACCTCTAATCCACTCAAATGCATCATGCCATGATCAAACAACTTCTAAAGATCAGAATTGGGCCAAGAATTTAGGGTTTTCATGCCTTTCTTCTCAAGAAATGTAAAAGTTGTGAAATTGCAAAAACCATGCAAACTCTTGAATCAAGCATTACAACTCATAAAATTTGATCCAATGGTGCTCCTTGAACTCAACTGAGGCAGCCCAAGACCTCAAATCACTTCTACCATGGCCCATGCTTCAAGTACACAAACTTTTGACTTTTTGGCCAATGACACCATACTAATCCCATGGTGCATATCCACTCCTCTGACTGATCTCATTTGTTTATAGAAACCCTAAGGACAACCATCAAAAAGTCCCTCAAAACTTCATCTCTTCGATTCTCTCAAACTAGCCATCAAACTTCCAAAATTCTTTCACCAATCAACCACATATCATCCATAGAATAAGAATCAACCATCAAAATGGTCTGAAACACCACATATCAAAAACACGATTTCTGCTACATCAGAACTAGACCTCAAAAACCAGCTACTTTCAAAGCATTCTAAGCACTCCACTAGTTTCAGGAGGTCCAAAGAAGTCATTTTGCACAAGAGGGAGGTACTGAAAGCTCCAGTTTGAAGAACTTCAGTTCAGGTATTCATCAAGAACAAATTTTCCAGAACCTCTTTTTCTTGTTATAAATTGATTATATATGCTTTGTTGATCATTCTGATGTATTTAGAAATGAAAATGGTGTAGAAATGAGCATGTATTGTTGTTCTGAAATTTTGCCCGTAAAAATGTTTTGCTTCGATTATCTTGATTCACGAAGTTTAAATGTTGTTTGTTGCTTGATTCATGTTCTATGATGTTTAGGGATCATTTTTGGGCAAGTTTGATGCATTTTAATGGCCTGTAGAAGAAGTTAGGTTTTAAGCTCACCGAAGAAGATGACCGGAGCTTATCTCCGGTCACCTGAAAATGTTTAGGGTTAATTAGGGTTTAGGTTGCCAGATTGAATGAGGACCCTTGGATTGTGTTTAGATTAAGTTTTGGACGGCCCAGATAATTCATTAAACCCTAATCCTGATTAATTAAAATAAATCTTAATTAATTTTCTAAATTAAACCTCAGCCTTTAGATCACGCGCGAATCATAAGTTTAAATCCAGGCCCTTAGATCTTCATACCCTTGGTCAAGATGACCTCTCATACTGGCCCTTCATCCATCTCCCACGCAATCCTGGCCTCCCATTCTAATTACTTTGCATTTTTATTTTCTTTATTTCATTTTATTTTCTTTCATTTATTTAAAATAGTAAAACATTTTGTAAAAATATGATTTTTTGCATTCTTACTTTAAATAATATTAAAATCCCAAAAACATTTTTATTGTTAATTTTTTCATTAAAAATATATTTTTAAATCATTTAATTGTATTATTTAATTAATTAATTAATTTTAATTAATTAAAAATACTTTTAGGTATTTAAAAATCACCAAAAAAATCATGAAGCATTCTTACATATTTAGAACAATTTAAAAACTCATTTTACAAATTTCTTTTAAGGTTTGATCATGTTTTGACAATTAACCATGAATTAGGGTTTCCAAATTTCTTATTTTTCTAACCCTAACTTCAAAAATTCATTTCTGATCAACCAAGATGAGTTTGTATATGGTTCTTTTTTCATTCTCTCATATTTTGCATATAGTATCTAGGGTATTTAACTCATATTTTTTCATTGCATTTTCCATTTGTTTGGCATTTTTCATGAAGAAGTACCCAAAACCCTAGCCTAACTTAGAAAAACCATAACTTGACTTTGGTATAGCTTCTGACTTCCATCTTTAGGGAGTGATCTTACATTTGTTAAGGGTTCATTTGGTTGCAATTTAAATTTTTTATCATGTGTTTTGCTTCTGTTTTGATCATATGCATCTCATACTTTCTTAAAACCCTAATTTGTCATGTTCATTTGCATTCATCTTTGCATACCTTCATCATATGAACTTGTAATGACATCTCATGCATTTGTATGTCATCTTAGACACCTTAGGACATGTGTGGATATTGGTTGATCATTATTGCATTCATTTGGTATGTTTTGCATCCATTACATCTTATGTATGTTCATGTGTTCTTAAGCTTCTAACATGCTTGTTTTTTGCATCCATCACTTGTATAATCATACATATGCATTGTATATGACTTTGAATATATCCATGACACATTTTCATCATGTATTCACTTCTGGTTGGCATCATTGCATCTTCATTTTCCTTATTTCCTTTTGTTTCATATTTTATGCATTCATACTAACCATTTCAGGGGCTTCAGGTAAGTTGTTTAGGATGTGGATTTGCCTCCACATCCAACCTCTTCTTATCTTTTCATTTGCATCTTTATTTGTCTTTGAAGTGAGTTTGACTCACTTATTCTATCTTTTTCTCCTCTTCTTTCTCTTAGGTTACTTAACTTCTTCAGGAAGTAAGTAATCTATTCTCCTTTCCCTTCTCTTTTTATCTGCTTCTTCTTCCTTGGTGGCCATCTAAAGACTCTCTGAAGATCTTTCTCTAAGCCTCACAAACCATAGGAATATCCAAGCATGATAACTTTAGGTTTGTACATAGTCTCCCCTAGTTTTTACCTTTGAGCCTCCTTGAGTCTCTGCTTCTCATCTCATAATCAAGGCTAAATAGTTAAAGTTTTAAGACTCTAAATTAGGGTTATGCCTGTATCCTTATCTTAGGATGGAGTGTATAACTTTAATACTTAGTGTTAAACCTTTAAGTTGTTTACACCTCCTAATCAAAACACCTAATAATCATTAATACTTAAGCTTGTAACTTGGGACTTATATTAGGGTTACATCTCTATTTGTTGGTTCAGAGGGACTAACCCTAGTGTTCAATGGACAAGTCCCCCTCAGGTTTAGTCTTACAAACATAAAATCCATTTCTTAATCCCACCTTTAATTAAAATCCACTTTAATAAAGGCTTGTTATATAATGACTTTAATCCCTAACCATGGATTAAGTTGAGGAGTCTTCCTCATCTTAAGTGTTCTCATCTATTATCCTTCTCTTAGGATGGTGTAATGAGTTCATTAATCCCTGATTAGAGATTAAACTCATTACTTAACACAAAACAAAATCCAAAAAAACTTAATAATCACAAGTAGGTTAATGATCTTAATCCTGCATCATTAGGGTAATTAAGTTGAGATCCTCATCTCATACTTAAGCATACTCATTATCCCTAATCGGGGATGATATAATGAGTTTGCAAACCCTTGATTAAAGCTTAAGCTTATTATCCTATGCAAAACACCAAAAACCATAAAAAACTGAAAACACACAAAAACAAAAAATAAACGTCTCCTCCGAGATTCTTTTCTCATCACACTCATTCTGAAAACAAGAACTCACTTCTCCCGTCTAATGCAAGACATTTATCACTCGAGCCAGACGAGTCATGCACTTGAGCATAGACAAGCAAGCAGTTCACAACAAAATCATCCAAGTCTCTTTGAGTCGAACTACAGTGTTCTGACTTCCTCATTGCACGAGAGGATACGTAGGCATAACTTAACAGTTATCGAACAAAAGTCTCTTTGTCTCCCCCCTATCCTCTTTCTATTTCTCTTTCCTTAGCCTCAGTCTTGAGGACTCAATTTCTCTTTGCACTGACACTTTGTACATCCTTTTCTCCCTAGCTTTTTATGCACAGTTTAGCACATACACTATCCCCCCCTTTAAACACAGTCAGGTAAGCGTGGATCCCTTCGAGTACGACGAACAATCTGGGTGTTAATACCTTCCCAGGTTGTAACTTACCCCTATACTCAGTCTCTTTGGTTCGCAATCGTCTTATCCATCTCTTTCCAGGTTTATGCAGTATTACCTTTCCCTCGGGATAAAAATGCCTAGCTGGAGACTCTATTCAACCTCAACCTCCAACATCACCGACGGTTCGCGGTTGCATCGGGATGAAAATTCGGGAAGCGACACTAACCTCTATATAAACATAAATCATCCCAAACCAAAGGGGTTCCACCACATTTTCATCATTTTCACTTCATCTCTCTCATTCTTCTCTCAACTTTTCCTCCATTTTCAACCTTTCACCAAAAGCTTCTCCACCAAGGATTCTTCAAGTTTCACATTGAAACTTGAGGAATTTGAAGCTAAACCTCCATTAAAGCATCAACTCCATGGCTTATTGAATAATTCGTTGTTGACTTTGGATTAATTTCAGCTTCTTGGAAGTAGTTTCGCAAAGTGTTCATCGATATCGTCATCAACCACATTTATTTTGTGTGTTTGTGGATAGCATCGGAGCTTCGGTTTTCTCTTCTCTACCGTGTTTCGATCGACATTACAACACTCACCTAAGCAAGCCTCCGCTTTATAGGTTGGTGCTTCGAAATCACTTTCTCGATTTAAGTTATTTCTCTTTATCTCGCCTTACAACATTCTTCGCATTTATAGTTTCGTGTTAATTGATTTTTTAGTAGATTAAACGTTAAACTAGAAAATTGTTATGTGCTTGTGATTTTCTTGAGTGTTAAAATGTTGATTTTAGGTGTAGAATTCATGTTTAGTTGATAGGTTAATCATATGAACTTTTGGAAATAAGTTGGTAGGCTAGAAGTGCTTTTTCCTAAACTGATTTTTCTATTTTGTTCAGTGTTAACCGGTTAACCCCTGGGGTTAACCAGGGGTTAACCAGTTAACGCGTATGCCTGGGCTATTTTTGCCCATTTTTGAAGCCCGTTAACCGGTTAACCTAAACCGTTAACCGGTTAACGCTGTTGAAACTTGTGATTTTTGGTTGTTTGCATGCAGGTTTGTTAACCTATGTTTCTTTAATCTTCATAGATCAATAGGACATGATTTTAGAGAATTATTAGGATCAATGTTGGTGTAAGATGTTGCATTTTAGGTAGCTTTCGACATGAGTTTCGTTAGTTTCCGATTATGTGCTTAAATGCTAATCTTGTGCTCATGATGGATTCTGAAGTTGATACCATGTTTGAATCTCTTCATTTGCATGTTAATAATGATCTATAATTCTGTTTTGAACTGTATTTATGATCAATGCAAGTATTGGCAATAATTTCATGTTGTGTGTTTTACTTGAAAATGAAAGATTCATGCATGCTTGTTTGCTTAATTACTACACTTCCATGTCAATGCTTGATTCTGATTTTTGTATGACATAATGCATGTTTAATTGGTTGCTTGTTATAATGTATGCATGTTCACGTTGTGCTCATTTGCAAACATGTGTTTATCAAGAAAATGCACAATTGTTACTTTGTGAATGTTTTTGAACCAATTCTTGAAAATGCTCACATGCTTGTAAATCCATGCCTATACTATGCTTGTTGATTTTCTTCAATGATGAAATGATATATGTTCTTGTATTCTCACTTGTGTGTGCGTAATTAAAAATGAGCCAAATCTGCCTGGATTTTCATAGTTGTGTTTTAAAACAATGGCTGTTAAATGTGTGTTGTTTGTTGCATAGTCATACTTTTTACACCTACTTTCATATTGTTTGATAGCTGTAGTATGCTATTTGCATTGTGTGTTGTATTTCATAGTTGTTTGTGTGTTAGGAGCTGTAAATAACTGCTGGATTTTAGATTAGCATAATTTTTAGCCCCCCTTTTAGAATTAAGATTGAGTCTAGTTTAGGTCCTAGTTGCCTTAGGAATTATTTGGTATATGTTTGTCGCTCCCACCAAATGACACCTGGCCAGAAGGGGTACAGACGCGAACGATCGGCGAAAGGAGAAAACAAGGATAAAGTGAATAGAGTCGCCAGCTAGGCATTTTTATCCCGAAGGAAAGGTAATGCTGCATAAACCTAGAAAGATATGGATAAGACGGTCGCGAAACAGAGAAACTGAGAAAGGGGGTTGGTTACAACCTGGGAAGGTATTAGCACCCAGATTGTCCGTCGTACTCGACGGGATCCACGCTTAAAAGATTTGTGTTTAAAGGGGTAGTGTCAGTGCTATATGTGTGCAAAAGTTGGAAAGAGAATGTACAGGTGTCAGTGCAAAAGAGATGTGAAGTGAAATTGCTCAGGAATGAAGCCTAAAAGAATAATGCTGGAAGAGGGGGGGAGAGACAGAGACTTTTGTTCGATAACCGTTAAGTTATGCCTACATATCCTCTCGTGCAATGAGGAAGTCAGAACACCGTAGTTCGACTCAAATAGACTGAAAGATAAATTGACTGGTGAACTGCTTACTTGTCTATGCTCAAGTGTATGACCTGTCTGGCTCAGGTGCAAACTGTCTTGCATCAGACGGAAGAAGCGAGTTCTCGTTTGTGAGTGAATGAGGTGAGAAAAGAATCCCGGAGGAGACGATTATTGTTTGTTTTCAAGTTTTCAATCTTTTATTGCTTTTGGAGTTTGTCATAAGAAAATGAGCTTAAACCTGAACCAAGGGTTAGTAGACTTATCACATCCCCCTTCTGATTAGGGGTAATGAGAATACTTTAAGTATGAAGTATACACCTCACACTTAATCACCATGATGTAGGATTAAGATCATTAACCTACTTGCATTTATTTAGATGTTTTTGGTGTTTTTTTATAGTGCTAAGTAATGAGTTTAAGCCATAATCAAGGATTTAATGGACCCATTACACCATCCTAATAGAAGGATGATAGATGAGAACATTTAAACTGAGGAATGCTCCTCAACTTAATCCATGATTAGGGATTAACCTCATGACAAAACAAACCCTTATTAAAGTTGATTTTAATTAATGGTAAGATTAAGAAGTGAATTTTATGGTTTGCAAGACAACTTGAGGGGGACTTGTCCATTAACACTAGAGTTAGTCCTTCTTAACCAATTAAGGAAGAATTAGAACCCTAATGCAAGGCCCAAGTTACAAGTTTGATGTCTTAGTGATTATTAGGTGGATTGATTAAGAGATTTAAACACATTAAGGTTTTAACACTTAGGATTAAAGTTATACACTCCATCCTAAGAGAAGGATGCAGGCATAATCTTAATCACAAAGCCTTAAAACCTTGAAGGTTTAGTCCCTGATTATGAGATGAGAAGAGAAGACACAAAAGATGACACAAAGGTAAAACTAATGGGGGGACTAATCAAACCCTAATTTTTATCATGCTTGGGTGTTCCTAGGGTTTATGAAGCTTGCAAGAGATCTTCAAGAAAAGCCACCAAGGAAGAAGCAAATGGAGGGAGGAGAAGCAGAAGAAGCAAGTCAACTTACTTCACTTAAGAAGCTAAGTTGCTTGAAGAAAAAGAGTGAAGAGGGAACATGAATGAGAAAGCTCACTCTAATACAAATACAAAATGCAGCAATGAATGCATAAGAGATATGAGAAGAGTTATGAGAAGTGAAGGCAAATTCACTTCTCAAAGTACTTACCACTTGAAAAGTTAGCAAAAAGAAATGAAATGAAATGAAAATGAAATGAGTGCAAGGATGCAAACCCAAAACCAGAAACATGTTCATTATGCAAATGATGCTAAGAGATGATGCAAATGTATGTCAAGAGTCATGGATGAGCATACAAGTGATGAGAATGCAAATGAAGCATGAAAGGAACATGAAAGTTCATGAAAGCACATGAAATGAAATGAATGCATAACATGGAAAATGGATGAGTAAATGATCAAGCATGAGTCTAAGGTGTCCCAAGATGTTTTAGAAGTCATGTGGATGCAATAAATGTCATGGCAAGTTCATGAATGCAAGCATATGCAAGAAGTATGCAAAGGAAGATGAGAAATTAGGGTTTTCATGCAACATGAGATGCAAAACTCAAAAACAGAAGCAAATGACAAGATAAAAATTGAAAATGCAATCAAAAGAACCCTAACCTTATATGATATCACACCCCAAAGGATAAGACCTAACTCTTAACCTAATGAAAGTTATGATTTTCTAAGTTTTCTAGGGTTTTAAGGTACTTAAAGGTGAAAAATGCCAATCAATTCAAAAATGCAGAAGAAATTTATGACAAATTTATGCTAGAAAATACATTTCAAATGAAGATCAATGCAAAAAGAATCATTGTTATACCATTCTTGGTTAGGCAGAAAATAATTCTTAAAGTTAGGGTTCAAAAATAGGATTTATGAACCCTAAATTCAAAGAAAAAAATGTCAAAATGATTCAAAACCAAAAAGAAATTTGTGTGAATGGTATGACAATGTCTCTAAATGTTTAAAGAGGCATATGAATTTTTTGGGATTTTTTAGAAACTTAAATGATATTTTAATTAATTAATTTTCATTAATTAATTAAAATAAACATTTAAATGCTTAAAAAATGATTTTTTTAAGTAAAAAATAAAAATAAAAATATTTTTGGGTTAAGAAAATTATTTGAAATCAAAATGCCGAATAAAAATATTTTTGGGATTTTCTATGTATTTTAAATAAATGGAACAAAATAAAAAAGAAAAATATGAAATAAAAATGAATTAAAATAAAAGTAAGCTGAATCAAGGGCTCATATTCAAAGTTGAGAGATTTTTGTTGACTGGCGCGTGAATGGGTGGACAGGATTCATTCTGGGCTGATTTTCATTAACTAATTAATTAATCTTTAATTAAACAGAATTAGGGTTTAATGATGGCATCTGGACCATTCAAACACGCGGAGAAGCTCAATCATACGACCAGAATTCAAATAAAACCCTAAACCTAATTAAAACACTAATGACCTTCAGGTGACCGGAACAGTGTTCCGGTCATCTTCTCCGGCCATCCATTTTTCTATCTCACTCAAAACCTCACCCCAAACCCTCTAAAGCTCCAGAATCACTCAACAAACATCAAGGAACAAGAATCCAAGCACGAAATTCATTTATTTTCAGAAACAAGCATAAATCGAATCAATCTCTTTTTAGGTCAAAAATTTCAGAGATTCGGTTCATGCTCATCTCTTCATCATTTTCAAAAATAACAAGTGCAGTAGAATCAAGGGATCATGGGGAACATTTCTATAACTTAAAAAGAGATTTATGGAAAAAAAAGTTTGAGATGGCTACCTAAGTTGAAGCTTTGAGATTCTGAGATTTCAGGGCCTCTCCTTCGTGCAAGACAGCTTCAATGAACCCCCTGAGGATGATGTGAAACTTGAAAAGCTTTGAGAGTGACTGGTTTGTGTTATGTGGTTCTGGTTTAGCAGAAATGGAGGTCTGTGTGTGTAGTGATTCAGGCTATTCCAAGGGGTGGGTTTTGTTCTATGAATGAAGAGTGATTTGTTGGTGAAGGAATTTCTAGATTTTGTTAAGTTTTGAGGTTGTTTCGAAGAGAACAAGCTTTGTGCACAAATTTGTGAATCTGATATTGTGTGTGTTTTCAGGCCCCAATGCTTGCCCTTATCTCTCCCATATTGTTTGAATATAAAATATGGTAGGTTCTGAATGGCTGCAAAACACTATTCCAAGAGTATGGGAGTTTTGGCCAAAAAGTCAAATATGTGTCCTTGAGAGTATGGGCCATGGCAGAGGAAATCTAAAGGGTGTATCTGCCTCAGTTGAGTTTGAGGATGACCCTTGGATGGTTTATGATGGACTGCAACACTTGGATTGCAAGATAGCATGTGTTTTTGCAAATTTCCAACTTTGTGCATTTTGAGATTTTTGGTCATGGACATGTCTCATTCAAAGCTGAATTTAGGTCATGAAGTGTTACATGATGTTGCTGTGATGTTTTGAGACCAATTAGAAGTCATACCAACCCTTGGAAATCATTCTTGCAAGAATCCCTCTTTTGAGAATTTTATGAGAAATGACTTATGGAAACTTGTGATCCAAGGCATGAAACTTTGTGAATTTTGTGCAATTCTGATTTTGGCTAGTTGCAATATGTTGTAATGATTCTTAGAAGTCATTTAGAGGTCTTGAAAGTGCTTAGAACTTGAATTTGCAAAAATGCCTCTTTGGCATGAAACTTGAAATTATGTGATTTTTGCCAACTTTGACAAGCCATAACTTGAGTTCCAAAATGAATTAGATTTTTTCTTGTACTTTTTGAAAAGTGAATGATCCAATCTACAACTTTCATGACCAATAATTTTTCATTTGAAGCATTTTTGGTTGAGAAACAGGAGGTTGAAAAACTTTCCCAAAATGAAAAGTTTACATTACAAGTCATTTCCATTTTTGGCAAATTTTGGTTTAGCTTATTTTTCTTCAAATTTGTGAACTTCCAAGCACTTCAATGATCAAATAAAGACCATATAACTTCAATTTGATTAAAAATCCACTTTGGTTCCATGTTGGGGGGCCTCAGATGCCCTGATTTTGCCCTGACTTGCTCAAGAAGTTACCCAGTGATCAGATGACTTCCACAATGAATTTCTTCATCAAACTTGGTATGCATGATCCTTATAATATATTGAGACCAATAAAAACAAGAATGACCAAAAAAATTGGAGTTATGGCCTCTGAAACCAAAACCCTATTTTTAGGTCATCTGTGCAGTTAAACCCTGGCTCTACTTCCATGCTTTGCAAGTTCTTGTGATTCTTTGACTTCCTTGATCTTTGGAGGATAAAATATGATGATTGAACATACATGGACCCTATTGAGATGATTGAAGACCTTTAGAGTGGCTCAGATGGATCTTGAATGGCTCAGATCACAAACCCTAGATGCAGATGAACTTGAACTAATGCAGTGCAACAAAAATGCAATATGATATGATATGATTAAACTAATGAAATGAGGGAAGATCACAAGCCATGGTGTGAACTTAGTGAGGGAAAATTTGGGGTGTTTATAGCTGCCCCTATTCAAGCATGAGTTAGCTGTGCAGGGTGTAAGTGACGGCTTAAGAGACAAACAAGATAACTTGTGATTGAATACCAAAGACAGTCCGAAATTCGCACTCACTGGGGAGAAGAATAAAAGGGATATAAATTGTAAAAAGAAGTATAGTATAATTATCCAATAAAAGACGATGGAGGATGACCATCGAGCAGAGGACGACTGCTGGGGATAAGGCAATGACAGGGACGACCGACAAGCTGGGGAAATAAGGATATCATGATGGGGACGGCCATCAGGTAAAGGAATAAGATTCTCTGGGGATTAAATTAAAGGCAATGATGGGGACGACCATTAGGTTTTTGAAGTAAGGTAAACAACGACGGGGACGGCCATCGATTAAAGAACAAATGAAAATAATGATGAGGGACGATCATCAAAGGTGAAGGACGATCACCTAGCAGGGGACGACTGCTCTTTACCACGACATAGGACGAATGTCGGATAGAAAAGGTCGACGATAGGGACAACCATCGGATAAGATGATGAAGGACGATCATCAGAAGGTGAAGGACGATCACCTAGCAGGGGACGACTGCTAAATATCACGACATAGGACGAATGCCATATAGAAGGATCAACGATGGGGACGACCATCGGATAAAATAATGAAGGACGATCATCAGAAGGTGAAGGACGATCACCTAGCAGGGGACGGCTGCTAAATATCACGACATATGACGAATGCCGGATAGAAAAGGGTTCCAATAATGGAGACTCCGCTGGGAGAAAAGATGAGGGACAATCATCCAATGGTGAAGGACGATCACCGGGCAGGGTACGGCTCCCGAAAGTATCATGAAATAGGACGAATGTCAGATAGAAAAGAAGTTTTGTTGGGGACTTCCCTGGGGAATAGTAAACACGGACGAGTGTTTTCATCCAAGAAATGAAAGGTATAAGTGTTTGACACTGTGTATAGATTAAAGATGCGGACGATCATCCTTAAGATTATGATATGGACGAGTATCGGTAGAAACAAACGCTAACGCATGTTCAGAGATGATGGTACGGACGAGTACCAACTCGTTAACAAAGAACACGGACGAGTGTTGATTCTGAGGGGAGATAAGTGTATATACAAGATACGGCCGAGTATCTGTATGGGTAAGCATGAGTGTTCAATCTTGCTGGGAAGAGTATAACACGGACGAGTTTATAAGTGCAAAAGGGGTGACTTGTGGGGGTAGGATGACACGGACGGGTGTCAACAAGAGAGTATTATAATAAGTGTTTGGGTAACCGTGCTGGGGAAATAGTGACATGAACGGATGTCAGAAGAGTATGTAAGTTTCTGTATTCAAAAGGATATTTGTGGGTTATATCTGCAGGGGAATGATATGACACGGACGGGTGTCAAGTGAGTATATATAAACATGTATTTGTGAATGCGAAGGGGACACTTTGGCTTTCTGTGGGGAAATATGAGGTGACACGGACGAGTGTCGAGAAGAATCATGTTATGTATAAGTATCTATTTGCAGAGAGTGTTCTGGCTACTCTACTGGGGTATGATGACACAGATGAGCGTCAAAAGGAGCATGTATCGGTATTTCGAGAGTGCAAAGGGGATGCTTTGGCTTTCCGTTGGGGAAATTTGAGAAGTATTTTGTATGTTGCTGATGTGGTATTGTCGGTACTTACAGGTGACTGGTTCGAACCTGACCTGTGATCATGCAATATGTTTGATTTTTTTCCGTAATGCTCTGTATTAGACGGAATGCTACGCTCTGGGGGGAAAATGATGTGAATGCTATGATTATGCAAAAGTTACCGATTTGGTACTCGGATCCCGCTGCTTGTGGAGATGATATCATTGGTAGATCTGTTAGGATATACGACTCTGCTTGGGGAAATAAGTCACTGATAGACCTATCTTGGTAATGAGGAGCCCAGCTGGGGATGTGGAAACTTTTGTCACTTTGTTGTGTGGGGAATTCAGACATTGCTCTTCTGGGAAGACTGGAGCTCTGTGGGGATCCTGCTGAGGATGATGATATCTGACAACTCAGCTGGGGAAATAAGCACCTTCTGATGCTGCTCTAAAGAAAATGTGTTGGAGAAGTGATGTCTGGAAACTCTTGATTGGGGAGAAAACACTTCTGGTGCTGTTTGGAGGATGTGTTGAGGAAATAATGATTTGGCAACTTTGCTGGGGTAAGACTTTCACGCCCCATGTTGCGCTCTGAATACCTGCAATACTGTTATAACAAAGGAACGAGCCAGTATCCCGATGTATCCCTTACCGGATTCCGTCATAGGAGTTAGACGTTCCTGGAAGTAAAAATATATTTCCTGCAAGCATGTGATTAGAACGACACATCTGTTTTTTATGCAAACGTTATATCAAGGATATCGAACATTTTTGCAAATGAAATAAAATGTACAAGATGAAATGTGACTGAAAAATCTGATTTTATTAATTTGTGTGCCCTGAATTGACAAATACAGACAAAGAAACAAATCCCCTGGAATGAGGAGATTGTTACAAATTGAGAAAAATGAAGGTGCTGGCAATGTTGACGACGCTTTAGCGAGCTTCCTCTTGCTGTGACTCGTATGACCTTGATGTTCTTCTCATCTTGCTTTCTGAAGGAGGCTGATTCTAACTGCTGCTTTAACCTTTCGAAGCTTGATGTGTTGTAAATGATACAGACGAATTCAGAATGCAGTTGTTCGCTTGTTCCCTTATTTTGCGTGGATCGCCCTTTCAGGTTTTCAATCCACCGGGATACCCATTTTTGCCGGAGCTGTCCAATGCGGCTTTTCAACTCAGTGGGTGTACATTTTTCTTTATTTTCCCTTATTTTTGCCCGAGTCTTTTATTCTGTTTTTGACTCGTCGGGATGCCCATTTTTTGCCTGGACTTACATTCTGTTTTTATGTCCAGCGGGTCATTTTATGCGAAGTATTTTTTAACTGCATCTGAATTCACAGGGGACAGAAAATCTTCACCATCCATAGTAGTGAGCATCAGTGCCCCACCGGAGAAAACTTTCTTTACTATGAATGGACCATCATAATTCGGAGTCCACTTGTCCCTGTGGTCTGTATGAGGAGGAAGGAGTCTTTTCAGCACAAGATCTCCTACTTGGTATTCTTGAAGCATGACTTTCTGATCGAAGGCTTTCTTCATTCTCTTCTGATATAACTGCCCATGACAGATTGCAGCTAATCTCTTCTCTTCGATCAGATTCAGTTGATTGTACCGAGAACGGACCCATTCTGCTTCATTCAACTTGACATCTATCAATACCCGTAAAGAAGGCAATTCAACTTCAACAGGTAAGACTGCCTCCATACCATACACAAGCTGATACGGTGTTGCCCCAGTGGATGTTCTGATTGAAGTACGGTACCCATGCAAGGCAAATGGTAGCATTTCATGCCAGTCTTTGTATGTCACCACCATCTTTTGCACAATCTTCTTAATGTTCTTATTAGCTGCCTCAACAACGCCATTCATCTTTGGCCTGTAAGGAGAAGAGTTGTGATGTTGAATCTTGAAGTCCCGACACAGTTCTGCCATCATCTTATTGTTCAAGTTAGAACCATTATCAGTAATGATTCGCTCGGGACTCCATACCGACAGATGATGTCTCTCATTAGGAATCTGGCTACCACTTGCCTGGTGACGTTGGCGTATGAAGTTGCTTCAACCCACTTGGTGAAGTAGTCAATGGCCACCAGGATGAATCTGTGGCCATTTGAAGCAGTCGGCTCGATCTTTCCAATCATATCAATGCCCCACATGGAAAAGGGCCAAGGTGAAGACATTACATTCAAAGGATTCGGAGGTACATGCACTTTGTCTGCATAAATCTGGCATTTGTGGCACTTTCTGGCGTAGGCACAACAGTCTGCATCCATTGTGATCCAGTAGTAACCTGATCTTAGCTATTTCTTGGCCATTGCATGCCCTCCAACATGGGTACCAAAAGATCCTTCATGCACCTCGTGCATCAATAGGTATGCCTCTTTCTTATCAACACATCTGAGAAGCATCATGTCAAAGTTTCTCTTGTACAAGGAACCATCAGCATTCAGGAAGAAACTACCAGCCAACCTTCTTAATGTCTTCTTATCATTGGATGATGCCCTAGGTGGGTATGTTTGATCCTCTAAGAAGCATTTGATATCATGGTGTAATACCTCAAAATTTGCCCTCATATTTATTCCCTTTACTGGCTTATCGTTTCGCATTCATTTGTATTTCTCATTAGATTGTAACAACATAATCATGCATTTCATTGATTCCTAAGGCATGTGATTAAAACATCTCCTTGTGATAGGAATTTTCCTATTCATATGTGATATACTTGGTGGCTGCATTCAAGTTTGAGATAAAGGTTGAGTCCATATCATCAGGAGAATATGCCTATTCAAAAGATCGCCAAGTTCTAGAATCCTTCCTATTCAGAGGATCCATAAAAATGCTAAATCGGGATATTATCGATGTGACTAAAGGTTTACTTCTTTTTATTATGGGTGGCTGCTCCCTTTATCGGATTATGATAGTGGAATGTGGAATTAGTATCCTGATGTAAGAAATCCTTAACGTCACTGTTCGCCCATGTGAGTGACCCAGGGTTTTGGGTTGCAAAGAAAGTCATCAATTTTCATGGTTGTTTTGTTGTTGATTTGAGTTGAGAACTGAGGTTGGAGGGTAGTTAGAGATATAAGTGTGGTGCATTAAAATCTATTCATATTCACTATCCAAAGCCAGTCAAGCGCAATGGAATGTCATTCGGATCCGTTATTTGGCTTGCTCACAAATTTAAACATCATTCGCCATGTTATAAGACCAGGTCCCAATTTCATTTAATTGTTCAATTCCCTAAGGTCCATTAAACCAAACATTTTTGTTTTATTTAAGTCCCAATTTCTATTCACATCCAAATGTCAATTTTACCCAAATTCAGTCCATTCTTTGCTTACCTTTTGAATCTTATTAATACCATGTTTTGATCTTTAATCAATTATTTTTTTAGCCATGGTCTTGTTACAAATTGGATATTCGTTTCTAGCCCATGTTCATTTCTACCATCCCATATTCATTTCCCATATTCATATCATTTCTAGCCTATGTTCACAACAAGAAAAGGAAAATAGCCTCTAATGTCAACTTCTACAAGAGGAAACCAAGGTTATGCACATGGTAGATCAAGCTTGCAGCGCTCTCTCGGGAGAAGGCCTTTATGATGGTCTGGGTTGGATTGTCCAGCGAGTAACTGGCAAAGCATGAGGTTGGGTTGCTGGAAACTAAGGATGACATTTATTTTAATGAACCATATTGTTGTGATAAGTGATAAAATATATGTGTCATTTATATTTCAAAAGAATCAAGGCAAGCTAGTGTATAAGTATCATTTGCTGTACAGAGAAAAGCTTATTCAATAATTTATGAAGTTACACATATTATCCCAAATTGTTACAAAAAGAAGCCTCTGTAGTCAATAAAAAGTTACAAATGCAATTACAAAAACAGCATTGCCGTATGCAGGTCTGTTGTAACGTTGTTCATCTCAATCATAGTAACGGCATCGTCAGGCTACGCGAACAATGGGCAGCCGTTGAGATCCAAGCTGCTTTTCACAGAAGTTTGATGAGGGGGTCCAGCAACACCAGAGAAATCGGAAAGTCCTGTTCAGCGGCAATATATCAGAGAATCAGATAGATGAGCAATCATGGAATAGAGTAAGATCACTGATAAGATCATATAGCAGGAGTGATAGCTGCGTCGCCATGTTTTATTCTGAGTTTGAACCTGCATATGCACATAAGTTGAAGTTCAGGAAAGAAGCTGAAGATGCATAATAGAAATCACAAAGTTGATGACAGGATTGAAAAAAAGGTCAAAAAAAAACTGAATAACTAATTGAATTCCAGCAAGCTTGTTTAACAGAATCTCATATCAAAGCCTAACAGAATCATAATTGATTCTAACTGTTTCTAACCACCTAGCCATTCATAACTAACTACTCAAAACCAACAAAAACTCAAAACAGAAAATCAAATTGGACTAACTGATTTCATAACAAACTTACAACTGATTCCATCTAGAAGCTTCATTTGAGTTTTCACAAAGCTACACCTGGGATCATCTATAAATCAGTGTCAGCTTCTTCAGACCAGGGTTGAACATCACACAGTACCCTTCACCATTCTTCTCCTCTTCCAATCTTCTCACAACTTTTTCTTCTCCAAGCATTCTTTCCCAAATTCACCCTTTATCCTCAATCAATTTTCACAGTCCCCTTCTTCAATTTTCTTCTTCGAGTTTGCAAGCTTTTGAGCTTCTGTCCTGCTTCAAACTTCCACTCCTTAATCAGTATCAATCATCCTTCACCGAATTGAATTCATCAGCATCAAAGAATCGTGAGTTCTTCGCCTTCAACAACCGCATCAGTAGCCTACAACGAACCCGAAGAATTACATCGCACATCCAGAGAACCATTCAGAATTGCGAAACAAGAACAAGGAAAGAGGGAAATGGATTCAAACCATACCTGAGCATTGCTTGATATCGTTCGGAAGTCTTCTTCACCACATAGCGTCAAATACCGTCAGCGTCGTCGGCTTTGTGACTCCAACATCAACGTCTTCGTCGCAACGATCTTGTAACTGAAGCATCATCCTTTCGATATCGGCTACACACTTTCGAACTACCAGGTACGAATTTGGACTCTCCTTAGGCTTAATGGTTTACTGCGCGTTCGCAACCGTTAGAAGTGATGAGATCGATTTTCCCGGTTGGGGTTTGAGAAGAAGATTAGTTAGTGTTAGGATGAGAAAGGAGAGATTGGTTTAGCTAGGGTTGGTGAAGGCGTAGGGTGGTGATGGACGTGTTGAGGGATGATGACGAAGAAGAAGAAGAGGGAGGTTATGGGGGTCAGCGGCGGCGCGAATGAGAGAAGAAGAGGGGTTTGGGATTTTAGGGTTTGTGTTTTGAATTTGTGTTGTCATATATTCATGTTATATTAATCTGAAGGATAAAAGAAATAGTTAATTATTCATTAATTTATAAGTTAACCCCATTTAATTCATCATTATAATAATAAAGATTTTAAAGAATATTATATTAGGTTAATTCTTTTTAGTTTAATTTAAGATTTTGGAAAATATCAATTCACAAGATTAATAGAATTTTACTCTTTTTTTTTTAATTAAGACTTTAGGAAATTTTAATCATAAGTTGTTTAATTTCATTTTCTTAAGTCAAGACATTAAATTCATATAAAACTATTAGTTAATTCATTTTTTCTTTTAGAATAAAGGTAATTCATTTCTAATAAAATTATAATTCTAATTAAGATTTTAGAAAAAATATCTTAATAAGTTTAGTTAAAATATTAAGTTGATAATCATAAAAATAGTTTAATATTGGTTTTAATTAAGATTTTAGGAAAAATATTATATTAAACTATAGTTTAATTCAAATTTTAGGAGAAACATTATAATAGGATTAGGTAGTTCTTTTGCTTAATTTAAGTTTTTTTAAGAAATATTATAATAAGTTTAGCTTAATTCTTTTTTTTAAAGTCATTAGAAAGTGTTATATAAGTTTAGTTTAATTTTATTTTCTTAATTAAGTTTTTAGAAAATATTAGTTTAATATATATATTTTTTTTAATTAAGAGTTTTATAAAAGAAATATAATAAGTTTAGCTTAATTCTCTTTTTTTAATTAAGTCATTAGAAAGTGTTATATAGGTTTAGTTTAATATTGGTTTAAATTAAGACTTTAGGAAATTTTAATCATAAGTTAGGTTAATTCTTTTTCTTAAGTTAAAATATTAGCTTAATTGATATAATTATAAGTTTAGAATTAAATTCATTTTCTAAGATTAAGAGTGTAATTCATATTTTAGATCAAAGGTTTAATTCATTTTTAATAAGACTATAGTTTAATTAAGATTTTTTTAGAAAATATATTAGTAAGTATTTTCTCTCATTTTTTTTAATTAAGTTTTTTTAGAAAATATATTAGTAAGTATTTTATCTCATTTTCTTTAAATTAAGATTGTTAGAAAATATTAAGTTTAGTTTAATTCTTTTTCTTTAATTAAGATTTTGGAAAAAATATGATAATAGGATTAGTTTACTTCATTTTTGCTTAAATCAAGACTATTAGAACTTAAATTAAGATTTTAATTAGAAGCATTTATCATAAGATTATTATTTAGAAGCATTTATCATAAGATTATTATTTAGAAGCATTTATCATAAGAGTATTATTTAGTTTATAATCATAAGTTTAGAATTTAATTCATTTTCTAAGATTAAAAATTTATAAAAAAATATTATTATTAGATTAAGGTTTAATTCACAAGATCATTAAAAATAATTCAATAAAAATAATCTTAAGCTAAGATTTAGAAAAAATATTATCTTGAGATTAGTATTTTTCATTTGTGTTAAGTTAAGTAAAATTTGTTTAATTCCTAGAATATGTGAAAAATATGTTTAAATTAAAAAAATATTGTTATCAACACCCCTGTTTCCAGGCCCATTAGAAAAACAAAACAAATAAATTCTTTCTCCACCTCCCCTCTCAAGGCTGCGAATTGGGCCTATTTCTTTTCCTATTAGTACCCCATTTCTGAGCCCAGTTTATGAAAAGAACTAGAAAAATAACTGAACACACCCTCCTGCATTATTTCTTTAGAATTTATTTTGTAGTCAATTATAGTTTAGAAATAATTTCATAAAAAATAATAAAAATAATTATAAAATTCCCAAAAAAATTAAGTAGCCTAATAAGTCATTTTAGAAATTTGTGACATTTTTATTTTCTGGAATTTGTTTATTTTTGAATTAATTCTGAATTTTTCTATTAATTAGTTCTATTGAATTTCTATTATTTATGCTGGATTTTGTTCATTTTATTTAAGTAGTTTCCAGCAACTTTTTTGAGTCATTCTTTTTTCTGTAATTAGAGGACTCATAATAGTTCTTAGGATATTTTTTATGGAATTTTTAGGAGCTTTTATCTTATGTTTTAGTGATATAATCCTTAGGAAATAGTAATTAATTCTTAGCTGGAAATAATTAATTGCTAGGCATAGAAAAAATAACATTTTTTAGAATCCCTCTTAGTATAATGTTTTAGATAGTGTTAGGACCCTATAGTTTAAGTTTCATAATTTTTCTAGAAGATTTAATATTTTTTAGAATATTAGTTTTAGGCCTAGTTATGCATAATTCCCCTAGTTTAGGCCATTGAGAAAATATATACAATAAAGTTCAATATAAAAATAATAGTGTAGTTTAAGTGTAGCATTTAAATTTAATATTAGACTTAGGTTTAGTTTAATTTGCTTTTTTTAGAATGAATATTAGGCTTAGAGTAGTTTAGTCCTTAGGTTTAAAATTTCATTTTCCATGTAGAAATAGAATAAATAAAATAGATTTTTTATTTTAATTCATGCTTCTAATGCATTTTGTAGAATTTTACTTCTTATGTTTGATTTCATTGTTTTGCCTTATTTTGATCTTACAACTTTAATAGGTTTCCCCATTGTCCTTAGAATCAACTTAACTTCATTAAGAAGTAAGTTGAATTCTAGTAGTTTTTAAGTTTCCATTAGGAATAGAAAACTTCACTAACCATTAGGACCACCTTGTAAATAAATAAACAATTAGGATCGAGTCTTAGTCCCTTAGATTTTTCCTTTTCCAACTTGAGTCTTTCTTTCTCCCTTCAAAAGAAAAGTAATAAAACACTTAATAAAAACCGAACAATCTTGTACGACACGAGACTTTGTTGCGGAGTGTTTATACGCGTCCTGTTTCGGGGCGAGGTGTAAATACTTCCCGCGATGGATAGGTCTTAGTACAAGACAGTTCACAAACAAATTCAAAACACTTCTTTTAAAAGATAAAAACAAATAATAAGCGACTATCCTGCGGGAACTTCTCTTCTTATCTCATTCACTCACAACGCGAACTCGCGGCGACTTGTCTCATTTGCAAGACGGTAAAAGCACTCGTACCAGACGAGCCTGCAACACCTGAGCATAGACATACGCAGTTCTAGCTGTAAAAAACACAAACAAATAGTTCCCGCCTAGGTTAGGCGAACTACGTCGACTCTGATCCTCATTATCCCGATGAGGTACGTAGGCAGCGGGGTAGGGCCCGTTCGAGCACAATCTTTATTTTCCCTACATTTCCCCCTTTCTTTTCATTCTCTTTTCCAGTTCCTTTCTCATTTCTCATTTCCATTCCAGTTAGCGGTTTTGTTCAGCAGCATTCATATTTTTCTCACCCTTTGAAACAAACAAGCAAGCGTGGATCCCGTCGGGTACGACGGACGATCTGGGGTGCTAATACCTTCCCAGGTCGTAACCGACTCCCGAACTCAGATCTTTGGTTCGCAAGGCCTTGTCCTTTCCTTCTTCCTCAGGTTTGTGCAACATTACCTTTCCCATTCCTTTGGGATAAAAATGTCTGGCTGGCGACTCTAACCTTTCCGCGCCACTTTCGCGTTTGTACTAGGATGAAAATCCCGGGAGCGACAGCTGGCGACTCTGCTGGGGATGGACCTGATTCTTCCGGTTTCCCTTGTAGAGTCAATCCTAGCGCCTGTTTGGTTTTGTTTCTTTGGGTGTTTATCTGTTTGTTGTTGTGTGCTTTAGTTTAGCTTTACTGTTTTTATTTACAGTTTTTACTTTACAGCTTTACTTTACCGCATTTATTTACCGCTTTCAGTATTTTATTTTCCGTACATCATATTATACTGGACTGTCTGGCTGTGCTGGTTTTCATTTTTTCTGTGGGATGGGAGTTACTGTGAGATAAGCCAACTACCCGGCTTGAGTGCACTATAGGATTAGCGTGGACATGTTGTACTCGCATGGTTACATGATGAGTGGTGATGTGTTCCACACCCAGATTGCGACTGTCTCGGGACTATTCTGTGTGGGGGTTCTTCTCCACTTCAGGGTACAACCTTGATAGTTATGTGCATCTGGTGACCGATCTTCGAGGACCTTAATGGGAACACCCCTCTCCAGTGATGACAGTGGCAGACCACATTTGTTGGCAAACCCACTTGCATCCGAGGGTCCATTGGGAACTCGCATAGGATGACCTGGTTCTCTCATAGGAATTCAGTTAAAGCAAACTGATCGTATGACGATAGTATTGTACCCTTCGGGATGAATGTACTATTGTTTCTCGACTCAGTGCTTGAAGCTGGAAACTTGTGGGGGATGCTTGTTTTTCCGGACTCAATTGAGACCTCCCTGAGTAGTACATAATGCCAAACCGATTCCCTGATTTGGTCATGAGCCATTTCTCGGAAATGGTGAACGTATTATTGCTATTCGGCTTTGAGAGTCCGTGATGTTGACCCGAGTAGCACACCCGTGAGATTGGGAGGGGTTTACAGGTTTGCAGGAACCCTAAACTTCAACATACCCGCTTTGCCAGTGTTGTTTTATGATATTATTTGGTGCTATATGGTTCTTTGATTCGGAGATCCGGGATTTCTATTCAGAGAGATTGTTACTGTGATTACCATCGTGACCCTGATATTGTGATTGTTATTATGACTCTCCACAGACACTTGGCTCGTTGTTCAACTTCAACACCATCAGTGATTGTTCAATTATGTGATCCAGTTCTACAATTATTGGGTTCTCAGTTATGGGGTTCTATACAGAGATGGTGTCGCTATTGTGATTCTATACAGACAGTTGGTTCACTGCTCAACACTAGCATCAGATCATTGATTACACGCCTGTTGCATACATGACATCATAGCATTTTTGCACACATGTTCAGTTATTTCCGAGGATCACATATCTGAATCATGCTGTTGGATTTTTCTGTACCAAAACTTGAATCAAAGCAGATAGATTCCTCAGAAGTAACTGAACGTGGCATTTGCATACATCCTTGCATTTCTGACAGGTGTTCAGAGGCAGATTATTTTCCTGACTTGATTTCTCATCAGAATGGACAACTTGAATCACATTCATCAAGGTATATATTCGAAGCAACTCCGGACGGAGGTAACCGAACGAAGACCCAGTTGAGACCATTCAGGGCAGAGGTACAAGCTTTATTTCAAAGTCAGAAACTGTTGAAACAGGAAGTCAACCAGATGAAGACTCAGATGAGCTTGGTTATGGGAATTCTGAACAAAGCTATTTTCATCCCTATTGAGGGGAACTACGCTGCTCTGATTCTCCATTGGTCAATGGAGATACGTAGGCAGGAGATCGTGCAAGATCTTTCCGAGCAACTTTATTTATCAACTTCATTTATCAACCTCTTCCCTCCAGACGTCATTTGTCGGCATCCAATTTCAGCTTCCCAAGAGAGTCCAGCGGGCAGAGCATAAGGGTAAAGGCCAAAACCACTTGAGAAGAAGTTTGATCATATTTTGATGACGTACGTGCAACAAGTTTCCTCATTTATGCAAATTCGGAGTGGTTGAGCTAATTGCATCAGGATCATCTCCGACAAAGCTTCCTTTGGGGTTTCAATGCCAAGTATGATTACCATTCTGGGGCACCCGACCTTTTAATTGAAGATTGCAAGTCTTTCAGAGGTAAAGGTGAAGATAAGGTCCCAAATTTAATCGACTCAAAGGTCATCATGCCAGAAAGTCTGCTCACATATTGAAGTCTCCTCATCAAATGGGTCTCCCAATTTGCAAAGACATCTTCAGAAGCAATAAGTCCAGACGGAGTCAAGTCTCCTCAATGACGGCAATGTTCAGCTTCTTTACTGCATTTTCATTTGTAGTTTATATTGTTTGTTTAAACATTTGTATGCATGCATGAAACTTATTTGTTTTTGAATGTTAACTATAATAAAATGCACATGTTTTTCTTGAAGTAATCCATTCGTATTCACTCATGATTTTATGTATGTGCATTGCAATACCAACTGTTGTGCTTAAACTCTATCAGGGAGGACGACGAAATGAAAATGCATGAATCTCTAATTGTGTGCTTTTGAGAAAGACCTTGTTGACGATGTACAGGCATTGTTTCAAGTCCTAAACACCGGAGATATAAGGGAGATAGACCCTCGCCAACCCATTTGAGCCTTGAAGTAGGAGTTTATTTTCGCATGAAAAAACCCTTGCATTTAACCCAGGGGCAGGGTAGGTGTCAGTTAGTTTGACCGAGCATTCAAATTTCAAAAAGGAGTGCAAATCTGAGGATCCATTACCTTTCGTTGTACCAAATCAAGAGGTCCAAAGACCAGAAGCTATAATGGTTATCCCAATCAAGAGGTCCAAAGACCGGAGACCACAATGGTTATCCCTCAACAACCAAGAAGTGAGACAGTCACGACCCTTTCAAAGCAATCAAGACAAACAGTGTCACACGATTTGTTCAAAAAAAGAAGAATTGAAAAAAAAAATGAATGAAAAAGCCCGCTAAGTCGAAACTTGAAAACAAGCGACTTAGGCAAAAAATAGGGCATCCCGCTGGACTTCACAATCAAAGATTCACAAGAATCAGTCCAGGCAAAAGTTAGGGATAAGAAAAATAATGCAAAAGCAAAAGACAAAAAGGATTACACAAGAAAGATCCTTGAACAAGAACAAAGTCGTGTGATACAGACACAAAAGGTGAAGGGGTGACTGACTCCAAACGACAACCTAATTGGTGTTTAAAACCGTTAGTGTCATTGGTTCCTCAACCATCACAAAATCCTTTTTGAGATGTGAGTGCTTGTAAAAGCTAACTGAACATAGGAATGGAGAACATCACGAAGATGGGTGGGTACAAATAAACTTCGAGCCTATATCTTTTGTTTCTATAACCATGAACCAGGCCACGATATAACCCTCAAAAGTCCTAACTGAAACAAGGTTATTTTTGAGAGCGTACTACCACGATATCGCGTTCCTGACTCCTATGAGTGGTGTTGAAAGATCTTTGTTGGTGTTGCATGTGCATGCTTTTTACTATTTAAAAATTTTATGTCGTAACCAGTGATTCGCTCACAAAAGTTTGTGACATCTTTTTCAGTAAAACTTCAAGATTAATATGTGTGTTGCATTAGAATTTTCATTCTTAGAATAAACATTTTCTGCTTGCATACATTTGTTGGGCATCATAAAAATTCACATACGAAACTTCAGTCCAGAAGCTTAATCTTGCCAAGTTGAGAAGTCTGAAACTTCCGAAGGACAATCTGTCGAGGTGCACTTTTTAAGAAAACTCCATCGAGTAGGGACTTTCCCAACATTCCTGGTAAGAGCCAACTAATCCGGGGCAATCATGTCGAGCAATCTCTCCAAAGTTCAGCCAATCTGGGGCAATCACTTCGAGATTCAAATCTCTCAAAGAGCCATCAGGCGGAAGCATTATTCAAATTTCAGCCAAACTGGGGCAATCACTTCGAGATCCAATCTCTCGAAGAATAGTTGATCTGGGTGTTTTCTTCAAAGCAGTCATTCAGAGGTGGTCACTTCAAGATTCGTACTGGGGCAGGCCACCCCAAGAGCACTGAAAGTTACTTTCTCCTGAAGACGGTTAATCAGAAGCACCTACCCAAGGTTCAAAATACTAGGACACACTATCTCACAGTGATATGAGGTTTTTCATGAATCCTCGCGAGGAAAATTCTTTCACAGACCATGCAATCTGGGGCAGTTATTTCGAGATCCGATGAATCTCTCCAAGAGTTTGAAGACACTGAGGCATTTCATATGCCCTGTTTTCTGTAAAATCCTCTTGAGACATTTACTTCTGATGGACCTTAGTCGGAGGCGAGTTGAAGATTTCAGAGAACCATTATTCAATCATGGTCAGTTGGCGATCTATCAACCCAGAGGCTGGAAGCAAAGCCATTGTCAGCACAGTACTTCAAGAGTTATTTCATCAGCAAGCTTCATTGATCAAAATGTCTTAGCTAGTCTCATTAGACTATCCCTTCTCCAGCTGTGTGGCAAAGCGAAAGTTACTTCTTGATCAGAAGGGTATCATCGTCTCTCATCCCCAGCATTGAAACGCCTTACATCTCTCATTCCCAACATGAGAGGATTTATCTCTTATCCCCAGCAATTGGCAGCTTGAGCTTTTATCTTCAGCAGGAAGCTTTATCATTGATATCACCCGTCATCCCCAGCCATGTGGAAGTTGAAATTTCACCCAGCAAGGTAGCAGAGAGTGGGTGTCGTCCCCAAGCAGAAGTTTACCTTCAAACAGGGGCAATTCTCAGCCGTATAAGGAGTGTCTTGCCTCCCCAACAGTTGCTTCCTCAACAGTGTCATGCCTTTGGTTCTCCGCCAAGTCAGGAGGTCCTCACTTCCCCGTCAGAGTTCAAGAAGAGTCCATCTCCAGCAGGGTCTTGGCTCTCCAATCTCAAAGTCCAATTTATTTTTGGCAATGGCGGCAGTTCAGAGCCGGTGTATCATTGACAGCCTTCCCCGCAGAGTTGTCTTCTTCTCACAAAGATCAATCAGATCAATGCAGTGATCATCAGTTCCTCCCAGTCAAGCCATCAGGGATATCTATTATCTCCTCATCGGGAGACCCCTTTGCATTTGCATTTGCATCCAATAATCATCATTACATTTGCATCCTCCAAAGCGTAGCATTTCCATCATTATGGAGCATTACGCCATAAATCCAAACATATGCATACCAACATGGGCCAGTTTTGAGGTATATTACATAAGACCTGTTACATCTCCAATCAAATTGAAGTATTCCCCACAGAATGCAACTTCGTTTTCCCAAGGTGGTTACTTCTACCACGTCTTGTTGTTATCCCCAATTGAGTTTTGTTTCAGTACAACAGTCTCATTTCTTCGCGTCTCCGTTTCAGTACAATGGTCGCGTCTTGGGCTCTCGTTTAAGTACAACGATCCCATTCCTCTCGAGTCTCCATTTAAGTACAATGGTCTCGTCTTTGAGTCTTGTTTCAGTACAACAGTCTCATTTTTTCGCGTCTCCGTTTCAGTACAATGGTCGCATCTCGGGCTCTCGTTTAAGTACAACGATCCCATTCCTTCCGAGTCGCCATTTAAGTACAATGGTCTCGTCTTTGAGTCTTGTTTCAGTACAACAGTCTCGTCTTTTCGCGTCTCCGTTTCAGTACAACGGTCGCGTCTCAGGTTATCATTTAAGTACAATGATCCTGTTTTTCTTGGTTATGGATCGGTTGATACCATCTCCATGTTAGATCGGTTGATCTTATTTGAGTCATGAATCGGTTGATATCATTTCTCTTCGAGTTGTAAATCGGATGATATTACATTCTCGTTTTTCTTGGTTATGGATCGGTTGATACCATCTCCATGTTAGATCGGTTGATCTTATTTGAGTCATGAATCGGTTGATATCATTTCTCTTCGAGTTGTAAATCGGATGATATTACATTCTCGTTTTTCTTGGTTATGGATCGGTTGATACCATCTCCATGTTAGATCGGTTGATCTTATTTGAGTCATGAATCGGTTGATATCATTTCTCTTCGAGTTGTAAATCGGATGATATTACATTCTCGTTTTTCTTGGTTATGGATCGGTTGATACCATCTCCATGTTAGATCGGTTGATCTTATTTGAGTCATGAATCGGTTGATATCATTTCTCTTCGAGTTGTAAGTCGGATGATATTACATTCTCGTTTTTCTTGGTTATGGATCGGTTGATACCATCTCCATGTTAGATCGGTCGATCTTATTTGAGTCATGAATCAGTTGATATCATTTCTCTTCGAGTTGTAAATCGGATGATATTACATTCTCGTTTTTCTTGGTTATGGATCGGTTGATACCATCTCCATGTTAGATCGGTTGATCTTATTTGAGTCGCAAATCGGTTGATGTTGCGTTAAGTCCTGTTTCGCCAACAGGCACCCTCCTTGTGGTTTCGGTTTGTTCAGCAGTCGCAGTGATTGCATTGATTCTACTCCACCTGGTTCTATCCCCGTTACCTATTCAGAGGTCAAAATCAAAAAATTATAAATAAATAAATGGGCAGATGGCTTTTCCATTACCCTCAGTGTGCAAATTTTCAGGTTTTATTCGAGTATTCAATCACTCCATACCTTGAATGTCTAAAAGCTGTTGCAATTATCCATTCAAGTCTGCAGTTGATTGAATAGGGGCAGCTGTAATACCTCAAAATTTGCCCTCATATTTATTCCCTTTACTGGCTTATCGTTTCGCATTCATTTGTATTTCTCATTAGATTGTAACAACATAATCATGCATTTCATTGATTCCTAAGGCATGTGATTAAAACATCTCCTTGTGATAGGAATTTTCCTATTCATATGTGATATACTTGGTGGCTGCATTCAAGTTTGAGATAAAGGTTGAGTCCATATCATCAGGAGAATATGCCTATTCAAAAGATCGCCAAGTTCTAGAATCCTTCCTATTCAGAGGATCCATAAAAATGCTAAATCGGGATATTGTCGATGTGACTAAAGGTTTACTTCTTTTTATTATGGGTGGCTGCTCCCTTTATCGGATTATGATAGTGGAATGTGGAATTAGTATCCTGATGTAAGAAATCCTTAACGTCACTGTTCGCCCATGTGAGTGACCCAGGGTTTTGGGTTGCAAAGAAAGTCATCAATTTTCATGGTTGTTTTGTTGTTGATTTGAGTTGAGAACTGAGGTTGGAGGGTAGTTAGAGATATAAGTGTGGTGCATTAAAATCTATTCATATTCACTATCCAAAGCCAGTCAAGCGCAATGGAATGTCATTCGGATCCGTTATTTGGCTTGCTCACAAATTTAAACATCATTCGCCATGTTATAAGACCAGGTCCCAATTTCATTTAATTGTTCAATTCCCTAAGGTCCATTAAACCAAACATTTTTGTTTTATTTAAGTCCCAATTTCTATTCACATCCAAATGTCAATTTTACCCAAATTCAGTCCATTCTTTGCTTACCTTTTGAATCTTATTAATACCATGTTTTGATCTTTAATCAATTATTTTTTTAGCCATGGTCTTGTTACAAATTGGATATTCGTTTCTAGCCCATGTTCATTTCTACCATCCCATATTCATTTCCCATATTCATATCATTTCTAGCCTATGTTCACAACAAGAAAAGGAAAATAGCCTCTAATGTCAACTTCTACAAGAGGAAACCAAGGTTATGCACATGGTAGATCAAGCTTGCAGCGCTCTCTCGGGAGAAGGCCTTTATGATGGTCTGGGTTGGATTGTCCAGCGAGTAACTGGCAAAGCATGAGGTTGGGTTGCTGGAAACTAAGGATGACATTTATTTTAATGAACCATATTGTTGTGATAAGTGATAAAATATATGTGTCATTTATATTTCAAAAGAATCAAGGCAAGCTAGTGTATAAGTATCATTTGCTGTACAGAGAAAAGCTTATTCAATAATTTATGAAGTTACACATATTATCCCAAATTGTTACAAAAAGAAGCCTCTGTAGTCAATAAAAAGTTACAAATGCAATTACAAAAACAGCATTGCCGTATGCAGGTCTGTTGTAACGTTGTTCATCTCAATCATAGTAACGGCATCGTCAGGCTACGCGAACAATGGGCAGCCGTTGAGATCCAAGCTGCTTTTCACAGAAGTTTGATGAGGGGGTCCAGCAACACCAGAGAAATCGGAAAGTCCTGTTCAGCGGCAATATATCAGAGAATCAGATAGATGAGCAATCATGGAATAGAGTAAGATCACTGATAAGATCATATAGCAGGAGTGATAGCTGCGTCGCCATGTTTTATTCTGAGTTTGAACCTGCATATGCACATAAGTTGAAGTTCAGGAAAGAAGCTGAAGATGCATAATAGAAATCACAAAGTTGATGACAGGATTGAAAAAAAGGTCAAAAAAAAACTGAATAACTAATTGAATTCCAGCAAGCTTGTTTAACAGAATCTCATATCAAAGCCTAACAGAATCATAATTGATTCTAACTGTTTCTAACCACCTAGCCATTCATAACTAACTACTCAAAACCAACAAAAACTCAAAACAGAAAATCAAATTGGACTAACTGATTTCATAACAAACTTACAACTGATTCCATCTAGAAGCTTCATTTGAGTTTTCACAAAGCTACACCTGGGATCATCTATAAATCAGTGTCAGCTTCTTCAGACCAGGGTTGAACATCACACAGTACCCTTCACCATTCTTCTCCTCTTCCAATCTTCTCACAACTTTTTCTTCTCCAAGCATTCTTTCCCAAATTCACCCTTTATCCTCAATCAATTTTCACAGTCCCCTTCTTCAATTTTCTTCTTCGAGTTTGCAAGCTTTTGAGCTTCTGTCCTGCTTCAAACTTCCACTCCTTAATCAGTATCAATCATCCTTCACCGAATTGAATTCATCAGCATCAAAGAATCGTGAGTTCTTCGCCTTCAACAACCGCATCAGTAGCCTACAACGAACCCGAAGAATTACATCGCACATCCAGAGAACCATTCAGAATTGCGAAACAAGAACAAGGAAAGAGGGAAATGGATTCAAACCATACCTGAGCATTGCTTGATATCGTTCGGAAGTCTTCTTCACCACATAGCGTCAAATACCGTCAGCGTCGTCGGCTTTGTGACTCCAACATCAACGTCTTCGTCGCAACGATCTTGTAACTGAAGCATCATCCTTTCGATATCGGCTACACACTTTCGAACTACCAGGTACGAATTTGGACTCTCCTTAGGCTTAATGGTTTACTGCGCGTTCGCAACCGTTAGAAGTGATGAGATCGATTTTCCCGGTTGGGGTTTGAGAAGAAGATTAGTTAGTGTTAGGATGAGAAAGGAGAGATTGGTTTAGCTAGGGTTGGTGAAGGCGTAGGGTGGTGATGGACGTGTTGAGGGATGATGACGAAGAAGAAGAAGAGGGAGGTTATGGGGGTCAGGGCGGCGCGAATGAGAGAAGAAGAGGGGTTTGGGATTTTAGGGTTTGTGTTTTGAATTTGTGTTGTCATATATTCATGTTATATTAATCTGAAGGATAAAAGAAATAGTTAATTATTCATTAATTTATAAGTTAACCCCATTTAATTCATCATTATAATAATAAAGATTTTAAAGAATATTATATTAGGTTAATTCTTTTTAGTTTAATTTAAGATTTTGGAAAATATCAATTCACAAGATTAATAGAATTTTACTCTTTTTTTTTTAATTAAGACTTTAGGAAATTTTAATCATAAGTTGTTTAATTTCATTTTCTTAAGTCAAGACATTAAATTCATATAAAACTATTAGTTAATTCATTTTTTCTTTTAGAATAAAGGTAATTCATTTCTAATAAAATTATAATTCTAATTAAGATTTTAGAAAAAATATCTTAATAAGTTTAGTTAAAATATTAAGTTGATAATCATAAAAATAGTTTAATATTGGTTTTAATTAAGATTTTAGGAAAAATATTATATTAAACTATAGTTTAATTCAAATTTTAGGAGAAACATTATAATAGGATTAGGTAGTTCTTTTGCTTAATTTAAGTTTTTTTAAGAAATATTATAATAAGTTTAGCTTAATTCTTTTTTTTAAAGTCATTAGAAAGTGTTATATAAGTTTAGTTTAATTTTATTTTCTTAATTAAGTTTTTAGAAAATATTAGTTTAATATATATTTTTTTTTTAATTAAGAGTTTTATAAAAGAAATATAATAAGTTTAGCTTAATTCTCTTTTTTTAATTAAGTCATTAGAAAGTGTTATATAGGTTTAGTTTAATATTGGTTTAAATTAAGACTTTAGGAAATTTTAATCATAAGTTAGGTTAATTCTTTTTCTTAAGTTAAAATATTAGCTTAATTGATATAATTATAAGTTTAGAATTAAATTCATTTTCTAAGATTAAGAGTGTAATTCATATTTTAGATCAAAGGTTTAATTCATTTTTAATAAGACTATAGTTTAATTAAGATTTTTTTAGAAAATATATTAGTAAGTATTTTCTCTCATTTTTTTTAATTAAGTTTTTTTAGAAAATATATTAGTAAGTATTTTATCTCATTTTCTTTAAATTAAGATTGTTAGAAAATATTAAGTTTAGTTTAATTCTTTTTCTTTAATTAAGATTTTGGAAAAAATATGATAATAGGATTAGTTTACTTCATTTTTGCTTAAATCAAGACTATTAGAACTTAAATTAAGATTTTAATTAGAAGCATTTATCATAAGATTATTATTTAGAAGCATTTATCATAAGATTATTATTTAGAAGCATTTATCATAAGAGTATTATTTAGTTTATAATCATAAGTTTAGAATTTAATTCATTTTCTAAGATTAAAAATTTATAAAAAAATATTATTATTAGATTAAGGTTTAATTCACAAGATCATTAAAAATAATTCAATAAAAATAATCTTAAGCTAAGATTTAGAAAAAATATTATCTTGAGATTAGTATTTTTCATTTGTGTTAAGTTAAGTAAAATTTGTTTAATTCCTAGAATATGTGAAAAATATGTTTAAATTAAAAAAATATTGTTATCAACACCCCTGTTTCCAGGCCCATTAGAAAAACAAAACAAATAAATTCTTTCTCCACCTCCCCTCTCAAGGCTGCGAATTGGGCCTATTTCTTTTCCTATTAGTACCCCATTTCTGAGCCCAGTTTATGAAAAGAACTAGAAAAATAACTGAACACACCCTCCTGCATTATTTCTTTAGAATTTATTTTGTAGTCAATTATAGTTTAGAAATAATTTCATAAAAAATAATAAAAATAATTATAAAATTCCCAAAAAAATTAAGTAGCCTAATAAGTCATTTTAGAAATTTGTGACATTTTTATTTTCTGGAATTTGTTTATTTTTGAATTAATTCTGAATTTTTCTATTAATTAGTTCTATTGAATTTCTATTATTTATGCTGGATTTTGTTCATTTTATTTAAGTAGTTTCCAGCAACTTTTTTGAGTCATTCTTTTTTCTGTAATTAGAGGACTCATAATAGTTCTTAGGATATTTTTTATGGAATTTTTAGGAGCTTTTATCTTATGTTTTAGTGATATAATCCTTAGGAAATAGTAATTAATTCTTAGCTGGAAATAATTAATTGCTAGGCATAGAAAAAATAACATTTTTTAGAATCCCTCTTAGTATAATGTTTTAGATAGTGTTAGGACCCTATAGTTTAAGTTTCATAATTTTTCTAGAAGATTTAATATTTTTTAGAATATTAGTTTTAGGCCTAGTTATGCATAATTCCCCTAGTTTAGGCCATTGAGAAAATATATACAATAAAGTTCAATATAAAAATAATAGTGTAGTTTAAGTGTAGCATTTAAATTTAATATTAGACTTAGGTTTAGTTTAATTTGCTTTTTTTAGAATGAATATTAGGCTTAGAGTAGTTTAGTCCTTAGGTTTAAAATTTCATTTTCCATGTAGAAATAGAATAAATAAAATAGATTTTTTATTTTAATTCATGCTTCTAATGCATTTTGTAGAATTTTACTTCTTATGTTTGATTTCATTGTTTTGCCTTATTTTGATCTTACAACTTTAATAGGTTTCCCCATTGTCCTTAGAATCAACTTAACTTCATTAAGAAGTAAGTTGAATTCTAGTAGTTTTTAAGTTTCCATTAGGAATAGAAAACTTCACTAACCATTAGGACCACCTTGTAAATAAATAAACAATTAGGATCGAGTCTTAGTCCCTTAGATTTTTCCTTTTCCAACTTGAGTCTTTCTTTCTCCCTTCAAAAGAAAAGTAATAAAACACTTAATAAAAACCGAACAATCTTGTACGACACGAGACTTTGTTGCGGAGTGTTTATACGCGTCCTGTTTCGGGGCGAGGTGTAAATACTTCCCGCGATGGATAGGTCTTAGTACAAGACAGTTCACAAACAAATTCAAAACACTTCTTTTAAAAGATAAAAACAAATAATAAGCGACTATCCTGCGGGAACTTCTCTTCTTATCTCATTCACTCACAACGCGAACTCGCGGCGACTTGTCTCATTTGCAAGACGGTAAAAGCACTCGTACCAGACGAGCCTGCAACACCTGAGCATAGACATACGCAGTTCTAGCTGTAAAAAACACAAACAAATAGTTCCCGCCTAGGTTAGGCGAACTACGTCGACTCTGATCCTCATTATCCCGATGAGGTACGTAGGCAGCGGGGTAGGGCCCGTTCGAGCACAATCTTTATTTTCCCTACATTTCCCCCTTTCTTTTCATTCTCTTTTCCAGTTCCTTTCTCATTTCTCATTTCCATTCCAGTTAGCGGTTTTGTTCAGCAGCATTCATATTTTTCTCACCCTTTGAAACAAACAAGCAAGCGTGGATCCCGTCGGGTACGACGGACGATCTGGGGTGCTAATACCTTCCCAGGTCGTAACCGACTCCCGAACTCAGATCTTTGGTTCGCAAGGCCTTGTCCTTTCCTTCTTCCTCAGGTTTGTGCAACATTACCTTTCCCATTCCTTTGGGATAAAAATGTCTGGCTGGCGACTCTAACCTTTCCGCGCCACTTTCGCGTTTGTACTAGGATGAAAATCCCGGGAGCGACACATGGAACCAAGGCTTGTCATATTTAGCAGTGTCTACAGAGAATACATATGCTGGCCTGTCTAGTCTGGATACCGAAATCCGAGGCTCAAAGTTGGCAGCTTGAACTTTGATCATGGAGGAAATGGTAGCCAGAGCATCTGCAAGCTGATTTTCATCTCGAGGGATATACTCAAGTTTGACTGTAGTGAAGAAGGTCAGTAATCTCCTCGTGTAGTCTCGGTATGGAATCAAATGCTCTTGGTGAGTGTACCATTTGTCGTTGCTTTAATTGATTACCAAAGCCGAATCTCCGAACACAGTTAAAGTCTTAATCCTGAGGTCAATGGCTTCCTCAAGACCCATGATACAGGCTTCATATTCAGCTTTGTTGTTAGTGCAGTTAAAGGTGAGTTTTGCCGAGAAAGGCATGTGAACTCCTTTAGGTGTAATAAGCATTGCACCAACTCCACAACCATTCATATTAACAGCCCCATCAAACATCATTGTCCATTCTTCTTCTGGGTCAGGCCCTTCAGTGTGAACAGGCTCTTCATGATCTTTTGCTTTTAGGAACATGATGTCTTCATCAGGGAAGTCAAATCTCATAGACTGGTAATCATCAATGGGTTGCTCATCCAGATAGTCAGACAATACACTGCCCTTGATGGCCTTTTGAGATGTGTACTGAATGTCATATTCTGTCAGAATCATTTGCCATCTTGCAACCCTTCCGGTAAGTGCTGGCTTCTCAAATATGTACTTGACGGGGTCCATCTTTGAGATCAATAAGGTAGTGTGGGTCAACATATACTGCCTTAGTCGGCGAGCAGCCCACGCTAAAGCACAACATGTTTTCTCGAGCAGTGAATAACGTTGTTCACAGTCGGTAAACGTTTTGCTTAGGTAGTATATTGCATACTCTTTTCGACCAGACTCGTCATGCTGGCCCAGCACACACCCCATTGACTCTTCTAATACTGTCAGGTACATTATTAGAGGTCTTCCTTCAACTGAAGGCATAAGGATTGGAGGTTTTTGTAAGTATTCCTTGATTTTGTCAAAAGCCTTCTGGCAATCTTCATTCCACCTGACCGTTGGTTCTTTCCTTAGCAACTTGAACAAGGGTTCACAAGTGGCAGTAAGATGAGATATGAACCGTGATATGTAGTTCAATCTACCTAGGAACCCCCGAACTTCTTTTTCAGTCTTTGGTGCAGGCATCTCTTGAATGGCTTTGACTTTGTCAGGGTCAACTTCAATTCCTTTTTCACTTACAATGAACCTCAACAGTTTACCGGAACGTACCCCGAATGTGCATTTGTTGGGGTTTAGCTTCAGTTGGTACTTCCTCAGACGTTTGAATAGCTTTAACAGGTTTACCAGGTGGTCATCTACTGTGAGGTACTTGGCAATCATGTCATCTACATAACATTCAATTTCTTTGTGGATCATGTCGTGGAATAATGTTACCATAACCCGTTGATAAGTGGCACCAGCATTCTTCAGTCCAAATGGCATCACCTTATAACAGAATGTTCCCCAGGGTGTGATGAAAGTTGTCTTCTCCATGTCCTCAGGTGACATGTTGATCTGATTATATCCTGAAAATACATGAAGGAGAATACCGAGAACTGAGCCGTGTTGTCGACCAATACATCAATGTGAGGTAAAGGGAAATCATCTTTCGGGCTGGCTCTATTTAGATCCCGGTAATCCACACACATTCGTACTTTGCCATCCTTCTTAGGCACTGGTACAATGTTAGCAACCCACGGTGGGTAACTAGTTACAGCAAGGAAACCGGCGTCCCACTGTTTTTGTACCTCTTCTTTAATCTTCATGGCCATATCCGGACGAGTACGGCGCAACTTCTGTTTTACTGGAGGACAGTCTTCTTTCAGAGGCAGCTTGTGCACAACGATGTCGGTATCCAAGTCTGGCATATCTTGATAGGACCAAGCAAAGACATCAACATACTCTCGAAGCATGTCAAGAAGTCATTCCTTCACTGAATCTTGCAGACGGGCCCCGATCTTTACTTCTTTCAAGTCTTCTTCGGTACCAAGATTAACTGTCTCAACTTCCTCCTGATGAGGAGTGATAACCTTCTCCTCTTGCCTTAACAACCTAGCTAGTTCTTCAGGTAGTTCATAATCTTCTTCAACCTCTTCATCGGCTTGATTAATCGGATTGTCGAAGCCATACGAAGTCATAACAGTGTCGTTGTTGGTGCAGTCTGGAGGGCACTCTCTGCAAGGGTTTAGATTTCTTCATTTTAGTGATCAGTTTTATCTTGTTTTAACAAAAGTGAAAATGAAGTTATTATTTCGAAAATATTGCCATTTTATTGTTTTGTACAAAAAATGAAAAATGAAAAACAGTGAGCGAAAAAGAGACTTGTTTGCAAAAGATGTCCTGATATTCATTAATTGATCGTTTGCATTAAATACAAGATGGCCCGATTACAAAATGAATCCTGACATCTTGGGCAAGATGCAGGACTTGATGCATGCTTAAAGACAAGAAATAATAATTACTCTGCAGGAGTAACTCTTATAATTTCCTGGGAAGACCAGTTTGAGACTTGGCTCCCCGGGATCCTTGGACGTATCCAGTTTTCCAGGTTGCGCTCGTCTTCTTCCTCGTCTTCCAGACTGTTCACATCATCCGGGGTAAGCATTCCCCCGCTGACAAATTTGGGCTCTGCTGCAGCCTCTGGTTGATCTTGTCGAGTTGGTCTGTAACCCAACCCAAATCTGTCTTCTTTCTTTTCTACTGGCAGCAGTTTGCCCCAGCCTTGAGCGGTACCTTCCTCAACAACCTTCCGGGCTTGTTGATATGAAGTAATGGAAGTTCCAGACACAACAGTTGCTTCATTGATGTTAAGGGCCTCAAACCCCTGACTCATAGTGTCATGGATCTCTATATACTTGTAAGTAGCCAGCTGGCTAACGAAAATGTCTTCCTCCCCGCAGATTGTGATGATCTGGCTTTCCCACTCAAATTTTAACTTCTGGTGAAGGGTAGATGTAACAGCGCCAGCGGCGTGAATCCAGGGTCTACCCAACAAATAGCTATAGGTTGGTTGTATGTCCATCACGAAGAAGGTAGTTTTAAAGGTTTGTGGGCCAATCAACACAGGTAAATCAATCTCTCCAAGCACTGATCTCTTAGAGCCATCAAATGCTCTCACCACCAAGTTACTTGGACGTAATGTCAAACCATCATACTCCAGCTTCACCAAGGCTTTCTTTGGGAGGACATTGAGTGAAGACCCAGTGTCTACCAGTACGTGAGAAAGAACAACACATTTGCACTCTAGGTGATGTGTAAAGCCTTGTTATGATTGCGTCCCTCCGTTGTTAAATCAGCATTTGTGAAGCCCAGTCCATGACTGGTGTTAACATTTGCGACCACTGTTTCCAATTGATTAACCGTAATCTCTTCCGGCACGTATGTTGCGTGCAGGACTCTCAACAATGCATTCATGTGGGCTTCGGAACACATTAATAATGATAATATAGAGATTTTGGAGGGGGTCTGATGAAGCTGGTCCACCACTTTGTAATCACTCTTTTTGATTATTCTCATGAACTCGTCCACCTCTTGTTCAAAAGACGTCTTCGGAGTTTCTTTAACAGTTGGCTCTTCAAGTACCACATTCTTCCCTTTTGCTTTAGCAGCAGCTTCTGCCTCAGCATTGGGTCTTGGTGTTTGTGAGGCAAAAAGGCGTCCGCTTTTGGTGAAGCCTCCGCCTCCCCCAACATTGTCAACTTGTGGTGAAGAGGTTGATGAATCTAGAGTGATTTTCTTTCTGTCGCAGTAGAGATCAGAGCCGTAGTGCCAAGGTATGGCATTACTGCTTTCATAAGGAACGGGTCCAGGCACCGTAATGGTGACCGGAGTGATTGCTGCAGCGGAAGGAACTTTGATGGTATGCGGGTCGTAGTAGATTGTGACTGGAGATCTGACTGGAGGTGTTGCAGTTTGTTGTCGGAAGTTATTGTTGGGATGAACATTTGTCGGGTCATAATAGATCGTGACCGTTGAGACATCTTCATTAGTGATTGTTGGTGTTGTAGGAGATTCTGTTGATAAGATGGGTGTTGATGTTGTAGAAGTAAGTGTTGTTGAACTCTGATCTGTTGAAATAATAGATAGAGTGATTGTCGGAGTTGTGGATGAATCAGTGGGAATGATAGTTGTTGCAGTGGTAGAAGGATTTGTTGTTGCTGAAGAAAGAGTTGTTGATGTTGAGGGGACCGTTGTGGTAATTTGCAAAATTCCATCTCTGATAAGACCATCTATGCCAAACCTTAGCTTCTCACAACCATTAATAACAGTCTTGCACAATTCGCAGCAGGCCTCACTGCCCGGGAACACTTGACATCTTAAAAGCTGAGCTTTAACTTCTGCCAACAGTGTTTGAATCTGCGCAACATCATCAATTAGTGCAGATGGTTGGTCATCTTCTATGGCATTAATCCCGGGCCCACCATGATTAGGCATAGGATTTCTGCTAACATTTGGAGGAGGTGCGAAATTGACAGCTTTGGAATCGACCAACTCTTGAACCTTCATTTGCAAGGCTCTACATTTCTCGGTATTGTGACCAGGTGCGTTGGAATGAAAGGCGCACCTAGCATTGACATCATAATTCTTCGGGAGATTGAGAGGATCCGGTGGAGCCAATGTCTTTAACTCAACCAGGTTAAGCTTCAGGAGTTGTGGCAGTAGAACGGCATAAGGCATAGGGATGGGGTCAATCACCTTATTTTCCTGAGATGGCCTCTATTGAAAGGGGCGTTGTTGTTGGTTGTTGTTGTTATTGTTGTACGTCCTTTGTTGCGGAAAATGAGATTGTTGCTGGTAGTGATGTTGTTGTTGTTGTTGTTGAGGATAGAGTGGTTGATGTGGAGCTGGAGCCGGGATAGTAACGGCTGCTATTGATCTGTGAGAATGCTGGGGTCTGCTCCTTCCTGCATGGATGGCATTAGTTTCACCTGCCCTTCGGGGTCCTGCAAAAGGTTTTCTAGGGTTGTTGGAAGAGCTAGCACCATTGTCAGAGATTTTGCCCATCTTCAAAAGACTCTCAATTCTCTCACCAGCTATAACTACATCGGCAAAACTGGTGGAAGAGAAGGCAACAAGTCTATCAATATAAGTTCCCTGCAAGGTGTTCATAAACATGTCAGCCATTTCCCGTTCAGACATGGGTGGCTGGACAGCGGCAGCAAACTGTCTCCATCTTTGAGCATAATCCCGAAAGCTTTCCCTTGAAGACTGAGACATGCCCATCAGAAGAGTTCTATTGGGTCCATATCTAGGTTGTACTGGTATTGCCGGATGAAGGCTTCGGCCAAGTCTTTCCAACATTTTATAGTGGCCCTTGTCAAATGTGAATACCATTCTCTGGATGCTCCAGTCAGGCTGTCCTCAAAATAGAACATCCATAACTTCTCGTCCATGGTATAAGCCTTGAGTCTTCCTAAGAAAGATTGCAGATGAGTACGCGGCCAGGAAGTACCATTATATTTCTCAAAGCAAGGGGGTTTGAATTTGTGGGGAATCTTCACCCCATCTACCAGTCCCATATCCATTACGTCAAAGCCTAAGGAATTCTGGAATTCCAAGGACCTTAGTTTTTTAGCAATCTTATCCAACCTTCTGTTATACACTTCATCCCCAACCCCAATAACTGTGAACTGTTCTTCTTGGGGATCCTCTTGCAGGATTCTGCCCCCAACAGTATTACCTTGAACATTCCTAGTGCCATTAACATCTGGGTTCAAATGGGGCCCATACTCTGGTGGGTCGATACGAGGTTGTCCTCGTTCATTATTGCTGGTTCCCCCTGTTCCAAGATGGGGGCTCTTCAGGTGTCTTCCTTTCTACCAGCTCTCTCAGCCTCTCTTGGCTCTGGGCTAAGCCAGTCATCACTGCCATAAACTGGGTCATTTGGTTTCTCATCTCGACCCTCTCGTTTGCCATTTGATTTCTTACTTCATTCAGGTCCTGCTGTACCTGATCCATCTGAATGCCTGGAAGGTTGTTTCGTGTTGGGTACCGGTGTGTACGGTTGACAGGGAACACTCTGCGACGAGCAATGTTTCCTGAAACCACAACAAAGTGAAAAACAAATAATAAACAAAAAACCTACAAAACAAAGAAAGAGTTAGTATGCAATGCAATATGCTTATTTATTTTCCAAGGTATCCGGTTTGGTTCTTGGTTTTGACCTTTCCAGACCTCGAGGAGATGCTTGATGATGTCGTGAGAAAGCCCACCAAAATAAAAAAAGCTGATATAATACAAATGACGAAAATACATAGTCTGTTTACAATACATGCCCATGATAGGTCAAAGATACAACAATCAAAAGAAAAAGTACATCAAAAGAAAAGAAATACAAGCAAAGAGTAATCAGACATCCAGTCCATAGTCATCTTCCCTGACTTCCTTCAATAGTGCCTCAGTCAACGGACCAGCTGGGTGCTCTGTAATGGTCCTAATGAGGATGTTCCTGGTAGCAATGGCACTAGTCAGCTTCTTATGCCTATCCTGATCCTTTGATCTTTTTAACCCTGCCCGGAGCTTCAATTCTGATATCTCATTCTGAGCTGCCAACAAAGCTTCCTGCTGCTTCTTCTCATTGGCCTCCAACTGCTCAATCTTGGCCTAAGTCCTCTGGTCTTCTTGTGCTCGGGCTTTGGTGTTCCTGATCCACCTAGCCTGGCTTTCCTCCAGATAATGCTCAGCCCTAGCTTTCTGAATCTTGGCCTCTTTGCAGGCATTCTTCAATATTTGCTCCCCGGCTCTTGCTTTCCTTATGTAATCATCTGTCCTCTCAATCTTGGTAAGATGCTCAGTCTTGAGTCTTTCCAATCTCTCAATGTCCAGACGATTGCCATTTCTTTCCCAAAGAGTCTTCTTCAGGGCTTCAAATAGCTGATTATTCCTCTCTTTCAGCTTTTCAAATTCCTCCAGGCTAACAGTTGCTGCAGGCTGTACTGTAGAAGGTCCAGGTGTGTCTTCCAAGGTGAAAGGCATCCTGGTGATTTGAGCTCTAGTACGGGACCAGTCAGAGTACTGGGCTGAAGCAATATTGTTACACCTTCCAAGGATGGCTGTCCCTTTGGTCTGGATGTTGTCCCAAGCCCAGGCAGCTTGTCTGACAACAACTGAGTTAGGTTGCACTTCACAGTATAGGGTCTCAGCTAAATCCTGTCCTCTGGGAGGATGAACCAAGGCATATCCCAATTGTCTCTTAAACATTAAAGGGTTGTAATTGATGCAACCTTTTACTCCTATTAGAGGCACATTAGGGTATTGCCCACAGCTGGTAATAATATCCTTGCCTTTGGTTCTCTTGGTGCACCATCTGATATCATCTGATGTTAAGGCAATGAACCTCTTGGCCCAATTCTTCTGCTGATGTGGGTTCAAGAAAGCATCTGACTTAGGCAGGTGTCTGAGTAGCCATGAGTAGAATAGAGGGGCACAACATCTGACTAGCTTCCCCCTTTGCTTTTCATTTCTCTGATGGATGGAGTAGTAAAAATCCCCTAGCAATGTAGGCACTAGGTTCCTCAGCAGAAACAAGTGGATGGCATTCTTACTCACAAATTTGGGCTCATCTGCTAACAATATAGCCCCATATATGTTCTAGTAGTGCACAGACTGCCCTCCATTCTCCCAATGCAGCCTTCAGGGTGGCCTGAGAAATCAAGAAGTCCAGATGTAAGCCAGGAATCCCAGCTTTTGTTGTCATGCTTTGCTTAATGAGGGCAGGATCTAAGTGCAATGCCCTTGCTATCTATTCACTTCTGGGAGCAGTCATCTCTGGGTTGAAGGGGATCCCTCTTCTGATAGGCACTCCAATCAATAAGGAAAACTCTTCCAGTAGAGGCCCCATCTGGAAGTCAGGAAAGGTAAAGCACCTAAGTGGAGGGTCATAAAACTGCAAGCATGTGTGGATCATGCTTCTCTAAGAAGAATCAAGATCCACGACCATGTCCAAGATACCCCCATAGTGCTCTCTAAACAGTGGGATGTGGTCAGGTGTGATAAGTGACTGGACCTGCCTGATACCAGTCAAAGAAGACTCAAAAAAGTGATAAGATATGTTGCTTTTCCTTGGAACATCCATGAGTGCTGATGAAGAAGCTGAAGACAAATGCTGATGGAGATCAATGACTGAAAAGCTGGAGGTAAGTCTCTGACAGACTGATGGAGGTTCTGAAGGAGATAGCTGAAGCAGATGCTAAAGAAGATAACTGAAATTGAGGTCTAAGCAGTAGAAGGGGTCAAAACCAAACCAAATATGATGTGATGGATACCATGAAAAACAAATAAACAAATGTTAAATGATGCAATGATGATATATGCAAATGATATGCAAGGGTTTGTGATCAAGAGCTAGATCTGATTATCTGTCTTGGTATAAGGTCCATGTATGTTCAAAGGTCCGAATGGGGGCTCAGAAATCCAGTAACCAGGGTAGGGGACTCAAATAAAGAGTCACATGTCCAGGGTTAATCACAAGAACTGTCCAAAGTGAAGTATTCTTAAACAATACAGTAACAGGGTATGATGTGGCCAAGGGTTCCTGCAAACCTGTAAACAACCCAACCCCCTCACATGTAATGTTCTAGAACAAGGATCCTCATACTTGGATCAGTTATGAGAAGTGTAAACACTTCTAACCCGGAGGTACAATGTTTACAATAACCATAAAGGATCCTCCTCTAATTCACCCCAGATTATGAAGGTCAAAATAAAGGTCATCCAGACTTAGCAGGCTTCCCAAATAGCCCTAGCACTACAGGAAATCTGTAGCACAGAGTTCTCAAGAAGAAACCCACATATGAACCGTGTTTCATATTCCCGCACCAGATCGAAATGGAATGGGAAAGAACATGAACCACTCTAGCCTAGGTGTCACTCAGGTCCCAGGTATAGGACCTTAATCACTCAGTGAAACCCCACCCACCAAAACCAGAAACCAGATCCAGCAATGACAATAACAGTATGATGTATAAAAAACTGTAAAGAAAGCAGTAAATAAAGCTGTACATAAAGCAATAAATAAAGAAAATAAATAAACACAAGTAGCACGTAACACCCCAGTAAACACAAATCAAACAATCGCTAGGAGGAACCCACAAAAATAACCAGAAGCCCTGGTTGCAGTATAAGGGTCCCCAACAGAGTCGCCAAGTTGTCGCTCCCACCAAATGACACCTGGGCAGAAGGGGTACAGACGCGAACGGTCGGCGAAAGGAGAGAACAAGGATGAAGTGAATACAGTCGCCAGCTAGGCATTTTTATCCCGAAGGAAAGGTAATGTTGCATAAACCTAGAAAGATATGGATAAGACGGTCGCGAACCAGAGAAACTGAGAAAGGGGGTTGGTTACAACCTGGGAAGGTATTAACACCCAGATTTTTCGTCGTACTTGACGGGATCTACGCTTAAAAGATTTGTGTTTAAAGGGGTAGTGTCAGTTCTATCTGTGTGCAAAAGCTGGAAAGAGAATGTACAGGTGTCAGTGCAAAAGAGATGTGAAGTGAAATTTCTCAGGAATGAAGCCTAAAAGAATAATGCTGGAAGAGGGGGGAAGAGACAGAGACTTTTGTTCGATAACCGTTAAGTTATGCCTACGTATCCTCTCGTGCAATGAGGAAGTCAGAACACCATAGTTCGACTCAAAGAGACTGAAATATAAATTGATTGGTGAACTGCTTACTTGTCTATGCTCAAGTGTATGACATGTCTGGCTCAGGTGCAAACTGTCTTGCATCAGACGGAAGAAGCGGGTTCTCGTTTGTGAGTGAATGAGGTGAGAAAAGAATCTCGGAGGAGACGATTATTGTTTGTTTTCAAGTTTTCAATCTTTTATTGCTTTTGGAGTTTGTCATAAGAAAATGAGCTTAAACCCGAACCAAGGGTTAGTAGACTCATCACATCCTCCCTCTGATTAAGGGTAATGAGAATACTTTAAGTATGAAGTATGCACCTCACACTTAATCACCATGATGTATGATTAAGATCATTAACCTACTTGAATTTATTTAGATTTTTTTAGTGTTTTTGTTTAGTGCTAAGTAATGAGTTTAAGCCATAATCAAGGATTTAATGGACCCATTACACCATCCTAATAGAAGGATGATAGATGAGAACATTTAAATTGAGGAATGCTCCTCAACTTAATCCATGATTAGGGATTAACCTCATAACAAAACAAACCCTTATTAAAGTGGATTTTAATTAATGGTAAGATTAAGAAGTGAATTTTATGGTTTGCAAGACAACTTGAGGGGGACTTGTCCATTAACACTAGGGTTAGTCCTTCTTAACCAATTAAGGAAGAATTAGAACCCTAATGCAAGGCCCAAGTTACAAGTTTGATGTCTTAGTGATTATTAGGTGGATTGATTAAGAGATTTAAACACATTAAGGGTTCAACACTTAGGATTAAAGTTATACACTCCATCCTAAGAGAAGGATGCAGGCATAATCTTAATCATAAAGCCTTAAAACCTTGAAGGTTTAGTCCCTGATTATGAGATGAGAAGACACAAAAGATGACACAAAGGTAAAACTAATGGGGGGACTAATCAAACCCTAATTGTTATCATGTTTGGGTGTTCCTAGGGTTTATGAAGCTTTCAAGAGATCTTCAAGAAAAGCCACCAAGGAAGAAGCAAATGGAGGGAGGAGAAGCAGAAGAAGCAAGTCAACTTACTTCACTTAAGAAGCTAAGTTGTTTGAAGAAAGAGAGTGAAGAGGGAACATGAATGAGAAAGCTCACTCTAATACAAATACAAAATGCAGCAATGAATGCATAAGAGAGATGAGAAGAGATTATGAGAAGTGAAGACAAATTCACTTCTCAAAGTACTTACCACCTGAAAAGTTAGCAAAAAGAAATGAAATGAAAATGAAATGAGTGCAAGGATGCAAACCCAAAACCAGAAACATGTTCATGATTAAAATGATGCTAAGAGATGATGCAAATGTATGTCAAGAGTCATGGATGATCATACAAGTGATGAGAATGCAAATGAAGCATGAAAGGAACATGAAAGTTCATGAAAGCACATGAAATGAAATGAATGCATAACATGGCAAATGGATGAGGAAATGATCAAGCATGAATATAAGGTGTCCCAAGATGTTTTAGAAGTCATGTGGATGCAAGAAATGTCATGGAAAGTTCATGAATGCAAGCATATGCAAGAAGTATGCAAAGGAAGATGAGAAATTAGGGTTTTCATGCAACATGAGATGCAAAACTCAAAAACAGACGCAAATGACAAGATAAAAAATTGAAAATGCAATCAAAAGAACCCTAACCCTATATGATATCACACCCAAAAGGAGAAGACCTAACTCTTAACCTAATGAAAGTTATGATTTTTCTAAGTTTTCTAGGGTTTTAAGGTACTTAAAGGGGAAAAATGCCAATCAATTCAAAAGTGCAGAAGAAATTTATGACAAAATTATGCTAGAAAATACATTTCAAATGAAGATCAATGCAAAAAGAATCATTGTCATACCATTCTTGGTTAGGCAGAAAATAATTCTTGAAGTTAGGGTTCAAAAATAGGATTTTATGAACCCTAAATTCAAAGAAAAAATGTCAAAATGATTCAAAACCAAAAAAAAATTGTATGGATGGTATGACAATGTCTCTAAATGTTTAAAGATGCAATATGAATTTTTTGGGATTTTTTAGAAACTTAAATGATATTTTAATTAATTAGTTTTCATTAATTAATTAAAATAAACATTTAAATGCTTAAAAAATGATTTTTTTTATTTAAAAAATAAAAATAAAAATATTTTTGGGTTAAGAAAATTATTTGAAATCAAAATGCTGAATAAAAATATTTTTGGGATTTTCTATGTATTTTAAATAAATGGAACAAAATAAATAAGAAAAATATGAAATAAAAATGAATTAAAATAAAAGTAAGTTGAATCAAGGGCTCATATTCAAAGTTGAGAGATTTTCGTTGACTGGCGCGTGAATGGGTGGACATGATTCATTCTGGTCTGATTTTCATTAACTAATTAATTAATCTTTAATTAAACAGAATTAGGGTTTAATGATGGCATCTGGACCATTCAAACACGCGGGGAAGCTCAATCCTACGACCAGAATTCAAATAAAACCCTAAACCTAATTAAAACACTAATGACCTTCAGGTGACCGGAACAGTGTTTCGGTCATCTTCTCCGGCCATCCATTTTCCTATCTCACTCAAAACCTCACCCCAAACCCTCTAAAGCTCCAGAATCACTCAACAAACATCAAGGAACAAGAATCCAAGCACGCAATTCATTTATTTTCAGAAACAAGCATGAATCGAATCAATCTCTTTTTAGGTCAAATATTTCAGAGATTCAGTTCATGCTCATCTCTTCATCATTTTCAAAAATAACAAGTGCAGTAGAATCAGGGGATCATGGGGAACATTTCTATAACTTAAAAAGAGATTTCTGGAAAAAAAGTTTGAGATGGCTACCTGAGTTGAAGCTTTGAGATTCTGAGCTTTCAGGGCCTCTCCTTCGTGCAAGTCAGCTTCAATGAACCCCCTGAGGATGATGTGAAGCTTGAAAAGCTTTGGGAGTGACTGGTTTGTGCTGTGTGGTTCTGGTTTAGCAGAAATGGAGGTCTGTGTGTGTAGTGATTCAGGCTATTCCAAGGGGTGGGTTTTGTTCTATGAATGAAGAGTGATTTGTTGGTGAAGGAATTTCTAGATTTTGTTAAGTTTTGAGGTTGTTTCGAAGAGAACAAGCTTTGTGCACAAATTTGTGAATCTGATATTATGTGTGTTTTCAGTCCCCAATGCTTGCCCTAATCTCTCCCATATTGTTTGAATATAAAATGTGGTAGGTTCTGAATGGCTGCAAAACATTATTCCAAGAGTATGAGAGTTTTGGCCAAAAAGTCAAATATGTGTCCTTGAGAGTATGGGCCATGGCAGAGGAAATCTAAAGGGTGTATCTACCTCAGCTGAGTTTGAGGATGACCCTTGGATGGTTTATGATGGACTACAACACTTGGATTGCAAGATAACATGTGTTTTGCAAATTTCCCACTTTGTGCATTTTGAGATTTTTGGTCATGGACATGTCTCATTCAAAGCTAAATTTAGGTCATGAAGTGTTACATGATGTTGCTGTCATGTTTTGAGACCAATTAGAAGTCATACCAACCCTTGGAAATCATTCTTGCAAGAATCCCTCTTTTGAGAATTTTATGAGAAATGGCTTATGGAAACTTGTGATCCAAGGCATGAAACTTTGTGAATTTTGTGCAATTATGATTTTGGCAAGTTGCAATATGTTGTAATGATGCTTAGAAGTCATTTAGAGGTCTTGAAAGTGCTTAGAACTTGAATTTGCAAAAATCCCTCTTTGGCATGAAACTTGAAATTATGTGATTTTTGCCAACTTTGACAAGCCATAACTTGAGTTCCAAAATGAATTAGATCTTGTTCTTGTACTTGTTGAAAAGGGAATGATCCAATCTACAACTTTCATGATCAATAATTTTTCATTTGAAGCATTTTTGGTTGAGAAAGAGGAGGTTGAAAAACTTTCCCAAAATGGAAAGTTTACATTACAAGTCATTTTCATTTTTGGCAACTTTTGGTTTAGCTTATTTTTCTTCAAAATTGTGAACTTCCAAGCACTTAAATGATCAAATAAAGACCATATAACTTCAATTTGATGAAAAATCCACTTTGGTTCCATGTTGGGGGGCCTCAGATGCCCTGATTTTGCCCTGACTTGCTCAAGAAGTTACCCAGTGATCAGATGACTTCCACAATGAATTTCTTCATCAAACTTGGTATGCATGATCCTTATAACATATTGAGACCAATAAAAACAAGAATGACCAAAAAAATTGGAGTTATGGCCTCTGAAACCAAAACCCTATTTTTAGGTCATTTGTGCAATTAAACCTTGGCTCTGCTTCCATGCTTTGCAAGTTCTTGTGATTCTTTGACTTCCTTGATCTTTGGAGGATAAAATATGATGATTTAACATACATGGACCCTCTTGAGATTATTGAAGACCTTTAGAGTGGCTCAGATGGATCTTGAATGGCTCAGATCACAAACCCTAGATGCAGATGAACTTGAACTAATGCAGTGCAACAAAAATGCAATATGATATGATATGATTAAACTAATGCAATGAGGGAATATCACAAGCCATGGTGTGAACTTAGTGAGGGAAAATTTGGGGTGTTTACAATGTTTACCTTATTCCTTTCTATTGAATGTGCACTACTAACTCTTGTTTTGTAGGGAGGTTGAGGTATGTCTTCTTTACCTTACCCTTTTACTTCTTATGCCTTTTGATCCGCATTTGCTTGTCATTTTATGCTTGTTCTTGGTAAGATTTCCATTTTATTGGAATTAACTTACCTTTCTTAGGAAGTAAGTTACATTCTAATTTTCTTATCTTCCTTTCCTCATTAGGATTAAAAACCGCACTAACCCTTAGGATCTCCCTTTGGTATTGAATAAACAACTTAGGGTTGGTCTTAGTCCCCCTTAGTTTTTGTCCTTTTCCGATTTGAGTCCTCTTTCTCATCTTCTAAAAAGATAAACAACAAAATACCTAATAAAGGTTGAATGCTCTTATACGACAAGAGACTTTGTCGCGGGATATTTATACACGTTCTATCTCGGGGCAAGGTGTAAGTCATCAAAACACTTCTCATAAAAGACAACAAACAAAGATCATGTCTTCTCTTTGCATCTCATACTCTCTGCGGACGGATATGACTTTCCTCGACAGTTCATATAGCGATACGATAAACTCCCTCGGGTCAGAGCCGACAAATACCTGAGCTAGAGCTATGGTAACGTCATCCTAAAAAACACAAACAAAGTTTCCTCCTAGTTAGGCGAACTACGTCGACTCTGATCCTTATTTTCCTAATGAGGTACGTAGGCAGCGGGGTAGGGCCCGTTCGAGCACATTCTTTATTTTCCCTACATTTTCCCCCTTTTTTATTTTTTGATCTCTTTTTCCATGTCCCCTTTCTCATTTCATTTTCCATCCATGTTAGTGATTTATTTCAGCAACATCTTATTTCTCACCCTTTGAAACAGACTTACAAGCGTGGATCCTGTCGGGTACGGTGGACGGTCTGGGGTGCTAATACCTTCCCAAGTCGTAACCGACTCTCGAACCCAGATCTTTGGTTTGTAGGACCTCGTCCTTTTCTTTTCTCTTCGGTTTGTGCAGTTTCCGCGCCACTTTCGCATTTGTACTAGGATGAAAATCTCGGGAGCGACACTATGTACTCAGCCTCTGTAGTATATAAGGAGACATAATTCTTCTTCTTGCTGAACCAGGAGATACAATTATTATCTATAAAGACACACCCTCCAGAAGTACTTTTCCCAAATAAGATAGGATCACTCTTATGAGAGTACAACATGTCATAGTCACAAATTCCATCCACATCATCTTGACTATACTAAAATAGATAGCATTACTCCCCCTTTTAGCCCAAAATTGAGCCAAAACTATATCACATCGTAAAGAAAAAGAAACAGATAGAACCACAAGCTCATGAAGAGCATAAAAAATATCATGTGTATAGTAGAAACCCAACAAAAATAGTACCAGAAATCCAAAAAGAAATTACACAGAAAAAACTTCACAAAAAAACAGGACCAACAACCTCTTCTCCCTCACTATCTGAGCTTCCATCAGAATCACCTTCAACTTCTACTCCAGCCTGCTCTCCATTAGTGTCTTCCTCTTTCTCCAACATCTCAATCATTTTCTCAAATTTTTCCTTTATGGCATCTCGCTCCTTATAAGCTTCCTTAAGCTCAACAATGATTGAAATTTTGTTAAGAGGATTGCTGCTTGTAGATGTTGTAGTGGATGTCACAACAATGTCAGGAACATGAGATCCCTGAAACAACTTATAATGGAAAGAGAAAGCACTTTCCCTCTTAGAAGTTGTGTCAGAATCAGTCAAGATAGAAGGATATTGATTCCAAATAATCCCACAAATGAGGGAAGGAAAGGTAATAGGTAACTTTACAGCCATTGTGTTAGCATACTTCATGGTTTGTTCAAAATATATAAATCCCATAATCAAATTTTGTTTTGGTACCTATAACATAAATAAATCTCCCTAAACCAGTAGCAATATTTGATATGTGGTTGGTAGGAACCTAATTGGTTGCACCTATTCTATTCAGAATAGCATACTTAACAGTAATTATGCTGGTTGAAAGCTTTCCCTTTCTAGGCCAGTACTTAACTTGATCAGCAGTGAGTGTTTTGCATATTTGATTATCAGTGACTTCTAATTCATGGTAACTAGAAACATATTTTCCTAGGTAAGTATTAATCACAGTAGGGGAAAAGTTAATACACATACCTCTTACATACACTTTCCTGAAGTCCTTTGACTTCCCATCAGCACATTCTTCAGAGAGATTCATAATAAACTCTTTCACCAAAGTTTCATAGCACCAGGAGAACCTGTAAATAGTTATAAATAGACCTGCAAAGTAGATTAGGTCCATAACTTCAAAGAATCCTAGAACAAACTCAGCAATCTCCCTTTCCAAGGTCAACCTTTTGTGGTAGACAAACTTCCATTTACTCACACTGCGGATACAGTGAAATGAAATGTTGTCCAGAGGTGCATCAGGAACTCTAGAGGAAAGCTTGCTTGAAGATGGTATCTTTCTTGGAGTGATGTCTGGAACATCACTTTCAACATCATTATCAGATTCAGAAATAACTCTGACCTTTCTCTTCTTAGTAACCACCTTACTCTATCCTTTAGAGGGACCAACAACAGTCTTATTAGGGTTATCCTTGGGGATATCCTTTCTGGACACATGCTTGTTTTATGGAGAACTTTGACCAACAACATTCTTTCCTTTCCTTGAAATTAACCTTTTAGCCATACTTGGATTTATGTTGGCAATGAGGTCATTGTCAGATATGTCATCAAGATCAATCACCTCTTCAGGAAAAGCATCCTGGTTATCTTCAGCCTCATGATAATCACCAGTCTCTTGAGCAACTTCATCCTCGTTGTGAGTAACCCAAACACCGGGTGTTACAACATCCTCTTTGGCATCCTTGGTTCCACCTACAATAGTATACACAATAGCAGTTTCCTTGGCAACCTTATTACTTGGTTCATAAGTTTGATTCTCTTGGCTATCCTAAGAAGCAGGTAGACTAGCCAATGGAACATAGACTCCAGCAACATCACGATTTTCAGCCAGGATTCCTAAGATGGGTTCTTTAGTGGCTTCATAAGCAAAAAAAGTGCCTTGAGAGCCAGACAATGGACATGCATAATGATCCTTTGGTCTATGCACATTAGGTGTTCTAGGTTTAGAAACCCTAGTAACATCAGGAACGACCATGTTAAATTGAGCAACATCCAGGACATCTTCAGAAAGATGATGAACCCTTGACTCATACTTAGATGATGATTTCTTTGAAGGCGAAAAAAAGGATTTTTGAGACATTTTGATGGTTCATCCATACAAGCTAAGATTACTTGTTATCAACAAAGATACACCCTCCAAAAGTACTTTTCCCAGAAAAGACAAAATCACTCTCATTACAGTGTAGCATGTCATAGTCACAGATTCTATCCACATCATTTTGAGTAATTATGGTCTTTTCTTCTGTCTCCTTTTTGGAGTAAACTGACTCTTAATTAACCCAGATATAATAGTTATCTCTAGACCATACTCCCTTCATGATCACTATATTCTCTTCATTTGTGACAAGACATTCTGATTTTGTGAAGTTGACACAAAAACCTTGATCACATAGTTTCCTGATGCTAATGAGATTAGTAGTCAATCCTTCCACAAGTAAAACACCATTAAGATTTGGAACACCTGAACATTCAATTTTTCCAACTCCTTTGATTTCTCCTTTGGCTCCATCACCAAAAGTAACATAACTGGTAGAATGAGGTTTGATATCAACCAACCGATTTTTTATTCCAATCATATGCTTAGAACAACCACTATCAAAATACCAATCCTCTTTAGATGATACTCTAAGAGAAGTATGAGCTATCAAGGAAACATGCTTAGGAACCCACTGTTGTTTCTTAATGACAATGTTTTGTTCAGGTTTGGGTTATGGATTATGATCAGGGTATCCATGAAGTCTGTAACAGAAATGTTTTATGTGACCAAACTTGCCACAGTAGTGACACCTCCATCTTTGATATTTTATCCTTTGATGAGTTGATCTTCTTGTTTCATGATGTTGAGACACTGGTTTCGACGTCTATTTAGAAACATGCTTCTTGAGCTCAGGTTGGCTGCCACTTGAGGAGTTGTTTTTAGAACCATTAAATCCTATCCCATATAGGTCTCCTGCACTTCTTCTAGTCTAAAGAATGTCATTAAGTGTTTCAAATCCACTATTCAGCATTCTGATTAATTTGTTCATTTGATCAAGCTTGGAATTCAACATGGTGACTTGAGCATTCAAATTTGATATAGTTGTTAAATACTCTTCCTTTTAGCCTCTAGTGTTGCTATGATCTCTTTTTTCTTTTATCCTTCTTGTATCACTTGTTCACATCTCATACATAGCTTTTGATAAGTATCAGCAAGTTCTTCAAATGTTATCTCATCTTCACTAGAGTCTTCATCAGACACACATGTCCCTGTCAAAATAGTGATATGTTTAACTGGTTCTTCTTCAAAATCAATCTCAGAATCTCCATCAGACCATGTTACATATAAGCCTTTCTTTTGTCCATTCAGATAAGTGGGACATTCAACTCTAATATGGCCAAAACCATCACACCCATAACATTGAACTCTTTTTCTTTGGCTTGACTTCTCTCCAGGATTTGTCCTTGACTCATTTGATTTGCTGATGTCAGATGAAATGTTCTTGGAATTTGTTCTTGAGCTAATATTCATCCTTTTCATGACCTTGTTGAATTGTCTTCCCATCATGGCAACAACTTCTTTCAGGCTTTCTTCATTCTCCATTTCACCTCTTTCTACTTCTTCCTCAGTATTGGACACAAGAGATATGCTTTTTCTCTTCTTTTTAGGCACATTACTGAATCCCATTTCATATGTCTGAAGGGATCCAATAAGGTCTTCAACCTTCATATTGCAGATACCATGTTGTCGCTCCCACTAAATGAAGCCGGGTCAAATAGGGTACAGACGCGAACGGTCGGCGAGAAGAGGGTGTGAGAACACACAGGAGTGAACTCACAGGGAATGAAAAGAGTCGCCAGCTAGGCATTTTTATCCCGGAGGAAAGGTAATGCTGCATAGACCTAGAAAGAGATGGATAAGACGGTTGCGAACCAGAGAGACTGAGAAAGGGGGTTGGTTACAACCTGGGAAGGTATTAGCACCCAGATTGTCCGCCGTACCCGACGGGATCCACGCTTAAAAGATTTGTGTTTTAAAGGGGTAGTGTCAGTGCAATCCGTGTATAAAAGAGCTGGAAAGGATGTACAGGTGTCAGTGTAAGAACAGGAGTGAAATGCTCATGATAATGAGGCTAAGAAAATGATGCTGGAAGGAGGGGAATATACAGAGACTTTTGTTCGATAACTGTTAAGTTATGCCTATGTATCCTCTCGTGCAATGAGGAAGTCAGAACACCGTAGTTCGACCCAAAGAGACTGAAAGATGAATTGACTTGATGAACTGCTTACTTGTCTATGCTCAAGTGTATGACCTGTCTGGCTCAGGTGCAAACTGTCTTGCATTAGACGGAAGAAACAAGTTCTCGTTTATGAGTGAATGAGATGAGAAAAGAATCCCGGAGGAGACGATTATTGTTTGTTTTTGAGTTTTCAGTCTTTTATTGCTTTTGAATTTTGTCATAAGTTAATGAGCTTTAAGCCTAAACCAATGGGTTAGTAAACTCATCACATCTTCCCTCTGATTAGGGGTAATGAGAATACCTTAAGTGTGAAGTCAGCTTCTCACACTTAATCACCATGGTGCAGGATTAAGATCATTAACCTACTTGTGATTATTTAGATGTTTTTGGTGTTTTTGTTTAGTGTTAAGTAATGAGATTAAGCCATAATCAGGGATTAAACAGACTCATTACACCATCCTAATAGAAGGATAATAGATGAGAATGTTTAAGCTGAGGAAAGCTCCTCAACTTAATCCATGATTAGGGGTTAAACTCATGACAAAACAAGCCTTTGATTAAGTGGATTTTATTTAATGGTATGATGATGAAGTGATTTTATGATTTGTAAGACAACTTGAGGGGGACTTGTCCATTAACACTAGGGTTAGTCTTTCTTAACCAATTAAGGAAGAATTAGAACCCTAATGCAAGGCCCAAGTTACAAGTGTGATGTCTTGATGATTATTAAGTGAATTAATTAAAGGAGTTAAACACATTAAGGGTTTAACACTTAGGATTAAAGTTATACACTCCATCCTAATAGAAGGATGCAGGCATAAGCTTAATCACAAAGCCTTAAAGCCTTTAGGGTTTAGTCCCTGATGATGAGATGAGAAGAGAAGACTCAATTGAGACACAAAGGTAAAACTAAGAGGGGGGACTAATCAAAACCCTAATCATTGTCATGCTTGGTTGTTCCTAAGGTTTGTGAGGTTTTCAAGAGATATCTTCAATGGAACCACCAGGAAGCAGATGAAAGGATCAGGAGAAGCAAAGTAACTTGCTTCATTCAAGAAGTCAAGTCACTTGAAGAAAGAAAGTAAGAAGAAGAAGAATGAGCAAGCTCAATCTCAAACACATGTCAAAATGCAGCAAGGATGCATAAGAGAGATGAAAAGAAAATGTGAGAAGTGAAGGCAAATTCACTTCTCAAAGTGACTTACCACCTGAAAAGTTAGTGAAAGGAATGCAATGCAATGCACAATGAGATGAAAAATCAAAACCAGAAGCACATTCATGATGATGATGATGCTATGGGATGATGCAAACATGAAACAAAGCATGAGAATGATCATATGAACCAATGGATGCAGATGGAGCAAGTTTAGAAGCATGAACATACATGAAAAGTTATGACATGCAAATGGCATACAACATGGCAAATGCAAGATGCAATGATCAAACATGCTTTCAATATGTCTTATGATGTTGAATGAATCACATGGAGGCATAAAATGTCATGGCAAGTCAAGGTATGAATGCAAATGTAAGAGGGATGCATATGGAAGCCCAAATTAGGGTTCATGATCAAAGCATCAAACACAAACCAAAATCAGAAGCAAACATCAATATAAAAAATTGAAAATGCACTCAAAGGGTCCCTAATACTATACTAACCCACTGCCCAAAGGAGAAGTTTCAACTCTTAACCAAATTCAAGATATGATTTTCCTAAGTTTTCTAGGGTTTTAGGGTTCCTTAACAAGAAAATTACCAAACAAATGGAAAATGAAGGATCAAATCATGGCCATTTAATCTCACAAACTACATGCTAAACACAATGCAATGCAAAAAGAATCAAGATCCAACTCTTTAGGGTTAGGCAGAAATGATTTTTGGAAGTTTGGATCAAAATAATGCATAAAAATGATTTTAATTCCATGGAAAATTCTAAAAATGCATCAAGATCAAAAAAGAAATTTGGTTCGAGAGTTGGACAATGTTTCTAAATGTTTTTAAATGTTTCATGAATTTTTTGGTGATTTTTAAATACCTAAAAGTATTTTTAATCAATTAATTCTCATTAATTAATTAAAAAGAAACTTTTAAATATTTAAAAATACTTTTTTAATGCTAAAAATAAAAATAAAAATATTTTTGTGTTCTGAAATTAAATAATAACTTGTATAAAAAATTTCAGAATTTTTGAAGTATTTTTGCTATTTTAAAATAAATGTACAAATCAAATGGAATAAAAAGAAAAGAAAATAAAATAAATGAGAAGTATGCAGGATGGAAGGCCAGGATTGAAACTGGGTTTGAAACGTTTGACTGGGCGCGCATCTGGACGGCCCAAATTCAAACCAGCCTAATTCTAATTAATTAAATATTAATCCATAATTAAGAGTTAATGAAGTGATCCAGGCCCTCCATACACGCGCGGGAAACGAAATTCAGTGGCTCACATTTAAACTTGGTGCCCTAACCCTAATTACCAGCTAATCACTCTCAGGTCACCGGAGACGAGCTCCGGTCGTCTTCTCCGGTGACCTCCCTCCCTGAGAATCTCCAAATCATTCCCTAGGTCATTTCTGGAGCTCTAAAGCTCCAGATTTGTTCCTTTCACTCTCCTAAACTCAACCCTAACCTCATTTCTCATTTATTTCCAGCCATAATCATGAATCGAAGCAAAGAACAAAAACTGTCAAAATTTCAGACAAGCAATACAGTCTCATTTCTCAACCATTTTCAATAATTTCAAGTTCAGTGTGATCAGTGAGGCATGCTTAATCATTTTGTAACATAAAATAGAGGTCCTGGAAAAGTTAATTCGAAAGGCTACCTGAGATGGAGCTTTCACCCTTTGAGCTTTCTGGCTGCTTTCTTGGTGCAAAAAGCTTCTAATGACCTTCCTGAGGAGTTTGCAGTGCTTGGACAACTTTGAATGTGGCTGGTTTGGGAGTTTGCACTTCAACTGGTCAGAAATCGTATCTGGCTTGTGGTGTGTTCTTGGTTGTTTTGATGGGTGGTTTTGGGTCAGTGGATGATCCAGAAATGAATGGTGGTGTTTGTTTGAAGATTGAGTGATTGAGTTGGGAGAATCGAAAGCTTTTGCAAGAGGGAGAGATTTTGTGAATGGTGAGTTGTGTTGTGTTTTAGCCTTGCCTCTTGTTGTGTTTTGCTGGCATTTGATCCACATAAACAAATCTTATTGGTCAGATGACATGACATGTGCTTTATTGATTGGTATGGTGCTTTTTACAAATTGTCAACTTTGTGTAAGGAGGGCATGGGCTACTTTGCTAGCTTGGTACAAAGGGCTTGTCTTGCGCAGCATGAGGTGAGGAGAGGGCTAGGGTGGTTCAGCAACCAAGGCAGCAAGTGGATGAAGTGTTATGATGGTTTTTGCAACTTGGTTCCTTTTAGTTCCCATGGAAAAATCTTGCCTCACAAACCATGAAACATGTGATCTCTTTGGTTCAATCTGAACTTTAAGACTTGTATGATGCTTGTGTAATGGTTTGACACCAATTAGAAGTCACAAATTGCCTTGGTACAAGATTTTGCAAATTTCTCATTTGGTGCATAACTTGAAATTTAGTGATTTTTGCCAACTTTGACAAACCATAACTTTTGATCCAAAATGAATTAGGTCATGTTCTTGTACTTTTTGAAAAGGGAAAGATCTAATCTACAACTTTCATGACCAAAGTTTTTCCATTTGAAGCATTTTTGGATCAAAAAGTAAGGGTTGAAAAAGTTGCATAAAATGACATTTCATTAAAAGTCAACCTTGCCCAAAAAAGTCAACTTTGCAAAAACTTGTAATTCTTGAATTTTGTGAACTTCAAACTTCTTCCATGATCAAATAAAGATCAAATACACTCAAAATGATGAAGATCACCCCTTGGTTGGGTCATTGGGGGCCTCAGATGCCCTAATTTTGCACTGACTTGTCTGAAAAGTCAACTCTTGATCAGATGACTTCCCCATGGGATTTCTTCATGAAAATTGATATGCATACTCCCTATACCATATAGAGACCAATAGAAACAAGAATGACCAAAAAATTTGGAGTTATGGCCTCTGAAACCAAAACCCTAATTTTAGGTCAACTGTGCAGTCTAGCCTGGCTCTGCTTCCATACCAATCCCAGTTCTTGTGATTCTTTGGCATTCTTGACTTTGAGAGGATATAATATGATGTTTGAACACACATGGACCCCTTTGAAGTGATTGTTGACCTTTGGAGTGGCTCAAGAAGCTTTTGGATTGCTCAGATCACAAACCCTAGGTGCAGATGACTTAGAACCAATGCAAAGACTCAAAATTGTGGTATGAGATGTTATGATTGTGTTTATGCATATGGAATGATCACAAGCCATAGTGAAATGGGTGAGGGCAAATTTGGGGTGTTTACAGCTGCCCCTATTCAAACACGAGTTAGCTGTGTAGGATGTAAGTGACGACTTAACAAGCAAACGAGATAACTTGTGGTTGAATACCAAAGACAGTCCAAAATTTGCACTCACAGAATGAAGAAGAAAAGGGATATAGATTGTAAAAGAAAATAAAGTATATTGTAAAGTGTGGGCGACGGAGGACGACCGTCGAGCAGAGGACGACTGCTGGGTAAAGAGCAATGACGGGGACGGCCGACATGCTGGGAAAAGTGCGAAAAATAAAGCAATGACGGGGACGGCCGACATGCTGGGGATAAAAGGTATCATGATGGGGACGGCCACCAAGATAAAGCAAAGTAACCAACGATGGGGACGGCCATCGGGCTAAAAAGAAAAGGGACCACGACGGGGACGGCCATCGGGTTAAAGAATAAATGAAATAAACAGATGATGAGGTACGGTCATCAAAGGTGAAGGACGATCACCTAGCAGGGGACGGCTGCTCTGTTGGGGATAGATGAGGGACGGTCATCTAAGGTGGAGGACGACCACCTGGCAGGGTACGGCTGCCGAAAAGTATCGCGACATAGGACGAATGCCGGATAAAGGGTCAATGATGGGGACGGCCATCGGACGAGCATGATGAAGGACGATCATCAAGAGGTGGAGGACGACCACCTAGCAGGGGACGGCTGCTCTCGAGGTTTATCATGACATAGGACGAATGTCAGATAACCAAAAATCAACAATGGGGACGGCCATTGGATAAAATGATGAAGGACGATCATCAAGAGGTGGGGGACGACCACCTAGCAGGGGACGGCTGCTAAATATCAACGATGGGGACGGCCATCGGATGAGCATGATGGAGGACGACCATCAAGAGGTGGAGGACGACCACCTAGCAGGGTACGGCTGCTCTCAGGGTTTATCATGACAAAGGACGAATGTCAGATAAAAAAAGGAGAATTTTCTTTGTTGGTAATCTACTGGGGAATAGTAAACACGGACGAGTGTTTATATCCAAGAAACAAAAGGTATAAGTGTTTAGATGTTGTGTATAGATTAAAGATGCGGACGAGCATCCCTAAGACTACGATACGGACGAGTATCGGGTAGAAACAAACTGACACGTGTTCAGAGATGATGATACGGACGAGTATCAACTGGTTAACAGGGAACACGGACAAGTGTTGAATCTGAAGGGACTCTTCTGGGGAATGGTAGACACAGACGAGTATCTATATTCAAGAAGACATAAGTGTTTGACATGGTGTATGGATTAAAGATGCGGACGAGCATCCTTAAGACTATGATACAGACGAGTATCAGGTAGAAACAAACGCTTGACACATGTTCTGAGATGATGGTACGGACGAGTACCAACGGGTTAACAAAGAACACGGACGAGTGTCGAATCTGCGGGGATATAAATGGTGTATACAAAATACGGACGAGTATCTGTATAAGTGTGAGAAGTATGAGTGGTGTATAGATGAGTGTTCAAACTGCTGGGGAGAGTGACACGGACGAGTGTCAAAAGGAGAAAAGTATAGTATAAACAAAATCTGATATACAAAGTGTTTATATTGCTGTGTTGGGAAAATGACATGGACGAATGTCGAGGAAATGTATATATATATAAGTTCATGTGAGTGCAAAGAGAATGTCTTTGGCTTTCTGCTGGGGATGTGACACGGACGGGTGTCAAAGGGAGTATATACTGGTGACTGTGAATGTGAAGCAACTGCTTTTGCTGGGGAATCTGGGGGATGTTTTCTGTATACTGACGGATTTTTATTATTCACGAGTGTTTGATTCGAACCATGGCTTATGATTATGCAATATGTTTGATTTCTGCCGTAATGCTCCGTAAAAAACGGAATGCTACGCTTTGTGGGTGAATATGATGCAAATGCCATGATTATGCGAGGGTACCAAGCCGGGATTTGGATCTCGTTGCTGTGAGGATTTCTGGTTGATCTGCTTGAAATGGTCATCCCAGCTGGGGATGAGATCATTGGTAGATCTGATGAGATGTATCTGCTTGGGGATATAGGTCACTGATAGACATATCCTTGTAGTGAAGGACCCAGCTGGGATTTGTAGAAGCTTTCTTCACTCTGTTGTGATTTCTTCATGCGTTGCTCTTCTGAATAGAGGTTGAAGCTCTGTGGGGATGTGGTTTCCCGTCTTCTGTACTTGGTTAAGGAAGAATGATCGGCACCTCGGCTGGGGGAAAACAGCAAGTGGAAACTCAGCTGGGGAGAGAACACTTTGAGTGCTTAAGTGTTGATTTGCCAACTTGCTGGGATGAAGCTTACATGCCCCAAGTTGCATTTTAGATACCTGCAATCCTGCAAAGATAGAGAAACGCACAAGTAATCCCGAGGTATCCTTCACTGGATTCCGTCATAGGAATTAGACACTTTTGAGAGTAAGTATATTCCCTGCAAGCACGTGTTTTTATTTTTGAAGAAAAACATCTGTACTTATGCAATCAGTTTTTTTTTAGAGACATCAGACATTCTTTGCAGATAAAAATGTACAAGACGAAACATGACTAAAAAAATCTGATTTCATTAATTTATGTGCCCTGAATTGGCGAGATACAGTCAAAGAAACAAATCTCCTAAAATGAGGAGACTGTTATAAATTGAGAAACAAAATGCTGGCGATGTTGACGACGCTTTCAAGGAGCTTCCTCTTTTGCTATGACTCGCATGACTTTTGACGTTCTTCTCGTCTTGCTTTCTGAAGAAGATTGATACTGATTGAAGCTTGATCCTTTCGAAGCTTACCAAGTTATAGGTGATACAGACGAATTCAGAGTGCAGTTGTTCGCTTATTCCCTTATTTTGCATGGATCGCCCTTTCGGGTTTTCAATCCATCGGGATACCCATTTTTGCCTGAGTTGTCCAATGCGGCTTTTCAACTCAGCGGGTGTACATTTTTTATTTCCCTTATTTTTGCCCGAGTCTTTTATTCTGTTTTTGACTCGCCGGGATGCCCTATTTTTGCCTGGACTTACATTCTGTTTTTATGTCCAGCGGGTCATTTTTATGCGAAGTATTTTTTAACTGCATCTGAATTCACAGGGGACAGGAAGTCTTCACCATCCATGGTGCTGAGCATCAGTGCTCCACCAGAGAAAACTTTCTTTACCACGAATGGTCCTTCATAATTCGGAGTCCATTTGCCCCTGTGGTCTGTATGCGGAGGGAGGATTCTCTTCAGCACAAGACCTCCTACTTGGTACCCTCGGTGCTTAACTTTCTGATCGAAGGCTCTCTTCATTCTTTTCTGATATAGCTGCCCATGACAGATTGCAGCCAATCTTTTCTCTTCAATCAGACTCAGTTGTTCGAACCGGGACCGCACCCATTCTGCTTCGTTCAGCTTAACATCCATCAATACCCGTAGAGAGGGTAATTCAACTTCAACAGGTAGGACTGCTTCCATACCATACACAAGCTGATACGGTGTTGCCCCAGTGGATGTTCTGATTGACGTGCGGTACCCATGCAAGGCAAACGGTAGCATTTCATGCCAGTCTTTGTAAGTGACTACCATCTTCTGCACAATCTTCTTGATATTCTTGTTAGCTGCCTCAACAGCACCATTCATCTTTGGCCTGTAAGGAGAAGAATTGTGGTGTTGAATCTTGAAGTCCCGGCATAACTCAGCCATCATCTTGTTGTTTAAGTTGGAACCATTATCAGTAATGATTCGCTCGGGAACTCCATATCGACAGATGATATCTCTCCTCAGAAATCTGGCTACCACTTGTCTTGTAACATTTGCATATGAGGCTGCTTCAACCCACTTGGTGAAATAATCAATGGCGACCAAGATGAATCTGTGGCCATTTGAAGCAGTTGGCTCAATCTTGCCAATCATATCAATGCCCCACATGGCAAAGGGCCATGGTGAAGACATTATGTTCAAAGGATTGGGAGGCACATGCACCTTATCTGCATAGATCTGGCATTTGTGGCACTTTCTGGCATAAGCACAACAGTCTGCATCCATTGTGATCCAGTAATAACCTGATCTTAACAACTTCTTAGCCATGGCATGCCCTCCTGCATGGGTACCAAAGGATCCTTCGTGCACCTCGTGCATCAACAAGTCTGCTTCTGTCTTATCAACACATCGGAGGAGTACCATATCAAAGTTCCTTTTGTACAAAGAACCATCAGTGTTCAGGAAGAAACTGCCAGCGAGCCTTCTCAAAGTCTTCTTATCATTGGGAGATGCCCCAGGTGGGTATGTTTGATCCTCCAAGAAGCACTTAATGTCATGGAACCAAGGCTTATCGTCTTTGACAACTTCTGCTGCGAACACATATGCTGGCCTATCAAGTCTGGACACTGAAATCTGAGGTACAAAGTTAGCAGCTTGAACTTTGATCATGGATGAAATGGTAGCAAGAGCATCTGCAAACTGATTCTCGTCCCGAGGGATATACTCAAGCTTGACCGTTGTGAAGAAAGTCAATAACCTCCTTGTATAATCCCTGTAAGGTATCAGATGATCTTGGTGGGTGTACCATTTTCCGTTGGTTTGATTAACTACCAGAGCCGAATCTCCGAATACAGTCAATGTCTTGATCCTGAGGTCAATGGCTTCCTCAAGACCCATAATGCAAGCTTCGTATTCAGCTTCGTTGTTAGTGCAATTGAAAGTGAGTTTTGCCGAGAAAGGCATGTGAACTCCTTTGGGTGTAATGAGTACTGCACCAACACCACGACCATTCATGTTAACAGCCCCATCAAACATCATAGTCCATTCTTCTTCCGGGTCCGACCCTTCAGTGTGAACAGGCTCTTCACGATCTTTAGCTTTAATGAACATGATGTCTTCATCAGGGAAGTCAAATCTCATAGGCTGGTAGTCATCAATAGGTTGCTCAGCAAGATATTCAGACAATACACTGCCTTTGATGGCTTTCTGAGATGTGTATTGTATGTCATATTCTGTAAGGATCATTTGCCATCTCGCAACCCGTCCGGTAAGTGCTGGCTTCTCAAATATGTACTTAACTGGGTCCATCTTTGAGATCAATAAAGTGGTGTGGGTCAACATATACTGTCTCAGTCGGCGAGCAGCCCACGCTAAAGCACAACAAGTTTTCTCGAGCAATGAATAACGTTGTTCACAGTCGGTAAACTTTTTGCTTAGGTAGTATATTGCATACTCTTTTCGACCAGACTCGTCATGCTGGCCCAGCACACACCCCATTGACTCTTCTAATACTGTTAAGTACATTATCAGAGGTCTTCCTTCAACTGGAGGCATAAGGATTGGTGGTTCCTGCAGGTATTCTTTGATCTTGTTAAAAGCCTTCTGGCAGTCTTCATTCCACCTGACCGTTTGTTCCTTTCTCAACAATTTGAACAAGGGCTCACAAGTTGCTGTAAGGTGAGATATGAACCGTGAAATGTAGTTCAATCGTCCTAAGAACCCTCGAACTTCTTTCTCAGTTTTTGGTGCAGGCATCTCTTGAATAGCTTTGACTTTATCAGGGTCCACTTCAATCCCTTTCTCGCTTACAATAAATCCCAGCAGCTTACCCGATCGCACCCCGAATGTGCACTTGTTGGGATTCAACTTCAGTTGGTACTTCCTCAGACGCTTGAATAACTTCAGCAGATTTACCAGGTGGTCTTCTTCCGTGAGGGACTTGGCAATCATGTCATCCACATAACATTCTATTTCTTTATGAATCATATCGTGGAATAATGTTACCATAGCCCGTTGATATGTTGCACCGGCATTCTTCAATCCAAATGGCATCACCTTGTAACAGAACGTGCCCCAAGGTGTGATGAAGGTTGTCTTCTCCATGTCTTCAGGTGACATTTTAATTTGATTGTATCCTGAAAATCCATCCATGAAGGAGAATACCGAGAACTGAGCCGTGTTATCCACTAATACATCAATGTGAGGTAATGGGAAGTCATCTTTCGGGCTGGCTCTGTTCAGATCCCGGTAGTCAACACACATCCTTACTTTTCCGTCTTTCTTAGGCACAGGTACTATATTAGCAACCCACGGCGGGTAGCTAGTTACAGCAAGGAACCCGGCGTCCCACTGCTTTTGTACGTCTTCCTTGATCTTCATTGCCATGTCTGGGCGAGTACGGCGCAGTTTCTGTTTAACCGGTGGGCATTCTTCTCTTAAAGGCAGCTTGTGTACAACAATGTCGGTGTCCAACCCTAGCATATCTTGATACGACCAAGCAAACACATCCACATATTCTTGAAGCAGATCAATCAGTTGTCTCTTCACTGAGTCTTGTAGGCAGGCCCCGATTTTAACCTCTTTCACGTCTTCATCTGTACCAAGATTAATCGTTTCGACCTCCTCCTGATGAGGAGTGATAACCTTCTCCTCTTGTCTCAACAACCTGGCTAGCTCTTCAGGAAGCTCATATTCTTCTTTAACCCCTTCATCAGCTTGATTGATTGGATTGTCAAATTCATACGAAGTCATAGCTGTGTTGTTGTCGGTGCAGTCTGAAAGGCACTCTCTGCAAGGGTTCAGTTTGTTCATTTTAGTGATTGATTTTAATCTTGCTTAGAAAAGTGAAATAAAGTTGTCATTTTGAAAACATCGCCATTTATTTTTTGTACAAAAAGAAAAATGGAAAAACAGTGAGCGGAAAAGAAAAAGACTCATTTGCAAAAAGATGTCTGATATTTCATTGATTAATCTTGTTGCACAAAAAGTACAGATGGCCCGATTACAAAATGAGTCTTGTCATCTTGGGCAAGATGCAAGACTTTGATGCATGCTATAAAATACAGGAAATAATAATTACTCTGCATGAGTAACTCTTATAATTTCCTAGGAAGACCAGTTCGAGATACTGCTCCCCGGGATCTTTGGACGAATCCAGCTTTCCAGGTTGCGTTCTTCTTCCAGCTCGTCTTCCAAATTGTTGATAGCATCAGGGGTGAGCATCCCCCCACTGACAAAACAGGGCTTCTCAGCAGCCTCTGCTTGATTTTGTTGAGTTGGTCTGTAACCCAACCCAAATTTGTCCTTCTTCTCCTCCACAGATAAAACCTTGCCCCAGCCTTGGGCAGTTCCTTCTTCAACAACCTTCCGGGCTTGTTGATAAGATGCCATGGAGATTCCAGGTACAGCAGATGTTCCATTAACATTCAGGGCCTCAAACCCTTGGCTCATGGTCTCGTGGATCTCCCCATCCATCTCAATATATTTGTAAGTAGCCAGATGGCTAACAAAAATATCCTCCTCTCCACAGATAGTAACGACTTGGCCTTCCCACTCAAATTTTAACTTCTGGTGAAGGGTAGACGTTACTGCGCCAGCGGCATGAATCCATGGTCTACCCAACAAACAGCTGTAGGCAGGCTGAATGTCCATCACGTAGAAGGTCGTTTTAAAAGTTTGTGGGCCAATCGTTACAGGCAGCTCAATTTCTCCCAGAACCGATCTCTTAGAACCATCAAAGGCTCTTACTACCAGGTTACTGGGACGTAATGCCAATCCTTCATACTCCAGCTTCACAAGGGCCTTTTTAGGTAAGACATTGAGGGATGATCCTGTGTCTACCAGCACATGGGAAAGGACTGCACCTTTACATTCCATGGTGATGTGCAAAGCCTTGTTATGATTGCGGCCTTCCGTAGTCAAATCAATATTGGTGAACCCTAGCCCATTGCTAGCAGTAACATTCCCCACCACAGTTTCCAACTGATTGACGGTGATCTCTTCGGGCACGTAAGCTGCGTGCAGGACTTTGAGTAGTGCATTCCGATGGGCTTCGGAGCACATAAGCAATGATAGAATGGAGATCTTAGAAGGCGTCTGGTGAAGCTGGTCCACTATTTTGTAATCACTCTTCTTGATGATTCTCATGAACTCATCAACTTCTTGATCAAAGGGTGTTTTCAAAGCTTCCTTAACAGCTTGTTCTTCCTGCACCAGGCTCTTCCCTTTTGCCTTGGCAGCAGCTTCTGCTTCGGCAGTGGATCTTTGGATTTGTGGAGCAAAGAGACGTCCGCTTCGAGTGAAGCCTCCGCCTCCGCCCACATTGTCTATTTGTGGTGCAGGGGTTGATGATTCAAGAGTGATTTTCTGCCCTTCGCAGTATAGATCAGCACCGTAATGCCAGGGGATGGCATTACTGCTTTCATAGGGTACCGGCCCAGGCACTGTGACATTGACTGGACTGATGGCAGCTGCAGAAGGGACTGTGATAGTCTGTGGATCATAATATATTGTGACTGGTGCTCTGATGGGAGTAGCACTTTGTGAGTTGTAGGCGGAGTCATTTTCAGGATCATAATAAATCGTAACTGTTGAGACATCTTCATGGTTTGCTGCTGATGTTGTAGGAGACATTGTTGGAAGGATGGATGTTGTTGTAGGAGATTCAAAATGAAGTGGTGCTGAAGTTGTAGAAGGAATGTCTGTCGATATCTGGTCAGTTGAAATGACAGATGAAGCATTTGTGGATGAAGCTGAAGAGTTGTCGGGAACAATGGTTGTTGCAGTTGTAGGAGATACCGGAATTGTTGCTGATGAGATTGCTGGATTTGTTGGAATTGATGTTGTAATTTGAAGCAGGCCACTCTGGATGAGACCATCTATGCCATCCCTCAAGTTATCACAACCATTCACTGAAATGTTGCAGTAAGCACACCCTAACTCACATCCCGGGAACATTTGACATTCGAGGAGTTGAGCTTTAATCTCCACCAATGGTGTCCGAATCTGACCCACACTGGTTATTAAATAAGACGGCTTGTCTTCTTCAATAGCATTGATTCGGGGACCACCATGGTGTGGCACGGGGTTTTTATTAACATTTGGTGGTGGTGCGAAATTTAGAGCCTTAGAGTCTACCAGGTCTTGTACCTTCATGTGCAAGGCTCTGCACTTCTCTGTACTATGGCCAGGTGCATTTGAATGAAAAGCACACCTGGCGTTGGAGTCATAATTTCTTGGTAGACTGTTGGGATCTGGAGGTGCCAATGTCCTTAGCTCAACTAGGTTGAGTTTCAGGAGTTGTGGCAGTAATGTTGCATAGGGCATAGGGATCGGATCGATCACCCTGTTGGCCTGAGAAGGTCTCTGTTGGAATGGTCTTTGCTGATTGTTGTTGTTGGTGTTGTTGTAGTTTCTCGGAGGATACTGAGTTTGTTGTTGGTACTGAGGTTGTTGCTGATAATTTTGTTGCGGTGGTTGATAAGCTGGTTGTGGATGAGCTGGAGCGGGAATGGTGACTGCTGCCACAGACCTATGAACATATTGGGGCCTGCCCCTGCTGGCATGAATAGCATTGGTCTCACCAGTTCTTCTTGGGCCTACAAAAGGCTTCCTTGTATTGCTGGATGAGCTGGCACCGTTGTCAGAGATTTTGCCCATCTTTAACAAGCTCTCAATTCTCTCTCCAGCTATAACAACATCTGCAAAGCTAGTGGAAGAGAAGGCAGCTAGCCTGTCAATGTATGTTCCTTGGAGGGTGTTCATAAACATATCTGCCATCTCCCTCTCTGACATAGGTGGCTGAACAGCAGCAGCCAATTGTCTCCATCTCTGGGCATACTCTCGGAAACTTTCTCTTGATGACTGTGACATTCCCATTAGGAGGGTCCTGTTGGGTGCCATATCTAAGTTGTACTGATACTGTCTGATAAAGGCCTCTGCCAGGTCCTTCCAACACCTGATAGTTGCTCTTGTCAGATGAGAGTACCATTCTCTTGAAGCTCCCGTCAAGCTATCCTCAAAATAAAACATCCATAGCTTCTCGTCCATGGTGTAGGCCTTCAGCCTCCCCAGAAATGATTGTAAATGGGTTCGGGGGCATGAAGTCCTGTTATACTTCTCAAAGCAAGGAGGCTTAAACTTATGGGGAATCCTGACCCCGTCTACCAAGCCCATGTCCATAACATCAAAACCCAAAGAGTTTTGAGACTCCAAGGACCTTAATTTCTCATCTATCTCGTCCAGCCTTCTGTCATAAGCTTCCTCCCCAGCTCCCATTACTGTGAACTGATCTTCCTGGGGGTCTTCTTGCAGCACTCTGCCTGCAGTGGCAGTCCCTTGAACATTTGCAGGGATGTTGACCTCTGGATGGAGGTGGGGTCCAAAGACTGGGGGATTGACATGAGGTTGGACTCTCTCATTGTTGCTTGTCCCAGCAGTCCCTGGATGATGGTCTTCCTGATTCCTTCCTTCTACCAGTGCTCTCAACCTTTCCTGGATTTGAGCCATATTGTTCATCACCTCCATAAATTGTGTCATCTGATTCCTCATTTCCAACCTCTCGTTGGTCATTTGATTCCTGACCTCTGTAAGGTCCTGCTGCATTTGGTCCATCTGTATGCCCGGAAGATTGTTGCGGGTGGGATATCTATGTGGACGGTTGAGTGGAAACACACGTCGTCGAGCAATAATTCCTGTCATCACAACAGAGTTAGTAACAAATAAACAAAACCTACAAAACAAGGTAAAAGGTTAGTATGCAATGCAGTTATGCTTATTTGTTTCCAAGGTATCCGGCTTGGCACTTGGTTTTGACCCTTCCAGACCCTTGAAGATGCTTGTGATGTCGCTTTGAAAGAAACTCAGATAGAGCAAACTGATACATATATTACAAAAAGTAAAATAATACATAACTTGTTTCTTCTTACAATACAAGCCCTCTGAGGGGTCAAAATACATCATAAGAAAATAAAAGTACATAGAATGAAAGCATCAACAAGCACAAGTCAAACAATAAGACCAAACTCATCCTCCTGAACTTCTTTGAGAAGTGCTTCAGTCACAGGATCAGTCGGACGCTCCATAAGGTTCCTGATAAGGAGATTCCTTGTAGTAACAGTTGCAGTTAGTTTCTTGTGTTGACTTTGGTCCTTTGACCTCTTCACACCAGCTCTAATCTTCAGCTCTGAGATCTCCCTCTGGGCTGCTGCCAGGGCTTCCTGTTGCTCTCTTGCACTAGCTTCCAGCTGCTCAATCTTATCCTGGGTCCTTTTATCTTCCAGAGTACGAGCCTCGGTGATTCTGACCCACCTAGCTTGGCTTTCCTTCAGATACAAATCAGTCCTGGCCTTTTGGAATTGGGCCTCTTTGCAGGCATTCTTCAAGATCTGTTCTCCAGCCCTAGACTTCTTAATGTAATCCTCAGACTTCTCAATTCTAGCCAAATGCTCCACCTTCAACTTTTCTAACCTCTCAATATCCAATCTACCATCACTCCTCTCCCAGAGGGTCTTCTGTAGAGCCTGAGTCAATTTCTCATTTCTCTCTTTCAAGTTCTCAAACTCCTCTAAGCTGACAGTGACAGGAGGTGGTGTGGAGGATGGTCCAGGCATATCCTCAATAGTAAAGGGCATCCCAGAAAATTGAGCCCTGGCATGGGACCAATCATAGTACTGTGCTGATGCCACATTGTTGCATTTCCCCAGAATGGTTACCCCCTTAGTCTGCACATTGTCCCAGGCCCAGGCTGCTTGCCTGACAACAGCCAGATTAGGCTTGATTTCAACATAAAGGGTTTCAGTCAGATCCTGTGCTCTGGGAGGATGGACTAGTGCATAGCCCAGTTGTCTTTTGAACAGCAGAGGGTTATAATTGATGCACCCTTTCACTCCAATCAAAGGCACATTGGGAAATTGTCCACAACTTGTAATGATGTCTCTGCCCTTAGTACTCTGAGTACACCATCTGATATCATCTGAGGTTAGAGCAACAAGCCTCCTAGCCCAGTTCTCCTGCTGGTGAGGGTTCAAGAATGCATCAGTCTTTGGCAGATGCTTGAGCAGCCAAGTATGGAACAAAGGAGCACAACATCTTACTAATCTTCCCCTTTGCTTTTCATTCCTTTGATGAACTGAGTAGTAAAGATCTCCCAGTAAGGTGGGTACTGGGTTTCTCAGGATGAAAAGATAGATTGCACTCTTGCTAACAAACCTAGGCTCATCTGCAAAAAGTATGACCCCATATATGCTAAGGGCCAACAGAGCACAGACTGCCCTCCACTCCCCCAGGGAGGCCTTCAAACTAGCCTGAGAAATCAAGAAGTCCAGATGAAAACCAGGGATTCCAGCTTTAGATGTCAAATTCTGCCCAATCAGAACTGGTTCCAGATGTAATGCTCTTGCTATCTCCTCATTACTTGGGAAAGCCATCTCAGGGTTGAAAGGGATTCCACCCCTGATGGGTACACCAACCAATGATGAATATTCCTCCAACAAGGGTCCCAACTGGAAATTCTGAAATGTGAAGCACCTCAGAGGGGGATCATAGAACTGCAGGCAAGTATGTATCAAGCTCCTCTATGAAGGGTCCAAATCCATAACCACATCAAGGATTCCTCCATAATGTCTTCTAAAAAGTGGTATATGGTCTGGAGTAATCAGGGTCTGAATCCTCCTGATGCTAGCTAGCTCAGGTTCAAAGAAGTGATAGGAGATGTTGCTTTTCTTTGGTGCCATGTTGCTGAAGAAGAAACAAGACAGATGCTGATGATGGAAAATAAAATTGATGATGGGCCTCTGACAGGCAGAGACTGATGATGCAGATAGCTGATAACTGGAGAAGATACTGGTGAAGATGGGTCTATGCTGATGATGGGGTCAAAACCAAGCCAAAATAAAGTATGGATACCCTGAAAAACAAATAAACACATGTTAGAATGATGCAATGATGATGTATGCAAATGATATGCAAGGGTTTGTGACTGAGCTGGATCTGATCAAGTACTCTGATATAAGTCCATGTATGTTCAAGAAATCCAGATGGAGGTTTATAAGTCCAGTAACCAAGGTGGGGGACTCAAATAAAGAGTCACATATCCAGGGTTTAGAATCACAAGAACTGTTCCAAAATGAAGTACTCTTAAACAAACAAAGTAACAGGGTATGCTGAAGTCAAGGGTACCTGCAAACCTGTAAACAGCCCAACCCCCTCACAGGTGGCGTTCTAAAACAAGGATCCTCAGACTTGGATCAGTTATGAGAAGTGTAAACACTTCTAACCCGGAGGTACAGTGTTTACAATAACCATAAAAGTTCCTCCTCTAATTCACCTCAGTTTCTGAAGGTCAATACTAAAGGTCATCCAGACTTAGCAGGCTTCCCAGATAGCCCTAGTATTGCAGGAAATCTGCAACACAGAGTTCTCAAGAAGAAACCCATATCTGAACCGTGTTTCATATTCCCGCACCAGACCGAGATGGAATGGGAAAGAATATGAACCACTCTAGCCTAGGTGTCACTCAGGTCCCAGGTATAGAACCTTAACTCTCAATAGAACCCCACCCACCAAAGCAAAACCAGATCCAGCCAGACAGCATGACAGCATGATATATGTAAAGCTATAAATAAAGCAAATAAACAACTGTACATAAAGCAGTAAATAAAACAAAACATACAAGCACAGATAGCACCCCAGTAAACACAAATCAAACAAGCGCTAGGAGGAACCCACAAAAAGAACCAGAAGCCCTGGTTGCAGTATAAGGGTCCCCAGCAGAGTCGCCAAGCTGTCGCTCCCACTAAATGAAGTTGGGTCAAATAGGGTACAGACGCGAACGGTCGGCGAGAAGAGGGTGTGAGAACACACAGGAGTGAACTCACAGGGAATGAAAAGAGTCGCCAGCTAGGCATTTTTATCCCGGAGGAAAGGTAATGCTGCATAGACCTAGAAAGAGATGGATAAGACGGTTGCGAACCAGAGAGACTGAGAAAGGGGGTTGGTTACAACCTGGGAAGGTATTAGCACCCAGATTGTCCGCCGTACTCGACGGGATCCACGCTTAAAAGATTTGTGTTTTAAAGGGGTGGTGTCAGTGCAATCCGTGTATAAAAGAGCTGGAAAGGATGTACAGGTGTCAGTGTAAGAACAGGAGTGAAATGCTCATGATAATGAGGCTAAGAAAATGATGCTGGAAGGAGGGGAATATACAGAGACTTTTGTTCGATAACTGTTAAGTTATGCCTACGTATCCTCTCGTGCAATGAGGAAGTCAGAACACCGTAGTTCGACCCAAAGAGACTGAAAGATGAATTGACTTGATGAACTGCTTACTTGTCTATGCTCAAGTGTATGACCTGTCTGGCTCAGGTGCAAACTGTCTTGCATTAGACGGAAGAAACAAGTTCTCGTTTATGAGTGAATGAGATGAGAAAAGAATCCCGGAGGAGACGATTATTGTTTGTTTTTGAGTTTTCAGTCTTTTATTGCTTTTGAATTTTGTCATAAGTTAATGAGCTTTAAGCCTAAACCAATGGGTTAGTAAACTCATCACATCTTCCCTCTGATTAGGGGTAATGAGAATACCTTAAGTGTGAAGTCAGCTTCTCACACTTAATCACCATGGTGCAGGATTAAGATCATTAACCTACTTGTGATTATTTAGATGTTTTTGGTGTTTTTGTTTAGTGTTAAGTAATGAGATTAAGCCATAATCAGGGATTAAACAGACTCATTACACCATCCTAATAGAAGGATAATAGATGAGAATGTTTAAGCTGAGGAAAGCTCCTCAACTTAATCCATGATTAGGGGTTAAACTCATGACAAAACAAGCCTTTGATTAAGTGGATTTTATTTAATGGTATGATGATGAAGTGATTTTATGATTTGTAAGACAACTTGAGGGGGACTTGTCCATTAACACTAGGGTTAGTCTTTCTTAACCAATTAAGGAAGAATTAGAACCCTAATGCAAGGCCCAAGTTACAAGTGTGATGTCTTGATGATTATTAAGTGAATTAATTAAAGGAGTTAAACACATTAAGGGTTTAACACTTAGGATTAAAGTTATACACTCCATCCTAATAGAAGGATGCAGGCATAAGCTTAATCACAAAGCCTTAAAGCCTTTAGGGTTTAGTCCCTGATGATGAGATGAGAAGAGAAGACTCAATTGAGACACAAAGGTAAAACTAAGAGGGGGGACTAATCAAAACCCTAATAATTGTCATGCTTGGTTGTTCCTAAGGTTTGTGAGGTTTTCAAGAGATATCTTCAATGGAACCACCAGGAAGCAGATGAAAGGATCAGGAGAAGCAAAGTAACTTGCTTCATTCAAGAAGTCAAGTCACTTGAAGAAAGAAAGTAAGAAGAAGAAGAATGAGCAAGCTCAATCTCAAACACATGTCAAAATGCAGCAAGGATGCATAAGAGAGATGAAAAGAAAATGTGAGAAGTGAAGGCAAATTCACTTCTCAAAGTGACTTACCACCTGAAAAGTTAGTGAAAGGAATGCAATGCAATGCACAATGAGATGAAAAATCAAAACCAGAAGCACATTCATGATGATGATGATGCTATGGGATGATGCAAACATGAAACAAAGCATGAGAATGATCATATGAACCAATGGATGCAGATGGAGCAAGTTTAGAAGCATGAACATACATGAAAAGTTATGACATGAAAATGGCATACAACATGGCAAATGCAAGATGCAATGATCAAACATGCTTTCAATATGTCTTATGATGTTGAATGAATCACATGGAGGCATAAAATGTCATGGCAAGTCAAGGTATGAATGCAAATGTAAGAGGGATGCATATGGAAGCCCAAATTAGGGTTCATGATCAAAGCATCAAACACAAACCAAAATCAGAAGCAAACATCAATATAAAAAATTGAAAATGCACTCAAAGGGTCCCTAATACTATACTAACCCACTGCCCAAAGGAGAAGTTTCAACTCTTAACCAAATTCAAGATATGATTTTCCTAAGTTTTCTAGGGTTTTAGGGTTCCTTAACAAGAAAATTACCAAACAAATGGAAAATGAAGGATCAAATCATGGCCATTTAATCTCACAAACTACATGCTAAACACAATGCAATGCAAAAAGAATCAAGATCCAACTCTTTAGGGTTAGGCAGAAATGATTTTTGGAAGTTTGGATCAAAATAATGCATAAAAATGATTTTAATTCCATGGAAAATTCTAAAAATGCATCAAGATCAAAAAAGAAATTTGGTTCGAGAGTTGGACAATGTTTCTAAATGTTTTTAAATGTTTCATGAATTTTTTGGTGATTTTTAAATACCTAAAAGTATTTTTAATCAATTAATTCTCATTAATTAATTAAAAAGAAACTTTTAAATATTTAAAAATACTTTTTTAATGCTAAAAATAAAAATAAAAATATTTTTGTGTTCTGAAATTAAATAATAACTTGTATAAAAAATTTCAGAATTTTTGAAGTATTTTTGCTATTTTAAAATAAATGTACAAATCAAATGGAATAAAAAGAAAAGAAAATAAAATAAATGAGAAGTATGCAGGATGGAAGGCCAGGATTGAAACTGGGTTTGAAACGTTTGACTGGGCGCGCATCTGGACGGCCCAAATTCAAACCAGCCTAATTCTAATTAATTAAATATTAATCCATAATTAAGAGTTAATGAAGTGATCCAGGCCCTCCATACACGCGCGGGAAACGAAATTCAGTGGCTCACATTTAAACTTGGTGCCCTAACCCTAATTACCAGCTAATCACTCTCAGGTCACCGGAGACGAGCTCCGGTCGTCTTCTCCGGTGACCTCCCTCCCTGAGAATCTCCAAATCATTCCCTAGGTCATTTCTGGAGCTCTAAAGCTCCAGATTTGTTCCTTTCACTCTCCTAAACTCAACCCTAACCTCATTTCTCATTTATTTCCAGCCATAATCATGAATCGAAGCAAAGAACAAAAACTGTCAAAATTTCAGACAAGCAATACAGTCTCATTTCTCAACCATTTTCAATAATTTCAAGTTCAGTGTGATCAGTGAGGCATGCTTAATCATTTTGTAACATAAAATAGAGGTCCTGGAAAAGTTAATTCGAAAGGCTACCTGAGATGGAGCTTTCACCCTTTGAGCTTTCTGGCTGCTTTCTTGGTGCAAAAAGCTTCTAATGACCTTCCTGAGGAGTTTGCAGTGCTTGGACAACTTTGAATGTGGCTGGTTTGGGAGTTTGCACTTCAACTGGTCAGAAATCGTATCTGGCTTGTGGTGTGTTCTTGGTTGTTTTGATGGGTGGTTTTGGGTCAGTGGATGATCCAGAAATGAATGGGGGTGTTTGTTTGAAGATTGAGTGATTGAGTTGGGAGAATCGAAAGCTTTTGCAAGAGGGAGAGATTTTGTGAATGGTGAGTTGTGTTGTGTTTTAGCCTTGCCTCTTGTTGTGTTTTGCTGGCATTTGATCCACATAAACAAATCTTATTGGTCAGATGACATGACATGTGCTTTATTGATTGGTATGGTGCTTTTTGCAAATTGTCAACTTTGTGTAAGGAGGGCATGGGCTACTTTGCTAGCTTGGTACAAAGGGCTTGTCTTGTGCAGCATGAGGTGAGGAGAGGGCTAGGGTGGTTCAGCAACCAAGGCAGCAAGTGGATGAAGTGTTATGATGGTTTTTGCAACTTGGTTCCTTTTAGTTCCCATGGAAAAATCTTGCCTCACAAACCATGAAACATGTGATCTCTTTGGTTCAATCTGAACTTTAAGACTTGTATGATGCTTGTGTAATGGTTTGACACCAATTAGAAGTCACAAATTGCCTTGGTACAAGATTTTGCAAATTTCTCATTTGGTGCATAACTTGAAATTTAGTGATTTTTGCCAACTTTGACAAACCATAACTTTTGATCCAAAATGAATTAGGTCATGTTCTTGTACTTTTTGAAAAGGGAAAGATCTAATCTACAACTTTCATGACCAAAGTTTTTCCATTTGAAGCATTTTTGGATCAAAAAGTAAGGGTTGAAAAAGTTGCATAAAATGACATTTCATTAAAAGTCAACCTTGCCCAAAAAAGTCAACTTTGCAAAAACTTGTAATTCTTGAATTTTGTGAACTTCAAACTTCTTCCATGATCAAATAAAGATCAAATACACTCAAAATGATGAAGATCACCCCTTGGTTGGGTCATTGGGGGCCTCAGATGCCCTAATTTTGCACTGACTTGTCTGAAAAGTCAACTCTTGATCAGATGACTTCCCCATGGGATTTCTTCATGAAAATTGATATGCATACTCCCTATACCATATAGAGACCAATAGAAACAAGAATGACCAAAAAATTTGGAGTTATGGCCTCTGAAACCAAAACCCTAATTTTAGGTCAACTGTGCAGTCTAGCCTGGCTCTGCTTCCATACCAATCCCAGTTCTTGTGATTCTTTGGCATTCTTGACTTTGAGAGGATATAATATGATGTTTGAACACACATGGACCCCTTTGAAGTGATTTTTGACCTTTGGAGTGGCTCAAGAAGCTTTTGGATTGCTCAGATCACAAACCCTAGGTGCAGATGACTTAGAACCAATGCAAAGACTCAAAATTGTGGTATGAGATGTTATGATTGTGTTTATGCATATGGAATGATCACAAGCCATAGTGAAATGGGTGAGGGCAAATTTGGGGTGTTTACACATGTGCCTCTTCTATAGCAGTCACCTTCATAGAAAATCTCTTGGGAAGAGATCTGAGAATTTTCCTCACAAGATTTTCATCAGACATTTTTTCTCCTAAAGCTCCTGAAGCATTGGCAACATCAAGAATATTCATTTGAAAGTCATGAACAATTTCATCTTCTTTCATTCTCAGATTTTCAAATTTGGTAGTAAGCATTTGAAGTCTTGAAATCTTGACTTTGGAAGTTCCTTCATGAGTGGTTCTGATAATATCCCAAACTTCCTTGGCCATTTGACAATGATGCACCAATATGAATATGTTTTATCAATGCCATTGAACAAAGAATTCAAAGATTTAGAATTCCATAGTTCTAAATCATCTTCATCTTTGCTCCAGTCATCCTCAGGCTTTAAAGTCGTATTTCCATCTTTATCAGTAATGACAAGATGTTCTCATCCTTTATCTGCAACTTTCCATGCCTTCTTGTCCAGAGATTTTTAGAATGTAACCATGTAAGGTTTCCAATAATCATAGTTAGATCCATCCAGAATAGGTTTTCTATTCCTAAATCCTCCATCCTTGTCCATAGTACCAGAATAATGCCCCTAGATGTCACCTAGAAAAACAAGAAGGGTGCCTGCTCTGAACACCGATTTATGACAAGGTTAAAAACAATGTAAATAAGAAAATAGAAATAAAGAACACATGGAATTGTTAGCCCAGTTCGGTGAAAGCACACCTACTATGGGGGCAACCAAGCCAAGAAGTAACTCTACTATCAGTAGTATCAATTCAAAGACCCACAACAATCAACCTAGTTTGCAATCTTCTCACTTAATCACTACCCAATACAAGTTCTACCTAGGAACTCCTAGATATGAGACCCCTCTCACTCCCCCTCAATCACAACAGTGATATCAAACAAATAATTTAGAAAAACGAGGAAACAATTCAAAATAATCCTTGACCTTGCTTCAAAGCTTCAGTCAAGTACAAACACTCTTGCTTAAAAGCTTTGAGTGGACAAAGTACAACTAAAAAAACCTAGTCCAAGACAATCATCAACATGACAATTTTTTGGCTCACAACAAAACTAAACACACACATGAAAATGATGAATGATACAATCCTTATTTTCCATGTCTTCAAACTAAGGTAATGCAACCTTTAAATAGAATATAATCATGGGCATGGGCCTGCTGAATTTGCACAAAGCAAATAAGACATTTTCTTAAATAAAGGAACAAAAATAGCAACATAAAATGTTCTGCTGAAATAACTCCAAGCTGAATCCTTTCCTTCTAATAAACCGCGCTAAATGAAACACAACCAATCACACAATTAATGACAGCAAAACGCGTGCATCAAATAAGGATTCATCTAGGTCTTCAGGCCCAGTCAGAGATGTCATGACATCAATCTTGACATCCTGATAAAACAACTGCATATAAATATCTACACACCTGCATAAAGCTTAAATCACGTGTCATAACATTACATATGACATCCAGAAATTGAAATATGTTTTACCATAAAATATAGCCAATATAAAACATCTACAAGGATGATACATATTTTGTTGATAAGACCATTAGAATACTTGCTTCTAGGTTTTTTATTGAGGGTCATGAGGTTCCTGGGTTTACTATCCCTCTGTCTCAAAGTTTTCCCCCTCAGGATGATGATAAGAACAAAGATGATATTGTTACTATTGGTGTTGACCCCTTTGAAACTGATGAGGGAAACATACACAAACTTTCTAGCTCTGTGTTGAAGGATGCTAGAGAAAATGCTACAACTCATGTTGAAACATGATTTGTCAAGCAAGGACCTCCTATCAAGAAGGCCAATGTTGAAGATGTTGTTGATGTAGACAATATGTTTGATAATGACTTGATCATGAATGTGAATTCCAACATTGCTAAGAGACTTATGACTAGCAAATAAAATGTTGTACCTGAGACAACCCCCTCAAGAAGTGTGTCAAATAAGACGGATGTTGGTCCACCCAAGTCCTAGAGTAAGGCAGTGACCAAGAAGAGAAAAATTAGAGCTGAGATTGTTTCTAATGATGATGATTTCCAAATCATCTATCCTAAGAAGAAATCTATGGTTAAGAAGATCCCTAATCAAGTTCCAGAAGCTCCTCTGGATAATATCTCTTTTCATTATATTGAGAGTGTAAAAAAGATGGAAATATGTCTATCAAAGAAGGGTTGCCCTTGAGAGAGAATTAGACAATGATGCCTTGGACTGTCAAGAAGTTATGGAGATGATTTCTTATTATGGGCTTATGAAGACTGTGACTAAGCTGGGAAAATGCTATGAAGGGCTTGTCAAAGAGTTTGTTATCAATATTCTAGTGAAGTATGCTGATGGAAGAAGTAAAGATTTCAGAAAGGTGTATGTTAGAGGAATGTGTGTTGAGTTGTCTCCATCTATCATCAACAGATTCTGAGGAAGAAGTGAGGAAGAAGAAGTTGAAATTGAAGTGACTGATAATCAAGTGTGTATGGAGATCACTGCTAGGCAATTAAAGGAGTGGCCCTCCAAAATGCCTCGATTGTACTAATTAATAAAACCTCAGGGTCGAATAATATTAATCAATTAACTCTGAGTTCAATAGTTGCTCTAATTATCTGAACAGAGAATTCTCAGAGCATACCAGAATCCAATTGAGTCCATTTAATATTATCAAGAGAACTTAATTAAATACGGGGTATTACGTGATCTCTTGGGATGTATTCTCTCCAAGTGACTCTGATGGTTTTGTTTCCTTCTGCTGCTTAATGTTATGGCTTTGTGTGACTTTGTTCCCTTTTGGATTGTTTTTGGTTATTATTGGTAGTTTGCCTAATTATGGCTAAAAAGGAGGAGAGCTACTAGATATGATATATGTGTTATTTACTCTTCAGTACTTTTAGTTGTTTTTGCTACAGGATGATCTTGGTAACTCTATTAAGAATTTCCACTATAGGTTGAGGAAATTTCCACTACGGGTTGATGAGGAGTTTTTTACTTATAGGTTGTACTGTAGGTTTCCTTGAGGGGGAGCTTGGATTTACTGCTTTGTTTAGGTGTTTTTGGACTATGGTGTGTTGTTGTCGAGTGTTTTTTCTCAGCTGATGTTTCTCTGATTTGTTCTTGGTAACTCGGTGTGCTCAATTTATGTTTTATCCAAAATTTGCCAAAGGGGGAGTTTGTAAGTTCTTTTAATTGGCAGCAATTTTGCTAAAACTTGTGGCTGCAAATTGATGCCATTTATGATGTCTTAACATGTGAAACTTATAGTCTGCAGGTGGTTTTATTAGAAGTCGCAGGTTTTCTCATGATGTCAAGAATGATGTTATGACATGTTTTTCTGAATATTTTGTTCAGAATTTTGTGCTTTGTCTTTTGCACGTTTCTAGCAATCTTTTGTGAAACTTTGATGAGTGATTACTGGTACATTTATTGGTGAATATTTTTATTCAGGATTGTTCTCTTTTATTATGGAAGTTCAGTTGTTTCTATTTTAGTGCCTTTAATTGTGGAGTATTAGGATTAATTAGGTTTAATTTGATTTTGCTACAAGGCCCAAGCCCATGCATTATGAAGGCTTTTAAAAAGATGCAAGAACCCTAATCTGAATGTAGAGAGAAGATATCAAAGACGTGTGTGCATTGTGTTAGGGTTTAGTCATTTGTGTGTTTCTTGTGAGCCAATCAATCATCACATAGATGATTGACTTGAACTGATTTTATTGAGTTATAATCTGTCCACTCTAAGCTTTTAAGAAAGAGTGTACTGTTCTTGATTGAAGCTTTTAAGTAAGATCAAGGTTTTTGTATTTGAAGAATGTTCTTCTCTCTTTTGTAATTTGTGTTTTTATCACTGATGTGATTGAGGGGGAGTGAGTAGAGTGTCTTATCTAAGGATGTCTTAGATAGAAATTACACAGGTAGAGATTAGGTGAGAAGATTGTAAACTAAAGGTTGTTTGCTGAGAGTTTTTGAACTAATTCTATTTAGTGGATTTCCTTCCTGGCTTAGTAGCCTCCAGATGTAGGTGTGTTTGCACCGAACTGGGTTAACAATCACTCGTGTCCTCTTCAATTGTTTACTAATTTTTGTACCTTGTTCATATGTTGATCATTGTTTAGATATTAGTGTTGTGATATCTCATTCGACATCTCATATCTGATACCATAATTTCAATCCCTTTTTGAAGAATTTTAGCCCTTGGATCAAGTGCATAGGTGTTGAAATTCATGAATGCAAAAAGGAAGCTTCTTGGTTGTGATCATGAATTTGCAAGTTTGCCCAGGCTTGTAATGATGATTAAGTTTCTCTTGACCAGCTGATCTTATCCTTGACTCATAAGATCTCAATTTCAAGTTTTTAAAAAAATCTATTTTTTTGCAAAACAGTTGTGACATGGTGTGTTATGCAATGGATTTCTCCATGATCAAGTGAGATATTTTCAAGCCAATTGGTTATTTTAATTGTTTGTATGATTTTTGACAAAATTGGTGTTTACATGGAGATCTGAATCAGCTTGGAACTATGTGAAAAGCCTCAATGTTTTGATGTTTTGACTGTTTTTTTAACTTAGACATATTTTGTCTAAGTGTTGAAACATTCAACTTTTTTTTTTTGATTTTGATCATCCTCCAACTTAAAATCCATGAAGAATTGGAGTTTCATGTAGTCGAATATTTTGTAGTATGTGATGAAATCTATCAATTGAACTTTGGTTCACAAAAAATGAAGCTTGGATCACAAGTTATGATGCTTAGAAGTAGGGTACATGCACACTTTTTCTTTATAACTTAGAAATGTTTCAATTTTTCTATGTTAGCCCCTTTTACAAGTTATCTTAAAATACTTGATTTCTTATGATCAAATGCATTCATGGACAATATATACTTATAATATAGGTCACAGAGATCATTTTAGGTTAAAAAGTCAAACTTTGACTTTTTGGTCCAGATGAAAATTACATTGGGTACCCCTACTTTCTGATTTTTTGACTGGGCATCCTTTGACGTATTTCAAACTTGTGAATGGACTTCCAAGGTATATTTGGGCTATTTAAACAATTCCTTATGGAATTGGCTCATGTCCAGATGAAAACTTCAACTTTGGGTTCCCCGATCAGTCAAAACCCTAATTTTGTGATTCTTGATCTCTACACCCTTTAAACTTGATCCACACTTGTAGATTGTCTATTAGGGTTGCGTTGAGCCTCTTGAATTAAATATGGAGGTATTGGCTCATTTCGCATGGGAAGATTCCTCTAGAGGACACAGTCGACTGAAAACCCTTTTTGTGACACAGAGGACTCGGGGCTCAGATCACTGAAAAATTATGCAATCTTTGCATGAGTCTTCACCATTTAAGATTCCTTGATCCTTTTAGGATGTTTTAAAGGTTGAAAATCTTGGGAATTTATGATAGATCCTTTTCCTGAATCCTCTAAGGGACACAAGAATCCTAATTCAATGCGGGGATGTGACCCGATAAACTTTAACACTGTCTATTGAGCTAATGGGGGTGTGAGTATTTTAGGGTCAAAATTTAGAGTATGATAGTGTGCATTGTCCCCAAGAAAGGGGTTTGCTTAGTCATTGTTCATTTTACCGACGGGGAGGTTAATTGTGTCACATGCATCATTGACGTTATGATGGCTGGCCATGATTAAAATCTTGGATGGTTGCTTTGATCTTTTAATATCTAGGGAAAAAAGATGGGGAGAGTAGAGTTCCCATAGACAATGCCACTAATCTTGATGGTTGATTAGAACTTGATATGGGTCGGAGACTTCGTCTGCGATGTTGAATGTGAAGAGGAAAAATGGGTGTACTTACAAGGCACTCCATTACTAAAGTAAGAAATGGAGAGAAAAATGGCAAGTACAAAGTACATGTGTCTTAGGATGATTTTGAATACCTGACTCTCTTAAATAAGAGGGTTTTTATAGTCCCCCCAACGCTTGGCTATTGGTCCCTATTTTTAGGAACGACTCCCCCAAAAATAGGTAACTACCAAGAACTAGGCGTTGTAAGGCAGACCTGCTCGGAACTAGTTGTTGCTTTGAGCATGTGGTGGTTCCGGAAAGGCACCCTACGGTTGTTCCTAGATGGCTTCCCCGTGCATGACGGACAAGGATGTGAAGGAGGGCAGAGCTCGCTAGCTATCCTTGGAGGCCAGTAGGGTAGCCTTCTTTGGCATAAGGGCAGAAGAAAAATGGTTTCCTAGTCATTGAGACACTCCGGAAATATATATATATATATATATATATATATATATATATATATATATATATATATATATATATATATATATATATATATATATATATATAGGTGTTCGTATTGTGGTTTGAGCGGTTTTTACGATAAAAAATCTCTGAACCGCATGAGATATACACATGTGGTTTGGTTTGGTTCGGTTGACCTTTAGAAAAACACTGAAACAAACCAATATGATATGGGTTTGTTTGGTTTTGTTGATTCGGTCTCTTACAATATTTTTATTAAGGAAAATATAACTTTATGTTTAGTCATTCATACATTAAAAATAAAAAACTAAACTAATTATATCTAAACAACAAATTTTATTTAACATTAAAAATTAGATTAAACAAAATTAAAATAAAAACAAAAAATAGTAGCATAAAATATTATAAAAAATATTATGATCAAATAGAAAATATTATAATGCAGTTTGTTCCGATTTGATTTGGTTTGCAAAATACAAACCACAAACCAAAACTAACCACACAGTTTGATTTTGATTAAAAAAATTACCCAAACGCATTCAAAACAAACAGTTTTTTACGATTTAAATTTGATTTGGTTCAATTAATGATTTTCTATTGGGTTGGTTTTCTTTTTCTCACTCGAAAGATTATACTATAATTAAAACGGTTAAGAAAATAAGAATATATTATGATGATTGATGGATAAATTTTTATTTTTCTCTCCTTATTAAATGTATTAAAATGGACAAATACACTCCAGGAACACATTGATGTTCCTAAGAGACATTTAATACATATTTAAAATTTAGGAAATGTTATTTTAAAATTCTATAATTCCTATACGTCAATATAAATATCTATAAGAAAAGCATGAGATTTATTAATTATAATTGATACAAGCTTATTCTATTCAATGGAAGAAAAAATGGTCAAGGTTTTCATACTTTTCTTTGTTCATATTATTTTTCTTTTTCTACTTCTTGATGCAAAGGAAACTTACAGTAAGCCATTTTATAAACCTTTTTAAATTTATTCATTTATTTTTTACTATTTTGGAATATTGATTTTTAACTCAATTTTTATTACAGTTACCACTGTTCCATGCAAATTTCGTACAGATTGTCCTAAAGATTTGTGTCTTCTTGGTTTTAAACGACTTTGTCGAGCACGTCTTTGTGTATGTCATAATGGACCTATCTATTAGATATTATGATGGCATCCAATAATGGAATTTCTTAAAGTTTTTAATTTTATTTTAATTTCATGAAACTTTCAGTTATTATTTTTTACGTTAAAATGATATTAATAAAATGAAATGCAACATCAATGACTATTTAATAGCTTTTTTTAATAATGTTAAGAATATATATATATATATATATATATATATATATATATATATATATATATATATATATTAAACGGATACAAAAAGAGGAGAAAGAGATTATCAATACTATATATATATATATATATATATATATATATATATATATATATATATATATATATATATATATATATATATATATTAAACGGATACACAAAGAGGAGAAAGAGATTATCAATACTAAGAAAACTTTTAAAAAATAGACTATTTTTAATATAATATAATATTGTCTTATATGTCTTAAGGTAACGAGTAAATTTGTCTCAAATAATTTGTATTTTGTAAGATTTGTTTTTGTTTTTAAAATCAATACCTAGAAAAAGAACACAAAAAATTTAAAATAAAATGATTTTCATTAATTTATATAAATATTTATAAACAAAAATTATAAATAAATGGAAGACAAGTGTACTGTTGAAACTAGCACAAGATGAAGAAGATGAAGATAGAGAAGAAAGAAAAGAGTTGAAACAAAATTATAGTGAATTTTGTTATGAAAACTAAAACTATGCTTTGACTTTTATGCACAAGCCTAAGCTAAATTAAATTCAAATACAAATAAAACTTACATTAAACTTAAATCCAAATACAAATGCTAAAATATGAAATACATTTTAACATCATCCCTTAATTAAGTTTCAGCTCATCAAATTCGAAGGCAATAACAAGTTAGATAGATTCATCAACATAATCACTTCCTTCATCAACCCAAGCAAATAGAAAATCCCTTAAGATGCTTTTTAATGAACAGAGCATTCTGAAAAAATAAACTAAACATCATAAATCTTGCAGATGTCAAGACTGGTGTTCTTCACATGAGTTCTTCACCTTTTATCCACTTTCCTCAGATCTTGGTTGAATTGCCTTCCAAGTCACGTAATAGAACATAATAGCCCTTTATTAGCCACGATTCACAAGCTCCTAGAGAGTTTGAGACAAAAAAAATGTTCTTCTCTTTCTATTCAAATCTGTCATTTTAAAGACAAAAAAAACTTTAAAAGATCCATTTAAGTTGATGATGTCTTGATCTTCATTTTCAGCAACTTCCACATTCAAGTCTAATTTCTTGAGACCCCAGAACCCTGCTGACCAGATGTTCCTACATGAGAAGACTTGAGAAGATCACAAACATCTTTAGCCACCACACGTGTGTTTTAATAGTCTGAACATATGTGTCGCGACCGACTTAAAAATATAATGAGTCGTCATCACATTTATTGAAAAAAAAATAGTGATAAACCTAAATCTCAAGGATGGGAAACTAAATTCGAAAGTCAGTTAAGTAAGAGGAAAGTATTAGGCACCCCTTACATCTATTGTATTCAATAGGATCCTTTCTATGTTTCTAGGGTATGCTTGTTTGTTTTTTAAAAGTCCAAAAATAATAAAATAAATCTGAAACCCTAATTTATCCCTAATTTTACTAGCTAGGGATTTACAACTTTATACCTACGTACCTTCATTTGACGGAGCATCGTAGTTCAACTCCTTCTACCCCTTAAACCTCAATCCTAATCCTTTTACTATCCCTTAACTTAATTTCTAAATCTTAATTTCTTATGAAACCCCACTAATAAAACCCCATAAAAACCCCACAGATGAAACCCCTTAATTTAAAATCAGTCCCCAAATTTAACACCCTAAATCAAAATTTGATCCCCAAAAATTATTTAATAATAACAAATACAACCCCAAATAAAAAAAAATTAATCCCCAAAATAAATCTATAAACAACTCCATAACATTTTAATTAATCCCCAAAAAATTAATAACTTAAAATCCCAAAAGTTTAATAACAAAATTATGTCTTCAAAAATTAAATCCCAATATACATTTAACCATAAATATTTAACCCCAAAATATTGATACATTTTAATCCCAAAAAAACAATATGAAATTCAAAATTTTAATTTTAATCCCCAAATATTTTCAAAACACAAATAAAAAATCTTAAAATATATCAATTCCCTTTTATTTTAAATAAACCAAATATTTGAATTAAAATCCCTTAAAATAAACATCCTATAAAAAATCCAGAATTATAAAATCCATATTTATTAATATTTTTATAAAACTAGAATAATCCTATTACTTAATAAAATTAAATTAAATAATTACATTTAATAAGAAAGAACCCTTAATAAAACCCTAAAAATAATAAAGTAATAATTTTTTACTACCCAAAATTATTTCCCATAATTATAGTCATAATCCTACTTAATTTCTCTAATTAACCCTAATTAAATAATTAATATAAGTAATTATTTTAATTAATTAATAAAAACCCCAGGGGTGTATTTTGTGTTGTAGTAGCAATCGGGCTCTACTAAAGTGGGGTGCAAATAACAATCTAGGCGCAAGGCCCATTTATTAAATCCCAATTCTGAATCCAAGTCTACGGTGGAGAGAGTCTGACTTTGACTATCTCCATGCCGCACGATGGAGATCCAAGGACTCTCTTTGTCTTTGATTTTTATCCACTGATCATAATGTATACGCAATGAAGGATCACAATTGGGGGTCAACACATAACTATTGTGAGGCCGCATGCATTGGATCTATTGGTTGACTGGATAGTCAACCGATCCTAAATCCTTTGTGATGCAACTTGTCGCCCATCAAAATCCATAAAGAGGGAGTATAATAAGATCCCTCCTTCTTCAGAGCCCCCCCCCCCTCATTTCCTCTCTTCCATGAAGGTGTGAGAAAAACATAAGAAAGGGGGGATTGAATTGAGGTTTTCACTCTTGGCTACTTTTTGCACTTTGATGATTTGCGTCAAGATATGATATGAATGCATTGTGAAAGCATAAATAATTAAAAGCATAAAGCAAGAGTAAATAACACACGATATATCCTGGTTCACTTGAGAACTTCTCAAGCTAGTCCAGTCCCCCCGCCAAGGTGATTTTGCCTTAAACAAGGACTTAATCCTCTATAACCAAGATCCATGATTACAATCGCCAAGCCGCACTATGACTAACTTAATGAACTGTTAAGAGATCCTTCCGGATTTAATGTTCATTGACCCAACAGAACATCTTCTAGGATTTCATCTCAACTCACAGCTAGACCGTCCAAAGATCCCTTCAGGATATAACGTCTACTTGAGGAGGAATCTATGTGGAAACCTGTCGTGACTAACTGCACAAAACCAAGTGTCATGACTTCCTTTGCGGCCTACAGTCGTGACTAATTGCACAACAACCTGTTGCAACTTCATGCTCCAGAACCAACCGTTCTGAGCTTCACCAGAACATATCATCAGAACACATAGTTATATGAATGTACTAGCTACTAATTTTCGTGCCTTGCTAAAGTTGTGACCTTCACCAGTTCCTTTAGGGAAAAATTTGTTTACAAATGTTATGCTTATTAATAAGCATATTGTAAACTCACTTAAGTACATCAGAAGAACCTAAACATACACTAAGAATATTATATTTTATTCTTGCTCCGTTGTGTGGTCTTCTGCTTCTTCAACTTGATTCTTCATTGAGCACTTGAAGGTTGAAGTCTTCTTCTTCTTCAAAAGCTTTGCTAGCTTGATCTTCGTTGAGGCACAAGAAGGACTTCTTTGTCTTAATTCACATAAGAACATTTCTGGACAACAACCCATGTTCTTCTTCAATCCAATGATCACTTCAGTAGTTGATTTTTTGTTGAAGCTCCCATGATCATCTTCATTGTCTTCTGTGACTTTGCAAGTCTTCTGCAACATATGAAGTTAAGCACATAGTCAATTTAAGATCTCTTTGCTTTCACCATATTTTTGTCAAAGAGTAATCAGCTAGAAGAGTTGCATATTCAGGTACACTCTTTTCGGCTTGTTCCAATGTCATCTTTATTTATCATCAACCTTATGTGATTGTATGACAATATCAACAACATGGTACAAAGACCATTTGAAACTTGGTTGTATGTGTATTTAGAAACCTTTCGGTTATATCAACCAATATCAACACATAAACCAAATTATTTTATCCTTGATTACTTCACATGGAAGAATATTCAGTTTGTGGATAATCAACCAGATTGAGTTCATATTCAAAATCAACAACACTCAAGAGTGTGATTGTTCGTTTGAATTCAATAGGAATCAACAACATCACAAAGCATGTGGTGTTTTCCTTTTATAGCCAAATATAAAAGAACCATTATAGCCTAATTCGGCTATAGAGGAATCAGTTACACAAGGAATCAAATAGTACAGCCACATATTATCTTTTTCTACAATTCAAAGATAGTGGAAAGGTAGTGGGATAAAGCATTATCGTATAGTGTAGTATCCTTGCCAACAGTAACATTATCATCTGAACTTCAGAGGCTTCTTATTATAAATCAATGAATGAAGCATGAGTTAGAGACAATGATACTTAAGTATTCAGAGAACCTAAGTCTTTAGTCTTCAAAACTTGTTCACATAGAACTATGTTCTTCAAGACTTCATCACCTTTCTTGAAACCCATGGTCTTCAGAACTTCAAGTCTTAGAGTCTTCAGAACTTTGTTCACATAGAACATTCTCTTCAGAGTCTTCAGCACTTGGTTCTTCAGAACCATTCTTCAGAACTTTAAGTCTTTGAGGCTTCAGAACTTGTTCACAGAGAACATTGTCTTTAGAGTCTTCAACACTTAGTTCTTCAAAATCTCAATCTTCATGTCGCTCCCAAAAGATGAGGCTGGGCTCAAATGAGGTACAGACGCGAACGGTCGGCGAAAGGAGGGTGTGAGAACACACAGGAGTGAACTCACAGGAAAAGAAAGAGTCGCCAGCTAGGCATTTTTATCCCGAAGGAAAGGTAATGCTGCATAAACCTAGAAAGATATGGATAAGACGGTTGCGAACCAGAGAGACTGAGAAAGGGGGTTGGTTACAACCTGGGAAGGTATTAGCACCCAGATTGTCCGTCGTACTCGACGGGATCCACGCTTGAAAGGTTTGTGCTTTAAAGGGGTAGTGTCAGTGCAATCAGTGTGTAAAAGAGCTGGAAAAGGATGTACAGGTGTCAGTGTAAGAGAAGTGAAGTGTATAAGTAAAGTGTCAGTGTAAGAACAAAGATGAAATGCTCATGATAATGAGGCTAAAGAATAAGGCTAGAAAGAGGGGGGATATACAGAGACTTTTGTTCGATAACTGTTAAGTTATGCCTACGTATCCTCTTGTGCAATGAGGAAGTCAGAACACCGTAGTTCGACCCAAAGAGACTGAAGATGAATTGACTGATGAACTGCTTGCTTGTCTATGCTCAAGTGTATGACCTGTCTGGCTCAGGTGCAAACTGTTTTGCATTAGACGGAAGAAGCAATTTCTCGCTTGTGAGTGAATGAGGTGAGAAAAGAATCCCGGAGGAGACGATTATTGTTTGTTTTTGAGTTTTCAGTCTTTTATTGCTTTTTGAAGTTTGTCATAAGTTAGTGAGCTTAAGCCTAAACCAATGGATTTAGTAAACTCATCACATCTTCCCTCTGATTAGGGGTAATGAGAGTACCTTAAGTGTGAAGTCAGCTTCTCACACTTAATCACCATGATGTAGGATTAAGATCATTAACCTACTTGTGATTATTAGATGTTTTTGTGGTTTTTGTTTAGTGTTGAGTAATGAGATTAAGCCATAATCAGGGATTAAACAGACTCATTACACCATCCTAATGGAAGGATAATATATGAGAATGTTTAAGATGAGGAAAGCTCCTCAACTTAATCCATGATTAGGGATTAAACTCATGACAAAACAAAGCCTTTATTAAGTGGATTTTAGTTAATGATAAGATGATGAAGTGATTTTTAGGGTTTGTAAGACAACTTGAGGGGGACTTGTCCATTAACACTAGGGTTAGTCCTTCTTAACCAATTAAGGAAGAATTAGAACCCTAATGCAAGGCCCAAGTTACAAGCTTGATGTCTTGATGATTATTAGGTGCATTGATTAAAGGATTTAAACACATTAAGGGTTTAACACTTAGGATTAAAGTTATACACTCCATCCTAATAGAAGGATGCATGCATAAGCTTAATCACAAAGCCTTAAAGCCTTCAGGGTTTAGTCCCTGATTATGAGATGAGAAGAGAAGACTCAAAGAGACACAAAGGTAAAAGCTAAGTGGGGACTAATCAAAACCCTAATTATGGTCATGCTTGGTTGTTCCTAAGGTTTGTGAGGTTAACAAGAAAGATCTTCAGAGGAACCACCAGGAAGCAGATGAAAGGAGCAAGGAGAAGCAAAGTAACTTGCTTCATTCAAGAAGACAAGTCACTTGAGGAAAGAAAGTAAGAAGAAGAAGAAAGAGCAAGCTCAATCTCAAACACAAGATAAAATGCAGCAATGATGCATAAGAGAGATGAAAAGAAATTGTGAGAAGTGAAGGCAAATTCACTTCTCAAAGTGACTTACCACCTGAAAAGTTAGTGAAAGAAATGCAATGCAATGCAACAGGAGATGAAATGGCATGATGCAAACCAAAACCGGAATCATAAGTATGATGCTAATGATGCTATGAGATGATGCAAACATGAAACAAGGCATGGGGATGATCATACAAACATATGGATACAAGAGAAACATGCTTAGAACCATGAACATACATGAAAAGTTATGGAATGCAAATGACATACAACATGGCAAATGAAAGATGCAATGATCAAACATACTTCTAACATGTCCTAAGATGTATTATGAATCATGTGGATGCATAGAATGTCATGGCAAGTCATGGTATGCAAGCAAATGCAAGATGAATGCAAAAGGAAGCCCAAATTAGGGTTTATGATCATTGCACAAAACAAAAACAAAAACCAGAGGCAAACATCAAGATAAAAAATTGAAAATGCACTCAAAGGAACCCTAAACCTATACAAACTCACTGCCCAAAGGAGGGGATCCAATTCTTAACCTAGTGAAAGTTATGAATTTCCTAAGATTTCTAGGGTTTTAGGGTACCTTGACAAGAAAAATGTCAAACAAAATGAAAATGTAAGATCAAATCATGCCAATTTAATCCTACAAACTACATGATATGCAAGACACAATGCAAAAAGAATCAAAGTCCAACTCTCAAAGACTAGGCAGAAATGAATTTTTGAACATTGGATCAAAATAATGCTTTGAAATAGAATTAATTCCATGGAAAATTGTCAAAATGCATTAAGATCAAAAAAGAAATTTGGTTTGAGGGTTGGACAATGTTTCTAAATGATTTTAAAGGTTTCATGAATTTTTTGGTGATTTTTTAAATACCTAAAAGTATTTTTAATTAATTAATTCTCATTAATTAATTAAAAATAAACTTTTAAATGATTTAAAAATATTTTAAAATGCAAAAAATAAAAATAAAAATGTTTTTGGTTTCTGAAAATTAATAAAAGTTTGTATAAAAATTTTCAGAATTTTTGAAAAGGTTTTACTATTTTTAATAAAATGAAGAAAACAAATGCAATTAAATGAAAAATAAAATGAATTAAAACTGAAAATGAGAAAGTCAGCAAGATCAATGGCTAGAATTCAAACTCACACGCGCGGGAGTGGACCTGGCGCGCATCTGGACGGCCAAAATTCAAATTCACGCAATTAAGACTAAACCCTAATTAATTAACCCTAATGACTTTCAGGCGACCGAAACACTGTTCCGGTCGTCTTCTCCGGCAAGCCAAATCTCTAACTCTCTCTACACGCAATAAAAATGAAATCTAACTGCCCAGAATTCATCCCCATTCAACACTGAATCAAAACCCCCTAACAAACATCATTTTTCATTCATCAATCAACCAAATCGAAGCAAAACATTCTTAGGGCAAAAAGTTTCAGAGCATTCATACATCCTGGTTTCTCAACCATTTTCAAAAATAATCATATCCCCATGATCAGGGGAGTGCATAGAAGCATTTAAGAACTTAAAATGGAGTTTCTGGAAAAAAAAGTTTGAGATGGCTACCTGAACTGAAGCTTTGGTTTCTGGTACTTTCTGGCTGGTTTCTTGCCTTCAATCAGCTCCAATGGACCCCCTGAGAAGCTTTCAATGCTTGTTTGAAGTTTATAAAGGATGGTTTGAGAGATGGCAGAAGTTCTGTTCAAGGTGGGGTGGAAATCGTATTTGTGATTCAGTGACTTTCAGGCTATGGTGATGGGTGGTTTTTGATCAGTGAAGTATGCTGAGTTGATTTGTGAAGTTGGTTTGTGTGTTTGAGGCTTGTGCAATCAGTTTCGAAAGCTTTTGCAAATGGAGCATAAACTTGAAAACTAGGGCTTGGGTGTGTTTCAGCATGAAGTGTTATGTGCTTTGGCTTGCTTTTGATTTGTATAAACAATTGTGATAGGTCAGAGAGTGGGTGCTGGCCTATTGTGATTGGTATGGGTCTTTGGCCAAAATGTCAACTTGATTTGTACTTGAGGTATGGGCAATGGTACAACTTGCTTTTTGGCATGCTTGGGCTCAGCTGAGTTTAGGGAGAGCCATGGAATTGTTTATGAGGTGATTCAGCAAGTGGTTTGTAACTTATGATAAGTTTTGCAATTTGATCCAAGTTTGGTTCCTTTGAGATTTCTTGAAGTTCAAGGCATGAAATGAGATGATTCTTGGGCCAATTCTGATTTTTAGAGGTCATGTAATCATGTTGTGAAGAAATTGTACACATTTGAGGTCTTTAGAACACTTGATCAAGTCATTTTGCAAAATGCCTCTTTGGTGGAAAACTTCAAATTTTGGGATTTTAGCCAACTTTGACAAGCCATAACTTTTGATCCAAAATGAATTAGGTCATGTTCTTGTACTTTTTGAAATGGGAAAGATCTATTCTACAACTTTCATGACCAAAGTTTTTCCATTTGAAGCATTTTTGAATCAAAAAGCAAGGGTTGAAAAAGTTTCCTAAAATGGCAATTTCATTAAAAGGTCAACTTTCCCAAAAAGTCAACTTTGCAAAAGACTTAAAATTCTTCAATTTTGTGAACTTACAACTTCTTCTATGACCAAATAAAGATCATACACAATCAAAATGATGAAGAACACCCTTTGGTTGGGTCATTGAGGGCCTCAGATGCCCTGATTTTACACTGACTTGCTTGAAAAGTCAACTCTTGATCAGATGACTTCCCCATGGAATTTCTTCATGAAAATTGATATGCATACTCCCTATACCATATATAGACCAATAGAAACAAGAATGACCAAAAAATTTGGAGTTATGGCCTTTGAAACCAAAACCCTAATTCTAGGTCATCTGTGCAGTCAAACCTGGCTCTGCTTCCATGCCATTTTCAGTTCTTGTGATTCTTTGACATTCTTGACTTTGAAAGGATATAATATGATGCTTGAACATACATGGACCCTTTTGAAGTGATTGATGACCTTTGGAGTGGCTCAAGAAGCTCTTGGATTGCTCAGATCACAAACCCTAGATGCAGATGACTTTGAACCAATGCAATGAATCAAAAATGTGGTATGAAATGCTATGATTGAGTTTATGCATATGTAATGATCACAAGCCATGGTGTGAAGGGGTGAGGGCAAATTTGGGGTGTTTATAGCTGCCCCTATTCAAACATGAGTTAGCTGTGCAGGATGTAAGCAACGGCTTAACAGGCAAACAAGATAACTTGTGGTTGAATACCAAAGACAGTCCGAAATTTGCACTCACAGAATGAAGAAGAAAAGGGATATAGATCATAAAGGAAAATAAAGTATATTGTAAAGTGCGGGCGACGGAGGACGTCCGTCGAGTAGAGGACGACTGCTGGGGAAAGAGCAATGACGGGGACGGCCGACATACTGGGAAAGTGCGGGAAATAAAGCAATGCCGGGGACGACCGACATACTGGGGATAAAAGGGATTATGATGGGGACGGCCATCAGGTAAAGCTATAAGATTCTCTGGGGATTAATGAAAAATGATGGGGACGGCCATCAAGTTCAAAAAGTAATGTAAACAAACGATGGGGACGGCCATCGGGCTAAACTGATGAAGGACGATCATCAGGAAAAGGAAAAGGGACCACGACGGGGACGACCATCGGGTTAAAGAATAAATGAAATAATGATGAGGGACGGTCATCAAAGGTGAAGGACGATCACCTGGCAGGGTACGGCTGCCGAAAATATCGCGACATAGGACGAATGCCGGATAAAAGGTCAACGATGGGGACGGCCATCGGATGAGCATGATGAAGGACGATCATCAAGAGGTGAAGGACGATCACCTAGCAGGGGACGGCTGCTCTCAAGGTTTATCATGACATAGGATGAATGTCAGATAACAAGATCAACGATGGGGACGGCCATCGGATAAAATGATGAAGGATGATCATCAAAAGGTGAAGGACAATCACCTAGCAGGGGACGGCTGCTAAATATCACGACATAGGACGAATGTCAGATAGAAAAGGTCGACGATGGGGACGGCCATCGGACGAGCATGATGAAGGACGATCATCAAGAGGTGAAGGACGATCACCTAGCAGGGTACGGCTGCTCTCAGGGCTTATCATGACATAAGACGAATGTCAGATAACAAAAGAACTTTGCTTTGCTGGCGATATACTGGGGAATAGTAAACACGGACGAGTGTTTATACCCAAGAAACAAAAGGTATAAGTGTTTAGATGTTAGTGTATAGATTAAAGATGCGGACGAGCATCCTTAAGACTACGATACAGACGAGTATCGAGTAGAAACAAATACTGACACATGTTCAGAGATGATGATACGGACGAGTATCAACTGGTTAATAAAGAACAAGGACGAGTGCTGAATCTGAGGGGACTCTTCTGGGGAATAGTAGACACAGACGAGTGTCTATATTCAAGAAGACAAGAGTGTTTGACACGTGTATGGATTAAAAATGCGGACGAGCATCCTTAAGACTATGATACGGACGAGTATCAGGTAGAAACAAACGCTTGACGCATGTTCTGAGATGATGGTACGGACGAGTACCAACTAGTTAACAAAGAACAAGGACTAGTGTCGAATCTGTGGGGATATAAATGGTGTATACAAAATACAGACGAGTATCTGTATAAGTAAAATAAGTTCGAGTTGTGTATATTTGAGTGTTCAACCTGCTGGGGGGGGTGACACAGACGAGTGTCAAAAAGGAAAATATAGTATAAACAAATATCTGATATACAAAGTGTTAGGTTACTGTGCTGGGGAAGGTGACACGGACGAGTGTCAAGGAAGATATATATAAGTATATGTGAGTGCAAAGAGGACGCTTTGGCTTTCTACTGGGGATATGACACGGACGAGTGCCACAAGGAGTATGTTTGTGGGTATAAGGCAACTGCTTTAGCTCTAACTCTCTGTTGGGGAATCTGGGGAGCATTCTGTATATTGTTGGTGGGTTGCCAATATTCACAAGTGTTTGATTCAAAACATGGCTTATGATTATGCTATGTGTTTGATTTTTGCCGTAATGCTCCGTGTTAGACGGAATGCTACGCTTTGTGAGGAATATGATGCGAATGCTATGTTTATGCAAAGATACTGATCTGGGATTCGGATCCCGTTGCCGTGAAGATCTCTGGTTGACCTGTTTGGAATGGACATCCCAGCTGGGGATGAGATCATTGGTAGATCTGATGAGATGTATCTGCTTGGGGGAATAGGTCACTGATAGACCCATTCTTAGTAGTGAGGGACCTAGCTGGGGTTTGTAGAAGCTTTCGTCACTCTGTTGTGATTCCTTCATGTGTTGTTCTTCTGGATAGAGGCTGAAACTCTGTAGGGAAGATGGTTCCCTGGCTTCTGTACTTAGCTGAGGATGAAGAATGATTGGCACCTCGGCTGGGGAGGAATAGCAAGTGGCAACTCAGCAAGGGAGAAAGCACTTTGGGTGCTAAGGCTGAGTGTTGATTTGCCAGCTTGCTGGGATGAAGCTTACATGCCCCATGTTGCTCTTTTGAATACCTGCAATCCTGCAAAGATAGAAACATACAAGTAATCCCGAGGTATCCCTTACCGGATTCCATCATAGGAGTTTAGACACTCCCGGGGGGTAAGTATATTTCCCGTAAGCACATATTCTTTAGAAAAGAAACATTTGTATTTATGTAATCAGTATCTCTAAAGACATCAGACATTTTGCAAACGGAAATAAAATGTACGAGACGGGACATGACTGAAAATCTGACTTTATTAATTCATGTGCCCTGAATTGGCAAGATACAGTCAAAGAAACATATCCCCTGAAATGAGGAGATTGTTACAAATTGAGAAACAAAATACTGGCAATGTTGACGACGCTTCAAGGAGCTTCCCTTTTGCTATGACTCGTATGACATTTGACGTTCTTCTCGTCTTGCTTTCTGAAGAAGGCTGATTCTGAAAGAAGCCTGATCCTTTCGAAGCTTACCAAGTTGTAAGTGATACAGACGAATTCAGCATGCAGTTGTTCGCTTATTCCCTTATTTTGCATGGACCGCCCTTTCGGGTTTTCAATCCATCGGGATACCCATTTTTGCCTGAGTTGTCCAATGCGGCTTTTCAACTCAGCGGGTGTACATTTTTTTGTTTATTTTCCCTTATTTTTGCCCGAGTCTTTTATTCTGTTTTTGACTCGCCGGGATGCCCTATTTTTGCCTGGACTTACATTCTGTTTTTATGTCCAGCGGGTCATTTTTATGCGAAGTATTTTTTAACTGCATCTGAATTCACAGGGGACGGGAAGTCTTCACCATCCATAGTGCTGAGCATCAGTGCTCCACCCGAGAAAAATTTCTTTACTACAAATGGTCCTTCATAATTCGGAGTCCACTTGCCCCTGTGGTCTGTATGCGGAGGGAGGATTCTCTTCAGCACGAGATCTCCTACTTGGTACTCTCGGTGCCTGACTTTCTGATCGAAGGCTCTCTTCATTCTTTTCTGATACAACTGCCCATGACAGATTGCAGCCAATCTTTTCTCTTCAATCAGACTTAGTTGTTCGTATCGGGATCGGACCCACTCTGCTTCTTTCAGCTTAACATCCATCAATACCCGCAACGAGGGTAATTCAACTTCAACAGGTAGGACTGCTTCCATACCATACACAAGCTGATACGGTGTTGCCCCAGTGGATGTTCTGATTGACGTGCGGTACCCATGCAAGGCAAATGGTAGTATTTCATGCCAGTCTTTGTAAGTGACTACCATCTTCTGTACAATCTTCTTGATATTCTTGTTAGCTGCCTCAACAGCGCCATTCATCTTTGGCCTGTAAGGAGAAGAATTGTGGTGTTGAATCTTGAAGTCCCGGCATAGCTCTGCCATCATTTTATTGTTCAAGTTGGAACCATTGTCAGTAATGATTCGCTCGGGAACTCCGTATCGACAAATGATATCTCTCTTCAGAAATCGGGCTACCACTTGCCTTGTAACGTTTGCATATGAAGCTGCTTCGACCCACTTGGTGAAATAGTCAATGGCAACCAGGATGAATCTGTGGCCATTCGAAGCAGTCGGTTCGATCTTGCCAATCATGTCAATGCCCCACATAGCAAAGGGCCAGGGTGAAGACATCACATTCAAAGGATTGGGAGGCACATGCACCTTATCCGCATAGATCTGGCATTTATGGCATTTTCTGGCATAGGCACAACAGTCGGCATCCATTGTGATCCAGTAATAACCTGATCTTAGCAATTTCTTGGCCATGGCATGCCCTCCTGCATGGGTACCAAAGGATGCTTCGTGCACCTCGTGCATCAACAAGTCTGCTTCTGCTCTATCAACGCATCTGAGGAGTACCATATCAAAGTTTCTTTTGTACAGGGAACCATCAGTGTTCAGGAAGAAACTACCAGCAAGCCTTCTTAAAGTCTTCTTATCATTGGAAGATGCCCCAGGTGGGTATGTTTGATCCTCCAAGAAGCACTTAATGTCATGGAACCAAGGCTTATCATCTTTGACAACATCTGCTGCGAACACATATGCTGGTCTGTCAAGTCTGGACACTGAAATTTGAGGTACAAAGTTGGCAGCTTGAACTTTGATCATGGATGAAATGGTAGCCAGAGCATCTGCAAACTGATTCTCGTCCCGAGGGATATACTCAAGCTTGACTGTTGTAAAGAAAGTCAATAACCTCCTTGTATAATCCCTATAAGGTATCAGATGATCCTGGTGCGTGTACCATTTACCGTTGGTTTGATTAACTACCAGAGCTGAATCTCCGAACACAGTCAAAGTCTTGATCCTGAGGTCAATGGCTTCCTCAAGACCCATAATGCAAGCTTCGTATTCAGCTTCGTTGTTAGTGCAGTTGAAAGTGAGTTTTGCCGAGAAAGGCAGGTGAACTCCTTTAGGTGTAATGAGTACTGCACCAACACCACGACCATTCATATTAACAGCCCCATCAAACATCATAGTCCATTCTTCTTCCGGGTCAGGCCCTTCAGTGTGAACAGGCTCTTCATGATCTTTTGCTTTTATGAACATGATGTCTTCATCAGGGAAGTCAAATCTCATAGGCTGGTAATCATCAATGGGTTGCTCAGCAAGATATTCAGACAATACACTGCCCTTGATGGCTTTTTGAGATGTGTATTGAATATCATATTCCGTGAGGATCATTTGCCACCTCGCAACCCGTCCGGTAAGTGCTGGCTTCTCAAAAATGTACTTAACTGGGTCCATCTTTGAAATCAATAAAGTGGTGTGGGTCAACATATACTGTCTCATTCGGCGAGCAGCCCACACTAAAGCACAGCAAGTTTTCTCGAGCAGTGAATAACGTTGTTCACAGTCGGTAAACTTTTTGCTTAGGTAGTATATTGCATACTCTTTTCGACCAGACTCGTCATGCTGGCCCAGCACACACCCCATTGACTCTTCTAATACTATCAAGTACATTATCAGAGGTCTTCCTTCAACTGGAGGCATAAGGATTGGAGGCTCTTGCAAGTACTCCTTGATTTTGTCAAAAGCCCTTTGGCAGTCTTCGTTCCACCTGACCGTTTGTTCTTTTCTTAGCAGTTTGAACAAGGGTTCACAGGTTGCTGTAAGGTGAGATATGAACCGTGAAATGTAGTTCAATCTACCTAAGAACCCTCGAACTTCTTTTTCTGACTTTGGTGCAGGCATTTCTTGAATAGCTTTGACTTTATCAGGGTCAACTTCAATCCCTTTTTCACTCACAATAAATCCCAGCAGCTTACCAGAACGCACCCCGAATGTGCATTTGTTGGGGTTCAACTTTAGTTGGTACTTCCTCAGACGCTTGAATAGCTTCAGCAGGTTTAACAGGTGGTCTTCTTCCGTGAGGGACTTGGAAATCATGTCATCCACATAACATTCGATTTCTTTATGGATCATATCGTGGAATAACGTCACCATAGCCCGTTGATACGTTGCACCAGCATTCTTCAGTCCGAATGGCATCACCTTGTAACAGAACGTGCCCCAGGGTGTGATGAAGGTTGTCTTCTCCATGTCTTCAGGTGACATCTTGATCTGATTGTATCCTGAAAATCCATCCATGAAGGAGAATACCGAAAACTGAGCCGTATTATCAACCAATACATCAATGTGAGGTAATGGGAAGTCGTCTTTCGGGCTGGCTCTGTTCAGATCCCGGTAGTCAACACACATTCTTACTTTGCCGTCTTTCTTAGGCACAGGTACAATATTAGCAACCCACGGCGGATAGCTAGTCACAGCAAGGAACCCGGCGTCCCACTGCTTTTGTACCTCTTCTTTTATCTTCATTGCCATGTCTGGGCGAGTACGGCGCAATTTCTGTTTAACCGGCGGGCAATCTTCTCTTAAAGGCAGCTTGTGCATAACAATATCAGTGTCCAAACCTTGCATATCCTGATAAGACCAAGCAAACTCATCCACATATTCCTGAAGCAGGTCAATCAGTCGTCTCTTCACTGAATCTTGTAAGCAGGCCCCGATTTTAACTTCTTTCACATCTTCATCTGTACCAAGATTGATCGTTTCGACCTCCTCCTGATGAGGAGTGATAACCTTTTCCTCTTGTCTCAACAATCTGGCTAGCTCTTCAGGAAGCTCATACTCTTCTTCAACCCCTTCATCAGCTTGATTGATAGGATTGTCAAAGTCATACGAAGTCATAGCCGTGCTGTTGTCGGTGCGGTCTGGAAGGCACTCTCTCCAAGGGTTCAGTTTGTTCATTTTAGTGATTGATTTTAATCTTGTTTAAAAAAGTGAAATGAAGTCGTCATTTTGAAAACATTGCCATTTATTTTTGTACAAAAAGAAAAATGGAAAAACAGTGAGCGAAAAAAGAAAAAGACTCATTTGCAAAAGATGTCTGATTATCATTGATTGATCTATTTGCACAAAATTACAGATGGCCCGATTACAAAATGAGTCTTGTCATCTTGGGCAAGATGCAAGACTTGATGCATGCTTTAAAAATACAGGAAATAATAATTACTCTGCAGGAGTAACTCTTATAATTTCCTGGGAAGACCAGTTTGAGACACTGCTCCCCGGGATCCTTGGACGTATCCAGCTCTCCAGGTTGCGGTCGCTTTCATCCTCGTCTTCCAAGTTGTTCACGGCATCTGGGGTGAGCATCCCCCCACTGACAAAATTGGGCTTCTTAGCAGCCTCTGCTTGATCTTGTTGAGTTGGTTTGTAACCCAACCCAAATCTATCCTCCTTCTTCTCTACAGGCAGCAACTTGCCCCAGCCTTGGGCAGTCCCTTCTTCAACAACCTTCCGGGCTTGCTGATAAGATGTCATTGAGGTTCCAGGTACAGCGGATGCTTCATTTATGTTCAAGGCCTCAAACCCTTGACTCATAGTTTCGTGGATCTCCCCATCCATCTCAATGTATTTGTATGTAGCCAGATGGCTAACAGAAATATCTTCCTCTCCACAAATAGTAACGACTTGGCCCTCCCACTCGAATTTTAACTTCTGGTGAAGGGTAGACGTAACTGCGCCAGCGGCATGAATCCAAGGTCTACCCAACAAACAGCTGTAGGCCGGCTGAATGTCCATCACATAGAAGGTCGTTTTGAAAGTCTGTGGGCCAATCATTATAGGCAACTCAATTTCTCCCAGAACTGATCTCTTAGAGCCGTCAAAGGCTCTCACTACCAAGTTGCTGGGACGTAATGCCAATCCTTCATACTCCAACTTCACAAGGGCTTTCTTAGGTAAGACATTGAGGGATGACCCTGTGTCTACCAGTACATGGGAAAGAACTGCACCCTTACACTCCAAGGTAATGTGCAAAGCCTTGTTGTGATTGCGGCCTTCCGAAGTCAAATCAGTGTTGGTAAATCCTAGTCCATTACTAGCGTTAACATTTCCAACCACAGCCTCTAATTGATTGACGGTAATCTCCTCTGGCACATAAGCTGCGTGCAAGACTTTTAATAATGCGTTCCGGTGAGCCTCGGAGCACATTAGCAATGATAGAATGGAGATTTTGGAAGGTGTCTGGTGAAGCTGGTCCACTATCTTGTAATCACTTTTCTTGATGATTCTCATGAATTCATCAACCTCTTGATCAAAAGGTGTTTTCAAAGCTTCTTTAACAATTTGTTCTTCTTGCACCATGCTCTTCCCTTTTGCTTTGGCAACAGCTTCTGCTTCAGCAATGGGTCTTTGAATTTGCGGGGCAAAGAGACGTCCGCTTCGAGTGAAGCCTCCGCCTCCCCCCACATTGTCTATTTGTGGTGAAGAAGTTGATGATTCCAGAGTGATTTTTTGTCCTTCACAGTATAGATCGGAGCCGTAATGCCAAGGGATGGCATTATTGCTTTCATAAGGAACCGGCCCAGGCACTGTGATAGTGACTGGACTGATAGCAGCTGCAGAAGGGACCATGATAGTGTGTGGATCATAGTATATTGTGACTGGTGCTCTGATAGGAGTGGCATTTTGTGAGTTGTAGGCAAAATCATTTGCAGGATCATAATAAATTGTAACCGTTGAGACACTTTCATTTTTTGTGGTTGATGTTGTAAGAGACATTGTTGACTGGATGAGTGTTGCTGTTGTAGGAGATTCTGAATGAAGGGGTGCTGAAGTTGTAGAGGGGATGTTTGTTGATATTTGGTCCGTTGAAGTGACAGACGAAGCATTTGTTGATGAGATTGAAGAGTTGTTTGGAACAATTGTTGTTGCAGTTGTAGAAGACTCGAGAATTGTTGTTAAGGAGATTGCTGGATTTGTAGGTATTGATGTTGTGATTTGAAGCAGGCCACTCTGGATGAGACCATCTATGCCATTTCTCAAGTTATCGCACCCATTTACTGAAATGTTGCAATAAGCACATCCTAGCTCACATCCAGGGAACATTTGACATTCAAGGAGTTGAGCTTTAATCTCTACCAAGGGTGTCCGTATCTGCCCCACACTGGTTATCAAGTAAGACGGCTTATCTTCTTCAATAGCATTGATTATGGGTCCTCCGTGGTTGGGCATAGGATTCTTACTGACATTTGGTGGGGGTGTAAAGTTTAGAGCTTTGGAATCCACTAGATCCTGTACTTTCATGTGCAAAGCTCTGCACTTCTCTGTACTGTGGCCAGGTGCATTTGAGTGAAAAGCACATCTGGCGCTGGCGTCATAATTTCTGGGCAGACTGGTAGGATCTGGAGGTGCCAATGTCCTTAGCTCAACCAGGTTGAGTTTCAGGAGTTGTGGCAATAATGTGGCATAAGGCATAGGGATCAGATCAATCACCCTATTGGCCTGAGATGGTCTCTGTTGATACGGTCTTTGCTGATTGTTGTTGCTGGTGTTGTTGTTGTTATAATTTCTCTGAGGTGGATACTGAGTTTGTTGCTGGTAGTGGGGTTGTTGTTGTGGTTGGTATGCTGGTTGTGGATGAATTGGAGCGGGAATGGTGACAGCTGCCACTGACCTATGAACATACTGGGGTCTTCCCCTGCCGGTATGGATAGCATTAGTCTCACCAGTTCTTCTTGGACCTACAAAAGGCTTTCTTGGGTTGCTGGACGAGCTTGCACCGTTGTCAGAAATTTTGCCCATCTTTAACAGGCTCTCAATCCTTTCTCCAGCTATAACTACATCCGCGAAGCTGGTGGAAGAAAAGGCAGCTAGCCTATCAATGTATGTCCCTTGGAGGGTGTTCATAAACATGTCGGCCATTTTCCTTTCCGACATGGGTGGTTGGACAGCAGCAGCAAGCTGTCTCCACCTCTGGGCGTACTCCCGGAAGCTTTCTCTGGATGATTGTGACATTCCCATCAGGAGGGTCCTGTTGGGGGCCATATCCAAGTTGTACTGGTATTGTCTAATGAAGGCCTCAGCCAGGTCCTTCCAGCACCTGATGGTTGCTCTAGTTAAGTGAGAGTACCATTCCCTTGAAGCTCCTGTTAAGCTATCCTCAAAATAAAACATCCATAGCTTTTCATCCATGGTATATGCCTTCATCCTCCCCAGAAAGGATTGCAAGTGGGTTCGCGGACAGGAAGTTCCGTTGTACTTCTCAAAGCACGGAGGTTTGAACTTGTGGGGAATCCTGACCCCGTCCACTAAGCCCATGTCCATGACATCAAAACCCAAGGAGTTTTGAGACTCCAGGGATCTTAATTTTTCAGCAATTTCATCTAGCCTTCTGTCATAGGCTCCATCCCCAGCTCCCATCACAGTGAACTGATCTTCCTGGGGGTCTTCTTGCAGTACCCTACCTGTAGTAGCATTCCCTTGTACATTAGCAGGGATGTTGATTTCTGGGTGAAGATGAGGGCCATACACAGGTGGGTTGACATGAGGCTGTACCCTCTCATTATTGCTTGTTCCACCAGTCCCTAGATGGGGATCTTCCTGAGTCTGCCTCTCTACCAATGCTCTTAATCTTTCTTGGCTCTGTGCCAATCCATTCATCACCTCCATAAACTGGGTCATCTGATTCCTCATTTCCAGTCTCTCATTGGCCATTTGAGTCCTGACCTCTGTAAGGCCCTGTTGTACCTGGTCCATCTGTATACCCGGAAGGTTGTTGCGGGTAGGATATCTGTGCGGACGGTTGAGTGGGAACACCCGACGTCGAGCAATAGTTCCTGAACCACAACAGAGTTAGTAACAAAAACAAAACAAACCTGCAAAACAAAACAAAGGTTAGTATGCAATGCAGTATGCTTATTTGTCTCCAAGGTATCCGGCTTGGCACTTGGTTTTGACCTTTCCAGACCCCGAGGAAGATGCTTTTGATGTTGCTCTGAAAGAACTCAGATAAAACAAACTAATAAATATATTACAAAAGGTGAATGATACATAGTTTGTTTTTTACAATTCACGCCCTCTAAGGGGTCAAAATACAACATAAAAAGGAAAAGTACAATGAAATGAAAGCAACAACAAGCAAAAGTCAGACACCAAGACCAAACTCATCCTCCTGAACTTCCTTTAGAAGTGCTTCAGTCACAGGATCAGCTGGACGCTCTGTGAGGTTCCTGATAAGAAGATTCCTGGTAGCAACAGCTGCAGTTAGCTTCTTGTGTAGACTCTGGTCCTTTGACCTCTTCACACCAGCCCTAATCTTCAACTCTGAGATCTCTCTCTGAGCTGCTAGCAGGGTTTCCTGTTGCTCCTTTGCATTAGCCTCCAACTGCTCAATCTTGTCCTGAGTCCTCTTATCTTCCTGAGTACGAGCCTCGGTGATCCTGACCCACCTAGCTTGACTCTCTTTCAGATACAAATCAGTCCTGGCCTTCTGGAACTGAGCCTCCTTGCAGGCATTCTTCAAGATCTGCTCTCCAGCCCTTGACTTCTTAATGTAGTCCTCTGACTTCTCAATCCTAGCTAGATGCTCCACCTTTAGCTTTTCTAACCTTTCGATGTCCAGACGACCATCACTCCTCTCCTAGAGGGTCTTCTGTAGAGCCTGAGTTAGATTCTCATTCCTCTCTTTCAGTTTCTCAAACTCCTCTAAGCTGACAGTGGCAGGAGGTGGTGTTGTGGAGGGTCCAGGTGCATCCTCAATGGTGAAGGGCATCCCAGAAATTTGAGCCCTGGCATGGGACCATTCATAGTACTGAGCTGAGGCCACATTGTTGCATCTTCCAAGAATGGCCATTCCCTTGGTCTGGACATTGTCCCAAGCCCAGGATGCTTGCCTGACAATAGCTAGATTAGGCTTAATCTCACAATAAAGGGTTTCAGCCAAGTCTTGTGCTCTAGGAGGGTGGACCAATGCATAGCCCAATTGCCTTTTGAATAACAGAGGGTTGTAGTTGATGCAACCCTTCACTCCTATCAGGGGTACATTGGGGAACTGCCCACAACTAGTAATGATGTCCCTGCCCTTGGTGCTCTGAGTGCACCACCTGATGTCAGCTGAGGTCAAAGCAATGAGTCTTCTAGCCCAATTCTTTTGCTGGTGAGGATTCAAGAATGCATCAGTCTTGGGCAAGTGCTTGAGCAACCAGGTATGGAACAGGGGAGCACAACACCTCACCAACCTTCCTCTCTGCTTTTCATTCCTTTGGTGAACAGAGTAGTAGAAATCTCCCAGTAAGGTGGGCACTGGGTTCCTCAGAATGAAAAGGTGAATGGCATTCTTGCTAATAAACTTAGGCTCGTCTGCAAAAAGTATAACCCCATATATGCTGAGGGCTAACAAAGCACAGACTGCCTTCCATTCTCCCAAGGAGGCCTTCAGGATGGCCTGAGAAGTCAAGAAATCCAAATGTAGACCAGAGATTCCAGCCTTGGTAGTCATGTTCTGCCCAATCAAACAAGGTTCCAGATACAATGCCTTTGCCACTTCTTCATTACTAGGAAAAGCCATCTCAGGGTTGAAGGGGACACCACCCCTGACAGGTACACCAATCAGTGATGAATACTCTTCCAACAAGGGTCCCAACTGAAAATCCTGGAAGGTGAAGCACCTCAGAGGGGGATCATAGAACTGCAGGCAAGAATGAATCAAGCTCCTCTGGGAAGGGTCCAAATCCATAACCACATCAAGGATGCCTCCATAATGTTCTCTGAATAGTGGTATATGGTCTGGAGTAATAAGGGCCTGAATCTTCTTGATGCCAGCTAGCTCAGGCTCAAAGAAATGGTAGGAGATGTTGCTCTTCTTGGGTTCCATGTTGCTGATGAAGAGCTGAAAATAACTGCTGATGATGAAGACTGATGCTGGTAATAAGCCATTGACAGGCTGAGACTGGTGATGCAGGTGACTGAAGCAGGTAGCTGATGAATGTGACTGAAGCAGATAGCTGGTGAACAGGGGTCTTAATCAGATAAAGGGGTCAAAACCAAGCCAAAATATATGATGTCGATACCCTGAAAAAACAAATAAGCAAATGTTAAATGATGCAATGATGATGTATGCAAATGATATGCAAAGGTTTGTGATCAAGCTGGATCTGATTACTGCTTTGATATAGGTCCATGTATGTTCAAGAAATCCAGATGGAGGTTCATAAGTCCAGTAACCAAGGTGGGGGACTCAAATAAAGAGTCGCATGTCCAGGGTTAAAATCACAAGAACTGTCCCAAAATGGAGTACTCTTAATCAAAGCAAAGTAACAAGGTATGCTGAGGTCAAAGGTACCTGCAAACCTGTAAACAGCCCAACCCCCTCACAGGTGATGTTCTAAAACAAGGATCTTCAGACTTGGATCAGTTATGAGAAGTGTAAACACTTCTAACCCGGAGGTACAGTGTTTACAATAACCATAAAAGATCCTCCTCTAATTCACCTCAGTTTCTGAAGGTCAATACTAAAGGTCATCCAGACTTAGCAAGCTTCCCAGATAGCCCTAGCACTACAGGAAATCTGTAGCACAGAGTTCTCAAGAAGAAACCCATATCTGAACCGTGTTTCATATTCCCGCACCAGACCGAAATGGAATGGGAAAGAACATGAACCACTCTAGCCTAGTTGTCACTCAGGTCCCAGGTATAGGACCTCAACTCTCAATAGAACCCCACCCACCAAAGCAACAAAACCAGATCCAGCCAGAACAGTATGACAGTATGATGTATATAAAACTATAAAGAAAGCAATAAAACAACTGTACATAAAGAAATAAAATAAATATACAAACACAATTAGCACATAACACCCCAGTAAACACAAATCAAACAAGCGCTAGGAGGAACCCACAAAAAGAACCAGAAGCCCTGGTTGCAGTATAAGGTTCCCCAGCAGAGTCGCAGAGCTGTCGCTCCCAAAAGATGAGGCTGGGCTCAAATGAGGTACAGACGCGAACGGTCGGCGAAAGGAGGGTGTGAGAACACACAGGAGTGAACTCACAGGAAAAGAAAGAGTCGACAGCTAGGCATTTTTATCCCGGAGGAAAGGTAATGCTGCATAAACCTAGAAAGATATGGATAAGACGGTTGCGAACCAGAGAGACTGAGAAAGGGGGTTGGTTACAACCTGGGAAGGTATTAGCACCCAGATTGTCCGTCGTACTCGACGGGATCCACGCTTGAAAGGTTTGTGCTTTAAAGGGGTAGTGTCAGTGCAATCAGTGTGTAAAAGAGCTGGAAAAGGATGTACAGGTGTCAGTGTAAGAGAAGTGAAGTGTATAAGTAAAGTGTCAGTGTAAGAACAAAGATGAAATGCTCATGATAATGAGGCTAAAGAATAAGGCTAGAAAGAGGGGGGATATACAGAGACTTTTGTTCGATAACTGTTAAGTTATGCCTACGTATCCTCTCGTGCAATGAGGAAGTCAGAACACCGTAGTTCGACCCAAAGAGACTGAAAGATGAATTGACTGATGAACTGCTTGCTTGTCTATGCTCAAGTGTATGACCTGTCTGGCTCAGGTGCAAACTGTCTTGCATTAGACGGAAGAAGCAAGTTCTCGCTTGTGAGTGAATGAGGTGAGAAAAGAATCCCGGAGGAGACGATTATTGTTTGTTTTTGAGTTTTCAGTCTTTTATTGCTTTTTGAAGTTTGTCATAAGTTAGTGAGCTTAAGCCTAAACCAATGGATTTAGTAAACTCATCACATCTTCCCTCTGATTAGGGGTAATGAGAGTACCTTAAGTGTGAAGTCAGCTTCTCACACTTAATCACCATGATGTAGGATTAAGATCATTAACCTACTTGTGATTATTAGATGTTTTTGTGGTTTTTGTTTAGTGTTGAGTAATGAGATTAAGCCATAATCAGGGATTAAACAGACTCATTACACCATCCTAATAGAAGGATAATAGATGAGAATGTTTAAGATGAGGAAAGCTCCTCAACTTAATCCATGATTAGGGATTAAACTCATGACAAAACAAAGCCTTTATTAAGTGGATTTTAGTTAATGATAAGATGATGAAGTGATTTTTAGGGTTTGTAAGACAACTTGAGGGGGACTTGTCCATTAACACTAGGGTTAGTCCTTCTTAACCAATTAAGGAAGAATTAGAACCCTAATGCAAGGCCCAAGTTACAAGCTTGATGTCTTAGTGATTATTAGGTGCATTGATTAAAGGATTTAAACACATTAAGGGTTTAACACTTAGGATTAAAGTTATACACTCCATCCTAATAGAAGGATGCAGGCATAAGCTTAATCACAAAGCCTTAAAGCCTTCAGGGTTTAGTCCCTGATTATGAGATGAGAAGAGAAGACTCAAAGAGACACAAAGGTAAAAGCTAAGTGGGGACTAATCAAAACCCTAATTATGGTCATGCTTGGTTGTTCCTAAGCTTTGTGAGGTTAACAAGAAAGATCTTCAGAGGAACCACCAGGAAGCAGATGAAAGGAGCAAGGAGAAGCAAAGTAACTTGCTTCATTCAAGAAGACAAGTCACTTGAGGAAAGAAAGTAAGAAGAAGAAGAAAGAGCAAGCTCAATCTCAAACACAAGATAAAATGCAGCAATGATGCATAAGAGAGATGAAAAGAAATTGTGAGAAGTGAAGGCAAATTCACTTCTCAAAGTGACTTACCACCTGAAAAGTTAGTGAAAGAAATGCAATGCAATGCAACAGGAGATGAAATGGAATGATGCAAACCAAAACCGGAATCATAAGTATGATGCTAATGATGCTATGAGATGATGCAAACATGAAACAAGGCATGGGGATGATCATACAAACATATGGATACAAGAGAAACATGCTTAGAACCATGAACATACATGAAAAGTTATGGAATGCAAATGACATACAACATGGAAAATGAAATATGCAATGATCAAACATACTTCTAACATGTCCTAAGATGTATTATGAATCATGTGGATGCATAGAATGTCATGGCAAGTCATGGTATGCAAGCAAATGCAAGATGAATGCAAAAGGAAGCCCAAATTAGGGTTTATGATCAATGCACAAAACAAAAACCAAAACCAGAGGCAAACATCAAGATAAAAAATTGAAAATGCACTCAAAGGAACCCTAAACCTATACAAACTCACTGCCCAAAGGAGGGGATCCAATTCTTAACCTAGTGAAAGTTATGAATTTCCTAAGATTTCTAGGGTTTTAGGGTACCTTGACAAGAAAAATGTCAAACAAAATGAAAATGTAAGATCAAATCATGCCAATTTAATCCTACAAACTACATGATATGCAAGACACAATGCAAAAAGAATCAAAGTCCAACTCTCAAAGACTAGGCAGAAATGAATTTTTGAACATTGGATCAAAATAATGCTTTGAAATAGAATTAATTCCATGGAAAATTGTCAAAATGCATTAAGATCAAAAAAGAAATTTGGTTTGAGGGTTGGAAAATGTTTCTAAATGATTTTAAAGGTTTCATGAATTTTTTGGTGATTTTTTAAATACCTAAAAGTATTTTTAATTAATTAATTCTCATTAATTAATTAAAAATAAACTTTTAAATGATTTAAAAATATTTTAAAATGCAAAAAATAAAAATAAAAATGTTTTTGGTTTCTGAAAATTAATAAAAGTTTGTATAAAAATTTTCAGAATTTTTGAAAAGGTTTTACTATTTTTAATAAAATGAAGAAAACAAATGCAATTAAATGAAAAATAAAATGAATTAAAACTGAAAATGAGAAAGTCAGCAAGATCAATGGCTAGAATTCAAACTCACACGCGCGGGAGTGGACCTGGCGTGCATCTGGATGGCCAAAATTCAAATTCACGCAATTAAGACTAAACCCTAATTAATTAACCCTAATGACTTTCAGGCGACCGGAACACTGTTCCGGTCGTCTTCTCCAGCAAGCCAAATCTCTAACTCTCTCTACACGCAATAAAAATGAAATCTAACTGCCCAGAATTCATCCCCATTCAACACTGAATCAAAACCCCCTAACAAACATCATTTTTCATTCATCAATCAACCAAATCGAAGCAAAACATTCTTAGGGCAAAAAGTTTCAGAGCATTCATACATCCTGGTTTCTCAACCATTTTCAAAAATAATCATATCCCCATGATCAGGGGAGTGCATAGAAGCATTTAAGATCTTAAAATGGAGTTTCTGGAAAAAACGTTTGAGATGGCTACCTGAACTGAAGCTTTGGTTTCTGGTACTTTCTGGCTGGTTTCTTGCCTTCAATCAGCTCCAATGGACCCCCTGAGAAGCTTTCAATGCTTGTTTGAAGTTTATAAAGGATGGTTTGAGAGATGGCAGAAGTTCTGTTCAAGGTGGGGTGGAAATCGTATTTGTGATTCAGTGACTTTCAGGCTATGGTGATGGGTGGTTTTTGATCAGTGAAGTATGCTGAGTTGATTTGTGAAGTTGGTTTGTGTGTTTGAGGCTTGTGCAATCAGTTTCGAAAGCTTTTGCAAATGGAGCATAAACTTGAAAACTAGGGCTTGGGTGTGTTTCAGCATGAAGTGTTATGTGCTTTGGTTTGCTTTTGATTTGTATAAACAATTGTGATAGGTCAGAGAGTGGGTGCTGGCCTATTGTGATTGGTATGGGTCTTTGGCCAAAATGTCAACTTGATTTGTACTTGAGGTATGGGCAATGGTACAACTTGCTTTTTGGCATGCTTGGGCTCAGCTGAGTTTAGGGAGAGCCATGGAATTGTTTATGAGGTGATTCAGCAAGTGGTTTGTAACTTATGATAAGTTTTGCAATTTGATCCAAGTTTGGTTCCTTTGAGATTTCTTGAAGTTCAAGGCATGAAATGAGATGATTCTTGGGCCAATTCTGATTTTTAGAGGTCATGTAATCATGTTGTGAAGAAATTGTACACATTTGAGGTCTTTAGAACACTTGATCAAGTCATTTTGCAAAATGCCTCTTTGGTGGAAAACTTCAAATTTTGGGATTTTAGCCAACTTTGACAAGCCATAACTTTTGATCCAAAATGAATTAGGTCATGTTCTTGTACTTTTTGAAAAGGGAAAGATCTATTCTACAACTTTCATGACCAAAGTTTTTCCATTTGAAGCATTTTTGAATCAAAAAGCAAGGGTTGAAAAAGTTTCCTAAAATGGCAATTTCATTAAAAGGTCAACTTTCCCAAAAAGTCAACTTTGCAAAAGACTTGAAATTCTTCAATTTTGTGAACTTCCAACTTCTTCTATGACCAAATAAAGATCATACACAATCAAAATGATGAAGAACACCCTTTGGTTGGGTCATTGAGGGCCTCAGATGCCCTGATTTTACACTGACTTGCTTGAAAAGTCAACTCTTGATCAGATGACTTCCCCATGGAATTTCTTCATGAAAATTGATATGCATACTCCCTATACCATATAGAGACCAATAGAAACAATAATGACCAAAAAATTTGGAGTTATGGCCTTTGAAACCAAAACCCTAATTCTAGGTCATCTGTGTAGTCAAACTTGGCTCTGCTTCCATGCCATTTTCAGTTCTTGTGATTCTTTGACATTCTTGACTTTGAAAGGATATAATATGATGCTTGAACATACATGTACCCTTTTGAAGTGATTGATGACCTTTGGAGTGGCTCAAGAAGCTCTTGGATTGCTCAGATCACAAACCCTAGATGCAGATGACTTTGAACCAATGCAATGAATCAAAAATGTGGTATGAAATGCTATGATTGAGTTTATGCATATGTAATGATCACAAGCCATGGTGTGAAGGGGTGAGGGCAAATTTGGGGTGTTTACACTTCAGAACTCGTAAGTCTTTAGAATATTTCAGACACTTGGTCTTCAGACATTAAATATTCAGAACTTCAAGTCATCAGAGTCTTCAGAACTTAGTTCTTCAGAAGATTAATTTTAGAAGCTTCAGTTTTCTATCTAATCAGAACCATGTTCAGAACAACATCCACAAGAGCATTGCCAATGCAACATTCGCAGCCTTGGATTTTTTTATTATGTTCAGATTCAAAAGCACACTTGTTTCTTCAGCATGCTTGCGACTAATGTTACACATAGGAAATTCACATATTAGCATTCACGTACTCATTCATAATGTTTGTTTAATCTTAATATATAACAAACATCATAACATAAAATGTTTCTTTCATAAATACTTCATTGTTATCAAAACATAGAGATGGAATGTAGAGACAACTCTTGTTCTTACAATCTCCCTTTTTTGATGATGACAAAACCATGCATTTTGATAGAACATTTTATACAGCAAATCACCAAACATAACAGGGTAATAATTGGGTAATCAACAGTTGTAACACCCCAAAATTTTCCCTTTCATTTATTACCAACCTCCACACCTCGTGTTTCATTCCCGTATTACTCCGCATATCATTGCATACATCGCATAATAAAAAATAAAAATAAATCATGCATCATTGGCATATGCATAAAGCTTGTGACCAGGTATTACTTGTCAGGTAGTAGGTTTGGGAAAGAAAATAATCTCAGAAATCACGGCCAAACATATTTCCAGGATATCCCATTAAAATGCAGAAAAATCAAGTTTTTCTTATGTTAACCGGTTAATGCCAGGGGTTAACCGGTTAACGGTAGAAAAATGGGGAAAAATTCAAAATTTAGTTGGTTTCAGTTCATTTTCACCATTTTTCCTCTTTACCTTGCACTACACTCCATTACACACTGTCGCTCCCGGGATTTTCATCCTAGTACAAACGCGAAAGTGGCGCGGAAAAGGTAGAGTCGCCTGCCAGGCATTTTTATCCCGAATGGAACGGGAAAGGTAATGCTGCACAAAACTGAGGAAGAAGGAAAGGACAAGGTCCTGCGAACCAAAGATCTGGGTTCGGGAGTCGGTTACGACCTGGGAAGGTATTAGCACCCCAGACCGTCCTCCGTACCCGACGGGATCCACACTTGCTTGTTTGGTTTCAAAGGGTGAGAAAATAAGATACTGCTGAATAAAGACCGCTGAAATTCTGTGATCAGGTATGAGATGTCGAATGAGATGTTCCAACACTTGACAGATTTAACCAAAACTTAAAGTGCAAGAAAATTAAACAACACAGTAGTTTGTTAACCCAAGACACAACTTAGATATGAGTACCAACTCACTCCCCCTCAATCACACAGTGCTTTTGTTTACAAGTTTAATAAAATTGAAGTCATACTTCAAACAAAACAGCTTGATCTTACTTCACAATTTCAATCAAGTCACAAATACACTTTTGCTTAAAAGCTCATAAAGTGGTACAATAAAAACAACCTGCTAAAAAACACACAACACCCTATTTTGTCTTATGAAATTCGTACTCAATTCTGAGATATTCTGTTGCTTAAATAGGTGTATGGATTTTGGGCTTTCTGTAGGTTAATCCAGTCCTAAAACGCATGCAGCTTCCACCTTGAATTAGGGTTTGTTACTTCCTAGATTCTAGGTGATTTAGTTCTTCTGATTATGCTGAAGTCTCATAACAATACTCCCTACATATGCGCCTTATTCTGTTTTTGTCCATCTATAATTAATTCCAGATAACTTTCCTTAAATTACTCAGATCAGTTAGTCATTAATTTAAATCTGGTAGCAGGTTTGAGATGTCACAACATCTGTTGGGACATCTTGAAAAACTGAACTTAAGTCATTTACACAATGTCCCAACATCTGGTGTAACATCCTGAATTAAGTTCTTATACTCTGTTTGATAATGTCCCAACATCTGATAGGACATTCTGAACTGAATTCAACAATTCTTGTTGGTCAAAAATTCTGCCAATTCTAAACATCTACAAACTCCCCCTTTGGCTAATTTTTGGCTAACATATTTTTCTGGTTATCAGAGTGCAGCAGAAGTTCTTTTATCAGAGTATAGCAGATCTTTTCTGTTGAGTCATGTGTGAGTTTACTCCCCCTCAAACATACATGTATTCAGATTTGTTGCAACAGAACTTTTATTAAAACACACTGATTCAGTTCAGAAGCAAACAGAAGTTTTTCATTAATAGCTAAACAGCATCATACATTGTTGTTGTTGTTGTTCTCCCCCTTGTTAGACATAAATTTGGGGCCAAAGTTACTAATTCAAAATTACAATGCAGCTATCATTACATTTTTCCTCACATACAATTTTTTCACTCAGACTCCTCATAGTCAGTTTCTTCATCTTCCTCAGTCTCCTCATCAGAAGTAGCAGCTTTCTGAGCACTTTCTTCAATCTCCAGCCTTTGGATAATCTCCTCAAGCTTCTGCTTCCTTGCATCCAGTTCTTTTCAAGTGCTCTTCAGTTCAGCAATCAATGCAACTTTGGAGATTGGAGACTTTGCCTTTGAAGGACCAGCAGATGTCCCAGAGGGTGCTTCAACATCAGTTGCATGATGACTCAGGAACAACTTGTAGTGGAAGGCCAGAGGGCTTTCTCTTTTGCAAATTGTGTCCTTCTCAGTGAGGATCCCAGGGTACTGACTCAGCACTATTCCACACAGCAAGGAAGGGAAGGCAATTGGCAGCTTTGTTGCAGATGATCCAGCATGCTTCAATGTCTGATCAAATATATAAGCTCCATAATCCAGCTTTGTTTGGGTGCCCACAGCAAATATGAACCTGCCCAAACCAGTAGATATTGAGGATGTATGGTTGGTAGGGACCCAGTTTGCTGTACCAATCCTGTTCAGCATGGCATATTTCCTTGTCAACATGCTAACTGAGAGCTTCCCTTTAACTGGCCAAGCCTTGACCTGGTTAGCAGTGATAACCTTGCAGACCTGGTTATCAGTCTTCCCTAACTCATTTGGGCCATCAGATTCTCTTCCAAGGTATTGGTTGATAACCTTAGGAGAGAATTCTACACACCTGCCTCTTACAAATACTTTTCTAAAGTCAGCAGACTTACCATTGGCACAATCTTCTTGGAGGTTGACTATGAATTCCTTGACAAGCAGCTCATAGCAGGGAGAGAAGTTGGAGACAGTTTTGAAGAGGCCAGCAGAAGAGATGAGATCAATTAACTCTGTGCACTCAAGTGCATTACTGCTCAGCTCTCTTTCAAGTGCTACCCTTCTTTGATAAACAAACTTCCATCTATTCACACTTGAAACATGATGAAAGGAGATGTTGTCCAAGGGAGCTTCTGGAACAGCAGTTGATGACCTTGAGGGTGCTGATTTCTTCTTTGGAGGAGATGTTGGGACATCTTCTTCAACATCTGAATCTGGAGGAGTGACAGCTTTCCTCTTTTGTGTTTGCACCTTGCTCCATTGTTTTGTAGGACCAAAGACAACTTTAGCTTTGTCCTTCTTTGGTGTAGCTTGTTTCTTCTCAGGAATTGCATGTCCTGCATACATCTTTTCTTTCCTAGTCCTAAGCCTTTTGGCTATGCTAGGTTTTACAAAAGCAATGATTTCTGTATCAGAATCATGCTCTAGGTTCACAACAGGAGGAGGTTGAGCAGTCTCCTCTTCAGCTGGTTGATCAACAGAGATGTGCTCTTCAGTGGAGGCCTTGTGCTGGTCCTCAGATGCTTCTTCATCACTATCTGTGGAGGCCTTTTTCTGGTCCTCAGATATATCATCAGCAGTATCAGATGAGACCTTTTGCTGGTCTTCAGATGCTTCAACATCTATTGGGACATCCTGTTGAGCAGGAGTGTCCTTTTCAGCCTGAGTTTGTTGATCTTCTTGTGGAGCTGGCATGGTGTTCAGAGGGATAGATATGCCACTTACCACTCTTTGCTCAGATAGGATCTTGGTTACTAACTCCTTTATGGAATCAACCACGTATTCAGAAGCTTTTGGAGTGTTGTATAATGGTGAAGGTATGCCTTTGGTCTTGCTGAAAACTTGATCTTTTGTTCTTTTTGGAGTTCTTGGCTTTTTAGCAAGAGGAACACTTCCTCTGATTTCGTCCATTGGAGTTGAGTCCATGGGTACCACAGAAATGGGGGTTGCATGCACCACATCTTTCTTGTTGAGGATTTCTTCAGAAATGTTAGGGTTTTGAGACATTTTCGAAGGAGGTGGATGAAGAGTTTTAGGGTTGGTGAGTTCTGAAAAACAGTTAGAGAATGCAATTCGTTTTTGAGAGAATGATGAGAAGATGGATAGTTGAACACAAGCTGATATTTTATAAGTAGCCGTTACTTTGAGAATTTTTAGGAGTGGAATACCCAAGGTGCTTCACCAGACTGGTGTTGCCATCTGGTGCTTATGCCACACAATGTCATATGACATGTTGGCACATCTCCATAACTGCTAAATTTCACATAAGCAGATTCCCAATTTACCCCTTAAGTTTTCAAATTGAGTAGCATCCAAGGCTTTGGTAAATATATCAGCCAACTGCAGATTTGTAGCTACATGTTCCAATGAAATCACTTTCTCTTCTACAAGATCTCTGATGAAATGATGTCTGATATCAATATGCTTGGTCCTGCTATGTTGGATAGGATTCTTTTATATGTTAATTGCACTTAAGTTGTCATAGTACAATGTCATGACATCTTGTGGGACATTGTACTCAGTGAGCATTTGCTTCATCCAAACCAACTGTGAACAACTGCTTCCAGCTGCAATATATTCAGCTTCAGCAGTAGATAAGGATACACAATTTTGTTTCTTACTGAACCAAGAAATCAAATTGTTTCCTAGAAAGAAGCATCCTCCTGAAGTGCTTTTTCTGTCATCAGCACTTCCAGCCCAATCAGCATCACAGAAGCTAGTGAGAATTGGTTTGCATCCATGAAAGTACATTATGCCATAGTCACAAGTACCATTAACATATTTCAGAATTCTCTTGACTTGATTAAGATGACTAACTTTTGGATCAGCTTGATATCTTGCACATACACCTACTGCAAATGCTATGTCTGGTCTGCTAGCAGTCAGATATAACAAGCTTCCAATCATACTTCTGTATAGGCTTTGATCTACATTCTCACCCTTGTCATCTTTAGTTAGCTTTAAATGTGTGGGGGCAGGAGTTCTCTTATGAGTAGCACTGTCCATCCCAAATTTCTTGACTATGTTCTTAGCATACTTGCTTTGGGAAATGAACATGGAGTCCTCCATTTGCTTTATTTGCAGTCCAAGAAAGTAGGTTAATTCTCCTACTAGGCTCATTTCAAATTCAGATTCCATCTGGTTGACAAAATGTTTGACCATCCTGTCTGACATCCCACCAAAGACAATGTCATCTACATATATTTGAGCAATCATGACATTTCCTTCTTCATCTTTAACAAACAAGGTTTTGTCAATTCCACCTTTCCTGTACCCTTGCTTGATAAGAAAAGTAGTCAGCCTTTCATACCATGCTCTTGGAGCTTGCTTCAGACCATAAAGAGCCTTCTTTAGTTTGTATACATGATTTGGACAGCTTGGATCAACAAATCCTTTAGGCTGTTCTACATATACCTCTTCATTAAGATAACCATTTAAAAAGGCACTTTTCACATCCATTTGAAATAGCTTGAACTTTAAGATACAAGCAATTCCCAAAAGTAGTCTGATTGATTCAAGCCTTGCTACTGGTGCAAAGGTTTCATCAAAGTCTACTCCTTCAATTTGTGTGTATCCTTGAGCTACAAGTCTAGCTTTGTTCTTTGTAACAACTCCTTGCTCATTTGACTTGTTCTTATACACCCATTTAGTTCCAATCACATTTATGTCATTAGTTCTAGGAACAAGGTTCCACACTTCATTCCTTGTGAATTGACCTAATTCCTCTTGCATAGCACAAATCCAGTATTCATCAGTAAGAGCTTCCTTGATGTTTTTAGGTTCTATTTTAGAAACAAAATAGGAACCTGAAATCACTTCTCTTGATCTAGTGCTTACACCTCTGTTGGGATCACCAATTATCAAATCTTTGGGATGATCCTTCTGGATTCTGATGGAGGGAGGTTTGCTGGATTGTTCTGTCCTTGCATCAGTTTGAGTGAAGTCTGAATGATCACTCTTTTCTTCAGCTTCAGTCTTGATATCAGCAGATATTCCAACATCTTCTGGGACATCTGTAGGAGCATCATCAATTATCACATTTATGGACTCCATGATAACCTTGGTTCTAGAATTAAATACTCTATATGCTCTGCTGTTTATAGAGTATCCAAGAAAAATCCCTTCATCACTTTTAGGATCCATTTTTCTTCTTTGCTCCCTATCTGCCAGAATATAACAGTTACTTCCAAACACATGGAAGTACTTAACTGTGGGTTTTCTGCCCTTCCAGACTTCATAGATTGTGGACAAAGTTCCTTTCCTTAGAGTAACTCTGTTATGGATGTAACAAGCTGTGTTCATAGCTTCAGCCCAGAAGTACAAAGGTAACTTTTTAGCATGGATCATAGCTCTTGCTGATTCTTGAATAGTTCTATTCTTCCTCTCAACAATTCCATTCTGTTGAGGAGTGATTGGTGAAGAATATTCATGATTGATTCCTTCTGAAGAACAGAAATCTAAGAATTTTTGGTTCTCAAATTCTTTTCCATGATCACTTCTTATTCTGATCACACATCTGGCTTTTTCCCTTTGTATTCTTTGGCATAAGTCTTTGAATACATCAAATACATCAGACTTTTCTTTGATGAAATTTATCCATGTATACCTTGAAAAGTCATCAACCACCACATAGGCATACCTCTTACCACCAAGGCTCTCAACCTGCATAGGTCCCATAAGATCCATATGCAATAGTTCCAAAACTTTGGAAGTTGTCAGATGTTGGAGCTTTGGATGGGACATCTTGGTTTGCTTGCCTATTTGACATTCACCACATATTTTGCCATCATCAATCTTCAGTTTAGGAATACCTCTCACAGCATCCATTGATATGATCTTCTTTATGCCTCTGAAATGAAGATGTCCTAGTCTTTGGTGCCATAGTTTCACTTCTTCTTCTTTAGCTAAAAAGCAAGTTGAAGTGAGACTGAAGTCTTGAGGTTCCCACATGTAACAGTTGTCTTTAGATCTGGCTCCTCTCATGACAACCTTTTGTTCTTTGTTAGACACTATGCATTCAGTTTTGGTAAAGTTTACACTGTACCCTTGATCACATAATTGACTTATGCTGATCAGGTTAGCAGTTAAACCTTTAACCAGCAGCACATCATCTAGTCTTGGTACATCTGGACAGTCCAAGGTTCCAACTCCCTTGATTTCTCCTTTAGCTCCATCTCCAAAGGTTACATATCTGGATGAATGTGACTTTAAGTCTACTAGCAGATTCTTCAATCCAGTCATGTGTCTTGAACATCCACTGTCAAAGTACCAGTCTTCTTTAGTTGATACTCTTAGTGATGTATGTGCTATATATGCAACACCTTTCTTTGACCATTTGAGTTGAGATTTCTTTTGATACCTCTGCCCTGTGTATTGTTCATCAGTAGAGCTCCAAGGTTGTTTGTTGATCTTGTTCTTGGGTATGTAGCTTTGATCAGCATGAAGACTAGCTTTTGGTCTCCATACCTTCTTGATGACCTCTGTCTTCTACTTAGGAGGTTGCTGATCTCTTTGATGTCTATGCAGCACTTTCTTTGTAACTTCTATCTTCTGCTTAGGAGGTTGCTGATACATCTGATTTGGATATCCATGCAACTTATAGCAATGAGGTTTGATATGTCCAAATCTTCCACAATGATGACATCTCCATCTTTGATACTTCTTCTTCATTATATTCTTTTCAGAATGTTGAGACATCTGTTGGAATATTATGTTTGACTTTGTGTTCTTTTCATGATGTTGAAGCATCTGTTGGGACATCTTGTTTGACTGTATGGACTTTGAAGTAGTTTTGCTAGAGCTAGCTTCATCCTTATGAACTCTGTTAAATCCCAGTCCACTTTTATCCCCTGAATGCTTATTGTTGTTGAGAATAACATCCAGTGTACTTGAGCTACTGTTCAGCATTCTAACAGATTTGGACATGTGTTCCAACTTGGAGTTGAGAAGACTTACTTCACTTTTCAAGGTGTCAATGATCTCTAGATCACTTGCTTTTTCATCCTTTAGTGCCTCATTCTGCTTCTTTAGCTTTATAATCTCACTACATATTTCAGTGCTTCTTTTGAATAATTCTTTGTATGCTTGCTCAAGTTCTTCAAAAGTAAGCTCCCCATCACTGGATTCACTTTCAGATTCACATAATCCAGCTAGAGCAGTGATATGCTTAGCTGATTCTTCTTCTGAATCACCTCCTGAATCTTCATCAGACCAGGTTACAGAGAGTCCTTTCTTTTGCCTTTTTAAGTAGATAGGACATTCATTCCTGATGTGTCCATATCCTTCACATCCATGGCATTTAATTCCTTTTTCTTGACTGGTCTTTTCATCATAATTTGACCTTCTATTAGCATCATAAGGTCTTTTGTTCTCAGAAGAGTTTGTGTATCTTCCACTGGGTTTGGATTTGTCTTCCATCTTTCTGAGAATCTTTTTGAATTGTCTTCCAAGCATAGCAATGTTGTCTGATAAGCTTTCACCAGTTTCTGATTCATCATCTTCTTCTTCATCAGTATTTGTCACCAAGGCTATGCTTTTGTTCTTCTTTACATTTGTGTCATTCATTCCCATCTCAAAAGTTTGAAGGGAACCAATGAGCTCTTCAACTTTCATTGTGCATATGTCTTGAGCTTCTTCTATTGCTGTGACTTTCATGTCAAATCTTTTTGGCAAAGATCTGAGAATCTTTCTTACAAGCTTTTCATCAGTCATCTTTTCTCCCAAGGCTCCAGAAGTATTGGCTATTTCTAAGATGTTCATGTAAAATTCATGAATTGTCTCATCTTCCTTCATTCTCAAGTTTTCAAACTTGGTGGTGAGAAGTTGAAGTCTTGACATTTTTACCTTTGATGTTCCTTCATGAGTTGTTTTGAGAGTGTCCCAAACATCTTTGGCCAGCTCACAGTGATGCACAAGTCTAAAGATGTTCCTATCAATGCCATTGAATAAAGCATTTAAGGCCTTAGAGTTACCTAGTGCTGAATCTTCTTCCTCCTTACTCCATTCTTCTTCAGGTTTCAACACTTTTGCTCCATCTTTGGTGTCTTGGATAGGATGTTCCCATCCAATGTTGACTGCTCTCCAGGCCCTGTTGTCAAGTGATCTTAAGAATGCAATCATTCTTGGCTTCCAGTAGTCATAATTAGATCCATCCAGTATAGGTGGTCTATTTACTGATCCTATATCTCTATCCATGTTTCCAGAATTTGTATTCCCTAGATCTCAACCAGTATAAACAGGCAGGGTGCCTGCTCTGATGCCAATTGAAATTCTGTGATCAAGTATGAGATGTCGAATGAGATGTTCCAACACTTGACAGATTTAACCAAAACTTAAAGTGCAAGAAAATTAAACAACACAGTAGTTTGTTAACCCAGTTCAGTGTATAACCACACTTACATCTGGAGGCTACCAAGCCAGGAGGAAATCCACTATAAGTAATATTAATTCTAGACTTAAACCACCCAGTTTAATCTTTCACTTAATATCTACCCAATGCAATTTCTACCTAAGACACAACTTAGATATGAGTACCAACTCACTCCCCCTCAATCACACAGTGATTTTGTTTACAAGTTTAATAAAATTAAAGTCATACTTCAAACAAAACAGCTTGATCTTACTTCACAATTTCAATCAAGTCACAAATACACTTTTGCTTAAAAGCTCATAAAGTGGTACAATAAAAACAACCTGCTATAAAAACACACAACACCCTATTTTGTCTTATGAAATTCGTACTCAATTCTGAGATATTCTGTTGCTTAAATAGGTGTATGGATTTTGGGCTTTCTGTAGGTTAATCCAGTCCTAAAACGCATGCAGCTTCCACCTTGAATTAGGGTTTGTTACTTCCTAGATTCTAGGTGATTTAGTTCTTCTGATTATGCTGAAGTCTCATAACAATACTCCCTACATATGCGCCTTATTCTGTTTTTGTCCATCTATAATTAATTCCAGATAACTTTCCTTAAATTACTCAGATCAGTTAGTCATTAATTTAAATCTGGTAGCAGGTTTGAGATGTCACAACATCTGTTGGGACATCTTGAAAAACTGAACTTAAGTCATTTACACAATGTCCCAACATCTGGTGTAACATCCTGAATTAAGTTCTTATACTCTGTTTGATAATGTCCCAACATCTGATAGGACATTCTGAACTGAATTCAACAATTCTTGTTGGTCAAAAATTCTGCCAATTCAAAACATCTACAACCGCTAACTGGACTGGAATGAAATGAGAAAGGAACTGGAAAAGAGAACATAAATAAGGGAAAATGTAGGGAAAATAAAGAATGTGCTCGAACGGGCCCTACCCCGCTGCCTACGTACCTCATCAGGATAATGAGGATCAGAGTCGACGTAGTTCGCCTAACTAAGGCTGAAACTCGTTTGTATTTTTTAAGCTGACGTTGCCATAGCTCTAGCTCAGGTGTTACCGGCTCTGACTCGAGGGTGTTTACCGTATCGCTGTTTGAACTGTCGAGGCAAGTCGTATTCGTCCGCAAAGAGTATGAGATGAGAAGAGAAGACGCGATGTCTTGGTTTATTTTCTTTTATGAGAAGTGTTTTGGAGTTTATTGTTTGTGAACATTCTCATACTAAGAGTTATCCATCCACTACAACAAACAAGACCTTAGACAGCGCTTTTTTTAGCCTTAGACAGCGCTTTAAAGCGCTGTCTAAACCTCCGCTGCTAAAGGTTTAGACAGCGCTTTTTAAAATGTGAAAAGCGCTGTCTAATCCCCCACCCTTAGACAGCGCTTTGGCCAAAAGCGCTTTCAAAGACCCTCTTAATTTAAATTTTTTAGGTACACCTTAGACAGCGCTTTTAAAAAGCGCTGTCTAAGCCCCCTACCTTAGACAGCGCTTTGGCCAAAAGCGCTGTCTAATCCCCTCCTATTTTAATTTTTTTAGGTATACCTTAGACAGCGCTTTTCACAAAGCGCTGTCTAAGCCCCCCCCTTAGACAGCGCTTTTGCCTAAAGCGCTTTCTAATCCCCCCCTTAGACAGCGCTTTTGGCAAAAGCGTTGTCTAAGGTATACGAAATTTTTTGTAGGATTTGTTTGTAACCACATTTTTTCCAGGTTTATAAACCAGAATTGGTACCTGTTTTCAACCAGATTTTTGCAGACAATTATCACATTTTATATATGCCATTTTGGCCTTTTTTTACCAAAATTTGGCTAACCAATTCAAACCAATTCAAACCAAATTTGCCATAAATGTATCAAAATATATACAAATTTATGTTTACATTTATAAGTCATTACATATACTACTACAAATGTACACATTAATTACACACTTTGAGCTCTATCATGTATTGACACCACTCCTCTTTGATTTCGTCCACTTGATCCTTTGTATAAGATGCACACTTGAATTCATCAAAGTACTACATAATAATATAACATATTTTGAATTAATTCCAACTATTTAATTATATGAGATATGTGTAAATATAAAAATAACTCATAAGTTAGAAATACATACATCGGTGGGAATCTCTAATCGGCCCAACATGAGAGTATCTCGCATAAACCTCAACATGAAATACCCGCAATCTATTTGATTACGTTGAAGAGGACACTACATATGAAAAAAAAATATGAATTATAAATCCTAAGTTTTATCAAGTGTAGTCATCACTAATATAATAAAAAACGCGGTAATTAAAAATATACCGCCACTTTAATCCATGAAATGGAGTTGGCGCCCCTCCTTGAGGTCTGGATAACTCGTTGGGCACGAAAAGCTTGTAGGACGCTAATAAAATAAAAATGAAGCAATTAGAACAATTCACATAAACTAAGAAAAATTTTGAACATTCTCACTTACGTGTCAATTAGGTCCTTCATAACCGGGTATGTTGTCCAATCATTTCCTAACGAGTCAAGATAATACACAATTTCTCGGATAGGATTGATTGCGAGCAACAACCAATGTCCACTGTAATGATTAGGCAAATGTTAGATGGTAACTTGGAAAATAATTATAATAGATGAATTTAGAATGAAATGCTAACCCGGTATTAAACGGTACAAAAAACAACTTCTCCGCATTTTTATTCTCCACGAGGATCCGAAGAACGTACTCCGTCACGGTATCCGGTCTACTTATCATTAAACTATAGTTGACGGTCGCGGGTGCTAAGAATCCGAATGATACGTCCAAACCATTGGGGCGCATCAATTTGTCATACAAAAACCTAATATAAAAACATCATTAACATAAAGTAAACATCATTAAAATAAGTTGTTTAATTAATAAAACAAAGTAGTCCGAATTTACCTAACATATGTATTGACAACGTTGACGCCGATTTCTTCACGACCAAAAACTTGCATGAAGTCCTCATTACCAATCATTTGTTCGTAATCAAAGCCGAAAATCCCTACCTCCATAGGTATAGTCCGAACACCTCCGGTCGGTATATCGGTCATCTCTAGAAATATCCTGAGGCACGACCTATACTTGGTGGTAGGTTTTTTCCTAGCTACGGACTTCTTAGCACCAGAACTTTGTACCCGTGCGGAGGCGTTGCTAACCTCCTTTTTTTTGTTGTGCGGAGGCATTGCTAGCCTCATTTTCTTGAACCTACATGTCATATAAATAGTTAGATCAAATTAAGAATGTAACAACTTCCATGAATATATGTCATATAATTGTATATTACCTCTTTTCTTGAAACCGTGGACTCGGTATGCCGTGGAATCACAGTTTCTTTTGATTTGGATTGTGTGGGAGTCTATTTAACATAGGAAATATATGTAAGTAAAATTTTAAGCATAAATTTTAAACTTTGAATATACCAAGGAAAGTTAACATAAGTTTTAATCATACCTCATATCCTACGCATATGAGGTTTGTCGGCCATGCAACAAACGAACCTACTGCTTCGTGCACCGTTGTTGCATCCGAATCATCGCTAGGATATGGTAATGCTGCATTCGGCTCAACTGCAATATCAACTGATACCTTCAAACATCCAGCAGGGAGCTCTCTAGTGTGGAGTAATACTCCGCTAACGTTATGCACGTTTCCCTTGCCAACCATCCGATAGTATGGTGACGACAAATACAACTGACAATGGGAAATGCCCTAAAACCAATAATAACAAGAAATCGTTAATGTGTATATATGTCAAATACATAATTTAAACAAATAGTTCAATTTAAGACAATTATATGTAATTACCTCTGGAATGTTCGGCTGAAAGGTACAGTTGATACTGTCTTTGTCCGAAGCATCTCTGTATACTGTTGAGGCGCTAGCCTCTCTTTCTCTCCTCAATGCATCAAGCTCAGCTTGCATGGCTTCCATTCTTGCATGAAGCTCCCGATTACTAGGAGCCTTTCCTTTTTTAATACTCAGGGAGGTCGGAGTGACTCCAAATCCCTTACCCCTCACCCGACCAGAATACTCAGGGACATCTAATGCCCGACCAAGTATGCTCCTAGTATCATCGGGAGATAAAGACTGAGATAGCTCCTCCTGAAAAATCAGATGAATATCGTACACTTGTCAAATATTTGTGTATAAAAATGTTATTCAATTAATGAAAAAATGTTATACTTACACATTTCTGGTATACTTGTAAAACTTCTTCTTGAGGAACTCCAGATTTGCCCACACGGGCTTCCTTCCACAAAACATGTGCAGGAAGAGATGATTCTGAACTTTGCTCCTTTTGCAGCTACACATTAAGTCATACAATTTGATCAGATAAAACTAATATATGATGAACAAATTTGTTATCGCAATTTATAAATACTTACCATGGATTGTTCTAACCGTCCATATCCGACACGTCCTTTTCGGTACGGATATGCGGGACTTGCTGCTCTTTCCCGATTTGTAGCACTTATTCTTTGAAAAACCGGGTCTTGTCTTTTGGATTTGAAAGCTTCCCATTCTTCAGCCGATATCAAACTTTCATATTTTTTGGGAAGCTCCGCATCCACAAAATTACCATCCGCATCCTTAAGGAACTTGGATGATAAAAATGTCTGAAACCCTCTTAGAAGCTTTCCGGCCAATTTCATACAAAAGCCTCTTCTTTCTTCTTCGATGTTAAAACATCGCTAAGAAAAACATACAGATTGATAGTTAGTATCGGTAATTGAAAAAACATAATTGATACCGTATAATTAAGGGCCAAATGATTGTACCTTTATCTCACTCCAAATTTTATCTTTGGACTCTTTCAGCTCTTTGTTTCTCCAATCATCACATGTAATGGGAATTTCATTCCTTACTAGTGCACCGATAAAACTAGTTAAGGTATGCCCATTAGGTTCTATAAGCTGTCCCTGGGTGCTCCAATAGACATCTAGTATGATGCCTCGAGATCTTCCTTGGACCACCCTTCTCATTACTGTGATGCCTCTTCGAATTTCTTCTTCCGCGGATACTTTTTTAGGAACTTCCTCAGGTTGGTCATCAACCATGTCTAACCTGTAATAAACCAAGGAAACCATCAAATATCAAATATAACTTATAATCAAAGAAATTGAAAACAAAAAAATAAAGAAATCATGCATTATCAGATATAACTTATAATCAAAGCAATTGAAAACAAAAATATAATGAAATCATGCATTATCACATATAACTTATAATCAAAACAATTGAAAAAATAAAATAAAGAAACCATGGATAATTTACCTAAGTCACTAACATCTCTTTCTTTTCTTTGTTGGAATATTAATCACTTGTTTCTTAGCAATGCGTACGGATGAATTGATCCAAATTCCCTCATTATGATCGTTTCTTATATATGACTCATCCGGTATAAGATCCTCAACTTCATCATTTCTATTCAACTCATTCCGTCTAATGCATGACTCATTCTCAACATCAATATCACATTGATCGACACCGCTATCATCAGTCACTTTGTTAGAGAAAAGCACTATAGACCATTTAGTACTCTTCGGGTCATTCACATAGAACACTTGTTTAGCCTGAGATGCTAGAATAAAAGGTTCATCTTTGTACCCCACCCTAGTAAGATCAACTTGCAAAAATCCAGACTTATCCATTCGTATGCCACTACTATTCACCCACTTGCAACCAAAGATGGGAATCTGAAACTTCTCGTAATCAAACACCCAAATGTGCTCAATAACTCCAAAATATGACAAATTTGCATATTTGGGGTTTAAGTCCTTCATACTTGATATATGCATTGCTTCAGCTAGCACGGTGACACCACTATTTTGCATAGTACTCTTATCATCTTGTTCTTTGGTATAAAATGTGTATCCATTAATTGAATATGCGCTATGAGAAAACACATGCAAACTTGGACCATATGCCAAACATCTCAACCTTTCTGTTACCGAAGAAGGATCTGAAGAGCGCTTCAAATAAATATGATCCTTCAACCATTGTATGAAACTTTGATTGTGCTCTATAACTATCCAATTTTCATTTCTGTTCGGATTTAACCTTCGGAGTACATCCTTGTGCATTTCAACATATGGCTCAACCTCATTATTATTGTGCAGAACATACAAATGAACTTGATCCCGTTCATCCCTTGATATTGTCACAATTTTATTCCCAATTAATTTTTTACCTTCCATTTTGTCGAAAATCTGAGCTCTGGGGAGTCCAATCGATTGAACGTTAGACAAATATTCAGTACAAAACTCAACAGCTTCTTCAACAATGTATCGTTCAACAATACAACCCTCTGGTCGACTTCGGGATTTCACGTACCCTTTTAATATTTTCATATACCGTTCAGCAGGGTACATCCATCTCATATAAGCTGGTCCACACAACTGTGTCTCTTTCACAAGATGAACAACTAAATGAACCATTATGTCAAAAAAAGACGGAGGAAAATACATTTCAAGCTCACACAAGGTAATTACAATCTCTTTTTGTAGTGTTGGTAAGATCTCGGGATCGATCACCTTACTACAAATTGACCTAAAGAAAAAACACAATTTAGTTATGGAACTTCTTACTTTTTCTGGAAAAATAGAACGTATACCGATCGGTAGAAAATGTTCCATTATAACATGACAATCATGTGTCTTCAAATTCTTCAACTTGAGGTCTTTCATAGAAACAAGTCTTCTGATATCAGATGAGTATCCTTCTGGAACCTTTACTTCACTCAGAGACTTACACAAAATTTTTTTCTCCTTTCTAGATAAAGTAAAAGCAGCAGGTGGTAGATATGTTCGTCTTCCTTTCTTCACGGGTGCTAATTCAGTTCTCATTCCCATTTTTAACATGTCCTCCCTTGCTTTAAGGCCATCCTTAGACTTTCCTTTTATATTGAGTAATGTACCGATAACACTTTCAAATACGTTTTTTTCAATATGCATAACATCGAGAAAATGTCTCACGTACAAAGACTTCCAATATGGCAATTCAAAAAATATCGACCTTTTCTTCCACCCACCTTTCACAATCTTATGTGCAAAAGGCTTGCCAAACTCAGTACGCACATCTTTCACCTTTTCAAAAACTTGTTCACCTGACAATGCGGGTGGAGCTCTACGATGTTCGGTGTCTCCATTGAATGCTTTTCTCCACCCACGGTAGTGATGTTTAGAATGTAAGAATCTACGATGACCGAGAAACACATTCTTCTGGCAAAGTTCCAATCGGATCGTATCGGTTCCGTCTTCACAAACAGGACACGCACGTTGACCCTTAATGCTATACCCAGATAGATTCCCGTATGCTGGAAAATCATTAATTGTGCCAAACAACATCGCCCTCAGATTGAAACTTTCTTTCCTATATCCATCATAAACCTCCACACCGTTCTCCCACAAAATCTTTAAATCTTCGATCAGAGGTGTCAAGTATACGTCTATGTCATTACCTGGTTGTTTAGGCCCAGAGATTAACATAGATAACATCATGTACTTACGCTTCATACATAGCCACGGAGGTAGGTTATAAATCATAAGAATCACAGGCCATGTGGTATGTGAAATACTTTGAAGACCATGTGGGTTCATTCCATCAGTAGATAATGCCAATCGAAGGTTTCTTGCTTCTGATCCAAACTCAGGATAATCATTATCAATCTTCGACCACTGTGGTGAATCAGCCGGATGCCGATACTTTCCATCGGTAATTCTTTCATCTGCATGCCAAGTAAGATGTCTTGCATCGGTTTCACTACGAAACATGCGCCTAAATCTCGGAATTATCGGAAAATACCATAAGACTTTTGCGGGAGATAATCTTTTCTTATATCGAGACAAACCGCATTTGGGGCACTCAGTTAACGTTGCATATTCGTTACGAAACAAAATGCAATCGTTAGGACAAGCATGTATCTTATCATAGCTCATGCCAATAGAGCACAACATTTTTTTTGCCTCATAGGTTCGATTAGGAAGAACATTATCATCCGGTAGCATTTCTCTCATAAGGGCCAACAACTCTGTGAAACTTTTATCCGACCATCCATTGCCCGCCTTTAAGTTGTACAACTTTAATACCGCAGAAAGTCTTGAGAATTTAGTGCAACCTTTGTACAACGGTTTCTCTGCATCGCTTACCATCCTCTCAAACATTTCAGGACAATCATGAAGATCTTCTTCCAGTGCTTCTACAATCTCTTCAACTCGATCACAATCATATGTTTCCGTGTCTTTGTCGTATGAAGCATAGGTCGTATTACTTTTTCCACTCGATTCAACATTCCCGTTAATTTTCTCACCATGAAATATCCAACACTGATAACTTTGATCAATTCCATGCCTCAGCAAATGCGATTTCAATCCATGTGCGTCAACCTTACCAATATAACAACAACGCAAGCAATGACAATGCATTCGTCTGGGGTTTTCAGCGTGTTGAACAACATACTTAACGAATTCCGCAACCCCACTCTCGTACTCTTTGGTCATTCGATCGGCACAAATCCATGTTTTATCCATGGTTTTCCTACTTAAAAAACGTATACATAACCAATGTTAATATAAACTTCAATAACGTATCCGATACGCCAATATACCAACTTTAATTACCTCATCACTTTCATTAATTTAAAATAACTTAATATTTTAATATTTTAAAAAACATTAATAAAAATAATTTAATATTTTAAAATAAAGGATGTCTAGTGTTATTTTTCCAAAATCATTTGAAAAAACAAACTAAAATAAACGGTTTATAGAAAAACTGAAACAAATGGATTTATAAAAAGATCAAATCATTTTTCTTTTAATTTTCTTAAATAGCTATTTCTCTTTTCTTTTAGTTTAGATCTTTTAAGGCATTTCTATATTATTTAGAGCCAAACATACTCATTGATAACTATATATTTTATATATTAAGACAGTTCTTTGAATTAATAACAAGTACTAATAAATGACTCTCAAAAAAGAAAATATTTCTATAATATAAAAAAATTAGATGTTAAGAAAAACTCATGTTTGTCCTATACTCTAAATCTGCTACATCCTTATTTTAGGGACAAATTTGGTCCAATTTTTTTTTCCTTCTTTCAACCAAACTAGTAATTTCAATCGATTTAGTTAGTGAATCTTCTTGAAACTCCAACTGTTTTGGGTAAAGTTGATGCCAATGAGGAGAAGAACAAGGATCTATCATCTAAATATTAAGTTGATGGATTCCCAACAATTCATATTTTGAGATATGTATTAATACATAATGTAATAATACTTTTAAATTAGATGATAAACAGGCATATTTCTTTTTAAAGACAAACAACTATGATAAGTGGTAACACTGTTATCAATATTTTTAATAACCCGGAAGAAACACATGCACAGATAAACAATAAACATTGAAGAATGTATATGCATTAGTTATAAAAGAAAACTGAGTTACGAAAAGTACTGACTTTTCCCTAACCAACCACAACCAGAACAAAAAGCATGCTAAATCAGGGAAATGAACAATTCCTAAAAAAATCAAAACTGAAACACATACCGTAATGAGATTCTTCAAACACTTTCAGAAATGAACGATTTAACTCTTGCAATGCCTGAAACGAATGACTGAAATCCGAAAACAGAAATGACTACATTACTGAAATGAAGAACTGAAACGAAGAACATGAATGAATGAATGAAAACGTGAAATACATACCGCGATGAAGACAGGAGAACGATTCAAACAAATTTCAATGACATCAATGACTTCAAGTTCTTCTGGAAACGTTCGCTGTTAGGGTTCGCTCTGGAAACGTTCGCAGGAGGGAAAACGAAAAGAACAGAGAATGAAAATAGAAGTATGAAATTTAATTTTAATAAGACCTTAGACAGCGCTTTTGGGAAAAGCGCTTTCTAAGGTATGCCTTAGACAGCGCTTTCCAAAAGCGCTTTCTAAACCCCCCCCTTAGACAGCGCTTTTGGTTTTATTTTTTTTTTTAATTTAAAAACTTTAAACAGCGCTTTATCAAAAGCGCTGACTAAGGTATATATATAAAAGCGCTTTCTATAAGCGCTGTCTAAGGGGGGGGTCTTAGACAGCGCTTTTTGAAAGCGCTGTCTAAGACCCCCCCTAAGACAGCGCTTTCATTATTTTTTTGGACCATTTTCCGTGTTTAATTTTAATTTTAATCTTAGACAACGCTTTCTCTTAAAAGCGCTGTCTAAGATGCGCTGTTAAAAAGCATTTTTGGCGTAGTGATCGTGGTAGGGACTTACACCTCGCCCCAAAACAGGACGTGTATAAGAACTCCGCAACAAAGTCTCGTGTCGTATGAGAACGTTTAACCTTTATTAGGTGCGTTTTATTGTTTGTCTTTATGGGATGAGAAAGAGACTCAAATCGAAAAAGGAAAAACTAAGGGGGACTAAGACCAACCCTAAGTTGTTTATTCAATATCAAGGAGATCCTAAAGGTTAGTGAGGTTTCTAATCCTAAGGAGGAGAGGAAAGAGGAAGAGAAAAGGAAGAAGAACACAACTTACTTCCTAATGAAGTTAAGTTGGTTCCAAAGGGGGAAAACCTAACAAGCACAAACATTATGTAAGGCAAAATGGTGCAAATTAAATGCATTAGAAATACCAAAGAGGATAGGGTTTTTAGACATACCTTGCCCTCCCTACAAAACAAAGGTTAACATGGTAAACATGATAAAAATAAGGCAAACAAAATTACCTAATTAATTCCTAAGGGAACTAGGACCTAAACTAGACTCAATCTATAGTTTAAAAGACCTAAAGCTAATGCAATGAAAAATTCAGCAACTTATTTACAACACTTAATGCACAAACAGCTATGAAATGCACTATGCAATGCAACAACTTTTTACAGCACCTATATGTATGCAAAAACAGGTGTTAAAAGTCACAAACAACATGAATTTTTAACACACAGCATGTATTCTACAGCACTTGTATGCAAAACAGCTATCAAATGCAAATTCTAGATTTTATGTTTTTCACTTGTAATGCGCAAATTCAATGCAAAGTACACCAATCAATCATGATTATGCAATAATGAACATGGATCAAGCACATGATTTAGATGAACATTGTTATTCTTAATGGAGTATGCAAGAATGCATCACATGAATCATTATGCAACAAGCATGCAAAACATGAACATGGCATATGAAGATGTTCTACATTGATCATGAATGTGCAAAATGATGGATCAACAAAAGTGCTAATCTTAATGCAAAAAATCAGAATTTTATTAATGTAGGAGTGTGATCAAGAATGCGATTAAAATGCAACAAATGCAACACATTGTGCTTATGCATAAACATGCTTATGAACATGAAACATTTGGTATATGGTGCAAGGATGCGAATGCATTAACGATACATGCGAATGATGCAAGAATTGGAATGCAACATGATCATTTATATGCTAAAGAATGTATGGGTATGGCAAGAACATGCAATAATTCGAGTTATGCATTAATGGACACGAACATACATAACATGCGAAATGGACGGAATCGTGTCGAATCGACTCGAAATGGGGGAATGGGATATCGAAACTAACCTAGAAATTTCCCTAAAATCTGTACCTAAACATGTATGGGGAATGATAGGCATGAAGAATTAATACTAAGCTATCAAATAAGCTAAAATCTAAATTCCTACGACGAGAACCGTTTTTCTTATTTACAAGGGATTCTTTACACCTACTAGGACCTAGATTAGACTACAAATCTAATTCCTAATAATCCAAATGCAAATTGCAAGCAAGAAAGCAACGAAAACGAAAATGAACGGTACAACGCAAATATAATTGAAAATCATGCGGAGAATGCCGTTAAGGCGAGATGAAGAGGATAAATTAAGGCATAATGGTTAAATCACCAACCTACGAAACTGAGGAGTGTTTCGGTAATTGTTGCAACGAATCGGAGTGCGAATGGAGAAGAAAACCAAAGAATCCACAAATGCAAAATAAATGCGCTTCGGTCTTGACGCTTCTCGATTAATCACTTCCGATAAGTCGCAATCTCCACCAAAAACCAGTAGCTTCTTATTCCACAATGCTCAATTCAATGGAGGATGGAGGCTAAGCTTTAAGACCTTCAAGTTTCAATGTGAAACTTGAAGAACTTTTGTTGAAAAGCTATAGTGAAAATGGTGGAAAAGTGGGAGAGAAAGTAATGGATTTTGAGATTGTGAAAATGGTGATTGAGTGAAGAATGAGGGAGAGAGTGATTTGTGGTGATTACCCTTAGCTTTGGGAGGAGATGGATTTATATAATGCATTGGTTTAGCATGAGGTTTGGGCTTGGAGGTAGCTTAGGAGTTAGCTTAGGTTAGGAGTTAGTTGGGATTCTAGAGAATTCTAGAACTCCTTAGAAGGTTGTAGAAAACTCTAGAATGTGGTAGAAGGTGGTGAGCTGGCTCTTCTAGAACTTTCTTTAGTTGGGATCAATCCAATGCATCAAACACCATGAAGCTTATGATGGAGATTAGTGAAGTGAAACACAAGCTTAGTTATTCAAGGACTGCATCTTGAGTTTGCTCTCTTGATTATGGAATGCACAATAATTAGAATGGACCTGCATACATTCAATGATAACTTGCTGATGTAGCAAAGATCAATGGCAAAATTCAGCTTGAAACCAATGAATCTAGTGTACACTAGCTCATGAACATTTGTGGTGAAGACCACTTTGATGTAGCAGCAATGGTGAAGCTTGAATTGAGGCCAAAGTGAGGCTAAATGAGCTATAGAATGTGTACCAATCATTTCCAAGTTCAACCCCAAAGATAGCATAGCATTCCCCCTTGTTTTGCATTAAAAACAGCAGCAAAATGGCAAAAAAGAGCATCATGTATCGATACATAAGGTTATGCATCGATACATACTGAAGAGAAGGCTAAATTCAACAAAAAAACACATTATGTATCGATACATAACACAAATGTATCGATAAATAAAAGTTTTTTTAACTGTTATGTATCGATACATAACACGGATGCATCGATACATCCTGTTTATGTATCAATACATCCAGCTTATGTATCAATACATAGCCAGCACACATGTATCGATATAAAACTCGTATGTATCGATACATGGCCCCCAAAAACTGTTTTTTTCCTTGATTTTTTCACTCTTTCTTGCTCAAACTTCATCCACAAGTCCCTTATGACCAAGATTTCATGTCCTTGACCTCAAGAAGTCAAGAGTTGACTTTTTGCTCCGTCTGATTGGCTCCTCTAATTAATCCACCATATTTGAGAGATCTTAGGAACTTTTTATTGCCCGTTGGTAGTCACCACCTGTCCCAATCAATGCTCTAGAACATGCTATGATTTATGCTATGAATTATGCTATGAAAATGCAAAGTGATATGCTAAATATGAAAATGAGAGGGAAAATTTTGGGGTGTTACAGCTGCCCCTATTCAATCACTGTAGACTTGAATGGATGATAGCAGCTGCTTTCAGACGTTTGAAGTATGCAGGGATTGAATACTAGAAACAACCAGAAAAATTGCACTCGGTGGAAGAGAACAGGGAAATAAACCCAACCATCTGAACTCTGCTTGGGGAGAACTTGGATGTAAAGAGTAGTGAATCTGTGAATGTTTCGGAATAATGCCGGGAGATTGCTGATTTGCCACGCTACGGGTGGACTTTTGCTGGGATATTAATGACATGCCACACAACGAGTGGTCTTCTGAATGCTTTACCACACTACGGGGGTCTCTGCTCGCTACGGGAGACCTTTGATGGACTTTTGCTCACTCTGCGGGGATATTCTGCCACACTGTGGGGGCTTTGGAAATCTTGCCACACTACGGGGGCACATTGCTCAGCTGCGGGAGACCTTGGGAATTCTCCACACTACGGGGGCGCATTGCTCGCTACGGGAGTCTTTCAGAAACTTTGCCACACTACGGGGCACATTGCTCAGCTACGGGAGACTTTGATGATTCACCACACTACGGGGGCCCATTGCTCGCTACGGGAGACTTTCGCTCACTACGGGAGACTTCTGCTCACTACGGGAGACCTCTGCTCACTACGGGAGACTTTCAGAAAATTCGCCACACTACGGGGGCACATTGCTCAGCTACGGGAGACTTTGATGATTCGCCACACTACGGGGGCCCATTGCTCACTACGGAAGACTTTGGCTCACTACGGGAGACTTTTGCTCACTACGGGAGACTTCTGCTCACTACGGGAGACTTTGGTGTTTTGACACACTACGGGGGTTGTTGCTCGCTACGGGAGACTTTAGTTTCTTGCCACACTACGGGGCTGCTGCTCGCTACGGGAGACTTTGAGAATTTGCCACCCAGAGGATGGACTTTGGCCAGTCTGCGGCTGGACTTTAGATAAATTGCCACGCTACGGGTGGACTTTGGATATCAACCTTGGATCGAATACACACATGCTGAATTGTATGACATGATGCCCCATGACACTGGGAGATAGGTACGAAGGGGATTCCTGACACGGAAATAACAAACCCCTGCTGACTATGTGGGGAATACCGATGATTGCCAATATTTCTGTTGGAGAAGAGTGTAACTAGTGTGTCTCGACTTATTACCTTTGCCAAAAATAAATTGGAATTTAGATTTGAAGACCCTGCTAGGGGATGCCTCAACTGCTGGGGATTGAATCTCACCTCGCAAACTCCGCTGGGTGATCTGCAACTTTTCGACTTAGCTGGGAAAGACCCGTCAAGGCTCTGCTGAGGAGAACTCTCTTGTCTACCTGAATTTTCCAAACCTCTATGGGGAAGGGAACCGTTCAGCCAACTTCCGGGAATTTCTGGATTCTTGTAAGAAGTGTTTCACTACGGGAATACGACTCTTACTAGGGATGATCCTTACTGCTTTGCTGGGGAAGAGAAGGATTTGGTTTGAGATTTTCTTGGAAATAAGATCAAGGAAACCTGCTGGAGAAAAGTTTGACGACTTTACTGGGGATAACTTCCATGCGTCTGCTGGGGATAACGAAACTGAACCGCGTCCTGCTGAGGAGGAAAGATTTCAAGTAGTCTCGTGCTAGGGATAATTTGCTTTGATTCGAGCTTTACCTTAAGAGGATTTTACAAAAGACCTGATGTCTTTAAACTCTTCAGGAGTATAATTGTCCCGGTATTCTGAACTTCCGATTATCTGTCTTCGGGAAAGAATGAATCCTCACGCGATTGGGGTGACTTGCCCCAGTATAAGTCTTTGACTAATTGCTCTGAGAGAGATTCGAATTGATTTCCCCAATTTGGCTGACTCTTGAGGATATTGCTTAACATAACTGCCCCAGATTGGTTGGCTCTTACCATGAATGGTTGGGGAAGTCCTTACTCAATGGAGCTTTCTCGGAAAAGTGCACCTCGACGTGACTGTCTTTCAGAAGTTTTAGACTTCTCAACTTGGCAAGCTTAAGCTTCTGGACTGAAATTCCGCCTGTGAGCTTTTTATGATGCCAAACAAATGTATGCAAGCAGAAAAATGTTTATTCTGAGAATGGAAATTCTAATGCAACACACATGTTAATCTCGAAGTTTTGAAAAAGTGTCGCAAACCTTTGTGAACAAATCACTGGTTAAGATACGACATTATTTTGAATGAAAGTACGTACATGCAATACCAACAAGGTCTTTTTAGCACAACTCATAGGAGTCAGGAACGCCATCTCGTGGTAGCAAGCTCTCAAAATCCCTGTTTCAGTTAGGACTTTTGAGGGTTGTATCGTGGCCTGGTTCACGGTTTATAGAAACAAAGGATATAGGCTAGAAGTTTATTTGTGCCCACCCACTCTTCGTGATGTTCTCCATTCTTATGTTCAGCTAATTTTCGCAAGCGTTCACCTTTCATAAGGGTTTCGTATCGGTTGAGGAACCATTGCTGCTATCGGTTTAGGCACCAATCAGGTTATTGTTTGGAGTCAGTCACCCCTTTGTCTTTCGTGTCTGTGTCACACGACTTTGTTCTTGCTTAAGGATCTTTCTTGTGTAATCCTTTTTGCATTTTCGCTTTTGCGTTATTTTTCTTATCCCTAACTTTTTCCTGGACTGATTCTTGTGAATCTTTGATTGTGCAGTCCAGCGGGATGCCCTAATTTTTGCCTAAGTCGCTTGTTTTCAAGTTTCGACTTAGCGAGCTTTTTCTTTTCTTTTTATTTTTGTATTTTGAACAAGTCGCGTGACATTGTTTGTCTTGATTGCTTTGCGAGGGTTGTGACTGCGTCAATCTTTGGTCAATGAAGGATAACCATTGTAGCTTCTGGTCTTTAGACCTCTTGATTCGGATAACCATTGTAGCTTCTTGTTTTTGGACCTCTTGATTAGCATAGTGGAATGTAATGGATCCTCAAATACACTCCTTTATGAAAGCCTGAACGCTTGGTCCGACTAGCTGACATCTACCCTGCCCCTGGGTTACATGTGAGGGTTTTTCATGCGAGAAGAAACTCCTACTTCAAGGCTCAAGGGGGTTAGCAAGGGTCTATCTTCCTTATATCTCCAGTGTTTTAGGGATTCAAAACAAAGCCTGTACATCGTCAACAGGGTCTTATTTGAGAGCACACAATCAGAGATTTTTGCGTTTTTTGTTTCGTCATTCTCCATCATAGAGTTTGAGCACGACAATTGGTATTGCAATGTAAACATGCAGAATTAAATTGACAAATTAATTACTTCAAGAAAAACATGTGAGTTTTATTATTGATAACATTCAAAAGCAAATTAATTTCATACATGTATACAAATGTTTTGCAAATAAAAGAACTACAAATGGAAATGCAGTAAAGAAGCTGAATATTGTCGTCGTTGAGGAGGCTTGACTCCGTCTGGACCTGTCAGTCTTGGATACTATCAGTGATCAATAGCTCTTTCACAGACTTGTAATCTTCTAGTTGTAGCTGTATACCCGACCATGGCAGTCATGCTTCTTCTTCTAGCTTATTCTGACTCTGACACGAGACGTCTGAAGGAAAAAGTGAAGCTGGGGAGTAAAGTTGCCCCATAAGGTTGCTCGGAAAGACCTGACGATCTTTTGCCTACGTATCTCCACTGACTGATGACCAATGACGAATCAGAGCGACGTAGTTCCCCTCAATAGGGATGAAAATGAACAATGAAGAAAGGCAAACACATGAATGCCATCAATGAGAGTATTTGAATACTGCTGGCTATATTTGCTTCATGAATACCCTGGCGTCCTGGGTGATTAATTCGAAGACTTCAGCTTAAAGTGAACCATCTGGTAGAATAACCGTGACATCGGTTCCATTATGACTAGGCATCGGATTCTGGAGTACATTTGGGAGAGGAGCGAAATTGATCGCCTTGGAGTCAACTAGGTCCTGTACCTTGTTCTGAAAAGCCCAACATTTCTCAATAATGTGCCCCTGGGCACCTGAATGGAATTCGCACCTGGCATTAGCATCAAAATTCGGAGGTAGATTGTCAGGAGCAGGAGCTCTCATGGTACGTAGCTCGACCAGGTTCAACTTTAGCAGCTTTGGGAGCAATACAACATATGGGCATGGGATGGGATCAAGTCTGCGGTTTCTCGCTCTTGTCCTTTCCTGATTTGGTCTCTGCACCTGATATTGCTGACCTTGAGGTTGTGGTTGAGCCCGAGGAGTAATAGTCACAGCAGCTGTTTGGTAGTAACCTTGAGAATGACCTCTGTCTCGGCCCCTATACACAGCATTGGTCTCACCTTCTCTTCGCCTTTGGCCATTGCCAAAAGGTTTCTTCATACCAGATGAACTAGCACTGCTTGCTGTAAACACCCCAAATTTGCCCTCGCCCATTCACACCATGGTTTGTGATCATTTCATATGCATAAGCACAATCATACCATCTCATATTGCATTTTTGATTCATTGCATTGGTTCAAGGTCATCTGCATCTAGGGTTTGTGATCTGAGCAATCCAAGAGCTTCTTGAGCCACTCCAAAGGTCATCAATCACTTCAAAGGGATCCATATGTGTTCAAGTGTCATATTATATCCTCTCAAAGTCAAGAATGCCAAAGAATCACAAGAACTGGGATTGGTATGGAAGCAGAGCTAGGCTTGACTGCACAGATGACCTAGAATTAGGGTTTTGGTTTCAGAGGCCATAACTCCAAATTTTTTGGTCATTCTTGTTTCTATTGGTCTCTATATGGTATAGGGAGTATGCATATCAATTTTCATGAAGAAATTCCATGGGGAGGTCATCTGATCAAGAGTTGACTTTTCAGACAAGTCAGTACAAAATCAGGGCATCTGAGGACCCCAGTGACCCAACCAAGGGTTGATCTTCATCATTTTGATTGTATATGATCTTTATTTGATCATAGAAGAAGTTGGAAGTTTACAAAATTCAAGAATTTGAATTTTTTGCAAAGTTGACTTTTTTGGGCAAGTTTGACTTTTAAGGAAAATGTCATTTTATGCAACTTTTTCAACCCTTACTTTTTGATTCAAAAATGCTTCAAATGGAAAAACTTTGGTCATGAAAGTTGTAGAATAGATCTTTCCCTTTTCAAAAAGTACAAGAACATGACCTAATTCATTTTGGATCAAAAGTTATGGTGCATCAAAGTTGGCAAAATCACTAAAATTCAAGTTATGCACCAAATAGGAAACTTGCAAAATCATGTATCAAGGCAATTTGTGACCTCTAATTGTTGTCAAACCATTACACAAACATCACACAAGTCCTAAAAATCAGAATGGGCCAAAGGGATCACATGTTTTATGGTTTGTAAGACAAGATATTTTCATGAAGATCAAAAGCAAGCAAGTTGCAAAAGCCATCATAACATTTCATCCACTTGCTAGCTACATTGCTGAACCATCCTAGCCTTTCCCTCACACCATGCTGCGCAGCCCACATCCCTTGTACTTGGCTAGAACATGACCCATGCTTCTCTTACACAAAGTTGACAAATTGGCAAAAGTAGCTACACCTATCACAAAAGGGCATGTCACATCTTCTGACCAATCAGCATTGTTTATACAAACAAAGGGCAAGCCAAACAACATAACACACAAGCCTGAAACCAGCAAGAACATAACTTTCTCATTTTCACTCTCAAAAGCAAAAGCTTTCGAAACTCAGTGTACAAGCTACAAACTCACAAACAAACTTCATAGAACTCATCACCACATCCTTCTGATCATTTCCCTGCCTTCATTCATCCTTGAAACCTCACATAAGCCAAACACGATTCTCACCTGAGATTGAACAAAACTTGTTCAATCTCCCAAACCAGCCAGCACAAACTCCTTCTAAGCATCCAGACATCATCAAGGGACCAAAAGGAGTGGATTGCCTAAAGAGGGTAGGTCAGAAAGCTGCAAAGTTGAAAGCTTCAAAACTCAGGTAGCTCAAGAACTTTTTTTTCCAGAAATGATTTTTAAAGTTCCTATGTTGTTCTTTGTAGTTCACTGATCACTCTGATGTCTTTGGTTTTGAAAATGGTGGAGAGATGAGAGTTTAATCTGTTTCTGAAACTTTTTGCCCTAGGATTTGTTTGCTTCGATTCCCTCTGATTATGAGTGTTAAATGATGTTTAAGTGAGGGGTTTGATTCGTTTTAGGGTGGGGAAGATTCCTGGATAGTTGGTTTTCATTTTCATAGCATGTAGAATGATTTAGCATTTGAGCTCGCCGGAGAAGATGACCGGAACCACTGTTCCGGTCATCTGAAAGTCATTAGGGCAAAATTAGGGCTTAATCACTTAATTAACCAAGTTTGAATTCCAGCCGTGGGATCTGGCGCCAAGTCAAACGCGCGCGTGTTTCATTTGAATCTGGACCCTAGGATTTGATTACTTTTCCTTTTTCAGCTTTAATTCACTTTATTTTTCTTTTTAATTCATTTGTTTTCTCATATTTATTAAAAATAGCAAAATCATTTTAAAAATTCTGAAATTTTTTATACAAGTTATTATTTAATTTCAGAACACAAAAATATTTTTATTTTTATTTTTAGCATTAAAAAAGTATTTTTAAATATTTAAAAGTTTCTTTTTAATTAATTAATGAGAATTAATTAATTAAAAATACTTTTAGGTATTTAAAAATCACCAAAAAATTCATGAAACCTTTAAAACCATTTAGAAACATTGTCCAATCCTCAAACCAAATTTATTTTTGATCTTGATGCATTTTGAGAATTTTCCATGGAATTAAAATCATTTTAATGCATTATTTTGATCCAAACTTCCAAAAATCATTTCTGCCTAACCAATGAGAGTTGAACCTTGATTCTTTTTGCATTGCATTGTGTTTAGCATGTAGTTTGTGAGATTAAATGGCCATGATTTGATCTTTCATTTTCAATTTGTTTGGTAATTTTCTTGTTAAGGAACCCTAAAACCCTAGAAAACTTAGGAAAATCATAACTTGAATTAGGTTAAGAGTTGGAACTTCTCCTTTGGGCAGTGAGTTAGTATAGGATTAGGGATCCTTTGAATGCATTTTCAATTTTTTATCTTGATGTTTGCTTCTGATTTTGGTTTGTGTTTGATGCTTTGATCATAAACCCTAATTTGGGCTTCCATATGCATCCATCTTGCATTTGCATTCATACCTTGACTTGCCATAGCATTTTGTGCATCCATTTGATTCATATGACATCTTAAGACATATTGGAAGCATGTTTGATCATTGCATCTTGCATTTGCCATGTTGTATGCCATTTGCATTTCATAACTTTTCATGTATGTTCATGTGTCTTAACTTGCTTCATTTGCATCCATGAGCTTGTATGATCATCCCCATGCCTTGTCACATGTTTGTAGCATCTCATAGCATCATTAACATCATGTATGTGCTTCTGGTTTTGTTTCTCATCATGCCATTTCATTTCATTTGCATTGCATTGCATTCTTTCCACTAACTTTTCAGGTGGTAAGTCACTTTGAGAAGTGAATTTGCCTTCACTTCTCATACTTTCTTCTCATCTCTCACTTGCATCCATGCTGCATTTTATTATGTGTTTGAGATTGAGCTTGCTCATTCTTCTTCTTCTTACTTTCTTTCTTCAAGTGACTTGACTTCTTGATTGAAGCAAGTTACTTTGCTTCTCCTGATCCTTTTCATCTGCTTCCTGGTGGTTCCATTGAAGATTTCTCTTGTTAACCTCACAAACCTTAGGAACAACCAAGCATGACAATGATTAGGGTTTTGATTAGTCTCCCCTCTTAGTTTTACCTTTGTGTCTCTTTTGAGTCTTCTCTTCTCATCTCATAATCAGGGACTAAACCCTAAAGGCTTTAAGGCTTTGTGATTAAGCTTATGCCTGCATCCTTCTATTAGGATGGAGTGTATAACTTTAATCCTAAGTGTTAAACCCTTAATGTGTTTAACTCCTTTAGTCAATCCACTTAATAATCACCAAGACATCACACTTGTAACTTGGGCCTTGCATTAGGGTTCTAATTCTTCCTTAATTGGTTAAGAAGGACTAATCCTAGTGTTAATGGACAAGTCCCCCTCAAGTTGTCTTACAAACCATAAAACTCACTTCATCATCATATCATTAAGTAAAATCCACTTAACAAAAGGCTTGTTTTGTCATGAGTTTAATCCCTAATCATGGATTAAGTTGAGGAGCTTTCCTCAGCTTAAACATTCTCATCTATTATCCTTCCATTAGGATGGTGTAATGAGTCTGTTTAATCCCTGATTATGGCTTAATCTCATTACTCAACACTAAACAAAAACAACAAAAACATCTAAATAATCACAAGTAGGTTAATGATCTTAATCCTGCACCATGGTGATTAAGTGTGAGAAGCTGACTTCACACTTAAGGTATTCTCATTACCCCTAATCAGAGGGAAGATGTGATGGGTTTACTAAATCCATTGGTTTAGGCTTAAGCTCATTAACTTATGACAAACTTTCAAAAGCAATAAAAGACTGAAAACTCAAAAACAAACAATAATCGTCTCCTTCGGGATTCTTTTCTCATCTCATTCACTCACAAACGAGAACTAGCTTCTTCCGTCTAATGCAAGACAGTTTGCACCTGAGCCAGACAGGTCATACACTTGAGCATAGACAAGTAAGCAGTTCACAAGTCAATTTATCTTTCAGTCTCTTTGGGTCGAACTACGGTGTTCTGACTTCCTCATTGCACGAGAGGATACGTAGGCATAACTTAACAGTTATCGAACAAAAGTCTCTGTATATTCCCCCTCCTTCCAGCATTATTCTCTTAGCCTCATTATCTTGAGCAATTCATTTTCATTCCTACACTGACACTGTATATATCCCACTTCACACTTCTTTTACACTGACACCTGTACATTTTCTTCCGGCTCTTTTATACACAGATTGCACTGACACTACCCCTTTAAAACACAAATCTTTTAAGCGTGGCTCCCGTCGAGTACGACGGACAATCTGGGTGCTAATACCTTCCCAGGTTGTAACCAACCCCCTTTCTCAGTCTCTCTGGTTCGCAACCGTCTTATCCATATCTTTTTTCCAGGTCTATGCAGCATTACCTTTCCTCCGGGATAAAAATGCCTAGCTGGCGACTCTACTCATCTCCAGTGAGTTCACTGCTGTGTGTTCTCATTGTCTCTCTCGCCGACCGTTCGCGTCTGTACCATATTTGAGTTAGCCTCATCTTTTGGGAGCGACACTTGCATCCTGAATCTTTCCTAATTTCAGGAAGTTTTCTATCCTTTCTCCAGCGATGACAATATCAGAAAAACCAATGGACGGGCAGGCGGCCAAACGATCCAAGTAAACACCTTGCAAGGTGCCCATAAACATGTCGGCCATTTCCCTATCCAGCAACGGGGGTTGAACTTGTGCGGCCAGCTCACGCCACCTCTGGGCATACTGCTTAAAACTTTCCTTGGGTCCTTGAGACAAGTTCTGCAACTGAGTGCGATTCGGAGCCATATCAATATTGTATTGATACTGCTTGAGAAAAGCTTCAGCCAGATCTTTCCAGCATCGGATAGAGACCCTGCTTAGCTTCATGTACCAGCTCAATGAAGCTCCAGATAGACTATCTTGGAAGAAATGCATCCAAAGTTTCTCGTCATCAGTGTGAGCCGAGATTTTTCCGAAGTATGCATGAATGTGAGTTCTAGGGCACGTGTTGCCGTTGTACTTGTCAAATGATGGCACCTTGAGCTTAGGAGGGATTCTGACTCCTGGCACTAACCCAAGATTGGTTACATCAATGCCTAGGGAATTCTGACATTCCATGGCCTTAATCTTCTCCGCCAGCTCTTCATACCTTCGATTGTTGAACTCGTTCATATTACCCACATCAGTATCCAGTAGAGTGAACTGGTCTTCCTGAGTGTCTTCATTACGAGCTGCCGTCCCATTTAGATTCGGCCCTCCGTCACGGGCAGCGTTAGGATCCACATTCTCATTCGGTGTTCCAGCATTAGCATTCCCACGGGGCTGCTCAACCATCAACCTGAGACACTCTTGATTCTGAGCAATGCCGGTCATCATGTCCACGAACTGATCCATCCTTTGTCGGAGCTCGTCTAGACCAGTCTGCATTCGCTTAGCCATTCTCACTCGGTTTCTTTTTGTTGGATACCGATGAACGTGTTGACCAGCTATATTGCCTGAAGTTGAATACGTTAGGAAGTCTGAATGACCTGTAAAAATGCAAAATATGCAAATCATGCAGTAAAGGCGTATGATATGTTCATGAGGATGTGACATGTGGCCCTGCAAATGAGTAAGCATGTGTTAGCAATGCAAGCCTGCAGAGGATGTTATGCAATGCACTGGTGTGTGATCAAAGGTCTGGCGATCACTGGTCTGACATTGGTTTCGAGAAGACAATCATGTGCTGGTGACGAGTCGTAATAACAGTACCACCGAAATTCTGGATTTCGAAACCAAAGGACCATGTGAAATCTGATCATAATACTGAACAATGCTGGCAAATCGGGTATGTTGGAAGTTTCAGGGTTCCTGCAAACCTGTAAACCCCTCCCATCTTACGGGTATGCTATGCTGAGTCAACATCACGGACTCTCAAAGCCGGATAGCAATAATACGTTCACCATTTCCGAGAAATGGCTCATGACCAAATCAGGGAATCAGTTTGGCATTATGTACTAACCAGGGAGGTCTCAGCTGAGTACGGGGAAAATAAGCATCCCTCATAAGTCCCCAGCTTCAAGCACTGAATCGAGAAACAATAGTACATTCATCCCGAAGGGTACAATACTATCGTCATACGAACAGTTTACCTTGACTGGGTTCCTATGAGAGATCCAGGCCATCCTATGCGAGTTCCCAGTGGGCCCTCGGATGCGAGTGGGTTTGCCAACAAATGTGGTCTGCCACTGTCATCACTGGAGAGGGTTGTTTCCACTAAGGTCCTCGATGATCGGTTCCCAGCTGCACATAACCATCAAGGTCGTATCCCGAAGTGGAGAAGAACCCCCACACAAGATATTTCCAAGACGGTCGCAACCTGGGTGTGGAACACATCACCACTCATCATGTAACCATGCGAGTACAACGTGTCCACGCTAATCCTATAGTGCTCTCAAGCCGGGTATTTGGCTTATCTCACAGTAACTCCCAGCCCACAGAAAAAATGAAAACCAGCACGGCCAGACAGTCCAGTATAATATGATGCATGGAAAATAAATACTGAAAGCGGTAAATAAGTGCGGTAAAGTAAACTGTAAATGAAAACAGTAAATAAACACAACAGCACGCACACATAAACACCCGAAGAAAGAAACAACAAACAGACGCTAGGATTGACTCTACAAGGGAACCAGAGATTCTGGGTTCGATCCCCAGCATAGTCGCCAGCTGTCGCTCCCGGGATTTTCATCCTAGTACAAACGCGAAAGTGGCGCGGAAAAGGTAGAGTCGCCAGCCATACATTTTTATCCCGAATGGAACGGGAAAGGTAATGCTGCACAAACCTGAGGAAGAAGGAAAGGACAAGGTCCTGCGAACCAAAGATCTGGGTTCGGGAGTCGGTTACGACCTGGGAAGGTATTAGCACCCCAGACCGTCCGCCGTACCCGACGGGATCCACGCTTGCTTGTTTGGTTTCAAAGGGTGAGAAAATAAGATACTGCTGAATAAAGACCGCTAACTGGACTGGAAAGAAATGAGAAAGGAACTGGAAAAGAGAACAGAAATAAGAGAAAAATGTAGGGAAAATAAAGAATGTGCTCGAACGGGCCCTACCCCGCTGCCTACGTACCTCATCAGGATAATGAGGATCAGAGTCGACATAGTTCGCCTAACTAAGGCTGAAACTCGTTTGTATTTTTTAAGCTGACGTTGCCATAGCTCTAGCTCAGGTGTTACCGGCTCTGACTCGAGGGTGTTTACCGTATCGCTGTTTAAACTGTCGAGGCAAGTCGTATTCGTCCGCAAAGAGTATGAGATGAGAAGAGAAGACGCGATGTCTTGGTTTATTTTCTTTTATGAGAAGTGTTTTGGAGTTTATTGTTTGTGAACATTCTCATACTAAGACTTATCCATCGTGGTAGGGACTTACACCTCGCCCCGAAACAGGACGTGTATAAGAACTCCGCAACAAAGTCTCGTTTCGTATGAGAACATTTAACCTTTATTAGGTGCATTTTATTGTTTGTCTTTATCGGATGAGAAAGAGACTTAAATCGAAAAAAGAAAAACTAAGGGGGACTAAGACCAACCCTAAGTTGTTTATTCAATATCAAGGAGATCCTAAAGGTTAGTGAGGTTTCTAATCCTAAGGAGGAGAGGAAAGAGGAAGAGAAAAGGAAGAAGAACACAACTTACTTCCTAATGAAGTTAAGTTGGTTCCAAAAGGGGAAAACCTAACAAGCACAAACATTATGTAAGGAAAAATGGTGCAAATTAAATGCATTAGAAATACCAAAGAGGATAGGGTTTTTAGACATACCTTGCCCTCCCTACAAAATAAAGGTTAACATGGTAAACATGATAAAAATAAGGCAAACAAAATTACCTAATTAATTCCTAAGGGAACTAGGACCTAAACTAGACTCAATCTATAGTTTAAAAGACCTAAAGCTAATGCAATGCAAAATTCAGCAACTTATTTACAACACTTAATGCACAAACAGCTATGAAATGCACTATGCAATGCAACATCTTTTTACAGCACATATATGTATGCAAAAACAGGTGTTAAAAGTCACAAACAACATGAATTTTTAACACACAGCATGTATTCTACAACACTTATATGCAAAACAGCTTTCAAATGCAAATTCTAGATTTTATGTTTTTCACTTGTAATGCGCAAATTCAATGCAAAGTACACCAATCAATCATGATTATGCAATAATGAACATGGATCAAGCACATGATTTAGATGAACATTGTTATTCTTAATGGAGTATGCAAGAATGCATCACATGAATCATTATGAAACAAGCATGAAAAATATGAACATGGCATATGAAGATGTTCTACATTGATCATGAATGTGCAAAATGATGGATCAACAAAAGTGCTAATCTTAATGCAAAAAATCAGAATTTTATTGATGTAGGAATGTGATCAAGAATGCGATTAAAATGCAACAAATGCAACACATTGTGCTTATGCATAAACATGCTTATGAACATGCAACATTTGGTATATGCTGCAAGGATGGGAATGCATTAACGATACATGCGAATGATGCGAGAATTGGAATGCAACATGATCATTTATATGCTAAAGAATGTATGGGTATGGCAAGAACATGCAATAATTCGAGTTATGCATTAATGGACACGAACATACATAACATGCGAAATGGACGAAATCGTGTCGAATCGACTCGAAATGGGGGAATGGGATATCGAAACTAACCTAGAAATTTCCCTAAAATCAGTACCTAAACATGTATGGGGGATGATAGGCATGAAGAATTAAGACTAAGCTATCAAATAAGCTAAAATCTAAATTCCTACGATGAGAACCGTTTTTCTTATTTACAAGGGATTCTTTACACCTACTAGGACCTAGATTAGACTACAAATCTAATTCCTAATAATCCAAATGCAAATTGCAAGCAAGAAAGCAACGAAAACGAAAATGAACGGTACAACACAAACATAATCGAAAATCATGCGGAGAATGCCGTTAAGGCGAGATGAAGAGGATAAATTAAGGCATAATGGTTAAATCACCAACCTACGAAACGGAGGAGTGTTTCGGTAATTCTTGCAATGAATCGGAGTGCGAATGAAGAAGAAAATCGGAGAATCCGCGAATGCAAAATAAATGCGCTTCAGTCTTGATGCTTCTCGATTAATCACTTCCGATAAGTCGCAATCTCCACCAAAAACCAGTAGCTTCTTATTCCACAATGCTCAATTCAATGGAGGATGGAGGCTAAGCTTTAAGACCTTCAAGTTTCAATGTGAAAGTTGAAGAACTTTTGTTGAAAAGCTATAGTGAAAATGGTGGAAAAGTAGGAGAGAAAGTAATGGATTTTGAGATTGTGAAAATGGTGATTGAGTGAAGAATGAGGGAGAGAGTGATTTGTGGTGATTACCCTTAGCTTTGGGAGGAGATGGATTTATATAATGCATTGGTTTGACATGAGGTTTGGGCTTGGAGGTAGCTTAGGAGTTAGCTTAGGTTAGGAGTTAGTTGGGATTCTAGAGAATTCTAGAACTCCTTGGAAGGTTGTAGAAAACTCTAGAATGTGGTAGAAGGTGGTGAGCTGGCTCTTCTAGAACTTTCTTTAGTTGGGATCAATCCAATGCATCAAACACCATGAAGCTTATGATGGAGATTAGTGAAGTGAAACACAAGCTTAGTTATTCAAGGACTTCATCTTGAGTTTGCTCTCTTGATTATGGAATGCACAATAATTAGAATGGACATGCATACATTCAATGATAACTTGCTGATGTAGCAAAGATCAATGGCAAAATTCAGCTTGAAACCAATGAATCTAGTGTACACTAGCTCATGAACATTTGTGGTGAAGACCACTTTGATGTAGCAGCAATGGTGAAGCTTGAATTGAGGCCAAAGTGAGGCTAAATGAGCTATAGAATGTGTACCAATAATTTCCAAGTTCAACCCCAAAGATAACATAGCATTCCCCCTTGTTTTGCATTAAAAACAACAGCAAAATGGCAAAAAAGAGCATCATGTATCGATACATAAGGTTATGCATCGATACATACTGAAGAGAAGGCTAAATTCAACAAAAAACACATTATGTATGGATACATAACACGGATGTATCGATACATAAAAGTTTTTTAACTGTTATGTATCGATACATAACACGGATGCATCGATACATCCTGTTTATGTATCAATACATCCAGCTTATGTATCAATACATAGCCAGCACACATGTATCGATACAAAACTCGTATGTATCGATACATGGCCCCCAAAAACTGTTTTTTTCCTTGATTTTTTCACTCTTTATTGCTCAAACTTCATCCACAAGTCCCTTATGACCAAGATTTCATGTCCTTGACCTCAAGAAGTCAAGAGTTGACTTTTTGCTCCGTCTGATTGGCTCCTCTGATTAATCCACCATATTTGAGAGATCTTAGGAACTTTTTATTGCCCGTTGGTAGTCACCACCTGTCCCAATCAATGCTCTAGAACATGATATGACTTATGCTATGAATTATGCTATGAAAATGAAAAGTGATATGCTAAATATGAAAATGAGAGGGCAAATTTTGGGGTGTTACACACACTCCATTTTGCCTTGGATTATTCCACCACCTTCTAGACCTTTCCACACTCTTCCAAGGAATATTCTAGAAACCCTAACTAACTTCAACTAACTTCAAGCCTATTTCCAAGCCTTATCCTCCTAACCTAATTGCAAACCTAATTCCTAACCCAAGCCTCATGCCAAGCCTAGTTTCTATATAAGCTTAATTCATTCCAAACCTCACAACTACAACTTCATTTTCATCATTATTAATTTCCAAATCTCTCATTTCTCTCTTAATTCTCCTCCATTTCCAAATTCATCAAAGCTTCATCTTCATCACGGTCCATCAAGTTTCCCATCGAAACTCGATCGATCGGAAGCTTATCCTCCATCTTCTTCACCAATTCAGTTGTTTATCGAAGATCCGGTATGGTTACAGTGTTTATTTCACCAATCAGAAGCAATTTGGAGCATCGACATTTATTTTGCGTTCTTGCAGATTGAAGATCGAAGCTTACGGTTTTCTCTTCATTTTGCACACCAATAGAATCACAACACTCACCAGAGCAATCATCTGCTTTGTAGGTTGGTGAATCTGATACCGTTTCTTCGCTTTTAACGTATTCTCTTCATCTCGCCGCATGGCATTCTTCGATTGATTATCGTTTGATTGCGTTCTTGATTGTTGTTATGATTTGCTTGCGATTTGATAATTTTGGTTGTTAGAAGCTAGAATTGTAGCTTATTCTAGGTGCTAATAGGTGTTAGAGAACCATATTTGAGTAGAAAATTCGTGCTAACATGTTTATAGATGCTATAGGAGCTCTTAGAAGTAGGTTTGAGACCAAAAGTGCTTATTTCTTGCTGTTTTTAGAATTTTGTTCAGTGTTAACCGGTTAACGCATATGGTTAACCGGTTAACACGTTGAAAATTGCCCCTGTTTTGAAAACCTGAGGGCGTTAACCGGTTAACCAATACCGTTAACTAGTTAACGCTGTTCTTACTTGGAAAAATCAGCTTGTTTCATGGCATATTTGCAATGCATTATTCCTTTAATCTTCTTGTAGTAACAGATCATGAATTTAGGGAATTTTCAAGACCACTTTAGGTGTTCGATTCCATCATTTCGAGTCGTTTCGACACACGTTTCATTACTTTTGCATATTTTTGTGCTTATTTGTTCATTAATGCATAAAGTACTTTGTACATGTTGTTTCTAGGTTCAAATGCATCAATTAGCATGTAAGTAAATGTTTCATATTCTGTTTTGCATCATTTTATGATTCATGCAAGTTCTTAATTGTTTGAGTGTTTTAATTCCATGCCATGATTTACTTGAAAATGTATGTTCATATATGCATATTCATTCTTGCATTTTGTTTGCCTCTTTGATCACACTTCTATGTAATGCCAATTCTGAGTTTTGCATCAAGTTGCATGTTCATTTAGTTGATTCTTGTTGATGTTGTTCACATTTCATGTTGTTGCACATTTGTTCAAAACTTAAATGCATACTTGTTGCATATTTGTTATTTTTGTGCATTCTTTAACAAGCAATTCGTTGTAAATAATCATGTCCATAATCCATGTTATTCTTTCATGATGATGTTGCATTTGATCATGTTATATGTTGTTTGTGCATTATTTTCCATTTACTTTGTGCATAAATAAAATCATCCAAATCTATCTTGCATTTCATAGATGTATTTTCTTGCAGTAGCTGTAAAATGTTTGAAGATTGTTGCATTTTTCACACTTTTTACACCTGTTTTGCATGCTGATTGTTTGTTGTAGAAAGTTTTGTGCATTGTGCATTGCATTTCATTGTTGTTTGTGCATTTAGGAGCTGTAATAGGCTGCTAGATTTTTGCTTTGCATTATTTTTAGGTCCCTTAGACTTAGGATTGAGTCTATTTTAGGTCCTAGATCCCTTAGGATTTGTTTGGTAATTGCTTACCTCATTTCTTATTCATGTTTATACTACTAACCATTGTTTTGTTGGGAGTGGAAGGTAAGTTCTCACAAATATTTATCCTTTTTAAATCTTTTTATGCTTTCAAAGTGTATTTTGTTTAGCATTACGTGCTTGTGTTTCACTACTTCATGCTAATTCCCTTTGGAATCAACTTAACTTCATTAGGAAGTAAGTTGCGTTCTACTTCCTTCTTCTTCTTTTCCTTTTGCTCATTAGGATTAGAAAGCCGCACTAGCCTAAGTTCATCCATGCATGACAACACTTAGGATAATTAGTCTCCCCTTAGACTCTTACCCTTAGATCGCTTTGCTTTCTTTCTCATCTCAAAGAAAATAATAAAAAACACCTAATAAAGGTTGAGCTTCTCATACGACATGAGACTTCGCCGTGGGTTACTTATGCGCGTTCCATTTCGGGGCGAGGTATAAGGCATCTACCACGATGAACAAGTCTTGGTACGATAATGATTCACAAACAAATGAGCAAAAATACTTCTCTTAAAAGACAATAAACAAAGACATTGTGTCTTCTCTTCTCATCCCCCTACTCTATGCGGACGATTATGACTTGCTTCAATAGTTTAAACAACGATACAGTAACACCCTTGATTAAGCGAGCCGATAACACCTGAGTTAGAGCTATGGCAACGTCATCCTAAAAAAACACAAAATAGTTCCCGCCTTAGTTAGGCGAACTACGTCAACTCTGATTCTCATTTCCCATGAGATACGTAGGCAGCGGGTTTCGCTCCCGAAAAGACTTTTACGTCCCCGGTGCAGACGCGAACGGTCGGTGATGTTGGAGGTTGAGGTTGAATAGAGTCGCCAGCTAGGCATTTTTATCCCGAAGGAAAGGTAATGCTGCATAAACCTGGAAGGGTATGGATAAGACGGTTGCGAAACAGAGAAACTGAGAAAGGGGGTTGGTTACGACCTGGGAAGGTATTAGCACCCAGATCATCCTTCGTACTCGACGAGATCCACGCTTACTTGATTGTGTTTAAAAGGGGTAGTGTATATGCTGACTGTGCATAAAAAGATAGGGAGAAAAGAATATGTGTCGGTGCAAAAGAAGTGGTGAAATGCTCAAGACTGAGGCTTAGAAAGAATTCTGAAATAGGGGGAAGACACAGAGACTTTTGTTCAATAACTGTTAAGTTATGCCTACGTATCCTCTCGTGCAATGAGGAAGTCAGAACACCGTAGTTCGACTCAAAGAGACTGAAAATGATTTTGACTGTGAACTGCTTACTTGTCTATGCTCAAGTGTGTGACTCGTATGGCTCGAGTTCTAATTGTCTTGCATTAGACGGAAGAAGCAAGTTCTCGTTTATAGAATGAGTGTGATGAGAAAAGAATCCCGGAGGAGACGGTTATTGTTTGTTTTTGTGTTTTTCAGTTTTTTATTTTTGTTGGTGTTTTGCATAGGATAATGAGCTTAAGCCTAAATCAAGGGTTGTAAACTCATTATATCCTCCATGATTAGGGATAATGAGCCTACTTAATTGTGAGATAAGCATATCAACTTAATTACAATGATGATGTAGGATTAAGATCATTAACCCACTTGTGATTATTAAGATGTTTTTGGTTTTTGTTTAGTGTTAAGTAATGAGTTTAATCTCTAATCAAAGATTAGTGAACTCATTACACCATCCTAAGAGAAGGATGATAGATGAGAGTACTTAAGCTGAGTAAGACTCCTCAACTTAATCCATGGTTAGCGACTAAATTCATTAGATGACAAGTCTTTACTAAGTGGATTTTAATTAAAGGTGGGATTAAGAAATGAGTTTTAAGTTTGTAAGACAACTTGAGTGGGACTTGTCCATTAAACACTAGGGTTAGTCCCTCTTAACCAAAAGGAAGAGATGAAACCCTAATGTAAGGCCCAAGTTACAAGCTTAAGTCTTGTTCTTTATTAAGTGTTTTGATTAAGAGGTGTAAACAAATTAAAGGTTTAACACTAAGGATTAAAGTTATACACTCCATCCTAAGATAAGGATGCAGACATAATCCTAATTCAAAGTCCTAAAGCTTTAAGTGTTTAGCCTCTGATTATGAGATGAGAAGAGAGACTCAAGGAGACTAAAAGGTAAAAAGCTAGGGGAAACTATATACAACCCTAAAAATTATCATGCTTGGATATCCTATGGTTTGTGAGGCTTAAGAGAAGATCTTCAAGAAGCCACCAATGGAAGAGAAGCAGATGAAAAGAGGAGAGAAAGAATAAGTTACTTACTTCCTGAAGAAGATAAGTAACCTAAAAGAAAGAAAGTAAGAATGAGAGAGCACAAGTGAATTAGATTAACTTCAAATACAAGTAAATAATGTATATGAAGAGATCAGAAGAGGTGGGATGTGAAGGAAAATCCACATCCCAAACAACTTACCATAACCCTTGAAATGTTAGTATGAATGCATAAGATGCAAAGCAAAAAGGAATGAGATGAATAAAGATGCAAAGACCAAAACCAGAAGTTTAAACATGATTCAAAAGTGTTATGCAATGATTCAAAGTCATGTAAGATGTTTATGAATGTTCATACAATGGATGAGATGCACAGATGTCATGTTAGAAGCATGAAAACACATGGATACACATGAAATGTAATAAATACAAAGCATACCAAATGAATGAAGAAATGATTAAGCAATGTTCAAGCATTTCTTAAGATGTCTAAGATGTCATACAAAGGCTTGAAATGTCATGGCAAGTTCATATGATTTGAGATGTGCAAAGGTGAATGCAAATGAACACGAGAAATTAGGGTTTTAAGAAAACATGAGATGCATATGACCAAAACAGAAGCATACATCATGATAAAAATTTGAAGTTGAACTCAAAAAAACCCTAAACATACATAAGATCACACCCCAAAGGAGAAGTTCAGATGCTAAACCTAGAGAAAGTTATGAATTTCCTAAGTTAACTAGGGTTTTTGGGTGATCCTAAAGGAAAAATGCAAATCAAATTGAAAATGCAATGAAAAAACATGAGATAAATAACCTAGATACTAGATGCAATATGTGAAATAATTCAAAAAGAATCAAGTTCAAACTCATCATGTTTGATCAGAAGTGATTTTTTTAAGTTAGGGTTAGAAAAATGGAATTTTATGAACCATAATTCAAAGATAACTGTGAAAATGTGATCAAACCTAAAAGGAAATTTGTATGGCGAGTTTGAAAATGTTTCTAAATGTATGAGAATGCTTCATGAATTTTTTGGTGATTTTTAGAAACCTAAATGTATTTTTAATTAATTAAAATCAATTAATTAATTAAATAAAACATTTAAATGTTTTAAAAATACCTTTTTAATGCAAAAATTAAAATAAAAAATGTTTTTGAGTTAAGAAAAATATTTGAAAAGAAAATTCAGAAAATGAGATTTTTTTAAAGTCTTTTTGCTATTTTAATATAAATATGGAAAGAAATGAAATAAAAATCAAATAAAATGAGAAGTATGCCAATCTGATGGTCCAGATTCAAAGGAGAATTGACTGCGCACGCATTTGGATGGCTAGGATCAAATCTGGCTAATTAATTATGTTTATTTTAATTAATCAGAAATTAAAACTAATGAACTAATTTTGTCCGTCCAAGGCTTAAGCTAATCACACATCCAATGGTCCACATTCAAACTGGACACTAAACCCTAATTAAACCCTAATCCCTTTCAGGCGACCGGAACAGTGTTCCGGTCGTCTTCTCCGGCCAACCCCACGACCTAACTTCTTCCTCAGGCCACTACTAACCCTAAAAACTTCCCAGAAATGATCCCCAACTCACACACAATCAAAATCAATCATCAAAAATGATTTATAACACACAAACATGGAGAATCGAAGAAGAACAAAAATCTGGACAAAATTTCAGAAGTTCGTAACATGCTTATTTCTTGACTATTTTCAATTCTAAAAGCATCAGTGTGATCCCCATAACATATATTTTCATTTTATAACAAGAAATTGAAGCTCTAAAAGATTTTATTCTTGAGGTTACCTGAGCTGATGAACTGCAAATGTGGACTTTCAGAGCTCCTCCCTTGTGCAAAAAGTCACCTTTGGTCCTCCTGATGCTAGTGGAATGCTTGAAAGGCTTTGAGAGTGGCTAGTTTGTGTGGTCCAACTCTGATGTAGCAAAAACGGAGGTTTGTGTGTGGGGTGATTTAGGCCATTTCAATGGTTGGTTTGTGTTCTATAGGTTATGTGGAGATGATTGGTGGCAAAAGATTTAAGTTTTGATGGCTGTGTTGTGCAATTCGAAGAGAGGAAATGTTATGGCAATATTTGGGATTTCTGAGTGTGTGAGGTTTCAGGCTCCAATCTTGTGTGAAATGAGTTGCTTGATGTCCATATAAACAATGTTGATTGGCCAGAGAGTTGTTGTGGCATAGTGTGATTGGTATGGCCTCATTTGCAAAAGTCAAAAGTTATGGTACCATAAGCATGGCACGAGTCAGAGCTAGCTTGGGGGCTTTTCCTGCCTCATCTTGCATCAAGGATGACCCTTGGATGGTGTGTGATGATCTGGATGGCTTAATGCAAGAGTTACCACATGTTTTGCAATTTTCCCTCTTTGAAATTTCTTGGATCACAAGTCATGAAAACCCTAGGTCAAATTCCTAATTCTGATCAAGGAAAGTTTTGTTATCATGTAATGAAGCTTAGAAGTGGATTAGAGGTCATTAGAAGTCTTGAAACTTGATTTTGCAAAAATCCCTGTTTGGCACATACTTGAAAATTACAAGATTTTTCCCAACTTTGAAAGATTATATATTGAGTTCTAGGATGAATCAAGAGGAGTTTTTGTACTTTTTGAAAATGGGAAGATCCAATCTACAACTTTCATGTTTAAGGATTTTTCATTTGAAGTCTTTTTGATCAAGAAAAAGGAGGTTGAAAATCTTTCCCAAAATGGAAAGTTTCCATTACAAGTCATGTCCAAAAATGGAAAGTTTGCAAATGGATTAAAATTCTTCAATCTTGTGAACTTCTAACCACTTCTAAGATCAAATAAAGATCATAGAACCTCAAATGTATGAAAATGATCCTTTGGTTCCATTGTTGGGGGCCTCAGATGCCCTAATTCTGACTTTTCTTGCACAACAAGTTACCAGTTGATCAAATGACTTCCACAATGAATTTCTTCATCAAATTTGGTACACATGCTCCTTATAACATATTAAGACCATTAGAAACAAGAATGACAAAAAAAATTGAGGTTAAGGGCCTCAAACCCAAAACCCTAATTTTAGGTCATCTGTGCAGAAAACCCTAGCCTGCCTGGACCTCTGAGCAATCCTTTGTGATTTTGTGACTTCAAAGACTTCTTGGGGATGTAATAAGATAATAGACCACTAATGGACCCTCTTGGCATGCTTCATGGCCTTTGAGATGGCTCAAATCACTTACAGGATTCATCTGGTCACAAACCCTAGCTATGCAGTTATGCAGATGAAATGAACTATGCAGTGTAAGATGATATGCTTATGCCATGCAATACGAAAAGATCACAAGCCATAGTGTGAGAAAAAGTGAGGGAAAATTTGGGGTGTTTACAGCTGCCCCTATTCAATCTTGATTTAGCTGTGCAGGGTGTAAGCGTCTGACTTAACAGTCAAACAAGATAACTTGTAGTTGAATACCAAAGACAGTCTGAAATTTGCACTCACTGGGGAGAAGAAGAAAAGGGATATAAATTGTCATAGACAATATAATATAAGTATCAAATGAAAGCGATGGAGGATGACCATCGAGCAGAGGACGACTGTTGGAAATAAAAAACAGTAAGTAAAGCAATGACAGGGATGACCATCATGCTGGGAAATAAAGAGACCGCAACAGGGACGGCCATCGGGTAAACTGATAAACCTCTCTGGGGATTAAATAAATGAGGAAATAATGACGGGGACGACCATCAGGGTAAAGGATAAATAAATCCGCGACGGGGACGACCATCAGGTAAAAGAATAAATGAAATAATGATGAGGGACGATCATCAGAAGGTGAAGGACGATCACCTAGTGTAAACACCCCAAATTTGCCCTCACTCATTTCACCATGGCTTGTGATTCTTTTCATTTGCATAAGTTCAATCATATCATCTCATATTGCATTTTTGCTTCACTGCATTGATTCAAAGTCATCTGTATCTAGGGTTTGTGATCTGAGCCATCCCTGAGCCATTTGAGCCACTTCAAAAGTCATCAATCATCTCAAGAGGGTCCATGTATGTTCAAGCACCATATTATATCCTCCCAAGATCAAGGAAGTCAAGAAATCACAAGAACTGAGGAAAGGCATGGAAGCAGAGCCAAGCTTAACTACACAGATGACCTAAAATTAGGGTTTTGGTTTTAGAGGCCATAACTCCAAATATTTTGGTCATTCTTGTTTCTATTGGTCTCTATATGATATGAGGATCATGCATACCAATTTTCATGAAGAAATTCAAAGGGGAAGGCATATGATTAAAAGATGACTTCTTGAGCAAGTCAGTGCAAAATCAGGGCATCTGAGGCCCCCAATCATCCAACCAAAGGGTATTCTCCATCATTTTGGATATGTATGATCTTTATTTTATCTTAGAAGAAGTTAGAAGTTCACAAAATTGAAGAATTTCAAGCCATTTGCAAAGTTGCCATTTTGGGAAAGTGACTTGTAATGCAAACTTGCCATTTTGGGAAAGTTTTTCAACCTCCTCTTTTTGATTCAAGAATGCTTCAAATGAAAAATTCTTGGTCATGAAAGTTGTAGGTTGGATCCTCCCATTTTCAAAAAGTACAAGAACTCATTCTAATTCATTTTAGAACAAAAGTTATGGCCTTGCAAAGTTGGACAAAATCACATAAATTTCACTTTTACACCAAAGAGGGAAACTTGCAAATTCTCATGCCAAGCATTTTTATGACTTCAAATGGACTTCTACACATCATAACATCATAGTACAATGCCTAAAACTCAGAATTGCCCAAAGAATTTCACATTTCCATGACTTGTACATGAAGAAATCAAGAAAGGGCCAAACTTTGCCAAAATTGCAAAACCTCCCACAACTTCCCACAAACTTACTGATTTTCCTCAATCTCATTTCTATGGTCATCCTTGAATCAAGCTGCACCAGACATGCCCTTGTCCTTGGCCTGAAACAGCCCACACCTCAAAGGAAACATAACCTTGACTTTTTGCAAAACAAGCCATACCAATCAGCATAGCCCACACCAACTCCACAGGCCTATCACATCTTGATACATGGACCAAACACAAGCCATTTGACATAAGAACACAGCCAAAATCATCAGCATCACCATAGTTCACAAAACATTCCTCTTATGCATTTCCATTCGAAACTCTCAACAAAAACATCAAAGCTTAAAATTTCTTCCACCATTCATCTTCAAATCCATCACTGATCACAAACCACCCTTTACTTTGCCCTAAAAGCCACCACACACCAAATACGACTTTTTCCCCTTTTGAACTGAGCTTCACTGAACTTCAAAGAGAGGACACAAACACTTCAGCAAAGCATCAAGGAAGCTCAAGGGAGGTTAGAGGAGGTTGTTTGCATCAAGCAGAAGGCTCAGGCAGCCCCATTAGCAAAACTCCATCTCAGGTATCTTCTTGAAACTTTTTTCCAGAAATCCTTTCTTTAGTTATGAGATGGTAGAGTTTGTTTTCCTGATTACAATGAGCCTTGAATGGTGAAAAATGGTTAAGTTTTGAGTGTGTATGCATGTTCTGAAATTTTGTTCAGTTTTAGGTTTTCGTTCAAATCTTGTTGTTGATGAAAAATAAATGAAATATGATGCTGGATTCTTGTTCTATGGGGTTTGGGGATCATTTCTGGAGATTTGGGGGGTTTGATTTGGCCTAGGGAGTATTTTAGGAAAATCTCAGGGGAGAGGTGGCCGGAGAAGATGACCGGAGGTAATTTCCGGCCACCTGAGAGTAATTAAGTGTCTTAATTAGGTTTAGGGTTCCGTTTGAATACTGGCCTTTGGATTTGATTTACCCGCGCGCGTGTGTGGCCCAGATTGTCCCACTTAACCCTAATTTCCATTTAATTAAGTTAATCAGGATTAATTAATTATTTAAATAAGATTTACTCAGTTTGAATTACAGCCACAAGATCATGCGCGTAGTCAACTCCCGCCCCCTATGTTTGAATCCTGGCCCTCAGATCCGCATACTTCTCCTTTAATTCAATTTTATTTTCTTTTTTATTCATTTGTTTTGCACATTTTATTTAAAATAGCAAATCATTTCTAAAAAATCTCATTTTTTGCATCACACCGTAAAATATTTTTCTCTTTCTGAAAATAATTTTTGTTTTATTTTTTGCATAATTTTCGTATTTTAAAAATATTTAAATGTTTATTTTAATTAGTTAATGAGAATTAATTAATTAAAATAGCATTTAAGTTTCTAAAAATCACAAAAAAATCACATTGCATTTTGATGCATTTAGAAACATTATCAAACTCTTCAAACAAATTTCTTTTTGGTTCTTGACATATTTTGACATTTTTCTTTGGAATTAAAGTTCTTAAAAGTCAATATTTTTGTCTTAACTTAGAAAAATTCATTCTGCTTAACCATGAAGAGTTTGATGTTGGTTCTTTTTGCATTGTATTCTCCATATCATGTAGTTTCTAGGGTAAAATTGGTTTGAATTTATCTTTCATTTTCAATTTGATGTGCATTTTTCCTTTTGAAGTGCCTTAAAACCCTAGTCAATTTGAGAAAATCATAATCTCCCATTAGGTTAAGAGTTAGGTCCCCTCCTTTGGGCAGTGAACTTATGTAGGGTTAGGGTTCCTTTGATCCCATTTTCAATTTTTTATCTTTTCATTTGCTTCTGATTTTGGGTTTTGCTTTGTGTTATGTATAAACCCAAATTTTTGCCTTCATTTGCATCCATCTCTCATTTGCTTGCATACATGAACTTTCCATGACATTTTGTGCATTCACATGACTCCTAAGACATGTTAGGACACATTATAATCATGATAAGTCATTTCTTCATCCATATGTCATGTTATACTTCCATTGCATTTCATAAACTTTCATGAACTTTTATGGTTCAAAACATGCTTCATTTGCATCCTTATCCTTGTATGATTATCCACAACTCTTGATATGTGTTTGCTTTATCTCTTAGCATCATTAACATCATGTTTATGCTTCTGGTTTTGGTTTGCATCATTGCATCTTTCTCATTTTCATTCCATTTCATCTTCTTGTTGCTAACTTTTCAGGTGGTAAGTCATTGAGAAGTGAATTTGCCTTCACTTCTCATAACCTCTTCTCATCTCTTTTATGCATTCATTGCTGCATTTTACTTGTGAATTGGAGTGAGCTTGCTCATTCATGCTCCTCTATCACTTTCTTTCTTCAAGTGACTTATCTTCTTAAGTGAAGTAAGTTAACTTATTTCTCTTGTTTCTTTTCATTCCATCTTTCTTCTTCCTTGGTGGCTTTTCCTTGAAGATCTTCTTGCAAACCTCATAAACCCTAGGAATACCCAAGTATGATCACAATTAGGGTTTGATTAGTCCCCCCATTAGTTTTACCTTTGTGTCATCTTTGTGTCTTCTCTTCTCACCTCTTAATCAGGGACCAAACCTTTAAGGTTTTAAGGCTTTGTGATCAAGGTTATGCTTGCATCCTTCTCTTAGGATGGAGTGTATAACTTTAATCCTAAGTGTTAAACCCTTAATGTGTTTAAATCCTTTAATCAATCCACTTTAATAATCACTAAGACATTAAGCTTGTAACTCGGGCCTTGCATTAGGGTTCTAATTCTTCCTTAATTGGTTAAGAAGGACTAACCCTAGTGTTAATGGACAAGTCCTCCTCAAGTTGTTTTACAAACCATAAAATCCATTTCTTAATCTTACCATTAACTAAAATCCATTTAATAAAGGTTTTGTTTTGTCATGAGGTTAATCCCTAATCATGGATTAAGTTGAGGAGCCTTTCTCAGCTTAAGTGTTCTCATCTATAATCCTTCTATTAGGATAGTGTAATGAGTCCATTAAATCCTTGATTATGGCTTAAACTCATTACTTAACACTAAACAAAAACACCCAAAACATCTAAATAAATGCAATTAGGTTAATGATCTTAATCCTACATCATGGTGATTAAGTGTGAGGTGCTTACCTCATACTTAAGGTATTCTCATTACCCCTAATCAGAGGGAGGATGTGATGAGTTTACTAACCCTTGGTTTAGGCTTAAGCTCATTAACTTATGACAAACACAAAAAGCAATAAAAGACTGAAAACACAAAAACAAACAATAATCGTCTCCTCCGGGTTTCTTTTCTCATCATTTTCATTCACAAACGAGAACTTGCTTCTTCCGTCTAATGCAAGACAGTCAGCACCTGAGCCAGACAGGTCATACACTTGAGCATAGACAAGTAAGCAGTTCGCAAGTCAATTTATCTTTCAGTCTCTTTGAGTCGAACTACGGTGTTCTGACTTCCTCATTGCATGAGAGGATACGTAGGCATAACTTAACGGTTATCGAACAAAAGTCTCTGTATATTCCCCCTCCCTCCAGCGTCATTCTTTAAGCCTCATAGTCCTGAGCTTTGCACTCTTGTTCCAGCACTGACACTTCATATATTTCACTTCACTTTCTTCCAGCACTGACACTTGCATTCTTTCCAGCTTTGATACACAGATTGCACTGACACTACCCCTTTAAACACAAATCTTTCAAGCGTGGATCCCGTCGAGTACGGTGGACAATCTGGGTGCTAATACCTTCCCAGGTTGTAACCAACCCCCTTTCTCAATTTCTCTGGTTCGCAACCGTCTTTTCCATATCTTTCTAGGTTTATGCAGCATTACCTTTCCTTCGGGATAAAAATGCCTAGCTGGCGACTCTTTTCTTTTCAGTTCACCCTTGTGTTCTCTCCTCCTTTCGCCGACCGTTCGCGTCTGTACCCCTTCAGACCCGGTGTCATTTGGTGGGAGCGACAACTTGGCGACTCTGCTGGGGACCCTTATACTGCAACCAGAGCTTCTGGTTCTTTTTGTGGGTTCTTCCTAGAGCTTGTTTGATTTGTGTTTACTGGGGTGTTATGTGCTATGTGTGTTTATTTATTTTGCTTTATTTACTGCTTTATGTACAGCTTTATTTATTGTTTTCCTTTACAGTTTTTCATATTTCATACTGTCATTATCATTGCTGGATCTGGCTTATGTTTTGGTGGGTGGGGTTCCATTGAGAGTTTGAGGTCCTATACCTGTGACCTGAGTGACACCTAGGCTAGAGTGGTTCATGTTCTTTCCCATTCCATTTCGGTCTGGTGCGGGAATATGAAACACGGTTCAGATGTGGGTTTCTTCTTGAGAACTTTGTGCTACAGATTTCCTGTAGTGCTAGGGCTATCTAGGAAGCCTGCTAAGTCTGGATGACCTTCATTATGACCTTCAGAAGCTGAGGTGAATTAGAGGAGGATCTTTTATGGTTATTGTAAACACTGTACCTCCGGGTTAGAAGTGTTTATATTTCTCATAACTGATCTAAGTCTGAGGATCCTTGTTTTAGAACATTACCTGTGAGGGGGTTGGGCTGTTTACAGGTTTGCAGGAACCCTTGGCCACATCATACCCTGTTATTGTATTGTTTAAGAATACTCCACTTTGGACAGTTCTTGTGATTAACCCTGGACATGTGACTCTTTATTTGAGTCCCCCACCCTGGTTACTGGACTTCCAAACCTCCATCTGGACTTTTTGAACATACATGGACTTATATCAAGACAGATAATCAGATCCAGCTTGATCACAAACCCTTGCATATCATTTGCATATATCATCTTTGCATCATTTAACATTTGTTTATTTGTTTTTCAGGGTATCCACATCATATCTGGTTTGGTTTTGACCCCTTCTCCTGCATAGACCTCTGCTTCATCAGTTATCTGCTTCAGCTGTCTTCATCATCACCAGCATCAGCCTGTCAGTGGCTCATTTCCAGCATCAATTTGTGATCTTCATCAGTACCTATCTTCAGTTTCTTCAGCAGCCTTCGTGACTACTCCCAGGAAGAGCAACATATCCTACCATTTCTTTGAGCCTGTGTTGACTGGTATCAGGCAAATCCAGACACTCATCACACCTGACCACATCTCATTGTTTAGAGAACACTATGGAGGTATCCTGGATATGGTTATGGACCTTGACCCTTCTCAGAGAAGCATGATCCACACATGCTTGCAGTTTTATGACCCTCCTTTGAGATGTTTCACCTTTCCAGACTTCCAGCTAGGGCCTTTGCTGGAGGAGTTCTCTTCATTGATTGGAGTACCTATCAGGGGTGGAATCCCTTTCAACCCAGAAATGACTTTTCCCAGAAATGAAGAGATTGTAAAGGTACTATACCTGGAGCCTGCCTTGGTTGAGCAAAGTATGACAACAAAAGCTGGGATCCCTGGTTTGCACTTGGACTTCTTGATTTCTCAGGCCATCCTGAAGGCTTCATTGGGGGAGTGGAGGGCAGTCTGTGCACTGTTAGCCCTCAGCATATATGGGGCTATACTATTTGCAGATGAGCCCAAATTTGTCAGCAAGAATGCCATCCATTTATTTCTTCTAAAGAACCCAGTGCCCACATTGCTAGGGGACTTCTATTACTCCATTCATCAGAGGAATGAGAAACAAAGGGGGAAGTTAGTGAGATGTTGTGCTCCTTTGTTTCACACCTGGCTGCTTAAACACCTGCCTAAGTCAGATGCCTTCCTGAACCCTCACCAACAGAAGAATTGGGCCAATAGGCTCATTGCCTTGACTTCAGATGATATTATATGGTGCACCCAGAGCACCAAAGGCAAGGCCATTATCACCAGCTGTGGACAATACCCAAATGTGCCTCTAATAGGAGTGAAGGGTTGCATCAACTACAATCCTTTGCTGTTTAGAAGACAACTGGGCTATGCTTTGGTTCACCCTCCCAGAGTGCAAGATTTAGCTGAGACCCTGTATTGTGAAGTAAAACCTAATTCAACTGCTGTCAGACAAGCATCCTGGGCTTGGGACAACATTCAGACAAAAGGGATGGATATTCTTGGAAGGTGTAATAATGTTGCTTCAGCTCAATACTATGACTGGTCCCGTACTAGAGCTCAGATTACTGGAATGCCTTTCACCTTGGAAGACATACCTGGGCCATCTACAGTACAGCCAGCAGCAATGGTCAGCCTGGAAGAATTTGAGAAGCTAAAGGAAAGAAATGAGAATCTATCTCAAGCTTTGAAGAAGACTCTTTGGGAAAGGAGTGATGGTCTTCTGGACATTGAGAGATTGGAGAAGCTTAGGGTGGAGCATCTTGCCAAAATTGAGAAGACAGAGGACTACATTAGGAAAGCAAGGGATGGGGAACAAATATTGAAAAATGCCTGTAAAGAAGCCAAGATTCAGAAGGCTAGGACTGAGCTCTATCTGCAAGAGAGTCAGGCTAGGTGGGTCAGGATCACTGAAGCCCGTACACAAGAAGACCATAAAACTCAAGCCAAGATTGAACAGCTGGAGGCCAATGAGAAAAAGCAGCAGGAAGCTTTGTTGGCAGCACAAAAGGAGATTTCAGAGTTGAAGCTCAGAGCAGGATTGAAGAGATCAAAGGACTAGGACAGACATAAGAAGCTGACCACTGCCATTGCCACCAGGAACCTCCTCATTAGGACCATTACAGAGCACCCAGCTGGTCCAGTGACTGAGGCACTCCTAAAGGAGGTCAGAGAGGATGAGTTTGGACTGGATGTTTGATTCTTTGTTTGTTGTTATTTCCCTTTGATGTACTTTTCCTTTTATTGTACTTTGACCCTCCATGGGCACGTGTTGTAAAACAGACTATGTATTGTTCATCATTTGTAATATATTAGTTTGCTCTCATGAGCTTTCTTTTCTCAGCAACATCAAGCATCTTCCTCGAGGTCTGGAAAGGTCAAAACCAAGAACCAAACCGGATACCTTGGAAAACAAATAAGCATACTGCATTGCATACTAACTTTTGTTCTGTTTTGTAGGTTTTATTATTATTGTTTCTAACTTTGTTGTGATCTCAGGAAACATTGCTCGTCGCCGAGTGTTCCCTGTCAACCGCACGCACCGGTACCCGACTCGCAACAACCTTCCCGGTATTCAAATGGAACAAGTACAGCAGGATCTGACTGAGGTCAGAAATCAGATGGCTAATGAGAGAGTGGAAATGAGAAATCAGATGTCTCAATTCATGGCTGTGATGACTGGTTTGGCCCAGAGTCAAGAAAGGTTAAGAGAGCTGGTGGAAAGACAAACTCCTGAGGAGCCTTATCTTGGAACAGGAGGAACTAGTAACAATGAACGGGGCCAGCCTCGTATTGACCCTCCAGTATTTGGACCTCATTTGGATCCAGAAGCTAACATCCCGAGAAATGTGCAAGGTAATGCTGCTGGGGGGAGAATCCTGCAAGAGGATCCCCAAGAAGAACAGTTTACCGTTATGGGAGCTGGAGATGAAGTATATGACAGGAGATTGGACGAAATTGCTGAGAAGTTGAGGTCTTTGGAGTCTCAGATTTCTTTGGGCTTCGATGTGATGGACATGGGACTAGTGGATGGGGTGAGAATTCCCCACAAATTCAAACCCCCTTGCTTTGAAAAGTACAATGGTACCTCTTGTCCTGGCACTCATTTGCAGTCTTTTCTGGGGAGACTTAAAGCTTATACTATGGATAAAAAGCTGTGGATGTTCTACTTTGAAGATAGTCTGACTAGAGCCTCAAGAGAGTGGTATTCACACTTTTCTAGAGCCACGATTAGGTGCTGGAAGGATTTGGCTGAGGCTTTCATCCGACAATATCAATACAATCTGGACATGGCTCCTAATAGGACCCTTCTGATGGGAATGTCTCAATCTTCCCGAGAAAGCTTCAGGGAATATGCCCAAAGGTGGAGATAGCTTGCTGCTGTTGTCCAACCACCCATGTCAGAAAGGGAAATGGCTGACATGTTCATGAACACATTGCAAGGGACATATATTGATAGACTGGTTGCCTTTTCCTCTACCAGTTTTGCTGATGTGGTCATAGCTAGTGAAAGGATTGAAAGCCTTTTAAAAATGGGCAAGATTTCCGACAGTGGTGCAAGTTCATCCAGCAATCCCAGAAAGCCTTTTGTGGGACCCCGAAGGGCTGGTGAAACAAATTCCATTCATGCAGGCAGGGGCAGACCTCAGTATATTCACCGGTCAGTAGCAGCTGTTACCATTCCAGCTTCGCTTCCTCAACAATCAGCATATCCTCAACAACAACAACCACAGTACCAACAACAAGTTCAGTATCCACAACAGAGAACCTACAACAATAGCAATAACAACCAACAACAGCGTCCTTTCCAACAAAGACCATCACAGGCAAACAGGGTAATTGACCCAATCCCAATGTCGTATGATGCACTCTTGCCACAACTCCTGAAGCTCAACCTGGTTGAGTTAAGGACATTGGCACCTCCAGATCCCCTCAATCTCCCAAAGAACTACGATGCCAATGCCAGATGTGCATTCCATTCAAACGCACCGGGGCATAATACTGAAAAATGCAGGGCCTTACAGATGAAAGTCCAAGACCTGGTGGACTCAAAAGCTCTCAACTTTGAACCTCCTCCGAATGTCACAAGAAATCCAATGCCTAGTCACAACGGGCCAAGGATTAATGCTATTGAGGAGGGCAAACCATCCACATTAATCACTAGTGTTGCATAGATTCGAACACCTTTGGTTGAAATCAAAGCCCAGCTTTTAGAATGCCAAGTGTTCCCCGGGTGTGAGCTCGACTGTGGGTATTGCAATATTGCAGTCAATGGGTGTGAAAGGTTGAGAGACGGCATAGATGGTCTTATTAAGGATGGTATCCTTCAGATTACGACAACGACACCTACCAATCCAACAATTCTTGCATCAACAATCCCAGATACTCCTACAACGTCAGCAACCATTGTTCCAACGGATTCTACTACGACCCCAACAATTGCTCAATCAATCACTTCAACGGATACAAGTTCAGTCACCATTCCTGCTACAACTTCAACACCCATCCAGTCAACAGTACCTCCTACAACCTCAGCAGCAATTGATGAAAGTGTCTCAACGGTTACAATATACTATGATCCCGCAAATGTTCCTACCAACAACTCACAACAAAATGCCACTCTTGTCAGAGCACCAGTTACCATATACTATGATCCACACACCATTGTGGTCCCTTCTGCAGCTGCTATCAGTCCAGTCACTATCACAGTGCCTGGGCCAGTTCCTTACGAAAGCAATAATGTCATCCCTTGGCATTATGGCTCAGATCTATACTGTGAGGGGTAGAAAATCACTTTAGAATCATCAAATTCTTCACCTCAGATAGACAATGTGGGGGGAGGCAGAGGCTTCACTAGAAGCGGACGTCTCTTTGCCTCGCAAATTCCAAGACCTATTGCCGAAGCAGAGGCTGTTGCTAAGGCAAAAGGGAAGGGTATGGTGCAAGAAGAACAAGTTGTCAAAGAAGCTTTGAAGACTCCTTTTGATCAAGAGGTTGATGAATTCATGAGAATCATAAAGAAAAGTGATTACAAGGTGGTAGACCAGCTTCACCAAACACCTTCCAAGATCTCCATATTATCATTGCTAATGTGCTCCGAGGCTCATCGGAACGCACTATTGAAAGTCCTGCATGCAACTTACGTGCCAGAGGAGATTACTGTCAATCAGTTAGAGGCTGTGGTTGGAAACGTCAACGCTAGTAATGGGCTAGGGTTTACCAACACTGATTTAACAACGGAAGGTCGCAATCACAACAAGGCTCTGCACATTACCTTGGAGTGTAAGGGTGCAGTTCTTTCTCATGTATTGGTGGACACAGGGTCATCCCTCAATGTCCTGCCCAAGAAAGCCCTTGTGAAGATGGAGTATGATGGATTGGCACTACGCCCAAGTAACTTGGTAGTGAGAGCCTTTGATGGTTCTAAAAGATCAGTTCTAGGAGAGATAGAGTTGCCAGTAATGATTGGCCCACAGGTTTTCAAAACGACCTTCTTTGTGATGGATATACAGCCTGCCTACAGATGTCTATTGGGTAGACCATGGATACACGCCGTTGGCGCCGTGACATCAACCCTTCACCAGAAGTTAAAATTCGAGTGGGAAGGCCAAGTCATTACTATTTGTGGGGAGGAGGAAATTTTTGTTAGCTAGCTGGCTACTTTCAAGTACATAGAAATGGATAGGGAGATCCATGAAACCATGAGCCAAGGGTTTGAGGCCCTTAATATTAATGAAACATCTGTTGTGCTCGGGACCTCCATCACATCATATCAGCAAGCCCGAAACGTTGTTGAGGAAGGTACCGCCCAAGGCTGGGGCAAGTTGCTGCCCGTGGAGAAGAAAGAGGACCGATTCGGGTTGGGTTACAGACCAACTCAACAAGATCAATCAGAGGCTGCAATGGAGCCCAAGTTTATTAGTGGGGGGATGCTCACCCCGGATGCTGTGAATAGCTTGGAAGATGAGTCAGAAGACGAGCGCAACCTGGAAAGTTGGATACGTCCAAAGACCCCGGGGAGCCATGTCTCAAACTGGTCTTCCCAGGAAATTATAAGAGTTACTCCCGCAGAGTAATTATTATTTCCTGTTTTTAAAGCATGCATCAAGTCCTGCATCTTGCCCAAGATGTCAGGACTCATTTTGTAATCGGGCCATCTTGTATTTTGTGCAAAGAATAATTAATGAATATCAGGACATCTTTTGCAAATGAGTTTTTTTTTTCGCTCACTGTTTTTCATTTTTCACCTTTTGTACAAAAATAAAATGGCAATGTTTTTCAAAATAATAACTCCATTTTCACTTTTTCTAAATAAGATAAAATTGATCACTAAAATGAACAAATCTAAACCCTTGCAGAAAGTGCCCTCCAGACTGCACCGACAACAACACTGCTATGACTTCGTATGACTTTGACAATCCAATCAATCAAGCGGATGAAGGGGTTGAAGAAGATTATGGGCTGCCTGAAGAGCTAGCTAGGTTGTTGAGACAAGAGGAGAAGGTTATCACTCCTCATCAGGAGGAGGTCGAGACGGTTAATCTTGGTACAGAAGAAGACCTGAAAGAAGTTAGGATCGGGGCCTGCCTGCAAGATTCAGTGAAAGAGCAACTGATTGACATGCTTCGGGAGTATGTGGATGTTTTTGCTTGGTCTTATCAGGATATGCCAGGGTTGGACACCGACATTGTCATGCACAAGCTACCTCTGAAAGAAGATTGCCCACCAGTAAAATAGAAGTTGCGCCGTACTCGCCCAGATATGGCAATGAAGATAAAGGAAGAGGTACAAAAGCAGTGGGACGCCGGTTTCCTCGCTGTAACTAGCTATCCACCGTGGGTTGCTAATATTGTACCTGTGCCTAAGAAAGATGGAAAAGTACGAATGTGTGTGGATTATCGGGATCTAAATAGAGCCAGCCCAAAAGACGACTTCCCATTACCTCACATTGATGTATTGGTCGACAACACGGCTCAGTTCTCGGTTTTCTCCTTCATGGATGGATTTTCAGGATATAATCAGATTAAGATGTCACCTGAAGACATGGAGAAGACAACTTTCATCACACCCTGGGGCACATTCTGCTATAAGGTAATGCCATTCGGGCTGAAGAATGCTGGTGCCACTTATCAACGGGCTATGGTAACATTATTCCACGACATGATCCACAAGGAAATTGAATGTTATGTGGATGATATGATTGCCAAGTCCCTCACGGAAGAAGACCACCTGGTAAATCTGTTAAAGCTATTCAAGCGTCTGAGGAAGTACCAGTTGAAGTTAAACCCCAACAAATGCACATTCGGGGTGCGATCCGGTAAGCTGCTGGGATTTATTGTAAGTGAGAAAGGGATTGAAGTTGACCCTGATAAAGTCAAAGCCATTCAAGAAATGCCTGCGCCAAAGACTGAAAAAGAAGTTCAGGGGTTTCTAGGTAGATTGAACTACATTTCACGGTTCATATCTCACCTTACAGCAACCTGTGAGCCCTTGTTCAAGCTGTTAAGAAAAGAACAAACGCTCAGGTGGAACAAAGACTACCAAAGGGCTTTTGACAAAATCAAGGGATACTTACAAGAGCCTCCAATCCTTATGCCTCCAGTTGAAGGAAGACCTCTAATCATGTACTTGACAGTATTAGAAGAGTCAATGGGGTGTGTGCTGGGCCAGCATGACGAGTCTGGTCGAAAAGAGTATGCAATATACTACCTAAGCAAAAAGTTTACCGACTGTGAACAACGTTATTCACTGCTCGAGAAAACTTGTTGTGCTTTAGCGTGGGCTGCTCGCCGACTGAGACAGTATATGTTGACCCACACTACTTTATCGATCTCAAAGATGGACCCAGTCAAGTACATTTTTGAGAAGCCAGCACTTACCGGACGGGTTGCAAGATGGCAAATGATTCTCACAGAATATGATATTCAATACACATCTCAAAAGGCTATCAAAGGCAGTGTATTGTCTGATTATCTCGCTGAGCAACCCATTGATGATTACCAGCCTATGAGATTTGACTTCCTCGATGAAGGCATCATGTTCATAAAAGCAAAAGATCATGAAGAGCCTGTTTACACTGAAGGGCCTGACCCAGAAGAAGAATGGACTATAATGTTTGATGGGGCTGTTAATATGAATGGTCGTGGTGTTGGTGCAGTACTCATTACACCTAAGGGAGTCCACATGCCTTTCTCGGCAAAGCTCACTTTTAACTGCACTAACAACGAAGCTGAATACGAAGCTTGCATTATGGGTCTTGAGGAAACCATTGACCTCAGGATCAAGACTTTGACTGTGTTCGGAGATTCAGCTCTGGTAATTAATCAAACCAACGGCAAATGGTACACTCACCAAGATCATCTGATACCTTACCGGGATTATATAAGGAGGTTATTGACTTTCTTCACAACAGTCAAACTTGAGTATATCCCTCGGGATGAAAATCAGTTTGCAGATGCTCTGGCTACCATTTCATCCATGATCAAAGTTCAAGCTACCAACTTTGTGCCTCGGATTTCAGTATCCAGACTTGACAGACCAGCATACGTATTTTCAGCAGACCTTGCAAAAGATGATAAGCCTTGGTTTCACGACATCAAATGCTTCTTGGAGGATCAAACATACTCACCTAGGGCATCATCCAATGACAAGAAGACATTAAGAAGGCTAGCTGGTAGTTTCTTCCTAAATACTGATGGTTCTTTGTACAAGAGAAACTTTGATATGGTACTTCTCATATGTGTTGATAAGGCAGAAGCAGACTTATTGATGCACGAGGTGCACGAAGGATCTTTTGGTACCCATGCTGGAGGGCATGCTATGGCTAAAACGTTGTTGAGATCAGGCTATTACTGGATCACAATGGATGCAGACTGTTGTGCCTATGCCAGGAAATGCCATAAATGCCAGATTTATGCGGATAAAGTGCATGTACCTCCCAATCCTTTGAATGTGATGTCTTCACCCTGGCTCTTTGCCATGTGGGGCATTGATATGATTGGAAAGATTGAACCGACTGCTTCAAATGGCCACAGATTCATCCTGGTAGCCATTGACTATTTCACCAAGTGGGTCAAAGCAGCTTCATATGCAAATGTTACAAGGCAAGTGGTAACCCGATTCCTGAAGAGAGATATCATTTGTCGGTATGGAGTGCCCGAGAGAATCATTACTGATAATGGTTCCAACTTGAACAACAAGATGATGGCAGAACTGTGCCGGGACTTCAAAATCCAACACCACAATTATTCTCCTTACAGGCCAAAGATGAATGGCGCTGTTGAGGCATCTAACAAGAATATCAAGAAGATTGTGCAGAAGATGGTGGTCACCTACAAAGACTGGCATGAAATGCTACCATTTGCCTTGCATGGGTACCGAACGTCAATCAGAACTTCCACTGGGGAAACACCGTATCAGCTGGTGTATGGTATGGAGGCAGTCCTACCTGTTGAAGTTGAATTACCCTCCTTACGGGTATTAATGGATGTTAAGCTAAATGAAGCAGAATGGGTCCGATCCCGGTACGAACAACTTAGTCTGATCGAAGAAAAGAGGTTAGCTGCAATCTGTCATGGGCAGCTGTATCAGAAAAGAATGAAGAAAGCCTTCGACCAGAAAGTCAGGCTTCGGGAATACCAAGTAGGAGATCTTGTGTTGAAAAGACTCCTTCCTCCTCATACAGACCACAGGGGCAAATGGACTCCGAATTATGATGGTCCATTCATAGTAAAGAAAGTTTTCTCTGGTGGAGCACTGATGCTCAGTACTATGGATGGTGAAGACTTCCTGTCCCCTGTGAATTCGGATGCAGTTAAAAAATACTTCGCATAAAAATGACCCGCTGGACATAAAAACAGAATGTAAGTCCAGGCAAAAATAGGGCATCCCGGCGAGTCAAAAACAGAATAAAAGACTCGGGCAAAAATAAGGGAAAATAAATAAAAAAATGTACACCCGCTGAGTTGAAAAGCCGCATTGGACAACTCAGGCAAAAAAGGGTATCCCGGTGGATTGAAAACCCGAAAGGGCGATCCACGCAAAATAAGGGAATAAGCGAACAACTGCATTCTGAATTCGTCTGTATCACTTACAACACGGCAAACTTCGAAAGTTTAAAGCATCGGTCAAAATCAGCTTTCTTCAAAAAGCAAGATGAGAAGAACGTCAATGTCATACAAGTCATAGCAAAAGGGAAGCACTGAAGCGTCATCAACATTGCCAGCACCTTTTTGTTTCTCAATTTTTGTAACAATCTCCTCATTTCAGGGGATCTGTTTCTTTAACTGTATTTTCCAATTCAGGGCATACAAATCAATAAAATCGGATTTTCAGTCACGTTTCGTCTCGTACCTTCTATTTTCTTTTGCAAAAAATGTCTGATATCCTTAATATAATGATTGCATAAATACAGATGCGTCTTTTCTAAAAATACATGCTTACAGGAAATATATTTGCTCCCGGGAGTGTCTAAACTCCTGTGACGGAATCCAATAAGGGATACCTCGGGGTACTTGTGCGTTTCTTTGTCTTAACAGGGTTGCAGGTATTCAAAGTGCAACATGGGACATGAAAGCTTCTCCCAACAAGCTGCCAAATCATTACTTCCTCAACTTGTCTTCCAAACAGCATCATAAGGGGCTCAGTTCCCTAGCTGAATTCATCATCCTCAACAGGATCCCCCACAGAAATCTCTAGGAAGATCGTACAGTGATCATTCCTCCCCAGCCAAGTGTCAGACAGGAAATCATCTCCCCGCAGAGTTCCAGCCTCTATCCAGAAGAGCAATGCCTGAAGATCTCACAACAAAGTGACGAAAGCTCCCGCAGACCCCAGCTGGGCCCCTTATTACCAAGATAGGTCTATCAGTGACCTATTTCCTCATGCAGAGTCATATATATCAGATCTACCAGTGATCTCATCCCCAGCTGGGATATCACTTCAAGCAGATCAGCTGGAAATCTTCACCGCGACGGGATCCGAATCCCGGATCGGTATCTTTTGCACGATCATAGCATTCATATCATATTTTCCCCCAGAGCGTAGCATTCCGTCTAATACGGAGCATTATGGCAAAAATCAAACATATTGCATAATCATAAGCCATGTGTCGAACCAAACACTTGTAAATACTGACATTCCATCAACAATATACAAAATACTTCCCAAACTCCCCGGCAGAAAGCTAAAGCATCCTCTTTGCACTCTCAAATACAGATACATGCTCCTTTTTGCACTCGTCCGTGTCACCATTCCCCAGTAAAAGTCGCCCGAACGTTCTCTACAGACAGATACATATATATACACTTCCCTGACACCCGTCCGTGTCACCTTCCCCAGCATAGTTGCCTAAACACCTTGTAAACCAAATACTTGTTTATAATACACTTCTTCCGACACCCGTCCGTGTCATGCTCTCCCCAACGAGTTAAACACTCGTATGTGTCTCACTCATGTTTACTTATTTCAGATACTCTTCCGTATCTTGTTTACACCACTTATCTTTCTCAGACTCAACACTCGTCCGTGTTCTTTGTTAACCAGTTGATACTCGTCCGTATCATCATCTCTGAACATGCGTCAGCGTCTGTTTCTATCGATACTCGTCCGTATCAAAATCTTAAGGATGCTCGTCCGCATCTTTAACCTACACACAACGTCAAACACTTATCCCCTTTTCTTTCTTACACTTAGACATTCGTCTGTGTCTACCATTCCCCAGAAGAGTTATCATCAAATCGCTAGTAAAAAGCAAATTTCTTTTCTATCCGACATTCGTCCTATGTCGTGATACTTTCGGCAACCGTACCTTGCCAGGTGATCGTCCTTCACCTTTTAGATGACCGTCCCTCATCTTTCTCCCAGCGGAGTCTCCACTATTGGAACACCCTTCTATCCGACATCCGTCCTATGTCGTGATATTTTAGCAGCCGTCCCCTGCTAGGTGATCGTCTTTCACCCTCCTGATGATTGTCCTTCATCATTCTATCTGATGGCCACCCCCATCGTCGATCTGGTTATCCGGCATTCGTCCTATGTTGTGATAAACCCTGAGAGCAGTTGTGCCCTGCTAGGTGATCGTCCTTCACCTCTTAATGATCGTCCTTCATCATGCTTATCTGATGGTCGTCCCCATCGTCGACTCTTTCTATCCGACATTCGTCCTATGTCGTGATACTTTCGGCAACCGTACCTTGCCAGGTGATCGTCCTTCGCCTTAGATGATCGTCCCTCATCATATCCCCAACAGAGTAGCCGTACCCTGCTAGGTGATCGTCCTTCACCTCTGATGACCGCCCCTCATCATTTGTTTCATCAACCTGATGGTCGTCCCCATCATTGCCTTTACCTTTAATCCCCAGAGAATCTTGTTTCTGTATTTGATGGTCGTCCCCATCATAATCTTTTTATTTCCCCAGCATGTCGGTCGTCCCCGTCATTGCTTCATCCCCGGCAGTCGTCCTCTGCTCGATGGTCGTCCTCCATCGCTTGCACTTTATAATCATACTTTACTTCCTTTTACAATCTATATCCCTTTTCTTCTTCATTTCAGTGAGTGCAAATTTTGGACTGTCTTTGGTATTCAACCACAAGTTATCTTGTTTGCCTGTTAAGCCGCTGCTTACATCATGCACAGCTAACTCATGCTTGAATAGGGGCAGCTGTAATTACATACCGATTTAGTTTATTTTAATTACATACCGCCTAATCGGTTTAGCTACTCATATTTGTTGTACCAGACAGATGCAGAAACAGATAAATATAAATTAAAACATGCATTATAAAATAATAGAAGTAAATTCTTAACATATATAAATTAATTAATTAATATAAATGCGAAATTATAAAAACCTGAATAATAAAAATCGTAAAACTCCTTCTTCCACAGTCTGGTAAGCTCGGAGTGCGGAACCGAAATCGAAAATAAAATTAAACGAAATTCTGAAGGCTTGAAAGAAAATAAATAATAACAATTTCCTAATGTTGGAAATTGTTATTTAATTTGGGTTGGATATAGAATTTAAACAAGAACAATTTGCTGGAAAAATAATAAAATAGGGTGCAACAAAAATACGGCAGAGCTTCCGCGAAAAATCTAAAATAATAACTCTGTGTTTCTAAATTCGTATCAAGGCTATTTATAGAAAACAATATTGGGCTTAGGCAGTTGAAGTCCATAGCGTGGGCTTCGTTGTTGAAGAGAGAATCCAGGAGAAAGTGTATTGCTTAGTCTGAGAAATAATAGGCACTTTTGACTTCACGTTGCGCGTTTCATGACCAATTCAATCCAAGTAACCCTATTTTCCTTTGTCACGTTCGTGACAAAGGCGTCACACTCATTTTCTTCATTTAAAGCGTGTCACGGTCGTGACACCTTAGTGACGATCGTGAGTGTTCCACGTAGGGCGTCACGGTCGTGATGATGTGGTGACGACCGTAACTGTTACAAATTATGCAGAATCACAGAATTCCTTTCTTCTTCTTCTTTTCATGCTTGTTTTTGTTCATTTCACCTTTGGCTCATGATTTAGCTCTAGAAATGTTATACCTGCAATATGACATAGAAAACTCGAAGAATCGGGTGTTAATACGATAAATATGCGATAAATCGGACTTGAAACATAGTAATAAAATGATACGATTTCTCGTTATCAAACTTCCCCAAACTTAAACCTTTGCTTGTCCTCAAGCAAATAGTCGGTTGAAAAATGATCGGACAATTTTCATCGACGCATACACATAACAAACCATACGAGGAATCGTTTTGCTAGATAAACCGGTACTAGAATAAAACACTAACGATACACTAATGACACAAGCAACAAGCTAAGTCGTCGACTTCCCGTTAAACGAAACATTCGGTAATTGCGTTACGATTCTACCTATAGTCTTTCGATCTTATTTCACCTGGTTTCATTCTAGCGCAATCACATTAAGCCATTTGCCTTAGCACGCACGTAGTGGAGTAGCCGGTTAGTGACTTTGATCCTTTGTAAGCACGGGGTCTGGTACACGAATGTGGCAACCCTATATATTATCCGAATTGGAGGTTGTGGGGGATCGAGCCGTAGCACGCCCTACCAAGTTCAGAACCAGGAGCCTCTGAACCAACCCGCAATGGACTCCTTCTCATATTTCTCGTTTCTTATATGGGACCGTGTACTTTGGTGCGATTTCTTTTTATTGGCATCGAGATATGAAGGATCATTATAGATTAGGCATCAAACACTTATGTTCATCGGCTCCCCATGTGGTTTGTGTTCAGACGGTGTTGACTGCTAGTATAAACTACTAGGGGTTACTTCAGAACTAAAACTTAAGGTGTATTCGTAACAATTATCGGAACGAAATGCTTAAGTAGGGAGTCTAAGGTGTCAAGATTGTATTGATCTTGTTGGATCTTTCTCAGCTTCCTAACTACGATTTCATAGGTGAGTCGGGTAATGCAAAGATAAAACAAATATTTTCGGTATGGCTAAATAAACGGGGAAAATTCGAAACTGAAGAAATAGCACAAATATTACTTTGTTTAATTGAAATACGGAAAGGAAAATACAATGAAATGGAAAATGCGGAAAGGGAAATGCGGAAAGGGAAAGGTATCTCTCCCACACTATATCAGACATTGTCCTCAATGTTGTGATATAATGGCGGGGAAAATACAATACAAAAGCAGAAATGGAAAAACATAAACATAAACATAAACTAAGGCTGCTGACGACCACGGCCTCGGCTTCTGGTGCGGGAGCGTCTGGTCGGAGTGGCTTCTGGATCAGAACCGGTGGTGGTGAGAGCAGTGATATCTATACGCAAAGCCTCTAGCTCGCTAAAAATCTCTCCTAGCTTCTCATTTGTCGTCCTCTGGTTACTGGCAACAGCTGGAAGTAGGGCATCATATTGCTCTTCTTGCCTTCGCTCGAGTGCGGCATTCATCTGATTCTGCTGATGATGGCACGGAGGACGTCTTCAAGTGTGATGTCGGGTATAGGTGGCTGCTTGGTGGAGGACTCGGGGATGTCCTGTACTGGCTCAACAGCATCCATGGTATCCTGCATCTCGTCCACAGGTGCATCTGTCTGCTCATCAATAATCGGGACGTGGCCTGCAGCATCCGGTAAAGCAAATAGCCAATTGGCTCGGTTTGACGGATCGATGCGGTCACGGCAAGGCAAGATGATGTGATGATAAACGGTGCCTTGGATAACAGGGTTGAACCTGCCATCCTCTCTCTGAGATATCAAATGGGCGGACCTACAATAACTCTTTGTAAGAAACTATGCGGCTCTATGAGGCAGATGAGTAATCTGGTCACCAAGCTCCAGCTGAATGGCAAGGGTGGTGACAATCCCGCCTATGTAGAAGGGGGTTGCGCCTCGATGCGCTACAGACTGGATATGGGCTAAAAGGAACGGGGCAGCATTGATGCGCTCCTCATTCAAGGCACAGTGCAAGAACAAAAGCTCTTTGGAGTTCAGCTTGTGATTGCTCTCTCTTGCGAAAATAGTATTGCAGATGATGCGATGGAAATACCGAATCGCCGGGTTATGGATGTGGGTGGCATTCAGACTCTGATAAGCAGTAGCACAGGTGTTAGTGATGTCGTGCCACAAAGTGAATGCAGCTTCGTTGAAGTTGTCCGGCACGCGGAGATGAGCATCATCGTTGTGATGGAAACCTAACAGTTCGGCGATCCTTGTTTGCGTGATTTCGAACTCTCGTCCGAGCATTCTGAACTTTGCAATGCCGGTGAGTTGACTTGTTGAACCGAGAGGTGTAAAATACTGAAACGAACTCAGAAACTCCAAGGTGAGGATTTCGAATGTCGGTTGTGATTGACTGCACAAGTCCCACAAACCAACATGCACAAGCAGGAGCTTCACGCCGTGTAGCAGGCCTAACTCCCTCAAGCAGTCAAGGTCGACATACCGAGTGGGTTGGATGCCACGGTTCTGAAACCTGATGAACTTTTGTCTTTGTGCTTCTCTTTGGTCACCATCTCTAAATTGGATATTCTCCATTGCATGCAAGTAAGGAGATGAGAGATGAGAGTTTTTGAGGTTTTGTGAGAAAATGAAAAATGTGAAGAATTTGTTCGGATTATAGTGAAATGAGTGAATGTGAGAGGTTTGGAATAAATGGAGAGTTTTAATGGGTTAATGAAATTGATTGAGAGTAATGGGTGGTTACGGGAGAATGAGGAGATAATGGGAGGTTTTTGTTTTGTGAAAATGGAGAATGGGTTCTGCGAAGGTGAACGGTTCTGTTTCTTCAGAATTCATAAAATAGGGTTGTCACGGTCGTGAGGGAGGTCTTACGGTCGTGACGCGCTAAATAGCTCGTCACGATCGTGAGTTAATGGTGACGACCGTGATGGCTCTAAAACTTGTAATTTTTCACAGAATGCATTATCTCACTTCATTTCAATGCAATTTTTTTATTATTTTCATTTATTTCCAACACAAACAATATATATAATATTGGATCAACACATATTAGCAGTAATTTCATCACACGGGAATTCATAAAATATCAAGTAATTTAAATATAACAGTAAGTAATGAAAAGCATAGAAATTGATTAAATTAGAAAGTGGCAAAACTAGAAGTACTTTGCTTTTGATATAATAGAAGGAAAATTACATTGATAAAAATAAGCTACGAAATGTTTGCAAAATATTAAAACTAACTAGAAACAAAAGCGAAAAGTAAAATAAATTAAATCACTACAGCATTTTCAAAGTTGCTTCTTCAAATCTTCAAGTGCGGAGTTTAAATGGTAGAATTGTTCACATGTTATGTCAGTTAAACCTATAACGTCCAGTCGCATGCTTTTAACCTCATCCTTAACAGCATTAATATCAGCTTGGTAAACTTCAAGAGTATTCATAATTTTCTTTAAGTTGTCAGCATATCCTACTTGATTTACTTCAGGGGTTTCAATCACTTCATCAGTGTGGTCAATGTCATGGTAACCAGGAGGTGTCTCAGGGTCACTTTCTACATCAGTCATTATGTCATCCCTTATTTTGTAAGATTGTGGTGTTTCGGGAGTGGATGGATAGTCAGGAGGGGTAAGCTCATAAAGCCAATTATCTTTATTGTGAACACTGACTCTAGCATGGTTCGGTAATGTGAACAGGGTTACTACTTCATTTCTGATTAGGTACTCGTAAGGTGGTTGTCCTAAGTTTCTTATGATTTGGCGGTTAAAGCAAAAATTCAGATTCATAGGGCGGATGGTACCTAAGCGGTTACACTTGTGTAATTGGTATCTAAGTCCTAAGGCATCAGCAATCATGGTGACCAGGCCTCCTACCAATATGGGTAGATCAGGTTCCTCTTGGATTCGGGTGAAGGTTTGCATCATGAAAGGCACACCATTAACTGGTTGTCCATTGGTCAGACAGGACATAATGAATATCTCATCTTTAGATACTCCAGTGAGGTTTTCTTCCTTTCCAAAGAAGGTGTGGGCAAGGATCTTATGGAAATAGTGGATAGCAGGGTTATGTATTTCATCATTGTTCATGTTATCCGGCTCAGGATGGTAATTTCCGGTTAAGGTTCCCCAAAAGAAGTCTAGCTCAATATCCATTAATTCTACCTGTGTGGTAGTAAAAGCAAAGGGTCCACTAGGGAATCCTAATAAGTCAGCTAGTTCTTTATGGTTAAAGTCATATTCTATCCCGAATAGTCGGAAACTGATAAATCCTTTCCTGAATCCAAAACCGCGCTCGGGTAAGTAAACTAAGGAGCTTAAGAACTCAAGGGTGAGCTCGCGGTAAGTCACAAACTTTTGTTTTATGAGTGCATTTTCCCATCCAAGTTGGTTAAACAGGTATAGGATGCTATCATGTATACCTAAAGTTTCCATAGTCAGTTCATCATGATACAAAGTCAAATCTATTGGTCTCTATGATAACTCCTCAAATTTCATTCTTTGGTTCCTACCTCTAAATTTGGTTTCCATAATGTTTCTTGGTTGGTTAGCCATAGTTAGTGTAAATGTGGAGGAAACAAATCAGGGGGAAAAGGAAAGTGGAAAAGACTTTAGAAAATCTGTAAAAGTGATTTAGAAAATAAAAATTAAAATAAAGAAAATAAGAAAATAAATGCATAAATAAAGTCAATAATGATAATAATGAAATAAAACAACAAAACAATAAAATGATAAAACGATAAATTGATTAAAATGATAAAATGGGTTGCCTCCCACTAAGCGCTGTTTTTATCGTCATAAGCCTGACGTAATGCTTAGGGGTAGATTAATCAGGGAAATTAGTGGACAACTCTAAAAGCCTTAGACTATTCGCATAATCTCTATTTTCAATTTTATGGTAATGTTTTAATCGTTGTCCGTTTACTGTGAACGGTTCACTATTCCTACCCTTAATTTCTATTGCTCCGCTCGGGAACACTCTAGTTATTTCAAAGGGTCCTGACCATCTAGATTTCAGTTTTCCAGGAAAGAGCCTAAGTCTTGAATTAAAGAGGAGTACAACATCTCCCACACTAAATTCTTTCCTAGATAGGCGTTTATCGTGCCATCGCTTAGTTCTTTCTTTATATATCTTAGCATTCTCATAAGCATCTAACCTTAACTCTTCTAATTCGTTAATGTCGAGGATTCGCTTTTCTCCAGCGGCATTGTAGTTTATATTGAGTGTTTTAATCGCCCAATATGCTTTGTGTTCTAGTTCTACCGGGAGATGACAAGACTTTCCATACACTAATTTGAAAGGTGTAGTTCCTATGGGTGTCTTATAAGCTGTCCTATAAGCCCATAAAGCTTCATTAAGTTTAGATGACCAATCTTTCCTAGATATGGCGACAGTCTTTTCTAAGATTTGTTTAATTTCTCTGTTTGAGACTTCGACCTGTCCACTTGTTTGTGGATGATATGGTGTTGCTACACGATGTCTGACTCCATACTTAGATAGTAATTTGTCAAAGATTTTCGAAATGAAGTGCGAGCCACCGTCACTTATGACAAGTCTAGGCACACCAAATCTTGGAAAGATTATATTCTTGAAAAGCTTGATTACTACTCGTGTGTCATTTGTAGGAGAAGCTATAGCCTCAATCTATTTCGAAACATAATCGACAGCTACGAGTATGTAATTATTACCGAAAGATGATGGGAATGGTCCCATGAAATCTATTCCCCAGACGTCAAAGACTTCTACTTCTAATATTCCTCTTTGAGGCATTTCATCTCTTCTTGAAATATTACCGGTGCGTTGACACCGATCGCAATTCATAACAGCGATGTGGACATCTTTCCATAAATTAGGCCAGAATAGGCCGGCTTGTAAGATTTTTGCACAAGTCTTGGAAGTGCTTGCATGTCCACCATAAGGAGATGAATGGCAATGAGCAATGACATCTTCTATTTCTTCTTCGGGAATACATCGACGAAAGATTCCGTCGGGTCCTCTTTTAAACAATAATGGTTCATCCCAATAGTAATGTTTGAGATTGTGAAAGAATTTCTTTTTCTGCTGATAGGTTAAGTCAGGTGGAAGTGCTCCTGCAGCTAAGTAGTTGACAATGTCAGCGTACCATGGCAGTCCTACGGTTGTTTGGATTGTTTCCACGGGTTCTGGTTCATCTATATCTAACTGAACTGGGTCGCTTCCTATTTGTGCTATCAGCTGTTCATACGGAAAATCGTCATTGATCGGCACTTGTTCGGGTTTAATACCTTCTATTCTAGATAAATGGTCCGCTACGATGTTTTCAGTACCTTTCTTATCTTTTATTTCGAGATCAAACTCTTGTAAGAGTAAAATCCATCTCAAGAGTCTTGGTTTAGCATCTTTCTTAGTTAATAAATATCTGATAGCAGCGTGGTCTGTGTAGACGATTATTTTTGCTCCCACTAGGTAGGAACGGAATTTGTCAAGCGCAAAGACAACTGCTAACAATTCTTTTTCAGTAGTGGCGTAGTTCATCTGAGCAGAGTCTAAGGTTCTACTGGCATAGTAAATTGCGTGAAGTTTCTTGTCCTTCCTCTGTCCTAGAACTGCGCCTACAGCATAGTCACTCGCATCGCACATGATTTCGAAAGGTAATCTCCAATCAGGTGGTTGCATGATTGGTGCGGTGATGAGGGTTGTTTTTAGAGTTTCGAATGCGTTAAGACAATCTTTATTGAATATGAACTCAGCGTCTTTCATTAATAAACCGGTAAGAGGTTTAGTGATTTTCGAGAAATCTTTGATGAATCGTCGGTAGAAACCGGCGTGTCCTAAAAAGCTTCGTATTTCTCGAACGGTCTTAGGGGGTTGAAGATCTTTTATGACTTCTATCTTAGCTTTATCAACTTCAATTCCCTTATCAGATATAACATGTCCTAGTACGATTCCTTCTCTGACCATAAAATGACATTTCTCCCAGTTAAGTACGAGGTTTACTTTTACACATCTTTCGAATACCATTTCTAAATTTGATAGACATCCTTCAAAACTTTGCCCGCATGCAGAGAAGTCGTCCATGAACACTTCCATGATGTTGTCTATGAAATCTGCGAAGATTGACATCATACATCTTTCAAAGGTTGCAGGAGTGTTGCATAATCCAAAGGGCATTCGTCTATAAGCGAACGTTCCATAAGGGCATGTGAATGTAGTCTTCTCTTGATCATCTGGGTGGATCGGGATTTGGAAAAATCCTGAGTAACCATCAAGATAACATAAATATGAGTGCTTGGCTAATCGTTCTAACATTTGATCTATAAAAGGTAGTGGGAAATGATCTTTTCGAGTGGCTTTGTTTAGTTTACGATAATCGATGCACACTCTATGTCCGGTCACTACTCTTTGTGATATCGATTCGCCTTTAGCGTTTTTCACAACAGTGATACCTCCTTTCTTTGGTACTACATGTACTGGACTAACCCATTTACTATCAGAGATTGGATATATTATTCCAGCGTCTAGTAGTTTCTTAACTTCTTCCTTTACTACAGTGCTAAGGATTAGGTTAATTCTTCTTTGAGATTCTCTGGAGGTTTTGCAATCTTCTTCTAGCAGAATACGATGCATACAGATTGAAGGGCATATTCCCTTGAGATCAGATATGTTATATCCTAATGCAGTTGGATATTTCTTTAAGACATCTAAAAGTTTCTTTGTTTCAATTGTTCCTAAACTGGAATTGATTATAACTGGTCTTGTACATTCAGTGTCTAGGAATTCGTATCTTAGGTTATCAGGTAAAGTTTTTAACTCTAATGTAGGTTTATTCTTACTTGGCATGGGATCCGGTGTAAGTGCTAAACTTTCGCTCAAACTATCATCCTGATATGGTTCACACCAATTATCATCTTCGAAAATCGGAGGGATTTGAATTTTCATAATTTCATAATAGGTAGTTTCTTTCATTTCCATTTCTCTCACACATTCGTCAATTACATCCAATAAAAAGCATGTATCCTCTATAGCTGGTGATTGTAAGAATTGTGTTAAAATAAATTCAACTTTCTCTTCACCTACTTCAAAGGTTAGCTTTCCTTTCTTTACGTCTATAATAGCTCCGGCGGTAGCTAAGAATGGTCTTCCTAGTATGATAGGTGTAGTGGAGTCTTCAGAGATGTCCATGATTATAAAATCAGTAGGAATATAGAATTGTCCTATACGTACTGGGACGTTTTCCAGTATGCCTACAGGATATTTAATAGAGCGGTCGGCTAGTTGAACAGACATTTTAGTTGGTCTTAGGTCTCCCATGTCTAGCCTCTTGCAAATTGTTAAAGGCATAACACTGATACTGGCTCCTAAATCGCATAGAGCTTTGTCAATGACGAATTTTCCTATTACACAGGGTATAGAGAAACGTCCTGGATCTTTTAGCTTAGGAGGCATATTATTTTGAATTATTGCGCTACACTCAGCAGTAAGTGTAACGGTTCCGTTATCCTCTATCTTTTTCTTATTGGATAAAATTTCCTTTAGAAACTTAGCATACGAGGGCATTTGAGTGATAGCTTCTGTAAATGGAATAGTAATATTCAGCTGTTTCAGAAGTTCAACAAATTTCTTAAACTGGCCCATCGTCTTAGAATTGGTTAATCTCTGAGGGTACGGAATTGGTGGTTTATAAGGTGGTGGAGGCACATAAGGCTTTTCTTTCTCCACTGCCTCTTGATTATTATTTTCCTTTTCTTCTGGTTCATTCACCTTTTCAATCGGTTTATCTGGTTTTTGGTACATGGTTGGATTGTCAAGTCTTGGATCGGTAGGTCCGTCAAGTTCCTTGCCACTTCTTAATATCACAACATTAGCATGTCCTTTCGGATTAGGTTGAGGTTGTCGAGGAAATACTTCAGCTGGTGTAGCGGTAGGTGCTTGTTGTTGAGCTACTTGTGAAATCTGAGTTTCTAGCATTTTGTTATGTGTAGCTAACGCATCTACCTTGCTCACTAATTGCTTAATCTGCTCACTAGTGTGTATGTTTTGGTTTAAGAAATCATTGTTTGTTTGAGATTGGGTAGCTATGAAGTTCTCCATCATCAACTCAAGGTTTGATTTTCTAGGAACATTAGGAGCAGTCTTTTGATATCCTGGTGGTGTAGCTGGTGCTTGACCTGGTGCGTATAAAGCATTGTTGTTCTTATAGGATAAGTTCGGATGATTTTTCCAACCTGGGTTGTATGTGTTTGAGTATGGGTTTCCTTGAGCATAATTCACTTGATCTGTGGGAATTCCTGCTAATAGTTGACAATCAGGGACAACGTGTCCTGGAACTCCACATAACTCACAGTTAGGTGTTACCGCAGCTACGGTGGCTGTTGGTGTTATGGCCAAGTTGTCGATCTTTTGGTTAAGTTGGTTAAACTTTGCATTGACTTGATCCATACTACTCACTTCGTACATACCTCCTTTTGTTGGTTTCTCAGTTGCGACTCTCTCGCTTCCCCATTGGTAATGGTTTTGAGCCATACTCTCGATAAGTGCATAAGCATCATTATATTCTTTGTCCATTAGTGCGCCGCCTGCGGCAGCGTTAATTGTCATTCTTGTATTGTACAAGAGTCCATTGTAGAAGGTATGGATGACCATCCATTCTACTAATCTGTGATGTGGACAAAGTCTCAGCATATCTTTATAGCGTTCCCAAGCTTCGAAAAGTGACTCGTTTTCCTTTTTCTTAAATCCGTTGATTTGAGCTCTTAGCATAGCTGTCTTGCTAGGTGGGAAATATCTTGTCAAGAATACTCTCTTTAGTTCCTCCCACGTAGTTACTGAATTCGAGGGTAGAGATTAAAGCCAGGCTCTCGCTCTGTCTCGAAGTGAAAAAGGAAAAAGACGTAATCTAATAGCTTCTTGGGTAACTCCATTAGCTTTTACAGTATCTGCGTACTGCACAAATATCGAAAGATGAAGGTTCGGATCCTCGGTACGATTTCCGGCGAATTGATTTTGTTGAACGGCTGATATCAGCGAAGGTTTCAATTCGAAATCGTTTCGGTTGATAGCCGGTGCGGCAATGCTGGAATGCGGTTCAGCTTGCGAAGGACTAGCGTAATATTTGAGTGGATGATTCGGTTCTTCAGCCATCTCTGCGTCCTTTGATGTTCCGACCGGTTTAGGTGGATCAATTTGAAGATCTGGAATGTTGTAATTTTATTCGTAGTCGAATATTCGTCTTCTTACGTGTAAGAAACGTTCTAATTCTGGAACTGGAGGTTGCAAGTCTTCGCCTTGAGAGCGAGTCTCCACTATTGGAACACCCTTCTATCTGACATCCGTCCTATGTCGTGATATTTTAGCAGCCGTCCCCTGCTAGGTGATCGTCCCTCACCCTCCTGATGATCGTCCTTCATCATTCTATCTGATGGCCACCCCCATCGTCGATCTGGTTATCTGACATTCGTCCTATGTTGTGATAAACCCCGAGAGCAGTTGTGCCCTGCTAGGTGATCGTCCTTCACCTCTTGATGATCGTCCTTCATCATGCTTATCCAATGGCCGTCCCCATCGTCGACTCTTTCTATCCGACATTCGTCCTATGTCGTGATACTTTCGGCAACCGTACCTTGCCAGGTGATCGTCCTTCACCTTAGATGATCGTCCCTCATCATATTATCAACAGAGCAGTCGTACCCTGCTAGGTGATCATCCTTCACCTCTGATGACCGCCCCTCATCATTTGTTTCATCAACCTGATGGTCGTCCCCATCATTGCCTTTACCTTTAATCCCCAGAGAATCTTGTTTCTGTATTTGATGGTCGTCCCCATCATAATCTCTTTATTTCCCCAGCATGTCGGTCGTCCCCGTCATTGCTTCATCCCCGGCAGTCGTCCTCTACTCGATGGTCGTCCTCCATCGCCTGCACTTTATAATCATACTTTACTTCCTTTTACAATCTATATCCCTTTTCTTCTTCATTTCAGTGAGTGCAAATTTTGGACTGTCTTTGGTATTCAACCACAAGTTATCTTGTTTTCCTGTTAAGCCGTTGCTTACATCCTGCACATCTAACTCATGCTTGAATAGGGGCAGCTGTAAACACCCCAAATTTGCCCTCACTCATTTCACCATGGCTTGTGATTCTTTTCATTTGCATAAGTTCAATCATATTGATGGGGCGCGAAGACGCAATATGTGTCTAGCGGTATCTGAATTGCAAGCGCACAGCCTATCGAAGTAATATAAAAGATTGTCGATCCCACAGGGACTTTATGATCACTTAGTGCTAGAGGTTCTACTAGTTTAGCTAAGGTGGATGTTTGTCACGATTTGGTTTTAAGGATTAGAACGAGAATTAAATTTAGTTTAATAAAATAATGAGAAGGCGGTCGGTATGTAATTATGTTAACCTAGGCGGGTCAATCTAACCTAAGCTTAAAAGGATGGTTCACTTAATTTATTCTGTAGAGGTTATCAGTTTAAATACCCTTGACTCACACTCTCGTGGTCTTATCTCAGATCTTACTCCTAAAGCCCTATGCCTGCTCTCGCTAGCCCATAAGTGTTTAGAAGATAATTTTTGAAAACTTAATAAGTCTAATTCATTTTAAAGCGCTCTCGCTGTATTTAAATCAAATGCCTAACTTTAGCTATTCGGTTAAAATCTCACACTCTCGTGGTCTCGACCTAACCTATTACACTTTTCTTACTCTCGTAACAAAAAGATTAATTTTTATAATAAAAAGTCACAGCCAGAATTTAAGTTCTTAGTTGTTTTAGCTTAGATTCGATTTTACCGATTTAGTTTATTTTAATTACATACCGCCTAATCGGTTTAGCTACTCATATTTGTTGTACCAGACAGATGCAGAAACAGATAAATATAAATTAAAACATGCATTATAAAATAATAGAAATAAATTCTTAACATATATAAATAAATAAATTAATATAAATGCGAAATTATAAAAACCTGAATAGTAAAAATCGTAAAACTCCTTCTTCCACAGTCTGGTAAGCTCGGAGTGCGGAACCGGAATCGAAAATAAAATTAAACGAAATTCTGAAGGCTTGAAAGAAAATAAATAATAACAATTTCCTAATGTTGGAAATTGTTATTTAATTTGGGTTGGATATAGAATTTAAACAAGAACAATTTGCTGGAAAAATAATAAAATAGGGTGCAACAAAAATACGGCAGAGCTTCCGCGAAAAATCTAAAATAATAACTCTGTGTTTCTAAATTCGTATCAAGGCTATTTATAGAAAACAATATTGGGCTTGGGCAGTTGAAGTCCATAGCGTGGGCTTCGTTGTTGAAGAGAGAATCCAGGAGAAAGTGTATTGCTTAGTCTGAGAAATAATAGGCACTTTTGACTTCACGTTGCACGTTTCATGACCAATTCAATCCAAGTAACCCTATTTTCCTTTGTCACGTTCGTGACAAAGGCGTCACGCTCATTTTCTTCATTTAAAGCGTGTCACGGTCGTGACACCTTAGTGACGATCGTGAGTGTTCCACGTAGGGCGTCACGGCCGTGATGATGTGGTGACGATCGTGACTGTTACAAATTATGCAGAATCACAGAATTCCTTTCTTCTTCTTCTTTTCATGCTTGTTTTTGTTCATTTCACCTTTGGCTCATTATTTAGCTCTAGAAATGTTATACCTGCAATATGACATAGTAAACTCGAAGAATCGGGTGTTAGTACGATAAATATGCGATAAATCGGACTTGAAACATAGTAATAAAATGATACGATTTCTCGTTATCACATATCATCTCATATTGCATTTTTGCTTCACTGCATTGATTCAAAGTCATCTGCATCTAGGGTTTGTGATCTGAGCCATCCCTGAGCCATTTGAGCCACTTCAAAAGTCATCAATCATCTCAAGAGGGTCCATGTATGTTCAAGCACCATATTATATCCTTCCAAGATCAAGGAAGTCAAGGAATCACAAGAACTGAGGAAAGGCATGGAAGCAGAGCCAAGCTTAACTACACAGATGACCTATAATTAGGGTTTTGGTTTCAGAGGCCATAACTCCAAATTTTTTGGTCATTCTTGTTTCTATTGGTATCTATATGATATGAGGATCATGCATATCAATTTTCATGAAGAAATTCAAAGGGGAAGGCATTTGATCAAAAGATGACTTCTTGAGCAAGTCAGTGCAAAATCAGGGCATCTGAGGCCCCCAATCATCCAACCAAAGGGTATTCTCCATCATTTTGGATATGTATGATCTTTATTTGATCTTAGAAGAAGTTATAACTTCACAAAATTGAAGAATTTCAAGCCATTTGCAAAGTTGCCATTTTGGGAAAGTGACTTGTAATGTAAACTTGCCATTTTAGGAAAGTTTTTCAACCACCTCTTTTTGATTCAAGAATGCTTCAAATGAAAAATTCTTGGTCATGAAAGTTGTAGGTTGGATCCTCCCATTTTCAAAAAGTACAAGAACTCATTCTAATTCATTTTAGAACAAAAGTTATGGCCTTGCAAAGTTGGACAAAATCACATAAATTTCACTTTTACACCAAAGAGGGAAACTTGCAAATTCTCATGCCAAGCATTTTTATGACTTCAAATGGACTTCTACACATCATAACATCATAGTACAATGCCTAAAACTCAGAATTGCCCAAAGAATTTCACATTTCCATGACTTGTACATGAAGAAATCAAGAAAGGGCCAAACTTTGCCAAAATTGCAAAACCTCCCACAACTTCCCACAAACTTGCTGATTTGCCTCAATCTCATTTCTATGGTCATCCTTGAATCAAGCTGCACCAGACATGCCCTTGTCCTTGGCCTGAAACAGCCCATACCTCAAAGGACACATAACCTTGACTTTTTGCAAAACAAGCCATACCAATCAGCATAGCCCACACCAACTCCACAGGCCTATCACATCTTGATACATGGACCAAACACAAGCCATTTGACATAAGAACACAGCCAGAATCATCAGCATCACCATAGTTCACAAAAAATCCCTCTTATGCCTTTCCATTCGAAACTCTCAACAAAAACATCAAAGCTTAAAATTTCTTCCACCATTCATCTTCAAATCCATCACTGATCACAAACCACCCTTTACTTTGCCCTAAAAGCCACCACACACCAAATACGACTTTTTCCCCTTTTGACCTGAGCTTCACTGAACTTCAAAGAGAGGACACAAACACTTCAGCAAAGCATCAAGGAAGCTCAAGGGAGGTTAGAGGAGGTTGTTTGCATCAAGCAGAAGGCTCGGGCAGTCCCATTAACAAAGCTCCATCTCAGGTATCTTCTTGAAACTTTTTTCCAGAAATCCTTTCTTTAGTTATGAGATGGTAGAGTTTGTTTTCCTGATTACAGTGAGCCTTGAATGGTGAAAAATGGTTAAGTTTTGAGTGTGTATGCATGTTCTGAAATTTTGTTCAGTTTTAGGTTTTCGTTCGAATCTTGTTGTTGATGAAAAATAAATGAAATATGATGCTGGATTCTTGTTCTATGGGGTTTGGGGATCATTTCTGGAGATTTGGGGGGTTTGATTTGGCCTAGGGAGTATTTTAGGAAAATCTCAGGGGAGAGGTGGCCGGAGAAGATGACCGGAGGTCATTTCCGGCCACCTGAGAGTAATTAAGTGTCTTAATTAGGTTTAGGGTTCCGTTTGAATACTGGCCTTTGGATTTGATTTACCCGCGCGCGTGTGTGGCCCAGATTGTCCCACTTAACCCTAATTTCCAATTAATTAAGTTAATCAGGATTAATTAATTATTTAAATAAGATTTACTCAGTTTGAATTACAGCCACTAGATCACGCGCGTAGTCAACTCCCGCCCCCTAGGTTTGAATCCTGGCCCTCAGATCAGCATACTTCTCCTTTAATTCAATTTTATTTTCTTTTTTATTCATTTGTTTTGCACATTTTATTTAAAATAGAAAATCATTTCTAAAAAATCTCATTTTTTGCATCACACCTTAAAATATTTTTCTCTTTCTGAAAATAATTTTTGTTTTATTTTTTGCATAATTTTCGTATTTTAAAAATATTTAAATGTTTATTTTAATTAGTTAATGAGAATTAATTAATTAAAATATCATTTAAGTTTCTAAAAATCACAAAAAAAATCACATTGCATTTTGATGCATTTAGAAACATTATCAAACTCTTTAAACAAATTTCTTTTTGGTTCTTGACATATTTTGACATTTTTATTTGGAATTAAAGTTCTTAAAAGTCAATATTTTTGTCTTAACTTAGAAAAATTCATTCTGCTTAACCATGAAGAGTTTGATGTTGGTTCTTTTTGCATTGCATTCTCCATATCATGTAGTTTCTAGGGTAAAATTGGTTTGAATTTATCTTTCATTTTCAATTTGATGTGCATTTTTCCTTTTGAAGTGCCTTAAAACCCTAGTCAATTTGAGAAAATCATAATCTCCCATTAGGTTAAGAGTTAGGTCCCCTCCTTTGGGCAGTGAACTTATGTAGGGTTAGGGTTCCTTTGATCCCATTTTCAATTTTTTATATTGTCATTTGCTTCTGATTTTGGGTTTTGCTTTGTGTTATGTATAAACCCAAATTTTTGCCTTCATTTGCATCCATCTCTCATTTGCTTGCATACATGAACTTGCCATGACATTTTGTGCATTCACATGACTCCTAAGACATGTTAGGACACATTAGAATCATGATAAGTCCTTTCTTCATCCATATGTCATGTTATACTTCCATTGCATTTCATAAACTTTCATGAACTTTTATGGTTCAAAACATGCTTCATTTGCATCCTTATCCTTGTATGATTATCCACAACTCTTGATATGTGTTTGCTTTATCTCTTAGAATCATTAACATCATGTTTATGCTTCTGGTTTTGGTTTGCATCATTGCATCTTTCTCATTTTCATTCCATTTCATCTTCTTGTTGCTAACTTTTCAGGTGGTAAGTCATTGAGAAGTGAATTTGCCTTCACTTCTCATAACCTCTTCTCATCTCTTTTATGCATTCATTGCTGCATTTTACTTGTGAATTGGAGTGAGCTTGCTCATTCATGCTCCTCTATCACTTTCTTTCTTCAAGTGACTTATCTTCTTAAGTGAAGTAAGTTAACTTATTTCTCTTGTTTCTTTTCTTTCCATCTTTCTTCTTCCTTGGTGGCTTTTACTTGAAGATCTTCTTGCAAACCTCATAACCCCTAGGAATACCCAAGTATGATCACAATTAGGGTTTGATTAGTCCCCCCATTAGTTTTACCTTTGTGTCATCTTTGTGTCTTCTCTTCTCACCTCTTAATCAGGGACCAAACCTTTAAGGTTTTAAGGCTTTGTGATCAAGGTTATGCTTGCATCCTTCTCTTAGGATGGAGTGTATAACTTTAATCCTAAGTGTTAAACCCTTAATGTGTTTAAATCCTTTAATCAATCCACTTTAATAATCACTAATACATTAAGCTTGTAACTTGGGCCTTGCATTAGGGTTCTAATTCTTCCTTAATTGGTTAAGAAGGACTAACCCTAGTGTTAATGGACAAGTCCTCCTCAAGTTGTTTTACAAACCATAAAATCCATTTCTTAATCTTACCATTAACTAAAATCCATTTAATAAAGGTTTTGTTTTGTCATGAGGTTAATCCCTAATCATGGATTAAGTTGAGGAGCCTTTCTCAGCTTAAGTGTTCTCATCTATTATCCTTCTATTAGGATAGTGTAATGAGTCCATTAAATCCTTGATTATGGCTTAAACTCATTACTTAACACTAAACAAAAACACCAAAAACATCTAAATAAATGCAATTAGGTTAATGATCTTAATCCTACATCATGGTGATTAAGTGTGAGGTGCTTACCTCATACTTAAGGTATTCTCATTACCCCTAATCAGAGGGAGGATGTGATGAGTTTACTAACCCTTGGTTTAGGCTTAAGCTCATTAACTTATGACAAACACAAAAAGCAATAAAAGACTGAAAACACAAAAACAAACAATAATCGTCTCCTCCGGGATTCTTTTCTCATCATTTTCACTCACAAACGAGAACTTGCTTCTTCCTTCTAATGCAAGACATTCAGCACCTGAGCCAGACAGGTCATACACTTGAGCATAGACAAGTAAGCAGTTTGCAAGTCAATTTATCTTTCAGTCTCTTTGAGTCGAACTACGGTGTTCTGACTTCCTCATTGCACGAGAGGATACGTAGGCATAACTTAATGGTTATCGAACAAAAGTCTCTGTATATTCCCCCTCCCTCCAGCATCATTCTTTAAGCCTCATAGTCCTGAGCTTTGCTCTCCTGTTCCAGCACTGACACTTCATATATTTCACTTCACTTTCTTCCAGCACTGACACTTGCATTCTTTCCAGCTTTGATACATAGATTGCACTGACACTACCCCTTTAAACACAAATCTTTCAAGCGTGGATCCCGTCGAGTATGGCGGACAATCTGGGTGCTAATACCTTCCCAGGTTGTAACCAACCCCCTTTCTCAGTTTCTCTGGTTCGCAACCGTCTTATCCATATCTTTCTAGGTTTATGCAGCATTACCTTTCCTTCGGGATAAAAATGTCTAGCTGGCGACTCTTTTCTTTTCAGTTCACCCTTGTGTTCTCTCCTCCTTTCGCCGACCGTTCGCGTCTGTACCCCTTCTGACCCGGTGTCATTTGGTGGGAGCGACACCTAGCAGAGGACGGCTGCTGAAAATATCACGACATAGGACGAATGTCGGATAGAAAAGGTCAACGATGGGGACGACCATCGGATAAGCGTGACGAAGGACGATCATCAAGAGGTGAAGGACGATCACCTAGCAGGGTACGACTGCTCTTGGGGATTATCGCGACATAAGACGAATGTCGGATAACAGGATAAAAGATGGGGACGGCCATTGGATAAATGATGAGGGACGGTCATCAAGTGGTGAAGGACGATCACTTAGCAGGGGACGGCTGCTAAAGATATCACGACATAGGACGAATGCCGGATAGAAAGTTCTAACAGTGGGGATTCCACTAGGGAAGGGATGAGGGACAATCATCCAAAAGTGAAGGACGATCACCTGGAAGGGGACGACTGCCTACGATATCACGGCATAGGACGAATGTCGGATAAAAATGTTGTTTTGCTGGTGACTTACTGGGGAATTGTAAACACGGACGAGTGCTTACGCTTTTGAAATAAACGCTATAAGTGTTTGACGGTGTGTATAGACTAAAGATGCGGACGAGCATCCTTAGGACCACGATACGGATGAGTATCGATAAAAGCAAACGCTGACACGTGTTTGAGGATGATTATACGGACGAGTATCAATCGGTTAAGCAAGGAACACAGACGAGTGTTGATCTGTCGGGGAGGTGATATATAAGATACAGACGGGTATCAGAGGATTGTGTATAAGTATGTACAAGTGTTTGACCTGTTGGAGGATATGTGCAAGACACGGACGAGTGTCAAAAGGATTGAGCAAGGGACACGGACGGGTGTTTGACTTGCTGGGGAAGTATGACACGGGCGTGTGTCAAAAATAATATGTATAAGTATGAACAAGTATCTGGCGAGAGTAATAAAAGTATTCTGGCTTTGTCTACGGGGGATAAGTTTTGTATATTACTGGTTAAGTGATTCTGATGTTTGCAGGTGATTGGCTCGAACCTGGCTTATGATCATGCAAATGTTTGATTTTTTCCGTAATGCTCCGTATTAGACGGAATGCTACGCTTAGTTTGGTGAATATGATATGAATGCTATGATTATGCAAATGAGGGAACCGATCCGAGATCCGGATCTTGCGGGGAGAAAGATCACTGGGCGATCTGTCTGGAGGGAGAACTCCACTGGGAAAAGAGATCATTAGCCGATCTATGGGGATAGAGGATCACTGGACAATCTTCTTAGGGAGCTCTGCGGGGATCTCGGCTGGGAGGCTCCTGTTGAAGAGACTCGTGCTAGGGATGAGAAGACTTAGGCAAACCGATGGGGAAACCGAAAACCCGACAACTCTAAACCGGGGAGAAACTGGCAACTCCGCGGGAAAGTGATTCTGTTGACTCTGCTGAGAACGAGAAAAACCTGGCAACTCGGATGGGGAACAGAAAGTCCTGGAGACTGGCTGAGGAAGGTGACTCTTCCCACTCTGCATGAGGATGAGAAAATCCTGGAGACTCCGTTGAGGAAGAGAAGATCTCGGCAAATCTACTGGGGGAAACTTTGGCAACTTGCTGGAGATGAAAAGATCTTGGCAACTTAGCTGACGAGAAATTTGGAGATCTCACTAGGGAAAATAAAAATCTGGCAACTCTTTGGGGGAAAAGAAGTTCCTGGCGAATTTGCTAGGGAGGAAGAAGTTCCAGGCAACTTTGCTGGGAAAAAGTTGTTCAGGCATTGCTCGGGAGATCCTGCTTGGGGAGGAAGGAACCTCTGGGAAGTAATTTATTGTAACTTCTTCGTCAAAGCGACACGCTGGGGTTTTAATGAGTTTCTTGAAGGATCCTCCGATGGGATGACAACTTCGTGGGGAAATACTTCTGTCAAGTAATCCTACTGATGAGGTGATTGCTGACTTGGTTGGGGATATGAGGCTTGATATGCCCCATATTGTGAGAGGTCGTCTGTCTTGAGTACCTGCAACTTGTTAATAAAAAGAAACGCACAAGTGTCCCGAGGTATCCTCAATCGGATACCGTCATAAGAGTTAGATTTGCTTAAGAGTGCATATTTCCTGCAAGCATATATTAAAAATGGCTTATATGTTTTCATGCAAGTGTTTTATTATGAACTTTGGACATTTTGAAAACCAAAACAAAAATGTACAAAACAAAGTGTGACTGAAAAATCTGATTTTATTGATTTGTGTGCCCTGAATGGGCAAGTACAGTGAAGAAGCGAATCCCTAGAATGAGGAGATTGCTGTAAAATTGAGAAAATAAAAGTGTTGGCAATGTTGAGTTTGACACTCCAATGAGCTTTCTTTGCTATGACCTATATGACCTTGACGTTCTTCTTATCTTGCTTTCTGAAGAAGGTTGATTCAGACCGACGATTTGTCCTTTCGAAGCTTGCCGTGTTGTGAGTGATACAGACGAATTCAGAGTGTAGTTGTTCGCTTATTCCCTGGTTTTGCGTGGATCGCCCTTTCGGGTTTTCAATCCACCGGGATACCCATTTTTTCTTGAGCTTTCCGATGTGGCTTTTCAACTCAGCGGGTGTACACATTTTTTCAATTTTTCCCTTATTTTTTCCCGAGTCTTTTATTCTGTTTTTGACTCGCCGGGATGCCTTATTTTTGCCTGGACTTACATTATGTTTTTATGCCCAACGGGTCTTTTATGCGAAGTATTTTTTAACTGCATCTGAAATTCACAAGAGATAAGAAATCCTCGCCATCCATAGTAGTGAGCATCAGTGCCCCTCCATAGAAAACTTTCTTTACTATGAATGGGCATTCGTAGTTTGGCATCCATTTGCCCCTGTGGTCTGTATGAGGAGGAAGAAGTCTTTTCAGAACAAGCTCTCCCACTTGGTATTCCCAAGGTCTGACTTTTTGATCGAAGGCTTTCTTCATTCACTTTTGATATAACTGCCCATGACAGATGGCTGTTAATCTCTTCTCTTCAATCAGACTCAGTTGATTGTATCGAGATCGGACCTATTCTGCTTCATCCAGTTTCACATCCATCATTACCCGTAAGGAGGGTAGTTCAACTTCAACAGGTAGGACCGCTTCCATACCATACACAAGCTGATAAGGTGTTGCCCCATTAGATGTTCTGATTGAGGTTCGGTACCCATGCAAGGAAAATGGTAGCATTTCGTGCCAGTCTTTGTAGGTGACTACCATCTTCTGCACAATCTTCTTAATGTTCTTGTTAGCTGCTTCAACAACGCCATTCATCTTTGGCCTGTTACGAGAAGAGTTGTGATGTTGAATCTTGAAGTCACGGAAAAGCTCTGCCATCATCTTATTGTTCAAATTGGAACCATTATTAGTAATGATTCGCTCGGGAATTCCATATCGACAGATGATATCCCTTTTCAGAAATCGGGCTACCACTTGTCTGGTGACATTTGCATACGAAGCTGCTTTAACCCATTTGGTAAAGTAATAAATGGCTACCAGGATGAATCTGTGACCATTTGAAGCAGTTGGTCCGATCTTTCCAATCATATCAATGCCCCACATGGCGAAGGGTCAAGGTGAAGACATTACATTCAAAGGATTTGGAGGCACATGCACTTTATCTGCGTAGATCTGGCATTTGTGGCATTTTCTGGAATATGCACAACAGTCTGCATCCATTGTGAGCCAGTAGTAACCTGATCTTAATAACTTCTTTGCCATTGCATGTCCTCCGACATGGGTACCGAAAGAACCCTCGTGTACTTCATACATCAGTTGGTCTGCTTCCTTCTTGTCAACACATCTGAGCAAGACCATGTCGAAGTTTCACTTGTACAAAGAACCATCAGTATTGAGGAAGAAACTGTCGGCTAGCCTTCTTAATGTCTTCTTATCGTTTGACGATGCCTCAGGTGGGTATGTCTGAGTCTCCAAGAGGCATTTGATGTCATGGAACCAAGGCTTGTTGTCAGTAACAGTGCCCACAGAGAATACATAGGCTTGTCGATCCAGTCTGGATACCAAAATCCGAGGTGCACAATAGGCGACCTGTACTTTGATCATGGATGAAATGGTAGCCAAAGCGTCTGCAAACTGATTCTCATCTCGAGGGGTGTATTCAAGCTTAATTGTTGTGAAGAAGGTTAACAATATCCTCGTATAGTCACAGTAGGGAATCAAATGCTCTTGATGAGTGTACCACTTGCCGTTGGTCTGGTTGATTATCAAAGCTGAATCTCCGAATACATTCAAGGTTTTGATCCTGAGGTCAATGGCTTCTTCAAGACCCATGATACAAGCTTCGTATTCTGCTTCGTTGCTAGTGCAGGCAAAGGTGAGCCTTGTGTCGTTCCCCCGAAAAGACACCGGGTCAAAAAGGGTGCAGACGCAAACGGTCAGCGAAGAGAGAAATGAAATGAAGTGAATAGAGTTTCCAGCTAGGCATTTTTATCCCGAAGGAAAGGTAATGCTGCATAAACCTGGAAAGAGATGGATAAGACGGTTGTGAACCAGAGAAACTGAGAAATGGGTTTGGTTACAACCTAGGAAGGTATTAGCACCCAGATTGTCCGCCGTACTCGACGGGATCCACGCTTGAAAGATTCTGTTTAAAGGGGCAGTGTATATGCTAACTGTGTGCAAAAGCTAAGAATGAATGTACAAGTGTCAGTGCAAAAGGTGAATGCTCAGGAGCTGAGGCTTAAAAGAGAATGCTGAAAGAGGGGGAAGACAAAGAGACTTTTGTTCGATAACTGTTAAGTTATGCCTACGTATCCTCGTGTGCAATGAGGAAGTCAGAACACTGTAGTTCGACTCAAAGAGACTGAAAAAGTAAATTGACTGTGAACTGCCTACTTGTCTATGCTCAAGTGTATGACTCGTCTGGCTCGAGTGCTAACTGTCTTGCATTAGACGGAAGAAGCAAGTTCTCGTTTGTGAATGAAGGTGATGAGAACGAATCCCGAAGGAGACGATTATTGTTTGTTTTTGTGTTTTCAGTTTTATTATTGTTTTTGGTGTTTTGCATAAGTTAATGAGCTTAAGCCTAAATCAAGGGCTTGTAAACTCATTATATCCTCCCTGATTAGGGATAATGAGCCTACTTAAGTATGAGATAAGCATCTCAACTTAATTACCATGATGATGTAGGATTAATATCATTAACCTACTTGTGATTAATTAGATGTTTTTGGATTTTTGTTTAGTGTTAAGTAATAAGTTTAATCTCTAATCACATATTAGTGAACTCATTACACCATCCTAATAGAAGGATAATAGATGAGAACACTTAAGTTGAGGAAGATACCTCAACTTAATCCATGGTTAGGGATTAAATTCATTATATAACAAACCTTTATTAAGTGGATTTTAATTAAGGGATGAGATTAAGAAGTGGATTTTATGGTTTGTAAGACAACTTGAGGGGGACTTGTCCATTAAACACTAGGGTTAGTCCTTCTTAACCATAAGGAAGAATTAGAACCCTAATGTAAGGCCCAAATTACAAGATAAAGTCTTGATGGTTATTAAGATGATTTAATTAAGAGGTTTAAACAAATTAAAGGTTTAACACTTAGGATTAAAGTTATACACTCCATCCTAAGAGAAGGATGCAGGCATAACCCTAATTCCAAAGTCCTAAAACTTTAAGAGTTTAGTCTCTGATTATTGAGATGAGAAGAGAGACTCAAGGAGACACAAAGGTAAAACGCTAAGGGGGGCTAATCACAACCCTAATTATTATCAAGCTTGGATATCCTATGGTTTGTAAGGCTTTAAGAAAGATCTTCAAGGAAGCCACCAATGGAAGAACCAGATGAAAGGAGGAGGAAGCAGAAGAATAAGTTACTTACTTCAATGAAGAAGATAAGTATCTTAAAGGAAGAAAGTGAGAGAGAAAACAAGTTAACAAGTTCACTTAAAAGACAAGTAAGAATGCATATGAAAGAGATAAGAAGAAGTGAGAGGTGAAGGCAAATCCACCTCTCAAAATAACTTACCAAACCTGAAAGGTTAGCATGAATGCATAAATTATAAAGCATAAAGAAATGAAGTGAAATGAGATGCAATGATTATAGTCATAAGTGTTTATGCAATGTAAATGTCATGACAAGTTCATGTAATGATGCATATGCAAGGTGAATGCAAATGAACATGAGAAATTAGGGTTATATGAAAGTATGAGATGCAAATGAACAAAACAGAAGCATATGACATGATAAAAATTTGCAATCAAGCTCAAACAAAACCTAATCCCATACTAGGTCACACCCCAAAGGAGAAGGTCAGAAGCCTTACCAATCAAAAGTTATGATTTTCCTAAGTTTTCTAGGGTTTTTGGGTGGTTCAAAGGGAAAAATTCAAATCAATTTGCAAATTCAAGATAAATTTATGAAGAAAATGTCCTATAAACTACATTCAATATGCAAAACAATGCAAAAAGAATCAACTTCAAACTCTTCTTTGTTAGGCATAAATGATTTTTCAAAGTTAGGGTTTAAAAAATGATTTTTAATGACCCTTAATTCAAAGAAAATTGGCAAACTATAATCAAACCTAGAAAGAAATTTGTGTGAAGAATTTGAAAATGTTTCTAAATGCATTGGGATGATTCATGATTTTTTTGGTGATTTTTAGAAACCTAAATGTATTTTTAATTAATTAAAAGACTTTAATTAATTAAAAATAACATTTAAATATTTTAAAAATGCTTTTTTAATGCAAAAAATAAAATAAAAATCATTTTTGGATGAAGAAAAATATTTAAAGTCAAAATGCAAAAGAAAATATTTTTTGGATGCTTTTTGATATTTTAAAATAAATATGCAAAAGAAATGGATAAAAATGAATTAAAAAATGAAATAAAGGGAAAGTATGAAGATCTGATGGTCCAGATTCAAACTGGAGTTATAAACGTTGACTGGCGCGTGATCCAAAGGCTGGGATTTAACCTGACTTAATTAATTGATTAATTTAATTAATTTGGAGATTAGGGCTAAGTGAGAGGATCTGGACCATTCGTACGCGCGGGAAGCAGGATCCTATGGTCACAATTTAAACTAGCCTAATTAATCAGAGATTAAGCCCTAATGACTTTCAGATGGCCGGAGGACACCTCAGGTCATCTTCTCCGGCGAGTCAAAAATGTCATCTTCTTCCCTAAGCCACAAATCCCCATAAAAACTGCCCAGAATCAATCCCCAAACATCATACATCATGAATCAACAAACAAACAACATTTATATTGCACAATGAGATTGAATCGAATCAAAACAAATTTTAGGTCAAACTTTCAGAACATCGTATCGTACTTATTTCTTGCTCATTTCTAAAATTAAACACATCCCCATGATCAGTGCAACATATAGAACCATATTTTAACAAGAAAACAAGATTCTGGAAAAAAATGTTCATCATGGCTACCTGAGTTGAAGCTTTGCAATCTGGAGCTTTCTGACCTCTTCCTTTGTGCAAAAAGCCTCCTTTGGTCCTCCTAAGGCTAGTGGAATGCTTCAAAAGCTTTTATGATGGCTAGTTTGAAGGATCCAATTCTGGTGTAGCAGAAAATGAAGTTTGTGTTTGTGATGTTTCAGGCCATTCCAATGGTTGGTTTGTGTTCTATGGATGATTTCTGAATGGATGGTGAAAGAATTTATGAAGTTTGATGAATGGTTTGAGAGAATCGAAGAAGGGAAGGTTTTTGCAAGTTTTGTGATTCTGAGTGTGTGGATGGATTCAGGCCTCAATGTTGTGTGAAATGAGTTGCTTATTGTCCACATAAACAATGTTGATTGGCCAGAGAGTTGTTGTGACACAGGCTGATTGGTATGGGAGGTTTTGCAAAAAGTCAAGATTTTGTACTTTGAGGTATGGGCACGGGTCAGAGGAGATTTCATGGGGTGTCTGGCCTCAGCTGAATTCAAGGAAGGCCATGGGATTGGTTTTGATGTGCTGGAAGGCTTGGATGAAGAGTCATCACATGTTTTGCAAAATTCCCTCTTTGAAGTTTCTTGGATCATAAGTCATGGAAACCCTAGGCTCAATGCACAATTATGATCTTTTGAAGTTTGTTTGACATATTGTGAAGTGTTTGTGCACATTAGAAGTCATTAGAATGTTGAACATGCCAATTTGCAAAATCCCTCTTTGACATGAAACTTGAAATTTTAGGATTTTTGCCAACTTTGAAAGGCCATATCTTGAGTTCTAGGATGAATCAAGACATGTTCTTATACTTTTTAAAAAGGGAAAGATCCAATCTACAACTTTCATGACCAAGAATTTTTCATTTGAAGCATTTTTGGTTAAGAAAGAGGGGGTTGAAAAACATTACCAAAATGGAAAGTTTGCATTTCAAGTCATTTCCATTTTTGGAAAGTTTGCAATTGGCTCAAAATTCTTCAATCTTGTGAACTTCCAACCTCTTCTAAGATCAAATAAATATCATATAACTTCAATTTGATGAAAACAACCCTTTGGTTCCATTGTTGGGGGCCTCAGATGCCCTGATTTTGACTTAACTTGCTCAAGAAGTTACCCAGTGAACATATGACTTCCACAATGAATTTCTTCATCAAACTTGATACACATGATCCTTATGAAATATTAAGAACACTCGAAACAAGAATGGCCCAAAAATTTGGAGTTAAGGCCTCTGAAACCAAAACCCTAATTTTGGTCATCTGTGCAGGAAATCCTTAGTTTGCCTCTATGCCTTTGTCATGCTTTGTGATCTCTTGACTTTCATGAACTTTGAGGAGTATAATATGATGATAGAACACACATGGACCCTCTTGGAACACTGTGAGGCCTTTGAGATGGCCCAGATGGAATCTTGGATTGCTCAAATCATAAACCCTAGATGCAGATGAACTTGAACTATGCAGATGAAACAAATATGCAATATGAGGTGGTATGCTTATGCTTATGCAAAAATGAAAGATCACAAGCCATGGTGTGATAAAGAGTGAGGGAAAATTTGGGGTGTTTACACCTTGCTGAGAAAGGCATATGAACCCCTTTAGGTGTAATAAGCACTGCACCAACCCCACGACCGTTGCAATTAACTGCCCTGTCAAACATCATAGTCCATGCTTCTTCTGGGTGCGGCCCTTCAGTGTGAATAGGCTCTTCATAATCTTTTGCTTTTAAGAACATGATTTCTTCATCAGGGAAGTCAAATCTCATAGGCTGATAATCATCAATGGGTTGCTCAGCTAGATAGTCAGACAATACCTTGCCCTTGATGGCTTTTTGAGAGGTGTACTGAATGTCATATTCTGTTAGAATCATTTGCCACCTGGAAACCCTTCCGGTAAGTGTTGGCTTCTCAAATATGTACTTTACTGGATCCATTTTTTAGATTAATAAGGTAGTATGAGTCAACATATACTATCTTAGTCGGAGAGCAGCCCACGCTAAAGCACAACAAGTTTTCTCGAGCAGTGAATAACGTTGTTCACAGTCGGTAAACTTTTTGCTTAGGTAGTATATTGCATACTCTTTTCGACCAGACTCGTCATGCTGGCCCAACACACACCCCATTGACTCTTCTAATACTGTCAGATACATTATTAGAGGTCTTCCTTCAACTGGAGGCATGAGAATTAGAGGTTCTTGCAGATATTCTTTGATCTTGTCAAAATATCTTTGACAAACATCGTTCCACCTGACTGTTTACTCTTTTCTTAACAGCTTGAACAAGGGTTCGCAGGTTGCAGTGAGATGAGATATGAACCTTGAGATGTAGTTCAATCTACCTAAGAACCCTCGAACTTCTTTCTCAGTCTTAGGTGCAGGCATTTCCTGAATAGCATTGAATTTATCGGGATCAACCTCAATTCCTTTTCCACTTACGATAAAACACAACAGCTTACCAGAACGTACCCCAAACGTACACTTGTTGGGGTTCAACCTTAACTGATACTTCTTCAGACGCTTGAACAATTTCAACAGGTTTACCAAATGATCTTCTTCTGTAAGGGACTTGGCAATCATATCATCCACATAGCACTCAATTTCTTTATGGATCATGTCGTACCCCGAAAAATACGACCTTACGCGATCCGAATGGACGGAGCCGCGCGCCGGACGGACTGAAGAGTCGCCACCTAATTCTATTTATTCCCGAAGAGGGAAAGGGAAGATATAGATACAACCCGGGAGGAGAAGGATGAGGACAAAGGTCAATGGAACCATTTCCTGGGTTCGGGAGTCGGTTATGCAGGGGGAAGGTATTAGCACCCCCTACATCCATCGTACTCGATGGGAACCATCTAAGTTATCACGCTCGAAAGGATGTCTATGCTTAAACGAATTGCTTGCTAGAGGGAAATGAGTTGAATTATAAGTTAGATTGGACCTAGGTGCTCGGCAAGGATTGAGATCCTCGTGCCTACGTACTCCCGTGTGCAATGGGAAAGTCAGAGCCTCGTAGTTCGGCCTACTAAGGGTAATGGTTGTTGATTTTATTACCTTTCGTCGATGAAAGGGTTTAGGAGTCGAATGTACTAAAGACTATGGATAGTTTATCTCGTCCAACGTGACAAGCGTCCTGCGTCGAAATAATCGGAGCGAGTAACGAGAGCTCGTTATCCTCCTTTCTACCGCTTAAGGCTCGTGGCGTACAAATCTTCTCGTATTATTAAAGTGTTTTATTTCCTAAGACCGCTTGACGTCAGATCAAGGGTTTGGATCTAAAAAGAATCGTTTTGGTTTTTTGAGGTTAAAAGGGTAAATGTAAGTGGAGGTTTATTTTTGTGGTTTGTTAGCGAGGCACGAAGCGCTCGGCTCGCAAAGAGTGGATCCTAATAAACAAAATGAAAGAAAAAGGTGCGAGTGTGCAAGTGCAATCGCTTGGCGTTAGACCAAGGATTCAGAATTAAATAAAATACGGAAAATAAAATGCGTACAAAGTAATGGGAGAGGGATACAAAATAAATACAGGGGATTGCGAGAAATAAAGAGGTCTCGTTGTAGTTAGCCCAAGAGGAAGCGTGTGTGCAGTGTTTTGAACGGTTCGAAGGCGTTCGGCCTTTTAATCGGGACACAACTATTCGAAGGCGTTGGACCTTTTAATCGAGCGCAACTATTCGAAGGCGTTGGACCTTTTTGGGACGCGACGAAATTTAGTTCGTGAACTACCTTAGAATCGATTCAAAATGGAATCATTCTATAAGGAGTCGAAACGTGATTTTTGAAATGCGATATTAAATAAATAAATCGAATTGAATTGCTAGAAATAAAAATAATGAATATAAGTAATAAATTGAATAATTAAATAAATTAAATGATATTGAGAATAATAAATAAATTAAATTAACATGTTTGTTTGTCGAAAGAATAAAATAATAAAAAATTAATTACAAGGAGGGGGCCTCATATTGGCCAAATATCACCGATTAAAATCGGGCGAAAAATGGCCTTTTGTCAAGTCATCGGCCCTAAAATAATAAAATTAAAAATAGTAGATCTATAAAAAAAATCAATTAGACGTTATTAGAAACAAAATAATAGAAAAAAATGGTCTCATATCGGTTTGATAATGTTAACTCACGGAATCAAATATCTAAACCGTATTTAAATATCATAGACCCCAAAAATAATAATAAACTAAAAAACAAAATAATAATAAAAATGAAGAATAAAGGGTCAATAGTCAAAAAGCTACATCATTATGAACTAAAACAATAAAATACCAGAATAAAAAAATGAATTAAAACCAAGGAAATGGGTGATGAGGAACCGAAATTGGGCTCAGCCCAAAAAACTCTCAAAACTTAAAAACATAAAAAAAGATATTGATATGTATGCCCAACAGAATTTTTAAAAGAAACACATAAAATAATATAAAAAAAGGGAAAAGAATTGGTGTGAGATTTAGAAAGAACAAATGGGCTGTTAAGCCCAACTCACAAAGTCAAAACAAACACACTAAAACATAATATATGAAAATAAAAATAAAAATAAACAAAACAAACTCAGAATTAAAACCCTCAGATAAAAGCAAGGCACGACTTTGTCTTCCTCTCTCAATAAATACTTAACTCAAAAACAGGAAAAAAGAACACAGAAAGAAAACTCAACCTTCCCGTCTCTCTCAAAACGGACGATTTCACGCGGCGGTGGTCCGGTGGTCCGTGCGGTTGGCTTCACGATGGAAGTTTGGCTTTGCGGCTTCGGCGGTGGCTGGCTGATGGTTCTCGGTGGATTCACGATTTGCATAGGTTTCAGCAGCGGCTTGGCTAAGGGTTTTGGTTGGTGAAGCTCGCGGAAGATGAAGGTCACGGTGGTTCGAGGGTTTTTTTGAGTTTGGATTTACACGGTGTGCACGGTGATTTCGGTTTTCAATCAGTGTATGGTAATGGTTTCATGGTTGAAGGTTCGGTTTGAAGGATTTCGTTCGAATCTGGGTTGGCTGATGCGATTTAAAGGAGGCGTTTGTAGCTTTTGGTTTTGCGATTTTATTAAAAGGGGTGGCGGGTGTTGCTCAGGTTCGTGTTTGGATTGCGTCCGGGTTGGCCAAAGGGTGGTTAACGGCACAGGCTTGCCGCGGATGGAGGGTTCGGCAGATTGTTTTTTTCAACTGAAAAGGGTAGTTCGGTGGAAAGGGATGGTTTTATGTGTTTGAAAACAGAGATGGTGGTAACGATGGGTATGAAGAAGTGCGTTTTTGGTTGTCTGCATATCCATTTCGTTCACGGCATGGCCCGTTTTTTCGTTTTTTTCGTGTTCGGACTTGCGTTTCCGTGGTTCTACGCCTCAAGGTCAGTTCTATTATTTTTCCTCATCTCAGTTTTTGGTTCATTGGTGTTGGTGATATGAAAATGGTTTATTTGATTTGTTTCTCTTGGTTCGTGGATTCACAGTGAGGTGTTGTTGGGTTTATGCTAAAGAAAAAAAAAGCCGGAGGATGATTGATATGGTTTTGATTTTGTTTGTGAGATAAAGGGTGATTTGAGGGTGATAAAAAAAGAAGTATGATATTTGGAGATTGTGTTGAAGGTTGTACAATTTGAATGATGAGCAATGGAAGGTTTCGGTGAGTATGGTTTTTATGAAAGGTTGAAGGGTTTATTATATGGAGTGCTTGATGCAGATATGTTGTATGGGGAAAAAATGGTGGGTGGAATGAAAGTTTATTGAGATATATATTTTTCTGTTTTTGCTTCCCCCCTTGTTATTCTTATGCTGGTGCTGATATTATAGTGGGGATGGTATTGTTGTGAGGAAGTGCTGAGTGATATCACGTGGGACAGGCTGGAGAAAAGAAAAAAAAACGTTGGGTGATAGTGGCTGTGGCAAAAGGAATCTGCGAAATGCCTGTGGGACCAATGAAAGATTTGTACTACCAATGAAAGATTTGTACTGCCATGGAAAAAAATAAAGAAGGCCAATGGTGTTATGTGAAAAATTGGTTGAACCATTTTTTATGAACTTTCTTAATATAAATGAAACATATAAACATAGAAATTATAATAACATAAATAATAAAACCAAACAATAAGAGCAATATATAAAATAGTAAAAAATATTAATAATAATGATGATAATCATAAAAAATGGATTAATAATAATAATGAAAATATAAAAAATAAGTAATAATGATAGCAAAAAAATCTAAATGGTAAAAATAGAAATATTAAGAAAAAATGGTTAATAATGATAATGGTGATGAAAATAGTGACAATGATTTTGATAAGAAAATAATAAAGATGATTTTTTGTGTTTTTTCTAAATGGGCTTTAAAAGATAGATTTATGCAAAATGGTTTGGTTTAAATAATAAATGACTTTTCTTTCTTTTTTTTTTGCATCATATATTTTTGATAAAAATACAATTTAAATAATAAAGATAGAAATAAAAGACTAAAAAATAAAAATAAAATTTCTTAATTTTGAAAATGCATTTTTTATTTTGGAATATTCGCTAGACATAAAAATAAAATAATACATATTTTTGGATTTTTTTATAATGGTTAGACAGAAAAATAAAATGGCGCGGGTAGGACAAATTTGGGGTATGACAGATGCCCTTATCGAATTGGCTTAGACCGAGTAAGATGAACTGGCTCGCGTTCAATCTTTCAAGGTATAAGATAATTAGATATTAACAGACTCCAAATTTGTCCAATAAAAGAAGAAAATTGCGAAAATAGCAGATGACTTAAAATTGGGAGTAACGGGTGACACATCAAGAAACAATTGACAAAATAAATCACTTATCACCAGAGAATGATAAGGCAAATGACTGAAAATAAAATCACTTATCACCAGAGGATGATAAGGCAATAGACTGAAAAATAAAATCACTTATCACCAGAGGATGATAAGGCAAAAGGACAAAATAAAATCACTTATCACCAGAGGATGATAAGGCAATAAACTGAAAATAAACTCACTTATCAACAGAGGATGATAAGGCAATAAACTGAAAATAAACTCACTTATCAACAGAGGATGATAAGGCAAATGACTGAAAAATAAAAACACTTATCACCAGAGGATGATAAGGCAAATGACTGGAAAAAAAGAATCACTATCAACAGAGGATGATAGGCGAAAAACTGAAAATAAAAATCACTTATCAACAGAGGATGATAAGGCGAAAAACTGAAAATAAAAATCACTTATCAACAGAGGATGATAAGGCGAAATACAGAAAAAATAAACTCACTTATCAACAGAGGATGATAAGGCAAATGACTCAAAATAAACTCACTTATCAACAGAGGATGATAAGGCGACTGACTGAAAATAAACTCACTTATTTACAGGGGAAGATAAGGTGAATGACTGAAAATAAAACCACTTATCAACAGAGGATGATAAGGCAAATAACTGAAAATAAAATCACTTATCACCAGAGGATGATAAGGCAATAGACAGAAAAAAATCACTTATCACTAGAGGATGATAAGGCAATAGACTGAAATTTAAACACGGCTATTGAATCCGCCAAAAGGATGCCTGGAATCTTTGATTGATATGATCTTCCGCTGGGGAAAGGACCGGAAACTTGTGTTGATCCTGGATCCTGAATTATGCACGTATGCTTGATTTTTTTTTGAGATGGTATTCCATAAGGATGGAGATACGATGCAAATGTTTATGCACTGAGATGTAAGTTTGAAAATGTTGGAGAAAATAAAAATCTGATTTATTTAGGTATGCATATGATGCACATGTTGTAAATGATTGAAGTAAATGATGTTTATGACGTGTAATGATGCATATAAGTGATTGAAAGGTGTCAGCTTGGTGGACTTTTGGTTTGGTAGTTGCCAATAATGATTGGACTTTGGGTGGGTGGAGGGCTTGATTCCCCGACACTCGATCTTCGACAGCATACGGTCAGAAGATGGATTTGAATGCTTCAACTTTTGATTATTTGCTGATGAGCGGAGCGACTTAATTGACACATGAATACTGATTTTGCTTCGAATGATTGCCAATGTCTGGAAAGGTCTGCTTGTTTAGCTGGGGAGAAGAGAGTAGGAAGATTTTCTCCTTGTTTGCTTGCCCCTGTCTGCATAGTATTTGAAATAAATCTGGTGGGGAAGCTTTGACAATGACCATGACATGACCTGCCCCTGATTGAGCCTTTGAAGGTGATTTGCCCCTGATTGGGCTATTGAAGATGCTTTGTCCCTGATTGGACTAATTTTGAAATGAATTGCCCCTGATTGGGTTATTTGAAGATAAATCTGCCCCTGATTGGGCTGTTGAGGTAGTCTTGATTCATGTTGGTATCAAGGAAGCTCAAATTTTCTTTTGATTACCTCTTGTTGGGATTGTATTGATGTCAAGCACTAAATTGCAATTAAATTATTCATACGCACATGGTAGTGTTAATGTGAAGTTCATGTAAGTTTTGAAAAAGTCAATTTATTTGAATGCTGTGGTAGTGTGACGAATGGACCGTTAGTCCAAACGAGGTGCTGATTTAGAAAGTGTGTGAAAGATGCAGCAAGAATGATGTGCAATCGAGTTTGAAGATTAGCAAATATATGGGAGTCAATTTACGCAACCTTGTTGGTAGCATGCTTTCAGAATAAACCCTGCCTCAATTAGGACTTTCGAGGGTTGTAACGTGCTCTGGTTAATGGTTTTGAGAAATAAAGCATATAAGGCTCAAAGTTTGATTTTTATCCATCCCTTCTTCGTAATTTTCTCCAGTCCTATGTTCAGTTAACTCTACATATGTATTTGTTTTGACTTTGCAAGAGTGAAGACGAAGCTTTAAAGTTCGCTTGAAAATGGCAGTCATCTTTTTGCTGGTGACCCTTTGATTCTTGATTTGGTGGTCACTGATATTTGTTTTGCTTTTGCTGAGGATTTGAGTTCCTCTTTTGATTTCTTTTTTTTCGACTAAGTCTCCCTTCGGGTGCTCAACTTAGTGGTTTTTCTTTTCTTTTCTTTTTGCTTGAACATTGTGACTGCCAAGTCATTTGTTGATGGTCCTCTGACGGGATGTCTCATCTTGCGATTTGAAAGTATAATCAGGTTAACTGAATAACTACCCTGCCCCGGGTTAAATGTAAGGGTTGTATCCGAAAGAAACTCCTACTTCTAGGCTCGAAGTGGTTGACTAGGGATTAACTCCTTATATCTTCAGTGTTTGGGGATTTGAAAGAATGCCTGTACATCATTGACGAAGTTTTATCCGAAAGCATACTACAACAGTTATGGGTATTCAGTTTTCATCATCCTCCCTCAAATATTTGCTAAAGTGAAGTGAGGGAATATTTTTGTGATTTTTTGTGATAAATGATAAATAATGAGAGAATGCGAATAAATTGATTCAAAACATGCATAAACATAACATTAACATAACCAAGTACAGATAACAATGTTCAGAGCAAATAGTACTTAAACAAACATTACAAAATAACAGAAATGCGGAAATCATAAATGGCAATGGCTGCCTTGATTTGAGGAATTGGACTTCTCTTGATTGAATGCTTCAAAGTTGGTGACTACTCAGCTTGGTCTTCAACAACCCTTCAAATGTCTTCACTTGTTGGCACCGTGCGGCGGCAATGAATCGTTCTGGACATTTGCATTTCTCAGAGTGAGAGTGAGGTCCTTGGAGTTGATCATGTCCTGAATCAAATGCTTGAAGGCATGACAATTCTCGATGGTGTGACCTGGAGCGCCTTTGTGATACTCACAGCGAGCATTGGCATCATAGTTTTAGGCATTACCAGTCTGAGGTGGCATATCTCTCAAAGTAAGAGGTCCTTTTGCCGTCAACGGCTTAAAGATTTCAGTGTATGACATAGGCAGGGGATCAATGTGCCTATCATATCCTCTTTGCTGATATGGTGGACGCTGTTGAGGAGCGCGTTGTTGCTGTTGACCAGGCCGTGGTGGATAAGCTGGTTGCTGGTATGGTCCAGGTGCATATTGTGTAGCTGCAACCATAGGATGTGGACGTGGTTGATAAGCCATCTGAGGCGGAAATAGAGCTTGAAAGGCCTGCTGATAAGGCATTGGAGGAACTGGCTAATATGGCATAGGAGCATATTGTGCAGCAGAAACATAGGGGCACTGATAGTAGGGAACTGGTGCAGGTGCACTCTGTTGAAAATTCCCACTTGCAGCGGAAACGACATTTGTTTCGCCCTTTTTGTACCCGTTGAAAGGCTTCTTGGCATTGTTTTGGCTGCTAGAGCCTCCTTGGATCTTTCCACTCTTCAAACCCTCTTCAATTCTTTCTCCGACCATCACCATGTCAGAAAATCCAGAAGATACGCTGCTGATCAGCCTCTCGTAGTATTGCCCTTGTAGGGTACCCATAAAGATATCGATCAATTCACGGTCAACCAATAGAGGATGCACTCTGGAGGCTAGCTCTCTCCAGCGTTGGGCGTACTCCTTAAAGGATTCGCTCTCCTTTTGAGACATACTCTGAAGTTGAGTACGGTTAGGAGCTAAGTCAGTGTTGTACTTGTACTGCTTTTTGAATGCATCGGATAGATCAAGCCAAGTACGAACATTGTTGCGCTCGAGCTGCATGTACCATTCTAAAGACGCTCCAGACAGGCTGTCTTGGAAGCAATGGATCATAAGCTTATCATCCTTGGCATGAGCGGCCATTTTTCTGCAGTACATTCTCAAATGAAGCTCAGGGCAGCTAAGGCCTTTGTATTTCTCGAATTCTGGCAGTTTGAACTTAGCAGGGATCACAACATCTGGAACTAAGCACATGTCTGAGGCACTCAGAGAAGTTGAATTGTGTCCTTCCATGATTCGGAGTTTTTCAGCTAACTCGCGGCACATCTTCATAGCTTCAGACTCTTGAACAGCATGAGGATTGGTGATTGGAACAGCAGTATGCATCTCATACTCAACTTGATGATTCTCTTCAGCCTGAGGAAACTGGACTTGAGTTGGAATAGGTTGAGCTTGAGGAATAGCACCAACAGTGACACCAGAAGCAGGTATTGGTTGAGAAGTGACCTCTTCAACAGCAGGAGTGAAGCCTGGAGGCAAACCATAAACCAAAGGATTCGGAACTGGAACTGAAGGCACTGCACGCGAGGTAGATCCTTGCACTTGAGCATTGTTCATTGCGGCAGCAGCTTCGCGACGTTCTTCCATTCTTGCCAAAGCTTGCAAAGTCTCATAGATCTGGTCAATCTTGCTCTTGACCGAGTCAATCTCTTCCCTCATAGCAACTTGTTCTTCTTGAATCACGTCCATCAGTCTTCTAGTGTTGGCTCTAGTTAGATACGGTCATCTAGCTCGATACGGACGTCGGGAAACCAGCTTGATTTACTGAAGATGGAGGAACATGGAAATAAGTTTTTGGATTTTGGAATGAAATGCAAGATGAATAAATAATGCAAATGAGATGATATGCAATGTCAGAATCCAGGATCACAAGATCAAGGTCTCACAAGTCCAAGGTACAGATGGAGGATACTCAGATCAAGAACTCACTGGGTAGACTCTAAAGTTTAGGGATCCCAACGTTATCAATTCATATGGTTGTTCATCACACACGCCATAAATATGACGGTTGATTGACTCCGCCACATGAATCTATTTTGGGTGAGATCTTCGTATTGACAACCCACGAGAGCAAGTTTTCTCGGGAGTCCATACTACGTGATCATCGACACAAGGTTTAAAACAAAGTCCTGGAGTTATGGAACTTTCTCAACTGTTTGATGCACGTGTCAATTTCATACATTCTTGACAGTCAATCAACTCCATTGAGTAAGTCTATTCCAAGTGAGGTTTTCGTATCGAGCCACGCGAGGGTGAACCCTGGTGCCCAATACTACACAACCATCAACCGATGTTTTAACCAAAAGGTTCTAAAGGTCCTCAGAGTTAATGACCCTAATGAAAGCCACTGAGCACACACGTCAAGGACTTGACGGTTGTCAGTATTCTCATCAGAATCTACTCCAAGTGAGGTTTTCGTATCGACAACCCACGAGAGTGGTTCTCTCGGGAGCCCATACTACACAACCTCGATAACTTATGTTTGTACTCGCAAGCCCGGGTATAGAGCTTTTCCCTCAAGTTTCTTTTGCAAAGTATCGATCCAAAATATAGTACCAAGGAGCCACAAGATATATAAGATGGAATGCGATAAAGAAAGCAATAAAAATAAATAAGCAAGGCATAAAAGCAAACATTCAAACAAGCGCGGGAACCTAGACTAGGCTTGACTCGCATAGGGGTGAACCAGTTCCCAGCAGAGTCGCCAGCTGTCGTACCCCGAAAATACGACCTTATGCGATCCGAATGGACGGAGCCGCGCGCCGGACGGACTGAAGAGTCGCCACCTAATTCTATTTATTCCCGAAGAGGGAAAGGGAAGATATAGATACAACCCGGGAGGAGAAGGATGAGGACAAAGGTCAACGAAACCATTGCCTGGGTTCGGGAGTCGGTTATGCAGGGGGGAGGTATTAGCACCCCCTACATCCATCGTACTCGATGGGAACCATCTAAGTTATCACGCTCGAAAGGATGTCTATGCTTAAACGAATTGCTTGCTAGAGGGAAATGAGTTGAATTATAAGTTAGATTGGACCTAGGTGCTCGGCAAGGATTGAGATCCTCGTGCCTACGTACTCCCGTGTGCAATGGGAAAGTCAGAGCCTCGTAGTTCGGCCTACTAAGGGTAATGGTTGTTGATTTTATTACCTTTCGTCGATGAAAGGGTTTAGGAGTCGAATGTACTAAAGACTATGGATAGTTTATCTCGTCCAACATGACGAGCGTCCTGCGTCGAAATGATCGGAGCGAGTAACGAGAGCTCGTTATCCTCCTTTCTACCGCTTAAGGCTCGTGGCGTACAAATCTTCTCATATTATTAAAGTGTTTTATTTCCTAAGACCGCTTGACGTTGGATCAAGGGTTTGGATCTAAAAAGAATCGTTTTGGTTTAATGAGGTTAAAAGGGTAAATGCAAGTGGAGGTTTATTTTTGTGGTTTGTTAGCGAGGCACGAAGCGCTCGACTCGCAAAGAGTGGATCCTAATAAACGAAATGAAAGAAAAAGGTGCGAGTGTGCAAGTGCAATCGCTTGGCGTTGGACCAAGGATTCAGAATTAAATAAAATACGGAAAATAAAATGCGTACAAAGTAATGGGAGAGGGATACAAAATAAATATAGGGGATTGCGAGAAATAAAGAGGTCTCGTTGTAGTTAGCCCAAGAGGAAGCGTGTGTGCAGTGTTTTGAACGGTTCGAAGGCGTTCGGCCTTTTAATTGGGACACAACTATTCGAAGGCGTTGGACCTTTTAATCGAGCGCAACTATTCGAAGGCGTTGGACCTTTTTGGGACGCGACGAAATTTAGTTCGTGAACTACCTTATAATCGATTCAAAATGGAATCATTCTATAAGGAGTCGAAACGTGATTTTTGTAATGCGATATTAAATAAATAAATCGAATTGAATTGCTAGAAATAAAAATAATGAATATAAGTAATAAATTGAATAATTAAATAAATTAAATGATATTGAGAATAATAAATAAATTAAATTAACATGTTTGTTTGTCGAAATAATAAAATAATAAAAAATTAATTACAAGGAGGGGGCCTCATATTGGCCAAATATCATCGATTAAAATCGGGCGAAAAATGGCCTTTTGTCAAGTCATCGGCCCTAAAATAATAAAATTAAAAATAGTAGATCTATAAAAAAACCAATTAGACATTATTAGAAACAAAATAATAGAAAAAAATGGTCTCATATCGATTTGATAATGTTAACTCACGGAATCAAATATCTAAACCGTATTTAAATATCATAGACCCCAAAAATAATAATAAACTAAAAAACAAAATAATAATAAAAATGAAGAATAAAGGGTCAATAGTCAAAAAGCTACATCATTATGAACTAAAACAATAAAATACCAAAATAAAAAAATGAATTAAAACCAAGGAAATGGGTGATGAGGAACCGAAATTGGGCTCAACCCAAAAAACTCTCAAAACTTAAAAACATAAAAAAAGAGATTGATATGTATGCCCAACAGAATTTTTAAAAGAAACACATAAAATAATATAAAAAAAGGGAAAAGAATTGGTGTGAGATTTAGAAAGAACAAATGGGTTGTTAAGCCCAGCTCACAAAGTCAAAACAAACACACTAAAACATAATATATGAAAATAAAAATAAAAATAAACAAAACAAACTCAGAATTAAAACCCTCAGACAAAAGCAAGGCACGACTTGTCTTCCTCTCTCAGCAAATACTTAACTCAAAAACAGGAAAAAAGAACACAGAAAGAAAACTCAACCTTCCCGTCTCTCTCAAAACGGACGATTTCACGCGGCGGTGGTCCGGTGGTCCGTGCGGTTGGCTTCACGATGGAAGGTTGGCTTTGCGGCTTCGGCGGTGGCTGGCTGATGGTTCTCGGTGGATTCACGATTTTCACAGGTTTCAGCATCGGCTTGGCTAAGGGTTTTGGTTGGTGAAGCTCGCGGAAGATGAAGGTCACGGTGGTTCGAGGGTTTTTTTGAGTTTGGATTTACACGGTGTGCACGGTGATTTCGGTTTTCAATCAGTGTATGGTAATGGTTTCATGGTTGAAGGTTCGGTTTGAAGGATTTCGTTCGAATATGGGTTGGCTGATGCGATTTAAAGGAGGCGTTTGTAGCTTTTGGTTTTGCGATTTTAATAAAAGGGGTGGCGGGTGTTGCTCAGGTTCGTGTTTGGATTGTGTCCGGGTTGGCCAAAGGGTGGTTAACGGCACAGGCTTGTCGCGGATGGAGGGTTCGGCGGATTGTTTTTTTCAACTGAAAAGGGTAGTTCGGTGGAAAGGGATGGTTTTATGTGTTTGAAAACAGAGATGGTGGTAACGATGGGTATGAAGAAGTGCGTTTTTGGTTGTCTGCAGATCCATTTCGTTCACGGCATGGCCCGTTTTTTTCGTGTTCGGACTTGCGTTTCCGTGGTTCTACGCCTCAAGGTCAGTTCTATTATTTTTCCTCATCTCAATTTTTGGTTCATTGGTGTTGGTGATATGAAAATGGTTTATTTGATTTGTTTCTCTTGGTTCGTGGATTCACAGTGAGGTGTTGTTGGGTTTATGCTAAAGAAAAAAAAAGCCGGAGGATGATTGATATGGTTTTGATTTTGTTTGTGAGATAAAGGGTGATTTGAGGGTGATAAAAAAAAGAAGTATGATATTTGGAGATTGTGTTGAAGGTTGCACAATTTGAATGATGAGCAATGGAAGGTTTCGGTGAGTATGGTTTTTATGAAAGGTTGAAGGGTTTATTATATGGAGTGCTTGATGCAGATATGTTGTATGGGGAAAAAATGGTGGGTGGAATGAAAGTTTATTGAGATATATATTTTTCTGTTTTTGCTTCCCCCTTGTTATTCTTATGCTGGTGCTGATATTATAGTGGGGATGGTATTGTTGTGAGGAAGTGTTGAGTGATATCACGTGGGACAGGCTGGAGAAAAGAAAAAAAAACCGTTGGGTGATAGTGGTTGTGGCAAAAGGAATCTGCGAAATGTCTGTGGGACCAATGAAAGATTTGTACTACCAATGAAAGATTTGTACTGCCATGGAAAAAAATAAAGAAGGCCAATGGTGTTATGTGAAAAATTGGTTGAACCATTTTTTGTGAACTTTCTTAATATAAATGAAACATATAAACATAGAAATTATAATAACATAAATAATAAAACCAAACAATAAGAGCAATATATAAAATAGTAAAAAATATTAATAATAATGATGATAATCATAAAAAATGGATTAATAATAATAATGAAAATATAAAAAATAAGTAATAATGATAGCAAAAAAATCTAAATGGTAAAAATAGAAATATTAAGAAAAAATGGTTAATAATGATAATGGTGATGAAAATAGTGACAATGATTTTGATAAGAAAATAATAAAGATGATTTTTTGTGTTTTTTCTAAATGGGCTTTAAAAGATAGATTAATGCAAAATGGTTTGGTTTAAATAATAAATGATTTTTCTTTCTTTTTTTTTTGCATCATATATTTTTGATAAAAATACAAATTAAATAATAAAGATAGAAATAAAAGACTAAAAAATAAAAATAAAATTTTTTAATTTTGAAAATGCATTTTTTATTTTGGAATATTCGCTAGACATAAAAATAAAATAATACATATTTTTGGATTTTTTTATAATGGTTAGACAGAAAAATAAAATGGTGCGGGTAGGACAAATTTGGGGTATGACAGATCATATCGTGGTATAATGTTACCATAGCCCGTTGATATGTTGCACCGGCGTTCTTCAGACCAAACGACATTACTTTGTAGCAGAATGTGCCCCAGGGTGTGATGAAGGTTGTCTTCTCCATGTCTTCAGGTGACATCTTGATCTGATATTATCCAAAAAATCCGTCCATGAAGGAAAATACCGAGAACTGAGTTGTATTGTCTACCAATACATCAATGTGAGGTAATGGGAAATCATCTTTCAGGCTTGCTCTGTTCAAATCCCGGTAATCCACACACATACGCACCTTTCCATCCTTCTTAGGCACGGGTACAATATTAGCAACCCACGGCGGGTAACTAGTTACAGCGAGAAAACCGGCGTCCCACTGCTTTTGTACTTCTTCTTTGATTTTCATGGCCATGTCTGGGCGAGTACGACATAACTTCTGTTTAACTGGCGGACAATCTTCTTTCAATGGCAACCTGTGCATAACAATATCCGTATCTAGACCTGGCATATCTTGATAGGACCAAGCAAAGACGTCGACATACTCTCGAAGCATACTGATGAGTTGTTCTTTCATTGGAGCTTGCAGACTTGCCCCGATCTTCACCTCTTTCACATCTTCCTCAGTACCAAGATTGATGGTCTCAACTTCCTCCCGATGAGGAGCAATCACTTTTTCCTCTTGTCTCAACAAGCTGGCTAACTCTTCAGGAAAATCATAGTCTTCATCAACCCCTTCATCTTCTTGATTAATTGGATTGTCGAAGTCATACGAGGTCATAGCAGTGTTGTTGTCGGTGTAATCTGGAGGATTATCTCTGCAAGGGTTGAGATTTGTTCATTTTAGTGATTGATTTTATCTTGTTTTGAAAAAAGTGAATGAAGTTTATTATTAAAAAAAACATTGCCATTTATTGTTTTGTGCTAAAATAACAAAAATGAAAGACAATGAGCGAAAAGAAGATCATTTGCAAAAAGATGTCAATTGTTCATTAATATTCCATTTGCACAAAATACATATATGACCCTATTACAAAATGAGTCCTGACACCTTGGGCAAGATGCAGGACTTGATGCATGCTTAAATAGGAAATAATAATTACTCTGCAGCAGTAACCCTTATAATTTCCTGGGAAGACCAGTTGAGGACTTGATGGCCTAGGACTCTTGGACGAATCCAGCTTTCCAGGTTGTAGTCGCTTTCAGCCTCATATTCCACATTGTTAATAAAGGATGAGATTAATAAGTGGATTTTAAGTTTGTAAGACAACTTGAGGGGGACTTGTCCATTAAACACTAGGGTTAGTCCCTCTTAACCATAAGGAAGAGTTAGAACCCTAATGTAAGGCCCAAGTTACAAGATAAAATCTTGGTGATTATTAATGTGATTTGATTAAGATTTTTAAACAAATTAAAGGTTTAACACTTAGGATTAAAGTTATACACTCCATCCTAAGTGAAGGATGCAGGCATAACCCTAATTCCAAAGTCCTAAAACTTTAAGAGTTTAGTCTCTGATTGTTGAGATGAGAAGAGAGACTCAAGGAGACTCAAAGGTAAAAGACTAAGGGGGACTATACACAACCCTAAAATTTATCATGCTTGGTGTCCTAAGTTTTGTGAGGCATCAAGAGAAAGGATCTTCAAGGCCACCAATGGAAGAAGCAGATGAAAAGACAAGGAGAAAGAAGAACAAGTTACTTACTTCCTGAAGAAGATAAGTAACTTGAGAGAAAGAAAGTGAGAAGGATGGAACATAAGTGAATAGGCTCACTTCAAGGACATGATAAAATGCATATGAATGAGATAATAAGATATGGGGAAGTGAAGGAAAATCCACTTCCCAAAATGACTTACCAAAAGCTCCTGAAAAGGTTAGTAAGGATGCATAAGATGTAAAGCATAAAGAAATGAAATGAAATGAGATGAAAAGATCAAGGTCAGAAATGATTATGCAATGCAAATGGCATATGAGATGAAGCAAAGTCATACAATGTGCATATGAATGATCATACAAAGATGAGATGTCATGAAAGCATGCTTGGAAGCTTGAAAACACATGGATGTTTATGAAATGAAATGAATGCAAGACATGGCAAATGAATGAAGAAATGTTCTAACATGTCCTAAGATGTCTAAGATGACATATGAATGCTTGAAATGTCATGGCAAGTTCATGTGATGATGAGTATGCAAGGTGAATGCAAATGAACATGAGCTATTAGGGTTTTATGGACATATGAGATGCAAATGAACAAAACAGAAGCATACAACATGATAAAAAATTGAAACCAAGCTCAATCAAACCCTAAACCTATATTAGGTCACACCCCAAAGTAGAAGGTCAGAAGCCAATCCTATTAGAAGTTATGATTTTCCTAAGTTTGGTAGGGTTTTATGGTAATTCAAAAGGAAAATGCAAATCAATTTGAAAATGCAAGATAAATTTATGAGGAAAATAACCTAGAAACTACATGCAATATGTGAAACAATGCAAAAAGAATCAAGTTCAAAATCTTCATGGTTAGGCAGAAATGATTTTCAAAGTTAGGGTTAAAAAAATGTGATTTTAAAGAACCCTAATTCAAAGAAAATTGTGAAATTATGATCAAACCTAAAAAGAAATTTGTATGAAGAGTTTGAAAATCTTTATAAATGTATTGGAATGGTTCATGATTTTTTTGGTGATTTTTAGAAACCTAAATGCATTTTTAATTAATTAAAATACTTTAATTAATTAAAAATAACATTTAAATATTTTAAAAATACTTTTTTAATTCAAAAAATAAAATAAAAATTATTTTCAGGTTGAGAAAAATATTTAAAACAGAAATGAAAGAAATCATATTTTTTGAAAGTGTTTTGATATTTTTTATAAATTAAACAAAAGAAATGAAAAGAAAATAAAATAAAAAGTAAAGTCAGCGCATCCAATGGCTGAGATTTGAATGAAAAAGGTGGGAATTGACTGGCGCGCTATCCAAAGGTCCACATTCAAACTAGATAATTAAATATAATTAATTTAATTAATCAGGATTAAACTTAAGTGAGCTAATCTGAGTCGTACGCGCGCTAACCCTAATCCTGATCCAAAGGCCAGGAATGAATCTGGGCAGCTAACCCTAATTAGGGTTCTAATGATTTTCATGTGACCGGAGCTAGCTCCGGTCATCTTCTCCGGCCACTCAAAATATCAACTTCTTCCCTAGGTCAAATTAGAACCTCTAAAGCTCCAGAAATGATCTCTTAACCCCCCTAAGCAAGAATCCATCATCATATAACATTTATATTTCATCAAAAGCAAGAATCGACGCAAACAAGATTTTCGGGCAAACTTTCAGAACAGCCATACATGCTCATTTCTCAATCATTTTCAAAACTAAACATATCAGTGTGATCTAGAGAACATATAGAATCATTCTAAAACTTAAAAGAGTGTTTCAGGAAAATTTGTTCTTGAGGTATACCTGAGTTGAAGCTTTTCAGTTTGGAGCTTTCTGACCTTTCCTTTGATGCAAATCAACCCCAATGAGCTCCCTGATGATGTTGCAATGCTTAGAACAAGTTTGTGATGGCTATTTTGAAGTGTTTGGTTCTGGTTTTGTAGAAATCGTATTTTTGATTTGGGAGGTTTCAGCCATTTTGAGGGTTGCTTTGTGTTCTATGAGTGATTTGAAGATGATTGGTGAAGTTTGTTTTGAAGTTTAATGGCTGTGTTTTGAGTTTCGAAGAAGGGAAGGTTTTGACAATTTTTGTGAATTCTGAGCTCTCCAATGTTTCAAGCTTGAATGTGTTATGAAATGAGCTTCATAACCTTTGTTTGTAACACTACTAAAATTAAGACATTTGATTAAATGATTTTACATCAGATATTTATTATAACTGATGTAAAAAATAACACGGTGGCAGTTTTGTAAATATTAAAAGATTTGTTATAAAGCCTTTTACATCGGGTATTGGTTGCAACCAATTTAAAAATAACGCGGTGGCAGTTTCGTAAATATTAAAAGAATTTGCTATAAAGCCTATTACATCGGTTATTATTTCAACCGATTTAAAAAATAGTATTAAAAAGAATTTCAAAAGTCACGCACCCTATTACATCGGGTTTCTCATAAACCGATTTAAAAGCCTATATAAATAAATTTAAAAAATCACGCACCCTATTACATCGGGTTACTAATAAACCAATGTAATGGCCTATATAAAAAATAATTTAAAAATTCACGCGCACCTATTACATCGGGCGTTAGGTAAACCGATTTAAAAAATAGAATAAGAAAGAATTTCAAAAGTCACGAACCTATTACATCGGGTTTCTCGTAAACCGATGTAATAGCCTATATAAAAAAATTAAAAATTCACGCACCCTATTACATCGGGTTTCTCATGAACCGATGTAATAACCTATATAAAAAAAATTTAAATATTTTACTAAGTGCACCTATTACATCGGGTGTTAGTTAAACCGATTTAAAAAATAGAATAAGAAAGAATTTCAAAAGTCACGAACTTATTACATCGGGTTTCTCATAAACCGATGTAATAGCCTATATAAAAAAATTAAAAATTCACGCACCCTATTACATCGAGTTTCTCATGAACCGATGTAATAGCCTATATAAAAAAAATTAAAATTTTTACTAAGTGCACCTATTACATCGGGTGTTAGTTAAACCGATTTAAAAAATAGAATAAGAAAGAATTTCAAAAGTCACGAACCTATTACATCGGGTTTCTCATAAACCGATGTAATAGCCTATATAAAAAAAATTAAAAATTCACGCACCCTATTACATTGGGTTTCTCATGAACCAATGTAATAGCCTATATAAAAAAATTAAAAATTTAATTAAGTGCACCTATTACATCGGGTGTTAGTTAAACCGATTTAAAAATTAGAATAAGAAAGAATTTCAAAAGTCACGAACCTATTACATCGGGTTTCTCATAAACGGATGTAATAGCCTATATAAAAAAAATTAAAAATTCACGGTGCATTAATGGTGGAGATTAAGATTTTTATGACCTTATTATCTTTGGAAATCCAAAAAGGTGGAGATTAAGAGTTTTATGACCTTATTATTTTTCTTAACGGTGCATTAATGGTAATTTATGTGTTTTAATTCTTTTAATTCCCAATCATAATCAACTTAAAAACAAGGATTAAATAAAAACAAAACACCAACAGACTTCAAAACGCCTCCCTCTCTCATCTCACACCAACACGTTCTCACTCTCTCAATGTTCATCATCCTCCAACCCTAACGGCAGCGGCGGAAACTCTAACCTATCCGACGAACCTTTCTCCTATCCAAATCCAAAAACCACTTTCATAAACTCAACCGAAAACCTAACTTCTCTCAACATCAACTTGTGTAAGCACCAAAGAAAACAGATCTAATCGAGTTTCAGTCACAAACCTATGAAGGAGGAGGAAGACTTTGAATGCTAATGCTTCACAAGATCTCGCTGTAGAACCCAAGTCGTCGGAGTTACTCTTGCGGACACGCATTCTCCCCCTCAGGTAATACTCTTCAATCTGTGTAATTCGGCTTCTTCTTCTTCTTTCTTGTTTGATGCGATTTCGAACTTCTTGCGTTCTGAAATTAGGTTGTTCTCGGTGTATGAGTCTCGTTGTAGGCCTTTTGTTCTTGCTGATGATTCTTTGGTTCTATTGCGGTTATGATGCGGTTTCACTCAACTCTGAATTTGTTGCAAGTTAACAATGAGATTGATGAAAATTTTGAAGATGAAAGCAATGGTTGAAGCTTCAAGATTCTGTTGAAGGTGAGGATAATGATGAATGAAGAAGAAAGGAGATGAAGAGCGTATGAAGGTTAAATGAGAGCTATTGAAGGTTGGCGAATGGAGAATGGAATGAAGATTGAAGAAAAATCAAAGAAGTGGTGGAGAGCTATTACATCGGTTTTATAAGAAAACCGATGTAATAACCCAACTTTTACATCAGACCAACCCTCAACCGATGTAAAATGTCCGACTTGGCCCTTTTTATATTTTTCGGGACACCTATTACATTGGTTTTATGAGAAAACCGATGTAATAACCCAACTTTTTACATCGGGTTTTTGAATCCACCGATGTAAAAAACAACCGTTTACAAAAAAAATTATATATTTTTTTTCACATCAGACTTAAAAAGTAACCGATGTGGTTGGCATAATTTTTACATCAGTCATAAAACCGATGTAAAATGTCTTTGACTTATTACATCGCCTGCCTTTACATCGGACTCAGACCCGATGTAAAAAGTCATTTTCGCCCGATGTAAAAAGTCATTTATGCACTAGTGTAATGTCTTGATTGGTCAGAGAGTGGTTAGTGGCATAGTGTGATTGGTATGGGAGGTTTTACAGAAAAGTCAAATATGTGTACTTGAGGTATGGGCATGGTGCAGAGCTGTTTCAAGGGGTGTCTTGGCCTCAACAGAGTTTGTGGGGAGCCCTTGGATCAATAGAAGTGATCTGTAATGCTTGGATGAAGAGATTTCACTGTTTATGCAATTTTCCAACTTTGATGTTTCTTGTGAATCAAGCCATGAAATGCTTCAATCCTTGGGCCAATTCTGATCTTGGCAAGTTGCATTAACATAATGTGACATAATTGAGTGGATTAGAGGTCACTTAGAAGCTTAAAACGCCAATATGCAAAAATCCCTCTTTGACATGAACTTGAAAATTATGTGATTTTTGCCAACTTTGAAAGGCCGTATCTTGAGTTCTAGGATGAATCAAGACATGTTCTTGTACTTTTTGAAAAGGAAAAGACATGTTCTTGTACTTTTTGAAAAGGTAAACCGATTTAAAAAATAGAATAAGAAAGAATTTCAAAAGTCACGAACCTATTACATCGGGTTTCTCGTAAACCAGTGTAATAGCCTATATAAAAAAAATTAAATATTCACGCACCCTATTATATCGGGTTTCTCATGAACCGATGTAATAACCTATATGAAAAAATTTTAAAAATTTTACTAAGTGCACCTATTACATCGGGTGTTAGTTAAACCGATTTAAAAAATAGAATAAGAAAGAATTTCAAAAGTCACGAACCTATTACATCGGGTTTCTCATAAACCGATGTAATAGCCTATATAAAAAAAATTAAAAATTCACGCACCCTATTACATTGGGTTTCTCATGAACCGATGTAATAGCCTATATAAAAAAATTTAAAATTTTTACTAAGTGCACCTATTACATCGGGTGTTAGTTAAATCAATTTTAAAAATAGAATAAGAAAGAATTTCAAAAGTCACGAACCTATTACATCGGGTTTCTCATAAACCAATGTAATAGCCTATATAAAAAAAAATTAAAAATTCACGCACCCTATTACATCGGGTTTCTCATGAACCGATGTAATAGCCTATATAAAAAAAAATTAAAAATTTAATTAAGTGCACCTATTACATCGGGTGTTAGTTAAACCGTTTTAAAAAATAGAATAAGAAAGAATTTCAAAAGTCACGAACCTATTACATCGGGTTTCTCATAAACGGATGTAATAGCATATATAAAAAAAATTTAAAAATTCACGGTGCATTAATGGTGGAGATTAAGATTTTTATGACCTTATTATCTTTGGAAATCCAAAAAGGTGGAGATTAAGAGTTTTATGACCTTATTATTTTTCTTAACGGTGCATTAATGGTAATTTATGTGTTTTAATTCTTTTAATTCCCAATCATAATCAACTTAAAAACAAGGATTAAATAAAAACAAAACACCAACAGACTTCAAAACGCCTCCCTCTCTCATCTCACACCAACACGTTCTCACTCTCTCAACGTTCATCATCCTCCAACCCTAACGACGGCGGCGAAAACTATAACCTATCCGACGAACCTTTCTCCTATCCAAATCCAAAAACCACTTTCATAAACTCAACCAAAAACCTAACTTCTCTCAACATCAACTTGTGAAGCACCAAAGAAAACAGATCTAATCGAGTTTCAGTCACAAACCTATGAAGGAGGAGGAAGACTTTGAATGCTAATGCTTCACAAGATCTCGCTGTAGAACCCAAGTCGTCGGAGATACTCGTGCGGACACGCATTCTCCCCCTCAGGTAATACTCTTCAATCTGCGTAATTCGGCTTCTTCTTCTTCTTTCTTGTTTGCTGTGATTTCGAACTTCTTGCGTTCTGAAATTAGGTTGTTCTCGGTGTATGAGTCTCGTTGTAGGCCTTTAGATCTTGCTGATGATTCTTTGGTTCTATTGCGGTTATGATGCGGTTTCACTCAACTCTGAATTTGTTGCAGGTTAACAATGAGATTGATGAAGATTTTGAAGATGAAAGCAATGGTTGAAGCTTCAAGATTCTGTTGAAGGTGAGGATAATGATGAATGAAGAAGAAAGGAGATGAAGAGCGTATGAAGGTTAAATGAGAGCTATTGAAGGTTGGCGAATGGAGAATGGAATGAAGATTGAAGAAAAATCAAAGAAGTGGTGGACAGCTATTACATCAGTTTTATAAGAAAACCGATGTAATAACCCAACTTTTTACATCAGACCAACCCTCAACCGATGTAAAATGTCCAACTTGGCACTTTTTATATTTTTCGGGACACCTATTACATCGGTTTTATGAGAAAACCGGTGTAATAACCCAACTTTTTACATCGAGTTTTTGAATCCACCGATGTAAAAAACAACCGTTTACAAAAATAATTATATATTTTTTTTCACATCAGACTTAAAAATTAACCGATGTGGTTGGCATACTTTTTACATCAGTCATAAAACCGATGTAAAATGTCTTTGACTTATTACATCACCTGTCTTTACATCGGACTCAGACCCGATGTAAAAAGTCATTTTCGCCCGATGTAAAAAGTCATTTATGCACTAGTGTAATGTCTTGATTGGTCAGAGAGTGGTTAGTGGCATATTATGATTGGTATGGGAGGTTTTGCAAAAAAGTCAAATTTGTGTACTTGAGGTATGGGCATGGTGCAGAGCTGTTTCAAGGGGTGTCTTGGCCTCAGCAGAGTTTGTGGGGAGCCATTGGATCAATAGAAGTGAGCAGTAATGCTTGGATGAAGAGATTTCAATGTTTATGCAATTTTCTAACTTTGATGTTTCTTGTGAATCAAGCCATGAAATGCTTCAATCCTTGGGCCAATTCTGATCTTGGCAAGTTGCATTAACATGATGTGACATAATTGAGTGTATTAGAGGTCACTTAGAAGCTTGAAACGCCAATATGCAAAAATCCCTCTTTGACATGAACTTGAAAATTATGTGATTTTTGCCAACTTCGAAAGGCTATATCTTGAGTTCTAGGATGAATCAAGACATGTTCTTGTAGTTTTTGAAAAGGGAGAGACCTAATCTACAACTTTCATGTCCAAGAATTTTTCATTTGAAGCATTTTTGGTCATGAAAGTGGAGGTTGAAAATCTTTCCCAAAATGGAAAGTTTGTATTTCAAGTCATTTCCAAAAATGGCAAGTTTGCAATTGGCTCAAAATTCTTAAATATTGTGAACTTCTAACCACTTATAAGATCAAATAAAGATCATAGAACTTAAATTTGATGAAAATGATCCTTTGGTACCCTTGTTGGGGGCCTCAGATGCCCTGATTTTGACTTAACTTGCCCAAGAAGTTACTCAATGATCAGATGACTTCCACAATGAATTTCTTCATCAAATTTGGTACACATGATCCTTATAACATATTAAGAACATTAGAAACAAGAATGGCCAAAAAAATTAAGTTAAAGCCTCTGAAACCAAAACCCTAATTTTGGTCATCTGTGTAGTGAAAACCCTAGCTCTGCTTCCATGCCTTTGCCAATTTTGTGACTTCTTGACTTTCATGAACTTTGGGGAGTAAAATATGATTATAGAACACACATGGACCCCATTGGAATGCTTCAAGAACTTTGGGATGGCTCAGATTGATTCTTGGATTGCTCAGATCACAAACCCTGGATGTAGATGAAATGGAACTATGCTGATGAAACAAATATGCAATATGAGGTGTAATGCTTATGTTAAAACAAAAATGAAAGATCACAAGCCATGGTGTGAGAAACAAGTGAGGGAAAATTTGGGGTGTTTACAGCTGCCCCTACTCAAGCATGAGTTAGCTGTGTCAGATGTAAGCGCCTGACTTAACAGACAAACAAGATAACTTGTGGTTGAATACCAAAGACAGTCCGAAATTTGCACTCGCTGGAGAGAAGTAGAAAAGGGATATAAATTGTAAAAGATAATATATTATGATTATCAAATGAAGGTGATGGAGGACGTCCATCGAGCAGAGGACGACTGCTGGGGATAAAGTGGTAAGTAAAGCAATGACGGGGACGACCGACAAACTGGGGAAATAAAGAGATCATGATGGGGACGACCATCGGGTAGGGAAATAAGATTCTCTGGGGATTAAAGTAATGAGAAAAGCAATGATGGGGACGGCCCCCAGGCTTTGGAAAGTAAACAACGATGGGGACGTCCATCGGTTTAAAGAATAAATGAAATAATGATGAGGGACGGTCATCAAAGGTGAAGGACGATCGCCTACCTGGGGACGGATGCTTTTTATCACGACATAGGACGAATGTCGGATAGATAAGGTCAATGATGGGGACGGCCATCGGATAAGCATGATGAAGGACGATCATCAAGAGGTGAAGGACGATCACCTAGCAGGGTACGACTACTCTTGGGGATTATCACGACATAGGACGAACGTCGGATAACAAGATCAACAATGGGGGCGGCCATCAGTCAAATGATGAGGGACGGTCATCAAAAGGTGAAGGACGATCACCTAGCAGGGGACGGCTGCTAAAATAATTACGACATAGGACGAATGTTGGATATAAAGTTCCAACAATGGGGATTCCACTGGGGAAAGGATGAGGGATGGTCATCCAAAGGTGAAGGAAGATCACCTGGCAGGGGACGGCTGCCGAAGATATCACGACATAGGACGAATGTCGGATAGAAAAAAGTTGTTTTGTTGGTGACTTACTGGGGAATGGTAGACACGGACGAGTGCTTACGCTTTTTTAAATAAAAGGTATAAGTGTTTGACAATGTGTATAGATCAAAGTTGCGGACGAGCATCCTTAGGACCATGATACGGACGAGTATCGGTAGAAACAATATTCTGACACGTGCTTAAGGATGATTATACGGACGAGTATCAATTGTTTAAACAAGGAACACAGACGAGTGTTAACCAATTGAGGAGTGATATATACAAGATATGGACGAGTATCAAAGACTTCTGTATAAGTATGTATAAGTATTGATCTACTGGTGAAGTATGTGCAAGACACGGACGAGTGTCGAAAGATTGGGCAAGGGACACGGACGAGTGTTTGACTTGCTGGGGAAGCATTACACGGACGAGTGTCAAAAGAAAATGCAAACCATTTTCTGTATTTGAGAGTACAGAAGGTATTCTGGCGATCTATGGGGGGATAAGATGACACGGACGAGTGTCGAAAAGAGTATGTTATGAACAAGTATATGTACTTGAGAGTGCAAAGGGGATGCTTTGGCTTCTATTTGTAGGGGATATGAATTTTGTATATTGATGTGATGGTATTTGCAATCGACTGTCTCGAACCTGGCTTATGATCATGCAAATGTTTGATTTTTGCCGTAATGCTCCGTATTAAACGGAATGCTACGCTTATTTCGGTGAATATGATGTGAATGCTATAATTATGCATGTGAGAACTGATCCGAGACTCGGGTTCTGCGAGGATAAAGATCTCTGGTTGATCTGCCTGGAGGGATAACCCGACTGGGGGAAGAGATCATTGATAGATCTGTCCGGAGGGAGAACTCTGCTTGGAGAAATAGATCATTGGTAGATCTATCTGGAGGGAGAACTCCTTAATGGGGATGAGGAAGTTCTAGCCACTCAGTTGGGGATGTGTTTCGGGTATTGCTCTACTGGGGAGGCAACTCTGTGGGGAAAGATTCCACCAAATCTGCTGAGGATGAGAGAAAACTGGTATCCCTGGTGGGGAAAAGAAAGTTCTTGAACCACTTTGTTGTGGAAGAGTTGCCAGGTACTGCCCGGGAGATCCTGCTCGGGGAGGAGATAACTTCTAGGAAGTAGTATGTTGGGGATTCAATGCTTGATATGCCCCATGTTGCGAAAGATTGTCTGTCTTGATTGCCTGCAACCTGTTAAGACAAAGGTAAACACACAAGTGTCCCGAGGTATCCTTGACCGGATTCCGACATAAGAGTTAGATTTACCCGAAAGTAATGTATTTCCTGCAAGCATTCATTAAAAATGGCTCATTTGTTTTATGAAAGTGTTGTATTATGAACATTGGACATTTTGCAAACGAAACAAAAATGTATAAAACGAAGTGTGGCTGAAAACTCTGATTTTATTGATTTTTGTGCCCTTAATTGGCAAGTACAGTCAAAAGAAGAGAATCCCCTGGAAGGAGGAGATTACTGTAAATTGAGAAAATAAAAGTGTTGGCAATGTTGAAGATGACGTTCCAGTGAGCTTCCTTTGCTATGACCTATATGACCTTGACGTTATTTATATCTTGCTTTCTGAAGAAGGCTGATTCTGACCGACGCTTTGTCCTTTCAAAGCTTTCCATGTTGTGAATGATACAGACGAATTCATAATGCATTTGTTCGCTTATTCCCTGATTTTTCGTGGATCGCCCTTTCGTGTTTTCAATCCACCGGGATGCCCATTTTTGCCTGAGCTGTCCAATGCAGCTTTTCAACTCAGCGGGTGTTCATTTTTTTCCCCTTATTTTTGCCCGAGTCTTTTATTCTGTTTTTGACTCGCCGGGATGCCCTATTTTTGCCTGGACTTACATTCTGTTTTTATGTCTAGCGGGTCATTTTATGCGAAGTATTTTTTAACTGCATCTGAATTTGCAAGAGACGGGAAGTCTTCACCATCCATGGTTGCGAGCATCAGTGCTCCACCTGAGAAGACTTTGGTTATGACATAGGGACCTTCATAATTTGGTGTCCACTTGCCCCTGTGGTATGTATGAGGAGGAAGGTTTCTCTTCAGGAAAAGCTCTCCTACTTAGTATTCCCGAGGCCTGACGTTTTGATCGAAGGCTTTCTTCATTCGCTTCTGATATAATTGCCCATGACAGATGGCAGCTAGCCTTTTCTCTTCAATCAGATTCAGTTGATTGTACCAAGACCGGACCCACTCTGTTTCATCTAGTTTCACATCCATCAGTACCCGTAAGGAGGGTAGCTCAACTTCAACAGGTAGGACAGCTTCCTTACCATACACAAGTTGATAAGGCGTTTCCCCAGTAGATGTTCTGATTGAGGTTCGGTACCCATGTAAGGCAAATGGTAACATTTCATGCCAGTCTTTGTAAGTAATCACCATCTTCTACACAATCATCTTGATGTTTTTGTTAGCAGCCTCAAAAGCGCCATTCATCTCTGGTCTGTAAGGAGAAGAGTTGTGATGTTGTATTTTGAAGTCCCGACACAGTTCTGCCATCATTTTGTTATTCAAATTGGAACAATTATCAGTAATGATTCGCTCGGGAACTCCATATCGACAGATGATGTCTCTTTTCAGAAATCTGGCTACCACTTGTCTGGTGACATTTGCATACGAAGCTGCTTCGACCCATTTGGTGAAGTAATCAATGGCTACTAGGATGAACCGGTGACCATTCGAAGCAGTCGGTTCAATATTTCCAATCATGTCAATGCCCCACATAGCAAAGGGCCAAGGTGAAGACATTACGTTCAAAGGATTTGGAGGCACATGCACTTTATCCGCGTAGATCTGGCACTTGTGACATTTTCTGGCATAGGCACAACAGTCTGCATCCATTGTGATCCAGTAGTAGCCTGATCTTAATAATTTCTTTGCCATTGCATGTCCTCCGGCATGGGTACCGAAAGAACCCTCATGTACTTCGTGCATCAGGAGGTCTGCTTACTTCTTGTCAACACATCTGAGCAAGACCATGTCGAAGTTTCGCTTGTATAATGAACCATCAGCATTAAGGAAGAAACTATCGGCCAGCCTTCTTAATGTCTTCTTATCATTGGATGATGCCCCAGGTGGGTATGTATGATTCTCCAAGAAGCATTTGATGTCATGGAACCAAGGCTTATCATCACTAACAGTGTCCACGGAGAATACATATGTCGGTACTGTCTGGATACCAAAATCCGAGGCACATAATTGGCAGCTTGTACTTTGATCATGGAGGAAATGATAGCTAAAGCGTCCGCAAACTGATTCTCATCTGGAGGGATGTATTCAAGTTTGACTGTCGTGAAGAAAGTCAATAATCTCTTCGTATAGTCACGGTATGGAATTAGATGCTCCTGATGAGTGTACCATTTGTTGTTGGTCTGATTGATTACCAAAGCTGAATCTCCGAATACATTCAAGGTTTTGATCCTGAGGTCAATGGCTTCCTCAAGACCCATGATACAGGCTTCATATTCTGCTTCGTTGTTAGTGCAGGCAAAGGTGAGTTTTACCGAGAAAGGCATGTGAACTCCTTTAGGTGTAATGAGCACTACACCAACTCCATGGCCGTTCATATTGACAGCCCCATCAAACATCATAGTCCATGTTTCTTCTGGATCAAGCCCTTCAGTGTGAATAGGTTCTTCACAATCTTTTGCTTTTAAGTACATGGTGTCTTCATCAGGGAAGTCAAATCTCATGGGCTAGTAATCATCAATGGGTTGCCTAGCCAGATAATCAGACAATACACTACCCTTGATGGCTTTTTGAGAGGTGTATTGAATGTCATATTCTATCAAAATCATTTGCCATCTCGCAACCCTTCCGCTAAGTGTTAGTTTCTCAAATATGTACTTGACGGGGTCCATTTTTGAGATCAACAAAGTAGTGTGAGTCAGCATATACTGTCTTAGTCGGCGAGCAGCCCACGCTAAAGCACAGTAAGTTTTCTCGAGCAGTGAATAACGTTGTTCACATTCGGTAAACGTTTTTCTTAGGTAGTATATTGCATACTCTTTTCGACTAGACTCGTCATGCTGACCCAACACACACCCCCATTGACCCTTCTAATACTGTCAGGTACATTATTAGAGGTCTTCCTTCAATTGGAGGCATGAGAATTGGAGGTTCTTGCAGATACTCCTTGATCTTGTCAAAAGCTTTCTAACAATCGTTGATCCACCTGACAGTTTGTTCCTTTCTTAACAGCTTGAACAAGGGTTCACAGGTTGCTGTGAGGGGAGATATGAACCTTGAGATGTAGTTCAATCTACCTAAGAACCCTCGAACTTCTTTCTCAGTCCTAGGTGCAGGCATTTCCTGAATAACTTTGAATTTGTCGGGATCAACCTCAATTCCCTTTTCACTTACGGTAAAACCCATAAGTTTACCGGAACGTACCCCGAATGTGCATTTGTTGGGGTTCAATTTCAACTGATATTTCCTCAGACGCTTGAACAACTTCAGCAGATTTACTAGATGATCTTCTTCAGTAAGGAACTTGGCAATCATGTCATCCACGTAGCATTCGATTTCTTTGTGGATCATATCGTAGAATAATGTTACCATAGCCCGTTGATAAGTTGCACCGACATTCTTCAGTCCGAACGACATTACCTTGTAACAAAATGTGCCCCAAGGTGTGATGAAAGTTGTTTTCTCCATGTCTTCGGGTGACATCTGTAACACGGTGGGAGAACTGACTTTAGTTATGTTGCGGATAGCAAGAGTCGCCACTGACTTTAATTTTATCCAAAGGAAAGGGCATAAAAGAACAGGAAAGACCTTAAAAGATTTTTGAGTTCGGGGGGTAGGTTATGTAAAGGGAAGGTGTTAGCACCCTTTACATCCATGGTTATCCATGGGCTCTTAGTTACTTAGCTCACTTTAAATTGTTTTGAGAAGTGTAGTGTGTGATTAAAAATTTTCTTAAGTACTTTATAATGATCCTTGTACGAATATATATAAAGACTTTGTTTTGAAAATTGTTTGAAAATGTGAAGTGTAATGAAGTATTTTTGAATAAGTGAGGAAGTACTTAAGAGGAACCTACCCTAATTTGAATCTTTATTGTTCTTAAATGTTCTTTCAATGGTAAGACTATCCCTATTATTAAGGAATAGGTAGTCATTACCTTGGATGTCATAAGGGACATGTGAAGGGTCATCTGTGTTTAGGCAACTGTAAAGTGTCTTAGCAATACGAAGGGACTTATCATCTTTTATTCGAAAGGGACAAGATCATTTACGAAGGCAACATCGAAGGGACTTGATCTTATAATCGTAAAGGGACTTGATGATATTTTATGAGAAGGGACTTTGCTTTTAGACACCTTACTTGACCTTTTTATTTAGGCAACATGAGGGATAACCTTAAGAAGTGAGATGGCGATCAAAGATCGACTTACGTGTGTGCGTGTATAAATTCAAATATTTATCTTATGATTAGTGATCTAAATTAATTTTAAAGCAAATAGGTTATCACTCCCTATATTTACTAACCAAGGCAATATAAATATTTACAAGTAATAAAATAAAGACAAAACTAAAACCTACGACTATTACACGGCTTTTACAGTTACATTAAACAAATTAAATAATAAAAATAAGCAATTAAATAACAGGTTAGTGATAAAATAATTATAAGAAGAAAGGTTAGTAATAATATACAATATATATATATAAATTAAATAAACAAATTTTAAGCATTTTTTTGAAAAAAATAAAATAATAAAGATATACTAATTTATTCACAAAATAAACTATGATTAATTATTTAATTGGATATTATGAAAATTTAATTAATTTTAAGATTTAAATAAAATAAGAATTAGGGTTAGGATTAGGGTTAGGGTTAGAGAAAATTAGGGTTTTAATTATATATATAAAAAAATATTAGGGTTAGAAATTAATTTAAATGTAATTAATGAAATTATATACAAAAATATATATACATATTAATAAATATAAATATAAAAAGTTTGAGAAAATAAATTATTATATTTTTGAAAATATGAGATTTTAAGAAAATATTAATCATTTATTTTAGAAATTATTTAGATTGAATAAAAGTAAATAAAATAAGAATTAAATGTAAAATAATAAAAATAAATGGACAAAGTACAAAAAAAACAGGACCTGGGATTTGAACCCAGGTCCTTTACCTGGCTAAAGGACTCCCAAAACCAGCTGAGCCACTGCACGCAGCTGATAATGATCCACCCCAATATGGTTTTATTGTTATCCTGCAAAATAAAATAAATCAAAGCAAAAAATTACCTTGGCCGGTTTCGAACCCAAGCCCTTCATTAGATTATACGCACACCAAAACCAGCTGAGCTACATGCTCATTGTGATATATAGATGGAACGAATTCGTTTTAATCTTTGCATCAATTTCAAATATGATTTTCGCGCGCAGCCACTTCGTCTCTTACCTTTGAACCTGCGGGAACACCTGCGAATTTTGCTAGGAATTTTCCTGCGAAATTTCAAATGGCAGATAAACCTACGAAATCCAAACATCATCATTCATGTAAAATTTTGTTAAATTGGACACACAAACATAATCCAGAGGTCATTTACGATTGATCTACGGTTTTAGAATTTGTTTATATTCGTTTAATCACAAAACCCTAACTTGAAGGTCAAGAACCCTAGAATGGCATCACTCGATTCGGCCACAGTTTCTTCAATTAAATTGCCCAGAATTCATCACAAACCTTCATTGAACACAAATCACTAAACAAAATTCATTAATAACATGTAAATGATTATGAACGAAAAAATCAAAAAAATATGAAAAGTTGGATTCGATTTGTGCATATGGAGGTGTTCTAGGTGTTGTTTATGATCCAAATATGTTCAATAGACATCATAGAACGCATTGCCACCTTTAAATTGCTTTGAAATCTCCTCTAGCTTAAAATCCGAATTGGAGTTTTTGAACAATTTTGTGAAGTTTGAATATGGTGTTGGAGGCTGTGAATTCGTGTCCTTGTGGCTGCTTAATGTTGTTTATACATGAGTGAATGAAATTAGGTCAAGAGTTTGGTCCATCCTTTGAACTTTTTGATCCATAGAGATTGAAAAAGATCTGATCTTAAAACTTGAAATATTTTGATCTAACATTGCTATGATTGGATGATCTGAATTTAAATGGTATCAATCAAGTTTAAATGAGTGTTAAAACTTTCTAGAACCAAAAATCAAATCAAATATATGATTTTTATATGATTTTTATATTTTATTTCAATTTAATTTGTATTATAATGAATAAAATTCAAATAAATATGAAATAAAAAATCAAAAATCAAAAAATGAGTGGGTTGGGTCGTGCTTGATAAGTTTGTAAAGTTTGAATGGCAATTAGGTGGGCTCATTTAGCAAAAATTGGTTTTAAGGCCTTATTTGCTTCATAAAATTCCCAAAAATTTCCCAACTTTGCAAGGGCACAACTCCTTCAATTTTAAAGCTATGGAAGTGTTCTTGGACATTTTGGAAAGCTTAAAGAGTCCTCTAACCAACCTCTTTGGTCTCATGTCCATATCTTTTACCATTCTCAAGTTATGCTCTTTTGAAGTTGTTGACTTTTTGTTGATTTTTAAAAGGACCTATAATGTCTTAGCTAGTACCTTCCAAATGAAACATTTTTGGGCTGGGCTTGTGAGACACAAAGTTGTAGAGAATTCAATTTCCTTCAAAATGAGCTTTGGATGGAAAAAAAATTGATGAAGCGTGTGAAAGTTATGGCTGGTCAAAGTTCAGTTGACTTTTCCTGTGAAAACCCTAATTTAGAAACTCCTGATTCTTGATGATCTGAAATCTCCTTGATGAATCATGATCAACCCTCAATCAAGTTTAAATGAGTGTTAAAACTTTCTAGAACCAAAAATCAAATCAAATATATGATTTTTATATTATATTTCAATTTAATTTGTATTTTAATGAATAAAATTCAAATAAATATGAAATAAAAAATAAAAAATCAAAAAAGAGTGGGTTGGGTCGTGCTTGATGAGTTTGTAAAGTTTCAATGGCAATTAGGTGGGCTCATTTAGCAAAAATTGGTTTTAAGGCCTTATTTGCTTCATAAAATTCCCAAAAATTTCCCAACTTTGCAAGGGCACAACTCCTTCAATTTTAAAGCTATGAAAGTGTTCTTGGACATTTTGGAAAGCTTAAAGAGTCCTCTAACCAACCTCTTTGGTCTCATGTCCATATCTTTTACCATTATCAAGTTATGCTCTTTTGAAGTTGTTGACTTTTTGTTGACTTTTAAAAGGACCTATAATGTCTTAGCTCATACCTTCCAAATGAAGCATTTTTGGGCTTGGCTTGTGAGACACAAAGTTGTAGAGAATTCAATTTCCTTCAAAATGAGCTTTGGATGGAAAAAAATTGATGAAGCGTGTGAAAGTTATGGCTGGTCAAAGTTCAGTTGACTTTTCCTGTGAAAACCCTAATTTAGAAACTCCTGATTCTTGATGATCTGAAATCTCCTTGATGAATCATGATCAACCCTCAATCAAGTTTAAATGAGTGTTAAAACTTTCTAGAACCAAAAATCAAATCAAATATATGATTTTTATATTTTATTTCAATTTAATTTGTATTTTAATGAATAAAATTCAAATAAATATGAAATAAAAAATAAAAAATCAGAAAATGAGTGGGCTGGGTCGTTCTTGATGAGTTTGTAAAGTTTGAATGGCAATTAGGTGGGCTCATTTAGCAAAAATTGGTTTTAAGGCCTTATTTGCTTCATAAAATTCCCAAAACTTTCCCAACTTTGCAAGGTCACAACTCCTTCAATTTTAAAGCTATGAAAGTGTTCTTGGACATTTTGGAAAGCTTAAAGAGTCCTCTAACCAACCTCTTTGGTCTCATGTCCATATCTTTTACCATTCTCAAGTTATGCTCTTCTGAAGTTGTTGACTTTTTGTTGACTTTTAAAAGGACCTATAATGTCTTAGCTCATACCTTCTAAATGAAGCATTTTTGGGCTTGGCTTGTGAGACACAAAGTTGTAGAGAATTCAATTTCCTTCAAAATGAGCTTTGGATGGAAAAAATTTGATGAAGCGTGTGAAAGTTATGGCTGGTCAAAGTTCAGTTGACTTTTCCTGTGAAAACCCTAATTTAGAAACTCCTGATTCTTGATGATCTGAAATCTCCTTGATGAATCATGATCAACCCTCAATCAAGTTTAAATGAGTGTTAAAACTTTCTAGAACCAAAAATCAAATCAAATATATGATTTTTATATTTTATTTCAATTTAATTTGTATTTTAATGAATAAAATTCAAATAAATATGAAATAAAAAATAAAAAATCAGAAAATGAGTGGGCTGGGTCGTTCTTGATGAGTTTGTAAAGTTTGAATGGCAATTAGGTGGGCTCATTTAGCAAAAATTGGTTTTAAGGCCTTATTTGCTTCATAAAATTCCCAAAACTTTCCCAACTTTGCAAGGTCACAACTCCTTCAATTTTAAAGCTATGAAAGTGTTCTTGGACATTTTGGAAAGCTTAAAGAGTCCTCTAACCAACCTCTTTGGTCTCATGTCCATATCTTTTACCATTCTCAAGTTATGCTCTTCTGAAGTTGTTGACTTTTTGTTGACTTTTAAAAGGACCTATAATGTCTTAGCTCATACCTTCCAAATGAAGCATTTTTGGGCTTGGCTTGTGAGACACAAAGTTGTAGAGAATTCAATTTCCTTCAAAATGAGCTTTGGATGGAAAAAATTTGATGAAGCGTGTGAAAGTTATGGCTGGTCAAAGTTCAGTTGACTTTTCCTGTGAAAACCCTAATTTAGAAACTCCTGATTCTTGATGATCTGAAATCTCCTTGATGAATCATGATCAACCCTCAATCAAGTTTAAATGAGTGTTAAAACTTTCTAGAACCAAAAATCAAATCAAATATATGATTTTTATATTTTATTTCAATTTAATTTGTATTTTAATGAATAAAATTCAAATAAATATGAAATAAAAAATAAAAAATCAGAAAATGAGTGGGCTGGGTCGTTCTTGATGAGTTTGTAAAGTTTGAATGGCAATTAGGTGGGCTCATTTAGCAAAAATTGGTTTTAAGGCCTTATTTGCTTCATAAAATTCCCAAAACTTTCCCAACTTTGCAAGGTCACAACTCCTTCAATTTTAAAGCTATGAAAGTGTTCTTGGACATTTTGGAAAGCTTAAAGAGTCCTCTAACCAACCTCTTTGGTCTCATGTCCATATCTTTTACCATTCTCAAGTTATGCTCTTCTGAAGTTGTTGACTTTTTGTTGACTTTTAAAAGGACCTATAATGTCTTAGCTCATACCTTCCAAATGAAGCATTTTTGGGCTTGGCTTGTGAGACACAAAGTTGTAGAGAATTCAATTTCCTTCAAAATGAGCTTTGGATGGAAAAAATTTGATGAAGCGTGTGAAAGTTATGGCTGGTCAAAGTTCAGTTGACTTTTCCTGTGAAAACCCTAATTTAGAAACTCCTGATTCTTGATGATCTGAAATCTCCTTGATGAATCATGATCAACCCTCAATCAAGTTTAAATGAGTGTTAAAACTTTCTAGAACCAAAAATCAAATCAAATATATGATTTTTATATTTTATTTCAATTTAATTTGTATTTTAATGAATAAAATTCAAATAAATATGAAATAAAAAATAAAAAATCAGAAAATGAGTGGGCTGGGTCGTTCTTGATGAGTTTGTAAAGTTTGAATGGCAATTAGGTGGGCTCATTTAGCAAAAATTGGTTTTAAGGCCTTATTTGCTTCATAAAATTCCCAAAACTTTCCCAACTTTGCAAGGTCACAACTCCTTCAATTTTAAAGCTATGAAAGTGTTCTTGGACATTTTGGAAAGCTTAAAGAGTCCTCTAACCAACCTCTTTGGTCTCATGTCCATATCTTTTACCATTCTCAAGTTATGCTCTTCTGAAGTTGTTGACTTTTTGTTGACTTTTAAAAGGACCTATAATGTCTTAGCTCATACCTTCCAAATGAAGCATTTTTGGGCTTGGCTTGTGAGACACAAAGTTGTAGAGAATTCAATTTCCTTCAAAATGAGCTTTGGATGGAAAAAATTTGATGAAGCGTGTGAAAGTTATGGCTGGTCAAAGTTCAGTTGACTTTTCCTGTGAAAACCCTAATTTAGAAACTCCTGATTCTTGATGATCTGAAATCTCCTTGATGAATCATGATCAACCCTTGATCAAATGATGAATTTTACTTCATATAATTGATGTTGGCAAAAAATCATGAAGTTTGACTTTGGTTTGACCACATTTGACCTCAGTTTGACTTTTTGACTGCCTTGACTGATTTTAGCCTATCTGATCATCTGACTGAGCAAATCTTTTGGGAAAGTATTGAAACTTTACATGGGGATTCTTGAACACATATAGGATGTTATGAAGCTCACTTGAAGCCTTGGAAGTCCATTTAGCTTGATGAAAGTCAAAACCCTATTTTAAGATGCATTGCTTAGGAGGATGCATTGTCTGAGAGGATTGTCAAACTTTCTGACTAATTGTGAACCCTGTGAACCTTGTGAACCTCATGAGATGTCTTGTGAACCTTGTGAATCTTGTGAACCTCTTATTACACAATATATTGTCTTGTGGAGGGCAAATATTGGGGTGCAACAACATCTTTATCTGATTGTACCCAGAAAATTCATCCATGAAAGAAAATATCGAGAACCGAGTTGTGTTATCTACCAATACATCAATGTAAGGTAATGGGAAATCATCCTTCGGGCTAGCTCTGATCAGGTCCCGGTAATCCACACACATACGCACCTTGCCATCCTTCTTAGGCACGGGTATAATGTTAGCAACCCACGGAGGGTAACTAGTTACAGCAAGGAAACCGGCGTCCCACTGCTTTTGTACTTCTTCCTTAATCTTCATGGCCATATCCAAGCGAGTGCGGCGCAAATTTTGTTTGACTGGGGGACAATCTTCTTTCAAGGGTAGCATGTGCATGACAATATTCGTATCTAGACACGGCATGTCTTGATAGGACCAAGCAAAGACGTCGACGTATTCCCGAAGCATTTTTATAAGTTGTTCTTTTACTGGAGCTTGCAGACTGGCCCCAATCTTCACTTCTTTCAAATCTTCCTCGGTACCAAGATTAACAGTTTCAATTTCCTCCTGATGAGGAGTAATCACTTTCTCTTCTTGCTTCAACAACCTGGCCAACTCTCCAGGTAACTCATAGGCTTCAGCAACCCCTTCATCGGTTTGATTAATTGGATTGTCGAAGTCATACAAGGTCATAGTAGTGCTATTGTCGGTGCAATCTGGAGGATTATTTCTGCAAGGGTTGAGATTTGTTCTTTTTAGTGATCAATTTTAATCTTGTTCAGAAAAAATGAAGTTATTTAATTTGAAAACATTGCCATTTTATTGTTTTGTGCGAAAAATAACAAAAATTAAAAGACAGTGAGCAAAGAAGAAAATTGTTTGCAAAAGATGTCCATTGTTCATTGATATTCCATTTGCACAAAATACAAATATGGCCCTATTACAAAATGAGTCCTGACACCTTGGGCAAGATGCAGGACTTGATGCATGCTAAAGCAGGAAATAATAATTACTCTGCAGGAGTAACCCTTATAATTTCTTGGGAAGACCAGTTAAGGACTTGTTGGCCTGGGATCCTTGGACGAATCCAGCTCTCCAGGTTGAGGTCGCTTTCAGCCTCGTCTTCCACGTTATTGATAGCATCTGGGGTCAACATTCCCCCACTTATGAACTTGGGTTCCTTAGCAGCCTCTGCTTGATCTTGTCGGAATGGTTTGTAACCCAAAACGAATATGTCCTCCTTCTTCTCCACAAGTAGCAGCTTGCCCCAGCCTTGGGCATTTCCATCTTCAACAACCTTCCGAGCTTGTTGGTAGGAGACAATTGAAGTACCCATCCTATCCTCCTGGGATGCAGCAAATACTTAAGTTGTCGCCTCATTGACGTTCAGTGCTTCGAAACCTTGGCTCATAGTCTCGTGGATTTCACCATTCATCTCAATGTATTTGTAGGTAGCCAGATGGATAACAAAAATATCCTCTTCTCCACAGATTGTGATAATGTGCCCTTCCCACTCGTATTTTAATTTCTGGTGAAGGTTCGATGTAACTGCGCTAACGGCGTGAATCCATGGTCGACCCAACAAACAGTTGTAGGCCGGCTGAATGTCCATCACGTAGAAAGTAGTTTGAAATACCTGCAGGCCAATTATCACAGGAAGCTCAACCTCTCCAAGAACAGACCTCTTGGAACCATCAAAAGCTCTAACCACAAGATTGCTTGTTATGGTGACGACCTTCCGTTGTCAAATCAGCGTTGGTGAAGCCTAGCCCATGACTAGTATTAACATTAGACACTACTGTCTCTAGCTGATTTACCGTAATCTCCTCGGGCATGTAGGCTACGTGCAAGACTTTAAGTAATGCATCCCGATGAGCTTCGGAACACAATAACAATGATAAAATGGAGATCTTCGAAGGAGTCTGGTGGAGCTGATCCACAACCTTGTAGTCGCTTCTCTTGATTATCCTCATAAATTCATCCACATCTTGATCAAAGGATGTTTTATGGGCTTCTTTCAAAACTGGCTCTTCCAACACCACATTTTTACCTTTAGCTTTGGCAGCAGCCTCTGCCTCAATATTAACTCTTGGAACTTGTGACGCGAAGAGGCATCCGCTTCAGGTGAAGCCTCTACCTCCCCCGACATTATCGACCTGTGGTGTATGAGTTGAAGAATCAAGGACGACTTTCTCCCCATTGCAATAGAGGTCTGACCATAGTGCCATGGTACAACATTATCTTTTTCATTTGGAATGGGTCCAGGTACCGTGATGGTGACTGGACTAACTGCAGCGGTAGTAGGAATTGTGATCGTTTGTGGATCGTAATATATGGTGACAGGATTTTTGACTAGTGGTGGTGGTGAATGACTGAAGTTGGGTTGTTATTGAGATTGTTGCTGAAAATTGTTGGATTCGGGGACCGTTGTCGGGTCGTAATATATGGTGACTGTGGTGATGTCGTTGTTAATGGTTGTTGTAGTTATAGAAGCGGATGTGGTTGAAGTGGTGGAAGAGATGATTGTTGATTTTGTAGACGAGTCTGTCGGAACAATTGTCTTTGAAGTTGTAGGAGGAGTGTTTGTTGTTGTTTTAAGAGGAATTGCTGATGTTCTAGAAACCGGTGATGTTATCTGCAGGATACCTTCTTTGATAAGTCCATTGATGCCACTTATTAAGCTTGCACACCCATTGATGGAAATTTTGCAAGATTCACAACAGGCCTCACAACCTGGGAACACCTGGCATTTTAAAAGCTGGGCTTTAACCTCTGCCAGAGGTGTTTGAATGCTTGCAGTATCTTCAATTAAATTCATGGGTTGATCCTCCTCAATTGCATTTATCCTGGGCCTACCATGGCTGGGCATAGGATTCTTCGTGACATTAGGAGGTGGTGCAAAATTTAAAGCCTTTGAATTAACTAGATCCTGGACCTTCATGTGCAAAGCTCTGCACTTTTCTGTGGTGTGACCAGGTGCATTAGAATGGAAGGCACATATGGCATTGAAGTCGTAATTTCTCGGAATGTTCTGAGGATCTGGTGGAGCCAGAGTCCTTAATTCAACAAGATTAAGCTTCAGAAGTTGTGGTAGCAAACTGGCATAGGGCATTGGGATAGGCTCAATTACCCTGTTGAATTGAGATGGCCTTTGCTGGAAAGGACGTTGATGTTGGTTGTTGTTGTTGTTGTAGGACCTTTGTTGAGGAAAATGTTGTTGCTGAAGGAAATGTTGTGGTTGTGGAGTGTATTGTTGTTGAGGAGGTAAAGTAGGAATAGTGACAGCGGCTATTGATCTCGGCATGTACTGGGGCCTACCTCTGCCCGTGTGTATTGAATTGGTTTCACCCGACCTGCGAGGCCCTGCAAAAGGTTTCCTTGTGTTGCTGGATTTGGCGCCATTATCATAAATCTTACCCATTTTTAACAAACTCTCAATCCTTTCTCCAGCTATGACCACATCTGCAAAGCTAGTGGAAGAGAATGTTGCAAGCCTATCAATGTATGTCCCCTGTAGGGTGTTCATAAACATATTTGCCATTTCTCTTTCCGACATTGGAGGTTGAACAACAACAGCTAATTGCCTCCACCTTTGAGCATACTCTCTGAAGCTTTCCCTGGAGGACTGTGACATACCCATTAAAAGAGTTCTGTTAGGAGCCATGTCTAGATTGTATTGATATTGGCGTATGAAAGCCTCGGCCAAATATTTCCAATTTCTTATTATTGCCCTAGTCAGATGGGAGTACCACTCACGGGATGCCCCTGTCAAGCTATCCTCAAAATAGAACATCCATATCTTTTCATCCATAATGTAAGCCTTCAATCTTCCCAGAAAGGATTGAAGATGGGTGCGAGGACAAGATGTTCTATTATATCTTTCAAAGCAGGGAGGTTTGAATTTGTGAGGAATTCTTACTCCCTCTACCAGCCCCATATCCATAACATCAAACCCTAAGGAGTTTTGAGACTCCAGAGATCTCAACTTTTCTTCTATCTCAATCAGGCGACGGTCATAGACTTCATCTCCTGCTCCAACTACAGTGAATTGTTCCTCCTGGGGGTCCTCTTGCAAGGCACGTCCTCCAGTATTACCCTGGGTATTCCTGATAGCATTAATGTCAGGGTTAAGATGAGGTCCAAACTTCGGGGGATTAGTACGAGGCTGTACATGATCATTGTTGTTGGTACCTGTCATACCCTAATTTTTGACCCTAAGATTTTTCGCATCTCATCTGCATCTTGCATGCAAACAAAATCACGCACTAGTTCGTTTCCCCTTTTCAGACGTAGGTTTATGCCTCGCAGGGGATCACCGTGCTTTTACTTGCTTTATTTGTTTATATTTACTAATTTCTAACCAAAATACAAAAAATATGTTGCAGTTTGCTTCTTCTTCTTCTCTGTGTTGCAGGATTTCAAAGACAAGGCATGGTTTCCAATCCAAAGGTGGTTGTTCAGTTATGATTCGATCCAGATGGACGTTTGACCTAATCTTTGTCAAACTATCAAAAATTGTTTCAACTCCAAATTATTCATGCCAGTGGTTTACTTCTAAGACAGTGTGTGTTCAAAGTTCAGGATGTTGTGTGCTGACATTCATTAGCTTATTAAGCTGTGTTGTGTGTGAAGTTCATCATTTCATCTGTGGATTTATTCTCCTCAGTACGTATTCGAATAATCAAGGCAATTTTCAGACGTTGGTTGTGGCTTAATTTGCAAATATTCAGTGGTTCAGGATTGTCTGTGTTTAGTTTAATCAAGTGGTTTGTGCAAGAAAAATCAAGAGTTGGTTGTGGGCTTAGAAATCATCACTTTATCCATTACTTTTTTTTTCCGATTAAACCATCATTTTTTTTATATAGCCATTATCCATTTCTATTCATTTCCTAATTCTTACCGATTATTCATTTTCCATTTCCATATTAAATTCTCCTTTCAAATTTTTTATTTTTTTCGTCTTGTCAAATATCCATATTCCACCGATTTCCAATTAATTAATTTCCTTTTCATCCAATGTCCAAATATTCTATTATATTACCACAAATTAATTTCCATTTTTTAGTCATTCATTCATAAACCTCTTATTTCTATTTCCATTTTTAAACTATCACAAAATTAAACCAAAAAATATAATAAACTTTTAAATCAATTATCCAATTTCTTCTAAGTTCTTTTGTTAATCTCAAGCCCAATTACCATTGAAAACAAATAACACAAGGCCCATCAATTGATACATTTTTTTGTTCAGCTACCATACAATCTAGCAGCCACTAAAGTCAACACAAACAACATGTGACTTTCTCCAGCTGAATAATCCAAAACACAACACTTAAAGCCACTTCAAAACGCTGAACAACACAAGCTACACGCAGCTGCAACAAAACGACATCACCTCACACAAAACGCAGATTGAAGCAACATCAAACGCAACGGCACGCACGCCTTCAGCCTTCATCATCCGAATATCAGTCTTATTCCAGCTCCATCACACCACGTCATCAGCCCAAATGCAAGCGGCAACATCGAAACGCAAGATTCACATAACAAAACGCAGGAAAAATTTACAAAAACTCAGCAAAGGAAGCACGCATTCGTGATGAACAAAAACGCAATAAATTGAATCAAAACGGCACCTGCATCAACTCAAGAACTCAATTCAAATCCTCACCATTTCACCTATAAATACAATCCATTTCTTCACTCAATCCCAAGCTGGAAGAGCCTAATAAAGCTCTGCAAAATTGATACCAAACGAAAAAAGCCTCAATTCAATTCACCATTTCCGACCTTCATTTTCAAAACCATGTTTCCATTCCAATTTCAATAACTTCAATTCAAAAGCCAAAAAAGCAGAGAAACACAACCTCACCTTCATAATCTTCATCAATTTCTTCAATACATTCAGAAGTCCTCTCAAATCTCACAATAACACTTCGATGCTTCTGCAACAATTTGGCGGCGAGACCGAAGGAGAATAACATAGCGTTTGTCTGAGACAAAACCTTGATTAACATCGCGATTTAACAGCATTTGATTCCAGAAGAAGGTGAGATGCGACGTTTTTTCGTGTTTTCGTCGGATTAACAGTGGCGGCTTGGGGTTTTCTCACGAAGAAGAAGAAGAGGAGCGTGTTCTGTGTTCTTCATTTACAATTTATTTCTTTTTTTTATTTTTTTTTATAAAAACTTCTTACCATGACTTGTTGGTTTGGGCCTTGGTCATTTTCTTTTCAAATTGCTATCCACCATTATTTCCTGCGCATACACCCTCATTCTTTTGTTTTTTTAGGTGTTTATAACATTTTATATATATATATATATATTTATTTTTTAGATTTGTTTTCATTCCAGAAAAAAAATGTGAAAAGATATTTGGAAAAAAGCTGAAAATTTTATCTTAGTTGTTTTTTTTTATGGATTTTAGTTTGTTAGAACCATATTCCTTTTTCATCTTATTTTTATTTTTGGTCGATGAGATCTCCGATTCAAAGATTATTGATTCTCGAAGATGTTTAATCTTCATTATTTCAAATCTATGGATGAATGATCATTTGGATCATTCTCCATACTTTGGGATCGTGATAGGTTACCTTCGATAATTCAATGCGAAATCTCGATTAAGATTAGACCGTTACCACTTTTTCTTTTTGTGCGACATGTTTTCGGAGAATGATCCATCATATCATTTCTCTAACATGTATTAGCACAAAGATTTTCCACCTTAATTGGTGGTGGCCGGCCTCATTTGTAGGGTAATTACTTCGTAAATTACTCGGAGATTGCTTAACATAGACCTAAACTTGTCCCGAATTCGGAATAAGATCCAATTGGATTCGGTTGCCTCTCAATTTTGGTTATCTCTTTTTGGTTGTGTTTGATTAAGTTCATCATACCATTTCTATGTAAATATTATTATACTATTAATATACTAACATTTTAATTCATTCTCGCACCTTATCCTCTTTATTTCAATCTCTCGCTCCTTATCTCTTTTATTATACTATATCATTCACCATATTGTTTATGTTTATATTGTTATGCTTGTGATTTTTCCTTTGTCCATTTGGACACAAAAACATTAATAACGGATTAAACATATAAAAAGACTTGTGACTTTAACTTTGGACTATGGCCACTATCCTTAGCATTGGACTTTGAGTTTGGACTTAGATTTTAGGATCTCTCCCTTTGCTCAAGTTATTATGGATTGAAGGCCTTGGCTCCGATTGAGTTTACTTGTTTATGAAGATGGAAATCCTATTGCTTTGAAGAATGTTCACCATACGGTTTGGTTGTTTTTCCCTTAACTTTTACTTTCAAGTCTTAGGATAGTCCCTTCATCTCCTCCCACTTCTTAGATTTTCAAATCTTCCCCCTATTTTCAAATCTTCTTTGTTTTCAAACTTCAAACATTTTCACATTCAAACCTTGACTTAGGTCAAGCGGTTTTACCTTTTCATTTCATTTCTTAATAAATGCTAAACCACATAAGCATATCGAAATTTTCTTCTCAAAATACTTTAAAAAAATGCGAAACTCATTCAATTGTTTTTGTGCCCTCGTGCACGTTTCTTTTTAACCATTTTCATGTTTAGATATGATTCATTCTTTCTAGCGGAATTATTCGCTAAAGAATGACGACTTATCTTTAAATTTTAAAATCAATTCAACTCATTGCTTTTTTTCACATTTTGTACCACGAACTACGAGGTTTTGATCTCGCGTTGCACTTTGTGGGTACGTAGGCATGAGACAATCGTCTCTTCAAACACAAAAATATTAAAAAAAACATTTCTCTTCTCATCTCTTCAATCTCTTTCAAACAAACCATTTTCAAACCAAAAAAGCAATAAATATTTCAAAGGGCTCCCGTGGAGTACCGCAGACATTTTGGGTGCGTAAAACCTTCCCAATTTGTAACCTATCCCCTTACCCGTTCTCTGTTCGTTTCTTTTAGCTTTTGCTTTTAGATTCATTAGGTTTTATTCGCTCTTTTTCCCTTTTCCATTTGGAATAAAATAAAAGCGCGGTGGCGACTCTGTTTACCTTGAGTTAAGTTAGCTAATAACTTACACTCATGATTTTACTGCTACAGTACCCCCTGTACCTGGGTGGTTTTCTTCAGGAGTTTGTCGCTCGACCAACTCTCTTAATATTTCTTGGCTTTGGGCCAACCCATACATTACTGCCATGAACTGGTTCATCTGAGCCCTTATTTCAGTTCTTTCATTAGCCATCTGGGTTCTTACATCAGTCAGATCTTGTTGAACCTGGTCCATCTGTAAGCTCGGAAGGTTGTTTCTTGTAGGATACCGGTGAACTCTGTTGATGGGGAAGACTCTCCTACGAGCAATGTTTCCTGAAACCACAACAAAGTGAGAAACAACAACAAAAATACCTACAAAACAAAGAATGAGGTCAGTATGTAATGCAATATGTTTATTTGTCTTCCAAGGGTATCCGGTTTGGTTTTTTTTTGGTTTTGACCTTCCAGACCTCGAGGAATGATGATGCTGAAGAGAAATGAACCCAAAAGGATAACACAAACCATATGTTACAAAATGTAATGATGCATAGTTCATGATTACAAACAGGTTCCCATGATGGGTCAAAGTACAACAAAATCAACAAAAATACAAACAAAATGAAGTACAAATACAAAGAAATTAGACATCCAACCCATAATCATCCTCTCTGACTTCCCTCAGGAGAGCATCAGTTACTGGTCCAACTGGATGCTCTGTGATGGTCCTGATAAGAAGGTTCCTGGTGGCAATAGCACTTGTCAACTTCTTATACTTGTCTTGGTCTTTTGACCTCTTCAACCCCGCCCGGAGTTTCAACTCGGAGATTTCCTTCTGTGTTGCTAACAAGGCTTCCTGACTCTTCTTCTCATTAGCTTCTAGATGCTCTATCTTAGCCTGTGTCTTCTGGTCTTCCTGCATACGAGCCTCAGTAATTCTAATTCATCTAGCTTGACTCTCTTCCAAGTAGTACTCAGCTCTGGCCTTCTGAATCTTGGCTTCTTTGCAAGCATTCTTCAATACCAACTCCCCTGCTCGGGCTCTTCTGATGTAATCACCTTTCTTCTCAATCTTGGTCATATGCTCGATCCAGAGCTTCTCTAACCTTTCATTGTCCAGACGAATATGATTCCTCTCCCAGAGGGTCTTCTTTAGAGCTTCAGAAAGCTGAGTATTCCTTTCTTTCAACTTCTCAAATTCTTCCAAACTGACTGTAGCTACAGGCTCTACTGCTGATGGTCCAGGCACATCCTCCAGGGTGAATGGCATGCGGGTGATCTGTCCTCTAATGCGAGACCAATCAATATACTGAGCTGAAGCTATGTTGTTGCACTTGCCAAGAATGGCAGTTCCTTTTGTTTGAATATTATCCCAAGCCCAGGCTGCTTGTCGGGCAGTGGCATGGTTATGCTGAATGTCACAGTAAAGGGTTTCTGATAAGTCTTGCTCTCTAGGTGGATGTACCAAGGCATTCCCTAATTTCCTTTTGAACAGCAAAGGATTGTAGTTGATGCAACCCTTCACTCCAATCAGAGGTACATTGGGATACTGCCCACAGCTGGTGATTATGTCTCTGCCCTTGGTGCTATGAGTGCACCACCTGATATCTTCTGAAGTGAGAGCAATTATTCTCTTAGCCCGATTTCTTGATTGATGAGGATTCAAGAAAGCTTCTGACTATGGCAAGTGTCTCAGTAACCAGCAGTAGAAGAGAGGCGCACAACATCTGACTAATCTTCCCCTTTGCTTCTCATTCCTTTGATGTACTGAGTAATAGAAATCCCCTAGCAAGGTGGTGTAAACACCCCAAATTTGCCCTCACCCATTCACACCATGGCTTGTGATATCCTCATATACATAAGTTCAATCATAGCATCTCATATCACATTTGTGATTCACTGCATTGTTTCTAAGTCATCTGCATCTAGGGTTTGTGATCTGAGCAATCCAAGGGCTTCTTGAGCCACTCCAAAGGTCATCAATCACTTCAAAGGGGTCCATGTATGTTCAAACATCATATTATATCCTCTCAAAGTCAAGAATGTCAAAAAATCACAAGAACTGAGATTGGCATGGAAGCAGAGCCAGGTTTAACTGCACAAATGACCTGAAATTAGGGTTTTGGTTTCAAAGGCCATAACTCCAATTTTTTGGTCATTCTTGTTTCTATTGGTCTCTATATGGTATAGGGATCATGCATATCAATTTTCATGAAGAAATTCAATGGGGAAGTCATCTGATCAAGAGTTGACTTTTTGAGCAAGTCAGTGCAAAATCAGGGCATCTGAGGCCCTCAATGACCCAACCAAAGGGTGTTCTTCATCATTTTGATTGTGTATGATCTTTATTTGATCATAGAAGATGTTAGAAGTTCACAAAATTGAATAATTTCAAGCCATTTGCAAAGTTGACTTTTTGGGAAAGTTGACTTATAATGAAAATTGCCATTTTGGGAAACTTTTTCAGCCCTTGCTTTTTGATTCAAAAATGTTTCAAATGGGAAAACTTTGGTCATAAAAGTTGTAGAATGGATCATTCCCTTTTCAAAAAGTACAAGAACTTGTTCTAATTCATTTTGGATCAAAAGTTATGGCTTGTCAAAGTTGGCCAAAATCACATAATTTGAAGTTTTCTACCAAAGAGGCAAAGTTGCAAAATCACTTGCCAAGGCAAATTGTGCTACCAAATGGACTTATAATCTTCATACAAACATGAACCAATGTCTAAAGATCAGAATTCACCAAGAGTTTGCTCATTTTTGTGACTTGTGGGGCAAGAAACTTCAAAAGGGCCAAGGATGAAGCAAGTTGCAAAACCTCACCCAAACCCTAATCCACTTGCTTGCTGACCTCAGAATTGATCCTAGGGCTCTCCACACTTCTTGCTGCGCAGGACACCCCATTTGTCCTTGGCTAGCTATGAGCCCATACCTCTCTTACACAAAGTTTGACATTTTGGCCAAAGACCCATACCAATCACAATAGGGCACACCAACTCCTCTGACCTCTCTAGTTGTGATAAGTGGACCAAAGCCAGCATAACACACCATACAACTCATGCTGAAACACACTCCAAGCCATAGTTCCAAGTTTATGCTTCATTTGCAAAACCATTCGAAAAACTCTCTACAAGCCTAAAACACACAAACAAACTTCACCATTGATCTCAACATGACTCACTGATCACAAACCAACCATTAAAACAACCTGAAAGTCACTAAAACCAAGACACGATTTCCTTCCCCCCTTGAACAGAACTCTGTCAATCTCCCAAACCAGCCACTTTCAAAGCATTCTAAGCTCCATTCCATCATCAGGAGGATTAGAGGAGAAGGTTTGTGCAAAGCTTGAGGCCAGGAAGCTTGGAATCAGAAGAACTCCAGCTCAGGTAACCATCCAAAACATTTTTCCAGAACTTCATTTACTTGTTATAAATTGATTCTACGTGTTATCCTGATCATCATGATGTGTTTAAAAATGAAAATGGTGGAGTATTGAGTATGTTTGAGTTGTCTGAAACTTTCTGCCCTAAATTTGTTTTGCTTCGATTTGCATGATTGATGAATGAAAAATGGTTTTTGTTTGGGGGTTTTGATTCAGTGATGAGTGGGGTTTGATTCTGGGCAGAGAGATTTCATTTTTATGGAGTTTGGAGAGAGTTAGAAAAATGGCTCGTCGGAGAAGACGACCGGAATCACTGTTCCGGCCGTCTGAAAGTCATTAGCCCTAATTTTGTCATTAAATGAAGTTTGAATGTGGAGCGTAGATTAGGCTGACTTAGTCAATTCCCTGCGCGTTTCAATGGCCCAGATTCCTCACTTAGCCCTAATCTCATTTATTTAAATTAATTAATTAAGATTAATCAGTTTGAATTTCAACCACTGGATCACGCGCGCAGTCAACTCCCGCGTCTCAACTTTGAATGCTAGCCACTGGATCTGTTGACTTCCCATTAAATTCATTTTTATTTTCATTTTATTTCATTTGTTTTGCATATTTAATTTAAAATAGTAAAAAAGGTCTAAAAATTCTGAAATTTTTTATCCAAGCTTTAATTAATTTTAAGAACACAAAAACATTTTTATTTTTATTTTTTTGCATAAAAAATTATTTTTAAATCATTTAAAAGTTTATTTTTAATTGATTAATGAGAATTAATTAATTAAAAATACTTTTAGGTATTTAAAAATCACAAAAAAATTCATGTAACCTTTAAAAACATTTTAGAACATTGTCCAACCCTCAAACCAAATTTATTTTTTGTTCTTGATCCCTTTTGATAATTTTCAATGGAATTAGTTTCATTTCAAGGCATTATTTTGATCCAAACTTCAAAAATTCATTGCTGCCTAACCATTGAGAGTTGGACAATGATTCTTTTTGCATTGCATCTTGCATATCATGTAGTTTATAGGATTAAATTGGCTTGAATTGATCTTGCATTTTCAATTTGTTTGACATTTTTCTTGACAAGGTACCTTAAAACCCTAGCAAACTTAGGAAATTCATAACTTACACTAGGTTAAGAATTGGATCCTCTCCTTTGGGCAGTGAGTTTGTATAGGTTTAGGTTTCCTTTGAATGCATTTTCAATTTTTCATCATGATGTTTGCTTCTGGTTTTGGATTTTGTTTTGTGCATTGATCATAAACCCTAATTCATGCCTTTCTTTGCATCCATCTTCCATTTGCTTGCATACCAAGACTTGCCATGACATTTTATGCATTCATTTGATTCATAACACATCTTAGGACACATTAGAATCATGTTTGATCATTGCATCTTTCATTTGCCATGTTGTATGTCATTTGCATTTCATAACTTTTCATGTATGTTCATGGTTCTAAGCATGTTTCTTTTGCATTCCATATGTTTGTATGATCATCCTCATGCCTTGTTTCATGTTTGCATCATCTCTTAACATCATTAACATCATGTATTTGCTTCTGACTTTGTCTTGCATCATGCCACTTCATCTCATTTGCATTGCATTTCATTTCTTTCACTAACTTTTCAGGTGGTAAGTTACTTTGAGAGGTGAATTTGCCTTCACTTCTCACAATCTTTTTTTCATCTCTCTTATGCATCATTGCTGCATTTTTGTATGTGTTTGGATTGAGCTTGCTCATTCTTGTTCATCTTATCTTTCTTTCTTCAAGCAACTTGACTTCTTAAGTGAAGCAAGTTGTTTTGCTTCTCTTTGCTCCTTTCATCTGCTTCCCCCCTTGGTGGTTCTTTGAAGATCTTTCTCTTTTAAGCCTCACAAACCCTAGGATCTCCAAGTATGATAACAATTAGGGTTTTGATTAGTCCCCCATTTAGTTTTACCTTTGTGTCTCTTTGAGTCTTCTCTTCTCATCTCATAATCAGGGACTAAACCCTAAAGGCTTTAAGGCTTTGTGATTAAGCTTATGCCTGCATCCTTCTATTAGGATGGAGTGTACAACTTTAATCCTAAGTGTTAAACCCTTAATATGTTTAAATCCTTTAATCAATACATCTTAATAATCACCAAGACATCATGCTTGTAACTTGGGCCTTGCATTAGGGTTCTAATTCTTCCTTAATTGGTTAAGAAGGACTAACCTTAGTGTTAATGGACAAGTCCCCCTCAAGTTGTCTTACAAACCCTAAAAATCACTTCTTCATCATATCATTAACTAAAATCCACTTAATAAAGGCTTTGTTTTGTCATGAGGTTAATCCCTAATCATGGATTAAGTTGAGGAGTTTTTCTCAGCTTAAACATTCTCATCTATTATCCTTCTATTAGGATGGTGTAATGAGTCTGTTTAATCCCTGATTATGGTTTAGTATCATTACTTAACACTAAACAAAAATAACAAAAACATTTAACTAATCACCAGTAGGTTAATGATCTCAATCCTACACCATGGTGATTAAGTGTGAGACACTGACTTCACACTTAAGGTATTCTCATTACCCCTAATCAGAGGGAGTATGTGATGAGTTTACTAACCCATTGGTTTAGGCTTAAGCTCATTATCCTATGACGAACTTTCAAAAGCAATAAAAGATTGAAAACTCAAAAACAAACAATAATCGTCTCCTCCGGGAATCTTTTCTCATCTCAATCACTCACAAACGAGAACTCGCTTCTTCCGTCTAATGCAAGACAGTTTGCACCTGAGCCAGACAGGTCATACACTTGAGCATAGACAAGTAAGCAGTTCACAAGTCAACTTATCTTTCAGTCTCTTTGGGTCAAACTACGGTGTTCTGACTTCCTCATTGCACGAGAGGATACGTAGGCATAACTTAACAGTTATCGAATAAAAGTCTCTGTATATTCCCCCTCTTTCTAGCCTTATTCTTTTAGCCTCATTATCATGAGCATTTCACACTGTTTTTACACTGACACCTGTACATCCTTTTCCAGCTCTTTTATACACAGATTGCACTGACACTACCCCTTTAAAACACAAACATTTTAAGCGTGGATCCCGTCGAGTACGGCGGACGATCTGGGTGCTAATACCTTCCTAGGTTGTAACCAACCCCCTTTCTCAGTCTCTCTGGTTCGCAACCGTCTTGTCCATCGTTTCTTAGGTCTATGCAGCATTACCTTTCCTCCGGGATAAAAATGCCTAGCTGGCGACTCTTTTCTTTTCTTGTGAGTTCACTCCTGTGTGTTCTCACATCCTATTTTCGCCGACCGTTCGCGTCTGTACCCCTCTTGGCCCCGGTTGTCATCAGGTGGGAGCGACAGCTTGGCGACTCTGCTGGGGATCCTTATACTGTAACCAAGGCTTCTGGTTCTTTTTTAGGGTTCCTCCTAGCGCTTGTTTGATTTGTGTTTACGGGGGTGTTATGTGCTAATTGTGTTTATATAGTTGCTTTTATTTATTGCTTTATGTACAGTTATTTATTGCTTTCTTTACAGCTTTATATGCATCATACTGTCATACTGTATCTGGCTGGATCTGGTTTTTTGTTTTGGTGGGTGGGGTTCACTGAGAGTTTAAGGTCCTATACCTGGGACCTGAGTGACACCTAGGCTAGAGTGGTTCATGTTCTTTCCCATTCCATTTCGGTCTGGTGCGGGAATATGAAACACGGTTCAAATATGGGTTTCTTCTTGAGAACTCTGTGCTACAGATCTCCTGTAGTGCTAGGGCTATCTGGGAAGCCTGCTAAGTCTGGATGACCTTTACTATGACCTTCAAAAACTGAGGTGAATTAGAGGAGGATCTTTTATGGTTATTGTAAACATTGTACCTCCGGGTTAGAAGTGTTTACACTTCTCATAACTGATCCAAGTCTGAGGATCTTTGTTTTAGAACATCACCTGTGAGGGGGTTGGGCTATTTACAGGTTTGCAGGAACCCTTGGCCACATCATACCCTGTTACCTATTGTGTTTAAGAATGCTTCACTTTGGACAGTTCTTGTGATTCTAACCCAGGACATGTGACTCTTTATTTGGTTCCCCCACCTTGGTTACTGGATTTTTGAACCTCCATCTGGACTTCTTAAGATATACATGGACTTATATCAAGGCAGTAATCAGATCCAGCTTGATCACAAACCCTTGCATATCATTTGCATACATCATCATTGCATCATTTAACATTTGCTTATCTGTTTTTCAGGGTATCCACATTATATTTTGGCTTGGTTTTGACCCCTTTATCTGATTAGACCCCTGTTCACCAGCTATCTGCTTCAACCATCTTCATCAGTTGCCTGCTTCAGCTACTGTTATCACCAGTCTCAGTCTGTCAGTGGCTCATCACCAGTATCAGTCTTCATCATCAACATTTGTTCTCAGCTCTTCATCAGCAATCATGGCACCCAAGAAGAGCAACATTTCATATCATTTCTTTGAGCCTGTGCTGGCTGGCATCAGGCAGGTCCAGGCACTCATTACTCCAGACCATATCCCTTTATTCAGAGAGCATTATGGAGGCATCCTTGATATGGTTATGGACTTAGACCCTTCTCAGAGGAGTTTGATCCACACTTGCCTACAGTTCTATGATCCTCCTTTGAGATGCTTCACTTTCCAGAATTTTCAGTTGGGACCCCTGTTGGAGGAGTTTTCATCACTGATTGGAGTACCTGTCAGGGGTGGTATCCCCTTCAACCCAGAGATGGCTTTTCCCAGCAATGAAGAAGTAGCAAAGGCACTGCATTTGGAACCTATTCTGATTGAGCAGAACATGACTACAAAGGCTGGAATTCCTGGCCTACACTTGGATTTTCTCACTTCTCAGGCCATCCTGAAGGCCTCCTTGGGAGAATGGAAGGCAGTTTGTGCATTGTTAGCCCTCAGTATATATGGGGTTATACTTTTTGCAGAGAGGGAGATTGGTGAGATGATGTGCTCCTCTATTTCATACTTGGCTGCTCAAACACTTACCCAAGACTGATGCTTTCTTGAACCCTCACCAACAGAAGAATTGGGCTAGAAGACTCACTGCTTTGACTTCAGATGACATCAGGTGGTGTACCTAGAGCACCAAAGGAAGGGATATAATTACTAGCTGTGGACAGTTTCCCAATGTACCTCTGATAGGAGTGAAGGGTTGCATCAACTAAAACCCTTTGCTGTTTAAAACACAGTTGGGCTATGCTATGGTTCACCCTCCTAAAGTGCAAGACTTGGCTGAAACCCTGTATTGTGAGATAATACCTAATCTAGCTGTTGTCATACAAGCATCTTGGGCTTGGGACAACATCCAGACTAAAGGGATGGCCATTCTTGGGAGATGCAATAATGTGGCTTCAGCTCAGTATTATGAATGGTCTCATGCCAGGGCTCAGATTTCTGGGATGCCTTTCACCATTGAGGATGCACCTGGACCATCCACAGCACCACCTCCAGCCACTATCAGCCTGGAAGAATTTGAGAAGCTGAAGGAGAGGAATGAGAATCTGTCTCAAGCTCTATAGAAGACCCTCTGGGAGAGGAGTGATGGTCGTCTAGACATTGAGAGGTTGGAAAAGCTTAAGGTGGAGCATCTAGCCAGGATTGAGAAATCAGAGGACTACATCAAGAAATCAAGAGCTGGCGAGCAAATTTTGAAGGATGCCTGTAAAGAGGCCCAGTTTCAGAAGGCTAGAACTGATCTTTATCTGAAAGAAAGTCAAGCTAGGTGGGTCAGGATCACTGAAGCTCGCACTCAAGAAGATAAGAGAACTCAAGACAGAATTGAGCAGTTGGAGGCAAATGAAAAGAAGCAATAGGAGGCTTTGCTAGCAGCCCAGAAGGAAATCTCAGAATTGAAGCTCAGGGCTGGTGTGAAGAGGTCAAAGGACCAGGACAGACACAAGAAGCTGACCACTGCTATCACCACCAGGAACCTTCTCATCAGAAGCATTACAGAGCACCCAGCTGGTCCTGTAACTGAAGCACTTCTGAAGGAGGTTAAGGAGGATGAGTTTGGCTTAGATGTTTGATGTCTTTGCTTGTTGTTATTTCTATTTGATGTACTTTTCATTTTGTATTTTAACCCCTCAGGGGCATGTGTTGTAAAAACAAACTATGTATAATCCATCATTTGTAATGTATTTCTTAGTTTGTTTCACTGAGTTCTTTTTCTCTCAAGCAACATCAAAGCATCTTCCTCAGGGTCTGGAAAGGTCAAAACCAAGTGCCAAGCCGGATACCTTGGAAACAAATAAGCATACTGCATTGCATGCTAACTTTTGTTTTGTTTTGTAGGTTTTTGTTTTGTTTGATACTAACTCTGTTGTGACTCAGGAATTATTGCTCGCCGTCGGGTGTTCCCTCTCAACCGTCCACACAGATATCCTACTCGCAACAATCTTCCTGGTATCCAGATGGACCAAGTACAGCAAGAGCTGACAGAGGTCAGAACCCAGATGGTTAACGAAAGGCTGGAGATGAGAAACCAAATGACCCAGTTCATGGAGGTGATGAATGGCTTGGCTCAAAGCCAATAGAGATTGAGGGCATTGGTAGAAAGAAAAACCCCGGAGGAACCTCCTCTAGGAACTGGAGGAACAAGTAACAATGAGAGGGGTCAGCCCCATATTAACCCACCCGTATATAGGCCTCATCTGCATCCGGAAGTCAATATCCCGGTTAATGTGCAAGGAAATACAACTGCGGGCAGAATCTTACAAGAAGACCCCCAAGAGGATCAATTCACTGTGATGGGAGCTGGGGATGAAGCCTATGATAGGAGGCTTGATGAAATTGCTGAGAAATTGAGATCCCTGGAGTCTCAAAACTCCTTGGGTTTTGATGTCATGGATATGGGCTTAGTGGACGGGGTAAGGATACCTCACAAGTTTAAGCCCCCGTGCTTCGAAAAGTACAATGGAACTTCCTGTCCACGAACTCACTTACAGTCCTTCCTGGGGAGACTTAAGGCATATACAATGGATGAGAAACTGTGGATGTTCTACTTTGAAGATAGCTTGACTGGATCTTCAAGAGAGTGGTATTCACACTTGACCAGAGCTACTATCAGATGCTGGAAGGACCTAGTTGAAGCTTTCATCAGGCAGTACCAATACAATCTAGACATGGCTCTTAACAGAACCCTTCTGATGGGAATGTCTCAATCCTCCAGAGAAAGCTTCAGGGAATATGCCCAGAGGTGGAGACAACTCACTGCTGCTGTCCAGCCACCCATGTCGGAAAGAGAAATGGCCGACATGTTCATGAACACTCTACAAGGAACATATATTGATAGGCTAGCTGCCTTTTCTTCCACCAGTTTCGCTGACGTAGTTATAGTTGGAGAAAGAATTGAAAGCCTTCTGAAGATGGGCAAAATTTCTGATAATGGTGCAAGCTCGTCAAATAATCCCAGAAAGCCTTTTGTGGGACCCAGAAGAACTGGTGAGACCAATGCCATTTATGCCAACAGGGGCAGACCTCAGCATGTCCACAGATCAGTAGCAGCTGTCACAATTCCAGCTCCAATTCCTCAGCAACCAGCATATCAACCACAACAACCACCCCACTATCAGCAGCAAGTTCAGTATCCGCCACAAAGAAACTAGAGCAACAACCACAACAACAACAATCAACAGCAAAGAACCTTTCAGCAAAGACCATCACAGGCAAATAGGGTAATTGACCCTATCCCTATGCCTTATGCCGCTTTATTGCCACAACTCCTGAAACTCAACCTGGTTGAGCTAAGGACATTGGCACCTCCAGATCCTTCCAGTCTTCCAAGAAATTATGACGTCAACGCCCGGTGTGCTTTTCACTCCAATGCACCTGGCCACAGTACAGAGAAATGCAGGGCTTTACAAATGAAGGTACAAGATCTGGTGGATTCCAAGGCCCTCAATTTTGCACCCCCGCCAAATGTCAACAAGAATCCCATGCCCAATCATGGAGGACCAAGAATTAATGCTATTGAGGAAGATAAGCCATCTTTCTTAATCACCAGTGTTGGGCAGATTCGGACACCTCTGGTAGAAATTAAAGCTCAGCTTCTAGAATGCCAGATGTTCCCCGGGTGTGAGCTCAAGTTGTGGTTATTGCAACATTTCGGTCAACGGGTGTGATAACTTGAGAAGCGGCATAGATGGTCTTATCAAAAGTGGTATCCTTCAGATCACAACATCAGCACCTACAAATCCAGCAATCCCTTTGACAACAATTCCCGACTCTTCAACAACTGCAACAACGATCATTCCGACCAATTCATCGATATCATCAACAATGGCTCCGTCCATCACTTTAAATCAGATGTCAACAACCATTTCTTCTACAACATCAGTGCCCATTTATTCAACAGAATCTTCTACAACGCCAACAGATATCTCAGCAGTCACCATTTACTATGATCCATCATATGTTCCTCCAAACAACAACTTTCAACAACAAACAGTGGCATCTCCCGCCAGGTCACCAGTCACCATCTACTACGATCCGCACACCATCTCAGTACCCTCCTCTGCAGCAGTCAGTCCAGTTACCATCACGGTGCCTGGACCCGTTCCATATGAAAGCAGTAATGCCATCCCTTGGCATTATGGCTCTGACCTCTACTGCAATGGGGAGAAAATCACTTTGGATTCTTCAACCTCTTCTCCACAGATTGATAATGTTGCGGGAGGCGGAGGCTTCACCAGAAGCGGACGCCTTTTTGCCTCACAAATGCAAAGACCTAATGCCGAAGCAGAAGCTGCTGCCAAAGCAAAAGGAAAGAGTGTGGTAGTTGAAGAGCAAACTGTCAAAGAAACTCAGAAGACATCTTTTGAGCAAGATGTGGACGAGTTTATGAGAATTATAAAGAGAAGTGATTACAAGGTGGTGGATCAGCTTCACCAAACTCCCTCAAAGATCTCCATATTATCCTTGCTGATGTGTTCTGAAGCTCACAGGAATGCATTATTGAAATTCTTGCACGCAGCTTACGTGCCAGAGGAGATCATCGTTAATCAGCTAGAAACTGTGGTGGCAAATGTCAACACCAGTCACGGACTGGGCTTTACCAATGCTGACTTAACAACTGAGGGACGTAACCACAACAAGGCTTTACACATCACTCTAGAATGTAAGGGTGTTGTTCTATCCCATGTACTGGTGGACACTGGGTCTTCACTCAATGTTCTATCAAAGAAAGCCTTAGTGAAGCTGGAGTATGACGGCTTGGCACTGCGTCCAAGTAATTTAGTGGTGAGAGCCTTCGATGGCTTTAAAAGATCAGTGCTTGGGGAGATTGATCTGCCTGTGATGATTGGCCCGCAGACTTTTAAAATTACCTTCTATGTGATGGACATTCAGCCGGCCTACAGCTGTTTGTTGGGTAGACCTTGGATCCATGCCGCTGGCGCAGTTATGTCTACCCTTCACCAGAAGTTGAAATTCGAGTGGGAAGGCCAAATCATCACTATCTGTGGGGAAGAAGACATCTTTGTTAGCCATCTGGCTACGTACAAATACATTGAGATGGATGGAGAAATCCATGAAACCATGAGCCAGGGATTTGAGGCCCTGAACATTAATGAAGCATCTGCTGTACTGGGAACCTCCATGACGTCTTATCAGCAAGCCAAGAAGGTTGTTGAAGAGGGGACTGCCCAAGGCTGGGGCAAGCTGTTGCTTGTGGAGAAGAAGGAGGACAGATTTGGGTTGGATTACAAACCAACTCAACAAGATCAATCAGAGGCTGCTAAGAAGCCCAATTTTGTCAGCGGGGGGATGCTCACCCCGGATGCAGTGAACAACTTGGAAGATGAGTCGGAAGATGAGCGCAACTTGGAGAGCTGGATACGTCCAAGGATCCCATGGAGCCGTATCTCAAACTGGTCTTCCCAGGAAATTATAAGGGTTACTCCTGCAGAGTAATTATTATTTCCTGTATATTTTAAGCATGCATCAAGTCTTGCATCTTGCCCAAGATGACAAGACTCATTTTGTAATCAGGCCATCTGTAATTTTGTGCAAACAGATCAATCAATGAATATCGGACATCTTTTGCAAATGAGTCTTTTTCTTTTCCGCTCACTGTTTTTCCATTTTTCTTTTTGTACAAAAATAAAATGGCAATGTTTTCAAAATGACAATTTTATTTCACTTTTCTAAACAAGATTAAAATCAATCACTAAAATGAACAATCTAAACCCTTGCAGAGAGTGCCTTTCAGACTGCACCGACAACAGCGCAGCTATGGCTTCGTATGACTTTGACAATCCAATCAATCAAGCTGATGAAGGGGTTGAAGAAGATTACGAGCTTCCTGAAGAGCTAGCTAGGTTGTTAAGGCAAGAAGAGAAGGTTATCACTCCTCATCAGGAGGAGGTCGAAACGATTAATCTTGGTACGGATGAAGATGTGAAAGAGGTTAAAATCGGGGCCTGCCTACAAGACTCAGTGAAAGAACAACTGATTGACCTGCTTCGTGAATATGTGGATGTGTTTGCTTGGTCTTATCAGGATATTCCAGGGTTGGACACCGATATTGTCATGCACAAGCTGCCTTTAAAGGAAGACTGCCCACCAGTAAAACAGAAACTACGCCGTACTCGCCCAGATATGGCAATGAAGATAAAGGAAGAGGTACAAAAGCAGTGGGACGCCGGGTTCCTTGCTGTAACGAGCTATCCACCGTGGGTTGCTAACATTGCACCTGTGCCTAAGAGAGACGGCAAAGTGAGGATGTGTGTGGACTACCGGGATCTGAACAGAGCCAGCCCGAAAGATGATTTCCCATTACCTCACATTGACGTATTGGTCGATAATACGGCTCAGTTCTCGGTGTTCTCCTTCATGGACGGATTTTCAGGATACAATCAGATCAAGATGTCACCTGAAGACATGGAGAAGACAACTTTCATCACACCCTGGGCACGTTCTGTTACAAGGTGATGCCATTCGGACTGAAGAATGCTGGTGCAACATATCAACGGGCTATGGTGACATTATTCCACGACATGATCCATAAAGAAATTGAATGTTATGTAGATGACATGATTGCCAAGTCCCTCACAGAAGAAGACCACCTGGTAAATCTGTTGAAGCTATTCAAGCGTCTGAGGAAGTACCAACTGAAGTTAAACCCCAACAAGTGCACATTCGGGGTACGATCTGGTAAGCTGCTGGGATTTATTGTAAGCGAGAAAGGGATTGAAGTTGACCCTGATAAAGTCAAAGCCATTCAAGAAATGCCTGCACCAAAGTCAGAAAAAGAAGTTTGGGGGTTCTTAGGTAGATTGAACTACATTTCACGGTTCATATCTCACCTTACAGCAACCTGTGAACCTCTGTTCAAGCTGTTAAGAAAAGAACAAACGGTCAGGTGGAACGAAGACTGCCAAAGGGCTTTTGACAAGATCAAGGAGTACTTGCAAGAACCTCCAATCCTTATGCCTCCAGTTGAAGGAAGACCTTTAATCATGTACTTGACAGTATTAGAAGAGTCAATGGGGTGTGTATTGGGCCAGCATGACGAGTCTGGTCGAAAAGAGTATGCAATATACTACCTAAGCAAAAAGTTTACCGACTGTGAACATCGTTATTCACTGCTCGAGAAAACTTGCTGTGCTTTAGCGTGGGCTGCTCGCCGACTGAGACAGTATATGTTGACCCACACTACCTTATTGATCTCCAAAATGGATCCAGTTAAGTACATTTTTGAGAAGCCAGCACTTACCGGATGGGTTGCAAGATGGCAAATGATCCTCACGGAATACGACATTCAGTACACATCTCAAAAGGCCATCAAGGGCAGTGTGCTGTCTAATTATCTTGCTGAGCAACCTATTGACGATTACCAGCCTATGAGATTTGACTTCCCTGATGAAGACATCATGTTCATAAAAGCAAAAGATCATGAAGAGCCTGTTCACACCGAAGGGCCTGACCCGGAAGAAGAATGGACTATGATGTTTGATGGGGCTGTTAATATGAATGGTCGTGGTATTGGTGCAGTACTCATTACACCCAAGGGAGTTCACATGCCTTTCTCGGCAAAGCTCACTTTTAACTGCACTAACAACGAAGCTGAATATGAAGCTTGCATTATGGGTCTTGAGGAAGCCATTGACCTCAGAATCAAGACTTTGACTGTGTTCGGAGATTCAGCTCTGGTAATCAATCAAACCAATGGCAAATGGTACACACACCAGGATCATCTGATACCTTACAGGGATTATACAAGGAGGTTATTGACTTTCTTCACAACAGTCAAGCTTGAGTATGTCCCTCGAGATGAGAATCAATTTGCAGATGCTCTGGCTACCATTTCATCCATGATCAAGGTTCAAGCTGCCAACTTTGTGCCTCGGATTTCAGTGTCCAGACTTGACAGACCAGCATATGTGTTCTATACAGACGTTGTTAAAGATGATAAGCCTTGGTTCCATGACATTAAGTGCTTCTTGGAGGATCAGACATACCCACCTGGGGCATCTTCCAATGACAAGAAGACATTAAGAAGGCTAGCTGGTAGTTTCTTCCTGAATACTGATGGTTCCCTATACAAGAGAAACTTTGATATGGTACTCCTCAGATGCGTCGATAAAACAGAAGCAGACTTGTTGATGCACGAGGTGCACGAAGGATCCTTTGGTACCCATGCTGGAGGGCATGCCATGGCTAAAAAGTTGCTAAGATCAGGCTATTACTGGATGCCGACTGTTGTGCTTATGCTAGAAAATGCCATAAATGCCAGATTTATGCGGATAAGGTGCATGTGCCTCCCAATCCTTTGAATGTGATGTCTTCACCCTGGCCCTTTGCCATGTGGGGCATTGATATGATTGGCAAGATTGAACCAACTGCTTCAAATGGCCACAGATTCATCCTGGTTGTTATTGACTATTTTACCAAGTGGGTTGAAGCAGCTTCCTATGCAAATGTTACAAGGCAAGTGGTAGCCCTATTTCTGAAGAGAGACATCATCTGTCGGTATGGAGTTCCCGAGCGAATCATTACTGATAATGGTTCCAACTTAAACAACAAAATGATGGCAGAACTATGCCGGGACTTCAAGATCCAACACCACAATTCTTCTCCTTACAGGCCAAAGATGAATGGCGCTGTTGAGGCAGCAAATAAGAATATCAAGAAGATTGTGCAGAAAATGGTAGTCACCTACAAAGACTGGCATGAAATGCTACCATTTGCCTTACATGGGTACCGTACGTCAATCAGGACATCCACTGGGGCAACACCGTATCAACTTGTGTATGGTATGGAAGCAGTCCTACCTGTTGAAGTTGAATTACCCTCCTTACGGGTACTGATGGATGTTAAGCTGAACGAAGCAGAGTGGGTCCGATCCCGATACGAACAACTGAGTCTGATTGAAGAGAAGAGATTAGCTGCAATCTGTCATGGGCAGTTATATCAGAAAAGAATGAAGAAAGCCTTCGATCAGAAAGTCAGGCTCCGAGAATACCAAGTAGGAGATCTTGTACTGAAAAGACTCCTCCCTCCTCATACAGACCACAGGGGCAAATGGACTTCGAACTATGAAGGACCATTCATAGTAAAGAAAGTTTTCTCCGGTGGAGCACTCATGCTCAGTACTATGGATGGTGAAGACTTCCCGTCCCCTGTGAATTCGGATGCAGTTAAAAAATACTTCGCATAAAAATGACCCGCTGGACACAAAAAACAGAATGTAAGTCCAGGCAAAAATGGGGCATCCCGGCGAGTCAAAAACAGAATAAAAGACTCGGGCAAAAATAAGGGAAAATGAATAAAAAATGTACACCCGCTGAGTTGAAAAGCCGCGTCGGACAACTCAGGCAAGAATGGGTATCCCGATGGATCGAAAACCCGAAAGGGCGATCCATGCAAAATAAGGGAATAAGCGAACAACTGCACTCTAAATTCATCTGTATCACTCACAACTTGGTAAGCTTCGAAAGGATCAAGCGACAATCAGAATCAGCCCTCTTCAGAAAACAAGATAAGAAGAACGTCAAATGTCATACGGGTCATAGCCAAGGGAAGCTCCCTGAAGCGTCATCAACATTGCCAACATTTTGTTTTTCAATTTATAACAATCTCCTCACTTTAGGGGATTTGTTTCTTTGACTATATCTCGCCAATTCAGGGCGTATGAATCAATAAAATCAGATTTTCAGTCATGTTTCGTCTCGTACACTTTACCTTCATTTGCAAAATGTCCGATGTACTTAAAGATACTGATTGCATAAATACAGATGCTTTTCTTCTAAAAAATACGTGCTTGCAGGAAATATGCTTACTCCCGGGAGTGTCTGAACTCCTACGACGGAATCCGGTAAGGGATACCTCGGGATTACTTGTGCGCTTCTCTGTCTTTTCAGGATTGCAGGTAATTCAAAGCACAACATGGGGCATGAAAGCTTCATCCCAGCAAGCTGGCAAATCAATATCTACTCAGTCTACCTCCCAATTAGCATCGGGGATGCTTTCTCCCCAGTTGAGTTCGTCCAGTATCATCCTCAGCAGGACCCCTACAGAAATCTCCAGAAAGACCTTCTCATGGTCTTTCTTCTTCCCCAGCCGAGTTGCCATTTACTATTCCTCCGCAGCCAAGTGCAAAAGCCGGGGAACCATCTCCCCACAGAGCTTCGGCCTCCATCCAGAAGAGCAATGCCCGAAGAACTCACAACAGAGTGAAGAAAACTTCTACAAACCCCAGCTGGGTCCCTCATTACCAAAGAGAGGTCTATCAATGACCTATATCACCAAGCAGAGTCCCATATGTCAGATCCACCAACGATCTCATCCCCAGCTGGGATGCCCACTCCAAGCAGATCAGTCAGAGATCTTCGCAGCGACGGGACCCGGATCCCGGATGGTTACCTTTGCATAATCATGGCACTCGCATCATATTTTCCCCACAGAGCGTAGCATTCCGTCTAATACGGAGCATTACGGCAAAAATCAAACATATTGCATAATCATAAGCCATGGTCTGAATCAAGCACTTGTGAATACTGACAATCCATCAAGATATATACAGAAAACTCCCCAAAATTCCCCACCAGAGAGCCAAAGCACTGGCCTTACACTCACAGATGCAAATACACACTTCTTTTGGCACCCGTCCGTGTCATGATTCCCCAGTAAAGTCGCCCGAGCATTCTTTACCAACAGACACTTATACTTCCCGACACCCGTCCGTGTCATATCCCCAGCAGAAAGCCAAAGCGTCCTCTTTGAACTCACAGATACCTACATCTATACAAATTCCTTGACACCCTTCTGTGTCACTTTCCCCAACATAGATACTTGAAACATTTTGTAAACATATACTTGTTTATATTACACTTTCCTCTTTTGACATTCGTCCGTGTCACTCTCCCCAGCAGGTTAAACATTCTCCTGTACACCACTCATACTTACTTCACTCATATAGATACTCGTCCGTATCTTGTATATACCACTTAAATCCCATCAGATTCGACACTCGTTTGTGTTCTTTGTTAACCAGTTGATACTCGTCCGTATCATCATCTCAGAACATGCGTCAAACGTTTGTTTCTACCTGATACTCGTCCGTATCATAGTCTTAAGGATGCTCGTCCGCATCTTTAATCCATACACGTGTCAAACACTTTTGTCTTCTTGAATTTAGACACTCGTCCGTGTCTATTATTCCCCAGAAGAGTCCCCTCAAAATCAACACTCGTCTGTGTTCCTTGTTAACTAGTTGATACTCGTCCGTATCATCATCTCTGAACACGTGTCAGTATTTGTTTCTACCCGATACTCGTCCGTATCGTAGTCTTAAGGATGCTCGTCCGCATCTTTAATCTATACACAACGTCAAAACACTTATACCTTTTATTTCTTGGATGTAAACACTCGTCCGTGTTTACTATTCCCCAGTAGGTCGCCTGCAAAGCTACCTTTTTCTATCAGACATTCGTCCTATGTCATGATAAACCTTGAGAGCAGCCGTCCCCTGCTAGGTGATCGTCCTTCACCTCCTGATGATCGTCCTTCATCATGCTCGTCCGATGGTCGTCCCCATCGTCAACCTTTTATTCGGCATTCGTCCTATGTCGTGATTTTTCGCAGCCGTACCCTGCTAGGTGATCGTCCTTCACCTTTTAATGATCGTCCTTCATCATTTTATCCGATGGCCGTCCCCATCGTTGATCTTGTTGTCTGACATTCGTCCTATGTCATGATAAACCTTTTTAGCAGCCGTACCCTGCTAGGTGATCGTCCTTCACCTTTTGATGATCGTCCTTCATCATTTTATCCGATGGTCGTCCCCATCGTTGATATTGTTGTCTGACATTCGTCCTATGTCATGATAAACCTTGAGAGCAGCCGTCCCCTGCTAGGTGATCGTCCTTCACCTCTTGATGATCGCCCTTCATCATGCTCGTCCGATGGTCGTCCCCATCGTCGACCTTTTATCCGGCATTCGACCTATGTCGCGATATTTTCGGCAGCCGTACCCTGCCAGGTGATCGTCCTTCACCTTAGATGACCGTCCCTCATCTTATCCCCAAGAGCAGCCGTCCCCTGCTAGGTGATCGTCCTTCACCTTTGATGACCGTCCCTCATCGTTATTTCATTTATTCTTTAACCCTATGGTCGTCCCCATCGTGGTCCCTTTTCCTTTTCCTGATGATCGTCCTTCATCAGTTTAGCCCGATGGTCGTCCCCATCGTTGTTTACATTACTTTATGAATATAATGGCCGTCCCCATCATTTTTACTAATCCCCAGAGAATCTTATAGCTTTACCTGATGGCCGTCCCCGTCATAATCCCTTTTATCCCCAGCTTGTCGGCCGTCCCCGTCATTGCTTTACTTCCCGCATTTTCCCCAGCATGTCGGACGTCCCCGTCATTGCTCTTTCCCCAGCAGTCGTCCTCTGCTCGACGGTCGTCCTCCGTCGCCCACACTTTACAATATACTTTATTTTCCCTTTTTCAATCTATATCCCTTTTCTTCTTCATTCTGTGAGTGCAAATTTTGGACTGTCTTTGGTATTCAACCACAAGTTATCTTGTTTGCCTGTTAAGCCGCTGCTTACATCCTGCACAGCTAACCCATGTTTGAATAGGGGCAGCTGTAAACACCCCAAATTTGCCCTCACCCATTCACACCATGGCTTGTGATATCCTCATATACATAAGTTCAATCATAGCATCTCATATCACATTTGTGATTCACTGCATTGTTTCTAAGTCATCTGCATCTAGGGTTTGTGATCTGAGCAATCCAAGGGCTTCTTGAGCCACTCCAAATGTCATCAATCACTTCAAAGGGGTCCATGTATGTTCAAACATCATATTATATCCTCTCAAAGTCAAGAATGTCAAAAAATCACAAGAACTGAGATTGGCATGGAAGCAGAGTCAGGTTTAACTGCACAGATGACCTGAAATTAGGGTTTGGGTTTCAAAGGCCATAACTCCAATTTTTTTGGTCATTCTTGTTTCTATTGGTCTCTATATGGTATAGGGATCATGCATATCAATTTTCATGAAGAAATTCAATGGGGAAGTCATCTGATCAAGAGTTGACTTTTTGAGCAAGTCAGTGCAAAATCAGGGCATCTGAGGCCCTCAATGACCCAACCAAAGGGTGTTCTTCATCATTTTGATTGTGTATGATCTTTATTTGATCATAGAAGATGTTAGAAGTTCACAAAATTGAAGAATTTCAAGCCATTTGCAAAGTTGACTTTTTGGGAAAGTTGACTTATAATGAAAATTGCCATTTTGGGAAACTTTTTCAGCCCTTGCTTTTTGATTCAAAAATGTTTCAAATGGGAAAACTTTGGTCATAAAAGTTGTATAATGGATCATTCCCTTTTCAAAAAGTACAAGAACTTGTTCTAATTCATTTTGGATCAAAAGTTATGGCTTGTCAAAGTTGGCCAAAATCACATAATTTGAAGTTTTCTACCAAAGAGGCAAAGTTGCAAAATCACTTGCCAAGGCAAATTGTGCTACCAAATGGACTTCTAATCTTCATACAAACATGAACCAATGTCTAAAGATCAGAATTCACCAAGAGTTTGCTCATTTTTGTGACTTGTGGGGCAAGAAACTTCAAAAGGGCCAAGGATGAAGCAAGTTGCAAAACCTCACCCAAACCCTAATCCACTTGCTTGCTGACCTCAGAATTGATCCTAGGGCTCTCCACACTTCTTGCTGCGCAGGACACCCCATTTGTCCTTGGCTAGCTATGAGCCCATACCTCTCTTACACAAAGTTTGACATTTTGGCCAAAGACCCATACCAATCACAATAGGGCACACCAACTCCTCTGACCACTCTAGTTGTGATAAGTGGACCAAAGCCAGCATAACACACCATACAACTCATGCTGAAACACACTCCAAGCCATAGTTCCAAGTTTATGCTTCATTTGCAAAACCATTCGAAAAACTCTCTACAAGCCTAAAACACACAAACAAACTTCACCATTAATCTCAACATGACTCACTGATCACAAACCAACCATTAAAACAACCTGAAAGTCACTGAAACCAAGACACGATTTCCTTCCCCCCTTGAACAGAACTCTGTCAATCTCCCAAACCAGCCACTTTCAAAGCATTCTAAGCTCCATTCCATCATCAGGAGGATCAGAGGAGAAGGTTTGTGCAAAGCTTGAGGCCAGGAAGCTTGGAATCAGAAGAACTCCAGCTCAGGTAACCATCCAAAACATTTTTCCAGAACTTCATTTACTTGTTATAAATTGATTCTACATGTTATCCTGATCATCATGATGTGTTTAAAAATGAAAATGGTGGAGTATTGAGTATGTTTGAGTTGTCTGAAACTTTCTGCCCTAAATTTGTTTTGCTTCGATTTTCATGATTGATGAATGAAAAATGGTTTTTGTTTGGGGGTTTTGATTCAGTGATGAGTGGGGTTTGATTCTGGGCAGAGAGATTTCATTTTTATGGAGTTTGGAGAGAGTTAGAAAAATGGCTCGTCGGAGAAGACGACCGGAACCACTGTTCCGGCCGTCTGAAAGTCATTAGCCCTAATTTTGTCATTAAATGAAGTTTGAATGTGGAGCGTAGATTAGGCTAACTTAGTCAATTCCCCGCGCGTTTCAATGGCCCAGATTCCTCACTTAGCCCTAATCTCATTTATTTAAATTAATTAATTAAGATTAATCAGTTTGAATTTCAACCACTGGATCACGCGCGCAGTCAACTCCCGCGTCTCAACTTTGAATGCTGGCCACTGGATCTGTTGACTTCCCATTAAATTCATTTTTATTTTCATTTTATTTCATTTGTTTTGCATATTTAATTTAAAATAGTAAAAAAGGTCTAAAAATTCTGAAATTTTTTATCCAAGCTTTAATTAATTTTCAGAACACAAAAACATTTTTATTTTTATTTTTTTGCATCAAAAATTATTTTTAAATCATTTAAAAGTTTATTTTTAATTGATTAATGAGAATTAATTAATTAAAAATACTTTTAGGTATTTAAAAATCACAAAAAAATTCATGTAAACTTTAAAAACATTTTAGAACATTGTCCAACCCTCAAACCAAATTTCTTTTTTGTTCTTGATCCCTTTTGATAATTTTCAATGGAATTAGTTTCATTTCAAGGCATTATTTTGATCCAAACTTCAAAAATTCATTGCTGCCTAACCATTGAGAGTTGGACAATGATTCTTTTTGCATTGCATCTTGCATATCATGTAGTTTATAGGATTAAATTGGCTTGAATTGATCTTGCATTTTCAATTTGTTTGACATTTTTCTTGACAAGGTACCTTAAAACCCTAGCAAACTTAGGAAATTCATAACTTACACTAGGTTAAGAATTGGATCCTCTCCTTTGGGCAGTGAGTTTGTATAGGTTTAGGTTTCCTTTGAATGCATTTTCAATTTTTCATCATGATGTTTGCTTCTGGTTTTGGATTTTGTTTTGTGCATTGATCATAAACCCTAATTCATGCCTTTCTTTGCATCCATCTTCCATTTGCTTGCATACCAAGACTTGCCATGACATTTTATGCATTCATTTGATTCATAACACATCTTAGGACACATTAGAATCATGTTTGATCATTGCATCTTTCATTTGCCATGTTGTATGTCATTTTCATTTCATAACTTTTCATGTATGTTCATGGTTCTAAGCATGTTTCTTTTGCATTCCATATGTTTGTATGATCATCCTCATGCCTTGTTTCATGTTTGCATCATCTCTTAACATCATTAACATCATGTATTTGCTTCTTACTTTGTCTTGCATCATGCCACTTCATCTCATTTGCATTGCATTTCATTTCTTTCACTAACTTTTCAGGTGGTAAGTTACTTTGAGAGGTGAATTTGCCTTCACTTCTCACAATCTTTTTTTCATCTCTCTTATGCATCATTGCTGCATTTTTGTATGTGTTTGGATTGAGCTTGCTCATTCTTGTTCATCTTATCTTTCTTTCTTCAAGCAACTTGACTTCTTAAGTGAAGCAAGTTGTTTTGCTTCTCTTTGCTCCTTTCATCTGCTTCCCCCCTTGGTGGTTCTTTGAAGATCTTTCTCTTTTAAGCCTCACAAACCCTAGGATCTCCAAGTATGATAACAATTAGGGTTTTGATTATTCCCCCATTTAGTTTTACCTTTGTGTCTCTTTGAGTCTTCTCTTCTCATCTCATAATCAGGGACTAAACCCTAAAGGCTTTAAGGCTTTGTGATTAAGCTTATGCCTGCATCCTTCTATTAGGATGGAGTGTACAACTTTAATCCTAAGTGTTAAACCCTTAATGTGTTTAAATCCTTTAATCAATTCATCTTAATAATCACCAAGACATCAAGCTTGTAACTTGGGCCTTGCATTAGGGTTCTAATTCTTCCTTAATTGGTTAAGAAGGACTAACCCTAGTGTTAATGTACAAGTCCCCCTCAAGTTGTCTTACAAACCCTAAAAATCACTTCTTCATCATATCATTAACTAAAATCCACTTAATAAAGGCTTTGTTTTGTCATGAGGTTAATCCCTAATCATGGATTAAGTTGAGGAGTTTTTCTCAGCTTAAACATTCTCATCTATTATCCTTCTATTAGGATGGTGTAATGAGTCTGTTTAATCCCTGATTATGGCTTAGTCTCATTATTTAACACTAAACAAAAACAACAAAAACATTTAACTAATCACCAGTAGGTTAATGATCCCAATCCTACACCATGGTGATTAAGTGTGAGACACTGACTTCACACTTAAGGTATTCTCATTACCCCTAATCAGAGGGAGGATGTGATGAGTTTACTAACCCATTGGTTTAGGCTTAAGCTCATTATCCTATGACGAACTTTCAAAAGCAATAAAATATTGAAAACTCAAAAACAAACAATAATCGTCTCCTCCGGGATTCTTTTCTCATCTCAATCACTCACAAACGAGAACTCGCTTCTTCCGTCTAATGCAAGACAGTTTGCACCTGAGCCAGACAGGTCATACACTTGAGCATAGACAAGTAAGCAGTTCACAAGTCAACTTATCTTTCAGTCTCTTTGGGTCGAACTACGGTGTTCTGACTTCCTCATTGCACGAGAGGATACGTAGGCATAACTTAACAGTTATCGAATAAAAGTCTCTGTATATTCCCCCTCTTTCTAGCCTTATTCTTTTAGCCTCATTATCATGAGCATTTCACATTGTTTTTACACTGACACCTGTACATCCTTTTCCAGCTCTTTTATACACAGATTGCACTGACACTACCCCTTTAAAACACAAACATTTTAAGCGTGGATCCCGTCGAGTACGGCGGACGATCTGGGTGCTAATACCTTCCCAGGTTGTAACCAACCCCCTTTCTCAGTCTCTCTGGTTCGCAACCGTCTTGTCCATCGCTTCTTAGGTCTATGCAGCATTACCTTTCCTCCGGGATAAAAATGCCTAGCTGGCGACTCTTTTCTTTTCTTGTGAGTTCACTCCTGTGTGTTCTCACATCCTCTTTTCGCCGACCGTTCGCGTTTGTACCCCTCTTGGCCCCGGTTGTCATCAGGTGGGAGTGACAGGTGGGAACTGGATTCTTCATCAAGAAAAGATGGATAGCACTTTTGCTTACAAACTCTCGTCTGCAAACAAGATGATACCATACATGCTAAGGGCCAAGAGAGCACAAACAGTGTCCCACTTCCCTGCTGCAGCATGAATGGTGACCTGAGTAATCAAGAAGTCCAAATGGAGGCCCGGGATTCCAACCTTAGTAGTCATATTCTGATCAATGATGGTGGTCTCCAAATACAGAGCCTTAGCTATATCCTCATTCCTAGGAGCAGTCATCTCAGGGTTGAAAGGAATCCCTCTCCTGATAGGGACACCTAACAACATGGAAAATTCCTCTAGCAAGGGGCCCAACTGAAAGTCTGGGAAAGTGAAACATCTGAGAGGGGGGTCATAGAACTGAAGGCAAGTGTGGATCATACTCCTCTATGATGCATCCAAGTCCATGATCATGTCCATGATACCACCATGTTGTTCCCTGAATAAAGGGACATGATCAGGAGTGATGAGTGTCTGAATCTGCCTGATGCCTGCCATAGTGGGCTCTAAGAAATGGTATGTGATGTTGCTCTTCCTGGATGTGTCCATACTGATAATGGATGTTGATGAAGATAACTGAGGAGAAACACTGCTGGAGGTAACTGATGAAGGTGCTGAAGAGAATCTCTGATGAAGATAGCTGATGAAGATGAACAGTCAAAACTAAACCAAAGATAAGATGTGGATACCCTGTAAAACAAATAGACAAATGTTAAAATGATGCAAAATGATGTATGCATAATGATATGCAAGAGTTTGTGATCAAGTGTTGGATCTGTTATCTGCCTTGATAAGGTCCATGTGTGTTCATAAGTCCAGATGGAGGTTTAGAGAACCAGTAACCAGGTGGGGGACTCAAATAAAGAGTCACAAGTCCAGGGTTTCATAAGAACAATCCAAAATGATGTAACCTTAACAGTACCAGTAACAGGGTATGATGAGGCCAAGGGTTCCTGCAAACTTGGATCAGTTATGAGAAGTGTAAACACTTCTAACCCAGAGGTACAGTGTTTACATTAATCATAAAGGATCCTCCTCTAATTCACCTCAGATGCTGAAGGTCATAAAAAGGTAATCCAGACTTAGCAGGCTTCCCACATAGCCCTAGTACTACAGGAAATCCGTAGCACAGAGTTCTCAAGATGAAACCCATGTCTGAATCGTGATTCATATTCCCGCACCAGACCGAAATGGAATGGGAAAGAATATGAAGCCACTATATCCTATGTGTCAGTCAGGCTCCCGGTATGGAACCTTACTCACTGAGTATCCCTCCCACCAAGGTAAACAACAGATCCAGCACATGATATGATGACAATAATATGAAATGCATAACCCACTTGTGATTATTTAGATGTTTTTGGGTTTTTGTTTAGTGTTAAGTAATGAGTTTAATCTCTAATCACAAATTAGTGAACTCATTACACCATCCTAATAGAAGGATAATAGATGAGAACACTTAAGTTGAGGAAGATACCTCAACTTAATTCATGGTTAGGGATTAAATTCATTATATAACAAGCCTTTATTAAGTGGATTTTAATTAAGGGATGAGATTAAGAAGTGGATTTTAAGTTTGTAAGACAACTTGAGGGGGACTTGTCCATTAAACACTAAGGTTAGTCCCTCTTAACCATAAGGAAGAGTTAGAACCCTAATGTAAGGCCCAAGTTACAAGATAAAGTCTTGGTGATTATTAATGTGATTTGATTAAGAGTTTTAAACAAATTAAAGGTTTAACACTTAGGATTAAAGTTATACACTCCATCCTAAGTGAAGGATGCAGGCATAACCCTAATTCAAAAGTCCCAAAACTTTAAGAGTTTAGTCTCTGATTGTTGAGATGAGAAGAGAGACTCAAGGAGACTCAAAGGTAAAAGACTAAGGGGGACTATACACAACCCTAAAAGGCTTAAGCTAATCACACATCCAATGGTCCATATTCAAACTGGACATTAAACCCTAATTAAACCCTAATCCCTTTCAGGCGACCGGAACAGTGTTCCGGTCGTCTTCTCCGGCCAACCCCACGACCTAACTTCTTCCTCATGCCACTACTAACCCTAAAAACTGCCCATAAATGATCACCAACTCACACACAATCAAACTCAATCATCAAAAATGATTTATAACACACAAACATGGAGAATCGAAGAACAAAAATCTAGACAAAATTTCAGAAGTTCGTAACATGCTCATTTCTTGACTATTTTCAATTCTAAAAGCATCAGTGTGATCCCCATAACATATATTTTCATTTTATAACAAGAAATTGAAGCTCTGAAAGATTTTGTTCTTGAGGTTACCTGAGCTGATGAACTGCAAATGTGAACTTTCAGAGCTCCTCCCTTGTGCAAAAAGTCACCTTTGGTCCTCCTAATGCTAGTGGAATGCTTGAAAGGCTTTGAGAGTGGCTAGTTTGTGTGGTCCAACTCTGATGTAGCAGAAATGGAGGTTTGTGTGTGAGGTGATTCAGGCCATTTCAATGGTTGCTTTGTGTTCTATAGGTTATATGGAGATGATTGGTGGCAAAAGATTTGAGTTTTGATGGTTGTGTTATGCAATTCGAAGAGAGGAAGTGTTATGGCAATTTTTGGGATTTCTGAGTGTGTGAGGTTTCAGGCTCCAATCTTGTGTGAAATGAGTTGCTTGATGTCCACATAAACAATGCTGATTGGCCAGAGAGTTGTTGTGGCATAGTGTGATTGGTATGCCTCATTTGCAAAAAGTCAAAAGTTATGGTACCATAAGCATGTCATGAGTCATAGCTGGCTTGGGGGCTTGTCCTGCCTCAGCTTGCATCAAGGATGGCCCTTGGATGGTTTGTGATGATCTGGGTGGCTTGATGCAAGAGTTATCACATGTTTTGCAATTTTCCCTCTTTGGAATTTCTTGGATCACAGGTCATGAAAACCCTAGGTCAAATGCCCAATTATGATCAAGGCAAGTTGTGTTAACATGTAATGAAGCTTAGAAGTGGATTAGAGGTCATTATAAGTCTTGAAACTTGATTTTGCAAAAATCCCTCTTTGGCACATACTTGAAAATTACAAGATTTTTCCCAACTTTGAAAGATCATATCTTGAGTTATAGGATGAATCAAGAGGAGTACTTGTACTTTTTGAAAATGGGAAGATCCAATCTACAACTTTCATGTTTAAGGATTTTTCATTTGAAGCCTTTTTGATCAAGAAAGAGGAGGTTGAAAATCTTTCCCAAAATGGAAAGTTTCCATTACAAGTCATGTCCAAAAATGGAAAGTTTGCAAATGGCTTGAAATTATTCAATCTTGTGAACTTCTAACCACTTATAAGATCAAATAAAGATCATAGAACCTCAAATTGATGAAAACGATCCTTTGGTTCCATTGTTGGGGGCCTCAAATGCCCTGATTCTGACTTTTCTTGCACAACAAGTTACCAGTTGATCAAATGACTTCCACAATGAATTTCGTCATCAAATTTGGTACATATGCTCCTTATAACATATTAAGACCATTAGAAACAAGAATGAGAAAAATATTTGAGGTTAAGGGCCTCAAACCCAAAACCCTAATTTTAGGTCATCAGTGTAGAAAACCCTAGCCTGCCTGGACCTTTAAGCAATCCTTTGTGATTTTGTGACTTCAAAGACTTCTTGGGGATGTAATAAGATCATAGACCGCTCATGGACCCTCTTGGAATGCTTCATGGCCTTTGAGATGGCTCAAATCACTTCCTGGATTCATCTGGTCACAAACCCTAGCTATGCAGTTATGCAAATGAAATGAACTATGCAGTGTAAGATGATATGCTTATGCCATGCAATATGAAAAGATCACAAGCCATGGTGTGAGAAAAAGTGAGGGAAAATTTGGGGTGTTTACAGCGGGGTAGGGCCCGTTCGAGCTCAATCTTTGTTTTCCCTACATTTCCCCTTTTCTTTATCTTTTCTATTCTAGTCCCTTTTCTCACATCCATTCCAGTTAGCGGTTTTGTTCAGCAGCAACTTTATTTATCACCCTTTGAAACAGACTAACAAGCGTGGATCCCGTCAGGTACGGCGGACGGTCTGGGGTGCTAACATCTTCCGAGTTCGTAACCGACTTCCGGACCCAGAATCTCTAGTTTGCAGGACCTTGTCCTTTCCTTCTTCCTTAGGTTTGTGTAGCATTACCTTTCCCGTTACTTCGGGATAAAAATGTCTGGTTGGCAACTTTATCTTTTCCGTGTCACTTTCGCGTTTGTACTAGGATGAAAATCCCGGGAGTGACAACAGTGAGAACATATTCAAAGTTTTTGATCAATAACTCCCCCTGAATGTGTTATCCTCAAAATTCTATTAATGCTTGTTCAGTGTCTCCCCCTGATTCCAAGGCTTACAAAATAAAAATTTTGAGTTGTTCAGAACATATGATAGAGAAGGATTACTTCCCAATACTCATCAGAGTCTGAATAGAACACAGACCTTCATCTTAGAATCTTGTTACTATTAGAACTCTATGAATGTTCTTAGTCTGATACCAAATGCAATATCGATGCTTGTTCTATCTGAACTTCTTCATAGTTCTTCAAGTACAAAACACTATACTACTAGAGTATCATAGTTTTTCTTAACAAAACTTCTTTCGTTGGATCTTCTTATCCGGATATTCTTTCTTTGATTTTATCATAAACTGTTTCTAAGAATGCCTAGTGAACTTGTTCAAAGTTCCTCAGATAAACATCAAAAATCAAATGTTAGTCATAAACAGTTTATATCAGTTGATTAGTTTAAGTTTGAATTCTTAAGGTTATCTTATCAAAATCATATTTCCATTTCTCCCCCTTTTTGACATCATCAAAATAATAGGGCATCTTAGCATTTTAAGGCATTGTTAATATGATAATGATTCGGAATTAATGCATATGAATATGATAGTTAAGATTATGCAAAGATTGAGATTCTCAAATCTGAGCTATGAATAATGATTTGACAATATAATATTAAGCATTCTCAAGATATTAAGCAATTTATAACTGAACGAAATTTCATTGATTGAAGAACAGAATACAATGAACGACGACGGACACGATTGACAAACAGAGAAAGAAATTATAGGTTAACAAACAAAGACAGACCCGATAAGCCAAGATGATTTAGATCTTCTATACTGTGAAGAATCCACAAGTGGTCTTCAATAAGCAGTTTTCAAGACAGTATTCAGGTCCTTCTGCTTCCAGCATTATCTTGACCATATCCACGATTCCATCTTTGAATAAGACTTCAGCCAACACTCTGGCATAAGGAATGTAGGACTTATGGCGAGACCTAGATTCCATGATGGACTTCTAGAGGAAATGGAAGATCAATTTGGGTAGATTCACCTTGTTATCACTCATCATAGATAGATGAACGCTTGATCATCATATCTTAGAAGATCCATATTTTCTCCTCTGGGAAGAAAATTGGACAACACAAGCTTGTACCTACCTTTGGGCAGAGGTAGGAGATTCTATGGATTGATGAGTTGATATCCAAAAGATACATCATGAGGAGAAATAAATTTCTCCAGCATAACAAACCTATATTTGACATAATAAATCATGACTCCTCGGTCCTCACATCTAGTAGCGACAAAAATGGAGAAGAGGGTTATCTGAATGGGAATTATGAAAACATATGACCTGATGGTACCAGTTTCATAGCCGACCCAAGCATTCAACCAAAAATCCTTGACCATGTTAACATACACTAGTTTGTTCAGAATGTTGAAATATTTGTTCCAGCCTTGAGAGAGAGTAACATCGTTGAAACTAATGTACATAGAACTTTCAACATGTAACTCCTCAACTTGCTATTCAAGGATAAGTTCAAGAAGATCTTCGTTTCCATAGATGGTTTGGGGCATGGTGACTCAAATTTGAACAAGCTTAGATGTGTTTGGACGTGAATGAATAAGAATGAGGAACACATCATGAACAAGTATGACTTATATACACCCATGGAGGTGATGAATGCCATAGCAGACTGAGAGACAGATTTAGGTCGAGGACACAAGAAAAGAAAAAAAATTCAATAGGGGAGAAATGTGTGTTGTGATAGTTGAATATTTGAACGTACTAAAATTTTGAAAAGAATGGACTCTCGAGTAAATGAGCATCTACTATAATCAAAATAGTGATTGACTCAAGAAAAGGTTATGAACATAATTGCTTAATCTATTAGAATTGCCAATATTATGCATATGTCATTCATTATTCGTATTCATATTTTCTGTCATTCTCATTAAATTTTATGTTCTCCATGTGATCTCATTATGACCATATGAGATTCACAATAATGACTGATGTCACAACCTATGTGAGTGCAGTCTAGAGAATCAATCCAAAAGATTATCTCTATGGAGAGAGAATGATTCTAATTATGAAGTTTTAGTTAAATGGAAAATTCACAATTAGATTAGCACTAACATCTATTATACTTCTAATTAGTATATCTCCTAACATGTATAGGTATTCTATCAGATAGTCAAATAGGATAAAAGTAATCATACCTTGAAGTTTGAAGGATCTTCATGATGATTCTTTATCTAAGTGCTTCCTTTCTGATTATGACTTCTGACTTAAGCTTCTTCTTGCAGAGCTTCTGATCAGCTTTTCTTCATCCAGGTTCTGAAGGTTCTTTTTCTTCTTCTTCTGAATGTTGACTCCGAGCTTGATGATCAGAACTGGTCTTCAGATCAAAACAAATCTTAGAACTTCTGAAGTTTTATCTTGCAGCAAAATATCAGAGGATCACAAATTCCATTAGCTTGACAAGAGACTGAATATCAGAGGATCGCAAATTCCATTATCTTGAACATAACTTTTGAGAGATTATTTGCTACGGAGAATTAATTGACATCTTTTGATCTTCTGATTCTGCTTCCTTGTACAAATGTGAATAATTGTCATATACAAGTATCAACAAACCTTGGACATGTTTGAGTGACAATCTTATTCTTGCAATACTGAGCTAACTTGATCATAGTTAGTTCAACAAAGATTGATAACATATCTGCTTCTGAAAAGAATATATACTGATTTCTTCAAGGTGAATAATATCAGTGATTTAAATTCTTTCATCTCGGAACATATGAATTCTGTCCAGGTTACGCTGATTCTAAAATTCATTCAACATGAAGTTCTGAGTAGAATGTTGGATAACATCCTGAACAATTTTAGTTTGTTCAATTGAGGCAGAGACTCAATTTAACAGAACTTTAACTGTCATAGTTGCTTTCATCAAGTTCTCAGAATACTCCATTAATGAAGTTCTCGAGGAATCACTAAGCTTTCTTATTTTGAATACAACAAGTATTACTTAGAAGCATAGCGAAGGAAACATCATTCAATTTGCATTGAATCTTCTAACCTTTGAAGCAGCTAGGTCATGGACGTTCTGAAAAATATCATTTTCAGAGTTTAACATCCTTTGTTTATGATTTATGACTTCTACTGCATAATTCATCATGATGTTCTTTATGAATCAAAATCATACTATAACAATCATCCTTTTTACTTCAGAAAAACTTTGAATGGGCTTAATATAAGAAAGTTAAGGGTGGACTAATCCGTTTCTTGAAAATATCCCATACTCATTTAGAAATAATATTCAGCAAACAAGATTTCTTATTTTCTGATTATTTGATTCTTTAAGCAAAATACATTGATCAACCAATCATATTTAAGATAAACATTCAACATATTTATAACCTTATCTGAAGAATCTATCTTGTCAGATGATTCTTGTCGCTCCCGAAGATTTGCATCCCGGTGCAGACGCGAACGGTCGGCGAAAAGAGAAAATGAAAATGAAATGAATAGAGTCGCCAGCTAGACATTTTTATCCCGAAGGAAAGGCAATGCTGCATAAACCTGGGAAAAGATGGATAAGACGGTTGAGAACTAGAGAAACTGAGAAAGGGGGTTGGTTACAACTTGGGAAGGTATTAGCACCCAGATTGTCCGCCGTACTCGACGGGATCCACACTTACAAGCTTGTGTTTAAAGGGGTAGTGTATGTGATATCTGTGTGCAAAAGCTAAAGAAAGAATGTACAGGTGACAGTGCAAAAGGGTGAATGCCCAGGAACTGAGGCTTAGAAAAGAATGCTGGAATAGGGGGAATGACAAAGAGACTTTTGTTCGATAACAGTTAAGTTATGCCTACGTATCCTCTTGTGCAATGAGGAAGTCAGAACACCGTAGTTCGACTCAAAGTGACTGAATAATAAAATTGATTGTGAACTGCTTGCTTGCCTATGCTCAAGTGTATGACTCGTCTCGCTCGAGTGCTAACTGTCTTGCATTAGACGGAAGAAGCAAGTTTTCGTTTGTGAATGAGTGTGATGAGAAAAGAATCCCGAAGGAGACGATTATTGTTTGTTTTTGTGTTTTCAGTTTTTTATTGTTTTTGGTGTTTTGCATAGGATAATGAGCTTAAGCCTAAATCAAGGGTTGTAAACTTATTATATCCTCCCTAATTAGGGATAATGAGCCTACTTAAGTATGAGATAAGCATCTCAACTTAATTACCATGATGATGTAGGGTTAAGATCATTAACCTACTTGTGATTATTTAGATGTTTCTGGGGTTTTGTTTAGTGTTAAGTAATGAGTTTAATCTCTAATCACAGATTAGTGAGCTCATTACACCATCCTAATAGAAGGATAATAGATGAGAACACTTAAGCTGAGGAAGACTCCTCAACTTAATCCATGGTTAGGGACTAAATTCATTATATAACAAACCTTTATTAAGTGGATTTTAATTAAGGGATGAGATTAAGAAGTGGATTTTATGGTTTGTAAGACAACTTGAGGAGGACTTGTCCATTAAACACTAGGTTTAGTCCCTCTTAACCATAAGGAAGAGATATAACCCTAATGTAAGGCCCAAGTTACAAGATAAAGTCTTGGTGATTATTGATGTGATTTTATTAAGAGGTTTAAACAAATTAAAGGTTTAACACTTAGGATTAAAGTTATACACTCCATCCTAAGAGAAGGATGCAGGCATAACCCTAATTCCAAAGTCCTAAAACTTTAAAAGTTTAGTCTCTGATTATTGAGATGAGAGGAGAGACTCAAGGAGACTCAAAGATAAAATACTAAGGGGGACTATACACAACCCTAAAATTTATCATGCTTGGATGTCCTATGGTTTTTAAGGCTTAAGAAAAAAGATCTTCAAGGCCACCAATGGAAGAAGCAGATGAAAAGAGAAGGAAGAAGAAGAATAAGTTACTTACTTCCTGAAGAAGATAAGTAACTTAAAGAAAGTAAGTAAGAAGGATGGAACATAAGTGAATTAGATTCACTTCAAAGACAAGTTAAAATGCATATTAATGAGATAAGAAGAAGTGAGAGGTGAAGGCAAATCCACCTCCCAAATAACTTACCAAAGGATCCTGAAATGTTAGTATGAATGCATAAGACATAAAGCATAAAGGAATGTATTAACATGAGATGAAATGACCAAAGTCAGAAGTGATTATGCAATTCAAATGGCATATGAGATGATGTAAAGTCATACAATGTGCATATGAATGATCATACAAAGATGAGATGTCATGAAAGCATGCTTGGAAGCTTGAAAACACATGGATGTTTATGAAATGAAATGAATGCAAGACATAGAAAATGAATGAAGAAATGATCAATCAATATTCTAACATGTCCTAAGATGTCTAAAATGACATGTGAATGCTTGAAATGTCATGGCAAGTTCATATGATGATGAGTATGCAAGGTGAATGCAAATGAACATGAGAAATTAGGGTTTCATGGATGTTTGAGATGCAAATGAACAAAACATAAGCATAAGATATGATAAAAAAATTGAAATCAAACTCAAACAAACCCTAATCCCATATTTGGTCACACCCCAAAGGAGAAGGTCAGAAGCCAAACCTAGTGGAAGTTATGAATTTCCTAAGTTTGCTAGGGTTTTTGGGTGATTCTCAAAGGAAAATGCAAATCAATTTGAAAATGCAAGATAAATTCATGAGGAAAATAACCTAGGAACTACATTCAATATTTGAAACAATGCAAAAAGAATCAAGTTCAAACTCTTCATGGTTAGGCAAAAATGATTTTTCCAAATTAGGGTTAAGAAATGTGATTTTAAAGAACCCTAATTCAAAGAAAATTGTGAAATTATGATCAAACCTAAAAAGAAATTTGTATGAAGAGTTTGAAAATGTTTCTAAATGTATTAGAATCGTTCATGATTTTTTTGGTGATTTTTAGAAACCTAAATGTATTTTTAATTAATTAAAATACTTTAATTAATTAAAAATAACATTTAAATATTTTAAAAATACTTTTTAAATGCAAAATATAAAATAAAAATCATTTTTGGGTTGAGAAAAATATTTAAAACCAGAATGCAAAGTTTGAGAATTGTTTGATGTGTTTTGGTATTTTTAATAAAATGTGGAAAGAAAATGAAATAAAATGAAATAAAAATCAAATAAAATGGAAGGTATGTTGATCCAAGGGATGAGATTTGAACTTGGGAGAGGGGAGTTGATTGCGCACGCTATCTGATGGCCAGGATTGATTCTGATTTAATTAATTCAAATAATCCTAATTAAATTAAATAATTAAAGGTTAGGGTTAATGACTTCATTTGGGCCGTCCACACGCTAACTTAAACAAGATCCAAGGGTGGGAATTCAATCTGGGAAGCTAACCCTAATTAAGCCCTAATTACTTTCAGGTGACCGGAGCTAAGCTCCGCTTATCTTCTCCGGCCACTCAAAATGCTAATTTCTTCCCTAGGTCACTAAACATCAAATTTCTTGCCCAGAAATGAACCCCAAACATCATACATCATGAATCAACAAACAAAACACATTTATCACGCATCATAAAGCTGAATCTAAGCAATCAAGTTCTAGGTCAAAAATTTCAGAAGCTTCATACATGGTCATTTCTCAATCATTTTTGAAACTAAACATATCAGTGTGATCAGGGGAACATGAAGATTGATATTTTAACTTAAATAGCAAGTTCTGGAAAAAATGTTCTTGAGGTATACCTGAGTTGAAGCTTTTCAGTTTGGAGCTTTCTGGCCTTTTCTTTGATGCAAACCAACCCCAATGAGCTCCTTGATGATGTTGCAATGCTTAGAACAAGTTTGTGATGGCTATTTTGAAGTGTTTGGTTCTGGTTTTGTAGAAATCATATTTTGGTTTGAGCTGGTTTCAGGCCATGGTGAGGGGTGTTTTGTGATCCTCAGGTGATTTTGAGATGAATGGTAAAAGAATGAGTGAGTTTTGATGGTTATGCAGAGAGAATCTAAGACTTGAAGTTTTTGACAAATTTTGTGAATGCTGACCTGGGAGAGCATGCAGGCTTGAATGTGTTATGAAATGAGCTCCTTAGGGTTTGCATAAGAGGTATTGATTGGTCCATAGAGTTGTTGTGGCTCAGTTTGATTAGTATGGATTATTTTGCAAAAAGTCAAGGAAAGTGTACCACAAGCATGGGCTCGGGTCAGAGGTGATCTAAAGGGTGGATTTGCCTCAGCTGACTTTGTGGAGAGCCCTTGGATGGAAATGGATGAGTTGTAACACTTAGATCATGATGTAGCATGTGTTTTGCAATTTTCCCTCTTTGGAAATTTTATGAAGATTAGGCATGAAATCTTGTGATCCAAGGCACAAATCTGATCAAGCAATGTTGCATTAACATGTTGTGACATAATTGAGTGGATTAGAGGTCACTTAGAAGCTTGAAACTCAAAATTGCATAAATCCCTCTTTGACATGAACATGAAAATTATAGGATTTTTTCTAACTTTGAAAGGCCATATCTTGAGTTCTAGGATGAATCAAGACATGTTCTAGTACTTTTTGAAAAGGGAAGACCTAATCTACAACTTTCATGTCCAAGAATTTTTCATTTGAAGCATTTTTGGTCATGAAAGAGGAGGTTGAAAATCTTTCCCAAAATGGAAAGTTTGCATTTCAAGTCATTTCAAAACATGGCAAGTTTGCAATTGGCTCAAAATTCTTCAATTTTATGAACTTCCAACCACTTCTAAGATCAAATAAAGATCATAGAACTTCAATTTGATGAAAATGATCCTTTGGTACCCTTGTTGGGGGCCTCAAATGCCCTGATTTTGACTTAACTTGCTCAAGAAGTTACCCAATGATCAGATGACTTCCACAATGAATTTATTCATCAAACTTGATACACATGATCCTTATAATATATTAAGAATATTAGAAACAAGAATGACCAAAAAATTTGGAGTTAAGGCCTCTGAAACCAAAACCCTAATTTTGGTCATCTGTGTAGGAAAACTCTAGCACTGCTTCCATGCCTTTGCCAATCTTTGTGATCCTTTGACTTTCATGAACCTTGAGGAGCATATTAGGATCATGGAACATACATGGACCCTCTTGGGAAGCTTCAAGACCATTGGGATGGCTCAGATCACTTCTTGGATTGCTCAGATCACAAACCCTAGATGCAGATGAAATGAAACTATACAGATGAAACAAATATGCAATATGAGGTGGTATGCTTAGGCTAATGCAAAAATGAAAGATCACAAGCCATGGTGTGAGAAAAAGTGAGGGTAAATTTGGGGTATTTACTGCTGCCCCTATTCAAACATGAGTTAGCTGTGCAGGATGTAAGCACTTGGCGTAACAGACAAACAAGATAACTTATGGTTGAATACCAAAGACAGTCTGAAATTTGCACTCGCTGGTGAGAAGAAGAAAAGGGATATAAATTGTAAAAGGTAGTATAGTATGTTTATTAAATGAAGCCGATGGAGGAAGACCATCGAGCAGAGGACGACTGTTGGGGATAAAGTGGTAAGTAGCAATGACGGGGACGGCTGACAAGCTGGGGAAACAAAGAGATCGTGATGGGGACGGCCATCGGGTAAGGAAATAAGATTCTCTGGGGATTAAAGTAATGAGAAAAGCAATGATGGGGACGGCCACCAGGCTCGGAAAGTGAAGTAAATAATGATGGGGACGGCCATCGGTTTAAAGAATAAATGAAATAATGATGAGGGACGATCATCAAAGGTGAAGGACGATCACCTAGCAGGGGACGGCTGCTCTTTATCTCGACATAGGACGAATGTCGGATAGATAAGGTCAACGATAGGGACGGCCATCGGGTAAGCATGATGAAGGACGATCATCAAGAGGTGAAGGACGATCACCTGGAAGGGTACGGCTGCTCTCGGGGATTATCACAACATAGGACGAATGTCGGATAACAAGATCAATGATGGGGACGGCCATCGGATAAATGATGAGGGACGATCATCAAAAGGTGAAGGACGATCACCTAGCAGGGGACGGCTTCTCTTTATCACGACATAGGATGAATGTCAGATAGAAGGTTCCAATGATGGATATTCCACTGGGGAAAGGATGAGGGACGGTCATCCAAAGGTAAAGGACGATCACCTGGCAGGGGACGGCTGCCGAAAGTATCACGACATAGGATGAATGTCGGATAGCAGAAAGTTGTTTTGTTGACGACTTACTGGGGAATGGTAAATACGGACGACTGCTTACGTTTTTCAAAAGTAAAAGATATAAGTGTTTGACGGTGTGTATAGACTAAAGATGCGGACGAGCCTCCTTAGGACCATGATACGGACGAGTATCGATAGAAACAAACGATGACACGTGTTTAAAGATGATGATACGAACGAGTATCAATAGGTTAAGCAAGGAACACAGACGAGTGTTAATTATGCCGGGGAGGTAATATATACAAGATACGGACGAGTATCAAAGACTTTTGAATAAGTATGTACAAGTATTGATCCGCTGGTGAAGTATGTGTAAGACACGGACGAGTGTCGGAGGATTGGGCAAGGGACACGGATGAGTTTTTGACTTGCCGGGGAAGCATGACACGGACGAGTGTCAAAAAAGAATATGTACAAGTTGTGAACGAATGTCTGTATTTAAAAGTGCAGAAGGTATTCTAGCGACCTGCGAGGATAGGATGACACAGACGAGTGTCAAAAATAAACATGTTTTGAACAAGTATCTGTACTCGGGAGTGCAAGGGGATACCTTGGATTTTGTCTGCGGGGGATATGAGTTTTGTATATTGTTGATGAAATAATGATTGGTATTTTCAAGTGGTTGGCTAGAACTCGGCTTGTGATCATGCAAATGTTTGATTTTTGCCATAATGCTCCGTATTAGACGGAATGCTACGCTTATTTCGGTAAATATGATGCAAATGCTATGATTATGCAAATGAGAAACTCGATCCGAGACTCGGATCCTACAGGGATAAAGACCTCTGGCTGATCTACTTGGAGGGATAACCCAGCTGGGGGAAGAGATCATTGATAGATCTGACCGGAGGGAGAACTCTGCTTGGGGGAATAGATCATTGATAGATATGTCCGGGGAAATAGATCATTGATAGATCTATCTGGGGATGAGAAAGTTTTAGCAACTCCATTGGGGATATGTTTCAGGTATTGCCCTACTGGGGGAGGAAACTCTGTGGGGAATCAATTCCACCAACTCTACTGAGGGTGAGAGAAATTTGGCATCTCTGGTGGGGAATAGAAGGCTCTTTGACCACCTTGCTGTGAAAGAGTTGTCAGACATTGCTCGGGAGAGATAACCAGCTAGGGGAGGAGATAACTTCTGGGAAGTAGTGATGTTGGGGATTCAATGCTTGATATGCCCCATGTTGCGAAAGATTGTCGGTCTTGAGTACCTGCAACCTGTTAAGACAAAGGAAAATGCACAAGTGTCTCGAGGTATCCTCAACCGAATTCCGTCATAGGAGTTAGATTTACCTGAAAGTAAATATATTTCCTGCAAGCATTTATTAAAATAGCTCATATGTTTTATGCAAGTGTAGTATTATGAACGTTGGACATTTTGCAAACGAAACAAAAAGGTACAAAACAAAGTGTGACTGAAAACTCTGATTTGATTAATTTGTGTGCCCTGAATTGGCAAGTACAATCAAAGAAGCGAATCCCCTGGAATGAGGAGATTGCTGTAAAATTGAGAAAATAAAAAGTGTTGGCAATGTTGAAGATGACGCTCCAGTGAGCTTCCTTTGCTAAGACCCGTATGACCTTGACGTTCTTCTTATCTTGCTTTCTGAAGAAGGCTGATTTTGACCGACGCTTTGTCCTTTCGAAGCTTTCCATGTTGTGAGTGATACAGAAGAATTCAGAATGCAGTTGTTCGCTTATTCCCTGATTTTGCGTGGATCACCCTTTCGGGTTTTCAATCCACCGGGATACCCATTTTTTCCTGAGTTGTCCAATGCGGCTTTTCAACTCAGCTGGTGTACATTTTTTTGATTTTTCCCTTATTTTTTCCCGAGTCTTTTATTCTGTTTTTGACTCGCCGGGATGCCCTATTTTTGCCTGGACTTACATTCTGTTTTTATGTCCAACAGGTCATTTTATGCGAAGTATTTTTTAACTGCATCTGAATTCACAGGAGACGGGAAGTCTTCACCATCCATGGTTGCGAGCATCAGTGCTCCACCCGAGAATACTTTGGTTATCACATAGGGACCTTCATAGTTCGGTGTCCACTTGCCCCTGTGGTCTGTATGAGGAGGAAAGACTCTCTTCAGAACAAGCTCTCCCACCTTGGTATTCCCGAGGTCTGACTTTCTGATCGAAGGATTTCTTCATTCGCTTCTGATATAACTGCCCATGACAGATGGCAGCTAATATTTTCTCTTCAATTAGATTCAGTTGATTGTACCGAGACCGGATCCATTCTGCTTCATCCAGTTTCACATCCATCATTACCCGTAAGGAGGGTAGTTCAACTTCAACAGGTAGGACAGCTTCCATACCATACACAAGCTGATAAGGCATTGCCCCAATAGACGTTCTGATTGAGGTTCGGTACCCATGCAAGGAAAATGGTAGCATCTCATGCCAGTCTTTGGAGGTAACTACCATCTTCTGCATAATTTTCTTGAAGTTCTTGTTAGCTGCCTCAATAGCGCCATTCATCTTTGGCCTGTAAGGAGAAGAGTTGTGATGTTGGATTTTGAAGTCCCAACACAGTTTTGCCATCATTTTGTTGTTCAAATTGGAACCATTATCAGAAATGATTCGCTCGGGAACTCCATATCGATAGATGATGTCTCTTTTCAGAAATCTGGCTACCACTTGTCTGGTGACGTTTGTATACGAAGTTGCTTCAACCCATTTGGTGAAGTAATCAATGGCTACCAGGATGAATCTGTGGCCATTTGAAGCAGTCGATTCAATCTTTCCAATCATGTCAATGCCCCACATGGCAAAGGGCCAAGGTGAAGACATTATGTTCAAAGGATTTGGAGGCACATGCACTTTATCCGCGTAGATCTGGCACTTGTGACATTTTCTGGCATAGGCACAACAGTCTGCATCCATTGTGATCCAGTAGTAGCCTGATCTTAACAACTTCTTTGCCATTGCATGTCCTCCGGCATGAGTATCGAAAGAACCTTCATGTACCTCGTGCATCAGCGGGTCTGCTTCCTTCTTGTCAACACATCTGAGCAGGACCATGTCGAAGTTTCGCTTGTATAATGAACCCTCAGCATTGAGGAAGAAGCTACCAGCCAGCCTTCTTAATGTCTTCTTATTATTGGATGATGCCCCAGATGGGTATCTCTGATTCTCCAAAAAGCATTTGATGTCATGGAACCAAGGCTTGTCATCACTAGCAGTGTCCACGGAAAATACATATGATGGTCTGTCCAGTCTGGATACCAAGACCCGAGGTACATAATTGGCAGCTTGAACTTTGATAATGGAGGAAATGGTAGCTAAAGCGTATGCGAACTGATTCTCATCTCGAGGGATGTATTCAAGTTTGACTGTTGTGAAGAAAGTTAGTAATCTCCTCGTATAATCACGGTATGGAATCAGAAGCTCCTGATGAGTGTACTATTTGTCGTTGGTCTAATTGATTACCAAAGCTGAATCTCCGAATACATTCAAGGTTTTGATCCTGAGGTCAATGGCTTCCTCAAGACCCATGATACAGGCTTCGTATTCTGCTTCGTTGTTAGTGCAGGTGTAACACGGTGGGAGAACTGACTTTCTATAAATGTTGCGGATAGCAAGAGTCGCCACCGACTTTTATTTTATCCAAAAGGAAAGGACATAAAAGAACAGGAAAGACCTTAAAAGATTTTGAGTTCGGGGGGTAGGTTATATAAAGGGAAGGTGTTAGCACCTTTTATATCCATGGTTATCCATGGGCTCTTAGTTACTTAGCTCACTTTGAATTGTTTTGAAAAGGTGTAGTGTGTGATTAGAAACTTTCTAAGTAATTTGTAATGATCCTCGTATGGATGTATACAAAGACTTGGTTTTGAAAATTTGTTTGAAAAGTAATGTGTAAAAAAGTATTTTGAAATGTGTGAGCAAGTAATTAAGAGGAACCTACCCTATATAAAGTCTTTACTGTTCTTATGTTCTTTCAATGGTAAGACTATCCCTATTATTAAGGAATAGGTAGTCATTACCTTGGATGTAATTAAGGGACATGTGTAGGGACATCTGAACTTAAGCAACTGCAAGGTGTCTTTAGCAATTCGTAGGGACTTATCATCTTTCATTCGAATGGGACAAGATCATTTATCGTAGGCAACCTCAAAGGGACTTGATCTTATAAATTGAAGGGACTTGATAATATTTGTGAAGGGACTTTGCTTAAGACACCTTACTTGACCTTTTGAAATAGGCAACATGAGAGGTAACCTTAGAAAGTGCAAGATGGCGATCAAAGATCGACTTACGTGTGTGCGTGTTCATATTCAAATATTTATCTTTTAAAGTTGATTATTCTAAGTTAATTTTAATCACAAGTATGTTATTCACACCCTAAAATTACTAACCATACAGTAAATATATTCATAGCAAAAATAAAGCAAAAATTCAAACCTAAACTATTACAAAGCTTCAGGACAATTACAATATAATCGAGAAACATAATAAAGATAAATAATAATAAATAAGTAATAATTAGTAATAAGAATTAAGATGAAAGGTTAGAAAAGTAGAAATAAGAGAAATAAGAGATTAGCAAAAATAAATTAATATTAGAAAAGATTTTAAATTTTTAATAAAGAAAATAGGTTTTAATAATAATAAATAAATATTAAATAATTTGCATATTTAACAAAGGATTAATGATTAATTATAATTTATAAAAATATTAAGTTAAATTCTAAAGTTAAGAAAAAAAATTAGGGTTAGGGTTGGAAAAATTAGGGTTAGGGTTGTAATCATGAGAATTAGGGTTTTTAATTATTAATTTACAAAATAATCAATTTATTTACAAAATATATACAATATTAATAAATATAAAATAAAATAAATATAACAATTTGATTTTTGGAAAAATAAAGTTTGAATTTTAAAAATATGAATTTTTTTGTATAAGAAATAATATAAACATTTATTTTAGAAATTGTTGTTTAGAAATTAATTAAATTAAATAAATATGATATAAAAGAAAACAAAAAAAATTGAAAAAAAACATACCTGGGGCTGGGATTCGAACCCAGGCCCTAGGCTTCTCACATGCTGGACCAACAACCTCACCACCAAGCCAAGCGTGTCTTGGTGACTATATGCTGGGTACGAATCCTTTTGTTATTAACCTGCAAAAATCAAAATAAAACGCAAAAACAAAATGGCCTGGGGGGAATCGAACCCAGGACCATTATATTCACAAGCAAACACACAAACCAGCTGAGCCACATGGGGCGCGTTCAACATAGATTCAACAATAAATCCTTTTATTTTCAAACAAATTTTTGAATATGACTTTGGCGCCAGGCTGCTTCATCTTCAATCTATTACCTGCGAAATTTCTTTCGAATCTTCCTGCGAATTTACCTACATTCGAAACCTGTAAATCTCATATCATCATCAATACGTAATGATTCATCAAATTGATCACATGGTCATGATCCACAAACATCATACAGTTCATTTACAGCTTTAAAATTAATTTATAATGGCTAAATCGAAGAATCCTAAATTTTGTTCAAGAACCCTAACAATGGCAACTTTCGGTTTAGGTCATGATTCTCCAATCTTTTTGCCCAGAAATCATATAAACATCACAACTAACACAAATATATGATTAGAATTCATTATCATTGCACAAATAATCATAATCGAAAAAAATAAGAACAAGAACATTATGGATTCGGTTTATGCTATATGTAATGATTTGAATGATATAAATGATTCAAATAGGTTCAGTGATCATCAAGGAATGTGTTGCAACCTTCAAAACCTCTTGGTATAGTCTCTAAGTCAAAAACCGAATCTCACTTTTTGGATGAAAATTTGAAGTTTGATGAATGTTCTTGGAGGCAGGATTTCGTCCCCTTGCACTTGTGATCAGTTTGTGTATATGTAGGGAGTTGAATTAGGTCAAAAGTTTTTGGATTTATGGGCTTTGTCTTGATTGCTTGATCATGAAGTTTCACAACTTTCAAATATTGAAACAATCTCATCAAACCTTTCTAATTTAGGCTAGCACGAATTTGTTTGATTCCAATCAACTTTAAATGACTTTTAAGATTTTCTAGAAGAAGAATCACATTCAAATATTGAATTTTCATATTTTATTTTGATTTAAAATGATTTTTAATGTATAAAATCAAAATAAATAAAATAAAATAAATAAAAATCTGAATAAATGATATTTGGTTCGTGCATGATGTCATGGTAGTGATTGGGTCATAAAAATGCAAGCCCATGTGGAAATAAATGATTCAAAGACCCCATTTGCTCAATAAACCTCTCAAAAATTTCCCAACTTTACAAAGATATATCTCCCTCAAATTTAAGGCTATGAGGGTGTTCTTGGACATTTTGGAAAGCTTAAAGAGTCCTCTAACAAATCTTTTTGTTCTCATGTCCATATCTTTCACCATTTTCAAGTTATGCCCTTTGGAAGATGTTGACTTTTTGTTGACTTTTAAAAAAGACCTATAATGTCCTAGCTCATACCTTCCAAATGAAGCATTTTTGGGCTTGGCTTATGAGACACAAAGTTGTAGAGAATTCAATTTTCTTTAAAATGAGCTTTGGATGGAAAATTCTTGATGAAGCATGTGAAAGTTATGGCTGGTCAAAGTTCAGTTGACTTTTCCTATGAAAACCCTAATTTAGAAACTCCTGATTCTTGATGATCTGAAATCTCCTTGATAAATCATGATCAACCATTGATCCAATGATGAATTTTACTTCATAAACTTGATGTTGGCAAAATATCATGAAGTTTGACTTTGGTTTGACCACAATTGACCTCAGTTTGACTTTTTAACCATTTAAATTGATTTTTGCATATCTGATCATCTGACTGAGCAAACCTTTTGGGAAAGCCTTGAAACTTGACATAGGGATTCTTGAAGACATGTGGGATGTTATGAAGTTCACTTGAGGCCTTGGAAGTCCATTTAGCCTGATGAAACTCAAAACCCTAGTTTAGGATGCACAGCTTAGGAGGAGGCTTTGTCTGAGGGAATTGTCAAACTTTCTGACTAATTGTGGACCTTGTGAACCTTGTGAACCTCTTGAACCTCTTGGGACACCTTAGTACACAATGTCTTGTCTAGGTGAGGGAAAATTTTGGGGTGCAACAGCTGCCCCTGTTCAATTTTCTGAAAGTTGAGGGGTTAGATTGGCCTGTGTGCCATTCGTGACTTGGAAGGTTGAAGGGGATTGAACACAAAAGCCCAAAAATTTGCACTCGCCAGTGCGTAAAGTAACACTGCTGATTGGTTGCATATGCTTGAGTGGGCTTGAAGATGCCACTTGGAAGAACTGGAGATGGGCTTACAGATGCCATCCATAATATCATGAGGTGATAATATCAATAGGTTGTCACTGGATATCAGTACTAGGTCTTCGTATAGGCCGTATGAATCATTTTAAGCATCAGAATCGAATCTTCGTGGCGATCTTTTCTGAATTGCTTTTGGTGATATCTTGGGCTAAGTACAAGATCTTCGTATAGATCCTTTATGTACCATCCCATAGATAAACTGTTGCATAGACCATTAGAAACAAATCTTCGTAACGATTATCTCTTCTGGTATTATCCTGAATTAGGTAATAGATCTTCGTATAGACCATTTATATACCCTCCCAAGGATAGAAAGAATATCGAGATTAAATCTTCGTGGCGATTATCCCTGAACTTCTTCTAAAAGAATCTCTTGGACTAAGTTCTAGATCTTCGTATAGATCATTTACACACCATCCCAAAGATAGTTGACCATCAGAAATAAATCTTCGTAATGATTATCTCCTCTGGAAATATCCTGGATTAAGCACTAGATCTTTGCATAGATCATTTACGTACCCTTCCAAGGACAGCTTGAGTATTGATCATCAGAAATGAATCTTCGTAATGATTATCTCTGAATTAAGTATCAGTACTAGATCTTCGTACAGATCGTCTCTGAACTGTTTTGAATTGATAGTGTTTATCTGCCCGCAAATATCCTGAAAATGAAAGGTTAGTTTATGCAATATGTATGTATGTATGGCACAATGTACCTAAGTAAATGCTTCATGCATTCATGGATGCATATGCTTATGATATGATGAAACTGATGTATGTATGAGTCACGTAGCCCGAAGTGTCTAGGTATCTCTGTATAACAATTGCTGGCTAGGGAAAATGAATCCCGGTTCATTGCTGAAGAATATGAGGACTTTGTTCCTGTCTTGTTTGATAATATGGTACTTATAACCTCTCGTCTTCGTTCGTCGTACTTTTATTGAAGGAATAAGTTCCTTAGTATCCCGACTGAGGATAAAAGAGATGGATATAAATCTGAGGGGAGATGTCACCCGAAACATCTATAAATATTACTCTGTGGGGATTTGTGATTATTCTGTGGGGATGAACCGATAAAGTTTCGTTGAATTCCTACCTTCGTTCGTCCTTAGTAAATACTATTAATGTATTTTATGCATTTATGGTAAACATCAATCATATTCAAAAGCATACATACATTCAAACACAACCAATGGACGTTTTCGTTTAGGTAAACAGGGTAAAAGTAAATCTGGATTCAAAGACGAGACTTTATTTATTTTAGAAAGTGGCCTATACACAGACAAATTTTTACAAGGAGACAGAAATCCAAGTAAGAGGAATTCGTCGAAAAAGTTTTACAAAAACAAAGAAAAATAGCTATGTGAGAAGTAATCCTATTGAGTTTCAATTCTACTATTGCCATTATCTTCGAGTATCTCATCCTCTGCTGTCGAGATGGAAACGATTGGATTGATCTTTATCTGTCCGAACTTGAGTCAAGTAACACAACTGGTTGGAGTTACATGGGTGATCCAACGAGACATAGTCATACGCTTTAATCCCTAACTTTTGCCTGGATTTCCCTTTCAGGTTTTCAATCCACCGGGATACCCTTTTTTGCCCAAGTCGCCTTTTCAGGTTTTCGACTTGCCGGGTGTACATTTTATATATATATATATATATCCCTAATTTTTGCCCGAACCCTATTGGTTCGCTGGGATGCCCTTATTTTTGCCTAGGCCAGTCAACCTAGCGGGTCTCTTTTTATGCGTAGTATTTTTTAACTATGTTTGCGTTTACAGGCTGTGGGAAGTCTTCACCATCCATAGTAGTAAGCATCATGGCACCTCCTGAGAATACCCTCTTGACTACAAATGGTCCTTCATATGTAGGAGTCCACTTTCCCCTAGGATCACCCTGTGGTAATATGATACGCTTGATTACCAAGTCACCAGTCTGATATACCTTTTGTTTAACCTTCTTATTAAAAGCTTTGATCATCCGTTTCTGGTACATCTGACCGTGACAAACAGCTGCCAGCCTTTTTTCATCAATCAAATTTATCTGGTCAAGTCGAGTCTGAATCCACTCATCTTCATCCAAGCCTGCATCCTTCTTGATTCTTAAGGAGGGGATCTGAACTTCAACGGGTAGAACTGCTTCCATACCATAGACTAAAGAGAATGGGGTTGCCCCTGTTGAAGTACGTATTGTAGTACGATAACCATGAAGAGAAAATGGTAACATCTCATGCCAATCCTTATACGTAACAGTCATCTTTTGTAGAATATTCTTAATGTTCTTATTAGCTGCTTCTAGTGCCCCATTCATCTTTGGACGATACGGAGAAGAGTTGTGATGTTTAATCTTGAATTGCGTACAGAGATTAGTAATCATGGTGTTGTTCAGATTAGAGCCATTGTCTGTGATAATCCTTTCAGGGATGCCATACCTACATATGAGACTATTCTTAATGAATCGAGCCACAACATTCTTGGTAACAGATGCAAATGAGGCTGCCTCCACCCACTTTGTAAAGTAATCAATGGAAACCAGGATGAAACGATGCCCATTAAAAGCAGTAGGTTTGATCTCACCAATCATATCAATGCCCCACATGGCAAAAGGCCAAGGGGCAGTCAACATATTCAATGGAGCTGGAGGTATATGCACTTTATCAGCATAAATCTGACACTTGTGACATGTTTTGGAATGTTGCTAGCAGTCAGCTTCCATAGTAGACCAATAGTAACCTGCTCTCAATATCTTCTTTGCCATGGTATGACCACTAGAATGAGTGCCAAAAATCCCATCATGCATGTCTTCCATAATTTCTGTTGCTTCCTTATCCACACAACGAAGCAAAGTCGAATCATGATTGCGCTTGTACAAAATCCCATTACTCAAGAAGAATTTAGCAGAAAACCTCCTCAGAAACTTCTTATCTTTGACAGATGCCCCTTCAAGGAACTCCTAAGCTTCAAGATATCTTTTCACTTCATAGAACCAAGGCTTCCCCTCTACTTCTTCAGTGTCAATCTCATTACAATATGCAGGCTTCTCAAATTTGATCAATATTGATCTTGGGAGCTTCATCATCCCAGTTAATCTCAAACATAGATGCCATGGTGGCTAATGCATCTGCTAACTGATTCTCTCCTCGTGGAATATGTCCAAAAGTAATCTACTCAAAATATGGAATCAAGGACAACACATGCTCTCTGTAAGGAATGAGATTTCCATGCTTGGTATCCCAATCTCCCTTAATCTGACTAACTACCAGGGTTGAATCTCCATATACGTCTAGGAACTGAATCCTCATCTCAATGGCAGCTTTGATACCCATGATACATGCTTCATATTCAGCCATGTTGTTGGTACAATAGAAACAAAGTCTTGCAGTAATTGGGGTATGACAACCTTCAGGGGAAATGATCACAACACCAACACCATTACCAAGCGCATTAGAAGCTCCATCAAAAACCATAGTCCATCGGGATCCTTGTTCAGGTCCGTCATATTGTCCAGGTTCTTTGGTAATAATCATAATGTCTTCATCAGGGAACTCAAAACTCATTGACTGATAATCATCCACTGCCTGATGAGCCAAATGATCAGCTACAACACTTCCTTTAATGGCCTTCTGAGTAGTATATTGTATATCATATTCTGTTAAAATCATTTGCCATCTCGCTATTCGTCCGGAGAGAGCAGGTTTCTCGAATATGTACTTGATTGGATCCAGCTTTGAAATCAACAGGGTAGTATGAGTCAACATATACTGTCTTAGTCGGCAATCAGCCCATGCCAAAGCGCAGCAAGTTTTCTCGAGCAGTGAGTATCTTGTTTCACAGTCGATAAACGTTTTTCTAAGGTAGTATATTGCCTGCTCTTTTCGACCAGACTCGTCATGTTGCCCCAACACACACCCCATTGATTTGTCTAATACTGTTAAGTACATAATCAATGGTCTTCCATCAACTGGTGGCATCAAAATTGGAGGTTCTAGGAGATATCTTTTTATTTCGTCAAAGGCTGTCTGGCACTCGTCATTCCATTCCATTACCTGATCTTTCTTCAACAACTTGAAGATTGGCTCACATGTAGCAGTTAGCTGGGAAATAAATCTTGCAATGTAATTTAGTCGTCCCAAGAAACCTCTAACCTCCTTTTCAGTACGGGGAGCTGGTATCTCTTGTATAGCTTTCACTTTTGAAGGGTCTACTTCAATACCTTTTCCACTAACAATGAAACCCAGGAGTTTACCAGACCTAACTCCAAAGGTACATTTGTTTGGATTCAATCTCAGCTTGTATTTCTTCAACCTCTCAAACAGCTTATGCAGATGATCATGGTGTTGCTCTTCATTCTGGGACCTGGCTATCATATCATCCACATAGACCTCTATCTCATGATGAATCATATCTTGAAACAAAGCCACCATAGCATGCTGATATGTTGCCCCGGCGTTCTTTAAACCAAATGGCATCACCTTATAACAGAAAGTGCCCCATTGTGTAACAAATGTAGTCTTCTCCATATCTTCAGGTGCCATTTTGATTTGATTGTAACCAGAAAAACCATCCATGAAAGAAAATACCTTATGTTTGAGCAGTGTTGTCTACCAAAACATCAATATGTGGAAGCGGAAAGTCATCTTTAGGGCTGGCCTTATTCAGATCTCTGTAATCTACACACATGCGTACCTTACCATCCTTCTTAGGTACTGGTACTACATTTGCAACCCATTGAGGATAAGAAGTCACAGCTAAGAACCCTGCATCAAATTGCTTCATCACCTCTGCTTTAATCTTTTCTAACATTTCAGGACGCATGCGACGAACCTTTTGTTTCTTCGGACGACAGACTTTTTTTACCGGTAAACGGTGAACCACAATGTCTGTATCCAACCCTGGCATATCTTCATAAGACCAAGCAAAGATCTCCACATAATCACGTAATATCTGGATCAATCTACTCTTAACACCATCTCTAACTCAGCTCCTATCTTGACTTCTTTCCTGTTTTCTTCAGTTCCCAGATTCACAACTTCGATTGGTTCTTCATGTGGCTGTATAGCTTTCTCTTCTTGTTGTAACAACCTAGCAAGCTCTACAGGTACTTCACAATCTTCCTCCTTTCCATCTTCAGTTTGATAGATCGGATTCTCGAAATTATAATTGGCAATAGTGGAAGTGTTATCAACAGGATCCAGGGTGGATGAAGATCTGCATTTTAGTGACGTGGGTATGTGTAAGAACACATAGCTGATAAAACAAAAATAAAAAATAAAGACAAGGAGCACAATAATTACGAAAACAAAACGTCCATTGATTTTATTGAATGAAGTATGCAAATGAAATGACATCCCGAAACAAGCATACCATTGTGCCCCGGGTAAGACACAAGGCTTAAAAGTTTGATTGTTCGAAATTACAAACTAAAAATAAAAACACAGTAATAGTATTTACTCCTGACTAAAGGAGATAGGAATAACGTCTTCAGTCTTCCAATTGTTGAGCCCATCACCCACAGTAGGAAAGATCCAATCATCCAGGTTGTAGTCTTCATTACAATTACCCACAGCATTGATTTGATCTCTTATGACCCCTTGATTGGTGATACGAACATCACGAGCACGACGAACAACCTTCTGAGATTCTGTAGTGAAACCCAAACCAAACTTGTCAGATTTGTAAGGGATGTTGGGGAGCTGACCCCAAATAGCAGAACCACCTTTTGCAACCACAGCCTTAGCATCTTTGAGAGAGGCCATTGCAGGAGGTATGTTAGTAACTGTAGGAACCCTTTCAGAAACAGGAACAGACTGAGGAACAGGATCAGACAAAGGAACAACTTCAAATGTTTGACACGGAGTTTCAACCATTTCACCCTCCATTTCTACATACTTGAAAGTGTTCACATGGCTCACCATGTATTCTTGTTCACCATAGACAGTGACAATTTTGTTCTTTACCGGATATTTCAACTTCTGATGCAAGGTGGAAGTCACAGCACCTGCCCCATGGATCCAGGGGCGCCCAAGCAAACAAGAATACGCAGGGAGAATATCCATCACATAAAAAGTAGAATTGAAGACTTGAGAGCCTACTTTGATCGGGAGATCTACTTCTCCATGTACCACTCTTCTTGAACCATCAAAGGCCCTCACCACTACATCACTTGGTCTTAACACAACATCTTCAGGACTGAGCTTGTCCAGAACCTCTTTAGGGAGTACATTTAATGAAGAACCATTGTCCACCAGCACATGAGACAAGGTAGTGCCCCTACATTCAATGGAGATATGCAGAGCTCTGTTATGATTCCTCTTGGCAGGAGTTAGATCAGCATCAGAAAAGCCCAACCCATTATCACAAGTCAGATGTGCCACACAATTCTCAAATTGATCCACAGAGATCTCATTTGGAACATGAGCAGTCTTCAAGAACTTGATTAAGGCTTTAGCATGGGCCTCAGAACACAACAATAAAGATAACATGGAGATTTTGGAGGGGGTATACCCCAACTGGTCAACAATATCATAATCACTCTTACGAATGATCTTCAACACTTCTTCCATTTGTTTAGAAAGATTTTCAGCAGTCGGTGCCCCAGCTTGCACAGGTTCAATTACAGGACCTTTGCCCCGATCATCAGTATTTGGCCTAGAATTGGTGGTAGTAGTTGGAGTAGCTGCATTTTTGGAGGTAGTTTGAGGAGAGAAGATTCTTCCACTTCTAGTGATCTTACTAGATCCAACAATGTTATCAACATCAAGACCAACATCAGTAACAGGTGCATCAGTCACAGGTTCTTGTTTGACACCATCGATATAAACATCAGAACCATAATTCCAGGGTATAGCTTTATCAGAAGTATAAGGAACAGGACCAGGAGTGGTAATGATCATGGAAACCAATCTAGCTTCAGCAACAGTCCTCACAGGGCCTTCAGCAGTAATCCTGACAGGACCCTTAGAGGTGATCCTGACAGGGCCTTTGGAGGTAATCTTCACTGGCACTTTGTCAACCATAGTTACGTCTTCCAGCTTCGTACTTCGAGTCAGATGTTCACACATACTTTCAACAGAAGGTGTCCTCTCAAACAATATAATGTAATTGTCCATGAGGCATTGAATACCATCTTTCAATCTCCAGCAGCTATCAGGTTTGTAAGCACAATAGAAACAGTCTTCATTACAACCTGGAAAGAACCCAGCCTGCACCAGCTTCTTCTTGATAATGGATAAGGAGTAGTCACATCTGCTACTGAGGAAACATAGGAAACTTCATCAACAACATTAACAGTCTTCTCATGGTTGGGCATAGGAGCAGTAATCACATTTGGGGTCCCAGGAGGGTCAAATTCAAATACCCCAGCTTCGATCATGTCTTGAATCTTGTTTTTCAACACCCAGCAATTGTTGGTATCATGTCCCGGACTATTAGAATGATATGCACATCTTGCATTAGGATTGTATCGAGGAGAGGAAGTGTTAGGATTCTGAGGAGGGTCCCTCAAAGTAATGAGTTCCCCTTTCAACATGTGTTGCAAGGCTTGGGCCAATGACATGTTGATCTTGGTGAATTGTCTTCTAAGCTTCTGTTGATTGTTTTGTTGTTGCTCTGGTGCTGTAGGAGCAGGGTTGGAGATATGAACTGCTCCCACAGATTGGTGACTCATGTTACGATTATGTTGACCATACACTGCATTAGACTCCTTCTTTCCACTAGGGAGCTTCTTAGCAATGCTTGATGAAGAGGCACTCATTTGTATCTTACCACTTCTTATACCACTTTCCGCGCATTCTCCAGTCATTATCAGCTCAGTGAAACCAGATGATGAGCTTCCAATGAGGTGACTATAAAAAGGACCATTCAGCGTACTCATAAACATATCCACTAGCTCCCTGTCAGTCAGAGGAGGTTGAACTCTGCCAGCCAGGTCTCTCCATTTCCGGGCATACTCTTTGAAACTCTCCTTAGCACCCATAGACATGCTTTGGAGCTGCATGCGAGTAGGTGCTAAATCAGCATTGTATTGGTATTGCCTATAGAAGGCCTCAGCAAGATCATTCCAATCACGAATATTAACACTTTCCAGTTGATAGTACCATTCCAATTGAGCTCCAGACAAGCTCTCTTGGAAGAAATGAATCCATAACTTCTTATCAGCAGTATGTGGTTGAATCCTCCAGACATAGGACCTTAAATGCAGCTTAGGACATAAGACACCATCATACACCACAAAAACAGGAACCTTGAAACTAATAGGTATAACCACTCCAGAAACTAAACTCAGATCTTCAAAATCAAGCCTAGATGATTTTTGCAATTCCATGGCATTCATTTTGTCTACCAGCATTTTGTACTTCTCCTCACTAGCAGGATCATGATAATAATTTGCCTCAGAATCATAATCTTCCACAGTATCATGGAGACTACCTCCCTCTTTCTCAGAAATCTCTGACTCAGAATCCTCAACCTGTTCCTTAATCTTGATAGGACCCCTGAACCTTCTTCCCAGATTGATAAGGCCTCCTGATTTTCTAGTCTTCTTCTTCTTAGCCAGCAGTGTTTTCAGCTCATCTTGTGCCTTGGACAAGTTCAGGATCAGCTCTTGGAATTGTGCATTTTGAGCCTGGAGATCTTTGACAGTCTATTCAAGAGCCATTTCTGCTGAAATAAACAGCAAGAAGATAAGATACCTGTTCACAAGTAACCTGTGATGCAATGACATGGTATGTAAATGCATATGCAATGTTTTCAAGGACCGCAAGATTTAAATTTGGTTAAACAACCAGCAAGTAAACTTTTATTAGTAATCAATAAACTTGTTTGCCTCTTAGGCTTACAACAAAAATGAAATGAATACAAAGATGGGGTTTTAAGTCTCCCATGGACGTTTCCTCTTTGTGTTGAGGTATGAGTTGAGATTCCGCTCCTCGTGAAGTTGTCTTGTCAGCTCTAGGATTCTTTCTTGACTAGCTTTGAAATGAGTCTCAAAAGTATCCCTTTGCTCCTTCAACTGGATCCAGGACCTCTATAACTCTTCCATGTCAGTGGGCATGTCGGGGTGAAGAATGATATAAGGAGTATCTCCTTCAGCAACAGGCTCCATGGTAACTGGCAGGATAGCAGGGTATGGCATCATAAGAGTCTGAGCACGTGCTCGTACCCATCTGAGATAAGGTTCCATAGGAATAGTGTACTTTGGTTCCAGAGTCTTGCTGTCAACCTTGTTCACTTTACCCCAAGCTCGTATGAACCTTTGTCGGTAACCTTGCAGATCGTTGTCGTAGTCGAACATAATACCCTGAATAAGCATGTCATGAGGACCTTCACTTCGAGCATAACCAAACTGACGTAGAGCTAAGGAAGGGTTGTAGGTAATGCCCCCTCTTATGCCTAAAAGTGGCACATTAGGGAATTCCCCACAACGGTCAATGATAGTAACATTATCCATAGATCTAGAACACCAATGAATGTCTGAATGAGAAAGTGACATGATCCTTTTAGACCACCTGAACCCTTGTTCATTCTTCATCACTGATCGAGGAAGGTGAGAAATAAACCACCTGGACAATAGAGGTATGCAGCACATCAGAGTTCCTCGTGCCTTCATAGTGCGGGTATAGATAGAATGTAAGATGTCTCCAAGTAATGTAGACACTGGATTGTGAGTCAGAAATATGTTGATGGCATGTACATCTATGAACTGGTCTGGATTAGGGAACAACACTAAACCATAAATCAATAGGGCTAAGACCTCCTCAAAAGCATCATAACTCATAGCCTTCAGGAACACTTGAGCTTTCTCCATCAAAACCTTAGCAAGAATACCCTTAACTCCACTTCTTGTTTCTAGAACAATGTCTGATTTCTTCAGATGTAAGGCTGCTGCAATGACTTCAGGTTTAGGCTCTTTTTCTGAGCCTGTAAAGGGTCTCTGATTAAGAATAGGTATACCCAATAGCTTGGAGAACTCCTCCATTGTAGGAACCAGCTGATAGTCAGGGAATGTGAAACAGTGATGTTTTGGGTCAAAGAACTGAAATAGAACACTCATCATGTCTTCATTGAACCCTGAACTGACTAGATCCAGTAGGTGACCATGCCTCTTGATGAACTAGGAGTTTTCAGAAGCTTGAGAGACCAATTCCTTAAGCTTAGGAGGTATCCCTACAAAGTTGATCCGGATAGTATTCCTACGAGCAGAAGCCATGACCTACAACAAAGAACAAAGATAAATCCTTTGGTCCTTGAAATGGTTAGTGAAAATGTTATGCTTATGATGCATGATGATGTCATGGTGTTATGCTCAATCACAAACATGTGGCACACACAAACAAGTCACACAATAGCCCTAGGTTTGAAGGTCTGGATGAGGTTTAAAGGTAAGTACCCTCCCTTGAAGTTTAGTTGGTTCATCCTGTCCTACAAAAGTAACCAGGTTCTAAGGGATCTCAATATCACTGATCCTTCACAAGGGTGGTTGTTCAGTAGGCAACTTACTTGCCAACCAAAACCCTCCAAGTTTAGGATCTCAATGAGCGTAGCATCGAGTATCAACCAACTTTAGTCTTCACCAAAGTCGGCTACCTCACTACTTTCTAAAGGCCAAGATGGGATGACTAGGGTTCTAAAAGTCAGTTAGTGTATTGACAGCATATGGCAGCCTTATATTATCCTCAACTTGCTTAAGGAACATAAGCACCAACCAAGAAGTCACACTAACTATGGCCACCAGATCAACCATATCGGTATACGCCGTACAGTTTCCTTGGTCTATTGCCATTTACCTAAGGTACACTAGATCCAGGTTAGGATCTTTCACACATAAGAGCTCCACAAGTAAGTATAAAGCAAGCAAAGCAAACAATTTAAAGTGATCTAATTCCTAAGGGTACCCCTCTTTTATCTTATCCCCAGCAGAGTCGCCAGTTCTGTAACACGGTGGGAGAACTGACTTTCTATAAATGTTGCAGATAGCAAGATTCGCCACCAACTTTTATTTTATCCAAAAGGAAAGGACATAAAAGAACAGGAAAAACCTTAAAAGATTTTGAGTTCGAGGGGTAGGTTATATAAAGGGAAGGTGTTAGCACCCTTTATATCCATGGTTATCCATGGGCTCTTAGTTACTTAGCTCACTTTGAATTGTTTTGAAAAGGTGTAGTGTGTGATTAGAAACTTTCTAAGTACTTTGTAATGATCCTCATATGGATGTATACAAAGACTTGGTTTTGAAAATTTGTTTGAAAAGTGATGTGTAAAAAAGTATTTTGAAATGTGTGAGCAAGTAATTAAGAAGAACCTACGCTATATAAAGTCTTTACTGTTCTTATGTTCTTTCAATGGTAAGACTATCCCTATTATTAAGGAATAGGTAGTCATTACCTTGGATGTAATTAAGGGACATGTGTAGGGACATTTGAACTTAAGCAACTGCAAGGTGTCTTTAGCAATTCGTAGGGACTTATCATCTTTCATTCGAAGGGACAAGATCATTTATCGTAGGCAACCTCAAAGGGACTTGATCTTATAAATTGAAGGGACTTGATGATATTTGTGAAGGGACTTTGCTTAAGACACCTTACTTGACCTTTTGAAATAGGCGACATGAGAGGTAACCTTAGAAAGTGCAAGATGGCGATCAAAGATCGACTTACGTGTGTGCGTGTTCATATTCAAATATTTATCTTTTAAAGTTGATTATTCTAAGTTAATTTTAATCACAAGTATGTTATTCACACCCTAAAATTACTAACCATACAGTAAATATATTCATAGCAAAAATAAAGCAAAAATTCAAACCTAAACTATTACAAAGCTTCGGGACAATTACAATATAATCGAGAAATATAATAAAGATAAATAATAATAAATAAGTAATAATTAGTAATAAGAATTAAGATGAAAGGTTAGAAAAGTAAAAATAAGAGAAATAAGAGATTAGCAAAAATAAATTAATATTAGAAAAGATTTTAAATTTTTAATAAAGAAAATAGGTTTTAATAATAATAAATAAATATTAAATTATTTACATATTTAACAAAGGATTAATGATTAATTATAATTTATAAAAATTTTAAAGATAAATTCTAAAGTTAAGAAGAAGAAAAATAGGGTTAGGGTTAGGGTTGGAAAAATTAGGGTTAGGGTTGTAATCATGAGAATTAGGGTTTTTAATTATTAATTTACAAAATAATCAATTTATTTACAAAATATATACAATATTAATAAATATAAAATAAAATAAATATAACAATTTGATTTTTGGAAAAATAAAGTTTGAATTTTAAAAATATGAATTTTTTTGTATAAGAAATAATATAAACATTTATTTTAGAAATTGTTGTTTAGAAATTAATTAAATTAAATAAATATGATATAAAAGAAAACAAAAAAAATTGAAAAAAACATACCTGGGGCTGGGATTCGAACCCAGACCCTAGGCTTCTCACATGCTGGACCAACAACCTCACCACCAGGCCAAGCGTGTCTTGGTGACTATATGCTGGGTACGAATCCTTTTCTTATTAACCTGCAAAAATCAAAATAAAACGCAAAAACAAAATGGCCTGGGGGGGAATCGAACCCAGGACCATTATATTCACAAGCAAACACACAAACCAGCTGAGCCACATGGGGCGCGTTCAACATAGATTCAGCAATAAATCCTTTTGTTTTAAACCAAATTTTTGAATATGACTTTGGCGCCAGGCTGCTTCATCTTCAACCTATTACCTGCGAAATTTGTTTCGAATCTTCCTGCGAATTTACCTACATTTGAAACCTGCAAATCTCATATCATCATCAATACGTAATGATTCATCAAATTGATCACATGGTCATGATCCACAAACATCATACAGTTCATTTACAGCTTTAAAATTAATTTATAATGGCTAAATCGAAGAACCCTAAATTTTGTTCAAGAACCCTAACAATGGCAACTTTCGGTTTAGGTCATTATTCTCCAATCTTTTTGCCCAGAAATCATCTAAACATCACAACTAACACAAATATATGATTAGAATTCATTATCATTGCACAAATAATCATAATCGAAAAAAATAAGAACAAGAACATTATGGATTCGGTTTATGCTATATATCATGATTTGAATGTTGTAAATGATTCAAATAGGTTCAGTGATCATCAAGGAATGTGTTGCAACCTTCAAAACCTCTTGGTATAGTCTCTAAGTCAAAAACCGAATCTCACTTTTTGGATGAAAATTTGAAGTTTGATGAATGTTCTTGGAGGCAGGATTTCGTCCCCTTGCACTTGTAATCCGTTTGTGTATATGTAGGGAGTTGAATTAGGTCAAAAGTTTTTGGATTTATGGGCTTTGTCTTGATTGCTTGATCATGAAGTTTCACAACTTTCAAATATTGAAAAAATCTCATCAAACCTTTCTAATTTAGGCTAGCACGAATTTGTTTGATTCCAATCAACTTTAAATGACTTTTAAGATTTTCTAGAAGAAGAATCACATTCAAATATTGAATTTTCATATTTTATTTTGATTTAAAATGATTTTTAATGTATAAAATCAAAATAAATAAAATAAAATTAATAAAAATCTGAATAAATGATATTTGGTTCGTGCATGATGTCATGGTAGTGATTGGGTCATAAAAATGCAAGCCTGTGTGGAAAGAAATGATTCAAAGACCCCATTTGCTCAATAAACCTCTCAAAAATTTCCCAACTTTGCAAAGACATATCTCCCTCAAATCTAAGGCTATGAGGGTGTTCTTGGACATTTTGGAAATCTTAAAGAGTCCTCTAACAAACCTCTTTGGTCTCATGTCCATATCTTTCACCATTTTCAAGTTATGCCCTTTGGAAGATGTTGACTTTTTGTTGACTTTTAAAAAAGACCTATAATGTCCTAGCTCATACCGTCCAAATGAAGCATTTTTGGGCTTGGCTTGTTACACACAAAGTTATAGAGAATTCAATTTTCTTCAAAATGAGCTTTGGATGGAAAATTATTGATGAAGCATGTGAAAGTTATGGCTGGTCAAAGTTCAGTTGACTTTTCCTATGAAAACCCTAATTTAGAAACTCCTGATTCTTGATGATCTGAAATCTCCTTGATGAATCATGATCAACCATTGATCCAATGATGAATTTTACTTCATAAAATTAATGTTGGCAAAAAATCATGAAGTTTGACTTTGGTTTGACCACAATTGACCTCAGTTTGACTTTTTAACCATTTAAACTGATTTTTGCATATCTGATCATCTGACTGAGCAAACCTTTCGGGAAAGCCATGAAACTTGACATAGGGATTCTTGAAGACATGTGGGATGTTATGAAGTTCTCTTGAGGCCTTGGAAGTCCATTTAGCCTGATGAAACTTAAAACCCTAGTTTAGGATGCACAGCTTAGGAGGAGGCTTTGTCTGAGGGAATTGTCAAACTTTCTGACTAATTGTGGACCTTGTGAACCTCTTGGGACACCTTAGTACACAATGTCTTGTCTAGGTGAGGGAAAATTTTGGGGTGCAACAGCAGGCAAAGGTGAGTTTTGTCGAGAAAGGCATATGAACTCCTTTAGGTGTGATAAGTACTGCACCAACTCCACGACCATTCATATTGACAGCCCCGTCAAACATCATAGTCCATGCTTCTTCCTGGTCAGGCCCTTCAGTGTGAACTGGCTCTTCATAATCTTTCGCTTTCAAGAACATGATGTCTTCATCAGGGAAGTCAAATCTCATAGGCTCGTAATCATCAATGGGCTGCTCAGCCAGGTAGTCAGACAATACACTACCCTTGATGGCTTTTTGAGAAGTGTATTGAATGTCATATTATGTTAGAATCATTTTCCATCTTGCAACCCTTCCGGTAAGTGTTGGCTTCTCAAATATGTACTTGACGGGGTCCATTTTTTAGATCAACAAAGTAGTGTGAGTCAACATATACTGTCTTAATCGGCGAGCAGCCCACGCTAAAGCACAACAAGTTTTCTCGAGCAGTGAATAACGTTGTTCACAGTCGGTAAACTTTTTGCTTAGGTAGTATATTGCATACTCTTTTTGACCATACTCATCATGTTGGCCCAACACACACCCCATTGACCCTTCTAAGATTGTCAGGTACATGATTAGAGGTCTTCCTTCAATTGGAGGCATGAGAATTGGAGGTTCTTGCAGATACTCCTTGATCTTGTCAAAAGCTTTCTGATAATCGTCGTTCCACCTGACTATTTGTTCCTTTCTTAACTGTTTGAACAGGGGTTCACAGGTTGGAGTGAGATGAGATATGAACCTTGATATATAGTTCAATCTACCTAAGAACTCTCGAACTTCTTTCTTAGTCCTAGTTGCAGGCATTTCCTGAATGGCTTTGACTTTGTCGGGATCAACCTCAATTCCCTTTTCGCTTACAATAAATCCCAACAGCTTACCGAAACGTACCCCGAATGTGCATTTGTTGGGGTTCAATTTCAGTTGATACTTCCTCAGACGCTTAAACAACTTCAGCAGATTCACCAGATGGTATTCTTCAGTAAAGGACTTGGCAATCATATCATCCACGTAGCATTCAATTTCTTTGTGGATCATATCGTGGAATAATGTTACCATAGCCTGTTGATATGTTGCATCGGCATTCTTTAGTCCAAACGGCATTACCTTATAATAAAATGTGCCCCAATGTGTGATGAAAGTTGTTTTCTCCATGTCTTCGGGCGACATCTTGATCTGATTGTATCCGGAAAATCCATCCATGAAAGAAAATACCAAGAACTGAGCTGTGTTGTCCACCAATACATCAATGTGAGGTAGTGGGAAATCATCCTTCGGGCTAACTCTGTTCAGGTCCCGGTAATCCACACACATACACACCTTGCCATCCTTCTTAGGCACGGGTACAATGTTAGCAACCCACGGCGGGTAACTAGTTACAGCAAGGAAATCGGCGTCCCACTGCTTTTGTACTTCTTTTGTGGGTCTAAACATTTATTATTATGTCAAACTTTGTTTTACATTAATGCATTGCGTATGTTTGTCTTGAATTAATCCATTCGCTTCACTATACTTAAAATTATGCTTTTACTTCGCTGTTTGTGATATTTAACTCTTGATAAAGTTGTAAGCCTTTAGAGGGAGGATGATGAAAACAATACCATAATCTTATGCAATATGCTTTTGAACAGACTATGTTAACGATGTAAATGCATTGTTTCAATTCCTAAACAGTGGAGATATAAGGACGTTAATCCCTAGTCAACCCTTTTGAGCTTATGAAGTAGGAGTTTCATTCTCATGCAAATTAAAACCCTTATTCATAACCTGGGGCAGGGTAGTTACTCGGTTAACTCAATTATGCCAATTATCTTTGTTGTACACAAATAATGATGGTTCCCTGTAATCATTAAGCCTGACAGTCAATATCTAGCAAAAGAAAAACTCACTAAGTCAAAACCTATGAAGGAGACTTAGTAAAAAAACTGAGACGTCCCGCTGACTGTAATCTTGAAACAAACAGTTCAGGCAAAAGGAATGGATAATAAAGTCAAAAGAAAAAAAAAAGGTCACTATAAATCCTCAACAAAGAAAGATGACTGAATTTTCAAATAAATTTTTGGTTCCTGAATCATCACAAATGTCAGTGTTACAATTCTAAACTCCTTCGGAGCTTCAATGCATAAGTTAACCAAACATAGGACTGAAGAACATCACGAAGAATGTGTTGGGTACAAATAAATTTGAGCCTTTTATCCTTTGTTTCTTAAAACCGTGAACCAGACCACGTTACAACCCTTTAAAAGTCCTAACTGAAGCATGGTTAGTTCGAAAGTGTACTGCTACAAAAAGGTATCCTGACTCCTTTAGGGCTTATTACAAATCTTGAGTTAATATCACAGTTGCTTACAAACATTGTTTTATTAAAATAATTCTTTTCCAAAACTTCAAGACAGACATAAGCATTGCATTTTGAAAATCATTGTTTGCATATGACTAAGTGTTTGACAACAGAGAAACTTACATGATGAACAGTCAATGAATCAAAGTCTTCCCGATAGACAAAGTTGCTTCCTAGATCAAAGTTAATGTATACAAAGGGGCATAGTCATTATCTCCAAATCAAGGGGGAATGCCATGATACTGCCTATTTCATTTGGGGAAATCAGGTAAAGATTCAACTATGCTTAAGTAGTTAATGGCGAGTCTCCTCATCTATCTAAATTACTAAAGGTAACATGGCAGAGTTCACGATGCCAGGGGCATATTATTGTGGGGGCATTCTGCTTATTTCTCTTGAGGTAACTCCTTTCAAATACTTCCATTATAGGACAATTCATCCTCAACCAAGGGGCAATGCTCTCTTTCCAAATCTAATACCCAGAGATTATATGGTCCATCACAATTTGAAAGCATGTTCCTCTCATTGTTTTACCTTGATATTGGATTCTCAACAGAAGCCATTGTGGAAATTAATTGTCTGCGCCAGTAGTAACAGATGGTGTCAGTATCATGTCTTCGGATCCAGCCATGAGAATTTCTAGGAAATTATTCAGGAAAGTTAAGAACCTCAAAAGCTCTAAATCCAATTGGTTATATACTTTCAAAATTGATATAATCCTATTTTCGGATTTAGGTTTACTTTTCCCTCTTTATTCAGGGAAGAAATGTTTTCCGAATTCATGTTTACTTTTCCCCTTTTACTAAAGCGAGAAATGTTTGTTGGTTATGTTTGAATGTATATATGTCTTTGAATATGACCGATGTTTACCAGAAATGTATAAAATACAATAATAACATTTACTAAGAACGAACGGGGGTAGGAATTCAATGAATCTTCGCCGGTTCATCCCCACAGATTAATCTTTATGGATATGGAATTCAACGAATCTTCGCCGGTTCATCCCCACCAAATGAGGCTAGGTAAAATGGGGTACAGACGCGAACGGTCGGCGAAAGGAGAGAGAACACACAGGGGTGAACTCAAGAGAAAAGAGTCGCCAGCTAGGCATTTTTATCCCGGAGGAAAGGCAATGCTGCATAGACCTAGAAAGATATGGATAAGACGGTTGCGAACCAGAGAGACTGAGAAAGGGGGTTGGTTACAACCTGGGAAGGTATTAGCACCCAGATTGTCCGTCGTACCCGACGGGATCCACGCTTAGAAGATTTGTGTTTTAAAGGGGTAGTGTCAGTGCAGACTGTGTATCAAAGCTGGAAAAGAATGCAAGTGTTAGTGTAAAAAAGAATGTGAAGTGTATAAGTGAAGTGTCAGTGTAAGGACAGAGTGAAATGCTCATGATAATGAGGCTAAAAGAATAAGGCTAGAAAGAGGGGGAATATACAGAGACTTTTGTTCGATAACTGTTAAGTTATGCCTACGTATCCTCTCGTGCAATGAGGAAGTCAGAACACCGTAGTTCGACCCAAAGAGACTGAAAGATGAATTGACTTGTGAACTGCTTGCTTGTCTATGCTCAAGTGTATGACCTGTCTGGCTCAGGTGCAAACTGTCTTGCATTAGACGGAAGAAGCAACTTCTCGTTTGTGAGTGAATGAGATGAGAAAAGAATCTCGGAGGAGACGATTATTGTTTGTTTTTGTATTTTCAGTCTTTTATTGCTTTTTGAAGTTTGCCATAAGTTAATGAGCTTAAGCCTAAACCAAGGGGTTAGTAAACTCATCACATCTTCCCTCTGATTAGGGGTAATGAGAATACCTTAAGTGTGAAGTCAGCTTCTCACACTTAATCACCTTTGACGCAGGATTAAGATCATTAACCTACTTGTGATTATTTAGATGTTTTTGTTGTTTTTGTTTAGTGTTAAGTGATGAGATTAAGCCATAATCAGGGATTAAACAGACTCATTACACCATCCCAATAGAAGGATAATAGATGAGAATGTTTAAGCTGAGGAAAACTCCTCAACTTAATCCATGATTAGGGATTAACCTCATGACAAGACAAAGCCTTTATTTAGTGGATTTTAGTTAATGATATGATGAAGAAATAAGTTGTATGGTTTGTAAGACAACTTGAGGAGGACTTGTCCATTAACACTAGGGTTAGTCCTTCTTAACCAATTAAGGGAGAATTAGAACCCTAATGCAAGGCCCAAGTTACAAGCTTAATGTCTTGATGATTATTAGGATGAATTGATTAAAGGAGTTAAACACATTAAGGGTTTAACACTTAGGATTAAAGTTATACACTCCATCCTAATAGAAGGATGCAGGCATAAGCTTAATCACAAAGCCTTGAAACCTTTAGGGTTTAGTCCTTGATTGTGAGATGAGAAGAAAAGACCCAAAGAGACACAAAGGTAAAAGCTAAGTGGGGGACTAATCAACCCTAATTGTTATCATGTTTGGAAGCCCTAGGGTTTGTGAGGTTTAAGAGAGAAATCTTCAAGGAACCACCAAGGAGAGAAGCAGATGAAAGGAACACAGAGAAGCAAAACAACTTGCTTCACTTAAGAAGTCAAGTTGCTTGAAGGAAGAAAGTGAGATGAACAAGAATGAGCAAGCTCAATCCAAACACATACAAAAATGCAGCAATGGTGCATAAGAAAGATGAAAAGAGATTGTGAGAAGTGAAGGCAAATTCACTTCTCAAAGTAACTTACCACCTGAAAAGTTAGTGAAAGAAATGAAATGAAATGCAAATGAGATGAAATGGCATGATGCAAGACAAAGTCAGAAGCAAATACATGATGTTAATGATGCTAAGAGATGATGCAAACATGAAACAAGGCATGAGGATGATCATACAAACATATGGAATGCAAAAGAAACATGCTTAGAACCATGAACATACATGAAAAGTTATGAAATGCAAATGACATACAACATGGCAAATGAAAGATGAAATGATCAAACATGATTCTAATGTGTCCTAAGATGTGTTATGAACCAAATGAATGCATAAAATGTCATGGCAAGTCATGGTATGCAAGCAAATGGAAGATGGATGCAAAGGAAGGCATGAATTAGGGTTTATGATCAACACACAAAACAAAATCCAAAACCAGAAGCAAACATCATGATAAAAAATTGAAAATACAATCAAAGGACCCTTAGACCTATACAAACTCATTGCCCAAAGGAGGGGTTCTAACTCTTAACCTAATGGGGGTTATGAATTTCCTAAGTTTTCTAGGGTTTTAAGGTACCTTGTCAAGGAAAATGCCAAACAAATTGAAAATGCAATATCAATTCAAGCCAATTTTATCCTATAAACTACATGTTATGCAAGATGCAATGCAAAAAGAATCATTGTCCAACTCTCAATGGTTAGGCAGAAATGAATTTTTGAAGTTTGAATCAAAATAATGCCTTGAAATGAAATTAAATCCATTGAAAATTGTCAAAAGGCATCAAGATCAAAAAAGAAATTTGGTTTGAGAGTTGGACAATGTTTCTAAATGATTTTAAATGTTACATGAATTTTTTTTGTGATTTTTAAATACCTAAAAGTATTTTTAATTAATTAATTTTCATTAACTAATTAAAAATAAACTTTTAAATGATTTAAAAATAATTTTTAATGCAAAAAATAAAAATAAAAATATTTTTGGGTTCTGAAAATTAATAAAAGCTTGGATAAAAAAATTCAGAATTTTTTGATGATTTTTACTATTTTTAATTAAATGTACAAAATAAATGAAATAAAATGAAAATAAAAATGAATTTGATGGGAAGTCAACAGAATCTAAGGCTGAGGTTTAAAGCTGGAAGCGCGCGAATTGACTGGCGCCAGATCTAAGGGCTATAATTCAAACTGGATGGATTTTAATTAAACCTGATTAATTAAATTAATAAAATAGGATTATGGTTAAGTGAGAAATCTGGTCCACACGTTTGCGCGCCAGTCAACCAAAGTCCACAGAATCAAGGGTCCACATTCAAAGTTCATTAATTACGCAGATTAGGGCTAATGAGTTTCAGGTGGCCGGAGAAGACTTCCGGTCGTCTTCTCCGGCGAGACCTTCACCCAAACTCTCTCAAAACCTCACTAAATCATGCCAAACTCTCCAGATCAACTCAACTAAACACCCTAAACAACAATCCAACAACAAATTCCATTTCTTTTTCATGAATCATGAAGAACAAACAAAAACTAAATTTACGGGCAAAGTTTCAGACAAACCATACATGGCCATTTCTCACTCATTTTCAAAAATAAAAGGTTCAGTGAACTCAGGGAAGTATGCAGATCATTTTAGAAACAAGAAATAAGAGTTCTGGGAAAATGAATTCCCATGGCTACCTGAATCGAAGCTTTCAACCCAAGAGCTTTTGGACCAGTTCCTTGCCTCCAATCAACTCCAGTGAACCTCCTGAGAAGCTTGCAATGCTTGGTTGGAGTTTAAAATGGCTGGTTTGAGAGATTGCTTGAGTTCTGTTCAAAGAGGGGCAGAAATCGTATTTGGTTTATGTGAGGTTTCAGGCTGTTTCAATGGTTGGTTTGTGATCAGTGAGTCATGTTGAGATCAATGGTGAAGTTTGTTTGTGTGTTTGATGTTTGTGGAGTCAGTTTCGAATGGTTTTGCAAATGAAGCATAAACTTGGAACTATGGCTTGGAGTGTGTTTCAGCATGAGTTGTGTGGTGTGTTATGCTGGCTTTGGTCCACTTATCACAACTAGAGAGGTCAGAGGAGTTGGTGTGCCCTATTGTGATTGGTATGGGCAAGTTGCCAAAATGTCAAACTTTGTGTAAGAGAGGTATGGGCTCATGGCTAGCCAAGGACAAGAGGGTTGTCCTGCGCAGCAAGAAGTGTGGAGAGCCTTTGGATCAATTCTAAAGTCAGCAAGCAAGTGGATTAGGGTTTGAGTGAGGTTTTGCAACTTGCTTCATCTTTGGCCCTTTTGAAGTTTCTTGCCCCACAAGTCACAAAAATGAGCAAACTCTTGGTGAATTCTGATCTTTGGACATTGGTTCATGTTTGTATGAAGTTTAGAAGTCCATTTGATAGCACAATTTGCCTTGGCAAGTGATTTTGCAACTTTGCCTCTTTGGTGGAAAACTTGAAATTATGTGATTTTTCCCAACTTTGACAAGCCATAACTTTTGATCCAAAATGAATTAGAATGAGTTCTTGTACTTTTTGAAAAGGGAATGATCAATTCTACAACTTTCATGACCAAAGTTTTCCCATTTGAAACATTTTTGAATCAAAAAGCAAGGGTTGAAAAAGTTTCCCAAAATGGCAATTTTCATTATAAGTCAACTTTCCCAAAAAGTCAACTTTGCAAATGGCTTGAAATTCTTCAAATTTGTGAACTTCTAACATCTTCTATGATCAAATAAAGATCATACATAATCAAAATGATGAAGAACACCCTTTTGTTGGGTCATTGGGGGCCTCAGATGCCCTGATTTTACACTGACTTGCTCAGAAAGTCAACTCTTGATCAGATGTCTTCCCCATGGAATTTCTTCATGAAAATTGATATGCATGATCCCTATACCATATAGAGACCAATAGAAACAAGAATGACCAAAAAAATTGGAGTTATGGCCTTTGAAACCAAAACCCTAATTCTAGGTCATCTGTGCAGTTAAACCTGGCTCTGCTTCCATGCCAATCTCAGTTCTTGTGACTTTTTGATTTTCTTGACTTTGAGAGGATATAATATGATGCTTGAACACACATGGACCCCTTTGAAGTTATTGATGACCTTTGAAGTGGCTTAAATAGCTTTTGGATTGCTCAGATCACAAACCCTAGATGCAGATGACTTAGAATCAATGCAGTGAATCAAATATGCAATATGGGATGCTATGATTGAAATTATGCCTATGAGAAGATCACAAGCCATGGTGTGAATGGGTGAGGGCAAATTTGGGGTGTTTACAGCTGCCCCTATTCAAGCATGAGTTAGCTGTGCAGGATGTAAGCAGCGGCTTAGCAGGCAAACAAGATAACTCGTGGTTGAATACCAAAGACAGTCCAAAATTTGCACTCACAGAATGAAGAAGAAAAGGGATATAGATTGTAAAAGAAAATAAAGTATATTTATAAAATGCGGGCGACGGAGGACGACCGTCGAGCAGAGGACGACTTCTGGGGAAAGAGTAATGACGGGGACGGTCGACATGCTGGGAAAAATGCGGGAAATAAAGCAAAGACGGGGACGGTCGACATGCTGGGGAAAATGCGGGAAATAAAGCAATGACGGGGACGGCCGACATGCTGGGGATATAAGAGATTATGATGGGGACGGCCATCAAGTAAAGCTGTAAGATTCTCTGGGGATTATAGGTAATGATGAGGTACGGTTATCAGGTTCATAAAATAATGCAAACAACGATGGGGACGACCATCGGGCTAAACTGATGAAGGACGATCATCAGGAAAAAGAAAAGAGACCACGACGGGGACGGCCATCGGGTTAAAGAATAAAATGAAATAATGATGAGGGACGGTCATCAAAGGTGAAGGACGATCACCAGGAAAAGGAAAAGAGACCACGACGGGGACGGTCATCGGGTTAAAGAATAAATGAAATATTGATGAGGGACGGTCATCAAAGGTGAAGGACGATCACCTAGCAGGGGACGGCTGCTCTGTTGGGGATAAGATGAGGGATGGTCATCTAAGGTGAAGGACAATCACCTGGCAGGGTACGGCTGCCGAAAGTATCGCGACATAGGACGAATGCCGGATAAAAGGTCAACGATGGGGACGGCCATCGGACGAGCATGATGAAGGACGATCATCAAGAGGTGAAGGACGATCACCTAGAAGGGGACGGCTGCTCTCAAGGTTTATCATGACACAGGACGAATGTCAGATAACAAGATCAACGATGGGGACGGCCATCGGATAAAATGATGAAGGACGATCATCAAAAGGTGAAGGGCGATCACCTAGCAAGGTACGGCTGCTAAAAATCACGACATAGGACGAATGTCGGATAAAAGGTCGACGATGGGGACGGCCATCGGACGAGCATGATGAAGGACGATCATCAAGAGGTGAAGGACGATCACCTAGCAGGGGACGGCTGCTCTCAATATCACGACATAGGACGAATGTCGGATAGAAAAGGGGTTCTAATGAATAGAGACTCCGCTGGGGAGAGGATGAGGGACGGTCATCCAAAGGTGAAAGACAATCACCTGGCAGGGTATGGCTGCCGAAAGGTATCACGACATAGGACGAATGTCGGATAGAAAAAGGTTGCGTTGCTGACAACCTACTGGGGAATAGTAAACACGGACGAGTGTTTACATCCAAGAAATAAAAGGTATAAGTGTTTTGACGTTGTGTATAGATTAAAGATGCGGACGAGCATCCCTAAGACCGTGATACGGACGAGTATCAGTAGAAACAAACGCTGACGCATGTTCAGAGATGATGATACAGACGAGTACCAACTGGTTAACAAAGAACACGGACGAGTGTTGATTCTGAAGGGACTCTTCTGGGGAATGGTAGACACAGACGAGTGTCTAAGTTCAAGAAGACATAAGTTTTTGACACGTGTATGGATCAAAGATGCGGACGAGCATCCTTAAGACCGTGATACGGATGAGTATCAGGCAGAAACAAATGCTTGACGCATGTTCTGAGATGATGATATGGACGAGTATCAACTGGTTAACAAAGAACACGGACGAGTGTCGAATCTGAGGGGATTTAAGTGGTATATCCAAGATACGGACGAGTATCTGTATGAGTGAAATAAGTATGAGTGGTGTACAGGAGAGTATTTAACTTGCGGAGGAAGGTGACACGGACGAGTGTCAAAAGAGAAAGGTGTAATATACACAAGTATATGGTTTGCAAAATGTTTAGGCAACTGTGCTGGGGAAAGCGACATGGACAGGTGTCAGGGAATTTGTATAAAGATGTATATGTGGGTGCAAAGGGGACGCTTTGGATTTCTACTGGGGATATGACACGGACGGGTGCCAGGAAGTATCTGTGATATGTATAAGTGTTTGTTTTGTAAAGAAGGCTTGGGCGACTTTACTGGGGAATGATGACACGGACGGGTGCCAAAAGAGGTGTGTATTTGTATTTGTGGGTGTAGGGTCGATGTTTTAGCTTTAGCTCTCTGCTGGGGATATGACACGGACGGGTGTCAAGATGTATCTGTATCTTTAGGGAAGGTGCCTTGGCTTTCTGCCGGGGAATTTGGAGAGTTTTCTGTATATCCCTGATGACTTGCCAGTATTCACAAGTGTTTGATTCAGAACATGGCTTATGATTATGCAATATGTTTGATTTTCGCCATAATGCTCCGTATTAGACGAAATGCTACGCTCTGTGGGGAAAATATGATGTGAATGCTATGATTATGCAAAGATAAATATTCGGGATCCGGGTCCCGTTGCTGAGGAGATCTCTGACTGATCTGCTTGAAGTGAACATCCCAGCTGGGGATGAGATCATTGGTAGATCTGATAAGGTATATCTGCTTGGGGATATAGGTCACTGATAGACCTGTCCTTGTAATGAGGGACCTAGCTGGGGTTCGTAGAAGCTTTCTTCACTCTGTTGTGGGATCTTCAGGCTTTGCTCTTCTGGATAGAGGCCGAAGCTCTGTGGGGAGATGGTTCCCTGTCTTTGCACTTAGCTGAGGAGGAATGATGACTGGCAACTCGGCTGGGGAGAAACCATCTCCGGTGCTAATTGGGAGATAGACTGAGCAGATATTGACTTGCCAGCTTGCTGGGGTGAAGCTTCCATGCCCCATGTTGTGCTTTGAATGCCTGCAATCCTGAAAAAGATAGAGAAGCGTACAAGTAATCCCGAGGTATCCCTTACCGGATTCCGTCATAGGAGTTTAGACACTCCCGGGAGTAAGTATATTTCCTGTAAGCACGTATTTTCAGAAGAGAAGCATATGTATTTATGCAATCAATATCTTAGAGACATCGGACATTTTGCAAATGAAAATAAAATGTACGAGACAAAACATGACTGGAAATCTGATTTTATTAATTCGTGTGCCCTGAATTGGCAAATACAGTCAAAGAAACAAATCCCCTAGAATGAGGAGATTGCTACAAATTGAGAAACAAAAGACGTTGGCAATGTTGACGATGCTTCAAGGAGCTTCCCTTTTGCTATGACTCGTATGACATTTGACGTTCTTCTCGTCATGCTTTCTGAAGAAGGCTGATTCTGACAGAAGCTTGATCTTTTCGAGGTTTACCGAGTTGTAGGCGATACAGACGAATTCAGAATGCAGTTGTTCGCTTATTCCCTTATTTTGCATGGATCGCCCTTTCGGGTTTTCAATCCATCGGGATACCCATTTTTGCCTGAGTTGTCCAATGCGGCTTTTCAACTCAGCGGGTGTATTTTTTTTGTTTATTTTCCCTTATTTTTGCCCGAGTCTTTCATTCTGTTTTTGACTCGCCGGGGTGCCCTATTTTTGCCTGGACTTACATTCTATTTTTATGTCCAGCGGGTCATTTTATGCGAAGTATTTTTTAACTGCATCTGAATTCACAGGGGACGGGAAGTCTTCGCCATCCATAGTACTGAGCATGAGTGCTCCACCGGAGAAAACTTTCTTTACTACGAATGGTCCTTCATAGTTCGGAGTCCATTTGCCCCTGTGGTCTGTATGAGGAGGGAGAAGTCTTTTCAGCACAAGATCTCCTACTTGGTATTCTCGGAGCCTGACTTTCTGATCGAAGGCTTTCTTCATTCTTTTCTGATATAACTGCCCATGACAGATTACAGCTAATCTCTTCTCTTCAATCAGACTCAGTTGTTCGTATCGGGATCGGACCCACTCTGCTTCGTTCAGCTTAACATCCATCAGTACCCGTAAGGAGGGTAATTCAACTTCAACAGGTAGGACTGCTTCCATACCATACACAAGTTGATACGGTGTTGCCCCAGTGGATGTCCTGATTGACGTACGGTACCCATGCAAGGCAAATGGTAGCATTTCATGCCAGTCTTTGTATGTGACTACCATCTTCTGCACAATCTTCTTGATATTCTTATTAGCTGCCTCAACAGCGCCATTCATCTTTGGCCTGTAAGGAGAATAATTGTGGTGTTGGATCTTGAAGTCCCGGCACAGTTCTGCCATCATTTTGTTGTTCAAGTTGGAACCATTATCAGTAATGATTCGCTCGGGAACTCCATACCGATAGATGATGTCTCTTTTCAGAAATCGGGCTACCACTTGTCTTGTAACATTTGCATAGGAAGCTGCTTAGACCCACTTGGTGAAATAGTCAATGGCAACCAGGATGAATCTGTGGCCATTTGAAGCAGTCGGTTCAATTTTGCCAATCATATCAATGCCCCACATGGCAAAGGGCCAGGGTGAAGACATCACATTCAAAGGATTCGGAGGCACATGCACCTTATCCGCATAGATCTGGCATTTATGACATTTCCTGGCATAAGCACAACAGTCGGCATCCATTGTGATCCAGTAGTAACCTGATCTTAGCAACTTCTTTGCCATGGCATGCCCTCCTACATGAGTACCAAAGGATCCCTCGTGCACTTCGTGCATCAACAAGTCTGCTTCTGTTCTATCAACGCACCTGAGAAGTACCATATCAAAGTTTCTCTTGTATAAGGAACCATCGGTATTTAGGAAGAAACTACCAGCGAGCCTTCTTAAAGTCTTCTTATCATTGGAAGATGCCCCAGGTGGGTATGTTTGATCCTCCAAGAAGCGCTTAATGTCGTGGAACCAAGGCTTATCATCTTTAAAAACATCTGCTGCAAATACATACGCTGGTCTGTCGAGTCTGGATACTGAAATCCGAGGCACAAAGTTGGCAGCTTGAACTTTGATCATGGATGAAATGGTGGCAAGAGCATCTGCAAACTGATTCTCGTCCCGAGGGATATACTCAAGCTTGACTGTTGTAAAGAAAGTCAATAACCTCCTTGTATAATCCCTGTAGGGTATCAGATGATCCTGGTGCGTATACCATTTGCCATTGGTTTGATTGATTACCAGAGCTGAATCCCCGAATACAGTCAAAGTTTTGATCCTGAGGTCAATGGCTTCCTCAAGACCCATAATGCAAGCTTCGTATTCAGCTTCGTTGTTAGTGCAGTTAAAGGTGAGTTTTGCCGAGAAAGGCATGTGAACTCCTTTAGGTGTAATGAGTACTGCACCAACACCACGACCATTCATATTAACAGCCCCGTCAAACATCATAGTCCATCCTTCTTCTGGGTCAGGCCCTTCAGTGTGAACAGGCTCTTCATGATCTTTTGCTTTTATGAACATGATGTCTTCATCAGGGAAGTCAAATCTCATAGGCTGGTAATCATCAATGGGTTGCTCAGCAAGATAATCAGACAATACACTGCCCTTGATGGATTTTTGAGATGTGTATTGAATATCATATTCTGTGAGGATCATTTGCCATCTTGCAACCCGTCCGGTAAGCGCTGGCTTCTCAAAAATATACTTGACTGGGTCCATCTTTGAGATCAATAAAGTAGTGTGGGTCAACATATACTGTCTCAGTCGGCGAGCAGCCCACGCTAAAGCACAGCAAGTTCTCTCGAGCAGTGAATAACGTTGTTCACAGTCGGTAAACTTTTTGCTTAGGTAGTATATTGCATACTCTTTTCGACCAGACTCGTCATGCTGGCCCAGCACACACCCCATTGACTCTTCTAATACTGTCAAGTACATTATCAGAGGTCTTCATTCAACTGGAGGCATAAGGATTGGAGGCTCTTGTAAGTACTCCTTGATCTTGTCAAAAGCCTTCTGGCAGTTTTCGTTCCACCTGACCGTTTGTTCTTTTCTCAACAGTTTGAACAAAGGTTCACAGGTTGCTGTAAGGTGAGATATGAACCGTGAAATGTAGTTCAATCTACCTAGAAACCCCCGAACTTATTTCTCTGATTTTGGTGCAGGCATTTCTTGAATGGCTTTGACTTTATCAGGGTCAACTTCAATCCCCTTCTCACTTACAATGAATCCCAGCAACTTACCGGATCGCACCCCGAATGTGCACTTGTTGGGGTTCAATTTCAGTTGGTACTTCCTCAGACGCTTGAATAACTTCAACAAATTTACCAGGTGGTCTTCTTCTGTGAGGGACTTGGCAATCATGTCATCCACATAACATTCGATTTCTTTATGGATCATATCGTGGAATAGTGTTACCATAGCCCGTTGATAGGTTGCACCAGCATTCTTCAGCCCGAATGGCATCACCTTGTAACAGAACGTGCCCCAGGGTGTGATGAAAGTTGTCTTCTCCATGTCTTCAGGTGACATTTTGATCTGGCTGTATCCTGAAAATCCATCCATGAAGGAGAATACCGAGAACTGAGCCGTATTATCAACCAATACATCAATGTGAGGTAAAGGGAAATCATCTTTCGGGCTGGCTCTGTTCAGATCCCTGTAGTCAACACACATCCTTACCTTGCCATCCTTCTTAGGCACATGTACAATATTAGCAACCCACGGCGGATAGCTAGTCACAGCAAGGAACCCGGCGTCCCACTGCTTTTGTACCTCTTCTTTGATCTTCATTGCCATGTCTGGGCGAGTACGGCGTAGCTTCTGTTTGACCGATGGGCAATCTTCTCTTAAAGGAAGCTTGTGCATAACAATATCGGTGTCCAACCCTGGCATATCCTGATAAGACCAAGCAAACACATCCACATATTCACGAAGCAGGTCAATCAGTTGTTCCTTTACTGAGTCTTGTAAGCAGGCCCCGATCTTAACCTCTTTCACATCTTCATCCGTACCAAGATTAATCATTTCGACCTCCTCCTGATGAGGAGTGATAACCTTCTCCTCTTGCCTTAACAACCTGGCTAGCTCTTCAGGAAGCTCATAATCTTCTTCAACCCATTCATCAGCTTGATTGATTGGATTGTCAAAGTCATACGAAGCCATAGTTGTGCTGTTGTCGGTGCAGTCTGAAAGGCACTCTCTGCAAGGGTTTAGATTGTTCATTTTAGTGATCGATTTTAATCTTGTTTAGAAAAAGTGAAGTAAAGTTATCATTTTGAAAACATCGCCATTTTATTTTTGTACAAAAAGAAAAAATGAAAAGACAGTGAGCGGAAAAGAAAAAAACTCATTTGCAAAAGACGTCCGATATTCATTGATTGATCTGTTTGCACAAAATTACAAGATGGCCCGATTACAAAATGAGTCTTGACATCTTGGGCCAGATGCAAGACTTGATGCATGCTTAAAATATACAGGAAATAATAATTACTCTGCAGGAGTAACCCTTATAATTTCCTGGGAAGACCAGTTTGAGATATGGCTCCCCGGGGTCCTTGGACGTATCCAGCTCTCCAGGTTGCGTTCATCTTCCGACTCATCTTCCAAGTTGTTCACTGCATCTGGGGTGAGCATTCCCCCACTGACAAAACTGGGCTTCTTAGCAGCTTCTTTGTAACCCAACCAAAATCTGTCCTCCTTCTTCTCCACGGGCAGCAGCTTGCCCCAGCCTTGGGCAGTCCCCTCTTCAATAACCTTCCTGGCTTGCTGGTAATATGTTATGGAGGTTCCCAGTACAGCAGATGCTTCATTAATGTTCAGGGCCTCAAATCCCTGGCTCATGGTTTCATGGATTTCTCCATCCATCTCAATGTATTTGTATGTAGCCAGATGGCTAACAAAGATGTCCTCTTCACCACAAATGGTGATGATCTGGCCTTCCCACTCGAATTTCAGCTTCTGGTGAAGGGTAGACGTAACTGCGCCAGCGGCATGGATCCAAGGTCTACCCAACAAACAGCTGTAGGCCGGCTGAATGTCCATCACATAGAAGGTAATTTTAAAAGTCTGCAGGCCGATCATCACAGGCAGATCAATCTCCCCTAGCACTGATCTTTTAGAGCCATCAAAAGCTCTCACCACCAAATTACTTGGACGCAGTGCCAAGCCATCATACTCCAGCTTCACCAAGGCTTTCTTCGATAGAACATTGAGTGAAGACCCAGTGTCCACCAGTACATGGGATAGAACAGCACCCTTTGCATTCTAGAGTGATGTGTAAAGCCTTATTGTGGTTACGTCCCTCAGTTGTTAAGTCAGCATTGGTAAATCCCAGTCCATGACTGGTGTTGACATTAGCTACCACAGTTTCTAGCTGATTAACAGTGATCTCTTCTGGCACGTATGCTGCGTGCAAGACTTTCAGCAATGCATTCCTGTGAGCTTCAGAACACATTAACAGGGATAATATGGAGATCTTTGAGGGAGTTTGGTGAAGCTGATCCACCACCTTGTAATCACTTCCTTTTATAATTCTCATAAACTCGTCTACATCTTGCTCAAAGGATGTCTTCTGAGTTTCTTTGACAGTCGGCTCTTCAAATACCACACTCTTTCCTTTTGCTTTGGCAGCAGCTTCTGCTTCGGCATTAGATCTTTGTAATTGTGAGGCAAAAAGGCGTCCGCTTCTGGTGAAACCTCCGCCTCCCCCAACATTGTCAATTTGTGGAGAAGAGGTTGAAGAATCCAAAGTGATTTTCTCCCCATTGCAGTAGAGGTCAGAGCCATAATGCCAAGGTATGGCATTACTGCTTTCATATGGAACGGGTCCAGGTACTGTGATGGTAACTGGACTGACTGCAGCAGAGGAGGGTACTGAAACAGTGTGCGGATCGTAGTAGATGGTGACTGGTGACCTGGCAGGAGATGCCACTGTTTGTTGTTGAAAGTTGTTGTTTGGAGGAACATATGCTGGATCATAGTAAATGGTGACTGCTGAGATATCTGTTGGCGTTGTAGAAGATTCTGCTGAATAAAGGGGTGCTGATATTGTAGAAGAAATGGTTGTTGACATCTGATTTGTTGAAGTGATGGATGGAGCCATTGTTGATGATATTGATGAATTTGTTGGAATGATTGTCGTTGCAGTTGTAGTAGAGTCAGGAATTGTTGTCAAAGGGATTGCTGGATTTGTAGGAGCTGATGTTGTGATCTGGAGTATACCACTTTTGATAAGACCATCTATGCCGATTCTCAAGTTATCACACCCGTTGACCGAAATGTTGCAGTACCCACAACCGAGCTCACACCCGGGGAACATCTGGCACTCTAGAAGCTGAGCTTTGATTTCTACCAGAGGTGTCCGAATCTGCCCAACACTGGTGATTAAGAAAGACGGCTTGTCTTCCTCAATGGCATTAATTCTTGGTCCTCCATGATTGGGCATGGGATTCTTGTTGACATTTGGCGGGGGTGCAAAGTTGAGGGCTTTGGAATCCACCAGATCTTGCACTTTCATTTGTAAAGCCCTGCATTTCTCCGTACTGTGGCCAGGTGCATTGGAGTGAAAAGCACATCTGGCGTTGGCGTCATAATTTCTTGGAAGACTGGAAGGATCTGGAGGTGCCAATGTCCTTAGCTCAACCAGGTTGAGTTTCAGGAGCTGTGGCAATAAAGCGGCATAAGGCATAGGGATAGGGTCAATCACCCTATTTGCTTATGATGGTCTTTGCTGAAAGGGTCTTTGCTGTTGATTGCTGTTGTTGTTGTTGTTGTTGTAATTTCTTTGTGGCGGATACTGAACTTGCTGTTGATAGTGAGGTTGTTGTGGTTGTTGATATGTTGGTTGCTGAGGAATCGGAGCTGGAATAGTGACAGTTGCCACTGACCTATGAACAAACTGAGGCCTGCCCCTGCTGGCATGAATGGCATTTGTCTCATTGGTTCTTCTAGGTCCCACAAAAGGCTTCCTGGGATTACTTGACGAACTTGCACCATTATCAGAAATTTTGCCCATTTTCAGAAGGCTTTCAATTCTTTCTCCAGCTATGACTACGTCAGCGAAGCTGGTGGAAGAAAAGGCAGCTAGCCTATCAATGTATGTTGCTTGTAGAGTGTTCATGAACATGTCGGCCATTTCTCTTTCTGACATGGGTGGCTGAACAGCAGCAGCCAGCTGTCTCCACCTCTGGGCATATTCCCTGAAGCTTTCTCTGGATGACTGAGACATTCCCATTAATAGAGTCCTGTTAGGAGCCATGTCTAAGTTGTATTGGTACTGCCTGATGAAGGCCTCAGCTAGGTCCTTCCAGCATCTAATAGTAGCTCTGGTCAAGTGAGAGTACCACTCCCTTGAAGCTCCAGTCAAGCTATCTTCAAAGTAAAACATCCACAGTTTTTCATCCATGGTGTATGCCTTAAGTCTTCCCAGAAAAGACTGCAAGTGAGTTCGTGGACAGGAAGTTCCGTTGTACTTTTCGAAGCACGGGGGCTTAAACTTGTGAGGAATCCTTACCCCATCCACTAACCCCATGTCCATGACATCAAAACCCAAGGAGTTTTGAGACTCCAGAGATCTCAATTTCTCAGCAATTTCATCAAGCCTCCTATCATAGGCTTCATCCCCAACTCCCATTACATTGAATTGATCCTCTTGGGGGTCTTCCTGTAAGACTCTGCCTGCAGTAGCATTCCTTTGCACATTAGTAGGGATGTTGATCTCTGGATGAAGATGAGGCCCATATACTGGTGGGTTAACATGAGGCTGAACCCTCTCATTGTTACTTGTTCCTCCAGTCCCTAGATGGGGTTCTTCCGGGGTCTGTCTTTCTACCAATGCACTTAATCTTTCTTGGATTTGAGCCAAGCCATTCATTACTTCCATGAACTGGGTCATTTGGTTTCTCATCTCCAGCCTTTCGTTAACCATCTGGGTTCTGACCTCTGTCAGCTCTTGCTGTACTTGGTCCATCTGGATACCAGGAAGGTTGTTGCGAGTAGGATATCTGTGTGGACGGTTGAGAAGGAACACCCGACGGCGAGCAATAATTCCTGAATCACAACAGAGTTAGTAACAAACAAAACAAAAACCTACAAAACAAAACAAAAGTTAGTATGTAATGCAGTATGCTTATTTGTTTCCAAGGTATCCGGCTTGGCACTTGGTTTTGACCTTTCCAGACCCTGAGGAAGATGCTTTGATGTTGCTTGAGAGAAAGAGAACTCAATAAAACAAACTAACAGATATATTACAAATGGTGAATAATACATAGTTTGTTTTTACAACACATGCCCCTGAAGGGTCAAAATACAACAAAGAGAAAAGTACGTGAAATGGAAATAACAACAAGCAAATAAGTCAAACATCTAAGCCAAACTCATCCTCCTTAACTTCTTTCAGAAGTGCTTCAGTTACAGGACCAGCCGGATGCTCTGTAATGCTTCTGATAAGAAGGTTCCTGGTGGCAATAGCAGCAGTCAGCTTCTTGTGCTTGTCCTGGTCCTTTGACCTCTTCACACCAGCCCTAAGCTTCAATTCTGAGATTTCCTTCTGGGCTGCCAGTAGAGCCTCCTCTTGCTTCTTTTCAATGGCCTCTAACTGCTCAATCCTGGCCTGAGTTCTCTTATCCTCTTGAGTGCGAGCTTCAGTGATTCTGACCCACCTATCTTGACTTTCTTTCAGATAGAGATCAGTCCTAGCTTTCTGAAACTGGGCCTCTTTACAGGCATTCTTCAAAATTTGCTCTCCTGCTCTTGATTTCTTGATGTAGTCCTCTGATTTCTCAATCCTGGCTAGATGCTCCACCTTAAGCTTTTCCAACCTCTCAATGTCTAGACGACCATCACTCCTCTCCCAGAGGGTCTTCTGCAGAGCTTGAGACAGATTCTCATTCCTCTCCTTCAGCTTCTCAAATTCTTCCAGGCTGATAGTGGCTGGAGGTGGTGCTGTGGATGGTCCAGGTGCATCCTCAATGGTGAAAGGCATCCCAGAAATCTGAGCCCTAGCATGAGACCACTCATAATACTGAGCTGAAGCCACATTATTGCATTTACCAAGAATGGCCATCCCTTTGGTCTGGATGTTGTCCCAAGCCCAGGATGCTTGCCTGACAACAGCTAGATTAAGCTTTATCTCACAATACAGGGTTTCAGCCAGGTCTTGTACTCTAGGAGGGTGAACCAAAGCATAGCCTAATTGTCTCTTAAACAGCAAAGGATTGTAGTTGATGCAACCCTTTACTCCTATCAGAGGTACATTGGGGAACTGCCCACAGCTAGCAATTATATCCCTGCCTTTGGTGCTCTGGGTGCACCACCTGATGTCATCTGAGGTCAAAGCAGTAAGTCTTCTAGCCCAATTCTTCTGTTGGTGAGGATTCAAGAAGGCATCAGTCTTGGGTAAATGTTTAAGCAGCCAGGTATGAAATAGAGGAGCACAACACCTCACCAACCTCCCTCTCTGCTTCTCATTCCTTTGGTGAACAGAATAATAGAAATCTCCCAGCAAGGTGGGCACTGGGTTCCTCAGAAGGAAGAGATGAATGGCATTCTTGCTAATAAACTTGGGCTCATCTGCAAAAAGTATAACCCCATATATACTGAGGGCTAATAATGCACAAACTGCCTTCCATTCTCCCAAGGAGGCCTTCAGGATGGCCTGTGAAGTCAGAAAATCTAGGTGCAAACCAGGGATTCCTGCTTTTGTTGACATGTTCTGCCCAATCAGAATAGGTTCCAAACACAGTGCTTTTGCCACTTCTTCATTGCTAGGAGAAGCCATCTCTGGGTTGAAGGGGATACCACCCCTGACAGGTACTCCAATCAGTGATGAAAACTCCTCCAACAGAGGTCCCAACTGAAAGTTCTGGAAAGTGAAGCATCTCAAAGGAGGATCATAGAACTGTAGGCAAGTGTGAATCAAACTCCTCTGAGAAGGGTCCAAGTCCATAACCATATCAAGGATGCCTCCATAATGTTCTCTGAATAAAGGGATATGGTCTGGAGTGATAAGTGCCTGGACCTTCCTGATGTCAGCCAACACAGGCTCAAAGAAATGATATGAAATGTTACTCTTCTTGGGTGCCATGACTGCTGATGAAGAGCTGAAAATGACTGTTGATGATGAAGATTGATACTGGTGATGAGCCACTGACAGGCTGAGACTGGTGATAACAGTAGTTGAAGCAGGCAACTGATGAAGATGGCTGAAGCAGATAGCTGATGAACAAGGGTCTATGCAGATGAAGGGGTCAAAACCAAGCCAAAATATAATGTGGATATCCTGAAAAACAAATAAGCAAATGTTAAATGATGCAATGATGATGTATGTAAATGATATGCAAGGGGTTGTGATCAAGCTGGATCTGATTACTACCTTGATATAAGTCCATGTATGTCTAAGAAGTCCAGATGGAGGTTCAAAAGTCCAGTAACCAAGGCGGGGGACTCAAATAAAGAGCCACATGTCCTGGGTTAAATCACAAGAACTGTCCAAAGTGAAGCATTCTTAAACACAATAAGAATCAGGGTATGATGTGGCCAAGGGTTCCTGCAAACCTGTAAACAGCCCAACCCCCCTCACAGGTGATGTTCTAAAACAAGGATCCTCAGACTTGGATCAGTTATGAAAAGTGTAAACACTTCTAACCCGGAGGTACAGTGTTTACAATAACCATAAAAGATCCTCCTCTAATTCACCTCAGTTTCTGAAGGTCAGTAATAAAGGTCATCCAGACTTAGCAGGCTTCCCAGATAGCCCTAGCACTACAGGAGATCTGTAGCACAAAGTTCTCAAGAAGAAACCCATATTTGAACCGTGTTTCATATTCCCGCACCAGACCGAAATGGAATGGGAAAGAACATGAACCACTCTAGCCTAGGTGTCACTCAGGTCCCAGGTATAGGACCTTAAACTCTCAATGAACCCCACCCAACAAAACAAAACCAGATCCAGCCAGAAAAGCAATATGACAATATGATGCATATAAAGCTGTAAAGAAAGCAGTAAATAACTGTACATAAAGCAATAAATAAAGCAAATATACAAACACAAATAGCACATAACACCCCAGTAAACACAAATCAATTAAGCGCTAGGAGGAACCCACAAAAAGAACCAGAAGCCCTGGTTACAGTATAAGGGTCCCCAGCAGAGTCGCCAAGCTGTCGCTCCCACCAAATGAGGCTAGGTCAAATGGGGTACAGACGCGAACGGTCGGCGAAAGGAGAGAGAACACACAGGGGTGAACTCAAGAGAAAAGAGTCGCCAGCTAGGCATTTTTATCCCGGAGGAAAGGCAATGTTGCATAGACCTAGAAAGATATGGATAAGACGGTTGCGAACCAGAGAGACTGAGAAAGGGGGTTGGTTACAACCTGGGATGGTATTAGCACCCAGATTGTCCGTCGTACCCGACGGGATCCACGCTTAGAAGATTTGTGTTTTAAAGGGGTAGTGTCAGTGCAGACTGTGTATCAAAGCTGGAAAAGAATGCAAGTGTTAGTGTAAAAAAGAATGTGAAGTGTATAAGTGAAGTGTCAGTGTAAAGACAGAGTGAAATGCTCATGATAATGAGGCTAAAAGAATAAGGCTAGAAAGAGGGGGAATATACAGAGACTTTTGTTCGATAACTGTTAAGTTATGCCTACGTATCCTCTCGTGCAATGAGGAAGACAGAACATCGTAGTTCGACCCAAAGAGACTGAAAGATGAATTGACTTGTGAACTGCTTGCTTGTCTATGCTCAAGTGTATGACCTGTCTGGCTCAGGTGCAAACTGTCTTGCATTAGACGGAAGAAGCAACTTCTCATTTGTGAGTGAATGAGATGAGAAAAGAATCCCGGAGGAGACGATTATTGTTTGTTTTTGTATTTTCAGTCTTTTATTGCTTTTTGAAGTTTGCCATAAGTTAATGAGCTTAAGCCTAAACCAAGGGGTTAGTAAACTCATCACATCTTCCCTCTGATTAGGGGTAATGAGAATACCTTAAGTGTGAAGTCAGCTTCTCACACTTAATCACCTTTGACGCAGGATTAAGATCATTAACCTACTTGTGATTATTTAGATGTTTTTGTTGTTTTTGTTTAGTGTTAAGTGATGAGATTAAGCCATAATCAGGGATTAAACAGACTCATTACACCATCCCAATAGAAGGATAATAGATGAGAATGTTTAAGCTGAGGAAAACTCCTCAACTTAATCCATGATTAGGGATTAACCTCATGACAAGACAAAGCCTTTATTAAGTGGATTTTAGTTAATGATATGATGAAGAAATAAGTTTTATGGTTTGTAAGACAACTTGAGGAGGACTTGTCCATTAACACTAGGGTTAGTCCTTCTTAACCAATTAAGGGAGAATTAGAACCCTAATGCAAGGCCCAAGTTACAAGCTTAATGTCTTGATGATTATTAGGATGAATTGATTAAAGGAGTTAAACACATTAAGGGTTTAACACTTAGGATTAAAGTTATACACTCCATCCTAATAGAAGGATGCAGGCATAAGCTTAATCACAAAGCCTTGAAACCTTTAGGGTTTAGTCCTTGATTGTGAGATGAGAAGAAAAGACCCAAAGAGACACAAAGGTAAAAGCTAAGTGGAGGACTAATCAACCCTAATTGTTATCATGTTTGGAAGCCCTAGGGTTTGTGAGGTTTAAGAGAGAAATCTTCAAGGAACCACCAAGGAGAGAAGCAGATGAAAGGAACACAGAGAAGCAAAACAACTTGCTTCACTTAAGAAGTCAAGTTGCTTGAAGGAAGAAAGTGAGATGAACAAGAATGAGCAAGCTCAATCCAAACACATACAAAAATGCAGCAATGGTGCATAAGAAAGATGAAAAGAGATTGTGAGAAGTGAAGGCAAATTCACTTCTCAAAGTAACTTACCACCTGAAAAGTTAGTGAAAGAAATGAAATGCAATGCAAATGAGATGAAATGGCATGATGCAAGACAAAGTCAGAAGCAAATACATGATGTTAATGATGCTAAGAGATGATGCAAACATGAAACAAGGCATGAGGATGATCATACAAACATATGGAATGCAAAAGAAACATGCTTAGTACCATGAACATACATGAAAAGTTATGAAATGCAAATGACATACAACATGGCAAATGAAAGATGCAATGATCAAACATGATTCTAATGTGTCCTAAGATGTGTTATGAACCAAATGAATGCATAAAATGTCATGGCAAGTCATGGTATGCAAGCAAATGGAAGATGGATGCAAAGGAAGGCATGAATTAGGGTTTATGATCAACACACAAAACAAAATCCAAAACCAGAAGCAAACATCATGATAAAAAATTGAAAATACAATCAAAGGACCCTTAGACCTATACAAACTCATTGCCCAAAGGAGGGGTTCTAACTCTTAACCTAATGGGGGTTATGAATTTCCTAAGTTTGTTAGGGTTTTAAGGTACCTTGTCAAGGAAAATGCCAAACAAATTGAAAATGCAAGATCAATTCAAGCCAATTTTATCCTATAAACTACATGTTATGCAAGATGCAATGCAAAAAGAATTATTGTCCAACTCTCAAAGGTTAGGCGGAAATGAATTTTTGAAGTTTGAATCAAAATAATGCCTTGAAATGAAATTAAATCCATTGAAAATTGTCAAAAGGCATCAAGATCAAAAAAGAAATTTGGTTTGAGAGTTGGACAATGTTTCTAAATGATTTTAAATGTTACATGAATTTTTTTTGTGATTTTTAAATACCTAAACGTATTTTTAATTAATTAATTTTCATTAACTAATTAAAAATAAACTTTTAAATGATTTAAAAATAATTTTTAATGCAAAAAATAAAAATAAAAATATTTTTGGGTTCTGAAAATTAATAAAAGCTTGGATAAAAAAATTCAGAATTTTTTGATGATTTTTACTATTTTTAATTAAATGTACAAAATAAATGAAATAAAATGAAAATAAAAATGAATTTGATGGGAAGTCAACAGAATCTAAGGCTGAGGTTTAAAGCTGGAAGCGCGCGAATTGACTGGCGCCAGATCTAAGGGCTATAATTCAAACTGGATGGATTTTAATTAAACCTGATTAATTAAATTAATAAAATAGGATTAGGGTTAAGTGAGAAATCTGGTCCACACGTTTGCGCGCCAGTCAACCAAAGTCCACAGAATCAAGGGTCCACATTCAAAGTTCATTAATTACGCAGATTAGGGCTAATGAGTTTCAGGTGGCCGGAGAAGACTTCCGGTCGTCTTCTCCGGCGAGACCTTCACCCAAACTCTCTCAAAACCTCACTAAATCATGCCAAACTCTCCAGATCAACTCAACTAAACACCCTAAACAACAATCCAACAACAAATTCCATTTCTTTTTCATGAATCATGAAGAACAAACAAAAACTAAATTTACGGGCAAAGTTTCAGACAAACCATACATGGCCATTTCTCACTCATTTTCAAAAATAAAAGGTTCAGTGAACTCAGGGAAGTATGCAGATCATTTTAGAAACAAGAAATAAGAGTTCTGGAAAAATGAATTCCCATGGCTACCTGAATCGAAGCTTTCAATCCAAGAGCTTTTGGACCAGTTCCTTGCCTCCAATCAACTCCAGTGAACCTCCTGAGAAGCTTGCAATGCTTGGTTGGAGTTTAAAATGGCTGGTTTGAGAGATTGCTTGAGTTCTGTTCAAAGAGGGGCAGAAATCGTATTTGGTTTATGTGAGGTTTCAGGTTGTTTCAATGGTTGGTTTGTGATCAGTGAGTCATGTTGAGATCAATGGTGAAGTTTGTTTGTGTGTTTGATGTTTGTGGAGTCAGTTTCGAATGGTTTTGCAAATGAAGCATAAACTTGGAACTATGGCTTGGAGTGTGTTTCAGCATGAGTTGTGTGGTGTGTTATGCTGGCTTTGGTCCACTTATCACAACTAGAGAGGTCAGAGGAGTTGGTGTGCCCTATTGTGATTGGTATGGGCAAGTTGCCAAAATGTCAAACTTTGTGTAAGAGAGGTATGGGCTCATGGCTAGCCAAGGACAAGAGGGTTGTCCTGCGCAGCAAGAAGTGTGGAGAGCCTTTGGATCAATTCTAAAGTCAGCAAGCAAGTGGATTAGGGTTTGAGTGAGGTTTTGCAACTTGCTTCATCTTTGGCCCTTTTGAAGTTTCTTGCCCCACAAGTCACAAAAATGAGCAAACTCTTGGTGAATTCTGATCTTTGGACATTGGTTCATGTTTGTATGAAGTTTAGAAGTCCATTTGATAGCACAATTTGCCTTGGCAAGTGATTTTGCAACTTTGCCTCTTTGGTGGAAAACTTGAAATTATGTGATTTTTCCCAACTTTGACAAGCCATAACTTTTGATCCAAAATGAATTAGAATGAGTTCTTGTACTTTTTGAAAAGGGAATGATCAATTCTACAACTTTCATGACCAAAGTTTTCCCATTTGAAACATTTTTGAATCAAAAAGCAAGGGTTGAAAAAGTTTCCCAAAATGGCAATTTTCATTATAAGTCAACTTTCCCAAAAAGTCAACTTTGCAAATGGCTTGAAATTCTTCAAATTTGTGAACTTCTAACATATTCTATGATCAAATAAAGATCATACATAATCAAAATGATGAAGAACACCCTTTGGTTGGGTCATTGGGGGCCTCAGATGCCCTGATTTTACACTGACTTGCTCAGAAAGTCAACTCTTGATCAGATGCCTTCCCCATGGAATTTCTTCATGAAAATTGATATGCATGATCCCTATACCATATAGAGACCAATAGAAACAAGAATGACCAAAAAAATTGGAGTTATGGCCTTTGAAACCAAAACCCTAATTCTAGGTCATTTGTGCAGTTAAACCTGGCTCTGCTTCCATGCCAATCTCAGTTCTTGTGACTTTTTGATTTTCTTGACTTTGAGAGGATATAATATGATGCTTGAACACACATGGACCCCTTTGAAGTGATTGATGACCTTTGAAGTGGCTTAAATAGCTTTTGGATTGCTCAGATCACAAACCCTAGATGCAGATGACTTAGAATCAATGCAGTGAATCAAATATGCAATATGGGATGCTATGATTGAAATTATGCCTATGAGAATATCACAAGCCATGGTGTGAATGGGTGAGGGCAAATTTGGGGTGTTTACAGTTATATACTTTCAAAATTGATATAATCCTATTTTCGGATTTAGGTTTACTTTTCCCTCTTTATTCAGGGAAGAAATGTTTTCCGAATTCATGTTTACTTTTCCCCTTTTACTAAAGCGAGAAATGTTTGTTGGTTATGTTTGAATGTATATATGCCTTTGAATATGACCGATGTTTACCAGAAATGTATAAAATACAATAATAACATTTACTAAGAACGAACGGGGGTAGGAATTCAACGAATCTTCGCCGGTTCATCCCCACAGATTAATCTTTATGGATATTCTTACGGAATACTTCAAGTAATATCTTGTATTTCAAACACTATGAAGTCCTCAAGCAGTTTCATATCCTCCGAAGAATTGATACTTAACCAAATAAGTCTCCCAGATCTATGTTCATCTCTTTTATCCTCAGTCAGGATATTCAGGAACTTAATCCTTCAATAAGAAGTACGACGAGCTGAAACGGGAGGTTCTAAGTACGATATTCTTAAACAAGACGGGATTTATTTCCCCCAGCCAGCAGTTGTTCTACGAAGCTACTTATGCGCTTCAACTACATAATTCATACATACATCACATCATATCATATCATATCATATCATATGCATACAACATTATCATGAGATATTATCTTGCAAAGTGTTATATACATCATGATATTTGCATAGAACTAACCTTATTTTTCAAGTTAATTCTCCAGCAGACAAACTTCATCAACAACTTATACCTCGGGACGTTGTTTATCCTCCCGAAAGTTATATCATCACTTTGGGCCGTTGTTTATCTTCCCAAAGGTTATCTTGGGTCATTGTTTATCTTCCCAAGTACCCTATCATGACTTTGGGTCGTTGTTTATCTTCCCAAAAGTTATATCATTACCTTGGGCCGTTGTTTATCTTCCCAAGTACCCTATTATGACTTTGTGTCGTTGTTTATCTTCCCAAAAGTTATACCATTACCTTGGGCCATTGTTTATCTTCCCAAGTACCCCATTATCACTTTGGGCCATTGTTTATCTTCCCAAAAGTTATACCATTACCTTGGGCCGTTGTTTATCTTCCCAAGTACCCTATCATGACTTTGGGTCGTTGTTTATCTTCCCAAAAGTTATACCATTACCTTGGGTCGTTGTTTATCTTCCCAAGTACCCTATCATGACTTTGGGCCGTTGTTTATCATCCCAAAAGTTATATCATTACCTTGGACCGTTGTTTATCTTCCCAAGTACCCTATCATGACTTTGGGTCGTTGTTTATCTTCCCAAAAGTTATACCATTACCTCGGGCCGTTGTTTATCTTCCCAAGTACCATATTATCACTTTGGGTCGTTGTTTATCTTCCCAAAAGCTATATCATTACCTTGGGCCGTTGTTTATCTTCCCCAAAAGCTATATCATTACCTTGGGCCGTTTTTTTATCTTCCCAAGAGGATGTATCTTCATACTTTGGACTACCTTATTCTCCATGAAGTATATTTGAAGAACTTTTCTCCGAATGACATCTTTAAGCCCATCCAAGCAATACAATCTTTTCTCCAAATGACATCTTTAAGCCCATTCAAGCGATACAACCAACCATCATTATTATTCTAGGCACCGGAGAGTGCAAATATTTGGGCTTTTGTGTTCAATCCCCTTCAACCTTCAAGTCACGAATGGCGTACATACCAATCTAACTCATCAAGTTTCAGAAAACTGAACAGGGGCAACTGTTGTACCCTAAAATTTTCCCTCCCACAATCAAGACAATATCTCTCAATATTTCTCAATAATCATAAGGTTCTCAAGGTCCCCAATTGGTCAGAAAGTTTGAGAGTTTCCTCAGACAAAGCCTCCTTCCTACTAAGCAAAGGATCCATAACTAGGGTTTAGGTTTTCTCCAAGAAAAATGGACTTCCAAGGCCTCAAGAGAGCTTCATGGAATCCCACATGACTTCAAGAATACCTATGTCATGTTTCAGAGCTTTCCCAATAAGTTTGATCAGTCAGATGATCAGATATGCAAAAATTAGTCAAAGTGGTTAAAAAGTCAAGCTGAGGTCAATTGTGGTAAAATTAAAGTCAAACTTCAATATTTTTTGACAACATCAAGGTTATGAAGTAAAATTCATCATTTGATCAAGGTTTGGTCATGATTCATCAAGGAAATTTTAGATCATCGAGAATCAGGAGTTTCTAATTAGGGTTTTCACAGGAAAAGTCAACAAAACTTTGACCAGCCATAACTTTCACATACTTCATCAAACATTTACCATCAAAAGCTCATTTTGAAGGAAATTTAATTCTCTACAACTTTGTGTCTCACAAGCCAAGCCTAAAAATGCTTCATTTGGAAGGTAAGAGCTAAAACATTGTAGGTCTTTATGAAAGTCAATAAAAAGTCAACTTTTTCCAAAGCTCATAATTTAAAAATGGTAAATAATATGGACATGGGACAAAAAGGGTTGGTTAAAGCACACTCTAAGCTTTCTAAAAAGTCCTAGAACACCTCCATAGAATCAAAATTGAGGAAGTTATGCATTATCAAAGTTGGATGATTTTTAAGGGGTGTATGAAGCAAAAGAGGCCATAATTTCATTTTTTTTCCAAATGGGCCCATAAAGTTGCAACCTAAACTTGAAGATGATGTCATGCATGACCCAATGACCATATTTTCTGATTTTTATTATTTTTTATTTTTTATTTTTTATTTTAATCATTTAAAATCATTTTTAATTAAAATAAATTATATAAAATCAAATATTTGATTTGAAATTAATTTTGGGATCAAATATATGGCATTCAAGTTGATTGAAACTCATCCAAATTCGTTCAAGACCAATATAGCATGATTTAATTTGATTTTTTTTTACAATTATGATAATTGGTTTCTTCATCTTCAAGCAACCCATAAAACTCCAACCAAGGCCCAATTTTTTACCCTAATTTACACTATTATATATACATAACATAACCACAAGAGCTGGAGAGGATTTTTTCTGCACAAGGTAAGGGTATTCATACTTTAAAAAAAACAAGGAAAAATTGTAGGCCTAAAGGAAGAAGATGAAGTGGATTTGGCGCGCTGGATTTTTTTTTAATTTCTTGTTTTATATTTTATTGATTTGTTTAATTATGTGAACAAATGAGCATCAGTGGCTTGGTGGTAAGACGCACATTTGGTAACACTAAGGGCATGGGTTCACACCCGGTCTCAACCATTTTTTTCATATATTTTGTTTTATTACTTGTTTTATTATATAATGTTGTGTTTATGTTTCTTAGCACAAACGCGCGCTTGTCCCAGTGACAAAGGACTCAATGGCAACAACACTCATTCCCAACATTTTGCCAAAGAAACATGGGTTCTTCCTAATTTTATTTTTTTAAATTTCCTTAATTTCTCTAATTACCTTAATTTATCTTTTAAATATGGTCAACCTATCTTATTTTTTAACTAATTTTTAATTAACTTATTTTAATAACCTTTCACTATTTTCTTAACAATTTTTTTTTATTAAATTTAAGTTAACGTTTTTATTAATATTATTACTTTTATATTTAGGTTTATAATTAAACCCTAATTCTTTTCATAATTAAAACCTCAAACTTTAAAAAAAAAACCTTAATCAACCTTTAAATGTTCTTTAATTTAATTAATTCTCATAATTCATTTTTCTTTATTTTAATATAAACTGATTATATATTTTCTTTTGTAAAACCTAGCCTTGGGACATTTTTTTTTACTAACATGTTTTTTCTCATTTTTTATTATATCATAGGTATTTGTTATACTTATTCATATGAAGGCGCGCAACCTAGTGGCAAGGCAAAGGGCAAGGCTCCAATTCTCCCATATGGCATTTTTTTTGCCAAATTGGTTATTTCTCTCTATTTTCTTTAATTATCAAATTATATATTTTCTTTTAAATTAAAACCTTAAACCTATTTTCTGTAAAACCTTTTTCTTTTATAAATATAAACCTTATTTTTTTTCATAAACCTTAATTTATTTTCATAAACCTTAATTTTTTTTCCCTAAACCTTACTTTTAAACCTAAGCCTTAATTTTTTTTCATAAACTTTAAACCCTAAAAATTTAGCCCTAATTTTTATCTTAAAACACAGATTTCACCCTAATTTTTACCGTAAAATTTTTCCTAAGCCTTAAATCTTTTTAAACCTTAAAATTTTTCCCAAACCCTAACCCTAATTGTTTTCTTAACCTAATTTGCAGACTTTTTCTAATTTATTCACTCATTTTTATGTTATTCATTCACTGTTTTCCTATGTAACTGCTTCTCCTTTGTAATAATTAGTTTTTATTATTTTCCGCCGTTATTATTATTATGTAACTGCCCCTAAGTCATGTAATAGTGTAGGAATTTTATTTTCTGCCTTTTAATTTCTGCCATTTATTTTTTATATTAACTGTGTGGTTAGTAACAAAGGGCGTGCCAAGAAATAAATGAACCATGGACTTAGAAAATTAATAATCAAGATAAATATCTGAAAACAACACTCACACACGTAAGTCGACCGTTCTACGATCGCCATCTGCACTTCCTAGGGTTACCCCTCTTGGTTGCCTTTAATATGGTCAAGTCCCTTGAAAGTGGGGTGTCTTAAGCAAAGTCCCTCCATGAAATAAATCATTTAGTCCCTCCCAGATTCTAAAAGATCAAGTCCCTACGAGGTTGCCTACGATAAATGATCTTGTCCCTTTGGTTTAAAAGATGATAGTCCCTCCCAATTGCTAAAGACACCCTTCAAGTTGCCTTCATTGACCATACGATGACCCTACGCCCGTCCCTTAATAAAATCCAAGGTAATGACTACCTATTTCTTAATAATAGGGATAGTCTTACCCTTGAAAGAATATATAAGAACATGAATGACTTAGTCTATGGTAGGTACCTCATAGTTACTTGCTCACACCTTTAAAAAATACTTTTCACACCTCACAATATTTTTAAACATTTTCAAACAAGGCTTTGTATACATCCATACGAGGATCATTACAAAGTACTTAGAAAATTTTTAAACACACACTACACTTTCCTTTTCAAAAAACATTTAAGTGAGCTAAGTAACTAAGAGCCCATGGATAACCATGGATATAAAGGGTGCTAACACCTTCCCTTTATATAACCTACCCCCCGAACTCAAGTCTTTTAAAAATAGGACTTTCCTGTTCTTTTATGTCCTTTCCACATGGATAAAATAAAAGTCGGTGGCGACTCTTGTTATCCGCAACATTTATAGAAAGTCAGTTCTCCCACCGTGTTACAAATGAACATTGTGACGGGGTTGCTTAATAATTCAAGAGGACATGATTTGATTTGGATGATTGTTGATAGGCTTACGAAGTCGGCTCATTTTATTCCTATTAACATCAGTTTTCTAGTATCTAAGTTGGCATAGATTTATACTCGCATGATTGTTAAGTTGCATGGTGTTCCTTTGTGTATTGTGTCGGATAGAGATCTGAGGTTTACTTTTGATTTTTGGAAGAGTTTATAAGAGGCATTGGGTTCTAAGTTGAGGTTGAGTTTAGCTTATCATCCTTAGACAGATGGTCAGACGAAGAGAACTATTCAGTCGCTAGAGGATTTGTTGAGAGCGTGCGTTCTTGAACAAGGAGGTTCGTGGGATACTTATCTTCCGTTGATAGAATTCACTTATAATAACAATTACCATTCTAGTATTGGAATGCCACCTTTTGAAGCGTTGTATGGTCGGAGATGTAGAACTCTTCTGTGTTGGCATGAATCGGGAGAAAGTGTAGTGCTTGGACCTGAGATTGTTCGAGAGACCACCGAGAAGGTGAAGTTGATTCAAGAAAAGATGAAAACTTCCCAAAGTAGGCAAAAGAGTTATCATGACAAGAGAATGAAGGATTTAGATTTTCAAGCTAGTGATAATGTATTTTTGAGAGTTACATTTGTAACCGGTGTTCGGCGAGCGTTGAATTCTAAGAAGCTTACTCCTCGTTTTATTGGTTCGTATCAAATTTCGGACAAAATTGGAAATGTTACTTATAGAGTGGCTTTACCGCCTAATATTTCAAATTTTCATGAAGTGTTTCACGTATCGCAACTTCGAAATTACATTTCAGATCCATCTCATGTGATTAGTATGGATGATATGCAAGTATGGGATAATCTCACTGTTGAGACGGTGCCTGTACGAATCGCATAGCATGAAATGAAGACTCTGAAAGGTAAAGAGATTGCGTTGGTGAAAGTAGTCTGGTTGGGAGCAGCCGGAGAAAGTATGACGTGGGAGTTGAAAAGCAAGATGCGAGAATCTTATCCTGAGTTGTTTGAGAAAGGTAATATTTTTTAGGACGAAAATATCCTAAGTGGGGGAGAGTTGTAACACCCTGATTATTTAATTATTTATTTAATTAAATATTGTCGTATGTTTGGTGTTGTTTTGCGTTGAGTTGCTAGGTTGGTTTGAATTAAGTTGAATAAGTCGATTAAGTTGATTTAAGTTGTATTGTTGTTACTTGGACTAAGTTGAATTAATTAAGTTGTGGGTTATTAGTAGAATTGTGCAATTTGATAAAATGGGCTTGTTTGGTGAGTAGGAGTAGTAATTGTGGGGGTGTGTGGTTTAAGCCCAATAGAATTATTAGGGTTAACTAAAAGAAAAACCATAGGTTAATTAGAAAATATAGAAAAAAGGAGTTATCATAAAAAGGAAGAAAAACAAGAAGTTGAGAGAAGGTGGTTATGTGAAGTTGTTCGGAGTAGGAAAAGTTAGGGTTCCTATCAAGCGTTAGAGTCACCTTCAATCCAAAGGTAAGAGTGGGGTTTTAACCTTATAATCAGGATTGTATGATGAATATACATGGAATTGGGTACATGAATTATTATTGTCAATTGTTGTTTTGTTTTGATGAATAAGTTGTTTCGATGAATAATCTATGTTTATATGGTTGAGAAAATTATGAATATGTTGGGTTGTTGTTGAAGTATCATGTTGGATTAATTGGAAATTGGACTGAGAAGAGTTACAGAGACGAAGAAGAGAGAAACAGAGAAGAAGAATACATGATTGGAAAGTGTAACGACCGACCCTTGTTCCTGACGTTCGTATGGGAACTGTGACGTCCGTCACATCCCTGGGACGATTTGTCACAGGCCCAATGCTGACGAGGATCACACGAAGCGTGACGATGATCACACGGGGTTCTGGGGGAAATTGTATATTGTATGTTGCATTGTATTTACTGTTGTCTGCTAAATTGGTCTGTCACAAATTAATTCCAGTAGCATAATTAAGTTGAAGAATATTAGGTGAAGTAGTATAGATCATAATAATCACTCGACAGGTAGTTGATAAGTAATTGGTATTGAATGAGTAGAAGAAAAATAAGTAACAGAAGAGTAGAATTGGTAGCAGGTTAGTATGTTAGATGCTGTTATGGATTTAACAGAAATGTGGTAATAAATTAATAATAAGTAGTAATAAAAAAACATATTAATTAGTTTAATTAATCGGTTTAGTCTGAACTTTGTAAATAAGAGTGTGGTATAATTGTTGTACTTGTGTTGTGTTGTTTGCTACAAGTTGAAAAGTTGCTTGTTGTTGTTGTATGTTGCAGTGTCTTATGAATGGCAAGATTGTGATTTGCAGGCCTTTGGCCAAAGTTAGATGTTGTTATGTTGTTATGTTGTCATGGTTGTTGTTGTTTGATAATCATGTTGAGTTTCATAGCATATCATTACTTAAGTTGGAGTTGTCTGCTCGGTAAGTTGGTATGGATTGGCAAAATAAGTTGAATGCTTATGCCTTGTGTTTACGCCTCTATTAATTGGCATGATTATAAGTTGGGAGTTTTGCTCTAATGTACCACATGCATCACATTTGTCTAAGTTGCATATTATGTTGTCGTGTTGTATCTGGTGTTGGTTTTTAAGTTATTTACAAGTTGTTAGGTGGTGATCCATATAATCTATTTCAATATGTTATTTATCATATTCTTGATTATATTATTAGATATCTCACCCCTTATGTTTGAATGTTGCCCTCTGTTGTTAACGTGCAGGTAATCAAGAGTCGAGCTGAGTTCCTTAGCAGATTCGAGTTGGTGTTGTCATTCTGATACATAGCACTCAGGGGGATAGCGCTTGTTTTCCGTTTATGTTGAATCGATTATAGTTGCTGAATTTTGAAGTTGTTTTATTAAAGGACGATTGTTTTTGAATTGTTTTAATGTTGAACACAAGTTAAGTTATTTAAGTTGAATTCTATGAATTTGTTGCGTAATAATAAAGTGTTTGTTTTAAATACTTATCGGATGTTTGAAAGTTGTTTTTAATGTTGAAAATGTATCATATCATTTGCTTTGTTGTAAGTATATTACTCTGATTTTATTAATAATTACCGGGTAGAAATGGGGTGTTATAGGTATCCCCCAAAGTAGGTGAGTTACACCGAACTGGGTTAACATATTCTATGTTATTTTTATCTTTCTGCAGATTTACTTATTATGTTATTGTTCTTGATTAACATGCCAAATCGGATGTTAGAACATCTGACATGTTCGTACGCTGATATTATTGAATACCAGTCTGCAAACTTGAGCCTTGTTTAACTGATAGCAGAGATCAATATCCCAACATGTGGTTAGGAAATTTGTGATTTGCGTACCAGAATTTCATGAAGGAATTTGTTCGTGTGGACTAAGTAGAAGCGTTGTTGCTTAACATTAAATGCTCGTGACTCCTTCAATTTAGAATAAAAGGTTTCATCGCCACAAGAGGTAACTGATTCTATCACTGATCATGCCCATTTGTAAGGATCACTAAAGGGAAATTTTTATTTCCACTACATTTTAGATCGCGATTTCCCTTCAGAATCCACACCCTAGAAACACGATTGAAGTTTATCCTAAGAGACTTAGTCATAGGTAATGTTTAAGGGCTTGATAGAAGTAGTGCCCGAGAAGTCTAACGCCTTGCCTGACGGACTTATAATTCCTCGGACAAGACTAAACAATATGATCCTCCTTTAGGCCCCTTGGGCTTAATAGCCCAACATGTCACACACATTATCATAAAACTTAAGGCCTCGGGATACTCCCTTGTACTGTCGTCTAAAAATACTTTGCCCTCTATCAAATGCCTCATGCTTAAGAGACTATGTATCATTATATTTGTGAAGGGCCTGGCCAAGGAAATAATTATAAGTCGCCCATGAGAGAGAGCGACGATCATGTATCACCCCGAGAGGTATCACCCCTCCCATGAAAGCCCCCATATCAGCCACTCATTGGAAATGTGGGATAATTCATTTTTGGGGGTAAAGAGAAATCAGAGTCAACAACTAACCCACATCCTTATTTGGAATAGGGATTCAACGATCCACCATTGACTAGGTGGGCATTGGCCCTTCCCAAGAAAACCTTAGGCCTAGAGACTCTATAAATATCTCTTCCCAAATGAGATAAGGGGAAAATCTTAACTATTACAGGTCACACCCTACATACACTTACACCTAAGCAACCAACACATACATAAGGCATCTCGCCTCACGTGAGCAGATCCTCAAAACCATAATAAAACACCATCATACAAGACTTTTCGTCAAGTGGGCAAGCCTGAACCACCATACACCGTAATATACTTACTAAGGCCTTTGAGCATCACTGCCTTTTGTAGAGGTGACATTCACACCTGTACATTTTGACTATTATAAAGAGTAACCTAGATGCTTGGATGAGACTATAATCATACTCATGACGTGTTTCCTCCAAAGGCACTTATGAATTCAAGAAAGAATATAAATATGACTTGAACAAGATTTAAGTAGTCATATAGAGCCACAAGTGTTAACTTTCTTAGACTATTATCTACCATGTTAATAAGATCGTCCATGATGTAATAGAATTCAATCAAAATGTATTGGCCAAAGGCCATTTTCTTCCATTGATGTAAGGTATTAACCATATAAGCAATAAATTTAAGTACGTAATTGTCATACCCCAAATTTGTCCTACTATTTTCATTTTTTATTTTGGAAGATCATTTGGCCTATGGCCATGACCTTTTAAGAATTAGTTCACAAAATCAAGTGGTCATACATTATGAACTAACAAGTTTTGCAGGTACACGAATGTCAAGATATGATCCATTGGAGTTTTATTGGTGCTAAGTGATAGTAGGGTTTCTAAGAGGTTTTGGAACTTTTTTTTTTAGACTCGTTCTCAAGAAATTACTCAGGCCATCAAGACCCATGATGTCGTTTTAACTTAAGTGCGGAGTCCATAGTCCATTTGTTTCAAAACATAATTTCAAGAGTGTGGTTTATCAAACTTTGTTTCACTGATCCCGGAGGTATTATGTGGGGTTTGTATTCATACTACGCCATGAGCTATGTTAACTTTGATTAAAATACTTGGAGAATTAATTTGAGTCAAAATGGTGGGCTATGTTACCATTCTCAAGATTCATGCTTATTTTTTTAGTTTAGCAAATTATAGGCTTGGAATATTTGAGTGGCAAACTTGAAGATTTTGTTCCCTTTGGTCATACATACAAGTCACGGTTGCCTTTCAAAAAAAAGAGAATAAAATGACTATTGTGATTTCTGGAAATACGTTATTCGAGGGAAATGTCTCAAAGATTTCAAAGCTACATTCATGGAAAAGAATTTTGTTTTGCAAGTTACAACAAGTAGTGTTAAGACAAGCTTAAAGCCATTAGTGGAAGTAGCAAGACCTGCTTGGTTCAAACTATTTTGGGAAAAGCCCAGTTTGTTTCACGTCACAAAAGCCATGAAGGATTCAGGCCTAATTTATATGCAAGTTCCGAGAGTGGTTATGTTATAACCCAAATGCTGACTGAGTCAATACAAGTCTCTCAATAAAGAATTCATTAAGGTCATATGAATATTTCAATCATGACAACATCCTGCTATTATTTCAAAGTTCACCAAAACATTCAAAATTACAAAGCTAAAATTCCCAAATTTTACAAAGTTTTTCCTTGTTATAAGAGTACAAAGTCCAAATTCTACCGCATTCTACCGCGATTACTTGAACTTACACCTAAGAAGATTGCAACAACGTGGAGTTAATCTTCATGCCCTACAAAAATCCAGGAACCAAGTTCCATGCTGCGGATACATCTTGAGCTTTATCGTTTCACGCCAATCCCATGCTATCACATCATATTTTCTAACGCTGCCATGATCTCCAAGTTCCTCATCAATACAAGCTTTACATGTCAGGATGCTAACAGGTTCCTAACTTGTCTTCGTGCTAACCGTATGAAATACGCCTGAAAAGGAAGAGATTAATAAGAGCTGAGGGGATTTCATATGGTTGTAGATGAAATGTAAGTAGAGCATATAAGGTAAAACGCAGTTGCGAAAAAATAGCGAGCAAGGCTGAGGCAAACATCAAGGAAGTAAAATTCTAATGCACAAAATTAAAGTAGCTATAAGAAACATTCAGAGAACTTCATAATACGAATATCATGCTCAAGAAAGATAAGTAGAACATACAAGATAAAAAAACCAGTCATGAAATTGGTGAGCAAAATTGAGGCAAACATCAGGAAAGCCAAGATTCCAATGTGCAAAATCCAAATTCTTAGAGATACAAGTTGAATATTGTGAGATCCAAAGTGAGTTACAATGCGTCTACATGAACAACAAGTCCTAATTCTACACTGAGATTCAGTTTAAGAAAATTAAGGAACTTGAACTTATCTTTATGCTGCACATAGATCTTTGTTTCTTTTATCAGACTTGTCTATACCAAGCAAGCCTTGTTAGCTCATTGAAGTTCTTACAAGCTCTTCTAAAGTCACATATTGAAGGCTTATTTCCCACCTATGAGACACCTGCAGAATCATCAAGGGTTGATATTAGTAGCGAGCACAAACGCAAAGCTTCAAAAAACCAGAATTCATACCAAAAACAACCTTTCCAGGGTTGCACATTACAAAAGGAATCTTACAAAATCCAGAAATCTAAACCTTTCCATTGAAGGACTTTCGGAATATTCGTTTAAGTAACTTTGGGTCTTGCTTCAACCAATGGTACTTGGTGAGATCCTTGACATCCTCATTCTCTACCTGCATAATATGAAATGGTCATTGTTTCCATAGTTTAATTCATACATAATCCAAGGGAAAAAATAAGAAAGCAGCAAGTTATCATCTAGAAGAAAAAGTCAGAACCCAAGAAACATATAAATTCATACACCTTGCTCGACTGTGAATTTACAACATTATGATTCCTTCACACCATCAACATCAAAATTTCAGCCAGTTTCCATCAGATGTAGGTTACAAGAGCCAGCATCATACACTTTTGTTCTACCTGCATTTTGTTCGAAGCTTCAATTACGATTTCCAAAAGATATCTTAGTAATCTTTGAGGTCAACCTGCAAGAAACCAAGCAGCACTGTTAAACAAATGGCAGCCATATAAAAGACCCTTCTCAAGACATTCAAAGAGGTCAAAGTTCTGAATTAATCACAAAAGATTATACCATAATGAATGATGCAGTAGGAAATGAAAGATTTTCTCATGGCCATATTTGGATAGACAACATCTCATATAAAGTTTTACCTTCTTGGAGTGGCCTATTTACACCCTGGATCCACCTGCAATGTGATTGACCAGAATATTGCGTCAAACTCGTGCCAAACTGGTCTTCTTAGCTCACGGCATTTTTTGTAAGTCCTGAGATACCTGCGGGATACGAAAACAAAGTTGGTATCTGTTTCAATTATTCCATGAACATGTACCACAAAGCACCATAAACACTTCCTTGCATAAGCTTCAGTTAAATTAATTCGCGAATTGCCATTACCCTCGCCATGATTCGAACCCCATCTGTAACATAACCAAAACTGAATTAGTATACATTTCAATTTGTGGGACCACACTTGTTCTAGAAGAGTTACAGCTCACACAACAAAAATTCACAGTCTGTCACACCTTGAGGTCCCCACAAAAAAATCACAGCAAATTTGTTTCTAACAGATTTCATTCACATGTACCACTACCTCAGAGGTTCCCCTATATAATCATTACCCAATCATTAGCAAAAAAAGCCACCTACACACCAGAAACCCTAGCGGCTGAAAAACAACAAAATACAGTAGAACAGATTCCATAGAAAACACCTAAAGCTCTAGCAAGGAAAATCTCTACATAATTTCACCTTGAAATTATGGTAGAGGTGAGCTAAAACTGATCATCATCATCGACACAACAATATACAACAACAATCATTAACAACAATAAACGCAAAAGAGGGAAGTAAAAGATGAAGATGAAAATCTAAACGCAGAAAGAAAGTAGAAAGCAAATGGAAGCTTACATGAGAAGACCGTCCGCAAACTCGTATGAGAAGATTCTTCAAGAGGTATACCTCATTTTTCTCGTTCCTCTTCACTTTGCTTTGATTACTTGACTTGCTTGAGTGTTCGCTTGTGGTCGTTTCTTCTTGCTCCTTACATGATTCTGAGTTAGGGTTTATTTTAGGAGTTTTTTCGATTTGAGTTATTTGGTGAGGTTTTAGGGAGAATCGCTTTCGGATTCATATTTTGCGATAGGGGTTTTGTGTTTGGGCTTTCACGTGTTGTGGTGGTGAACCGTCGGAGAAGACGGTGGCACCGCCGTGGCCACCGGCCTTCTCTGACCAATCTAGGGTTTCGAAAAGAGAGAGACATATAGGATTGAGAGAGAATGAGTTTGAGAGAGAGAACGAGTTTGAGAGAGTACGGAGAGAGAGAGTGAGAGAGATATGAAGAAAATGAATAAGTTTTATAAAAATGATTTTTTTTTAAACCTATTTCCTTTTCTTTCTTGTGACCGTTATGTGTCTTTTGGTGGCATCAAGCGGTGGTGACAAGCATCCTCATTTGACACTTGTCACCATTTCAATTCAGACACCTTTCTTCATTATTTTGTGTGTGTCCTGTGTTTTCTTACGGTGCACCTTCTATCTGTGTCCTTTGGATGAGTATAATTTTGACTGGATGCTTGATCTAATAGCCTCATCGATTTCCGCTGGTCAAACGTTGACCTGAAGGTCTATCATAAATCCCTTCCCAGCTTGTTGGCTTTCAGGCCATTTGGGCTTTTGTTTTTTTTTCCTGATTTCAACACCTCTCTACTTTACTGATTACAAACCCAACTCATTTCCTTTTTTATTGTTTTTTAAAGAGATTCTAAAAAACCAAAACAAATATCTTTACTTAATTATTTTAAATAGTTTGATTTAATTTAATCAGTTAATTAATTAATTAATTTTATTAAATAATCCTATTTAATTTAATTAATTAGTTATCTTTCTCTAAAAAAAACTCACAGAAAAACATTTTCCTCAGCATTTTTATTCAAAGTTTAAATTCTTTCCTTTCATGTGATTAATTTCTATTTCGAATATTAAAAAAAACCAAAAAACATTTTTGTTGATTAATTATTTTAAATATTTTTGTTGAATATCAATTAATTAATTTGTGAATTAATCATATTAAATATTTCTATTTAACTGGGTTAATTAGCTTTTCTCATTTGTTCGATTTTATATGTGTGTGATGAATGTTTGTGTATGCTCGATCCTTCTTGCTTGTGATATGATGATATGCTTACTTGTGTGATTACTTTTGCATTTTTGACGATAAATTGCTAAGTAAAAAAACGAACACACACTAAGATTAATCATTTTTAAAGATAAACGAAATCTTTGGTCCAACGCCAAGTAAATATCCATACGCACTTCACTTCATACACACACGTAAGTCGATCATTCCTCGATCGCCATCTGCACTACTTTGTACCTTACACCTTTCTCAACATTTTTTTTAATTTAACAAATCAACGCATCGCGCTTGTTTTCCACATCTAGTCTTTAGTTTAGTTTCCAAACCTTGCGAGCTGAACGCATTGTGCCTCGCTAACAAACAACAAATAAACTTCCATTTGCATTCACCTTAAACTTCAAAAACCGAAATGTTGCTTTTTAGATCCAAACCTTTGATCCAACATCAAACGGTTTTAGGAAACAAAACACTTCAATAAATACGAGGAAAATTGCACGCCATGAGCCTTAAGCGGTAGAAAGGAGGATAACGAGCTCTCGTTACTCTCTCCGATTATTTCGGTGCAAGACATTCGTCTTGTTGGACGAAATAAACTATCCATAGTCTTTAGTGCAAATGGACTCTTAAATCCTTTCATCGAAGAAAGGTAATAAAATCAACAACCAATACCCATATTAGGCCGAACTACGAAGCTCTGACTTTCCCATTGCACAAGGGAATACGTAGGCACGAGGATCTCAATCCTTGTCGAGCCCCTAGGATCAATAAACCCTTTAGTTCAACAGGTAATCATAAGTATAGACATCCCTTCGCGCGTGACAACCTAGATGGTTCCCATCGAGTACGATGGATGCAGGAGGTGCTAATACCTTCCTCCTACATAACCGACTTCCGAACCCCGACAATGGTTTGCGATGACCTTGTTTTATCCCTTCTTGATGGTTTTATCTATATTTACCATTTCCCTCTTCGGGAATAAATAAAATTAGGTGGCGAATCTCATGTCAGCCCAGCCGCGACCGCGTTCGCGAGGATCGTATTTTTTCGAGGTACGACAGTAATGAGAGGGGGGAACATACGACATGAATAGGAAACCAATAATAAAGGAAAATGTCATGTTCGGTCTTAGACATGAATGGAGAATAACCAATAATGACGCCTTTGGTATTATCATGATAGGCTATGGAGGATGCCATCGACATGTGATCAGAGGCATAAACTTTAGTAATATTATTAACATAACCTAAACGGTTGGCAACCTCTGATTTTACATCTTTATTTATACAAGGATAATTATCCAACAAAATTTAGGGACACATGAAATATTACTGAAGTTGTCAACTAGAAGAAGTCTAAAAGTTTGATGAACCTTAGAACCAACAAACAAAATTTTCTGCTTGACTAAAGGTTGAAATCACATCTTATCGAGACTAAATACTTTGAAAAATAGATTTAAAAAAATGTGAAGTTACCTAACATCACTTTTGGAGAGCGAACGAGATACATGAACGAGACTATAAACATACACATGAGGTGTTTCCTTCAAAGGCACTTAGGAACTCAAGATTTTTTTTTTGCTTTGAACAAGATTGAAGTAGTCATATAGAACCACAAATGTTGACCTTCTTATATTTGACATAAACTATGTTGATAAAATCGTCCATGATGTAGTAGAAATCAATCAAAATATATTGGCCAAAAGCCAATTTCTTCCCTTTATGTAGGGTATTAACCATGTGAGTAATAAACTTAAGTACATAATGAGAGGGGGAAATAAGACATAAATGGAAAACTAATAATAAATGAAAATGACATATTCAACCTTAGACATGAATGGACAACAGTTGATGATGACGCCTTTGGTCTTATCATGATAGGCGATGAAGGATGACATCGACACGCGATTAGAAACATAAGCTTGAGCGAAATTGTTAACATAGCCTAAAAGGTTGGTAACCTCTTAGTTAAGGTAAATACTAGTGATAGTTGACACTTCAAAGAGCATCAAGCTGAACATTCCATAAGGTATATGGAATTTAAGAGTGGTAAAACTCTAGAAAAATGAAGATGTTGATTCCATAAGCATGTCAACCCTCACTAGATGCCAAAAAATTAAGCAAATTTAATGATGCCCAGGAAATTTGACATAGGCTTTTTGGTTGCCTTGACTTTGTCGAGCTACACGAGGTATTATGAGAGAATTGAGGTGGGAGACATTCTCACTAAGCTCTCATTCGTAGTAAAGTATAAGGTGTTATACTGTGAGAGTGAGGTAAGAATGGCCTCATTTTCATGACAAGAAAAATGTTCTTTCAATTTAATGTGAAAAGCATTTAATCGACTTTGATATTAAGATAATTCATTTAGTGTGTTTCTTGCTGAAAAAGAATGAGTAGATATTCTTATGAATATTTATTGGAAACATGCTCATATATTTGTGAAATTTTTGAATGTGTTTAATAATATATTTTCAGGATATTATACACAAGCTAACACAAGTTAAGTTGTTATTAAAGATTGTAGATGTTAGAAATTGGCAGAATTTTTGAAAAACAAAGTAAAAGTTATGAACTTAGTTCAGGACATCAGGATGTCACACCAGATGTTGTGACATCGCGAACCTGCTATCTGCCTTAAATGATACGCAACAGAAGTGCTTAAAATCAGGAGTAAATATCTGGAAGTAAACATAAATGGTGAGCACTCCAAGGCGCCTCTTTAGGAAGTTAAGTTGTCTAGTTCCAGTGTAAAGGAAACAGAAAACTAACTCACCTTGATTCAAGGAGATAATTGTGGGATTTAGAAATTACAAGTCTGGATAATTTGCAAAAAGCCCACAAACTCAGCATCTACTTAAGAAACTGATACACTCAAGTAAATCCAACGAATTAAAGCAGAGTGTCAAGGGTGTTAGTGAAGCTAGTTACTTAAGCAGGTTTTATTTGTGTGTTATTCACTTTATAAGCTTTTAAGCAAAAAGTGAATTGTGTCTTGATTGAAACTGGTAAGTAAGATCAAGCTGGTGTGTCTGAAGTGTGACTTCAAACTTATTAATCATTCTAAGTTAGAGATCACTGTGTGATTGAGGGGGAGTGAGTAGGTACTCATATCTAAGTAGAGTCTTAGATAGAAATTGCCTTGGGTAGATATTACGTGAAGGATTAAACTGATTGGTTTAACTCCCTAATTAATATTACTTATATTGAATTTCCTTCCTGGCTTGGTAGCCCCCAGATGTAAGTGTGGAGATACACTGAACCGGGTTAACAATTTCCTGTGTTAATTAATTTACTAGCTCATTAATTTATTGCTTAGGATATCAATGTCTAAACATCTGTTTCGACATCACATATCTGATCCCAGAATTTCAATTGGCATCAGAGCAGGCACCCTGCCTGTATAACTGGGTGAGATCTAGGGACTGCAAATTTTGGGAACATGGACAGAGATGTAGGATCTGTGAATCGACCACCTATTTTGGATGGATCCAACTATGATTACTGGAAGCCAAGAATGGTAGCATTCTTGAAATCTCTTGATAGCAGGGCTTGGAAAACAGCTAACAAAGGATGGGAGCACCCTGTCAAAGACAATAAGGATGGGGCAAAAGTGATGAAGCCTGAAGAAGAGTAGAGCAAGGAGGAAGAGGAGTCAGCACTTGGAAATTCCAAAGCCTTAAATGCCTTGTTCAATGGCATTGACAGGAACATATTTAGGCTTGTGCACCACTGTGAGATAGCCAAGGATGTTTGGGACACCCTCAAAACTACTCATGAAGGAACATCAAAGGTGAAGATGTCAAGACTTCAACTTCTCACCACCAAATTTGAGAACTTGAGGATGAAGGAAGATGAGACCATTCATGAGTTCTACATGAACATCCTGGAGATTGCTAATACTTCTGGAGCCTTGGGAGAGAAGATGAGTGATGAAAAGTTGGTAAGGAAGATTCTCAGATCACTGCCCAAGAGGTTTGACATGAAGGTCACTGCCATAGAAGAAGCTCAGGACATCTTCACATTGAAAGTTGAGGAGCTCATTGGTTCCCTTCAAACCTTTGAGATGGGAATGAGTGATACTATTGTGAAGAAAAACAAGAGCATAGCCCTGGTCTCAAACACTGATAAGGAAGAAGAAATTCATGAAGCAGACTCTGAGGACAACTTATCAGATGCAATTGCTATGCTTGGGAGGCAATTTAACAAAATTATCAAAAGACTGGACAACAGGCCCAGACCAAGTGGAAGAAACTCAACCTCTGAGAATAAAATATCTTATGACTCTAACAGAAGGTCAAACTATGATGAGAAGACTAACCAAGGAAAAAGGATCCAATGTCATGGATGTGAAGGTTATGGACACATTAGAAGTGAATGCCCAACCTATCTAAAGAAGCAAAAGAAAGGCCTTTCTGTGTCCTGGTCAGATGAAGACTCAGGCAGTGAGTCAGAAGAAGAGTCTGCAAAGCACATCACTGCTCTAGCTGGAGTATGTGAAACTAAAGGGGAATCCAGTGATGAGGATTTGACATTTGAAGAGCTTGAAACATCTTACAGGATGCTGTGTGAAAGGAGCACTGAGGTATGCAAGGAAAGTGAACAGCAGAAGAAGCAGATTGAGGAATTAAAAGCTGAAAAGGCAAGTCATCTGGAGATCATTGCCACTTTGAAAAATGAAGTCAGCCTACTCAACTCCAAAATGGAGCATATGTCCAAATCTGTCAGAATGCTGAACAGTGGCTCAAACACACTGGATTTCATTCTCAACAACAACAAGCACTCAGGGGATAGGACTGGGCTGGGATTTAATAAAACTCAAAACTCTGAGGCTAACACCAGCCAAACAACTCCAGATCCTATGAAGTCAAACAAGATGTTCAAGCAGATGTCTCAACATCATGAGAAAAACATGATGAAAAAGAAATATCAAAGGTGGAGATGCCATCACTGTGGAAGGTTTGGTCACATCAAACCTTTTTGCTACAAACTGCATGGATACCCCAATCAGAGTTCCCAGCACCTTCCTAAGCAGAAGACAGAGGTCACCAGGGAAACTTGGATACCTAAAGCTAGACATTATACTGATCAAAGCTACCATTACATGCCTAAGCAGAAGAACAAGTTCACCAGGCAACCTTGGAACTCTAGAGATGGACACTACCCAGGGCAGATGCATCAGAGGAGACACACATATATCCAGCAGTGGGAGCCTAAGAGAGGAAGATAGCCTGATCTGAACTCACATTCTAGGCAAAGGAAACCTCACAACAGGCACAAGTGGTCCAAGCAGGTTGTTTCCTTTATAGCACACACATCTCTCAGGGTATATGCTAAGGAAGACTGGTATTTTGACAGTGGCTGCTCAAGGCACATGACTGGATTGAAGAATCTGTTGGTAGACTTAAAGCCACACTCATCCAGCTATGTAACCTTTGGAGATGGAGCAAAGGGGGAAATCAAGGGAGTTGGGACCTTGGACTGCTCAGGTGTACCAAGTCTAGATGGTGTGCTGTTGGTGAAAGGGTTAACTCCTAACTTGATCAGCATAAGTTAGTTATGTGACCAAGGTTATAATGTCAACTTCACCAAAGCTGAGTGCATAGTTTCTGATAAAGAGCAGAAAGTGGTCATGAGAGGAGCTAGATCAAAAGATAACTGCTATATGTGGGAACCCCAAGATTCCAACCTCACATCTACTTGTTCCATAGCCAAAGAAGAAGAAGTGAAGCTATGGCATCAAAGATTGGGTCATCTCCATCTCAGAGGAATGAAGAAGATCATCTCTATGGAGGCTGTAAGAGGGATCCCAAGACTTAAGATTGATGAAAGAAAAGTGTGTGGTGAGTGTCAAATGGGTAAGCAAACCAAGATGTCACACCCAAAGCTTCAACATCTGACAACCTCCAAAGTCTTGGAATTACTGCACATGGACCTTATGGGACCAATGCAGGTAGAGAGTCTTGGTGGAAAAAGATATGCATATGTGGTTGTTGATGACTTCTCAAGATATACCTGGATAAGCTTCATCAAAGAAAAGTCAGATGTGTTTGAGGTGTTTAGAGATCTGTGCCATAGGATCCAAAGAGAAAAGGCAAGTTGTGTGGTCAGAATAAGAAGTGATCATGGAAAGGAGTTTGAGAATCAAAAATTCTCAGACTTCTGTTCATCAGAAGGGATCAACCATGAGTACTCTTCTCCCATCACCCCTCAACAGAATGGGGTTGTAGAAAGGAAAAACAGAACTATTCAGGAGTCAGCTAGAGCCATGATTCATGCCAAGAAGTTACCCTTGTAATTTTGGGCTGAAGCCATGAACACAGCATGCTACATCCACAATAGAGTCACACTAAGAAAGGGAACTATATCCACCATCTATGAAGTCTGGAAGGGTAGAAAACCTACAGTCAAGTACTTTCATGTATTTGGAAGTAAGTGCTACATCCTGGCTGATAGGGATCAAAGAAGGAAGATGGTCCCTAAGAGTGATGAAGGGATATTTCTTGGATACTCTATAAATAGTAGAGCTTACAGAGTATTTAACTCCAGAATCAAGGTTATGATGGAGTCAATAAATGTGACTATTGATGATACCTATGCAAAGACATATGTTGCTGATGATGTTGGAACATCTGCTGACAATCCAACTGAAGTTAAAATAGAAAGTGATAATCTTGACTTCACTTTAACTGAGGCAAAGTTAGAGCAATCCAACAAATCTCCCTCCATCAGAATCCAGAAAGATCATCCTAAAGAACTGATAATTGGTGATCTCAACAGTGGTGTCACCACTAGATCAAGAGAGATGATCTCAGGCTCCTGCTTTGTTTCAAAGGTAGAACCTAAGAACATCAAGGAAGCTCTGAATGATGAGTACTGGATCTCTGCTATGCAGGAAGAATTAGGCCAGTTTACAAGGAATGAAGTATGGGATCTTGTTCCTAGAACTGATGGCATTAATGTGATTGGCACTAAGTGGGTGTACAAAAAAAAGTCTAATGAGCAGGGAGTAGTTACAAGAAACAAGGCTAGGCTTGTGGCTCAAGGATATACTCAAATTTAGGGGGTGGATTTTGATGAAACTTTTGCACCAGTAGCAAGACTTGAATCCATCAGACTACTCCTAGGAATTGCTTGCATCCTAAAGTTCAAATTATTTCAGATGGATGTTAAAAGTTCCTTCCTAAATGGGTACCTTAATGAGGAAGTATATGTGGAGCAACCAAAGGGATTTGTTGATCCAAGTTGTCCAGACCATGTATATAAGCTGAGGAAGGCTTTGTATGGGCTAAAGCAAGCTCCCAGAGCATGGTATGAAAGACTGACCACCTTTCTCATTAAGCATGGATACAGGAAGGGAGGAATAGACAAAACCCTGTTTGTAAAGGATGAAGAGGGAAAGGTTATGATTGCTCAGATATATGTGGATGACATAGTGTTTGGTGGGATGTCAGACAGGATGGTTAAACATTTTGTGACTCAAATGGAGTCCGAGTTTGAAATGAGCCTAGTGGGAGAATTAACTTACTTCCTTGGACTGCAAATCAAACAGATGGAGGACTCCATGTTCATATCCCAAAGCAAGTATGCAAAGAACACTGTCAAGAAGTTTGGGATGGACAATGCAAGTCACAAGAGAACACCTGCCCCCACTCATCTAAAACTGACAAAGGATGACAAAGGTGAGAGTGTGGACCAAAGCTTGTATAGGAGCATGATTAGAAGTCTATTATATCTTACAGTTAGCAGACCAGATATAGCTTTTGCAGTAGGTGTGTGTGCAAGGTATCAAGCTAAGCCAAAGGTGAGCCATCTCAACCAGGTTAAGAGGATCTTGAAATATGTAAATGGCACTTATGACTATGGCATAATGTACTCTCATGGTTGTAAACCCATCCTCACAGGGTTTTGTGATGCTGACTGGGCTGGAAGTGTTGATGATAGAAAGAGTACATCAGGAGGATGCTTCTTTCTAGGGAACAATTTAATTTCTTGGTTCAGTAAGAAACAGAATTGTGTGTCCTTATCCACTGCTTAAGCTGAATACATTGCAGCTGGTAGCAGTTGTTCACAACTGGTATGGATGAAACAAATGCTCACAGAATATAATGTCACACAAGATGTCATGACATTGTACTGTAACAATTTAAGTGCTATTAATATCTCCAAAAATCCTATCCAACACAGCAGGACTAAGCACATAGATATCATACATCACTTCATCAGAGACCTTGTGGAGGAGAAGGTGATTACATTGGAGCATGTAGCCACAGAGCTGCAATTAGCTGACATATTCACCAAGGCTTTCGATGCTACCCAATTTGAAAACCTAAGGGGTAAATTGGGAATCTGCATGTGTGACATATAGCAATTATGGAGAAGTGCCAGCATGTCTTATGACATCGTGGGGCATGACCACCAGGTGGCAGCACTAGTCTGGCCAATAACCGTTTGTATTCCAGTTTTACAAATTCCAATAGAAACGGGCTCTACTTATGTACAAACGTACCTTCAGCTTCTCACATTATCATTAGCACCACTAAACCCTTTCCATGCTACAGCTGAGATTCTGAACCCATCTAAGTCTATCATCAAACCTTTATGCATCCCCACTACAATCGCAAACATGTCACAACATCAGAACCCTAACTCCATTGATGAGGGTCTCCTTCAGGAAGACGTAGTGGACGTCACTCCGTTGTCTGTAGTACCCATGGATATGACACCCATAAACGTTGTCAGAGGAAGCATTCCCATCGCCCAAAAGCCCAGGACTCCCCATGCAAGAAGACCCAAGGAGCCAGTCTTCAGCAAAAGTAAGGGAGCCTCTTCAACTTCCAGTGCTCCCAAAGCTTCTGCTTACGTGGACTCCACAATCAGAGATCTTGTAACCAGGATCCTGACAAAAGAAAGGGTTGTGCCTGGGGTGTCAGTTCCCCTGAACAGGATGCCTGCCTCAACTCCCAGCAACCAAGCTAAAGAAGACATGCCTGCTCCACAAGATGTCCCAAGCAATGTTGAGACAACTGAGGGCCAGGACAAAGCCCCAAATGATGATGAAGGAGTAGAAGGTCCTACTGATGATCAAGCTGCTGAGAATGAGGCTTCCCAACCTCCACCAGTTGTGAACCTGGACGATGATTCTGATACAGAGATCATAGCAGCTGTTGATCCTAGCATAGCCAAGAGGCTTATGGCTAGGAAGGATAAGAGGCCAGCTGCTCAAGCAACCCCTGAGAAAAGACAGCCAACCCCCAAGAAGGACAAGGTCAAAACTGCTTTTGGACCTACAAAGTCATGGAGTAAGGTCAGCACACAGAAGAGGAAGGCCACAGCTCCATCTGATTCTGATGTTGAGGAGGATGTCCCAACATCTCAACCCAGAAAGAGGCCAGCACCTTCTAGGACTGCCACTGCTGTCCCTGAAGCACCCCTGGATAATGTGTCCTTCCACCATGTCTCCAGCGTAAGCATGTGGAAATATGTCTATCATAGAAGGGTGGCTCTGGAACGAGAGCTGGGTAGTAATGCCTTGGATTATACTGAGGTAATTGATTTAATTTCCAATGCTGGACTGTTCAAGACTGTCTCTAAATTCTCTCCATGTTATGAGTTGTTGGTAAAAGAATTTATAGTGAACTTACGAGAAGGATGTGCTGATGGGAAATCTGAGGATACAGAGGATGAAGAGTGAAGCTGTTTGTTGGTGGAAAATGTATGTTTGGAGTCTATCTGTTCTGAATTGTATGTCTGTTATGTCTGTTTCTTTAATGTTTTGTTTGGCCCCAAAATTTATGTCTAACAAGGGGGAGAAATATGTGTGTGTTGAACAATGATATTATGTCTGTCTGTTGAAATGGTATATTTTGGACCTATCAAAGTGTCACTGGGTGTAATGGGTACTTATCAAAGTCTGTTGGGCCAAGTCATGGCAGTGTACATCTCAGGTAACTACATGTTTGAGGGGGAGCAAATTCTTAGCTCTCACATGATCCAACAGAAAGGAACTCCGCTGCTCTCTGACAAAACCAGAAGAATATGTTAGCCAAAAATTAGCCAAAGGGGGAGTTTGTAGATGTTAGAAATTGGCAGAATTTTTGAAAAACAAAGTAAAAGTTATAAACTTAGTTCAGGACATCAGGATGTCACACCAGATGTTGTGACATCGCGAACCTGTTATCTGCCTTAAATGATACGCAACAGAAGTGCTTAAAATCAGGAGTAAATATCTGGAAGTAAACGTAAAGGGTGAGCACTCCAAGGCGCCTCTTTAGGAAGTTAAGTTGTCTGGTTCCAGTGTAAAGGAAACAGAAAACTAACTCACCTTGATTCAAGGAGATAATTGTGGGATTTAGAAATTACAAGTCTGGATAATTTGCAAAAAGCCCACAAACTCAGCATCTACTTAAGAAACTGATACACTCAAGTAAATCCAACGAATTAAAGCAGAGTGTCAAGGGTGTTAGTGAAGCTAGTTACTTAAGCAGGTTTTATTTGTGTGTTATTCACTTTATAAGCTTTTAAGCAAAAAGTGAATTGTGTCTTGATTGAAACTGGTAAGTAAGATCAAGCTGGTGTGTCTGAAGTGTGACTTCAAACTTATTAATCATTCTAAGTTAGAGATCACTGTGTGATTGAGGGGGAGTGAGTAGGTACTCATATCTAAGTAGAGTCTTAGATAGAAATTGCCTTGGGTAGATATTACATGAAGGATTAAACTGACTGGTTTAACTCCCTAATTAATATTACTTATATTGAATTTCCTTCCTGCCTTGGTAGCCCCCAGATGTAAGTGTGGAGATACACTGAACTGGGTTAACAATTTCTTGTGTTAATTAATTTACTAGCTCATTAATTTATTGCTTAGGATATCAGTGTCTAAACATTTGTTTCGACATCACATATCTGATCCCAGAATTTCAAAGATGATGACGATGATGTTGATTAAGATGTTGTTTTTAGTTTGAAAATGAGGCAAAAATAGGTTGATGTAAAAAATTGTGAGTTAGAGAGGTATGCTGGACTGAAAATGAAGATTGCAAGAATCCTTCATTTGATATTTTGGATCGATGAAAAGAAAAATCTACAAAGTATTATATCCTTTCTCGCATGGCTAGAGATATATTAGTTATAATAGTGTATACAATTTTCGTTGAGTCAACTTTTAGTAATAGATGGTCAAGTAATTAATCCATTTCACAATTGTTTGAATTCCAATATTGTTGAAGCATTAATTTGTACCCAAATTTGTATAAGAAAGTCCAAGGTTATTGAATTACGCGAACAACCTGATTAAGTGCATCAACTTGAAGAAAATATGATTTTTTTTATTGTTGATTTTATTAATGACATTACCAAACTAATCTTTTGTGATTTGTGTGTATGTTGTATTTCTTAGAAATTGTTGGAATACATCTAGCTAATGGTGTTGTTAACACTAATGAAGTGACAACATGATGTGAATGAAACAATATAAAGTTGAATTTAATTTGATATATTCAAATTAGAAATAAATTCAATATTCTATAAGTTTTGATCTATTTGATTGTGAATACTCCCTCCGTCTCGCAATAAGTGTTCTCTTTGAGATTTTTATACTTTTTAAGATAATGATTAATTGTGTTGATTTCAATGATAAAACAAGTATCATTTACTAAAATAACCTTATTAATAATAGATAGTGGAGTAATTATATGATTTAAAATACAATAAATAAAGGTAAGTTAGTGGAAATAAATAATAAATATCATATTGGTAATCTAAATGAACAAATAATTTGAGACAAATAAAAATATGAAAAAACACACATATTGTGAGACAGAGGGAGTAATAAATTTGGTTGTATTTTATATTTGATATAATGGTAAATTTATTTTCGCAAAATACCCAAATTGGTCCCTTAACTCTACATCAGGGTCCAATTTGGTCCCTTAACTCTAAAAAGTGACAAAATGGTCCCTTAAGTTCTTAAAAGGGTCCACGTTAGTCCCCGCAGTTAGCACCGTTAGTCAAAGTAAACCAAATTGTACACGTGGTGCTGATATGTGATGAGTCATGTACCATATGGATGCCATGTTGGATCTGAAACAATCTCACATGTTCAATTCATCATCCATTCCCCCTAACTTTCCTTCTTTCACCTTAAGCCTCTTGGAAGGTTTTCTTTCCAACTCTAAATCCTTCTGAGCAGCCATTTAAACCTCAGATAGACCCAACTCAATCCTCTTCTTCTTGGAACTTGATTGAGAACCCTTCTTCACTTTCTTTACAACAAGGCCACAAATTTCATCCTCAGCTGCCACATGTTTTTTAGACAAAGATTTCAATTTCTTCCCAACTTGTGTTTCATTGAGACAATGACCAACTAATTGGTCCAATTTTCTTTCAGACTTTAAATCTAGATTTTGATTGTTACTTTTTTTTTATAGTCTCAAATTTCTATAAATAAATAAATAAAGTCCTGTCATTATTGTTGTGAGAAAACAAAAATAAAGTTCTGTCATTTTAGTTTGGATGCATTCTTCACTAATCGGGATTCTTTCCTTCGTTCTCGGCGTGATTTTTCTGAAGCTTTTTCCTCTGAAACAATTCAGTAACAAAAATAAGAACTAAAAATTGAAAACTGGATTAAAAATGGTAATCAATTGATAAAGAGAAAAGGGTTACATTACATTCCCCCTAACTTTCTTCTTCTTCCTCCTTTCTAACTCTCCTACACTCTGTCACACAAAAACAATCCCACCATCATTTCTCTCTAATTTCCCTATGTCCACCATGGTCTCACTCCCTCACGCTATGCCTGAATATCCCAAAGACACATGAACAAATGTGGGTCCAAGAAAAACGCTTTTGCCATTAAGGTTGTTTCAAGAAAATCCTTATGCTTTTTTCTTCACAACAACAACGTTGTTGTTCATTATGTCATGGCCTTTTGTTCTCTGTTCAACGCCACACCACCAACACGACATTGAATGACAATAGTAACTGGATCAACAACCTTCCATTGAAGGTTTTTATGTACAATTTACCTTAGAATTTGCTTGAAACTAACCCTAGAATTTGGGGATGAATCTCTTTTTCCATAAACCCTAGAATTTGCTTGAAACAATTTGGGGATGAATCTCTTTTTCCAGAAACCCTAGAATTCACTTGAAACAATTTGGGGAAGAAGACTACATATGCCATATCATCTGCCACATATGACTAAGTAAACGTCCGTTTGAGGGTGGTTGACGAAAAGGATCAATTTGGCACAATTTAAAAACTTAAGGGACCATTTTTGTCACTTTTTAGAGTTAAGGGACCAAATTGGACCCTGATGTAGAGTTAAGGGATCAATTTGAGTAATTTGCCATTTATTTTGGTAGTTTTAGTCATTGCCAAATGCCAACAATTGTATTTGATGGTAAACTTATTTTAATTGTATTAATCACTTTCAAATGCTAACTTTTATATGTGATGATTCGATTACATCTATAATATAAGAGAATTTGTTGTTCTAGAAAACACATTTATACCCTTATCTCTTTTTTTGCCACGTCATCAATTTAGGGGCAATTTGTGTCCAAATTTACTTTTTGTAACCAAACTATCATTTTGAACCAAATAGTTTGCTTTTGCCTATGATATCCACTTTTTACATTGAATGGTTCAAAACAAACTATCAATTTCAAAATTCAACAACTTTTTTTACGTTTTCCAATGCTGAAATTCAAAAACAAATTCTGCTTCCCCCCAAATGCAAAATTATGTTTCTCTCTCTTCATCTACTGGTTTCTTCCTCTTCCTTTATTCTCTCTTCCACTACCTCTTTCTTTCCCCTCCTTCCATAACATACTTGTCCTTCTACTGTCTCATTCTGCCTCCTCTTTCTTCATCTTCTCTCTCCCACAACCTCTATCCTTTTATCCTTCTTTCTTCTTCTTCTTTTCAAAAAAAAACTTTTCTTGGAACGATCTACAAGAATAGAGAAATCAAACTTTTTTAGGGTTTATGTTATTTTGTTTTGACCTAAGATTGCTGGTGTTGTAGGAATGATGGAAGATGGCAACGACGTTTTCGACAATTTTACAGTGATATATGAAAGATGCAGGTTTTATCAAATCTCTTCGAATCTGTCAAGTTTTTAATGTTGTGGTTTATAGGTTTGTCAGGTTTTTCAAGATCACTCTCTTATGGATGACACTGAGGATGTTCAGAAACTTACGGATGACACTATTGAAGCTAAAGCTTATAAGATGTGAGCTTGTGTTTATTCTTATCCTTACTCTTGTTGTTTTAGGTCGGCTCAATAGCAGTGTTTCGGCTTCACGAAACGATGATCATATTTTTTGTTAATCAATTTTAATAGTTATTAAGATTTTTCTTTGGAACATTTCTAGGTTTTCCTTTTGCTGGAATTTGACATTTCAAGACTTTGGGATTTTGGGAATCATAATCTGCACATTCCTCATGGTCCTGATTTTGAAAGGTTGATCCATGTGGCTTATGTTGCTTGGTTAATGTTCAGTGTTGAATATATTGCTCCACCAATTCAGGCTCTTTCTAAGTTTTGTATTGTTTTGTTTGTTAAAAAATTATGCTTTCATTTTGTAGTGGAACAACAGGGTCAATGGGTGTGTCTTTAGTTTTTTGGTTTCAATGGAACTACTGGTGTTTGGAGAATCAAAGCCCTAGAAGAGTATGAAGGCTGGCTAAAGAGGACAAATGTAGAAGATATGGACATTGTTTTCCAAGCTCATCTCAATGGTTGGAAATTTATCTTCCTAAATGATGTAAAGGTGATCATAATTCTTTTCAATCCATTTCAGAGTTTGTTTGAATTGATTTTTTAGCTTATCTACTGACCTAAAAGCTTGTGAGACTGTTTCTAAAAACATATAGGAAATGGTGTTAAAGTAACCCATCACAGTTCATGAGTTTAATTTATTGAGTTTCCTCTTTGTAATATTTATCATTTTCCTTAACAAAAACATAGCAAAATTCCTTAACCCATCACAAGAAAAGGTGATCATATTGATCATTTTCCTTAACCCATCATAGTTCACTGATTGTTTGCTTTTTTTCCAGATGACAAAGCATGTCTTTGACCTGCAAATTCCTTCAGGGATTTTCAATTCAATGTTTGAATTTTCTGGGAGTTAACAGAAAGATGCAGCGCATACCAAGACCCATACTAAGTTAGGTGTTTGCACTTGAATTTTGAATATATGAGAATCTGAATGATTTTGTTATGTTGTTTTAGGTGCTAGATTACCCTTATCTTCTTCAGCAAGATTGTGTTACATTGAGGTTAGTGGAAAAATGGCTCTCACAGTGATAATTTTAGGTGTTTTTTGATACAAACATGACCGAGTAGATTAGGGAGAAAAGTGATTTCTTGTGCAAAAGACAAACAAATAGCTGATCCTAGCCAAAATAGATTCTGAGGAAATTCATGAAGTTCTTTCTTTTCATAGCAGAGGAATATATACATGATACAACTGAATATTTTTGTAAGGTGTGAATTGTTCATCTTGCCATGAAATGTGATTATAAAAGATTTTTTAAGACTTTCTTAGCCTTGTTTCTTATTAAGAAAAGTAATTTCTAAAATGATGAAACATGAGGTGCATTTCTTCTTATGGTAGCCCATGTATGCTACATATTCACTCTCATGATGGTTGTGGTTGTTGCTCAAAATCTCAGCAAGTTCACTAATCCTGAAATGGGTAAATTATACAATATATATCATATATTGTTTGAATGACAATCTATGTTGATTGTTGTAATACCCCAAATTTGCCCTCTTCATTTTAAGCATCATATCACATTATATTCATCATGAACATATCATTTTCTTAGCATCATATCATGGAAAGATGAGGCATAACATCCTTCATGTCCTAACATCAAGCATATGGTCATCTGTGGAGATCCTTGAAGCATTTCAAGCCATGACAAGGGTCCTAATGAGTTTATACAAGTTCTATGGTGAGTCTACACTCCATTTACAAGTTCAAGTCCATTGGCAAAAGCTCAGAATATTGCATGATCCTCAGTTACCTCAGGACAAGGCAAAGCTCCTATACAAGACACCCAAATTAGGGTTTGAGATTCAAGCACCAAGATCTCACAACTTTGGCCATTTCATTTGGGCAAAGTCTTCTATATGTTAAGAGTATCCTAGGTGTCAATTTTCATGAGAAAATTCAATGTGGAAGTCAGACAATGCCTCTGTTGCTTGCAGATGAAGTAAAAAGTCAATTGTGCCCTTAAAACTGTGTGATTTCAAGGGGTCTAACCCAAATTTTTTGGCCAAGAAGGGTCCTTAAAATGTTATAAGAGGTTTGGAATGATCAAATTTCAAGAATAATGGAGATTTGAAGGGTTTTGCAAATATGGCACAAAGTTGGTTTTGAGAATTTTCCAAATTTGGCAACTTTTGCCCAAATTTTCAAATGGCCTTAACATGATCAAAAATTCTTCAAATGGACCAAAGTCAAACATGAAAGTTGGAGGGTAAGGGCTCCCATTTTCAAAAAGTACAAGTACGGTTTTATAGGATTTGTGGTTTTCTCTAGGGGTCCTTCGAAAGTTTCATGATTTTAGGGCAAATTTCACATTTCCATGCATGCACCAAATGCAAGAAGCTTCAAAACTCAATTTCAAGACATGGTATTGGTTCAAACTTGTTTCAAACTTAAAATGCATTGCATTGTGATCAATTTGCTCCAAATAAAGTCCTTTTTTCGTGCACTACAAGAAAATCACTCCAAACATGCAAAATTGGCCAAATCATGAAATAAGTGTGATGCTTGGATCTAAAGGCCATGATTGATTGGATTTGGATCAAGGGTTGAAAATGAATTTCACATGTGATGAGAGGCCCAAGGAAGCATGAGCATGGCATGCTTATCTCACATGTTGCAAAAATTGCAAAATCACAAAAAACTCATGATCCACTCGTGCCAATCTTTTCATTCTTTCAGCAAGGGTTGGTGACCTCATACATAAGCAGCTAGGGTTTCAGCTTGCCTGATCTCTCTCTCATTCTCTCATTTCCAACTTCTTGCTTCATTTGCATATTCTTCCATTTCTCTTCACACAAGCAAGCAATCTCAAAACAAATTGTGGATCTGTGATCAGGGAGAGCTAAGGATCATTAAGCAACCATTCATTCAAGCTTTCTCTCAAGTTTAGCAAGCTTGCCATTTCAGGGCAGAGGTGATCAAACCTCAAGATCCAGCTTCATTCAAGACCTTAGATGCATTTATTTTGCATCTAGGGTGAAAGAGGAGTGATTTGCACGCATCATCTGGTCTTATATCTCACTGAACCAAGATCTTCACTTCAGGTATGGCTCAAAATCTCATGATCTAAAAATGAAATTAATGATGCATTTTGTAATCCTTGATCTTCACTGAGTATTATGCAAGCATTAGTTTCTGTTTTAATGCAATATTGAGTGAGTTACATGAATTTCAGTTTTGATGGTGCAAGTTGTTTCTCTTCGATCCCTTCGTTTCTTTGAGTTTTAGCAAGTTTTGAGCTCATATTCTTGTTCAGTGAAGTTGATTTAGTGGATCTGGACGTTTTTGTTTATTTCTATTGAGGTTTGTGTGTCTGTCATGAATTCCGGTGCCGGAGCCCTAGCTCCGGTCACCGGAAACTGAGTTTGTGATGTTAGGGTTTGTCCATGGAAGAAGATGACTCACAGCCGTCAGATTCACTCAGCCAACGTTCCAGATTGCGCCACCTAGCCCTCACAGCACTCTCATTTCACGTGTTTTCTTTTGTTTTCATTTAATTCAGCGTGTGTTTCAGTCCACCATAAGTAGCGTGTACCATCCACTTAGAAACAAGCTTTGAGCCACGTCATTTAATGACCAGCCTCACCATAAGCGCTGGATCAATCTTGTGGATCCTGTTTTTCCAGCTTATTTCACTAAATTCCACCATTATTCACATACACATGCGTAGCCTTAGTGGGCTTCAGTTGCTTTCAACACCCCCCTCAGCTTTGGGCCCAACCAATTTCAACGTGACTTCTTACTTCCTGCACCTCTCAACCTCATTTCATTTTAATTTCTTTTTCTCATTTATTTCTTTTATTCATTTTAGCTTTTATTTTTTATAAAATAGTTCTGGTCATCCAAAAATCTCAAAAAAATCACGAGTCATCTTTGAAGTCTCTTTTATTCTTTCATATTTTTATTTTCTTTTTTTCCATTTCCACGTGTCATATTTAAATCATTGTTTCAAGTAGCTTCCTTTTTAAGTTCATTTTGACTACACTGCCTTGTCCAATTTCCATAGGTCTCATTATTTTGAATTTTGATCTCATTCTTTTTGCTCTGGATTCTTAAGACATTGTAATTTTTGTGTGATTTTTCTCTTGATTTTTTAGAATTTTATTTCTTGGGTATTGATCTTTTGACTTGTGTTGGAAGTTTGTAACCCTAGCTTGTGTTTAAGCCTCCATTTGACCTAGTTTGCTTCTGAATTTTTCTAAACCCTTTTAGCCCATTGATATAACATGTTTGAAGATCACTTGACTTAAGTTGTGGAATTTTTAGATGATTGGTTGATTTAATGTGAATTTTATCTTGAACCTTGTCCCATTTTGCTTCTTTTGCTTCTTTAGGTCTCATATAAGCTTAGAAGGGCACTTGTGCCAACTTCTTCTCATTTGGGGTTCTTTTGGGGTATGGGTACCTTCCTAGTCCTAGGATAGGGTTTTCCAGTGCCTACTCTTTTGGGTGACTTCTACTACAGTGTGCACTACAGAAATGAGAAGGGTAAGAGTGGTCCAGTAGTCTGCTGTGCTCCTTTGTTTGCTGAGTGGTTTGCCAGACAATTGCCAAAGTCAGGTGCCATCAAGGAGATGAGGGATGAGTGGAGATGGTCCAGAAGATTGATGGGTCTGACTGCTGAAGATATTGCCTGGGGATATGACAGAGATCTGCTAGGTAAAGAGTTGCTGGTCAGTTGCGGAAGATTTGCTGGAGTGCCTTTGCTGGGAAGGAAAGGTGTCATCAGTTATCATCCATCATTAGCCAGGAAACAGTTTGGTTATCCTTTGAAAGATCCTCCTCAGATGGAAGAGTTTGCTAAATCTTTGTACTTTCCGGTTGAAGGAAACAAGGAGTTAGTTCAACAAGCAGACCAAGCCTGGGCTCACAGGATAAGAAAGGGTAAGAAAGACTTCGACAGAGTTGATCCCAAGACGTATCCACCATATGCTGCATGGTTGCAAAGACATGTAGAAGCAGTTCTCATGCCTTTTTCAGTTGAGGCTCCACTTTATCCCAGGGAAGTGCCAAGTCAGAGTAATAATGTCTCCCTTGAAGAGTACAAGAAGCTAGAGGCTCAGTTGCATGAAGTTAGAGTGGAGAATACTGAGATGGTAAGCATGTACCATCAAGCCAAAAGGGCTAAGAAGGAAGCTGAAGACAAGCTGCAGAAGCTCCAAGCCTCCTTGGAAGCAAAAGAGAAAGACTTTGTCGGTAGAGAAGCTCACTTCCACAGGTTGGGTCTGATGGAGGCTAAAAGAGAAGTTGAACGCAAAAAGACTTTAAAGACTCTCAAGGATGCTCGTCAATCCATTGTTTGGTTGCAAGGCCAAAGGGAGGAAGAGCAGAAGAAGTTCAGATAGAAAGAAGAGTTCTTTGAAGTTCAGATGGCCTTCAAGATGGAAGAGGTGGAGCAAGTCCATACCATCTGGAGGGAAAAGACCCAGCAGCTAGCACAAAGTCAGTTAGCCCTAGAGGAAGCAAGGAAAGAGATTGAAGAGCTCAAACTGAGACCGGGTGTCAAGAAGAGCAGAGCAGAGGTGGCAGAGTCTGGGTCTTTAGCTTAGTTTATTTTTCAGACTACCTACAGACTTGTTGTAGGAGTCTTGCTTTTATTTCTTTTGTCTTTATTTCATGTACTGGCTTGTAACCCTTCGGGGAATATTTCTGTTTGTATTCTGACTTTTAGCCGGCAGTGGTTTGTCCATATACAATATTAATGTGCAAGTTATCATTTCTAAATATGCGAGACTCGTTTTTCTGATACTGCTAACGACTGAACACTCATCAAAGAGAAAGTTTGAAAGTTAAACACCGAAAGTGATTGTCTGAGATTAGATGCCAGAACTGGGGCATGCAAATGCTTAAAATCTGGGAACATGAACAGTTACATTGCATTGCATATAACCTGTTTGTTTGTTTTGCAAAAGTGTCTCAGTTTCTAACGTGTTTTGTGTTTCAGGAACTATAGCTCCCCGGAAGGTTCGGGAACAGCCAGTCGCACACAGATATCCAACAAAGATTAACAGAGAGCGAGTCATGGACCAGATGCAAGCTGACCTAGCAGATTTGAGACTGAGAATGGATAACTTTATGAATTTGATGGCAGGCATGGGTCAGAACCAAGAGCGTCTGAGGGAGTTGATTGAGAATCAGACCAGGAACAACACTGCTGTTGCTGCTGATAATCGTAATGGTGCGGGCGCACGACAAGTGGAAATCCCTATTGCACAACCAGGGGTGACAATAATCAATGATGGGTTGAATAATGTGCAAATGGATAACCAGGACGAACAATTCACTTTGCTTGACGAAGCTGAAGGTCAGGGAGCTGAGATGAACAAGAGGTTTGAGGAAATGGCAGAACAAATCAAAGCTATTCAATCCCAGAGCTCTTTGGGATTTGACATAACAGACTTGGGCTTGGTTCCTGGGGTCAGGATCCCATACAAGTTCAAAGTTCCAACCTTTGAGAAGTATAATGGCACTGCATGCCCGAAGACCCATCTTCAATCCTTCATAGGGAGGATCGCTGCTCATACCGAGGATGAAAAACTCTGGATGTACTATTTTCAAGACAGCTTGGATGGAGCTTCTCTGGAATGGTATATGAAGCTTAGCAGAGTCAATATAAAGAGCTGGAAAGACCTAGCAGAAGCTTTTATGAGACAATATCAATATAATTTGGACATGGCTCCAAACCGCACGCAATTACAGCACATGGCTCAGACTGCTAAGGAAGGTTTCAAAGAATATGCTCAGAGGTGGCGCCAGCTCGCTGCCAGAGTGCAACCACCGCTGCTAGAGAATGAAATGGCTGACATGTTTATGGGGACTTTGCAGGGTGTGTTTCTTGAAAGATTGGCGTCCAGTTCTGCCACTAAATTCAATGATATTGTTATTGCTGGAGAGAGGGTTGAGACCTTGCTGAAGATGGGGAAGATCCAAGATTCAAGTGCTAGCAGCTCAAATGGAGCAAGGAAACCTTTCAGTGGACCTCCTAGGAGAATAGAGGGTGAGACAAATGTTGTATTTGGCCGAGGCCGGGGCCGTGGTTATAGAAGACCGTATGAGCATGTGGCAGCAGTCACAATTCCTTCTACTCCTGTGCAACAGATGCAACCACAACATCATCAACAACAACAACCTCCCCGTAACAACTATCAGCAAAGACCGTATCAGCCAAGGCAAACTCGCCCGGCTAATAGGGTGATTGAGGCCATCCCTATGACTTATGCTGCTTTGCTTCCAAGACTGTTGGATTTGAACCTGATTCAACTGAGAGCCTTGGCACCACCACCTCCTGGAGAGCTTCCAGTGGGTTATGATGTCAATGCACGATGCGTTTTCCACTCTGGGGCACCCGGGCACTCGACTGAGAAGTGCAGGGCACTCCACCACAAAGTTCAAGACCTTATAGACTCCAAAGCAATCAACTTTGCACCACCGCCGAATGTTAATTCGAACCCTATTCCGAATCACGGAGGGGCAAGAATCAATGCTGTTGTGGGTGGTGACAAGTTGAGTCTTTTGCTAAGTATTGAAGAAGTGAAGACTCCTTTGAGGGTAGTGAAAGAGAGACTGCTGAATGGTCAAGTGTTTCCTGGTTGCAGTGTTGATTGTGAAGGATGTCTGAATGTTGTGAATAGGTGTGAGAAGCTGAAGAGAGGATTGCAGAGTTTGATTGATGATGGATCCTTACAGTTCAACAAAGTTGGTAATGATAAAGCTGATGATGTGTCAACAATTACCATATTCTATGATGAAGCTGACATGCCTGTCAGAAGAGAGCCTGTTACAATCTATGCTTCTGAGATTAGTCTTGTGACTATCACCGTGCCTGGGCCTGTTCCTTACACAGACGATAAAGCCATTCCCTGGCATTATGGCTCAGATGTATATGTAGCTGGACAGAAGATTGAGAGCAAGTCTGTTGCTGCTGACCCGACTGTAGAGAATGTCAGAGGAGTGGGAGGCTTCACAAGAAGTGGTTGTTTATTTGCTCCCCCTGTGCTGAGAGAGGATCCTGAGGCTGAGGCTTCATCCAAAGCCAAAGGAAAGCAGGTTGTGACTGATGAATCAACTACTCCTGTTGTTGGGTGTAAACACCCCAAATTTTCCCTCACTCATTCACACCATGGCTTGTGATCTTCTCATATGCATAAACTCAACCATAACATCTCATACCACATTTTTGATTCACTGCATTGATTCTAAGTCATCTGCATCTAGGGTTTGTGATCTGAGCAATCCCTGAGCCATTTGAGCCACTCCAAAGGTCTTCAACCATTTCAAAGGGGTCCATGTATGTTCAAGCATCATATTATATCCTCACAAAGTCAAGGAAGTCAAAGAATCACAAGAACTGAGAAAGGCATGGAAGCAGAGCCAGGTTTAACTGCACAGATGACCTAGAATTAGGGTTTTGGTTTCAAAGGCCATAAATCCAAACTTTTTGGTCATTCTTGTTTCTATTGGTCTCTATATGGTATAGGGATCATGCATATCAATTTTCATGAAGAAATTCCATGGGGAAGGCATCTGATCAAGAGTTGACTTTTTGAGCAAGTCAGTGCAAAATCAGGACATCTGAGGCCCCCAATGACCCAACCAAAGGGTGTTCTTCATCATTTTGATGGTGTATGATCTTTATTTGATCATAGAAGATGTTAGAAGTTCACAAAATTGAAGAATTTCAAGCCATTTGCAAAGTTGACTTTTTGGGAAAATGACTTGTAATGGAAACTTGCCATTTTGGGAAACTTTTTCAACCCTTGCTTTTTGATTCAAAAATGCTTCAAGTGGGAAAACTTTGGTCATGAAAGTTGTAGAATGGATCATTCCCTTTTCAAAAAGTACAAGAACTTGTCCTAATTCATTTGGGATCAAAAGTTATGGCTTGTCAAAGTTGGGGAAAATCACATAATTTCAAGTTTTCTACCAAAGAGGCAAAGTTGCAAAATCCCTTGCCAAGGCAAATTGAGACCTCAAATGGACTTCTAATCTTCACACAAACATGAACCAATGTCTAAAAGTCAGATTGCATCAAAGGTTCACTCATTTTCATGACTTGTGGATCAAGAAATTTCAAAAGGGCCAAAGTTGATCAAAGTTGCAAAACCTCACTCAAACCCTAATCCATGAGCTGGCTGACTTCAAAATTGATCCTATGGTTCTCCTCAATTCTTGCTGCGCAGGACACCCCTCTTGTCCTTGGCTAGCCATGAGCCCATACCTCTCTTACACAAAGCTTGACTTTTTTGCAAAAGACCCATACCAATCACAATAGGGCACACCAACTCCACAGACCTATCCATGAGTGATAAGTGGACCAAAGGCAAGCCATAACACACAAGAACTCATGCTAAAACACACTCCAAGCCATAGTTATCAAAAATCCTCCAACTTGCAAAACCATTCGAATCACACAACACAGCCCTCAAACACAAAAACAAACTTCACCATTGATCTCAAAATGTTCCACTGATCACAAACCAACCATTGAAACAGCCTGAAACCTCACACAAACCAAATACGATTTCTTCCCCTCTTTGAACAGAACTCAAGCAATCTCTCGAACCAGCCCAAATAAACTTCAGATAAGCTTTGCAAACACTTGAGGGAGGTCATAGGAGTTGATTTGAAGCAAGGAACTGGCCAGAAAGTCCCTGTCTCGAAAGCTCAAGCTCAGGTAGCCATGGCATTTATTTTTCCAGAACTCTCATTTTATGTTATAGAATGATTCTACATGCTTCACTGATTGCCATGATGTGTTTAGTTTTGAAAATAGTTGAGAAATAAGCATTTCATGAGCTTCTGAAATTTCTGAGTTCTTTTCCGTTTTGCTTTGATTCATGGATTTGATGATGAATAAATGAATTTTGATGACTGATTCTTGTTGGGGTTGGGGAGAGGATCATTTCTGGAGAGTTTTAGGGCTTGAGGGTGCGTATTAAGAGAGATGGCATGAATGGTTGGTCGGAGAAGATGACCGGAACACTGTTCCGATCATCTGAAAGTAATTAGGGTTTTGGATTAGGGCTTAATCATAATTAGGTCAGTTTGAATGTGGGCCGTCCATTAGCGCGCGTAGTCAATTCCCGCCCCTGTGAGTTTGAATCTCATCCATTGGATTGGCTGACTTTCTTCTTTTTCATTTAAAATTCATTTTATTTTTATTTGTTTTGATTTATTTTGCACGAATTATTAAAAATAGCAAAAAATGTTTAAAAATTATGAAAATTTTTGTCAAGGTTTTCATTATTTTTCAGAACACAAAAATATTTTTATTTTTATTTTTGCATTAAAAATTATTTTTAAATCATTTAAAAGATTATTTTTAATTAATTAATGAAAATTAATTAATTAAAAATACTTTTAGGTATTTAAAAATCACAAAAAAATTCATGAAACATTTAAAAACATTTAGAAACATTGTCCAACTCTCAAACCAAATTTCTTTTTTGTTCTTGATGCCTTTTGATAATTTTCTTTGGATTTAATTTCATTTCAAGGCATTATTTTGTCTCAAACTTCAAAAATTCATTTCTGTCTAACCTTTGAGAGTTGGACAATGATTCTTTTTGCATTGCATCTTGAATAACATGTAGTTTATAGGTTAAAATTGGCTTGATTTGATCTTGCATTTTCAATTTGTTTGGCATTTTCCTTGACAAGGTACCTTAAAACCCTAGCAATTTTAGGAAATTCATAACTTTCAATAGGTTAAGAGTTGGTTTCCCTCCTTTGGGCAGTGAGTTTGTATAGGTTTAGGGTTCCTTTGATTGCATTTTCAAATTTTTATCATGTCATTTGCTTCTGGTTTTGGATTTTGCTTTGTGTGTTGATCATAAACCCTAATTTATGCCTTCCTTTGCATCCATCTTCTATTTGCTTGCATACCATGACTTGCCATGACATTTTGTGCATCCATTTGATTCATAATACATCTTAGGATATATTAGAATCATGTTTGATCATTTCATCTTTCATTTGCCATGTTATATGTCTTTTGCATCCCATAACTTTTCATGAACATCCATGGTTCAAAACATGCTTCTCTTGCATCCATAAGTTTGTATGATCATTCTAATGCCTTACCTCATGTTTGCATCATCTCTTAGCATCATTAACATCATACTCATGCTTCTGACTTTGGTTTGCATCATGGCATTTCATCTCATTTTGCATTGCATTTCATTTCTTCTGCTAACTTTTCAGGTGGTAAGTTGTTTGAGAAGTGAATTTGCCTTCACTTCTCACATTCTCTTTTCATCTCTTTCATACTTCCCTTGCTGCATTTTGTATGTGTATTGGATTGAGCTTGCTCATTCTTGTTCATCTTACCTTCTTTCTTCAAGCAACTTGTCTTCTTAAGTGAAGCAAGTTGTTTTGCTTCTCTTTGCTTCTCTCATCTGCTTCTCTCCTTGGTGGTTCCTTGAAGATTCTTTCTCTCTTAAACCCCACAAACCCTAGGAATGACCAAGCATGATAACAATTAGGGTTTGATTAGTCCCCCACTTAGCTTTTACCTTTGTGTCATCTTTGAGTCTTCTCCTCTCATCTCATAATCAAGGATTAAACCCTAAAGGCTTTAGGGCTTTGTGATTAAGCTTATGTCTGTATCCTTCTATTAGGATGGAGTGCATAACTTTAATCCTAAGTGTTAAACCCTTAATGTGTTTAAATCTTTTAATTAATCCATCTAATAATCATCAAGACATCAAGCTTGTAACTTGGGCCTTGCATTAGGGTTCTAATTCTTCCTTAATTGGTTAAGAAGGAATAACCCTAGTGTTAATGGACAAGTCCCCCTCAAGTTGTCTTACAAACCATAAAACTCACTTTCTTCATATTATCACTAATTAAAATCCATCTAATAAAGGCTTTGTTTTGTCATGAAGTTAATCCCTAATCATGGATTAAGTTGAGGAGTCTTCCTCAGCTTAAATATTCTCATCAATTATCCTTCTATTAGGATGGTGTAATGAGTCTGTTTAATCCCTGATTATGGCTTAATCTCATTACTCAACACTAAACAAAAACAACAAAAACATCTAACTAATCACAAGTAGGTTAATGATCTTAATCCTACACCATGGTGATTAAGTGTGAGATACTGACTTCACATTTAAGGTATCCTCATTACCCCTAATCAGAGGGAAGATGTGATGAGTTTACTAACCCATTGGTTTAGGCTTAAGCTCATTAATTTATGACAAACTTTCAAAAGCAATAAAAGACTGAAAACTCAAAAACAAGCAATAATCGTCTCCTCCGGGATTCTTTTCTCATCTCATTCACTCACAAACGAGAACTCGCTTCTTCCGTCTAGTGCAAGAAAGTTTGCACCTGAGCCAGACAGGTCATACACTTGAGCATAGACAAGTAAGCAGTTCACAAGTCAATTTACCTTTCAGTCTCTTTGAGTCGAACTACGGTGTTCTGACTTCCTCATTGCACGAGAGGATACGTAGGCATAACTTAACAGTTATCGAACAAAATTCTCTGTATATTCCCCCTCCTTCCAGCATTATTCTTTAAGCCTCATAGTTTTGAGCATTTCATTCTTATTCTTACACTGACACTTCATTTATACACTTCACATTTCTCTTACACTGACACTTGCATTCTTTCCAGCTTTGATACACAAATTGCACTGACACTACCCCTTTAAAACACAAATCTTTTAAGCGTGGATCCCGTCGAGTACGACGGACAATCTGGGTGCTAATACCTTCCCAGGTTGTAACCAACCCCCTTTCTCAGTTTCTCTGGTTCGCAACCGTCTTATCCATATCTTTTCTTAGGTTTATGCAGCATTACCTTTCCTTCGGGATAAAAATGCCTAGCTGGCGACTCTTGTCTTTCTGAGTTCACCCCTGTGTGCTCTCATCCCTTTCGCCGACCGTTCGCGTCTGTACCCCTTCTGACCAGGTGTCATTTGGTGGGAGCGACAGCTTGGCGACTCTGCTGGGGACCCTTATACTGTAACCAGGGCTTCTGGTTCTTTTTGTGGGTTCCTCCTAGCGCTTGTTTGATTTGTGTTTACTGGGGTGTTATGTGCTAGTTGTGATTATATAGTTGCTTTATTTATTGCTTTATGTACAGTTATTTATTGCTTTCTTTACAGCTTTATATATCATACTGTCATACTGTCATCTGGCTGGATCTGGTTTTTGTTTTGGTGGGTGGGGTTCTACTGAGAGATTAAGGTCCTATACCTGGGACCTGAGTGACACCTAGGCTAGAGTGGTTCATGTTCTTTCCCATTCCATTTCGGTCTGGTGCGGGAATATGAAACACGGTTCAGATGTGGGTTTCTTCTTGAGAACTCTGTGCTACAGATTTCCTGTAGTGCTAGGGCTATCTGGGAAGCTTGCTAAGTCTGGATGACCTTTATTATGACTTTCAGAAACTGAGGTGAATTAGAGGAGGATCTTGTATGGTTATTGTAAACACTGTACCTCCGGGTTAGAAGTGTTTACACTTCTCATAACTGATCCAAGTCTGAGGATCCTTGTTTTAGAACATCACCTGTGAGGGGGTTGGGCTGTTTACAGGTTTGCAGGAACCCTTAGCCACATCATACCCTGATACTTATTGTGTTTAAGAATGCTTCACTTTGGACAGTTCTTGTGATTTAACCCAGGACATGTGGCTCTTTATTTGAGTCCCCCACCTTGGTTACTGGACTTCTGAACCTCCATCTGGACTTCTTGAACATACATGGGCCTTTTATATCAAGACAGTAATCAGATCCAGCTTGATCACAAACCCTTGCATATCATTTGCATACTCATCATTGCATCATTTTTAACATTTGTTTATTTGTTTTTCAGGGTATCCACATTACCTCTGGCTTGGTTTTGACCCCTTCATCTGCATAGACCCTTGTTCATCAGCTATCTGCTTCAGCTATCTTCATCAGTTGCCTGCTTCAGCTACCCCCATCACCATCCTCAGCCTATCAGTGGCTCATCTCCAGTATCAGTCTTCATCATCAGCATCTGTTTTCAGCTCTTCATCAGCAATCATGGCACCCAAGAAGAGCAACATTTCATACCATTTCTTTGAGCCTGTGCTGACTGGCATCAGGCAGGTCCAAGCACTTATCACTCCAGACCACATCCCATTATTCAGAGAACATTATGGAGGCATCCTTGATATGGTTATGGACTTGGACCCTTCTCAGAGGAGTTTGATCCACACTTGCCTACAGTTTTATGACCCTCCTTTGAGGTGCTTCACTTTCCAGAATTTTCAGTTGGGACCTCTGTTGGAGGAGTTTTCATCATTGATTGGAGTACCTATCAGGGGTGGTATCCCCTTCAACCCAGAGATGGCTTCTCCCAGCAATGAAGAAGTGGCAAAGGCACTGTATTTGGAACCTATTTTGATTGAGAAGAACATGTCAACAAAGGCTGGAATTCCTGGCCTACACTTGGACTTTCTAACTTCTCAGGCCATCCTGAAGGCCTCCTTGGGAGAATGGAAGGCAGTTTGTGCATTGTTAGCCCTCAGTATATATGGGGTTATACTTTTTGCAGATGAGCCCAAGTTTATCAGCAAGAATGTTATTCATCTCTTCCTTTTGAGGAACCCAGTGCCCACCTTGCTGGGAGATTTCTATTATTCTGTTCACCAAAGGAATGAGAAGCAGAGAGGGAGGTTGGTGAGGTGTTGTGCTCCTTTGTTTCATACCTGGCTGCTTAAACACTTACCCAAAACTGATGCCTTCCTGAACCCTCACCAACAGAAGAATTGGGCCAGGAGACTTATTTCTTTGACCTCAGATGACATCAGGTGGTGCACCCAGAGCACCAAAGGCAGGGACATAATTACTAGTTGTGGACAGTTCCCCAATGTACCTCTGATAGGAGTGAAGGGTTGCATCAACTACAATCCTTTGCTGTTTAAGAGACAGTTGGGTTATGCTTTGGTTCACCCTCCTAGAGTGCAAGACTTGGCTGAAACCCTGTATTGTGAGATAAAACCTAATCTAGCTGTTGTCAGACAAGCATCCTGGGCTTGGGACAACATCCAGACCAAAGGGATGGCCATTCTTGGGAGGTGCAATAATGTGGCTTCAGCTCAGTATTATGAATGCTCTCATGCTAGGGTTCAGATTTCTGGGATGCCTTTCACCATTGAGGATGCACCTGGACCATCCACAACACCACCTCCAGCCACTGTCAGCCTGGAGGAATTTGAGAAACTGAAGGAGAGGAATGAAAATCTGTCTCAAGCTCTGAAGAAGACCCTCTGGGAGAGGAGTGATGGTCGTCTAGACATTGAGAGGTTAGAAAAGCTTAAGGTGGAGCATCTAGCCAGGATTGAGAAATCAGAGGACTACATCAAGAAATCAAGAGCTAGAGAGCAGATTTTGAAGAATGCCTGTAAAGAGGCCCAGTTTCAGAAGGCTAAGACTGATCTCTATCTGAAAGAAAGTCAAGCTAGGTGGGTCAGGATCACTGAAGCTCGTACTCAAGAGGATAAGAGAACTCAAGACAGGATTGAGCAGTTGGAGGCCAATGAGAAGAAGCAACATGAGGCTTTGTTGGAAGCCCAGAAGGAAATTTCAGAATTGAAGCTTAAGGCTGGTGTGAAGAGGTCAAAGGACCAAGACAGGCACAAGAAGCTGACCACTGCTATTGCCACCAGAAACCTCCTTATCAGGAACATTACAGAGCATCCGGCTGGTCCTGTAACTGAAGCACTTTTGAAGGAGGTTAAGGAGGATGAATTTGGTTTAGATGTTTGACTTATTTGCTTGTTGTTATTTCCATTTCATGTACTTTTCTTTTTTATGTTGTATTTTGACCCTTCAGGGGCGTATGTTGTAAAAACAGACTATGTATGGTTCACCATTTGTAATGTATTTGTTAGTTTGTTTCATTGAGTTCTCTTTCTCTCAAGCAACATCAAAGCATCTTCCTCGGGGTTTGGAAAGGTCAAAACCAAGTGCCAAGCCGGATACCTTGGAAACAAATAAGCATATTGCATTGCATACTAACCTTTGTTTTGTTTTGTAGGTTTTGTTTTTGGTTTGTTTGTTACTAACTCTGTTGTGATTCAGGAATTATTGCTCGTCGTCGGGTGTTCCCTCTCAACCGTCCGCACAGATATCCTACTCGCAACAACCTTCCTGGTATCTAGATGGATCAAGTACAGCAAGAGCTGACAGAGGTCAGAACCCAGATGGTTAACGAAAGGCTGGAGATGAGAAACCAAATGACCCAGTTCATGGAAGTAATGAATGGCTTGGCTCAAAGCCAAGAAAGGTTGAGGGCATTGGTAGAAAGACAAACCCCAGAAGAACCTCCTCTGGGAACTGGAGGAACAAGTAACAATGAGAGGGGTCAGCCTCATGTTAACCCACCAGTATATGGGCCTCATCTACACCCAGAAGTTAACATCCCGGGTAATGTGCAAGGAAATACTACTGGAGGAAGAGTCTTACAAGAAGACCCCCAAGAAGAGCAGTTCACTGTGATGGGAGCTGGGGATGAAGTTTATGATAGGAGATTTGATGAAATTGCTGAGAAGTTGAGATCTCTGGAGTCTCAAAACTCCCTAGGCTTTGATGTGATGGATATGGGGTTAGTGGACGGGGTAAGGATTCCCCACAAGTTTAAACCCCCGTGCTTCGAGAAGTACAATGGAACTTCCTGTCCACGAACTCACTTGCAGTCTTTTCTGGGAAGACTTAAGGCATACACCATGGATGAGAAACTGTGGATGTTCTACTTTGAAGATAGTTTGACTGGGGCTTCAAGGGAGTGGTACTCTCACTTGACCAGGGCTACCATCAAATACTGGAAGGACCTAGCTGAAGCTTTCATCAGACAGTACCAATACAACCTGGACATGGCTCCTAACAGAACCCTTCTGATGGGAATGTCTCAATCCTCCAGGGAAAGCTTCAGGGAATATGCCCAGAGGTGGAGACAGCTTGCTGCTGCTGTCCAGCCACCCATGTCGGAAAGAGAAATGGCCGACATGTTCATGAATACTCTGCAAGGAACATACATTGATAGGCTAGCTGCCTTTTCTTCCACCAGCTTCGCTGACGTAATCATAGCTGAAGAGAGAATTGAAAGCCTCCTGAAGATGGGTAAGATTTCTGATAATGGTGCAAGTTCGTCAAGTAATCCCAGGAAGCCTTTTGTGGGACCTAGGAGAACCGGTGAGACCAATGCCATTCATGCCACCAGGGGCAGGCCTCAGTACCTTCACAGATCAGTAGCAGCTGTCACTATTCCAGCTCCGATTCCTCAGCAACCAGCATATCAACCACCACAACAACCACATTATCAGCAACAAGTCCAGTATCCGCCATAAAGAACCTACAACAACAACAACAGCAATCAACAACAAAGACCTTTTCAGCAAAGACCATCACAGGCAAATAGGGTGATTGACCCTATCCCTATGCCTTATGCCGCTTTATTGCCACAACTCCTGAAACTCAACTTGGTTGAGCTAAGGACATTGGCACCGCCAGACCCCTCTAATCTTCCAAGAAACTACGATGTCAACGCCAGATGTGCTTTTCACTCCAATGCACCTGGCCACAATACTGAGAAATGCAGGGCTTTACAAATGAAAGTGCAAGATCTGGTAGATTCTAAAGCCCTCAACTTTGCACCCCCGCCAAATGTCAACAAGAATCCCATGCCCAATCATGGAGGACCAAGAATTAATGCCATTGAGGAAGACAAGCCATCTTTCTTAATCACTAGTGTTGGGCAGATTCGGACACCTCTGGTAGAAATTAAAGCTCAGCTTCTAGAATGCCCGATGTTCCCCGGGTGTGAGCTCGGTTGTGGTTATTGTAACATTTCGGTCAACGGGTGTGATAATTTGAGAAGCGGCATAGATGGTCTTATCAAAAGTGGTATACTCCAGATCACAACAACGGCTCCTACAAATCCAGCAATCCCTTTAACAACAATTCCTGACTCTTCTACAACTGCAACAACAATCATTCCAACCAATTCATCAATATCATCAACAATGGCTCCGGCCATCACTTCAGCAAATCAAATGTCAACAACCATTTCTTCTACAACATCAGCACCCATTTATTCAACAGAATCTTCTACAACGCCAACAGATATCTCAGCAGTCACCATCTACTATGACCCATCATATGTTCCTCCAAACAACAACTTTCAACAACAAGCAGTGGCATCTCCTGCCAGGTCACCAGTCACCATCTACTACGATCCGCACACCATTTTAGTACCCTCCTCTGCTGCAGTCAGTCCAGTTACCATCACGGTACCTGGACCAGTTCCATATGAAAGCAGTAATGCCATCCCTTGGCATTATGGCTCTGATCTCTACTGCAACAGGGAGAAAATCACTTTGGATTCTTCAACCTCTTCTCCACAAATTGATAATGTTGGGGGAGGCGGAGGCTTCACCAGAAGCGGACGCCTTTTTGCCTCACAATTGCAAAGACCTAAAGCCGAAGCAGAAGCTGCTGCAAAAGCAAAGGGGAAGAGTGTGGTACCTGAAGAACCAATCATCAAAGAAACTTAGAAGACATCTTTTGAGCAAGATGTAGACGAGTTTATGAGAATTATAAAGAGAAGTGATTACAAGGTGGTGGATCAGCTTCACCAAACTCCCTCAAAGATCTCCATATTATCAATGTTGATGTGTTTTGAAGCTCACAGGAATGCATTATTGAAAGTCTTGCACGCAGCATACGTGCCAGAGGAGATCACTGTTAATCAGCTAGAAACTGTGGTGGCAAATGTCAACACCAGTCATGGACTGGGCTTTACCAATGCTGACTTAACAACTGAGGGATGTAACCACAACAAGGCTTTACACATCACTCTAGAATGTAAGGGTGTTGTTCTATCTCATGTGCTGGTGGACACTGGGTCATCACTCAATGTTCTACCAAAGAAAGCCTTGGTGAAGTTGGAGTATGATGGCTTGGCACTGCGTCCAAGTAATTTAGTGGTGAGAGCATTTGATGGCTCTAAACGATCAGTGCTAGGGAAGATTGATCTACCTGTGATGATTGGCCCGCAGACTTTTAAAATTACCTTCTATGTGATGGACATTCAGCCGGCCTACAGCTGTTTGTTGGGTAGACCTTGGATCCATGCCGCTGGCGCTGTTACGTCTACCTTTCACCAGAAGCTGAAATTCGAGTGGGAAGGCCAGATCATCACCATCTGTGGTGAAGAGGACATCTTTGTTAGCCATCTGGCTACGTACAAGTATATTGAGATGGATGGAGAAATCCATGAAACTATGAGCCAGGGGTTTGAGGCCCTGAACATAAATGAAGCATCTGCTGTACTGGGAACCTCCATGACGTCTTATCGGCAAGCCAGGAAGGTTGTTGAAGAGGGGACTGCCCAAGGCTCGGGCAAGCTGTTGCCTGTGGAGAAGAAGGAGGACAGATTTGGGTTGGGTTACAAACCAACTCAACAAGATCACTCAGAGGCTGCCAAGAAGCCCAGTTTTGTCAGCGGGGGAATGCTCACCCCGGATGCAGTGAACAACTTGGAAGATGAGTCGGAAGATGAACGCAACCTGGAGAGCTGGATACGTCCAAGGATCCCGGGGAGCCGTATCTCAAACTGGTCTTCCCAGGAAATTATAAGGGTTACTCCTGCAGAGTAATTATTATTTCCTGTATTTTTAAGCATGCATCAAGTCTTGCATCTTGCCCAAGATGTCAAGACTCATTTTGTAATCGGGCCATCTTGTAATTTTGTGCAAACAGATCAATCAATGAATATCGGACATCTTTTGCAAATAAGTCCTCTTTTTCTTTTCCGCTCACTGTTTTTCATTTTTCTTTTTGTACAAAAATAAAATGGCAATGTTTTCCAAAATGATAACTTCATTTTCACTTTTTCTAAACAAGATTAAAATCGATCACTAAAATGAACAATCTAAACCCTTGCAGAGAGTGCCTTTCAGACTGCACCGACAACAGCACAGCTATGACTCTGTATGACTTTGACAATCCAATCAATCAAGCTGATGAAGGGGTTGAAGAAGATTATGAGCTACCTGAAGAGCTAGCCAGGTTGTTAAGACAAGAGGGGAAGGTTATTGCTCCTCATCAGGAGGAGGTCGAAACGGTTAATCTTGGTACGGAAGAAGACGTGAAAGAGGTTAAGATCGGAGCCTGCTTACAAGATTCGGTAAAAGAGCAACTGATTGATATGCTTCGGGAGTATGTGGATGTCTTTGCTTGGTCTTATCAGGATATGCCAGGGTTGGACACCGATATTGTCATGCACAAGCTGCCTTTGAAGGAAGATTGCCCACCGGTAAAACAGAAGCTGCGCCGTACTCGCCCAAACATGGCAATGAAGATTAAAGAAGAGGTACAAAAGCAGTGGGACGCCGGATTCCTTGCTGTGACTAGCTATCCGCCGTGGGTTGCTAACATTGTACCGGTACCTAAGAAAGATGGCAAGGTGAGGATGTGTGTGGATTACCGGGATCTGAACAGAGCCAGCCCTAAAGATGACTTCCCTTTACCTCACATTGATGTATTGGTTGATAATACAGCTCAGTTCTCGGTGTTCTCCTTCATGGACGGATTTTCAGGATACAATCAGATCAAGATGTCACCTGAAGACATGGAGAAGACAACTTTTATCACACCCTGAGGCACATTCTGTTATAAGGTGATGCCATTCGGACTGAAGAATGCTGGTGCTACTTATCAACAGGCTATGGTAACATTATTCCATGACATGATCCATAAAGAAATTGAATGTTATGTGGATGACATGATTGCCAAGTCCCTCACAGAAGAAGACCACCTGGTAAATCTGCTGAAGTTATTCAAGCGTCTGAGGAAGTACCAACTGAAGTTAAACCCCAACAAGTGCACATTCGGGGTGCGATCCGGTAAGTTGCTGGTATTCATTGTAAGTGAGAAAGGGATTGAAGTTGACCCTGATAAAGTCAAAGCCATTCAAGAAATGCCTGCACCGAAGTCTGAAAAAGAAGTTCGAGGGTTTCTAGGTAGATTGAACTACATTTCACGGTTCATATCTCACCTTACAGCAACCTGTGAGCCTTTGTTCAAGCTGTTAAGAAAAGAACAAACGGACAGGTGGAACGAAGACTGCCAGAAGGCTTTTGACAAGATCAAGGAATACTTACAAGAGCCTCCAATCCTTATGCCCCCAGTTGAAGGAAGACCTCTAATCATGTACTTGACAGTTTTAGAAGAGTCAATGGGGTGTGTGTTGGGCCAGCATGACGAGTCTGGTCGAAAAGAGTATGCAATATACTACCTAAGCAAAAAGTTTACCGACTGTGAACAACGTTATTCACTGCTCGAGAAAACTTGATGTGCTTTAGTGTGGGCTGCTCGCCGACTAAGGCAGTATATGTTGACCCACACTACCTTGTTGATCTCAAAGATGGATCCAGTTAAGTACATTTTTGAGAAGCCAACGCTTACCGGACGGGTTGCAAGATGGCAAATGATCCTCACAGAATATGACATCCAATACACATCTCAGAAAGCCATCAAAGGCAGTGTATTGTCTGATTATCTTGCTGAGCAACCCATTGATGACTACCAGCCTATGAGATTTGACTTCCCTGATGAAGACATCATGTTCATAAAAGCAAAAGATCATGAAGAGCCTATTCACACTGAAGGGCCTGACCCAGAAGAAGAATGGACTATGATGTTTGACGGGGCTGTTAATATGAATGGTCGTGGTGTTGGTGCAGTACTCATTACACCTAAAGGAGTTCACATGCCTTTCTCGGCAAAGCTCACCTTTAACTGCACTAACAACGAAGCTGAATACGAAGCTTGCATTATGGGTCTTGAGGAAGCCATTGACCTCAGGATCAAGACTTTGACTGTGTTCGGAGATTCAGCTCTGGTAATTAATCAAACCAACGGTAAGTGGTACACCCACCAGGATCATCTGATACCTTATCGGGACTATACAAGGAGGTTATTGACTTTCTTCACAACGGTCAAGCTTGAGTATATCCCTCGGGACGAGAATCAATTTGCAGATGCTCTGGCTACCATTTCATCCATGATCAAAGTTCAAGCTGCCAAGTTTGTGCCTCGGATTTCAGTATCCAGACTTGACAGACCAGCATATGTATTCTCAGCAGATATTGTTAAAGATGATAAGCCTTGGTTCCATGACATTAAGTGCTTCTTGGAGGATCAGACATACCCACCCGGGGCATCTTCCAATGATAAGAAGACATTAAGAAGGCTTGCTGGTAGTTTCTTCCTGAATACTGATGGTTCCCTGTACAAGAGAAACTTTGATATGGTACTCCTCAGATGCATTGATAGGGCAGAAGCAGACTTGTTGATGCACGAGGTGCACGAAGGATCCTTTGGTACCCATGCAGGAGGGCATGCAATGGCTAAGAAGTTGTTAAGATCAGGATATTACTGGATCACATTGGATGCCGACTGTTGTGCTTATGCTAGGAGGTGCCATAAATGCCAGATTTATGCGGATAAAGTGCATGTACCTCCCAATCCTTTGAATGTGATGTCTTCACCTTGGCCCTTTGCCATGTGGGGCATTGATATGATTGGCAAGATTGAACCAACTGCTTCAAACGGCCACAGATTCATCCTGGTTGCTATTGACTATTTCACCAAGTGGGTTGAAGCAGCTTCCTATGCAAATGTTACAAGGCAAGTGGTAGCCCGATTCCTGAAGAGAGACATCATCTGTCGGTATGGAGTACCCGAGCGAATCATTACTGATAATGGTTCCAACTTGAACAAAAAAATGATGGCAGAACTGTGCCGGGACTTCAAGATCCAACACCACAATTCTTCTCCTTACAGGCCAAAGATGAATGGCGCTGTTGAGGCAGCTAACAAGAATATCAAGAAGATTGTGCAGAAGATGGTAGTTACCTACAAAGACTGGCATGAAATGCTACCATTTGCCTTGCATAGGTACCGTACGTCAATCAGGACATCCACTGGGGCAACACCGTATCAACTTGTGTATGGTATGGAGGTAGTCCTACCTGTTGAGGTTGAATTACCCTCCTTACGGGTATTAATGGATGTTAAGCTGAACGAAGCAGAGTGGGTCCGGTCCCGATATGAACAACTGAGTCTGATTGAAGAGAAGAGATTAGCTGCAGTTTGTCATGGGCAGCTGTATCAGAAAAGAATGAAGAAAGCCTTTGATCAGAAAGTCAGGCTCCGAGAATACCAAGTAGGAGATCTTGTGCTGAAAAGACTCCTCCCTCCTCATACAGACCACAGGGGCAAGTGGACTCCGAACTATGAAGGGCCATTCGTAATAAAGAAAGTTTTCTCCGGCGGAGCACTCATGCTCAGTACTATGGATGTTGAAGACTTCCCGTCCCCTGTGAATTCAGATGCAGTTAAAAAATACTTCGCATAAAAATGACCCGCTGGACATAAAAACAGAATGTAAGTCCAGGCAAAAATAGGGCATCCCGGCGAGTCAAAAACAGAATAAAAGACTCGGGCAAAAATAAGGGAAATAAATATAAAAAAAATGTACACCCGCTGAGTTGAAAAGCCGCATTGGACAACTCAGGCAAAAATGGGTATCCCGATGGATTGAAAACCCGAAAGGGCGATCCATGCAAAATAAGGGAATAAGCGAACAACTGCATTCTGAATTCGTCTGTATCACTCACAACTTGGTAAGCTTCAAAAGGATCAAGCTTCTTTCAGAATCAGCCCCCTTCAGAAAGCAAGATGAGAAGAACGTCAAATGTCATACGAGTCATAGCAAAGGGAAGCTCCCCGAAGCGTCATCAACATTGCCAATACCTTTTATTTCTCAATTTGTAACAATCTCCTCATTTTAGGGGATTTGTTTCCTTGACTGTATCTTGCCGATTCAGGGCACATGAATTAATAAAATCAGATTTTCAGTCACATTTCGTCTCGTACATTTTATTTTCATTTGCAAAAATGTCCGATGTCTTTAGGATATTGATTGCATAAATACAGATGTTCCCTTTCTAAAAAAAATACGTGCTTACAGGAAATATATTTGCTCCAAGGATTGCCTAAACTCCTATGACGGAATCCAATGAAGGATACCTCGGGATCGCTTGTGCGTTTCTCTAACTTTTCAGGATTGCAGGTATTCAAAGCACAACAGGGGGCATGAAAGTTTCATCCCAGCAAGCTGGCAAATCATTATCCACTCAGTCTTAGCACCGGAGGTGCTTTCTCCCCAGCTGAATTACCATTTATTTCCTCCTCATCCAAGTACAAGCCAGGGAACCATCTCCCCACAGAGTTTCAGCCTCTATCGAGAAAAGCAACGCCTGAAGATCTCACAACAGAGTGACGAAAGCTTCTACAAACCCCAGTTGGGTCCCTCATTACCAAGGATAGGTCTATCAGTAACCTATATCCCCAAGCAGAGTCCCATATGTCAGATCTACCAATGATCACATCCCCAGCTGGGATGCCCACTTCAAACAGATCAGCCGGAGATCTTCACAGCAATTGGGATCCGGATCCCGGATCGGTACCTTTGCATAATCATAGCATTCGCATCATATTCTCCCCACAGAGCGTAGCATTCCGTCTAATACGGAGCATTACGGCAAAAATCAAACATATTGCATAATCATAAGCCATGGTCTGAATCGAACACTTGTAAATTTCGACAATTCACCTAACATATACAGAGAAAACCCCCGGATTCCCCGGCAGGAAGCCAAAGCATTTGCCTTACCCTCATAAATACAAATGTACACTCTTTTTGGCACCCATCCGTGTCATGATTCCCCGGTAAAGTCGCCCGAGCTTTCTTTACAAACAGACACTTATGTATACTTCTTGGCACCCGTCCGTGTCATATCCCCAGTAGAAAGCCAAAGCGTCCCCTTTGCACTCACAAGATATATACCTATACAGATTCCCTGACACCCGTCCGTGTCACCTTCCCCAGCATGGGAACTTGAAACATTTCGTAAACCATACACTTGTTTATATTACACTTTTTGACACTCGTCCGTGTCACTCTCCCCAGCAAGTTAAACACTCATCTGTACACCACTCATACTTGTTACTCCCATTTCACTCATACAGATACTCGTTCGTATCTTGTATACACCATTTATACCTCCTCAGATTCGACACTCGTCCGTGTTCTTTGTTAACCAGTTGGTACTCGTTTGTATCATCATCTCAGAACATGCGTCAAGCGTTTGTTTCTACCCGATACTCGTCCGTATCGTAGTCTTAAGGATGCTCGTCCGCATCTTTAATCTATACACTGAGTCAAACACTATTGTCTTCTTGAATTTAGACACTCGTCTGTGTCTACTATTCCCTAAAAGAGTCCCTTCAGAATCAACACTCGTCCGTGTTCTTTGTTAACCAGTTGGTACTCGTCCGTATCATCATCTCAGAACTTGCGTCAGTGTTTGTTTCTACTGATACTCGTCCGTGTCACGGTCTTAGGGATGCTCGTCCGCATCTTTAATCTATACACAACGTCAAAACACTTATACCTTTTTGATGCGTGTTTTTTGCAAGTGTACGAACACGTCAGAGTAATATAAAAGATTGTCGAATCCACAGAGACCAAGTGTCAATCTATCGTACCTGTTGTTATGGTGTGTATCTAAGGCAACTAAATATAAGGGTTTTAGTAAGGGTGCAATGGTAAATAAAATAATAATTTTAAATAATAAATAAAAGACAGGCTCGAATGTAATTCACGTAATCAATGATAATCCAGTACTTGTTAATGGAACTACTTATGGGCAATGTTTTCTCCTTTGAAAAGAACTAATTTAACAGGAACTGTCGCTTACGCGTATTCAGAACCGAGTTGTACTCTCTAATCAACCCCTCCTATTGTCACGGATAAAAAGGTGCGTACTGCGTTAGAGTAGTAAACCTATTTTTAAGAAATGTAGTATCTTGACTAAGTTGAAAAGTATTTTAACCTGGACTTCTTAGCAAAAAGAGGTTCTTATGAACCAGACTCTAAATCTCATAACGCGTCCGAAAATCGTTTTAAAATCTCTTTTCTTTTTAATCTAAAATCTCCTAATGAACTATACAAAGCGCTTTTGGCTGTTTTTGAAATAGTTAAAAACAATTACTTGAATTGAAAGATAAAATAGCCCTTAGGTGTTTCCACGAACAATTATACTGATTACTGGTTCAATTACGATCCTTACATTCTAACCTTTATGGAATTAGTTAGACATGATAAAGTAAAGATTCTTTTTATAATTTTTCATAAAAGTAATTTAGTGCGAGTGCGGAAAGTAAATGAATTTAAAGCGAGTGCGAGAAATAAAGTAATTTAAAGCGAGTGCGGGTAGTAAAGGAAAGTAAAGCGAGTGCAGGAAATAAACGAAATAAAGCGAGTGCAGGAAATAAATAAAGTAAAGCAGTGCGAGAAATAAATGAAAGTAAAGCAATGCAGAAATAAATAAAGTAAAATACGAACTTGAATTAAAATGGCGGCAGGATTAACTTCCTCCAGAGTGCTCCAAAACTCGATCACACAGACAGATTACAGACTCGATCACTCGATTGCAGAAACACCCCGATGTGGAATGGTAACTGCTTTGAAACTGATATATGCCTAGAGAAATCTAATTATGGATGAAGAAAAACGAAAATCTAAGGTCCTATTTATAGGAAAACTGAAAGCATGAAAAGACTGGGATGCCCCTCCACTAAAAAGTGGAGGTTACTGGTTTTTGCCTTGTGGCGCCCGCCACAAGGTCATGGCGCCCGCCACAAGGTCATGGCGCCCGCCATGGTGCCTACAGGGGATTGGAGAGTGGGGATCGTGGGTCTTGGAGGTTGAGGAGTGGTCTTGAGACGTGGCCACGTCATGGCTAACCCCATGGCGCCTGCCACGGTGGGTGCCGTAAGTGCAAAACGCTGAATTTCTAGGTTTACGTCCGTTTTCACTCCTTTTTCGCTCCTTTTCCCGATTCAAGCCCCGATTATTATAAAAACCTGAAAACATAAGAAAACAAAGTAATAACATAACAAAACAACAATAAAAGCTAAGAATGCATGCGAAATCGGAGTCAGAAACACGGTGAATTTTAGTGTGATCAAATTCTCCCACACTTAAACCTTTGCTTGTCCTCAAGCAAACATTAAAGCTTAAGAAAATATGGTGTCAACACGTGTCTTTGGGCTAAAGGGCTTCTAAGTTCAAGTCAGGATGCAGTGACAGATACTAACTAAGTGAACCAAGGGTACCATAGTAACACAAACACAGACTTCAATCCTATATTAACCACTCCATATCATCCCACGATACCTAGGCCTATCTTCTCATCTTTTTGTGTCCTTTTCATTCAGGCGCAATCACATTAAGCCCGTTATCCGTACATGCTTCATAGTAGAGTGACCGGTTAGTGATTCTGATCCATAACATAAGGTTTCTGGCACATAAGCATGTGTAAACCTGTTTTTATTTCGCCTAAATGTAGCTGCGGGGGATCGGATCGTAATCCGCCCTACCAAGTTCAGTGCCAGATACCTCTGAACCAACTAACAATAGGTGACTTGCAATTTTTTTTCTTTTTGTGGCAAAAAATTTTTTCTTCTCTTTTTTCGGTTTAAATGACTTTGTGAGGGTCACCTATACCAGAGTTTGCCTTTTTTCTTTTTTTCTCTTTTTTATTAGCACTGGATCATTCACTTATGTTCATCGGCCCCCTACGTAGAGCATGCTTAGGCCGGAGTTGACTGCTAAAATAAACTACTTAGGACAATTTTTTAAATGATAATAAAGGCCATGGTGGTGGGGTTTAGGAGTGATTCCTATATTCAAGAGGTCTATGGTGCTAAAATGGTTCTGATGTTTCAAAAAGTTGACCTAAGTCACCACATCCTAATCTAAACCTGTCTCAAAACCCAAAAAACATGTGAAACAACATTATTTTCTTTTTAAAAATTTTCTGGTAAGGCTAAGGAAATGGGAAAAAAAATGAAGATGAACTAAAAATACACTATACTGGTGACTCGTCAGACTCATGCATTATCTAAGAAAAATAAATTACTAAAAAGGGAAATAACTGAAAGGAAATAATTAACTAAAAAGGGAAATGACAGAAAGCAATAAAATCCCCTCCCACACTTAAATCGAACATTGTCCCCAATGTTTCGAAATAAGATAAGGGGGGTAACCTGCAAAAGACTACTGAGGAGGAGCACTGGTGCCCTCGCCGTCCTGCTGTGATGGTCTGGAACGACGGGATCTACTACGATGCTGGTCCCTCCGGTCGAGTCGTGCTGATAAAGCAGCCTGAGCACTCCGGACCTCTCGAAGGTTACCTAAGATGGAACCTTGAGTGGCCTCTACAAGCTGGTAGTGTCGGCTGTTGAACTCTCTCTGACGGTTCTGCTCTAATGAGATATCGTTCAAGGTACGGCAAACGTTGCTATAAGCACGATCCGAAACCAATCGCGATTGTTGCATGAAGCTCATGTTGTCCGTCAGCTGTTGTGAAATAGTAGAGAGAAGGCCATCACGCCTTTCTTCTCTAGCTGTCATATCACGCCACATCTCCTCGGTGACAAAGAATCCAGGAGCAGTACCTGCAACAGGGTTAAAGGAAGATGGTGCGGTGTGTGACTGTGAAGGACGATGGGGGGACATGTGAGGGATGGGAGACTGCTCTCTCCGATCATACTCTTCATCAGTGTCATGTGCCTCCCCATCGGGAATATTAGAAGGAAGTGGACCCAAAACACGTGGAGCATTAAGATCATAGGTCCAGTTCCTTTCATCACGTACATCAGTACGTCTACTGCATGGTAAAGCAACAGATGGGATAGCTACCCCATGAACCATCAACTCATAACCACCTTCTCTCCTCGTTCGGCACAATTTCATGTCTTTCAGAAATTTTAAATTAATTGTGCGAGGAGGTAGTGGTTCAAGTGTAGCTATCTCATTGTTCAGGCCAAGAGCCCGAGCAATAGACGTAACAAGCCCTCCAAAAACAATCGGTCCTGTTTTATTAGTAAATAAAGTCATATGGGCAAGCATAAACGGGACCGGATTGATGTGGGTTCTAGTGAGGCATCCTTGCAAAAATAGGAGTTCACGAGCATTTACCTTGTTTGGACTTTCCCGGCCAAAAGTAGTACATGCCAAAAGAAGTCTAAAAACTCTTATGGCCGGGTTGTGAATGGTCGACGCAAGTATCCCTTCAAAAGAATTAATTGAAGAACTTGAAAGCCTTTGCCAGAAGGTAAATACCTCGGCCGACCACTCCGCATCCAAAGGTGCCTCACAAATCGCACCTTCCCTATGAGGGATTCCTAACAAACCTGCTAGATCGTCGGTACTGAATTCATACTCAATTCCAAACAGTCTAAAAATAACAGTACCGACAGTGCTAGCAGTGTTAGGACTGACAGTGTATATCAAAGAACTCAAAAACTCAGTTGTCAGCCTCTCATAGGTAGGTTCCTGATTAATGAAAATATTATGCAAGCCTAGAAATTCTAATAAATTAAAAACACTATGATAAATACCCAAAGCATACAGACAGTTATCGTCGACGTACCTAGTCGAGAGAATTTCTCGACTTTGAAGCCTCTGAATAATTTTCCGTTGCCTATCGCCCGGTCTTCCATCACGAAGAAGAAATCCGTTGAACTCCATTGTTGATAGCTCCTTAGGTAGTGAAAATGGTAGAAAAGTGGTTTATGAGGGGAATGATAAAGTTTTGATTTTTTTGGTTTTTGATGGATGAAAATGGAAATGGATGTTGGATATGTTTTATGGATGGAGGGTATTTTGGAAATGGGGGAGCTTTAATGGGGTTCAAGGAGGTTTTGGAAGGTTGTAAAAATGGGTTTTTGGTGAAGAAAGGGATGAAAATGGTGGAAATGGGGATTCAGCCCCGTACTTGTTGTTGATACGGCGTGGCGCCCGCCACAGGGCCTATGGCGCCCGCCACAAGGCCAATTCCTGGGCCTTGGGTTTTTGGATCCTCCTTTTGGGCCTTCCTTGCACCTCTGGTCTTCGGGGGGGTCTGGATAGCGTTTTCTTCTTCTTTTCAAGGCATGAGGCTTGCATATTTTTTTGTAAAGACAAAAATGAAAATATTTTTGTCTTATATTTTTTTTTCTTTGCACGACAAAAATAAAATAATTAAAAATCAAAAAAGAAAAAGAAAAATTAACATTAGTGCATAATACGTATATATATAAGGAATTCAAAGTACATGAAAATATAAAAGCTGCAATAAAGTAAAATATGTCTGGAAATGCAATAAATAAAATAAAGCGTATAAAAGGAAATTAAATACTAGGGTAGTGCTGTCAGTGTAGAATGAGTCATGTGGTAGGTTTCTTTTCCTGGCTCGATCCACGAATCTCAGCTATCTCCCTCCGAAGCTCTTCAATCGCCTGATATAGAGCATCAGCCTCTGAGGCATGAGTGAGATCAGAAACCTGCATCTGTAACTCTAAGTCTGCCACTTCCTGCTTGAGCAGGGCAGTCTCCTTGCGGAGCTCATAAATCTGTGTTTGTAGGTCAGGTGGCTGCAGAGACATATTGTTAGACATAACAGTGATTCGGGGAGTAAGAGGTGTAGGAGTGTACTCAGCGGAGGGAGGCGATTTCGGCTCTTCGACAGTCTCTCCATAACCCTCTAGAGCATAACTCCAATTTTCAGGATCATGGACACTGGTCATCAGCGGATCTGGTAATGTAAAATAGTGTATCGCTTCGTCGTCGATCAGCAATCTAAACATGTTGGGCTCAAAAGAAGCCCTCCTCATCAGTCCTCTATCAAGACAAAAATCAATATCCAGGGTGGTGTAGCAGCAGAAGGTCCTGAGGTGCAATAATTTGCGAGACAAACCCAATGCAGTAGCTATCTGTGTAACAATCCCACCGACATGGATGATGCCTACTGATGATCTGGCAACACTAGCAAGACCCTTCAACAGAAAGTTGCCACAAGCAACTGAGCGAGACTGAGTCGCACAAAACAGTAGGAAAATCTCCTCTTCACTTAGCAGGGTCTCTGTATCTGGCAAACCTAGGAAAGAATGTGCTAGAATCATCTGGAAGTACCTCAATGCAGGGTTGTGGATTACCTGAGAAAACTGGGTAGAAGGATCTTGGCTTCCTCCACCTGATATTTTAGTCCAAAACTTTTCCACTTCTCTGCTCATAAAATACCCCATCGGTGTCTCTGGAATAGCATCAGGAGTAGTCTGGAACCCTAGCAAATCACCAAACTCTTTGTGAGAGAATGAGCAGTCAATCCCGAACAACCTGAAAACAGCGAGTCCATCGGGTCCAACCCAAGGGTCATGATGAAACGAGCTGAGGAACTCAAGAGTCAAGTTCCTATAAGTGTTGTTCCTGTCGTCGAACTGGTCCCACTGGAGTTGATGGCATAAAAATCTGACGCTTGGCTCTATCCCCAAGGCATCCATGCAGTCATGGTCAGGGTACCTGGTAGGAGCCATAGGGCGTCTCATGTGGACATAGTAACGCTCTCTCTGTGCATCGTCTCTAAAGGCCACGTGCATGTCATCAGGGTTCTGCATTCTGTACAAGGTTAGCAAACAAGTCCTGAAAGCACATAAAACATTCAATCGTTAGTCCTGACATAATAATAAAATAAACAAATTAAAATAAAGTAAAAATAAATAAAAAGTACATAAATAAGAAAAACCATGGGTTGCCTCCCATGCAGCGCTTGTTTAACGTCATTAGCTCGACGACCGATTTTTAAACATCATTGGAAGGATATGGTGGATCACTCAGAGTATGACAGGTGTATGTTGTTGGGATGTCACCTCCTTCGTAGGGCTTCAACCTCTGTCCATTGACGATGAACGGTTTACATGTTTGGTTCTTGATTTCAATAGCACCGGATCTCAGGATCTTAGACACTTCGAAAGGGCCAGTCCATCTCGAACGGAGTTTCCCTGGAAAAAGTCGTAACCTAGAATCGAACAGGAGAACAGGATCGCCTATTTTGAAGTCTCTTCTTATGATTCTTTTGTCATGCCAAGCTTTTGTTCTTTCTTTGTATATGATGGCATTTTCGTAGGCAGATTGTCTGAGCTCTTCTAATTTGTGGATGTCAAGGATACGTTTCTCACCAGCTGTCAAGTAATCCAAATTCAAAGTTTTGATGGCCCAATAGGCCTTATGCTCCATTTCAAAAGGTAAGTGACATGATTTTCCATAGACCAGTTGATAAGGGGTTGTTCCTATAGGAGTTTTGAAAGCGGTTCTATAGGCCCATAATGCTTCTTGAAGTTTCTGTGACCAATCCTTTCTAGATATAGAGACAGTCTTCTCGAGGATTTGTTTGATCTCCCTATTAGATACTTCCACTTGTCCATTGGTCTGTGGGTGGTATGGTGTTGCTACTCTATGCTTAACTCCATACTTGCTTAAAAGTTTATCAAATATTCTCGATATGAAGTGTGATCCTCCATCACTTATGACTAAACGGGGGGTTCCAAACCTGGGAAATATATAGTTTTTGAATAATTTGATGACTACTCTGGTGTCGTTTGTGGGTGCGGCGATAGCTTCAATCCATTTAGACACGTAGTCAACGGCTACTAAGATGTACTGATTTCCAAAAGATGGTGGGAACGGTCCCATAAAGTCTATACCCCATACGTCGAAGAGTTCTACTTCTTGGATATTTCTTAACGGCATTTCATTACGTCTTGAAATATTTCCTGTGCGTTGGCATCTATCACACTTGACAATGAAAGCATGGACATCACGCCACATAGTAGGCCAGAATAGGCCAGCTTGAAGAATCTTGGCGTAGGTCTTAGATGTGCTTGCATGTCCACCATAGGGTGCAGAGTGACAATGCTCAATTATATTATTTACCTCTTCTTCTGGAACACAACGGCGGAAAATGCCATCTTTACCTCTCTTGAAAAGAAATGGTTCGTCCCAATAGAAGTTTCTCACATCACTATAGAACTTCTTCTTCCGGTGGTAGTTTAAATCAGGGGGTATGATGTCAGCGGATAGGTAATTAACAAAGTCTGCATACCAAGGTACATTGCTTATAGCTAAGGATTTATGAAAATGCTCATGAGGGTCTGGGTTATCATCTTCAATGGTTTCTAGTTGGGCTATCAGTCTATCATAGGCAAAATCGTCATTTATGGGTACCGGATCAGGTTTCAGGTATTCTAGCCTAGATAGGTGATCAGCTACCACATTATCAGTGCCTTTCTTATCACGGATATCCAAATCAAACTCTTGCAGTAATAGAATCCATCGAAGTAACCTAGGCTTGGCATCCTTTTTGCTTAGTAAGTAACGAATGGCAGCATGGTCGGTGTAAACTATAATCTTGGCTCCTACTAGATAAGATCTAAATTTGTCTATTGCAAAAACTACAGCTAGGAGCTCCTTTTCGGTTGTTGCGTAGTTGAGCTGTGCAGCGTCTAGGGTTCTACTGGCATAATAAATGACATGTAACTTCTTGTCTTTTCTTTGACCTAGAACGGCTCCAACAGCATAATCACTGGCGTCACACATTATCTCAAATGGTTCTGACCAATCAGGGGGTTTCATTATAGGTGCTGAAATCAGAGCTTGCTTCAGAAGATTAAATGCTTCAGTACATTTTTCATCGAAGATAAATTCAGCATCTTTCATCAAAAGACCAGTTAAGGGCTTTGTTATTTTGGAGAAATCCTTGATAAAACGTCGGTAAAATCCGGCATGTCCAAGAAAACTTCTTATCTCCCTGATAGTCTTCGGCGGTTTTAGATTCTCTATGACTTCTATTTTTGCTTTATCTACCTCTATACCTTTTTCGGAAACTATATGTCCTAAAACAATCCCTTCGGTGACCATGAAATGACATTTTTCCCAATTTAGCACAAGGTTTACCTCCACACATCTCTCCAGGATTTTCTCAAGGTTGATAAGACAATTTTTGAAATCTGATCCACAAACTGAGAAATCGTCCATAAATACTTCCATAATTCCATCTAAATAATCGGCAAAGATAGACATCATGCAGCGTTGGAAAGTTGCAGGAGCATTACAAAGTCCAAAAGGCATTCTTCTATAGGCAAAAGTTCCAACTGGGCATGTAAAGGTAGTTTTTTCTTGATCTTCGGGGTGAATAGGTATTTGGAAGAATCCTGAATATCCATCTAGGTTACAAAAGTAAGAGTGTCTGGCTAGGCGCTCCAACATTTGGTCTATGAATGGTAATGGGAAATGGTCCTTCCTAGTTGCTTTATTTAATTTTCTATAATCTATGCACATACGCCAACCTCCATCGGTTCTTTTTGCTACAGGTTCGCCCTTCTCGTTTTGCACGACTGTGATGCCTCCCTTTTTAGGTACTACATGCACAGGACTCACCCATTTACTGTCCGAGATCTGATATATTATACCTGCCTCTAATAACTTAAGAACTTCAGTCTTAACTACAGTACTCATTATAGGATTTATTATGCGTTGGTGTTCTCTGGAAGGTTTTGAATCTTCTTCAAGCAAAATCCGATGCATGCATACGGATGGGCTTATTCCTTTTAGATCAGAGATCTTATATCCTAAGGCTGAGGGGTACCTACGTAAAACTTCTAATAATTGATCGGTTTCTTCTTGGTTTAAGGTAGCACTGACTATAACTGGACGGTTCATATCTTCATCAAGAAAATCATATCTCAGGTTTTTAGGCAGTTCCTTAAGTTTTACAGTCGGTTTCATAGGGCAAGGCATAGGATCTGGGGTAAGAGATAAACATTCGTGAAGGTTATCATCAATGTAGGGTCTTTTATAATTGTCATCTTCCAAAATAAGGGTTGACGGCAATTTTATAGATTCAGTTTCTTCTTCTTGTTCTAATTCCCTAATGCATTCTTCGATGATATCTAAGGCATAACAAGCATCTCCTATCACAGGTGCCATAAGAAATTTTGAAAGTATAAATTCTATCTTCTCGTCACCTACCTCAAAAGTTAGTTTTCCTTTTTTAACATCTATTACGGCTCCAGCAGTCGATAAGAACGGTCTACCTAGGAGGATTGGTATGTCGTCATCTTCTTTAATGTCCATGACAACAAAATCAGTAGGTATAAACAGCTGACCTATCCTAACAGGGACGTCTTCAAGTATGCCTATAGGGTATTTAACGGATCTATCGGCTAATTGAAGTGACATCTTAGTAGGTTGTAATTCTCCTAAGTTTAATCTCTCACAAACTGCTAAAGGCATTAAGCTCACACTAGCTCCTAAGTCTAGAAAAGCTTTTTCGATGACATGATTCCCCAAAATACAAGGAATGGAAAAATTTCCGGGATCTTTATCTTTCTTTGCTAACCTATTTTCGGAAATAGAATTACATTCCACGGGTTTCGGATCTTCAAGTCTACGCTTATTCGTAAGTATATCTTTGAGAAACTTAGCGTAAGAAGGTATTTGGGTGATGGCTTCTGTAAAGGGGATTTCTACGTGAAGTTTTTCTATAACCTTAACGAATTTTTGATATTGATTATCGATTTGGGTTTTCTTTAATCTTTGAGGGTAAGGAATTGGTGGTTTGTATGGCGGTGGTGGCACATAGGTTTTATTTTTAGGTTCTTCTCCTTTTTCTTGACTTTCCGGGGTTTCAGGCTTCTCTGGTTCCTTCTCCTCATTCCTCTCAGAAGTTTCGGGCTCACTTAATCTAGGGTTTAAAGGTTCCTTATAAGCGGTTCCACTTCGTAGAGTAATGGCATTTGCTTGCCCTTTCGGGTTTTGTTGAGGTTGTCTAGGGAACTGTCCTCCAGGTGTAGTCTGTGGGGCTTGGTTTAACGCTACCTGAGAGATCTGGGTTTCAAGCATCTTATTATGAGTAATGATTTGATCAACCTTGGTTCCTAACTGGGTAATCAGTTCGTTAACATGGATGTTTTGGTTCATGAACTCTTTGTTTTGTTGTTTTTGAGCAACGATAAAATCTTTTACAACTTCATCAAAGCTCGGGCTTGGTGGTACAGGTTGCATAGGTTGATTTGTTCTTGGGGCTTGGTAACCTTGTTGTCTCGGAGGTGCGGTATTTTGAATAGGGTTATTATTTTTGTAGGAGAAGTTTGGGTGATTCCTCCATCCAGGGTTATATGTGTTTGAAAATGGGTTCCCTTGGGTATAGTTTACTTGCTCAGTGTTGGTCTCATTCAACAGATTGCATTCGGCGGATTGGTGTCCTTGCGTTCCACATATCTCACAATTCGGCGAAACTGCGGCAACAGTATTCGGAGTTGTACACATATGTTCGACCTTAAGGGCCAACGCGTCCATTTTAGCCTGCATCATGTCTATAGAGCTTAGCTCATGTATTCCTCCTTGGGCTTCCTTCTTTTCCACTGTCGCTCGTTCTACTCCCCATGATTGATGGTTTTGGGCCATATCCTCGATAAGGGCACTAGCTTCAGGGTAAGGTTTGTTCATCAGTGCGCCACCAGCGGCAGCGTCGATGGTCATTTTAGTGTTATAATGAAGTCCATTATAGAAGGTTTGGATGATTAGCCAATTCTCTAAGCCATGATGTGGGCATGCTCTTAATAGTTCTTTATATCTCTCCCAGGCTTCGAACAACGACTCTCCTTGGTGTTGGGTAAATCTAGTTATTAGGTTTCGAAGAAGAGCGGTCTTACTTGGGGGGAAATATCTAGCAAGGAAAACTTTTCTAAGGTCATCCCAAGTTGTTATTGAATTGGGTGGAAGGGAATCTAACCATGATAGAGCTTTATCTCTGAGGGAAAAGGGAAATAATCTTAAGCGTATCGCCTCAGGAGAAGCTCCATTGGTTTTAAAGGTGTCTGCTAACTGAAGAAAGTTTTTTAAATGTTGGTTCGGGTTATCAGTAGCGAGACCTGCGAATTGTCTCTGTTGCACTAATTGCAGCAGGGATGGTTTAAGTTCAAAATTATTGGCTGGGATAGCGGGGTTTACTATACTGGAACTAGGTTCCTCGTTTGATGGTTGGGTGAAGTCCTTAAGAGGTCTTCGGTTTTGATCTTCGGCCATAGCTCTCCTATTCCTATGGAAAAATAAACGTGCGCGAGCGTAACGTTCAGGTTCAGCTAGAGGGTCTACTAAACTTCCGGCACTGCGAGTCTTTCGCATTGACCGGTGGGTAACAACCTTAGTCTAAACGGTATAACTACAGGGTAATGAAATTTGACGAAATTGGTCCCCGGCAACGGCGCCAAAAACTTGATGCGTGTTTTTCGCAAGTGTACGAACACGTCAGAGTAATATAAAAGATTGTCGAATCCACAGAGACCAAGTGTCAATCTATCGTACCTGTTGTTATGGTGTGTATCTAAGGCAACTAAATATAAGGGTTTTAGTAAGGGTGCAATGGTAAATAAAATAATAATTTTAAATAATAAATAAAAGACAGGCTCGAATGTAATTCACGTAATCAATGATAATCCAATACTTGTTAATGGAACTACTTATGGGCAATGTTTTCTCCTTTGAAAAGAACTAATTTAACAGGAACTGTCGCTTACGCGTATTCAGAACCGAGTTGTACTCTCTAATCAACCCCTCCTATTGTCACGGATAAAAAGGTGCGTACTGCGTTAGAGTAGTAAACCTATTTTTAAGAAATGTAGTATCTTGACTAAGTTGAAAAGTATTTTAACCTGGACTTCTTAGCAAAAAGAGGTTCTTATGAACCAGACTCTAAATCTCATAACGCGTCCGAAAATCGTTTTAAAATCTCTTTTCTTTTTAATCTAAAATCTCCTAATGAACTATACAAAGCGCTTTTGGCTGTTTTTGAAATAGTTAAAAACAATTACTTGAATTGAAAGATAAAATAGCCCTTAGGTGTTTCCACGAACAATTATACTGATTACTGGTTCAATTACGATCCTTACATTCTAACCTTTATGGAATTAGTTAGACATGATAAAGTAAAGATTCTTTTTATAATTTTTCATAAAAGTAATTTAGTGCGAGTGCGGAAAGTAAATGAATTTAAAGCGAGTGCGAGAAATAAAGTAATTTAAAGCGAGTGCGGGTAGTAAAGGAAAGTAAAGCGAGTGCAGGAAATAAACGAAATAAAGCGAGTGCAGGAAATAAATAAAGTAAAGCAGTGCGAGAAATAAATGAAAGTAAAGCAATGCAGAAATAAATAAAGTAAAATACGAACTTGAATTAAAATGGCGGCAGGATTAACTTCCTCCAGAGTGCTCCAAAACTCGATCACACAGACAGATTACAGACTCGATCACTCGATTGCAGAAACACCCCGATGTGGAATGGTAACTGCTTTGAAACTGATATATGCCTAGAGAAATCTAATTATGGATGAAGAAAAACGAAAATCTAAGGTCCTATTTATAGGAAAACTGAAAGCATGAAAAGACTGGGATGCCCCTCCACTAAAAAGTGGAGGTTACTGGTTTTTGCCTTGTGGCGCCCGCCACAAGGTCATGGCGCCCGCCATGGTGCCTACAGGGGATTGGAGAGTGGGGATCGTGGGTCTTGGAGGTTGAGGAGTGGTCTTGAGACGTGGCCACGTCATGGCTAACCCCATGGCGCCCGCCACGGTGGGTGTCGTAAGTGCAAAACGCTGAATTTCTAGGTTTACGTCCGTTTTCACTCCTTTTTCGCTCCTTTTCCCGATTCAAGCCCCGATTATTATAAAAACCTGAAAACATAAGAAAACAAAGTAATAACATAACAAAACAACAATAAAAGCTAAGAATGCATGCGAAATCGGAGTCAGAAACACGGTGAATTTTAGTGTGATCACTTTTATTTCTTGGATGTAAACACTCGTCCGTGTTTACTATTCCCCAGTAGGTCGCCAGCAAAGCAAAACTTCTTTTCTATCTGACATTCGTCCTATGTCATGATACCTTTCGGCAGCCGTACCCTGCCAGGTGATCGTCCTTCACCTTTGGATGACCGTCCCTCATCCTTTCCCCAGCGGAGCCTCTATTTCATTATTGGAACCCTTTTCTATCCGGCATTCGTCCTATGTCGTGGTTTTTAGCAGCCGTACCCTGCTAGGTGATCGTCCTTCACCTTTTGATGATCGTCCTTCATCATTTTATCCGATGGCCGTCCCCGTCATTGATCTTGTTACCTGACATTCGTCCTATGTCATGATAAACCCTGAGAGCAGCCGTACCCTGCTAGGTGATCGTCATTCACATCTTGATGATCGTCCTTCATCATGCTTATCCGATGGCCGTCCCCATCGTCGACCTTTTTTCTATCCGGCATTCGTCCTATGTTGTGATACTTTTGGCAACCGTACCTTGCCAGGTGATCGTCCTTCACCTTAGATGATTGTCCCTCATTTTATCCCCAACAGAGCAGCCGTCCCCTGCTAGGTGATCGTCCTTCACCTATGATGACCGTACCTCATCATTTATTTCTACCTATAATCCCCAGAGAATCTTTGTCACTTTATTTTGATGGCCGTCCCCATCATAATCTCTTATATCCCCAGCATGTCGGCCGTCCCCGTCATTGCTCTTTCCCCAGCAGTCGTCCTCTACTCGACGGTCGTCCTCCATCGCCCGCACTTTATAAATATACTTTATTTTCCTTTACAATCTATATCCCTTTTCTTCTTCATTCTGTGAGTGCAAATTTTGGACTGTCTTTGGTATTCAACCACAAGTTATCTTGTTTGCCTGTTAAGCCGTTGCTTACATTCTACACAGCTAACTCATGTTTGAATAGGGGAAGCTGTAAACACCCCAAATTTGCCCTCACTCATTCACACCATGGCTTGTGATCTTATCATATGCATAAACTCAACCATAACATCTCATACCACATTTTTGATTCACTGCATTGATTCTAAGTCATCTGCATCTAGGGTTTGTGATCTGAGCAATCCCTGAGCCATTTGAGCCACTCCAAAGGTCTTAAACCATTTCAAAGGGGTCCATGTATGTTCAAGCATCATATTATATCCTCACAAAGTCAAGGAAGTCAAAGAATCACAAGAACTGAGAAAGGCATGGAAGCAGAGCCAGGTTTAACTGCACAGATGACCTAAAATTAGGGTTTTGGTTTCAAAGGCCATAACTCCAAACTTTTTGGTCATTCTTGTTTCTATTGGTCTCTATATGGTATAGGGATCATGCATATCAATTTTCATGAAGAAATTCTATGGGGAAGGCATCTGATCAAGAGTTGACTTTTTGAGCAAGTCAGTGCAAAATCAGGACATCTGAGGCCCCCAATGACCCAACCAAAGGGTGTTCTTCATCATTTTGATGGTGTATGATCTTTATTTGATCATAGAAGATATTAGAAGTTCACAAAATTGAAGAATTTCAAGCCATTTGCAAAGTTGACTTTTTGGGAAAATGACTTGTAATGGAAACTTGCCATTTTGGGAAACTTTTTCAACCCTTGCTTTTTGATTCAAAAATGCTTCAAATGGGAAAACTTTGGTCATGAAAGTTGTAGAATGGATCATTCCCTTTTCAAAAAGTACAAGAACTTGTCCTAATTCATTTTGGATCAAAAGTTATGGCTTGTCAAAGTTGGGGAAAATCACATAATTTCAAGTTTTCTACCAAAGAGGCAAAGTTGCAAAATCCCTTTCCAAGGCAAATTGAGACCTCAAATGGACTTCTAATCTTCACACAAACACGAACCAATGTCTAAAAGTCAGATTGCATCAAAGGTTCACTCATTTTCATGACTTGTGGATCAAGAAATTTCAAAAGGGCCAAAGTTGATCAAAGTTGCAAAACCTCACTCAAACCCTAATCCATGAGCTGGCTGACTTCAAAATTGATCCTATGGTTCTCCTCACTTCTTGTTGCGCAGGACACCCCTCTTGTCCTTGGCTAGCCATGAGCCCATACCTCTCTTACACAAAGCTTGACTTTTTTGCAAAAGACCCATACCAATCACAATAGGGCACACCAACTCCACAGACCTATCCATGAGTGATAAGTGGACCAAAGGCAAGCCATAACACACAAGAACTCATGCTGAAACACACTCCAAGCCATAGTTATCAAAAATCCTCCAACTTGCAAAACCATTCGAATCACACAACACAACCCTCAAACACAAAAACAAACTTCACCATTGATCTCAAAATGTTCCACTGATCACAAACCAACCATTGAAACAGCCTGAAACCTCACACAAACCAAATACGATTTCTTCCCCTCTTTGAACAGAACTCAAGCAATCTCTCTAACCAGCCCAAATAAACTTCAGATAAGCTTTGCAAACACTTGAGGGAGGTCATAGGAGTTGATTTGAAGCAAGGAACTGGCCAGAAAGTCCCTGTCTCGAAAGCTCAAGCTCAGGTAGCCATGGCATTTATTTTTCCAGAACTCTCATTTTATGTTATAGAATGATTTTACATGCTTCACTGATTGCCATGATGTGTTTAGTTTTGAAAATAGTTGAGAAATAAGCATTTCATGAGCTTTTGAAATTTCTGAGTTCTTTTCCGTTTTGCTTTGATTCATGGATTTGATGATGAATAAATGAATTTTGATGACTGATTCTTGTTGGGGTTGGGGAGAGGATCATTTCTGGAGAGTTTTAGGGCTTGAGGGTGCGTATTAAGAGAGATAGCATGAATGGTTGGTCGGAGAAGATGACCGGAACACTGTTCCGGTCATCTGAAAGTAATTAGGGTTTTGGATTAGGGCTTAATCATAATTAGGTCAGTTTGAATGTGGGCCGTCCATTAGCGCGCGTAGTCAATTCCCGCCCCTGTGAGTTTGAATCTCATCCATTGGATTGGCTGACTTTCTTCTTTTTCATTTAAAATTCATTTTATTTTTATTTGTTTTGATTTATTTTGCACGAATTATTAAAAATAGCAAAAAATGTTTAAAAATTATGAAAATTTTTGTCAAGGTTTTCATTATTTTTCAGAACACAAAAATATTTTTATTTTTATTTTTGCGTTAAAAATTATTTTTATATCATTTAAAAGATTATTTTTAATTAATTAATGAAAATTAATTAATTAAAAATACTTTTAGGTATTTAAAAATCACAAAAAAATTCATGAAACATTTAGAAACATTGTCCAACTCTCAAACCAAATTTCTTTTTTGTTCTTGATGCCTTTTGATAATTTTCTTTGGATTTAATTTCATTTCAAGGCATTATTTTGTCTCAAACTTCAAAAATTCATTTATGTCTAACCTTTGAGAGTTGGACAATGATTCTTTTTGCATTGCATCTTGCATAACATGTAGTTTATAGGATAAAATTGGCTTGATTTGATCTTGCATTTTCAATTTGTTTGGCATTTTCCTTGACAAGGTACCTTAAAACCCTAGCAATTTTAGGAAATTCATAACTTTCAATAGGTTAAGAGTTGGTTTCCCTCCTTTGGGCAATGAGTTTGTATAGGTTTAGGGTTACTTTGATTGCATTTTCAAATTTTTATCATGTCATTTGCTTCTGGTTTTGGATTTTGCTTTGTGTGTTGATCATAAACCCTAATTTATGCCTTCCTTTGCATCCATCTTCTATTTGCTTGCATACCATGACTTGCCATGACATTTTGTGCATCCATTTGATTCATAATACATCTTAGGATATATTAGAATCATTTTTGATCATTTCATCTTTCATTTGCCATGTTATATGTCTTTTGCATCCCATAACTTTTCATGAACATCCATGGTTCATAACATGCTTCTCTTGCATCCATATGTTTGTATGATCATTCTAATGCCTTGCCTCATGTTTGCATCATCTCTTAGCATCATTAACATCATACTCATGCTTCTGACTTTGGTTTGCATCATGGCATTGCATCTCATTTTGCATTGCATTTCATTTCTTCTGCTAACTTTTCAGGTGGTAAGTTGTTTGAGAAGTGAATTTGCCTTCACTTCTCACATTCTCTTTTCATCTCTTTCATACTTCCCTTGCTGCATTTTGTATGCGTATTGGATTGAGCTTGCTCATTCTTGTTCATCTTACCTTCTTTCTTCAAGCAACTTGTCTTCTTAAGTGAAGCAAGTTGTTTTGCTTCTCTTTGCTTCTCTCATTTGCTTCTCTCCTTGGTGGTTCCTTGAAGATTCTTTCTCTCTTAAACCCCACAAACCCTAGGAATGACCAAGCATGATAACAATTAGGGTTTGATTAGTCCCCCACTTAGCTTTTACCTTTGTGTCATCTTTGAGTCTTCTCCTCTCATCTCATAATCAAGGATTAAACCCTAAAGGCTTTAGGGCTTTGTGATTAAGCTTATGTCTGTATCCTTCTATTAGGATGGAGTGCATAACTTTAATCCTAAGTGTTAAACCCTTAATGTGTTTAAATCTTTTAATTAATCCATCTAATAATCATCAAGACATCAAGCTTGTAACTTGGGCCTTGCATTAGGGTTCTAATTCTTCCTTAATTGGTTAAGAAGGACTAACCCTAGTGTTAATGGACAAGTCCCCCTCAAGTTGTCTTACAAACCATAAAACTCACTTTCTTCATATTATCACTAATTAAAATCCATCTAATAAAGGCTTTGTTTTGTCATGAAGTTAATCCCTAATCATGGATTAAGTTGAGGAGTCTTCCTCAGCTTAAATATTCTCATCAATTATCCTTCTATTAGGATGGTGTAATGAGTCTGTTTAATCCCTGATTATGGCTTAATCTCATTACTCAACACTAAACAAAAACATCTAACTAATCACAAGTAGGTTAATGATCTTAATCCTACACCATGGTGATTAAGTGTGAGATACTGACTTCACATTTAAGGTATCCTCATTACCCCTAATCAGAGGGAAGATGTGATGAGTTTACTAACCCATTGGTTTAGGCTTAAGCTCATTAATTTATGACAAACTTTCAAAAGCAATAAAAGACTTAAAACTCAAAAACAAGCAATAATCGTCTCCTCCGGGATTCTTTTCTCATCTCATTCACTTATAAACGAGAACTCGCTTCTTCCGTCTAGTGCAAGACAGTTTGCACCTGAGCCAGACAGGTCATACACTTGAGCATAGACAAGTAAGCAGTTCACAAGTCAATTTACCTTTCAGTCTCTTTGAGTCGAACTACGGTGTTCTGACTTCCTCATTGCACGAGAGGATACATAGGCATAACTTAACAGTTATCGAACAAAAGTCTCTATATATTCCCCCTCCTTCCAGCATTATTCTTTAAGCCTCATAGTTTTGAGCATTTCATTCTTATTCTTACACTGACACTTCATTTATACACTTCACATTTCTCTTACACTGACACTTGCATTCTTTCCAGCTTTGATACACAAATTGCACTGACACTACCCCTTTAAAACACAAATCTTTTAAGCGTGGATCCCGTCGAGTACGACGGACAATCTGGGTGCTAATACCTTCCCAGGTTGTAACCAACCCCTTTCTCAGTTTCTCTGGTTCGCAACCGTCTTATCCATATCTTTTCTTAGGTTTATGCAGCATTACCTTTCCTTCGGGATAAAAATGCCTAGCTGGCGACTCTTGTCTTTCTGAGTTCAACCCTGTGTGTTCTCATCCCTTTCGCCGACCGTTCGCGTCTGTACCCCTTCTGACCAGGTGTCATTTGGTGGGAGCGACATTGGGCAGGGTACATTTGAAAAAGAGGTCGAGGAATTCATGCGTATCATCAAAAAGAGTGACTATAAGGTGGTCGATCAACTGAACCAGACACCTTCCAAGATATCCATCTTATCACTGCTGATGTGTTCTCCCGCACACAAAGAGGCCTTATTGAAGGTGCTGCAAATGGCCTATGTTCCTCAGGAAATCACTGTCAACCAACTTGAAGCTGTTGTAGGCAGTGTTAATGCAAGCCATGGCCTAGGCTTTACAGACAGAGACCTCACGTCAGAGGGCAGAAACCACAACAAAGCACTACATATCACTATGGAGTGCAAGGGCGCTGTGTTGTCACATGTTCTTGTAGACACAGGCTCTTCCCTTAATGTGCTTCCGAAGAAGGCATTAATGAAGCTCAATGTTGATGGGATAGTCCTGAGACCAAGTGATCTGATTGTCAAGGCTTTTGATGGTTCGAGAAGATCAGTTTTTGGTGAAGTTGAGTTGCCCGTCAAGATAGGCTCTCAAGTTTTCAAAAGTGTTTTCTACGTCATGGACATCCAGCCTGCGTATAGTTGTTTGTTGGGACGGACATGGATACATGCTGCTGGACTTGTTACTTCAACCCTGCATCAGAAGCTCAAATATGTGGTTGACGGCCAGGTTATCACAGTCTGCGGAGAGGAAGACATCTTCGTAAGCCACTTGTCGACGTTCAAGTATATAGAGATGGATGGAGAAATCCATGAGACTTTATGCCAAGCCTTCGAAGCAGTCAACGTCAGCATCTTGACTCCCGTGGAGAAGAGTAATGAGAAGGAAGGCACCTCGATCCATTCCTACAAGCAAGCAAAAGAGGTTGTTCAATCAGGAAGTGCCCAGGGCTGGGGCAAGCTGTTAGAGCTAGAAAAGAAAGATGATAAGTTTGGCTTAGGGTATCAGCCTGGTGGATCTACTCTGAGTGGTAAGGCCATTACGTTTACAAGCGCTGGATTGCTAGACCGCAACCAGATCTGTGTGACAAGCCAAGATGGGGACATTGACGGTGATTGGGACAACTGGATTCACCCGTGTGCACCCGGCGAGGAGCTAACAAACTGGTCTGCTGAGGACATAGTCCAAGTTACATGGCACTCAGAGTAATTATTTTGTTTCCTTTTATTAACATACTGCATTGTCAAATCCAGCATTCTGCCCAAGATGCTAGGATCCATTATATTAGGCCACCATGTTTTGTATTGCATCTTATTTTGCTATGAAATAAAAGGACATTTTCAGACAAATTGTGTTCTCTTTCTTTATTTTTAAACTTTTTCACAAAAAATATAGAAATGGCAATGTGTTTTCCTTTTTGTTTTTGTGTTAGCGTCTCTTTTTCAAAATAAGTAGATTCTGAATAAGCACATCATCTGTGCAGTGTTGATCATCCGGATTCCATTGATAACGTTCTTGCTATGACTACACATGACTTTGACAATCTTGTCTACCAAGCTGATGAAGGGGTTGAGGAAGATTATGACCTCCCCAAAGAATTGGTCAGATTGTTGAAACAAGAGGAACGGGTTATTCAGCCTCATCAAGAAGAAATAGAGATCATCAACATTGGCAGTGAAGATGTGAAGAAAGAGATCAAGATTGGGGCTAGTCTGCAGGCCGACGTCAAGAAAGAGCTGATTAGTATGCTGCGAGAGTATGTGGATATCTTTGCTTGATCATATCAAGATATGCCAAGGTTGGATACCGACATCGTTGTGCATAAGCTACCTCTGAGAGAGGACTGTCCTCCTGTGAAACAGAAATTGAGAAGAACTCGTCCTGACATGGCGATGAAGATCAAAGAGGAGGTTCAGAAGCAATGGGATGCCGGTTTACTTGCTGTAACTAGTTACCAACCTTGGGTAGCTAACATTGTACCTGTACCAAAGAAGGACGGCAAGGTCCGGATGTGCGTTGACTACCGGGATTTGAATAGAGCTAGCCCAAAAGATGACTTTCTGTTGCCACACATTGACGTGTTGGTAGACAATAGTGCTCAATTCTCGGTGTTTTCCTTCATGGATGGCTTCTCCGGATATAATAAGATTAAGATGGCGCCGGAAGACATGGAGAAGACAACGTTCATTACCTCGTGGGGTACATTCTGCTATAAGGTCATACCCTTTGGTTTGAAGAACGCCGGGGCAACTTATCAACGGGCGATGGTCACATTGTTCCATTACATGATACACAAGGAGATTGAGTGTTATGTGGAAAATATGATTGCTAAGTCCCGAGACGAAGAAGAGCATCTGGTCAACCTGAAGAAGCTGTTTGATAGACTGATCAAGTACAAGCTGAGGTTGAACCCAAACAAGTGCACTTTCGGAGTGCGTTATGGGAAACTGTTGGGTTTCGTTGTTAGTCAAAGAGTAATTGAGGTAGATCCTGCTAAAGTAAAAGCTATTCAAGATATGCCTGCACCGAGAACAGAAAAAGAGGTGCGCGGGTTTTTAGGGAGGTTGAACTATATTTCTCGGTTCATATCTCATCTAATTGCCACGTGCGAACCGATATTCAAATTGCTAAGAAAAGAGCAACCGGTCAGGTGGAACGATGATTGTCAAAGAGCTTTTGACAAAATAAAAGAATATTTACAGGAGCCTCCAATTCTAATGCCTCCAGTGGAAGGAAGACCTTTAATCATGTACTTGACCGTGCTGGAAGGGTCAATGGGGTGTGTTCTAGGCCAACATGACGAGTCTGGTCGAAAAGAGTACGCTATTTATTACCTTAGCAAAAAGTTTATCGACTGTGAATCTCGATACTCACTGCTTGATAAAACTTGCTGCGCTTTGGTATGGGCTGCTCGCCGACTGAGGCAGTACATGTTGACTCATACCACATTGCTCATTTCCAAAATGGATCCTGTCAAGTACATCTTTGAGAACCCAACGTTAACCGGAAGGGTTGCTAGGTGGCAGATGATTTTAACTGAATATGACATCCAGTATACTTCTCAGAAAGCCATCAAGGGAAGTGTATTGTCGGATTACCTTGCACAACAACCTCTTGAAGATTATCAGCCAATGAAGTTTGATTTCCCTGATGAGGACATCATGTACCTCAAAGCAAACAATTGCGAGGAACCACTTCCGGAGGAGGGGCCAGACCCTGAATCCAAATGGAAGTTGATGTTTGATGGGGCAGTCAATATTAATGGACGTGGAGTTGGTGTCGTTCTTATCACTCCCGAAGGTGTTCACCTTCCATTCGCTGCCAGAATTACTTTTGGCTGCACCAACAATGAAGCGGAATATGAGGCATGCATAATGGGAATAGAGGAGGCTATTAATCTTCGGATTAAGAACCTCGATATATTCAGAGATTCAACCCTCGTCATTAACCAAGTTACTGGCAAGTGGTATACGCATCAAGAGCATCTAATTCCATACAGGGATTATGCTAGAAAACTGTTGACGTTCTTCACGGCAGTTAAACTTCAACACATACCACGTGATGAAAATCAGTTTGCCGACGCATTGGCCACTCTTTCTTCGTCAATCAAAGTTTTGTGTTGGAATTATGTGCCCAGAATTGACATCTCCAGGCTTGACGCTCTAGCTCATGCCTTCTCTGTAGACGCCGTGTCTGACGAGAAACCTTGGTACTTTGATATCAAGTTATTCCTGGAAAAGCAAGAATACCCAACTGGGGCATCTTCCAATGACAAGAAGACCTTAAGGCGACTTGCTGCTAGCTTCTTCTTGAACACAGACGGGGTTTTGTACAAGAGAAACTTTGACATGGTCTTGCTCAGATGCGTGGATAGACACGAAGCAAGCCTGTTGATGCAGGAAGTCCACGAGGGATCTTTCGGTACCCATGCAGGAGGGCATGCTATGGCAAAGAAATTGCTGAGATCAGGGTATTACTGGATGACAATGGATGCAGACTGTTGTTCATTCGCTCGTAAGTGCCACAAGTGCCAAATATATGCAGACAAAGTGCATGTTCCTCCAAGCCCGTTCAACGTCATGTCATCTCCTTGGCCCTTTTCTATGTGGGGCATTGACATGATCGGGAAGATAGAGCCTACTGCTTCAAATGTTCATCGCTTCATCTTGGTCGCGATTGATTACTTTACCAAATGGGTAGAAGCAGCATCTTATGCCAACCTCACTCGTCAAGTGGTGGCAAGATTTCTGAAAAGGGATATCATATGCAGATACGGAGTGCCCGAAAGGATCATTACTGACAATGGTTCTAATCTCAACAACAAGATAATGGCAGACTTGTGTCGGGACTTCAAGATACAGCATCACAATTCTTCTCCTTACCGACCAAAGATGAATGGTGCGGTAGAGGAAGCTAACAAGAATATCAAGAAGATTGTGCAGAAAATGGTTGTCACCTACAAAGATTGGCATGAGATGTTACCGTTTGCGTTGCATGGGTACCGAACGTCAGTCAGGACGTCAACAGGGGCAAATCCCTTCTCTTTGGTGTATGGCATGGAAGCAGTCCTGCCAGTTGAAGTAGAGATTCCTTCATTGCATGTGATGATGGACGTAAAGCTTGATGAGGCTGAATGGGTGCGTACTCGTTACAATCAGCTATGTCTGATTGAGGAAAAGAGATTAGCGGCTATATGTCATGGTCAGCTTTATCAGAGGAGAATGAAGCGTGCATTCGACCAACGAGTACGTACTCGGGAGTATCAAGTGGGAGAGCTTGTGTTGAAGAGGATCGTTCCTCCAGGTTCAGATCACAGGGGCAAGTAGACCCCAAACTACGAAGGACCATTCATAGTGAAGAAAGTCTTCTCAGGAGGAGCACTGATGCTCACCACTATGGATGGAGATGACTTCCAGTCCCCTGTTAACTCGGACGCAGTTAAAAAATACTTCGCATAAAGAGACCCGTTGGACACAAAAACAGAATTATAGTCCAGGCAAGAAAAGGGCATCCCGGCGAGCTAAAAACAGAATAAAAAGCTCGGGCAAAAGTTAGGGAAATAAATAAAAAAAATGTACACCCGCTGAGTTGAAAAGCCACATTGGACAACTCAGGCAAAAAAGGGTATCCCGGTGGATTGAAAACCCGAAAGGGCGATCCACGCAAAACAAGGGAATAAACGAACAACTGCGATCTGAGTAATCTGAACCACGTCATCGTTTCGTACAACTTGACAATATCAGAAGGATAGGAAACAGTCCCCTCATCCTCTCAGAAAGCAAAAGCAGAATGGAGAGTCTCGAAGACATGCTGGTCATAGCAGAAATGGAACTCCTTGGAATGTCATGTCCATTGCCATTAGGATAGTTTATTTTCTCAATTTTATGGTAGCTACCTCTTTCCAGGTGGTTACTTCCTGATGTAAAATCTTTGCCTATTCAGAGGCCATTCAATAAAAAGAATATTCAGTTAAAAAGTTGTGTGTGTTTATTTTTGTTTGCAAAATGTCCTAAATTTTTGGCAAAAATGGCATTGCATTAAAACATGGTGATAATTTTGAAAAGAAAACTGACATGCAGGGAAACTATAAACCCTCTTTGAGTGTCGGGTGACGATGGATGAACAGATCATACCATGCAAGTCCCCGGGGCACACTTGTGTTTTCTGTTGTTGCAGGTTGCAGGATGGCGTCACATTCTCTCAAGCAATTTACTTTTTCCCAGTAGAGTATCTCCAGCAGGATTCTTCTCCAGCTAAGCCTTGGCAGCAGCCCAAGCAAGTTATTCTTCCCCAGTGGAGTATGCCCAACAGGTATCTGAAAGCCTGACATCCCTAAGCAGAATTCTATCCCCAGCAAGGGTCACAGCCAGAATTCAGCATTAGCACAATGCTCTCCCCAGCCAGAGTATTGTTGAAGTCATCCAAGTCTGAAGATGATTCTGTCCCCACATAGTTCATATTGGATTTTCACTCTTGTCAGTGAAATGTTCCCCCAGCAAACTTGCCATACTTTTGGGACAATTTGACGATACAACCAGGTATTCATCATCTCAGTCAGAGCCAGGTATCCAGACCTCTTGACTTATCTTCCCCTGCAGAGTTGTAACTTTTGCTGCCAATCAGGCATTTGTCCACCGCTCGTCTGCGTTTTTCAACACTCGTCTGTGTTATCCCTGAGTAGAGTTTTCCCCAGCAGTGACATATTATTGCTTTATTGCTGCTCGTCTGCATCTTTCAACACTCGTCTGTGTTATCACTTTGGCATTGATCGTTTGCTTTCCCCCAGCTGTAGTCCATGATTACCTTAATTTTGCTCGTCTTCAATTTCAAACACTCGTCTGTGTTTTGAGGTCCTGATATTCATTTGTTGTTTACTCGTCTGCAATTCCCAATGCTCGTCTGTGTTTTGATGTTGTGGTCTCTGTTGTTGCTCGTCTGCAAGTTCCAACACTCGTCTGTGTTTGGCATGTAATCCCTGATGTTGCTCGTCTGCAATTTCCAACACTCGTCTGTGTTTGGTATTTGATCTTGTGGTTGCTCGTCTGCAATGTTCAACACTCGTCTGTATTATCACTTTGCTGTTTGTTCGTCTGCAATTTCCAGCACTCGTCTGTGCTTGATATCTATTTCTGATTGCTCGTCTGCATTCCCCAGCACTCGTCTGTGTTGATTATATCTGTTTGAAGCTCGTCTGCTTTGCTTGGATACTCGTCTGTGTCATCCCCAACACTCGTCTGTGTTAGCTTATATCTGTATGTGAGGATTTACTGATCATCCTGATATTCTTCTGTACTGTTACTTCAAATGCTCGTCTGTGTTTGAATTTCTGGTATTCGTCTATACCAGTAGCTGATACTCTTCTGTATCACTGCCAGAAGCGCTCATCTATGTTTCTCAGATCATCGTCTGATACTCGTCTGTATCATTGGCTTTTGGCACTCGTCTGTGTTATCTTGATGATCATCCAATACTCGTCTGTATTGAAGAGGTTTAAAATCATGACAGTGGGAATTAATGTCAAAATGGTTACCGGTCCTGGCGTAACAGGTAAATCTGAAGGAGACTCGTCTGTCTCAGGCACCAATTATTATTGCTGCACCTGGCGTAACAGGTTTTCTCAGAAGACTCGTCTGTCTTATACCATATATCCGCGGATAATATATGAAGAAGGTTCGTCTACCTTGTTTATGCATGTCTATCCCACAGACTTTAATGCATCCCGGTCCTGGCGTAACAGGTATATCCGAAGGAGATTCGTCTATCTCAGGTCATATGTTCTTGCAGTGTTTAAGGACTCGTATGTCCAGTTCCTATCGTCACATGATTGCTCGAAGAAGACTCGTCTGTCAAAGTGTTCTTATTCCAGATATCAGTTTCAACTTGGAAGAAGCTCGTCTGCTTTTTCTCCCCTGCAGTTACCAAAGCGTCATTTGGTTGGGTTTATTTCCCAGTGTTGCATTCTTCGTCAGAGTGCAAATTTCTGTTCTTCTGGGTATTCAACCACAGTTTATCTTGAATGGTCGATAGCTCGTGCTATTGTCCTTTTCAGATTAACTGATGATTGAATAGGGGCAGCTGTAATACCCCAAATTTGCCCTTTTCATTTTAAGCATCATATCACATCATATTCATCATGAACATATCATTTTCTTAGCATCATATCATGGAAAGATGAGGCATAACATCCTTCATGTCCTAACATCAAGCATATGGTCATCTGTGGAGGTCCTTGAAGCATTTCAAGCCATGACAAGGGTCCCAATGAGTTTATACAAGTCCTATGGTGAGTCTACACTCCATTTACAAGTTCAAGTCCATTGGAAAAAGCTCAGAAGATTGCATGATCCTCAGTTACCTCAGGACAAGGCAAAGCTCCTATACAAGGCACCCAAATTAGGGTTTGAGATTCAAGCACCAAGATCTCACAACTTTGGCCATTTCATTTGGGCAAAGTCTTCTATATGTTAAGAGTATCCTAGGTGTCAATTTTCATGAGAAAATTCAATGTGGAAGTCAGACAATGCCTCAGTTGCTTGCAGATGAAGTAAAAAGTCAACTGTGCCCTTAAAAAGTCAACTGTGTGATTTCAAGGGGTCTAACCCAAATTTTTTGGCCAAGAAGGGTCCTTAAAATGTTATAAGAGGTTTGGATTGATCAAAGTTCAAGAATCATGGAGATTTGAAGGGTTTTGCAAATATGGCACAAAGTTGGTTTTGAGAATTTTCCAAATTTGGCAACTTTTGCCCTAATTTTCAAATGGCCTTAACATGATCAAAAATTCTTCAAATGGACCAAAGTCAAACATGAAAGTTGGAGGGTAAGGGCTCCCATTTTCAAAAAGTACAAGTACATTTTCATAGGATTTGTGGTTTGCTCTAGGGGTCCTTCGAAAGTTTCATGATTTTAGGGCAAATTTCACATTTCCATGCATGCACCAAATGCAAGAAGCTTCAAAACTCAATTTCAAGACTTGGTATTGGTTCAAACTTGTTTCAAACTTAAAATTCATTTCATTGTGATCAATTTGCTCCAAATAAAGTCCTTTTTTCGTGCACTACAAGAAAATCACTCCAAACATGCAAAATTGGCCAAATCATGAAATAAGTGTGATGCTTGGATCTAAAGGCCAGGATTGATTGGATTTGGATCAAGGGTTGAAAATGCATTTCACATGTGCTGAGAGGCCCAAGGAAGCATGAGCATGGCATGCTTATCTCACATGTTGCAAAAATTGCAAAATCACAAAAAACTCATGATCCACTCGTGCCAATCTTTTCATTCTTTCAGCAAGGGTTGGTGACCTCATACATAAGCAACTAGGGTTTCAGCTTGCCTGATCTCTCTCTCATTCTCTCATTTCTAACTTCTTGCTTCATTTTCATTTTCTTCCATTTCTCTTCACACAAGTAAGCAATCTCAAAACAAATTGTGGATCTGTGTTCAGGGAGAGCTAAGGATCATTAAGCAACCATTCATTCAAGCTTTCTCTCAAGTTTAGCAAGCTTGCCATTTCAGGGCAGAGGTGATCAAACCTCAAGATCCAGCTTCATTCAAGATCTTAGATGCATTTATTTTGCATCTAGGGTGAAAGAGGAGTGATTTGCACGCATCATCTGGTCTTATATCTCACTGAACCAAGATCTTCACTTCAGGTATGGCTCAAAATCTCATGATCTAAAAATGAAATTAATGATGCATTTTGTAATCCTTGATCTTCACTGAGTATTCTGCAAGCATTAGTTTCTGTTTTAATGCAATATTGAGTGAGTTACATGAATTTCAGTTTTGATGGTGCAAGTTGTTTCTCTTCGATCCCTTCGTTTCTTTGAGTTTTAGCAAGTTTTGAGCTCATATTCTTGTTCAGTGAAGTTGATTTAGTGGATCTGGACGTTTTTGTTTATTTCTATTGAGGTTTGTGTGTCTGTCATGAATTCCGGTGCCGGAGCCCTAGCTCCGGTCACCGGAAACTGAGTTTGTGATGTTAGGGTTTGTCCATGGAAGAAGATGACTCACAGCCGTCAGATTCACTCAGCCAACGTTCCAGATTGCGCCACCTAGCCCTCACAGCACTCTCATTTCACGTGTTTTCTTTTGTTTTCATTTAATTCAGCGTGTGTTTCAGTCCACCATAAGTAGCGTGTACCATCCACTTAGAAACAAGCTTTGAGCCACGTCATTTAATGACCAGCCTCACCATAAGCGCTGGATCAATCTTGTGGATCCTGTTTTTCCAGCTTATTTCACTAAATTCCACCATTATTCACATACACATGCGCAACCTTAGTGGGCTTCAGTTGCTTTCAACACCCCCCCTCAGCTTTGGGCCCAACCAATTTCAACGTGACTTCTTACTTCCTGCACCTCTCAACCTCATTTCATTTTAATTTCTTTTTCTCATTTATTTCTTTTATTCATTTTAGCTTTTATTTTTTATAAAATAGTTCTGGTCATCCAAAAATTCTCAAAAAAATCATGAGTTACCTTTGAAGTCTCTTTTATTTTCTCATATTTTTATTTTCTTTTTTTCCATTTCCATGTGTCATATTTAAATCATTGTTTCAAGTAGCTTCCTTTTTAAGTTCATTTTGACTACACTGCCTTGTCCAATTTCCATAGGTCTTATTATTTTGAATTTTGATCCCATTCTTTTTGCTCTGGATTCTTAAGACATTGTAATTTTTGTGTGATTTTTCTCTTGATTTTTTAGAATTTTATTTCTTGGGTCTTGATCCTTTGACTTGTGTTGGAAGTTTGTAACCCTAGCTTGTGTTTAAGCCTCCATTTGACCTAGTTTGCTTCTGAATTTTTCTAAACACTTTTGGCCCATTGATATAACATATTTGAAGATCACTTGACTTAAGTTGTGGAATTTTTAGATGATTGGTTGATTTAATGTGAATTTTATCTTGAACCTTGTCCCATTTTGCTTCTTTTGCTTCTTTAGGTCTCATATAAGCTTAGAAGGGCACTTGTGCCAACTTCTTCTTCTCATTTGGGGTTCTTTTGGGGTATGGGTACCTTCCTGGTCCTGGGATAGGGTTTGTGTCTTTGGAATTTTGGTGTATTGCTCCCTTTTGAGTTCTTTCTTTCTTAAGCGTGCTTTCACTTTCTTCCTCACTTCTTTCACTCCCATTTGGTGATTTTTTGGTCTTGTACCTCCACTCTCTTCATCTTGTTGGTTTCTTAAGCCCTTCTTCATCTTGTTTTGGTTCTGATTGTGTGCATTGAGTCCTTGTCTTGTGCATTTTGCTTTGCATCTTTCATAAGTGTGCATTTGTTTTCATTTGTGTTTCATGTTGCATCTTTTGCTTGTAAGCTTCATATCTCATCCTCTTGAGTTGCATTTGCATTGAGAATGTGTACATATCATGTCACTTCTGTTTGTATGATGTTAACATGTTATCTTGTTCATTTGGTTTCACTTGTATGCATGATACTAACCTTGCAGGGGCTATGGTAAGTGTGAGGTGTGGGAATTGAGTTCCACATCTCCAAATCTTTTCTCTTCTTATGTTTATTGTGTTAACCATTTGTTTTGTTTGGCTTAGGCCTTGCTCATCTCTTCTTCTATCTTCTTCTTCTTCTTTCTTCCTTCTTCATTAGGATAGAAACCTCACTAACCCTTAGGACATCCATGCATGTTAACACTTAGGATTATTTAGTCTCCCTTTAGAATTTTTCCTTTGTGATCCTTTGGTTCTTCTTCTCTTCTCATCTCATAACTCTTAAAAAACACCTTAATAAGTTTGAAGTGATGTCTTGATCCATAGCCTTATCCCATGAGGTATGCTTGTAGTCTTCCCATCTTGGGATAGTACAAGTTTACCTTGTGATGCACAAGTCTGATCAAGGTATATTCTTCATAAAAGAAAAGCATAAAAAACACTTCTTCATCTAAATAACAAAAAAAACATTTAATAACTTAACAATTTAGTGAGCTTAGGCCCTAATCTTTGGGTTCAAGTTTTGGGGATCTTCTCCTTACTTGAGTGTGCTTGTTCTATTATTCCATCTTGGAATGTAGTGACAAGTGCACATTCCATGGAAAAGAGCTTGAGTTCACTTCCTTGTGACACACTCCTAAAAGCTTCATAAAAAACACAAACAAACAATAAGTGTCCTTCCTTCGGGAATTCTTTTCTCATCTCATTCACTCCTTACGTGAACTTGCTCCTACTTGTCACTTTGCAAGACGGTTACGCACTCGTCGTCCGAGTCTGCAACACTTGAGCAATGGCATAGGCAGTTCAAGCCTTAATTCACAAGCAATTTCCTTGCCACCCCTAGTTAGGGGAACTACGACGTCTCTGATCCTCATTATCCTGATGAGGTACGTAGGCAGTGGGGTAGGGCCCGTTCGAGCACAATCTTTATTTTCCCTACATTTTTTCTTTGTTTTCTATTTCAGTTCCTTTCTCAGTTCATTTCCAGTTCATTTTCATTTCTTTGCTGCAGTTTTCATACCCTCACCCTTTGAAATAGTTTCTTTTGCAAGCGTGGATCCCGTCGGGTACGGCGGACGATCTGGGTGCTAATACCTTCCCAGGTCGTAACCGACTCCCGAACTCAGTTCTCTTTGGTTCGCAGGACCCGTGTCCTTCCTTTTCTTTTCTTCTGGTTTGTGCAACATTACCATTCCCGTTCTTTCGGGATAAAAATGCCTGGCTGGCGACTCTATTCTTTTTCTGTGCCACTTTCGCGTTTGTACCAGGATGGAAATCCAGGGAGCGACAATCGTCTATGTATTTGATTTATCTTAATTGACATATTATTGGAGAACATAGGTGTTGAGTTTTTAGTTTTTAGTGAGAAAGCATTGTGGTTTCTCACATGGTTGAAAAATAAATTGAATTCGCAGTCCTGTTTTGCAACTTTTTTATACTTTTAGTTAGTATAGGCTTGTGTTGTGTTGATTTATTAATGTAATTTGGGTGACAATCTGGATATCATTGTTATTTTCTAATGAGTTTTCTAACCATGGGTTTTGAAGAACTCTTGGTTTACTTAGTATTTTAATGCTTGATGTTGTTGATCTTCATACACCCGAGGTTGTGGCTGCTGCAGTCAGCTATTTCAAGTTGTCAGCCGGTGATTTCTTTGCCTAGTGATGGTAGCGAAATAGATTCACCCGGTGCTTTATTTTATAAACCATTGTATTATCAATTTATTTACCGTCAAAATTGTTAAATTGAACTTTTGTTTTGCCTTTTCGTACTTCTTGGCTTCATTATTTGATAGGTGCATTCAGGCCTGGTATTCTCAGAGATTTGATGGGTGTAAGTGGAGTCGGAAAGACAATTTTGATATGCTATGCCATATATTCCTATTTTACAGGCAATGCTTCATTTCATATATTGGGATTCACTGCCTGACATGCAAAAGCTTACTGGGATTAACTCAAAATGAGCAACTACCTTGATGGCTCAACATCTGCAAGCAGCAGCTGATCGATATGGCTTAGATAAACTTAGGCTCATGTGTGAATCAAGTCTATGTGAAGATGTTGCAATAAATATTGTAGCTACAACTTTAGTTTTGGCAGAGCAACACCATTTTTGTATGTATTTTTTTTTAATATCAAACCTACAACTAATTTTCTTATGCAAATCAAGTTTAGTGACTTTCGGGGTTTTGATGTGGTTATAATTCGCTTATGCAAATCAAGTTTAGTGATTCTAATATTTTTGCCATTGCAACTTCACGATTGATTCAAATAATTTTACCATTGATTCAAATATTTTTATAAATAGTGTAAAAAAAAATATTTATATACAGAATACAATACATTGTTGATTAAAATATTTTGATATACGTCAATTACATCAAATAGTCGAACATACTGTCCATACTACACTTTTTAATATAATTTTTTTTTCTATAACATTTTTTGAACTGTTTCCAATTTTAATTATAATAAGTCAATCATTTTTGGTTCATGTATTTTTAAATTTTTTAACATTTCTAAATATGATACATTGTGTATATTTTTTTTAGTGCGTTTTTATAAAATTGGTAAATTTTTTCCATGTAATCTTATTTTACATTTCTAGTAGTTTTATAAAAATCTCTACTGCATAATTTTGTTTTACATGCAATTTTATTTTATTCATTAAAAAAATTAAAATTCTTTTAATATATTTGATAAACATTGTAATTCATTATAACAGTATCCTCCAAACGTACGATTTTTTTTACTAGTTTTAAAAGAAGTTTGAAAACCAAAACAAACAAAATATCCTAGAACTATACGCGAGTCATCCATCATATCTAAATATCCTAGTAACTTTCATAGCTACTAATAATGGAAAAATGAGATCCGAATTAAAAGTAGTGTTCACATTCACACACAACACAGTTCAATCACATACACCCAATTTCACATGTAACCCATTTCTCAAACCATTATGCCCAATCACCTTCCACACCCTATGATCTAAAGCTTGAAGCACACGCAATCACACGATGCTAACAAGCTCACACACTCACTATCTCACTGAAACGCACTGAATCATTTTTCTCCAACGAAGGTTCCAACCACTTCCCTTAGCTTCCTTCTTTGACCATAACACTATCCCAAATTCCCAATCCAAAATCCCCCTTTCACCTTACAAATCCCTCACACACTCATTTTCACATTTGGTTTTTCTCTCTTTTTGATTTGGGTATTTTTTTTAGGTTTCACAACCTAATCCTCGAATCCTCGTACTAGAGGTTCGATCGTATTACGTTGTGTTTTTTTTTGTTACACCACTCATTGAATCGAAAAGCTTGGTTTTTTTTGTTATCCCTTTTGGGTGAGAAATTTGATTTCTCTAATTAGGGTTTCTAATTCGGAAATTTTGTTGCCGATTCTGAATATTCCAAGGGTTGAATCGTTTAATATTGTTGTGGATTTTTGGTTTTGAAAGTGAAGGTTACTGTTTTCGGTGTTGGGCCAATCGAGATGGGTGCGGTTTCGGAATCTGCTTCTGCTGATTGTTTCAGTGAGGTGATGTCGTCTATGCCCGGGTTTCGCTTTCATCCCACAGATGAGGAGTTGGTGATGTATTATCTGAAACGGAAGATTTGTGGGAAGAGGTTGAAGTTCAACGTGATTTGTGAAACCGATGTTTACAAGTGGGATCCTGAGGATTTACCTGGTATTTGATCATTTGCTCTTGACTCTTATTCCACTACCTTTTTAATCGTTTTTGGTTTGTGATTGTTATGTCGTTGACCTAGGTTTATTTCTGTAGGGGTTTGTTTGTAGTTTAGGTTTTTTGTATGATCGTTTACAAGGTGTTGATTTGGGTATGAATAGTTAGATCTGGTTAGGTAGATTACATAGCCATTCAGGATATGGCATATGCTTATTTGATACTTTGAATGTGTGTTTTCAGGTTAGAGCCCCAAGAGTTGACTTCAGTTTGTTTCATTAAGGTTTTTGTCTGTTATTTGGATTATCTTGATTTGTTCATCTGAGTGATTAATGTTAGGATTGGTGTTTATTCGATGAGTGGTGCTTGTATGAGTATCCTTTCACATTTTCATTTGTGGGTTTCATTGCCACAGTCAAATTTATCTATTTTGTGGGTATGTGGACTTGAGACCCCTTGGTTGATATGGTGGGGTGGGTATTTTACATGAATTGAAGTTTCAATCAACACTTGATAGATCCATAGATATTTTTGGTTCTCAAATCTGTATCATGTGATGATCCGCTTCTATATGTTGTTAAATCTGGTTAATTGCAACTTGTTGAATTTATTCCCCTCAAATAATGAGTTTTTGGAGTCTTAATGTTCTATGCTATATGGTTGTAGTATTGTTCTAACTTTGATTGATAAAGCTTACACTTTTTCTTATATTCTGGTTTGATTGCTTATACGCTTGTAATATTTTGCAGGGCAATCTTTCCTGAAAACTGGAGATAGACAATGGTTCTTTTTCTGTCATAGAGATAGGAAATATCCTAATGCTGCAAGGTCTAATCGAGCTACCAGACATGGCTACTGGAAAGCTACAGGAAAAGATCGTAATGTGATATTTAATTCTCGGTCAGTTGGAGTGAAAAAGACACTGGTTTTCTATATCGGCAGAGCTCCTAATGGCGAGCGAACTGATTGGGTTATGCATGAATACACCATGGATGAAGAGGAGTTTAAGAGATGCTGTGATGTCAAGGTATTATCTTAAACTAACTATTTTTGTTAAAATTATTGTTTCTGTTAGTCATCACCTTCAACTAATTATTTACTGACTATCCTATTTTGTTATTAATTCATTACCAGGGCTATTATGCGCTTTACAAGGTTTTCAAGAAAAGTGGACCAGGTCCTAAGAATGGTGAACAGTATGGTGCTCCTTTTAAAGAAGAAGAATGGGCAGATGACGATGTTGTAGATTTTAATGTAAATTCAGCTGAGCGGGAGGCTCCAAAGGCTGTTATGGACCCTCCTATTGATCAGCTACAGCCGTTGTTGGATGATGAAATTGATGAAATCATTAAAGGGATGATTGGTGTTGAGCCTGTCCTTGAAAAGGATTATGTGAATGGTTATACTGACTTTCCGCAGGTTTGTGATTCTTATTAATTTAAGCATGTCTTTATTTCTTTTTGGTTGTTGGAAGTAGAGGCAAGAACCTAAATCAGTACTTTGTATGTAATAGTCCGTTTTAACTTCCTGCTTTTCTAGTTTTTATCTCAATGTTTATAAATTGATATCCATTTGTCAAAAAAGTTTGCAGCTGTGGGGGTTTTGGTGGTTGTAGTTTAATTTTTTTAGTTAATTAAAAAACGTGAAACTTTGCATTCCTAGTTATAATAGAGAAAACAGAAAGCCAGGAATGCAATTTTTCTTTCAAATATACCAATGAGTTTCTTCTAACATCTAATCTTTCTGATTGTAATATTGGTCTTCTCTCTCATTTTCCTTCTATTGGTCTTCTCTCTTTTAACTACTATGCATGTTATTTTCTATAGCCGCTGACATGCATTTTTTTTCCTTGACTCATAGGTTGTTACTGAAGAAACACAAAGTATGGGCATGTGTCAGTTCTCTGAGGCCATTTTATTCCCTGATCCAAGTGGAAATTTGCAATCTAGCAGTCAACATTATGATGCACAGCTCAGCGTTGACTTCAATCAGTCAGTTAGCTCACACTTCCATATTTCTGAAGCACCCGAGGTCACTTCTGCTTCCAACATTCAAAGTGAGGAGGAGCTTGTCTTTTATGAGGACGGCTTCTTGGAAGTTAACGATCTCCTTGATACTGAACCTACAATTTCAAATTCAGAAAAGGTTTATGATGATCTCTTTGAGAACCTTCAGTTTGAAGATGGGTTAAGTGAATTTGATACGTACCAAGATGCAGATATGTTTCTTTGTGACCTGGGGCCTATTTGTGACGAAACAGTTTCACATGCATATATGATTAACGGTGGCAGCAATATTGAAAATCAGAGTCAACAGTTGCTCTCCGATATAGAAGTTGCCAATCAAACTGTTGATGATTTCTGGATGCATGTTGAAAGAAACACCCGCAGTCCAACAGATGACTTCACTGGTTCTTTCTCTCTAACAAATCCAGGTATAGTCATTGGCACAAGATACAATGTTGCTCATCTGCCAAACAATGATTTTACTTTCTTTGATTTGGATGGAGATTCAAGCTTTCTATCTCATTTCTGCTGAGCTCTTCACAGTTTACTGTGGTTGACACGCCATCTTATGCGCAGCAGAAACCCTTTCCGTAGTTTAATTTTTTCTGATATTTTGAGAGCTTTATTATAAATTAAAACTAAACCCTAGGGTATTATATTCCTGTTAAGAAAATGAGATTTGAGCCAGTTTCAAGTGGCTCTCCTGCTTAGTAAATGTCATAGGCTATATCCCTAATACGTCATAGTTTTTGGTCATGTTTAGGTATTGTGTGTGATTCTGTCGGTTTTCCTACCGAAAGCACTGAAAATCGAAGAAGCACTATGGAAGACGTTGCTACTACAAGTAAATTATCTTCTGCTCTTTGGGCTTTTGTTGATTCAATCCCTACAACTCCTGCATCAGCTGCTGAAAATCCTTTGGTGAATCGAGCTTTGAGTCGAATGTCAAGCTTCAGCATGATGAAGATGAAACCAACCGACATCACTGCAGGTATTGATACTACAACTATGAAGAGAGCAGGCAGAAAGGGAGTCTCATTCCTTTTCTTCCCTATTCTTATTGCTTTATGTGCTTTCTTGTGGGTTTCTATTGGAAATTTAAGACTATTAGAGAGATGCGTCTCTCCTTGAATCTGTAAACCCAAAGTTTTGCTGCTATATATATAGTTTTGTCTGAGATCTCCTCAGAGTTAATGAAAGCAATACTCTTCTAACATATTCTGAAAATAAAAATATTTTGTCTGTTGTAAATATTCAACTCAAGATATGGTTTAGGGTAAGTCACACTCAGCTGTAATTCATGAGTAGAGGCACTGATATCTCGCCGAGCCACTAAACTTATATAATCTTATTGTTTGGATTCCTCATAATATCTTTGATTGTACAAATTTGTGAAATATGTACATAGATGTGTATCTTCTTCAGCCAATTTTGTAACCATCTCTAATTGGTAGTAACTTCTTCAGCATTAATTTTATATTGTTGTCATTACTTCCTGGTAAATAAATTGTTATTTTGGTTATATAATGTTCTGCACACATAATCCAAATGAGGATTACTTGCAGGACAATCAAAACATTATTGATGGTTATCATTGATGTCTTTGTAGTTTTGCTTCAAACACTTGACATGTTTGGGGGTTGTAGGGATGGCAAACAGACCCAAACCCGCGGGACCCATCCGCACCCGAACCCGAGTCAACGTGTGAAAATCTGATTTGACTGGATTCGGGTTCGGGTGCGGGTTTGGGTAGTGTGAAACCCGCACCCGAAATCCGAAACTACATCCGTTTAGACTTTACTTTTAATTTTAATTTTAATTGTATATTTTAATTTTAATTGTAGACTCTAGAATTTAATTTTAATTATAATGTTAAGATGTTGAAGACCTTAATTTTAATTATAATTAGTGGTGTGCTAAATATTTATTTGTTTGCAAAATTTTAATTAAAATCTTATTTTGTAAGCAACAATATTTTAGTAGGAAATAGAACTTATACTCCTTACAATTAACTAAGTACTAAATCATTATATATATATATATATATATATATATATATATATATATATATATATATATATATATATATATATATATATATATATATATATATTTGAAAACTAATTAAATTTTTTAAAAAATAATTAATTTTGTGTTTTTGTTACGGGTTTGGGTGGAAAAATCCGAACCCAACGGGTGTGGGTGCGGGTGTTATTTAACCACCCGAATAGTCTTTAAGTTTTTTGTTCGAGTGCGGGTTTGGGTAGTGTGAAACGTTGCGGGTTTGGGTGGAAAAATTCGAACCCAACGGGTGTGGGCGTGGGTGTTATTTTACCATCCGAATTGTCTTAAGTTTGGATTCGGGTGTTGATTTCCGGTGCGGGTTTAGGTTGTGTGAAACATTGCGCGGGTCTCTAGGAGGTTGAAAGGGCTATTTACTGAATATTATTATGTTAGATAAATTTTAGGGAATTTATTTTTCTCTAGGGGGTTGAAAGGGCTATTTACTGAATATTATTATGTTAGATAAATTTTAGGGAATTTATTTTTTTTCATTTGTATTTTGAACTGCAAAGATGAATTTTCACATTATCAGGGAGTTTTGTAATTTAATATAAATTGTTAGGGAATATTACAACTTTTATGATTAACTCATAGATTAAATATTTTTATGAGGAAGTATTTGAATATTATTACAGTATTGGGTGGGATTGATAAGATATTGGGTATTAAAGTTAATAATTTTAATGATGCAATAATTTATGACTAATTGACTGTGTTGATAATGACATGATAGGCAATTGTTTATCATGTAATAAATATAATAATATTATATTATATTATATTTTGATACACATAACATTATTAAATGTATATTATATTGAAAAAAATGAGATTATCTAATTTTTTTTAATAATTTTTAATAACTATTTTGAAATTTCATAGTGGTACTAAATTACTAATAATTATTAAATTAATTTTAACTTTAAATAATAAAATAAGAATAAATAACTAATTCCATTATATATTATTTATATAAAAAATTACCCATGTAGGAAAACTACGTTTAGTTATTTAAAATTAAATAAATACTCACATTTGCAAGTTTTTAATAATTGTTTCAAAGTATCTGAATTTTATAATTATTATTTTTTGTTAGTATCAAATACTTTTTGTTTATTTATATTTTATTTAAACTTTATTTTGAAGAATTTATATTTTATTTAAACTTCTTATGAGCAATTTTTATATTATTTAAATTAAAATTTATTTTTATAATATGATTTTATATAAGAATAAGTATCTTATCTAGTCTTTTTTTTTCTTCCATTATTTACCAAATGAATTATTAATGCCTGATATTTTATAATTTATTTTGAAGTTATATAATTAATTCTTTTATTAAATTTTAGAGTTCTAATTTAATTTTAATTTTTATATTGACCTTGTGTCATTTTCATCGAAGAAGTAGAGGAATTCGTTTTGTGATTTTAAATAAAATTATTAAAATTGTAGTTAAATTTATATAATAAAATACAATTAAAATTCCTTTATTAGTGAAGATAAAAAAATTGTTAAAAAATCAAGATAAAATAGTTGCATGTGAATATTTTTGCTTATGATTGATGTTTATTTTTAAAGATTCACATACATTAAGATAAAATAGTTTTTATGTATCTTCAGTATAGAAGTTATTTTCACAAGTCTTCATTGTTGTACTCGGAAAAAAGAGCCTTAATTTAATAAATATTAAAAAAGTAATATATTTTTTTATTTACTGAAAATAATGTTCTTTTTAAATATAATAAATAACGACAATATATCATTGGAAGTATGTTTAAAATTACTTTACACGTTTAAAATTACTTTACTACTGTTGAAAAAAAAGACTTTACGGTTGTCAGATTTTTTATAATGTTAAATGTATTCAGTATAATTGATTATTGTAGACATAAATACACTCTTACATTAGTATAATATATTTTAATTTTTTATTCATCAAAATAACTAAAATTATGAAAATTATACATTATCAAAATTATTGAAACAGGATTTCTTGATATATTTATGCTTTATTTTGGTCCTCTCTGTTTTCATTATTATAATTTAATCGAAATTTTGACTTCAATATCCATGAAGTATTAAATGTTCAACTAATTTTTATATAATAAGGATTTAAACACAAATATATTATAAATACTAAAATGAAATAAGAAGAATTAAAATTTAAAATTTTTACAACAAACATTTTTTTTTTCATTTATAGTAATATATTGTTTTTCATCGTTTTTTTTTTCTTTCTTTGGCTATCTGTTTTATAGTTTGGATGGACTTTTTAGTCTTTATGACTAAAATTAAATTTTCCTTTTGTCTTGTTGGGTTCTTGTTAGGTAATTTCATGTATTTAGATGAATTTTTAGTTGTATTTTACAGCATCAGAGTCGGTGTTTTTTCTATTTTTATAAAAAAATAAAAATAAAAAAGGTAGATGTTATTTTATAGAGACTAATATTCATATATCAATTTCAACATTTTTTTCTTAATTAAATCTTACAACTAAAGTTATTTTTAACATTATATATTAATATAATGTTTATATTTTTAAACAGACAGAAGAGCAAGAATCTTTGATGCTTGATACACTGAAGATGATAAATATGGTGTACTGAACTATTGATGGAGTAACTTCTTAGTTTTAAGATAGTTGATGAGGTGAAAAATACTTACGTTAATTAATCATTGATACTAAAAAAGAATAAGAATTTATTACTATTATTTAAGAATATTTTGAATAACATAACTATACTATAAATGAAAGACCATATTGCATATTAAAGTTGTGTTTTTATATATGAGAGATTGTGTGACTTATTAGATAAGCACTCAAAAATTGTTCAAATTAGTATTTTATTTGAAGTTCTTTGGTATCTCATTTTATTACTTTGAACTTTGAAGTTCTTTTATAAAAAAATAAGTCATTGGAAAGTGTAGTTGAAATGTACTATAACTTATATAGAAGTTTGTCATTAATCAAATAATTTAGAGTCTATTAATACTGGTTTTTAATTTTTCAGTTCACATAAATAAATAATTTTCTGTTTTGATAGTAGCAATATATAATCCTCATTTTTCGATTTTCCACTTGTTAAATCTTATAATTTCTAAAATCTTGTTCCTAAATAAAAATTAATAAATATCGTAGAGTGAGAATCAATTTCTCAACGGATTAGTCTCAAACTCTATCCACTCAATTCTTATTGAACTTTCTAATTTATGACTATCAATATCTAATGACATTTTAAAAATTTCTTATCTAGCTCCCTAAGTAAAACTATGATTATGTCTTAATCTCAGTTTGGATACCATCTAAGCCTAAACATTTATTTCCGCAAACTTTAAGTAATCCGATAATCTAAACCTCTATCCACAAATGAACAAGAGGGAGTCAAATAATTAGAACTACAATAACAAGTAGGGCTATTCATGATATGATTCTATGAGAAAACTGAATCGAATTGAACTGAATCATTATATAAGGTCATCTGAACCGAACCAAACCGTTTTCATTTCTTTTAGAACTGAACTGAACCAAAACTTTTGGTTTGGTATAACGGTTCGGAACTCCGAACTGTACTAAACCATTAGAAGATAAAATTTTTCAAACCAAACCATTTGTTTAAGAACCGAACCATTATACTTGTTTTTTTATATATATTTTTGTTATTTTTGAAAAAAATCGTTTTTTTTTTATTTAAAAAAAATCGTTTTTTTTTTATATTTTCGAAAAAAACGGTTTTTTTATGTTTTCGAAAAAGAAATCGGTTTTTTGATATTTTCGTAAAAATCGGCATTTTTATATTTTCGAAAAAAATCCGATTTTTTTATATTTTCGAAAAAATCGGTTTTTTGTATTTTCGGGAAAAATTAGATTTTTTTACATTTTCGAAAAAAATCGTTTTTTTTATATTTTCGAAAAAGTCGTCTTTTTTATATTTTCGAAAAAAATAGGTTTTTTGATATTTTCAAAAAAATCGATTTTTTTTATATTTTCGAAAAAAATCGGTTTTTTGAAATTTTCGAAAAAATCGTTTTTTTTATGTTTTCGAAAAAAATCGTTTTTGGAATTTTCGGGGAAAATTTGATTTTTTTACATTTTTGAAAAAAAATCGTTTTTTTTCTTCATATTTTCGTAAAAAAATCGGTTTTTTTAGTATTTTTGAAAAAAAAATCAATTTTATGTATTTCCATAAAAAAATCAATTTTTAAAAATAATTCATTATTATTATTTTTAAAATAATTTATTAAAATTTTCTAATAAATTAATGGTTCACTATAGGTTATGTTTGGTTAATTTTAGTTTGGTTCGGTTCACTAATCAAACATAATGGTTCAATTATTTTAACTTCACTTCGATTCGGTTTAACGGTTCAGTTCAGTTCATAATTTTTTTTAACAGCCCCTAATAATAAGTCATTTATGGATTTTTAGACACTTTATGGCCACCTTGGTAAATTCTTTATATATTCAATTTTGGTAAGTGATCTTACCTGATTAGGAGGACCTTCGCAATTTGGTGTTGCGGCCAAAGAATGGGAGAGATGGGGGTGTACCTGCAAGGCACTCCGATGCTTAAGTGAATATAGGTACAATGAAGTAGGTAAGTTATATGATGAATCAGAATACCTGACTCTTTAGTGAAAAGGGGTATTTATAGTGAGCCCCCAGCGCTGGGCCAATGTCCTTTTTTGGGCTAGATCAGCTAGGCCCAAGGAAGAACTGCCAAGAAACGCGTGAGAAGCGTGAAGACCTAGCTAAGAGGTCTAGTCCTTGGTCCAACTGTCCCTATCTTTTAGGAGATAATAAGGGACAATTGGGTGACGTGGCAGGTGACCTGGCAGACTTGTTCTTTGCCCGTCCTGATTGCATGCCCGTCGTATGAGAAACTTGCCTGACTGTCAGATGTCTCTGCCCGTCTGCTAGGTGTCTCTGCTCGAGTATATGGGTCTCTGCTAGACCTGTTGGGCCGTAGCCTAATACAGTCTTGAGCCCCAGTCCGGAACAGGAGCCCCCCAAGTCGAGTCTCCGAGTCGGAGTGATGAATTGTAATATAGTCGGGCGCATGCGCCTTGGATAAAGCAGCGGGCGCATAGCTGAGTCGAGCATGGTGTTAACAAAATCAATCGACGCGTTTCATCGTCGAGCACGTGGCGTTTAACAGAGTCGAGGATGTTTCACATAGTCGGGCAGATGTACAATCGCCCGACGTCGTTCAGGATTCTTGTGGATTGACGTGTCTCAACATTAATGGTGCGTCGCTTTGTTTCCTGTGCAAACGGCGGTGTAGGTACTAGGCAATGATGACTCGGCGCGTCCGTCCACGCGCTTATGACTATATAAAGGGAATAATCCACTTCATTTGGACTTTTACGCTCTGAGGTTGACCGGAAGCTCTGAAGAAAAATCTTTCTTCGCCCGTCTCCGCCGTCTGCACCGCCGTCTCTGCTCGTGCGCCACCGTTTTTTCCTCCACTTCAAATATTTCAGATACCACTTCAGATTCCCTGTTTTATGTGCTTTTCCGTTTAGTAGCTAGAAATTTGCATGATTTATTTGCGTAAAGTAGGTAGAATTAGTATGGGGATAGTTTTTTAGGTTTTAGGTATGAAAATTTCTGGTAGGGTTAAAATGTCCTGGGCAAAAACTTCATATGCGTTTGAATAAACCGGGCGTGTTAAGCATGTCACAGGCGAAAAATTCATGTGTGTATGAATGTCCCAGGCGTAAAATTCATACACATATGAATGTCCCGGGCGTAAAATTCATACACATATGAATGTCCCGGGCAAGTTTAGCGGGCGTGAAATTCATGTGTGCATGAATACTCCTAGGTAAGGCCAGCATGCCGCGGGTGTAGTCTCTACGCCAGCGTGAGTTCGTGGGTCGGGATTTCACGTGCCCATACGCTCGCGAGGGTCGCCCCTTCGTCGGTCTAGGCCGGTAGTCAGGCTTTGGGGCGTTCGTTTTAGTTTTACGCCCTTTCACTTGGCTTGCGGTGGAAAGGTGGATTTGATGCGATGTCGAATTCATTTTTTCTGTCTGCGTTTCAGGTACGACCGAGCGTCTTCAGGTCGGGGGAGGAGATGCCGAACCGCGGCCCATAGATGAAGAGGAGGTTGTATATTGAAATTTCGAGGACGGAAATGCCAGGGAGGATACCGAGCACGTCTCCTCGTCCGGACAAAACGACCTATCCTGGGTTGCGGACGAACCCTTGTAAGAAGAATCTTATTTTTGTGATGAGATGACCCACGCATACGCCGTGGTGGAAGACCTTAGTCCCGAGGAGCCTGGGAATTGGCAGTGTCTTGCTCCTCAAGAGGCGGACCAAATATGTCATCGCTTCCCGGGAAAACAGATTTCCATGTACGAGTTCGCCTTCCGAGAGGCGAGGGTCAGGTTGCCCTTCAACTCGTTTCAGATGGGGGGTTTCAAGTGGCTTCGGCTGGCGCCGTCACAACTGCACCCTAACGCCATTGCTTTTATGCGGGTGTTCGAATTAGTTTGCCATTTCCTCGACGTTGGGTGCACTTTGCCCCTCTTTTTCCACATCTTCCACCTGCATAGGTCCGGTGTCCGAGGGCGTCACAACTGAGTGTCCTTTAAACATTCGGTGAGGCTATTCAAGACGTACATGGATTCCGCCCGACACTTTAAAGGGCGATGGTATACGGTGAAGCCGATCACCCGTTTCACCCTGCACTCACTCTATTATTACAAGCGGAATGCGGCTGGGGAGGAGAAGCTTATGTCGAGGATACCCCTGAGGTGGCAGCCCGACCACTTCAAGCTTTCAACCAGTCATTACCAGGTGAGGTTCTCGAGCATGGGTGTCGAGGACAGGCTGTCTTACAAGAAGCTGGTAGAATACGTGCAAAGTTTCAACCTGGCAGTTTGGGTCGACCGAAAAGGTGCTCCCTATGTCGATGAGGCTGGGATGCCGATCTGCGAACCCCGTCTTATAAACACGAAGACTCTGATCGAGTGTGATACAGATGAGGAGGCCATGAAGCTATTGTGTAGGTGTTCTTTTACTCTTATTTTCCTTGGTCGTGTCTTTCCTACTGACGTTTTTGTTGTTTTTGTTTTGCAGGTGCTATGCCTTCCGTACGTGACCGTGTTCTGAAGCTGGCCAACCAAGCCGGAGCCCCGGACAGGGTTCCTAAGAAAAAGAAGAAAGCGGCACCCTGAGTTCAGGAGGTGGCCGGTGACCTCGGGGCAGGTACCTCTAATACTGCTAGCCAGGTGTCTACCTCTCCTCCGCCTGCTCAACGATCCTCCCCGATCCAGATACAAGACAGTCCTCCTCCTTCTACCTATCCTCTTCTCAAACGAAAGCGCCTGGATGGGATTCTTGCTCGGTCTGCCGCAGCGGAGGGCAACAGTCCGGGTGGCCCTGAGAGCTATCTACTGCCTCCCTGCTATCTAGAGCAAGTATTTTTCAATGCTGAAGGTGTTGTCGTGGTGGCGGCGCCCGAGGCGAAGGCCGTATTGAGCCAGGATGCGGATGTCCGGCGAAGGGAGCTGGCGAGGGATCTGGCCACAGTTATCAGGGTGATGGAGACGACAATGGTTCTGTCCGACACTTCTGTTTCCACGGCTTCCTTGGAGTATGTGTCTCTCCCACCAAATGACACCTGGTCAGAAGGGGTACAGACGCGAACGGTCGGCGAAAGAGAAAGAATGAAAAGAGTCGCCAACTAGGCATTTTTATCCCGAAGGAAAGGTAATGCTGCATAAACCTAGAAAGAAGATGGATAAGACGGTTGCGAACCAGAGAAACTGAGAAAGGGGGTTGGTTACAACCTGGGAAGGTATTAGCACCCAGATTGTCCGTCGTACTCGACGGGATCCACGCTTGAAGGTTTGTGTTTAAAAAGGGTAGTGTTAGTGCTATTTTGTGTTTAAAAGTTGGAAAAGAATGCAAGTGTCAGTACAAAAGAAATGTGAAGTGAGGTAGAAAAGTGTCAGTGCAAAGAAAGAATATGAAGCTCAAGACTATGAGGCTTACAGAATAATGCTGGAAGAGGGGGGATATACAGAGACTTTTGTTCGATAACCGTTAAGTTATGCCTACGTATCCTCTCGTGCAATGAGGAATTCAGAACACCGTAGTTCGACTCAAAAAGACTGAAAGATAAATTGACTTGTGAACTGCTTACTTGTCTATGCTCAAGTGTATGACCTGTCTGGCTCAGGTGCAAACTGTCTTGCATTAGACGGAAGAAGCAAGTCCTCGTTTGTGAGTGAATGAGATGAGAAAAGAATCCCGGAGGAGACGATTATTGTTTGTTTTTGGTGTTTTCAATCTTTTATTGCTTTTGAGTTTGTCATAAGTTAATGAGCTTAAGCCTAAACCAAAGGGTTAGTAAACTCATCACATCCTCCCTCTGATTAGGGGTAATGAGAATACCTTAAACATGAAGTAAACACCTCACACTTAATCACCATGATGTAGGATTAAGGTCATTAACCTACTTGCATTTATTTAGATGTTTTTGGTGTTTTTGTTTAGTGTTAAGTAATGAGTTTAAGCCATAATAAAGGATTTAATGGACCCATTACACCATCCTAATAGAAGGATAATAGATGAGAACATTTAAGCTGAGGAAGGCTCCTCAACTTAATCCATGATTAGGGATTAACCTCATGACAAAACAAAACCTTTATTAGAGTGGATTTTAGTTAATGGTAAGATTAAGAAATGGATTTTATGGTTTGTAAGACAACTTGAGGGGGACTTGTCCATTAACACTAGGGTTAGTCCTTCTTAACCAATTAAGGAATAATTAGAACCCTAATGCAAGGCCCGAGTTACAAGCTTGATGTCTTAGTGATTATTAGGTGAATTGACTAAGAGATTTAAACACATTAAGGGTTTAACACTTAGGATTAAAGCTATACATTCCATCCTAATAGAAGGATACAGGCATAACCCTAATCACAAAGCCTTAAAACCTTTAAGGTTTAGTCCTTGAGTAAGAGATGAGAAGAGAAGACACAAAGATGACATAAAGGTAAAACTAATGGGGGGGACTAATCAAACCCTATTTGTGATCATGCTTAGGTGTTCCTAGGGTTTATGAGGCTTGCAAGAAGATCTTCAGAGAAGCCACCAAGGAAGAAGCAGGATGGAAGGAAAAGAAGCAGCAAGAAGTAAGACAACTTACTTCACTTAAGAAGATAAGTTGCTTGAAAAAATAAGGTGAGAGAGAACATGAATGATCAACCTCACTCTAATACAAAAGTAAAATGCAGCAATGAAATGCATAAGAGAGGTGAGAAGAGATTATGAGAAGTGAAGGCAAATTCACTTCTCAAACACTTACCACCTGAAAAGTTAGCAACAAGAAATGAAATGAAATGAAAGTGAGATGAAATGCAAAGATGAAAACCAAAGTCAGAAACATAATCATGATGCAAATGATGCTATGAGATGGTATGAAAGCATGTCAAGATATGAGAATGATATACAAGTAATGAAGATGCAAATGAGATATGAAAGGAAGCATGAAAGTTCATGAAAACTTATGAAATGCAATGGATGCATAACATGGTAAATGGATGATGCAATGATCAAACATGATTTCAATATGTCCTAAGATGTCTTATATGTCATGTGGATGCACAAAATGTTATGGCAAGTTCATGTATGCAAGCATATGAAGAATGAATGCAAATGAAGGCAAAAATTAGGGTTTATGTACAAGATGCAATGCAAAATTCAAAATCAGAAGCAAAACATGAGATAAAAAATTGAAAATGGGATCAAAGGTACCCTAAACCTATACAAGTTCACTGCCCAAAGGGGAAGGTCAGAAGCTAAACCCTAAAGGACTTATGATTTTCCTAAGTTTCTAGGGTTTTAGGGGTGATCCTAAAGGGAAAATGCCAAACAAATTGAAAATGCAAGATAAAAATGAAACAAAAATGTTTTTTAGAAGCTTGAAAGTATGTAGAACACAATGCAAAAAGAACCATTCGCAAACTCAACTTGGATCAAAAGCTATGAATTTTTTGAAGTTAGGGTTAAAAATATTCAAATTAAAGAACCCTAATTCAAATGAAAATTATCAAAGTATGAACAAAAGCAAAAAGAAATTTGTCTTGTGAGTTTGTTAATGTTTCTAAATGTTTCAAAATGTCCTCTGAATTTTTTTGTGATTTTTAAATACCTAAATGCATTTTTAATTAATTAATTTTTATTAACTAATTAAAAATAAACATTTAAATGATTTAAAAATATTTTTTAATGCAAAAAAAATAAAAATAAAAATATTTTTGGGTTCTGAAAATTCATAAAAGATTTAACAAAAATTTTCAGAATTTTTTGATATGTTTTACTATTTTTAAAAATTCGTAGAAAATAAAACAAATAAAATGAAATAAAAATTAAATAAAAGGGAAGTATGCAAAAGGAGAGGCTGAGATGGAATCTGGGGAAGTCCCAGTGACTGCGCGCCAGATCTAAGGGACGAAATTCAAACTGAGCTAATTTCACTTAATTTAATTAATTAAAGCAATTAGGGTTTAATGATGGCATCTGGACCACTCATCTCACGCGAGAACTCAAATCCTACGGCCACAATTCAAACGAAACCCTAAACCTAATTAAGACACTTAATGACTTTCAGGTCACCGGAGAAGAGCTTCGGTCGTCTTCTCCGGTGACCCCCTCACCTGAAAGTTGCTAACTTCTTCCCTAGGTACTTTCTGGATCTCTAAAGCTCCAGATTCACTCCTTTCGCTCCCCTAAGATCAAATCCAACCTCAAACTTCATTTCTTTTCACTCAAACACAAGATTCGAAGGAAACATCAAAAATGGCAAAAATTTCAGAAGCTTAGTAAATACTCATCTCTCCACCATTTTCAAAAATACAAGGTTCATAATCATCAGTGAATCATGCTTTTTCTTAATGGAACATAAAATAGAAGTTCTGGAAAAATTAATTCGAATGGCTACCTGAGATGGAGCTTCTTAGTTTGGAGCTTTCTGACTGCTTCTTCTGTGCAAGATGACTCCAATGACCTCCCTGAAGAAGCTTTGATGCTTGGAAAGCTTTGAGAATGGCTGGTTTGTGAGTTTGCAACCCAACTGGTCATAAATCGTATTTGGTTTGTGGGGTGTTTTTGGCTGTTTCAATGGTTGGTTTGTGATCAGTGAATGATTCTAAGATGAATGGTGAAAGAAGTTTGAAGATTGAGTATGTGAGCTGGGAGATTCGAAGGCTTTTGCAAGTTGGAGTGATTTTTGTTATGCTGAGGATTCTGAGGTTTCAGCTTGTGTTGTGTGTTGAGTTGCTTGAGGTCCACATATCAATCCTTGATAGGTCAGAGAGTTGTTGTGGAGCAGTGTGATTGGTATGGCTCATTTTGCATAAAGTCAACAAAGTTGTCTTTGGAGGTATGGGCTTATGGCAGGCCAAGGACAATGGGGTGTCCTGCGCAACTGGCTTTAGGGAGGTCCATGGAATTCAGATTGAGGCAAGATAGCAAGTGGGATGAAGTTTGTGTGATGTTTTGCAATTATGTGAAGCTTTGGCCCTTTTGTAATTTCTTGATGTTCAAGGCATAGAATGATGCAATTCTTTGGGCCATTCTGAATTATAGGTCATGTACTATGTTTGTGTAATGGTTAGAAGTCAATTAGAGGTCGCAAATTGGTTTGACGTGAGTTTTTGCAAGTTTCCCTCTTTGGTACATAAGTGAAATTTTGTGATTTTTCCCAACTTTGCAAGGCCATACTTGAGTTCTATGATGAATTAGATCAAGTTCTTGTACTTTTTGAAAAGGGAATGATTCAATCTACAACTTTCATGACCAAGAATTTTTCATTTGAAGCATTTTTGAATCAAAAAGAGGAGGTTGAAAAACTTTCCCAAAATGGCAAGTTTGCATTACAAGTCACTTTCCCAAAATGGCAACTTTGCAAATGGCTTGAAATTCTTCAATTTTGTGAACTTCTAACTTCTTCTAAGATCAAATAAAGATCATATACACCCAAAATGATGGATAAGACCCTTTGGTTGGGTGATTGGGGGCCTCAGATGCCCTGATTTTGCACTGACTTGTTCAAGAAGTCATATATTGATCAGATGCCTTCCCCATTGAATTTCTTCATGAAAATTGGTGTGCATGATCCTCATGTCATATAGAGACCAATAGAAACAAGAATGACAAAAAAAATTGGAGTTATGGCCTCTGGAACCAAAACCCTAATTTTAGGTCATCTGTGCAGTTAAGCTTGGCTCTACTTCCATGCCTTTCTCAGTTCTTGTGATTTTCTGACTTTCTTGATCTTGGGAGGATATAATATGATGCTTGAACATACATGGACCCTCTTGAGATGATTGAAGACCTTTGGAGGGGCTCAGATAGCTCAGGGATTGCTCAGATCACAAACCCTAAATGCAGATGACTTTGAACCAATGTAATGAAGCAAAAATGTAATGTGAGATGATATGATTGAACTTATGCAAATGAAAAGAATCACAAGCCATGGTGAAATGAGTGAGGGCAAATTTGGGGTGTTTACAGCTGCCCCTATTCAAACATGAGTTAGCTGTGTAGGATGTAAGCGCCTGGCTTAACAGACAAACAAGATAACTTGTGGTTGAATACTAAAGAACAGTCCAAGATTTGCACTCACTAGATGAAGAAGAAAAAGGGATATAGATTGTAAAAAGAAGTAAAGTATGATTATAAAGTGCGGGTGACGGGGGACGACCGTCGAGCAGAGGATGACTGCTGTGGATGAAGCAATGACGGGGACGTCCGACATGCTGGGGAAGTAAAGACCTCATGATGGGGACGATCATCAGGTAAAGTAACAAGACTTTCTGGGGATTAAAGGTAAATGATGGGGACGACCATCGGGTTGAAGAAATAAATGATGAGGGACGGTCATCAAAGGTGAAGGACGATCACCTAGCAGGGGACAGCTGCTCTGTTAGGGATAAGATGAGGGACAATCATCTAAGGTGAAGGACGATCACCTGGCATGGTACGGTTGCCGAAGGTATCACGACATAGGACGAATGCCGGGTAGGAAAGGTCGATGATGGGGACGTCCATCGGATAGTCATGATGAAGGACGATCATCAAGAGGTGAAGGACGATCACCTAGCAGGGTACGGCTGCTCTCTGGGTTTATCATGACATAGGAAGAATGTCAGATAACAAGATCAACGATGGGGACGAACATCAGATAAAATGATGAAGGATGATCATCAATAGGTGAAGGACGATCACCTAGCAGGGTACGGCTGCTAAAATATCACGACATAGGACGAATGTCGGATATGAAAGGGTTCCAATAATGGAGAATCCGCTGGGGACGATGAAGGACGATCATCAAAAGTTGAAGGACTATCACCTGGCAGGGTACGACTTCTAAAATATCACGACATAGGACGAATGTCAGATATGAAAGGGTTCCAATAATGGAGAATCCGCTGGGGACGATGAAGGACTATCATCAAAAGGTGAAGGACGATCACCTGGCAGGGTACGGCTGCCGGAAGTATTATGACCTAGGACGAATGTCAGATAGAAAGGAAATAATTTATCGGGGTCTGCTGGGGACTCTTCTGGGGAATGGTAGACACAGACGAGTGTCTAAATTCAAGAAAAAGGTATAAGTGTTTGACACTGTGTATAGATTAAAGATGCGGACGAGCATCCTTAAGACTATGATACGGACGAGTATCAGTAGAAACAAACGCTGACGCATGTTCAGAGATGATGATACAGACGACTATCAACCGGTTAGAAAAGAGCACGGACGAGTGTCGATTCCGAGGGGAAATAAGGGGTGTATACAAGATACAAACGAGTATCTGTATGATTAAAATGTAAGCATGAGTGAGACACAGACGAGTGTTCAATATGCTGGGGAGAGTATGATGCATACGAGTATCATAAGAGGAAGTGTATAAGTTATGAGTGTAAAAGATGTTCGGAAGATCTGTGGGGATAGAGTGACACGGATGGGTGTCGAAAGAAGTGTATTATAAACAAGTGTTTGGTTTACCATAAGTGTTTAGGCAACCATGTTGGGGAATGGTGACACGGACGAGTGTCCAAAGAGTGTATAGATATCTGTTTGTGGAGAATGTTCTGGAGACTTTACTGGGGAAAATGACACGGACGAGTGTCGAGTGAGTATATATAGAGCGTAAAGGGGACGCTTTTGGCTTTTTGTTGGGGAAATTGAGAGGTATTTGTATATTGCTGATGGAATGTTGGTATATACAGGTATTTGATTCAAAACATGACTTATAATTATGCAATATGTTTGATTTTTGCCCCAATGCTCCGTATTAGACGGAATGCTACGCTCTGAGGGGAAATATGATGTGAATGCCATGTTTATGCAAAGATACCGATCCGGGATTCGGATCCCGTTGCTGTGAAGATCTCTGGCTGATCTGCTTTGAAAGAATATCCCAGCTGGGGGAAAAGATCATTGGTAGATCCGATAAGATGTATGACTCTGCTTGGGGAAATAGGTCACTGATAGACCTATCTTTGGTGATGAGGAGCCCAACTGGGGTCTGTGGAAGCTTTCGTCACTTTGTTGTGTGATCTTTAGACATTGCTCTTCTGGATAGAGGCTGAAACTCTGCGGGGAGATGATTCCCTGCCTGACACTTGGCTGGGGAGGAATGATCACTGAACGATCTTCCTAGAGATTTCTGTGGGGATCCTGTTGAGGATGATGAAATTAGCTGGGGAAATGAGCCCTTTCTGATGCTGTTTGGAAGACGTGTTGAGGAAATAATGATTTGACAGCTTGCTGGGGAGAAGCTCTCATGCCCCATGTTGCACTTTGAATACCTGCAATCCTGTTATGACGAAGAAACATACAAGTATCCCGAGGTGTCCCTTACTGGATTCCATCATAGGAGTTTAGACACTCCCGGGAGCAAATATATTTCCTGTAAGTATGTGATTAGAAAGGCGCATATGTTTTTATGCAAACAATATATCACGAATATCAGACATTTTTTTGCAAATGAAAATAAAAATGTACGAGACTAAGTGTGACTGAAAATCTGATTTTATTAATTTGTGTGCCCTGAATTGGCAAGTACAGTCAAAGAAACAGATCCCCTGAAATGAGGAGAATGTTACAAATTGAGAAACAAAAAGGTGCCGGGAATGTTGATGACGCTTCAGTGCTTCCCTTTTGCTATGACTTGTATGACATTGACGTTCTTCTCATCTTGCTTTTGAAGAAGGTTGATTCTGACCAATGCTTTAACCTTTCGAGACTTGCCATGTTGTAAGTGACACAGATGAATTCAGAATGCAGTTGTTCGCTTATTCCCTTATTTTGCGTGGATCGCCCTTTCGGGTTTTCAATCCACCGGGATACCCATTTTTGCCTGAGCTGTCCAATGCGGCTTTTCAACTCAGCGGGTGTACATTTTTTGATTTATTTTCCCTTATTTTTGACCGAGTCTTTTATTCTTTTTTTTTGACTCGCCGGGATGCCCTATTTTTGCCTGGACTTACATTCTGTTTTTATGTCCAGCGGGTCATTTTATGCGAAGTATTTTTTAACTGCATCTGAATTCACAGGGGACAATAAATCTTCACCATCCATAGTACTGAGCATCAGCGCTCCACCAGAGAAAACTTTCTTTACTATGAAAGGACCATCGTAATTCGGAGTCCACTTGCCCATGTGGTCTGCATGAGGAGGAAGGAGTCTTTTCAGCACAAGATCTCCTACTTGGTATTCTCGAAGCCTGACTTTCTGATCGAAGGCTTTCTTCATTCTCTTCTGATATAACTGCCCGTAACAGATTGCAGCTAATCTCTTCTCTTCGATCAGATTTAGTTGTTTGTATTGGGATTAGACCCATTCTGCTTCATTCAGTTTAACATCCATTAGTACCCGCAAGGAGGGTAATTCAACTTCAACAGGTAGGACTGCCTCCATACCATACACAAGCTGATACGGTGTTGCCCCAGTGGATGTTCTGATTGAGGTACGATACCCATGCAAGGCAAATGGTAGCATTTCATGCCAATCTTTATAGGTGACCACCATCTTCTGCACAATCTTCTTGATATTCTTGTTAGCTGCCTCCACAGCGCCATTCATCTTTGGCCTGTAAGGAGAAGAATTGTGGTGTTGGATCTTGAAGTCCCGGCACAGTTTTGCCATCATTTTGTTGTTCAAGTTGGAATCATTATCAGTAATGATTCGCTCGGGCACTCCATACCGACAGAAGATGTCTCTCTTCAGGAATCGGGTTACCACTTGCCTGGTGACATTGGCATAGGAAGCTGCTTCAACCCACTTGGTAAAATAGTCAATGGCTACCAGGATGAATCTGTGGCCATTTGAAGCAGTCGGTTCAATCTTGCCAATCATATCAATGCCCCACATGGCAAAGGGCCAAGGTGAAGACATCACATTCAAAGGATTCGGAGGCACATGCACTTTATCTGCATAAATCTGGCATTTATGGCATTTCCTGGCATAAGCACAACAGTCTACATCCATTGTGATCCAATAATAGCCTGATCTTAACAGTTTCTTGGCCATAGCATGCCCTCCAGCATGGGTACCAAAAGATCCTTCGTGCACCTCGTACATCAGCAAGTCTGCTTCTGCCTTATCAACACATCTGAGAAGTACCATATCAAAGTTTCTCTTGTACAAGGAACCATCAGCATTCAGAAAGAAACTACCAGCCAACCTTCTTAATGTCTTCTTGTCATTGGATGATGCCCCAGGTGGGTATGTTTGATCCTCCAGGAAGCATTTGATGCCATGGAACCAAGGTTTATCATCTTTAGCAAGGTCTGCTGAGAATACATATGCTAGTCTATCATGTCTGGATACTGAAATCCGAGGCACAAAGTTGGCAGCTTGAACTTTGATCATGGATGAAATGGTAGCCAGAGCATCGGCAAACTGATTTTCGTCTCGAGGGATATACTCAAGCTTGACTGTTGTGAAGAATGTAAGCAACCTCCTTGTATAATCTCGGTAAGGTATCAGATGCTCCTGGTGAGTATACCATTTGCCGTTGGTTTGATTAATTACCAAAGCTGAATCTCCGAATACAGTTAAAGTCTTGATCCTGAGGTCAATGGCTTCCTCAAGACCCATAATACAAGCTTCGTATTCAACTTCGTTGTTAGTGCAGTTAAAGGTGAGTTTTGCCTAGAAAGGCATGTGAACTCCCTTAGGTGTAATAAGTACTGCACCAACACCACGACCATTCATATTAACAACCCCATCAAACATCATAGTCCATTCTTCTTCTAGGTCGGGCCCTTCAGTGTGCATAGGCTCTTCATGATCTTTCGCTTTTATGAACATGATGTCCTCATCGGGGAAGTCAAATCTCATAGGCTGGTAATCATCAATGGGTTGCTCAGCAAGATAATCAGACAATACACTACCTTTGATGGATTTCTGAGATGTGTACTGAATGTCATATTCTGTGAGAATCATCTGCCATCTTGCAACCCGTCCGGTAAGTGTTGGCTTCTCAAATATGTACTTACTGGATTCATCTTTGAGATCAATAAGGTAGTGTGGGTCAACATATACTTCCTTAGTCGGCGAGCAGCCCACGCTAAAGCACATCAAGTTTTCTCGAGCAGTGAATAACGTTGTTCACAGTCGGTAAACTTTTTGCTTAGGTAGTATATTGCATACTCTTTTCGACCAGACTCGTCATGCTGGCCCAACACATACCCCATTGAATCTTCTAATACTGTCAAGTACATTATTAGAGGTCTTCCTTCAACTAGAGGCATAAGGATCAGAGGCTCTTGTAAGTATTCCTTGATTTTGTCAAAAGCCCTCTAGCAGTCTTCATTCCACCTGACCGTTTTTTCTTTTCTTAACAGCTTGAACAGAGGCTCACAGGTTGCTGTAAGGTGAGATATGAACCGTGAAATGTAGTTCAATCTACCTAGAAACCCCCGAAATTCTTTTTCAGTCTTCGGTGCAGGCATCTCTTGGATGGCTTTAACTTTGTCAGGGTCAACTTCAATTCCCTTTTCACTTACAATAAATCCCAGCAGCTTACCGGATCGCACCCCGAATGTGCATTTGTTGGGGTTTAACTTCAATTGGTACTTCCTCAGACGCTTGAATAACTTCAACAGATTCACCAGGTGGTCTTCTTCGGTGAGGGACTTGGCAATCATGTCATCCACATAACATTCAATTTCTTTGTGGATCATGTCATGGAATAATGTTACCATAGCCCGTTGATAAGTGGCACCAGCATTCTTCAGTCCGAATGGCATCACCTTATAACAGAATATGCCCCAGGGTGTGATGAAAGTTGTCTTCTCCATGTCTTCAGGTGACATCTTGATCTGATTATATCCTGAAAATCTGTCCATGAAGGAGAATACCGAGAACTGAGACGTATTGTCGACCAATACATCAATGTGAGGTAATGGGAAGTCATCTTTCGGGCTGGCTCTGTTCAGGTCCCGGTAGTCCACACACATCCTCACATTGCCATCCTTCTTAGGCACGGGTACAATGTTAGCAACCCGCGGCGGGTAACTGGTCACAGCAAGGAAACCGGCGTCCCACTGTTTTTGTACCTCTTCTTTTATCTTCATTGCCATATCTGGGCGAGTACGGCGTAACTTCTATTTTACTGAAGGACAGTCTTCTTTCAGAGGCAGCTTTTGCATTACAATGTTGGTGTCCAACCCTGGCATATCTTGATAAGACCAAGCAAAAACATCCACGTACTCCCGAATCATGTCAATAAGTTGCCCTTTTACTGAATCTTGCAGACAGGCCCCGATCTTAACTTCTTTTAAGTCTTCTTCTGTACCAAGATTAACCGTCTCAACTTCCTCCTGATGAGGAGTGATAACCTTCTCCTCTTGTCTCAACAACCTGGCTAGCTCTTCAGGTAGCTCATAATCTTCTTCAACCCCTTCATCGGCTTGATTAATCGGATTGTCAAAGTCATACGAAGTCATAGCGGTGTTGTTGTCGGTGCAGTCTGGAGGGCACTCTCTGCAAGGGTTTAGATTTGTTCATTTTAGTGATCAGTTTTATCTTGCTTAGAAAAATTGAAAATGAAGTTATTTATTTTGAAGAACATTGCCATTTTATTTTTGTACAAAAAATGAAAAATGAAAAACAGTGAGCGGAAAAGGAAAGACTCATTTGCAAAAGATGTCCTGATATTCATTAATTGATCGTTTGCACAAAATACAAGATGGCCTTATTACAAAATGAGCCCTGCCATCTTGGGTAAGATGCAGGACTTTATGCATGCTTTAAAGACAGGAAATAATAATTACTCTGCAGGAGTAACTCTTATAATTTCCTAGGAAGACCAGTTTGAGACATGGTTCCCCGGGATCCTTGGACGTATCCAGCTTTCCAGGTTATGCTTGTCTTCTGAATCATCTTCCAAACTATTCACAACATCCGGGGTGAGCATCCCCCAGCTGACAAACTTGGGCTCTGTTGCAGCCTCTGGTTGATCCTGTCGAGTTGGTCTGTAACCCAACCCGAATCGGTCTTCTTTCTTTTCAACTGGCAGCAGCTTGCCCCAGCCTCGAGCGGTACCCTCTTCAACAACCTTCCGGGCTTGTTGATATGATGTGATGGAGGTCCCAGACACAACAAATGCTTCATTGATATTAAGGGCCTCAAACCCTTGACTCATGGTCTCATGGATCTCCCCATCCATTTCAATGTATTTGAAAGTAGCCAGCTGGCTAACGAAGATATCTTATTCCCCACAAATGGTAATGACTTGGCCCTCCCACTCAAATTTTAACTTCTGGTGAAGGGTTGACGTCACGGCGCCAGCGACGTGTATCCATGGTCTACCCAATAGACAGCTGTAGGCAGGCTGTATATCCATCACAAAGAAGGTCGTTTTGAAAACCTGTGGGCCAATCATTATTGGCAACTCTATCTCTCCCAGAACTGATCTTTTAGAACCGTCAAAGGCTCTCACTACCAAGTTGCTTGGGCGTAGTTCCAACCCATCATACTCTAGATTCATAAGGGCTTTCTTGGGTAGGACATTGAGTGATGACCCTGTGTCCACCAATACGTGAGAAAGAACTGCACCCTTACACTCCAAGGTAATGTGCAAAGCCTTGTTGTGATTGTGACCTTCCGTTGTCAGATCAGCGTTGGTAAATCCTAGTCCATGACTAGTGTTGACATTTCCAACCACGGCCTCTAACTGATTGACAATAATCTCCTCCGGCACATAAGCTGCGTGCAGGACTTTTAATAGTGCGTTCTGATGAGCCTCGGAGCACATTAGCAATGATAGTATGGAGATTTTGGAAGGTGTTTGGTGAAGCTGGTCCACCACCTTATAATCGCTCTTCTTGATTATCCGCATGAATTCATCAACCTCTTGATCAAAAGGAGTCTTCAAAGTTTCTTTAGCAATCGATTCTTCTTGCACCATGCTCTTCCCTTTTGCGTTAGCAGCAGCTTCAGCTTCAGCAATGGTCTATCTGAGGTGAAGAAGTTGATGACTCTAAAGTGATTTTCTGCCCCTCGCAGTATAGGTCTGAGCCATAATGCCAAGGGATGGCATTATTGCTTTCGTAAGGAACTGGCCCAGGCACTGTGATAGTGACCGGACTGATAGCAGCTGCAGAGGGGACCACAATGGTGTGTGGATCATAATATATGGTAACTGGAGTTCTGACAGGAGTAGCATTTTGTTGTGAGTTGTTGGAAGGAACATTCGCGGGATCGTAGTATATCGTAACCGTTGAGACGCTTTCATTAACTGTTGCTGGTGTTGTAGACGAAGTTGATAGATGGGTGTTAAAGTTGTAGCAGGAATTGATGGAGTAATGGGTGTTGTCGTTGTAGAAGGAATTGTAACTGAACTTGTATCCGTTGAAGTGATTGATTGGATATTTGTTGGAGTTGTAGCAAAATCTGTTGGAACAATGGTTACTGACGTTGTAGGAGTATTTGTGATTGTTAATGAAGGAATTGTTGGAGTTGTAGTCGCTGTTGTCGTAATCTGAAGAATGCCATTTCTAATGAGGATGTCTATGCCGTTTCTCAGTCTCTCACATCCATTAACGGCAATGTTGCAATATCCACAACCGACCTCACATCCGGGGAACACTTGGCACTCTAACAGCTGAGCTTTGATTTCAACCAAGGGTGTTCGGATTTGTGCAACACTGTTAATTAATGTGGATGGTTTGCCCTCCTTAACAGCATTAATCCTAGGCCCATTATGACTGGGCATTGGATTTCTTGTAACGTTCGGAGGAGGTGCAAAATTGAGAGCTTTTGAGTCCACCAGATCCTGGACTTTCATCTGTAGGGCCCTGCATTTCTCAGTATTATGCCCCTGTGCATTTGAGTGGAATGCACACCTGGAATTTGCATCATAGTTCTTTGGCATATTGAGAGGATCTGGAGGTGCCAACGTCCTTAACTCAACTAGGTTGAGCTTTAGGAGTTGTGGCAAGAGTGCAGCGTACGACATTGGGATTGGGTCAATTACCATGTTTGCTTGTGATGGCCTTTGTTGGAAGGGACGCTGCTGTTGGTTGCTATTGCTGTTGTTGTACGAGCTTTGTTGCGGATAAAGAGCTTGTTGTTGATATTGTGGTTGTTGTTGTGGAGGATATGATGATTGTTGTGGCATTGGAGCTGGGATGGTAACAACTGCTACTGACCGGTGAGCATATTGAGGCCTGCCCCTGCTTGTATGAATGGAATTTGTTTCACCTGCCCTTCGGGGTCCCGCAAAAGGTTTTCTGGGATTGCTGGAGGAACTTGCACCACTGTCGGAGATTTTGCCCATCTTCAAGAGACTTTCAATCCTCTCACCAACTATGACCACATCAGCAAAACTGGTAGAGGAGAAAGCAGCCAGTCTATCAATATAAGTCCCTTGCAATGTGTTCATGAACATGTCATCCATTTCCCTTTCTGACATGGGTGGTTGGATAGCAGCATCAAGCTGTCTCCACCTTTGAGCATAATCCCGGAAGCTCTGTCTGGAAGATTGAGACATGCCCATTAGAAGAGTTCTATTGAGAGCCATGTACAGGTTGTACTGATACTGACGGATGAAAGCTTCGGCCAAATCCTTCCAACATCTTATGGTGGCCCTAGACAAATGTTAATATCATTCTCTCGAAGCTCCAGTCAGACTGTCCTCAAAGTAGAACATCCATAACTTTTCATCCATGGTATACGCTTTGAGCCTTCCCAAGAAAGACTGCAGATGAGTGCGAGGACAGGAGGTACCATTGTACTTTTCAAAGCATGGGGGTTTAAACTTGTGGGGAATTCTCACCCCATCCACTAGTCCCATATCCATCACATCGAAGCCCAAAGAATTCTGGGATTCCAAAGATCTTAACTTTTCATCAATTTCGTCTAATCTTCTGTCATATACCTCATCTCCTGCCCCTATGACAGTAAACTATTCTCCCTGGGGATCCTCCTGCAGGATTTGGCCCCCAGTAGCATTACCTTGACCATTTCTTGTGATGTTAACTTCTGGATTCAGAGGAGGTCCATATTCTTGTGGGTCAATACGAGGCTGGCCCCGTTCATTGTTGCTAGTTCCCCCTGTTCCTAGATGAGGCTCTTCAGGAGTTTGTCTTTCCACCAGCTCTCTTAACCTTTCTTGACTCTGGGCTAAGCCAGTCATCACTGCCATAAATTGAGACATCTGATTTCTCATCTCTACTCTCTCATTGGCCATCTGATTTCTGACCTCAGTCAGATCCTGCTGTACTTGTTCCATTTGAATGTCGGGAAGGTTGTTACGAGTCGGGTACCAGTGCGTGCGGTTGACAGGGAACACTCAGCGACGAGCAATGTTTCCTGAGATCACAACAAAGTTAGAAACAAAAATAATAACAAAACCTACAAAACAAAAACAAAGTTAGTATGCAATGCAGTATGCTTATTTGTTTTCCAAGGTATCCGGTTTGGTTCTTGGTTTTGACCTTTCTAGACCTCGAGGAAGATGCTTGATGTTGTTGAGAGAAAACCCAAATGAAAACAAACTAAAATATATTACAAATGGTGAACAATACATAGTTTGTTTTACAACACATGCCCCTGGAGGGTCAAAATACAACAAAAGGAAAAGTACATTGAATGGAAATAAACAACAAGCAAAGAATCAGACATCCAGTCCAAACTCATCTTCTCTGACCTCCTTCAAGAGTGCCTCAGTCACTGGACCAGTTGGGTGCTCTGTAATGGTCCTGATGAGAAGGTTCCTGGTAGCAATGGCAGTAGTTAGTTTCTTATGCCTGTCCTTGCCCTTTGATCTCTTCAATCCTGCTCTGAGCTTCAACTCTGATATCTCTTTCTGAGCTGCCAACAAAGCTTCCTGCTGTCTCTTCTCATTGGCTTCCAACTGTTCAATCTTGGCTTGAGTCTTCTGGTCTTCTTGTGTACGGGCTTCGGTGATCCTGACCCACCTAGCCTGACTCTCTTGCAGATAGCGCTCAGCCATAGCTTTCTGAATCTTGGCCTCTTTACAGGCATTCTTCAATATCTGTTCCCCAGCCCTTGCTTTCCTTATGTAGTCTTCTGTCCTTTCAATTTTGGCAAGATGTTCAACCCTGAGCTTTTCCAATCTCTCAATGTCCAGACGACCATCACTCCTTTCCCAAAGAGTCTTCTTCAAGGCCTGGGATAGCTGCTCATTCCTTTCCTTCAGCTTTTCAAATTCCTCCAGGCTAACTGTTGCTGCAGGCTGTACTGTAGATGGTCCAGGTATGTCTTCCAAGGTGAAAGGCATTCTGGTAATCTGAGCTCTAGTACGGGACCAGTCTGAGTACTGAGCTGAAGCAACATTGTTACATCTTCCAAGAATAGTTATCCCTTTTGTCTGGATGTTGTTCCAAGCCCAGGATGCTTGTCTGACAACAGCTGAATTAGGTTGTACTTCACAATACAGGGTCTCAGCAAAATCCTGTCCTCTGGGAGGGTGAACCAAGGCATAACCTAGTTGTCTCTTAAACAGTAAAGGATTGTAGTTGATGCAACCCTTAACTCCTATCAGAGGCACATTTGGGTATTGTCCACAGCTGGTGATAATGTCATTTCCCTTGGTGCTCTGGGTGCACCATCTGATATCATCTGAAGTCAAGGCAATGAACCTCTTGGCCCAATTCCTCTGCTGATGTGGGTTCAAGAAGGCATCTGATTTAGGCAGGTGTCTGAGCAGCCAGGTGTAAAACAAAGGAGCACAACATCTCACCAACTTCCCCCTTTGTTTCTCATTCCTTTGATGGATGGAGTAGTAAAAATCTCCTAGCAGTGTAGGTACTGGGTTCTTCAGGAGAAACAGATGGATGGCATTCTTGCTGACAAATTTGGGCTCATCTGCAAATAGTATAGCCCCATATATGCTGAGGGCTAACAGTGCACAAACTGCCTTCCATTCTCCCAATGAAGCTTTCAGGATGGCCTGAGAAATCAAGAAATCCAAATGCAAACCAGGAATCCCAGCTTTTGTTGTCATACTTTGATCAATAAGGGCAGGTTCCAAATACAATGCCCTTGCTATCTCTTCATTTCTAGGAGCATTCATCTCTGGGTTGAAGGGGATTCCACCCCTGATAGGTACTCCAATCAATAAAGAAAACTCTTCCAGCAGAGGCCCTAACTGGAAATCTGGAAATGTGAAGCATCTCAATGGTGGGTCATAAAACTACAAGCATGTGTGGATCATGCTCCTCTGAGAAGGGTCAAGGTCCATAACCATGTCCATGATACCTCCATAGTGCTCTCTAAACAGTGGTATGTAGTCAGGTGTGATGAGTGACTGGACCTGCCTGATACCAGTCAACACAGGCTTAAATAAGTGGTATGATATGTTGCTTTTCCTGGGAGTAGCCATGAGTGATGCTGAAGAAGCTGAAGACAAATGCTGGTGAAGATCACAGACTGATGCTGGAAGTGAACCACTGACAGACTGATGCTGGAAGTGAACCACTGACAGACTGATGCTGGTGAGGAGATAACTGAAGCAGGTAACTGATGAAGACAGCTGAAGCAGAGGTCTATGCAGAATAAGGGGTCAAAACCAAAACCAATATATAATGAAATGGATACCCTGAAAAGCAAATAATTAAATGTTAAATGATGCAATGATGATATATGCAAATGATATGCAAGGGTTTGTGATCAAGCTGGATCTGATTATCTGTCTTGATATAAGGCCCATGTATGTTCAAAAAGTCCAGATGAAGGCTCAGAAATCCAGTAACCAGGGTGGGGGACACAAATAAAGAGTCACATGTCCAGGGTTAATCACAAGAATTGTCCAAAATGAGGTACTCTTAAACAAGATAGTGTTGCACCCCAAAATTTTCCCTCCACAAGACAATACATTGTGTCCCAAGAGGTCCACAAGGTTCACAGAGTTCACAAGACATATCATGAGGTTCACAAGGATCACAAGGTTCACAATTATTCAGAAAGTTTGACAATCCCCTCAGACAATGCATCCTCCTAAGCAATGCATCTTAAACTAGGGTTTTGACTTTCATCAGGCTAAATGGATTTCCAAGACTTCAAGTGAGCTTCATAGCATCCTATATGTGTTCAAGAATCCCCATGTCAAGTTTCAAGACTTTCCCAAAAGATTTGCTCAGTCAGATGATCAGATAGGTTAAAATCAGTCAAAGTAGTTAAAAAGTCAAACTGAGGTCAACTGTGGTCAAACCAAAGTCAAACTTCATGATTTTTTTCCAACATCAAGTATATGAAGTAAAATTCATCATTTGATCAAGGGTTGATCATGATTCATCAAGGAGATTTCAGATCATTAAGAATCAGGAGTTTCTAAATTAGGGTTTTCATAGGAAAAGTCAACTGAACTTTGACCAGCCATAACTTTCACATGCTTCATCAAAAAATTTCCATCCAAAGCTAATTTTGAAGGAAATTGAATTCTATACAACTTTGTGTCTCACAAGCCAAGCCCAAAAATGCTTCATTTGGAAGGTATGAGCTAAGACATTATAGGTCCTTTTAAAAGTCAACAAAAAGTCAACAACTTCAAAAGAGCATAACTTGAGAATGGTAAAAGATATGGACATGAGACCAAAGAGGTTGGTTAGAGGACTCTTTAAGCTTTCCAAAATGTCCAAGAACACCTTCATATCATTAAAATTGAAGGATTTGTGCCCTTGCAAAGTTGGGAAATTTTTGAGAGGTGTATGAAGCAAATGGGGTCTTAAAACCATAATTCACCAAATGGGCTTACTTTTTCATGATCCAAACACTTCCATGACATCATGCACGAGTTAAAATTTATTTATTCATAATTTTATTCATTTTATTTTATTTATTATGATTTTTTATGTTAAAAAACATTTTAAATTAAAATAAAATATAAAAGGATGGATATTTGATTTGATTTTGGTTCTAGAAAATCTTAACACTCATTTAAACTTGATTGATACCAATATAATTCAGATCACACCAATATGGCAATGTTAGATCAAGAAAATTCAAGTTTTAAGATCAAATCTTTTTCAATCTCTATGGATCAAAAAGTCCAAAGGATGGATCAAACTCTTGACCTAATTTTGTTATATGGTATATAAACAACACATAGCAAACAAGAATACACGAATTCAGAGCCTTCTATAGCATTCTCAAACTTCAAAAATTCCTCCAAAATTCAATTTTCGGATTCATCTCTAGAGGGTGTTTAAAGGTATTTTAAAGACATAGAAAGGATCCTTGGACATCACTAAACCTATCCCAACCTTCAAAAGCATCGTAAACAAGCTCATATGCATAAACCGATCCATTACATTCATGTTTTTGTTTATTTTCGATTATGAATATTTGTTGGTTTTCAATGAGTTTTTACTTGAATTTCTTGTTTGTGATGAGTTATAGACTGATTATGGACAAGTTTCTTGAAGTTTCATGGACTAAACTGAATTTCACCATTGTTAGGGTTTTCGGCCTTGTTTAGGGTTTTACTATTGAGCCAAAATAAATGAATTCTAAAGACATGGAATGATCATAAATGTCATTAGGAACTCAATGGCATTGTTAATTTCATGAAATTTCACTGTTTGTATGGAGTTTGATATTCGCAGGTTTACATACGAACACAAAAACGCAGGAAAACTCGCAGGAAATTTCGTAAGAAATTTCGCAGGTCATGAGGTAGAAGATGAAGTTGTTTGGGCGCGAAAATCATATTTGAATTTGGTGCAGGCCTTAAAACGAATTCGTTTATGTTATATGTTAACTAGCGCGTGTAACTCAGTTGGTTTTGTTGAAAGGCTTTGGTGGTGAGAGACCTGGGTTCGATTCCCAGGTCTTGTGTTATATTTTTTTTACTTTGTCATATTTTTCAGGTTTAAAATATAATCAATTGTGGCTGTTTGATATCACCAGCACGCAGCTGGCCTGGTGGCAGCCTTGCTGGTCCAAGGGTTGCAAGGCCTAGGGCGTGGGTTCAATCCCTGCCCCAGGTAAGTTTTATTCTTTTATTTTGTTTTCTTGTTTATTTGCTTTAAGTTAATTCAAATTATATTTTTCATATAAAAGAAAATTATTTTAATAATATATATGTATGTAATTTCATCTCTAATTTATTTTCTAAATAAATTAATCCTAGTTTTTTTATTTAAATTAAAATATGTATATATTATTATTATATTTTTTTTTTGTAAATAGTTAAATTAATATTGTAATTTAAATTATAAACCCTAATTCTATTTTTCTAAGAAATTCTAAAACCCTAATTTTATTTTTAAAATCTCTAACCCTAGTTTTTATTTAATCTTAAATATTAAAATTAATTAAACTCTTCTAATATCTAATTAAAATAATTAATAATATTTTCTTTGTAAATACTTATTCCATGACTTCATATTATTATTCTCATTATATTTTCTTTCAAAAATTCTTTTAAAAAATGTTTATTTAATTCAAAAATAATTAATTAACTTGTGTATATTTTTGTGCTAACCTCTTTTTTTTCTTATAATTATTTTTATTACTAACCCTTTTTATTATTTAGTTATATATTTATTATTTAATCGTTTTTACATTTATGTAACTGTAAAAGCCTTGTAATAGTCGTAGGTTTTATTTTCCGTCTTTATTTTATTATTTATAAATGTTTATATTGCCATGGTTAGTAAATATAGGGAGTGATAACATGTTTGTATTTTAAAATTAATTTAGAATCACTAATTTAATGAGATAAATATATGAACCTATACACGCACACACGTAAGTCGATCTTTGATCGCCATCTCACTTCTTAAGGTTATCCCTCATGTTGCCTAAATAAAAAGGTCAAGTAAGGTGTCTAAAAAGCAAAGTCCCTTCTCATGAACAAGTCATCTAGTCCCTCCAATATTATAAGATCAAGTCCCTTCGATGTTGCCTTCGTAAATGATCTTGTCCCTTTCGAATAAAAGATGATAAGTCCCTTCGTATTGCTAAGACACCTTACAGTTGCCTAAACACAGATGACCCTTCACATGTCCCTTATAACATCCAAGGTAATGACTACCTATTCCTTAATAATAGGGATAGTCTTACCATTGAAAGAACATTTAAGAACAGAAAAGACTTAATTTAGGGTAGGTTCCTCTTAAGTACTTGCTCACTTCTCATTAAATTACTTCATTACACTTCACATTTTCAAACAAATTTTCAAAACAAAGTCTTTATATATATCCATACAAGGATCATTATAAGGTACTTAGAGAATTTTTCAAATACACATTACACTTCTCAAAACAATTTAGAGTGAGCTAAGTAACTAAGAGCCCATGGATAACCATGGATGTAAAGGGTGCTAACACCTTCCCTTTACATAACCTACCCCCCGGACCCAAAAATCTTTTAAGGTATTTCCTGTTCTTTTATGCCCTTTCCTTTGGATAAAATAAAAGTCGGTGGCGACTCTTGCTATCCGCAACATAACTAAAGTCAGTTCTCCCACCGTGTTACAGAACTGGCGACTCTGCTGGGGATTTAATAAAAGAGGGGTACCCTTAGGAATTAGATCACTTTAAAATTGTTTGCCTTGATTGCTTTATACTTATCTTGTTGGGTGCTCTTATGTGTGAAAGATCCTAACCCGGATCTAGTGTACCTTAGGTAAATGGCAATAGACCAAGGAAACTGTACGACGTATACCGATATGGTTGATCTAGTGGCCACAGTTAGTGTGACTTCTTGGTTGGTGCTTATGTTCCTTAAGTAAAGTTGAGGATAATAAGAGGCTGCCATATGTTGTCAATACACTAACTAACTTTTAGAACTCTAGTTATCCCATCTTGGCCTTTAGAAAGTAGTGAGATAACCGGCTTTGGTGAAGACTGAAGTTGGTTGATACTCGATACTACACTCATTGAGATTCTAAACTTGGAGGGTTTTGGTTGGAAAGTAAGTTGCCTACTGAACAACCACCCTTGTGAAGGATCAATGATATTGAGATCCCTTAGAACCTGGTTACTTTTGTAGGATAGGATGAACCAACTAAACTTCAAGGGAGGGTACTTACCTTTAAACCTCGTGCAAGCCTTAAAACCTTGGGCTATTGTGTGACTTGTTTGTGTGTGCCACATGTTTGTGATTGAGCATAACATCATAGCATCATCATGCATCATAAGCATAGCATTTTCACTAACCATTTCAAGGACCAAAGGATTTATCTTTGTTCTTTGTTGCAGGTCATGCCTTCTGCTCGTAGGAACACTATCCGGATCAACTTTGTAGGAATACCTCCTAAGCTTAAGGAGTTGGTCTCTCAAGTTTCTGAAAACTCCCAATTCATCAAGAGACATGGTCACCTACTGGATCTAGTCACTTCAGGGTTCAATGAAGACATGATGAGTGTTCTGTTTCAGTTCTTTGACCCTAAACATCACTGCTTCACGTTCCCCGACTATCAGTTGGTTCCTACAATGGAAGAGTTCTCCAAACTTCTGGGTATACCTATCCTTGATCAGAGACCTTTCACAGGCTTAGAGAAAGAGCCTAAACCTGAAGTCATTGTTGCAGCCCTACATTTGAAGAAATCAGACATTGTCCTAGAAACGAGGAGTGGAGTTAAGGGTATTCTTGCTAAGGTGTTGATAGAGAAGGCTCAAGTGTTCTTGAAGGCTATGAGCTATGATGCTTTTGAGGAGATCTTAGCCTTGTTGATTTATGGCTTAGTATTGTTCCCCAATCCAGACCAGTTCATAGACGTACACGCCATCAACATATTTCTGACTCATAACCCAGTGCCTACATTGCTTGGAGACATCTTACATTCTCTTCATACCCGTACTACGAAGGCACGAGGAACTCTGATGTGTTGTATACATTTACTATCTAGGTGGTTTATTTCTTACCTTCCTCGATCAGTGATGAAGAATGAACAAGGGTTCAGGTGGTCCAAGAGGATTATGTCACTCTCTCATTCAGATATTCATTGGTGCTCTAGATCTATGGAGAATGTTACTATCATTGACCGTTGTGGGTGTCGCTCCCGAAGATTTGCATCCCGGTACAAGCGCGAACTGTCGGCGAAAAGAACAATGGGAACACACAGCCGTGAACCCACTGGAGGATGAATAGAGTCGCCAGCTAGGCATTTTTATCCCGGAGGATAGGCAATGCTGCATAGACCTAGAAAAGATGGATAAGACGGTTGCGAACCAGAGAGACTGAGAAAGGGGGTTGGTTACAACCTGGGAAGGTATTAGCACCCAGATTGTCCGTCGTACTCGACGGGATCCACGCTTAAAAGATTTGTGCTTTAAGGGGGTAGTGTCAGTGCAATCTGTGTATAAAGTAGCTGGAAAAGAATGTACAGGTGTCAGTGTAGAAGAAGTGAAATGTGGTATGTATAAATGATGTGTCAGTGTAAGAATGAGAATGAATTGCTCAAGATTATGAGGCTAAGAGAAAGATGCTGGAAGGAGGGGGGAATATACAGAGACTTTTGTTCGATAACTGTTAAGTTATGCCTACGTATCCTCTCGTGCAATGAGGAAGTCAGAACACCGTAGTTCGACCCAAAGAGACTGAAAGATGAATTGACTTGTGAACTGCTTACTTGTCTATGCTCAAGTGTATGACCTGTCTGGCTCAGGTGCTTACTGTCTTGCATTAGACGGAAGAAGCAAGTTCTCGTTTGTGAGTGAATGAGATGAGAAAAGAATCCCGAAGGAGACGATTATTGTTTGTTTTTGTGTTTTCAGTCTTTTATTGTTTTTGGATTTTGTCATAAGTTAATGAGCTTAAGTCTAAACCAATGGATTTAGTAAACTCATCACATCTTCCCTCTGATTAGGGGTAATGAGAATACCTTAAGTGTGAAGTCAGCTTCTCACACTTAATCACCATGATGCAGGATTAAGATCATTAACCTACTTGTGATTAATTAGATGTTTTTTTGGTGTTCTTGTTTAGTGTTGAGTAATGAGGTTAAGCCATAATCAGGGATTAAACAGACTCATTACACCATCCTAATAGAAGGATAATAGATGAGAATGTTTAAGCTGAGGAAAACTCCTCAACTTAATCCATGATTAGGGATTAAACTCATGACAAAACATGCCTTTGATTAAGTGGATTTTATTTAATGGTATGATGATGAAATGATTTTTAGGGTTTGTAAGACAACTCGAGGGGGACTTGTCCATTAACACTAGGGTTAGTCCTTCTTAACCAATTAAGGAAGAATTAGAACCCTGATGCAAGGCCCAAGTTACAAGTGTGGTGTCTTGATGTTTATTAGATGGATTGATTAAAGGAGTTAAACACATTAAGGGTTTAACACTTAGGATTAAAGTTATACACTCCATCCTAAGAGAAGGATGCAGGCATAAGCTTAATCACAAAGCCTTAAAGCCTTTAGGGTTTAGTCCCTGATTATGAGATGAGGAGAGAAGACTCAAAAGAGACACAAAGGTAAAACTAAGAGGGGAGACTAATCAAAACCCTAATCATTGTCATACATGGTTGTTCCTAAGGTTTGTGAGGTTTACAAGAACAATCTTCAATGGAACCACCAGGAAGCAGATGAAAGGATCAAGAGAAGCAAAGTGACTTGCCTCATTCAAGAAGTCAAGTCACTTGAAGAAAGAAAGTGGGAAGAAGAAGAATGAGCAAGCTCAAACTCAAACACAAATAGAAATGCAGCATGGATGCAAGAGAGATGAAAAGAAAAGTTATGAGAAGTGAAGGCAAATTCACTTCTCAAATTCACTTACCACCTGAAATGTTAGAAAAGAAATGCAATGCAATGCAAAAATGGGATGAGATGACATGATGAGACACAAAACCAGAAGCATGTTGGTGATGATAATGATGCTATGAGATGCTACAAACATGAGGCAACACATGGAGATGATCATACAAGTTCATGAATGCAAATGAAGCAAGTTAGGAAGCATGGACATACATGAAAAGTTATGAAGTTCAAATGGCATACAACATGGCAAATGCAAGATGCAATGATCAAACATGCATTCAATATGCCTTATGATGTCAAATGAATCACATGGAAGCATGGAATGTCATGGCAAGTCATGTTATGCAAGAGAATGCAAGATGGATGCATATGGAAGCTCAAATTAGGGTTTATGAACAATGCATCAAACAAAAACCAAAACCAGAAGCAAACCCTAAGATAAAAAATGGAAAATGCCACACAAAGGACCCCTAATCCCATACTAAACCACTGCCCAAAGGAGAGGTCTCAACTCTTAACCAATCTCAAGTTATGATTTTCACAAGTTTTTAGGGTTTTTAGGGTTCCTAAACAAAAGAAATGTCAAACAATTTGAAAATGCAAGATCAACTCAAGGCCATTTAATCTCACAAACTACATGCTAAACACAATGCAATGCAAAAAGAATCAATGTCCAACTCTTCATGGATAGGCAGAAATGATTTTTTGAACTTTGGATCAAAATAATGCACAAAAATGATTTTAATTCAATGAAAAATTCTCAAAATGCATCAAGATCAAAAAAGAAATTTGGTTTGAAGGTTGGACAATGTTTCTAAATGTCTTAGAACATTTCATGAATTTTTTGGTGATTTTTAAATACCTAAAAGTATTTTTAATAAATTAATTCTCATTAATCAATTAAAAATAATCTTTTAAATATTTTAAAATACTTTTTAAATGCAAAAATGGAAATAAAAATATTTTTTGTGTTTGAAAAATTAATGAAACTCAGGATAAAAAATTTCATAATTTTTAAACAATTTTTACTATTTTAAATAAATTAGGCAAATAAAATGAAAAGAAATGAAATAAAAATGAATTTAAAATGAAGTCAACTGGGTGGAGGGCCAGGATTGAGTCTGGATTTGAATGGGTTGACCACGCGCGCTATCCAAGGGCTATGGTTGGCTCAGATTAAATTAATTTAATTAAGTTTAATTAAACTAACTAAGAGGATTAGGGCTAATTGAGTGCATCTGGGCCTTTCATTCGCGCGGCAAGTCAATGGGTCAAGGCAATCCTACGCTCCACATTCAAATGGCACTAATTACAGGGTTTAGGGCATAATGATTTTCAGGTGGCCGGAGAAGACCTCCGGTCGTCTTCTCCGGTGGGAAGCCCACCTGAAAATCCCTAAAACTCTCAAAACCTAACTAAAATGAAATCTAAAAACATGGAAATGATCCCCACAACTTGCTGAATCAAAACCCCAAGCCCAAACTCATTTATTTTTCCCCAAACTCATGAATCGAGCAAAACAATTTTTTAGGTCACAGAGTTTCAGAAAGCAATTAAATTCTCATTTCATCACCATTTTCAAAACTAAAAGCATCAGAACAATCAGTGAAGCATGGAGAACAAGTTTAGAACTTAAAAATCCATTTCTGGAAAAAAAGTTCTTGAGCTACCTGAGATTCGAAGCTTTCACTCCAGCAACTTTCAGACCTCCCCTCCTTGTGAAATCCACTCCTTATGACCTCTTGATGATGCTTGAATGCTTTGGAGAAGTTTATGCTGGCTAGATGAAGAGTTTGAACAGCTTCTGCTCAAGCTCAGTTGAAAATGGCAATGGTGATGCAGGCAGTTTCAGGCCAATGTGAGTGGTTCTTTGTGATCAGGGTGATGTTTTAAGAAGGTTTGTGGAGTTTGTTTGGATGTTTATGGCCTGTGGAGTGAGTTTCGAAAGAAACTGCAAATTGGAGTGAAGATGGAGAAGTGGTGTTCTTGCTGGATTCAGGCTTGGTTCTTTGTTGGTTTGGGCTTAGTGAAGCATGGTGAGTTGAGTAGTGGAACTTGTTTGAATGTTTGTGAGCTGGGCAGAGAGATTCGAAGAGAAATGCAAATGGGGTGAGTTTTGTGTATGTGATGCTATGGTGTGTTTCAGCTTGGCTTGGTGTTATGTTTGGCTAGCAAATGGAAAGTATAAACAATCCCAATTGGCCAGAGGATGTGACATGGCCTGCTGTGATTGGGATGTTTGCTTTTGCCAAAAGTCAACTTTTTGTAAGGAAAGGTATGGCTTGGTGCTAGGCTTGGTACAAGGGCTAGGGCTGGCGCAGCATGGTGAGGTGAGATGCTATGGCTGGTTCAGCATCCAAGAAATCAAGTGGGTGAAGTGTCATGAGTGATTTTGCAAGTGGGCTTCTTTTGAAACTTCATGAAAATGCCTTGTTACACCAACCATGAACATGTGATCTTTTGGTCCAATTCTGACCTTTAGGACTTATGTGATGTTTATACATTGGTTTGATGTCAACTAGAAATTACAAACAGCCTTGGTTCATGATCTTGCAAACTTTCCATTTAGTGCACATCTTGAAAATCAATGATTTTGGCCAACTTTGTCACACCATAACTTTTGATCCATGAAGAATTAGATCATGTTCTTGTACTTTTTGAAAAGGGAAAAATGTGATCTACAACTTTCATGACCAAGGTTTTCTTATTTGAAGCATTTTTGGACCAAGAATCAAGGCTTGAAAAATGGCACAAAATGACACATTCTTGAAAAGTCAACTATGCCCAAAAAAGTCAACTTTGCAAAAACTTCAAATTCTTGAATTTTGTGAATTTCAACCTTCTTCCATGATCAAATAAAGATCATATACACTCAAAATGATGAAGATCACCCCTTAGTTGGGTCATTGGGGGCCTCAGATGCCCTGATTTTGCACTGACTTGTCCAGAAAGTCAACCCTTGATCAGATGACTTCCCCATGGAATTTCTTCATGAAACTTGATATGCATACTCCCTATACCATATAGAGACCAATGGAAATAAGAATGACCAAAAAATTTGGAGTTATGGCCTCTGAAACCAAAACCCTAATTTTAGGTCAACTGTGCAGTCAAACCTGGCTCTGCATCCACACCAATCCCAGTTCTTGTGATTCTTTTGCATTTTTGACTTTGAGAGGATGTAATATGATATAAGAACACACATGGACCCCTTTGAAGTGATTGATGACCTTTGGAGTGGCTCAAGAAGCTCCTGGATTGCTCACATCACAAACCCTAGATGCAGATGACTTAAAATCTATGCAGTGAATCAAAATTGAGATGTGAGATGATATGATTGTGTTTATGCATATGAAATGATCACAAGCCATGGTGTGAATGGGTGAGGGCAAATTTGGGGTGTTTACAGTGGGGAGTTCCCTAATGTGCCACTCCTGGGCGTAAGAGGGGGCATTACTTACAACCCTTCCCTAGCTTTACGTCAGTTTGGTTACGCTCGGAGTGATTGTCCTCATGACATGTTGATTCAGGGTATTGTGTTTGACTACGACAACGATCTGCAAGGTTATCATCAAAGGTTTATACGAGCATGGGGTAAAGTGAACAAGGTTGACAGCAAGACTCTGGAACCCAAGTACACTATTCCTATGGAAGCTTATCTCAGATGGGTACGATCTCGTGCTCAGACTCTTATGATGCCATATCCTGCCATCCTGCCAGTTACTATGGAGCCTGTTGCTGAAGGAGATACTTCGTATATCATTCTTCATCCAGACATGCCCACTGACATGGAAGAGTTACAGAGGTCCTGGATCCAGTTGAAGGAGCAAAGGGATACTTTTGAGACTCATTACAAAGCAAGTCAAGAAAGAATCCTGGAGCTAACAAAACAACTTCACGAGGAGCGGAATCTCAACTCATACCTCAACACAAAGAGGAAACGTCCATTGGAGACTTAAAACCCCATCTTTTGTATTCATTTCATTTTTATTGTAAGCCCAAGGGGCAAACAAATTTATTACTAATAAAAGTTTACTTTTTGGTTGTTTAAACAAATTTAAATCTTGCGGTCCTTGAAAACATTGCATACGCATTTACATATCATATCACTGCATCACAGGTTTCTTATGTACATGTATCTTATCTTCTCGCTGTTTATTTCAGCAGAAATGGCTCTTGAACAGACTGTCAAAGATCTCCAGGCACAAAATGCACAATTCCAAGAGCTGATCCTGAACTTGTCCAAGGGACAGGATGAATTGAAGACACTGCTGGCTAAGAAGACTAAGAAGGCTAGAAGATCAGAAGGCCTTATTAATCTGGGAAGAAGATTCAAAGGTCCTGTCAAGACAAAGGAACAGGTTGAAGATTATGAGTCTGAGGAGTCTAAGAAAGAGGGAGGGAGTCTCCATAATACTATGGGGGATTCTGATTCTGAAGCAAATTATTATCACGATCCTAATGAAGATAAGTTCAAGATGCTGGTGGATAGAATGAATGCTATGGAGTTACAAAAGTCTTCTGGGCTGGATTTTGAAGATCTGAGTTTGATATTTGGAGTGGTTATACCCATTGGTTTCAAGGTCCCTGCTTTTGTAGTATATGATGGTGTCTCATGCCCCAAGCTGCATCTAAGGTCCTATGTCCGGAGCATTCAACCACATACCGCTGACAAGAAATTGTGGATTCATTTCTTCCAAGAGAGCTTGTCTAGAGCTCAATTGGAATGGTACTATCAATTGGAGAGTGTCAATATTCGTGATTGGAATGATCTTGCTGAAGCCTTCTACAGGAAATACCAATACAATGCTGATTTAGCACCTACTCGCATGCAACTCCAAAGCATGTCTATGGGTGCTAAGGAGAATTTCAAGGAGTATGCCCAGAAATGGAGAGACCTGGCTGGTAGAGTTCAACCTCCTCTGACTGACAAAGAGCTATTGGATATGTTTATGAGTACGTTGAATGGTCCTTTCTATAGTCATCTCATTGGAAGCTCATCATCTGGCTTCACTGAGCTGATAATGACTGGAGAGTGTGTGGAGAGTGGTATAAGAAGTGGAAAGATACAAGTGGGTGCCTCTTCATCAAGCACTGCCAAGAAGCCCCCTAGTGGGAAGAAGGAGTCAAATGCTGTTTATGGTCAACCTGGTCGTAACAAAAATCACCAATCTGTGGGAGCAGTTCACATTTCCAATCCTACTCCTGCAGCACCAGAGCCACCACAGAGCAATCAGCAGAAGCCTAGAAGACAGTTCACCAAGATCAACAAGTCACTGGCCCAAGCCTTGCAACACTTGTTGAAAGGGGAACTCATTACTTTGAAGGACCCTCCTCAGAATCCTAATATTACCTCTCCTCGGTACAATCCTAATGCATGATGTCCCTATCATTCTAATTGTCCGGGACATGACACCAACAACTGCTGGATATTGAAAAACAAGATTCAAGATATGATTGATGCTGGAGAGATTGAATTTGACCCTCCTGGGACTCCAAATGTGATCACTGCTCCCATACCAAATCATGAAAAGACTGTTAATGCCATTGATGAAGTTTCATATATTTCCTCAGTTGCAGATGTGACTACTCCATTATCTGTTATCAAGAAGAAGTTGGTACAAGCTGGATTCTTTCCAGGTTGTAATGAAGATTGTTTTTATTGTGCTTATAAACCTGATAGCTGCTGGAAGTTGAAGGATGGTATTCAACGCCTCATGGACAATTACACCATATTGTTTGAGAGGACACCTTTTGTGGAGAGTATGGTTGAACATCTAACTCAAGGTGCGAAGGTTGAAGATGTGAATATGGTTGATAAAGTACTAGTGAGGATTACCTCCAAAGGCCCTGTCAAGATCACTCATAAGGGTCCTATCAAGATTACGGCTGAAGGTCCAGTAAAGACTGTTGCTGAAGCTAGAGTGGCTCCTATGATTATTACCACTCCTGGTCCTATTCCGTATACTTCTGATAAAGCTATACCCTGGAATTACGGTTCTGATGTTTATATCCATGGTGTTAAACAAGAACCTTTGACTGATACACCTGCTACGCCTGATAACCTTGATGTTGATAATATTGCTGGATCTAGTAAGATCACAAGAAGTGGAAGAATTTTCTCTCCTCCGGCTACTTCAAAAAATACAGTTACTCCAACTACTACCTCCACTGCTGAGACAAATACTGATGCCCGGGGCAAAGGTCCTGTTATTGAACCTGTGCAAACTGAGGCACCAACTACTGAGAATCTTTCTAAGCAGATGGAAGAAGTGCTGAAGATCATTCGCAAGAGTGATTATGATATTGTTGACCAATTGGGGCATACTCCCTCCAAGATTTCCATGTTGTCTTTGTTGCTGTGTTCTGAGGCTCATGCTAAAGCCTTGATCAAGTTCTTGAAGACTACTCATGTACCAAATGAAATTTCTGTAGATCAATTTGAAAATTGTGTTGCACATCTGACTTATGATAATGGGTTAGGTTTTTCTGATGCTGATTTGACTCCTGCCAAAAGAAACCATAACAGAGCTTTACATATCTCTATTGAATGTAGGGGCACTACCCTGTCTCATGTGTTGATAGACAATGGTTCTTCACTGAATGTACTTCCCAAAGAGGTTCTAAACAAGCTCAGTTCTGAAGATGCTGTGTTAAGACCAAGTAATATAGTGGTGAGGGCCTTTGATGGTTCAAGAAGAGTGGCGCATGGAGAAATAGATCTCCCGATCAAAGTAGGCTCTCAAGTCTTCAATTCTACCTTCTATATAATGGATATTCATCCTGCGTACTCTTGTTTTCTTAGGCGCCCCTAGATCCACGGGGCAGGTGCTGTGACCTCCACTCTACATCAGAAGTTGAGATACCCAGTGAAAGGAAAGGTCGTCACTGTTTACGGAGAGGAAGAATATATGATCAGTCATGTGAATACATTTAAGTATGTTGAAGTGGAAGGTGAATATGTTGAGACTCCTTGCCAGACGTTTGAAGTAGTTCCTTGGGTTGTTCCTGCTGCTGAAGCTCCTCCTGTGGTTAAAAGAGTTCTTGTGGTTACCAGAGTACCTCCTACGATGGCTTCCCTCAAAGATGCTAGAGCTGTGGTTGAAGAAGGTGGTTGTACTATTTGGGGTCAGCTTCCTGACATTCCTTACAAGTCTGACAAGTTTGGTTTGGGTTTCACTGCAGAGTCCCAGAAGGTTGTTCGTCGTGCTCGTACTGTTCGTATCACCAATCAAGGGATCATGAAAGATCAAATCAATGTTGTGGGTGACTATAATGAAGACTACAACCTGGATGACTGGATTTTCCCTACTGTGGGTGATGGGCTCAATAATTGGAAGGCTGAAGACGTTATTCCTATCTCCTTTAGTCAGGAGTAAATACTATTACTGTGTTGTTATTTCTAACTGCATCTGAATTCACAGGGGACGGGAAATCTTCACCATCCATGGTGCTGAGCATCAGTGCTCCACCGGAAAAAACTTTCTTTACCACAAATGGTCCTTCATAATTCGGAGTCCATTTGCCCCTGTGGTCTGTATGAGGAGGGAGGATTCTTTTCAGCTCAAGATCTCCTACTTGGTACTCTCGGTGCCTGACTTTCTGATCGAAGGCTTTCTTCATCCTTTTCTGATACAACTGCCCATGACAGATTGCAGCCAACCTCTTCTCTTCGATCAGACTCAATTGTTCGTATCGGGCCCTAACCCATTCTGCTTCACTCAGTTTAACATCCATCAGTACCCGTAGAGAGGGTAATTCAACTTCAACTGGTAGGACTGCTTCCATACCATACACAAGCTGATACGGTGTTGCCCCAGTGGATGTCCTGATTGACGTGCGGTACCCATGCAAGGCAAATGGTAGCATTTCGTGCCAGTCTTTGTAGGTGACTACCATCTTCTGCACAATCTTCTTGATATTCTTATTTGCTGCCTCAACAGCGCCATTCATCTTTGGCCTGTAAGGAGAAGAATTGTGATGTTGAATCTTGAAGTCCCGGCACAGTTCTGCCATCATCTTGTTGTTCAAATTGGAACCATTATCAGTAATGATTCGCTCGGGCACTCCGTATCGACAGATGATATCTCTTTTCAGAAATCTGGCTACCACTTGTCTTGTAACATTTGCATATGAGGCTGCTTCAACCCACTTGGTGAAATAGTCGATGGCGACCAGGATGAATCTGTGGCCATTTGAAGCAGTTGGCTCAATCTTGCCAATCATATCAATGCCCCACATGGCAAAGGGCCATGGTGAAGACATGATGTTCAAAGGATTGGGAGGCACATGCACCTTATCCGCATAAATCTGGCATTTGTGGCACTTTCTGGCATAGGCACAACAGTCTGCATCCATTGTGATCCAATAATACCCTGATCTTAACAATTTCTTAGCCATGGCATGCCCTCCTGCATGGGTACCAAAGGATCCTTCGTGCACTTCATGCATCAACAAGTCTGCTTCTTTCTTATCAACACATCTGAGGAGTACCATATCGAAGTTCCTTTTGTATAAAGACCCATCAGTGTTTAGAAAGAAACTACCAGCAAGCCTTCTCAAAGTCTTCTTATCATTGGAAGATGCCCCAGGTGGGTATGTTTGATCCTCCAAGAAGCACTTAATGTCATGGAACCAAGGCTTATCATCTTTAACAACATCTGCTGCAAATACATATGCTGGTCTGTCAAGTCTGGACACTGAGATCTGAGGTATGAAGTTAGCAGCTTGAACCTTGATCATGGATGAAATGGTAGCCAGAGCATCTGCAAACTGATTCTCGTCCCGAGGGATATACTCAAGCTTGACTGTTGTGAAGAAAGTCAATAACCTCCTTGTATAATCCCTGTACGGTATTAGATGATCCTGGTGAGTGTACCATTTGCCGTTGGTTTGATTGATTACCAGAGCTGAATCTCCGAATACAGTTAAAGTCTTGATCCTGAGGTTAATGGCTTCCTCAAGACCCATAATGCAAGCTTCGTATTCAGCTTCGTTGTTAGTGCAGTTGAAAGTAAGTTTTGCCGAGAAAGGCATGTGAACTCCTTTAGGTGTAATGAGTACTGCACCAACACCACGACCATTCATATTAACAGCCCCATCAAACATCATAGTCCATTCTTCTTCCGGGTCAGGCCCTTCAGTGTGAACAGGTTCTTCATGATCTTTTGCTTTAATGAACATGATGTCTTCATCAGGGAAGTCAAATCTCATAGGCTGGTAATCATCAATAGGTTGCTCAGCAAGATATTCAGACAATACACTGCCCTTGATGGCTTTTTGAGATGTGTACTGGATGTCATATTCTGTGAGAATCATTTGCCATCTTGCAACCCGTCCGGTAAGAGCTGGCTTCTCAAATATGTACTTAACTGGGTCCATCTTTGAGATCAACAAAGTAGTGTGGGTCAACATATACTGTCTCAGTCGGCGAGCAGCCCACGCTAAAGCACAGCAAGTTTTCTCGAGCAGTGAATAACGTTGTTCACAGTCGGTAAACTTTTTGCTTAGGTAGTATATTGCATACTCTTTTCGACCAGACTCGTCATGCTGGCCTAGCACACACCCCATTGACTCTTCTAATACTGTCAAGTACATGATTAGAGGTCTTCCTTCAACTGGAGGCATAAGGATCGGAGGTTCTTGTAAGTACTCCTTGATCTTGTCAAAAGCCTTCTGGCAGTCGTCGTTCCACCTGACCGTCTGTTCTTTTCTTAACAGCTTGAACAAAGGTTCACAGGTTGCAGTAAGGTGAGATATGAACCGTGAAATGTAGTTCAATCGACCTAAGAACCCTCGAACTTCTTTCTCTGTCTTTGGTGCAGGCATCTCTTGAATAGCTTTGACTTTATCAGGGTCAACTTCAATCCCTTTCTCGCTTACAATAAACCCCAGCAGCTTACCGGATCGCACCCCGAATGTGCATTTGTTAGGGTTCAGCTTTAATTGGTACTTCCTCAGACGCTTGAATAACTTTAGTAGATTCACCAGGTGATCTTCCTCTGTAAGGGACTTGGAAATCATGTCATCCACATAACATTCTATTTCTTTATGGATCATATCGTGGAATAATGTCACCATAGCCCGTTGATATGTTGCGCCAGCATTCTTGAGCCCAAATGGCATTACCTTGTAGCAGAACGTGCCCCAGGGTGTGATGAAGGTCGTCTTCTCCATGTCTTCAGGTGACATTTTGATCTGATTGTATCCTGAAAATCCGTCCATGAAGGAGAATACCGAAAACTGAGCCGTATTATCCACCAATACATCAATGTGAGGTAAAGGGAAATCATCTTTCGGGCTGGCTCTGTTCAGATCCCGGTAGTCAACACACATCCTTACTTTGCCGTCTTTCTTAGGCACAGGCACTATATTAGCAACCCACGGTGGGTAGCTAGTCACAGCAAGGAACCCGGCGTCCCATTGCTTTTGTACCTCTTCCTTGATTTTCATAGCCATGTCTGGACGAGTACGGCGTAGTTTCTGTTTAACTGGCGGGCATTCTTCTCTCAAAGGCAGCTTGTGCACAACAATATCGGTATCCAACCCTGGCATATCTTGATACGACCAAGCAAACACGTCCACATACTCTTGAAGCAGGTCAATCAGTTGTCTCTTCACCGAGTCTTGCAGGCAGGCTCCGATTTTAACCTCTTTCACGTCTTCATCTGTACCAAGATTGATCACTTCAACTTCCTCCTGGTGAGGAGTAATAACCTTTTCCTCTTGTCTCAACAACCTGGCTAGCTCTTCAGGAAGCTCATATTCTTCATCAACCCCTTCATCAGCTTGATTGATTGGATTGTCAAAGTCATACGAAGTCATAGCCGTGCTGTTGTTGGTGCAGTCTGGAAGGCACTCTCTGCAAGGGTTCAGTTGGTTCATTTTAGTGATTTGATTTTAATCTTGTTTTAGAAAAGTGAAATAAAGTTGTCATTTTGAAAACACTGCCATTTATTTTTTGTACAAAAAGAAAAATGGAAAAACAGTGAGCGGAAAAGACTCATTTGCAAAAAGATGTCTGATATTTCATTGATTAATCTTGTTGCACAAAAAGTACAGATGGCCCGATTACAAAATGAGTCTTGTCATCTTGGGCAAGATGCAAGGCTTTGATGCATGCTATAAAAATGCAGGAAATAATAATTACTCTGCATGAGTAACTCTTATAATTTCCTGGGAAGACCAGTTTGAGATACTGCTCCCCGGGATCTTTGGACGAATCCAGCTTTCCAGGTTGCGCTCTTCTTCCAGCTCGTCTTCCACATTGTTGACAGCATCAGGGGTGAGCATCCCCCCACTAACAAAGTTAGGCTTTTTTGCAGCCTCTGCTTGATCTTGTTGAGTCGGTTTGTAACCCAACCCAAATCTGTCCTCTTTCTTCTCCACCGATAGCAGTTTGCCCCAGCCTTGGGCGTTTCCTCCCTCAACAACCTTCCGGGCTTGTTGGTATGATGTCATTGAGGTTCCAGGTACAGCAGATGTTTCATTTATGTTCAAGGCTTCGAACCCCTGGCTCATTGTTTCATGGATCTCCCCGTCCATCTCGATATACTTATAGGTAGCCAGGTGGCTGACAAAAATATCCTCTTCTCCACAGATTGTAACGATTTGACCCTCCCACTCATATTTTAACTTCTGGTGAAGGGTAGAGGTCACGGCGCCAGCGGCGTGAATCCATGGCCTACCCAATAGACAGCTGTAGGCAGGCTGTATATCCATCACGTAGAAGGTAGTTTTGAAGGTCTGCGGGCCAATCGTTATGGGCAGTTCAATTTCTCCCAGAACCGATCTCTTTGAACCATCAAAGGCTCTCACCACTAGGTTGCTGGGTCTCAGCGCTAATCCGTCATATTCTAGCTTCACCAGGGCCTTCTTAGGTAAGACATTGAGGGATGACCCCGTGTCCACCAGCACATGGGAAAGGACAGCACCCTTACATTCCATGGTTATGTGCAAGGCTTTGTTATGGTTGCGGCCTTCCGTTGTCAAATCAGTATTGGTGAACCCTAGTCCGTGACTAGCATTGACATTTCCAACTACGGCTTCCAGCTGATTGACAGTGATCTCTTCAGGCACGTAAGCTGCGTGCAAGACTTTGAGTAGTGCATTCCGATGGGCCTCGGAGCACATAAGCAATGATAGGATTGAGATCTTGGAAGGCGTCTGATGAAGCTGATCCACTACTTTATAATCACTCTTTTTGATGATTCGCATGAACTCATCAACCTCTTGATCGAAGGGTGTCTTGAAGGCTTCTTTAACAGTCTGCTCTTCCTGCACCAAGCTTTTTCCTTTTGCCTTAGTAGCAGCTTCTGCTTCGGCAGTGGATCTCTGAACTTGTGGGGCGAAAAGACGTCCGCTTCGGGTGAAGCCTCCGCCTCCTCCCACATTGTCAATTTGTGGTGCAGGGGTTGATGATTCAAAAGTGATTCTTTGTCCTTCACAGTACAGGTCAGAGCCGTAATGCCAGGGGATAGCGTTACTGCTTTCATAGGGTACTGGTCCAGGCACCGTGATAGTGAGCGGACTGACTGCAGCTGCGGAAGGAATTGTGATAGTCTGTGGATCATAATAAATTGTGACTGGTGCTCTGATGGGAGCAGCACCTTCTGAGTTGTAGGCAGAGTTGTTTTCAGGATCATAAAATATTGTGACAGTTGAGACATCTTCATGATTTGTTGCTGGTGTTGTAGGAGACATTGGTGGAAGGATGGATGTTGTTGTTGTAGGAGCTTCATAATGGAGTGGTGCTGGAGTTGTAGAAGGAACATTTGTTGATAACTGATCAGTTGAGACGATAAATGAAGTACTTGTTGATGAAACCGAAGAATCGTCAGGAACAATGGTTGTTGCAGTTGTAGGAGGTTCTGGAGTTGTTGCTGATGAGGTTGCTGGATTTGTTGGAAATGATGTGGTGATCTGAAGTTGGCCACTCTGAATGAGACCATCTATGCCATTCCTCAAATTATCGCACCCATTTACTGAAATATTGCAGTAGGCACACCCTAACTCACACCCCGGGAACATTTGACATTCGAGGAGTTGAGCCTTGATTTCTACCAACGGTGTCCGGATCTGACCCACACTGGTTATTAAATAAGACGGCTTGTCTTCTTCAATAGCGTTAATTCTGGGACCACCGTGGTTTGGCATAGGGTTCTTATTGACATTGGGTGGAGGTGCGAAATTCAGAGCTTTTGAGTCCACCAGGTCTTGTACCTTCATGTGCAGGGCTCTGCACTTTTCTGTACTGTGGCCAGGTGCATTTGAATGAAAAGCACACCTAGCGTTGGAGTCATAATTCCTGGGTAGACTGTTGGGATCTGGAGGTGCCAACGTCCTTAGCTCAACTAGGTTGAGTTTCAGGAGTTGTGGCAGCAATGTAGCATATGGCATAGGGATCGGATCGATCACCCTGTTGGCTTGAGATGGCCTCTGTTGGAATGGCCTTTGCTGGTTATTGTTGTTGGTGTTGCTGTTGTTGTAATTTCTCGGAGGATACTGATTCTGCTGATGGTACTGAGGTTGTGGTTGATAGTTTTGTTGCGGAGGTTGATAAACTGGTTGAGGATGAGCTGGTGCGGGAATGGTGACTGCTGCCACTGATCTGTGAACATATTGGGGCCTGCCCCTGTTGGTGTGGATGGCATTGGTCTCGCCAGTTCTTCTCGGGCCTGCAAAAGGCTTTCTTGTACTACTGGACGAGCTTGCACCATTGTCAGATATCTTACCCATTTTTAACAGGCTCTCAATTCTTTCCCCGGCTATGACAACATCTGCAAAGCTAGTGGAAGAGAAAGCAGCCAGCCTGTCAATATATGTCCCCTGAAGGGTGTTCATAAACATATCTGCCATTTCCCTTTCAGACATAGGTGGCTGGACAGCAGCAGCCAATTGCCTCCATCTCTGGGCATATTCTCGGAAACTTTCCCTTGAAGACTGTGACATTCCCATTAGGAGGGTCCTGTTGGGCGCCATATCTAAGTTGTACTGATACTGTCTGATAAAGGCCTCTGCCAGGTCCTTCCAGCATCTAATAGTTGCCCTTGTCAAGTGGGAGTACCATTCTCTTGAGGCTCCCGTTAAGCTATCCTCGAAATAGAACATCCAAAGCTTCTCATCCATAGTATAGGCCTTCAGCCTCCCCAGAAATGATTGTAAATGAGTCCGGGGGCATGAAGTCCCGTTATATTTTTCAAAACAAGGAGGCTTGAACTTATGGGGAATCCTGACCCCGTCTACCAAGCCCATGTCCATGACATCGAAACCCAGAGAGTTTTGAGACTCTAAGGACCTCAATTTCTCAGCTATCTCATCCAACCTTCTATCATAAGCTTCCTCCCCAGCACCCATTACTGTGAATTGGTCCTCTTGGGGGTCTTCTTGCAGTACCCTGGCTGCAGTGGCAGTCCCTTGAACATTTGCAGGGATGTTGGCCTCTGGATGGAGATGTGGGCCAAATACAGGGGGTTAACATGAGGTTGGACCCTTTCATTATTGCTGGTGCCGGCAGTCCCTATATGTGGATCTTCTTGATTCTGCCTCTCCACCATGGCCCTCAATCTCTCCTGGCTTTGGGCCATGTTGTTCATTACTTCCATAAACTGAGTCATCTGGGTTCTCATTTCCAATCTTTCGTTTGCCATTTGATTTCTGACCTCTGCAAGGTCCTGCTGTACCTGATCCATTTGAATGCCCGGAAGGTTGCTACGGGTCGGATAACGGTGCGGACGGTTGAGGGGAAATACCCGGCGCCGAGCAATAGTTCCTGAGTATCACAACAGAGTTAGTGGCAATAAAACAAGAACCTACAAAACAAACAAAAGGGTTAGCATGCAATGCAGTATGCTTATTTGCTTTCAAGGTATCCGGTTTGGCATTCAGTTTTGACCCTTCCAGACCCTTGAAGATGCTGTTGATGTCGCTTGTGAAGTAAACCTGGATGGAACAAACTAATACATATATTACAAAAAAGCAAAATGGTACATAGTCTGTTTACAAATACAAGCCCTCTGAGGGGTCAAAATACATTACAAGAAAATAAAAGTACATGGAATGAGAGCAACAACAAACAAATGGTCAAACACCAAGACCAAACTCATCCTCACGAACTTCCTTGAGAAGTGCTTCGGTCACAGGATCAGCCGGACGCTCCGTGAGATTCCTGATGAGGAGATTCCGGGTCGTAACAGCTGCTGTTAGCTTCTTGTGCTGATTTTGGTCCTTTGACCTCTTCACTCCAGCCTTGATCTTCAGCTCTGATATCTCCCTCTGGGCTGCTGCCAGGGCTTCTTGCTGTTCTTTTACACTAGCTTCCAGTTGCTCCATCTTGTCTTGAACTCTCTTGTCCTCCAGAGTACGAGCCTCGGTGATCCTGACCCACCGGGCCTGACTCTCCTTCAGATACAAGTCTGTCCTTGCTCTCTGGAACTGGGCTTCCTTGCAAGCATTCTTCAGGATTTGTTCTCCAGCTTTAGACTTTTTGATATAATCCCCAGACTTCTCAATTTTAGCCAGATGCTCCACTCTCAACTTCTCCAACCTCTCAATCTCCCTCATACCATCACTCCTCTCCCGGAGGGTCTTCTGCAAAGCCTGGGTTAACTTCTCATTTCTTTCTTTCAAACTCTCAAACTCCTCTAAACTGACAGTGGCAGGTGGTGCTGAAGATGATTCAGGCATATCTTCTATGGTAAAGGGCATTCCAGAGAATTGAGCCCTGGCACGGGACCACTCATAGTATTGTGCTGATGCCACATTGTTGCACTTCCCCAAAATAGTCATTCCCTTGGTTTGAACATTATCCCAGGCCCAAGCAGCCTGCCTAACAATAGTCAAATTAAGCTTGTTCTCACAATAGAGAGTCTCAACCAAGTCCTGTGCTTTAGGAGTATGGACCAGTGCATAGCCCAGTTGTCTTCTGAACAGCAGAGGGTTGTAATTGATACTACCCTTAACTCCTATTAGGGGCACATTGGGAAAATGCCCACAGCTGGTGATGATATCCCTACCCTTGGTGCTTTGAGTGCACCATCTGATATCGGCTGAAGTTAGAGCAGTGAGTCTCTTAGCCCAGTTACTCTGCTGATGAGGGTTCAAAAATGCATCTGTCCTGGGTAGATGCCTGAGAAGCCAAGTATGGAACAATGGGGCACAACACCTTACTAATCTTCCCCTCCGCTTTTCATTCCTCTGATGCACTGAGTAATAGAGATCCCCCAATAAAGTGGGCACTGGGTTCTTCAAGATGAACAGATGGATTGCATTCTTGCTAATGAATCGAGGCTCATCTGCAAACAATACAATTCCATATACACTCAAGGCCAATAAAGCACAGACAGCTTTCCACTCTCCTAAAGAAGCTTTCAGGGTAGCTTGAGAGATCAGGAAATCCAGATGGAAGCCAGGGATTCCAGCTTTAGAAGTCATATGCTGCTCAACCAGAATAGGTTCCAAATGCAGAGCCTTTGCTACTTCTTCATTACCAGGAAAGACCATCTCAGGGTTGAAAGGGATTCCACCCCTGATAGGCAAACCAACCAATGATGAGTATTCTTCTAATAGAGGGCCCAACTGAAAGTCTTGGAAAGTGAAACATCTTAGTGGGGGATCATAAAACTGAATGCAAGTGTGGATCAGGCTTCTCTGCGAAGGGTCCAGATCCATAACCATATCGAGTATATCTCCATAATGTTCCCTGAACAATGGTATGTGATCTGGAGTGATCAGGGTCTGAATCCTCCTGATGTCAGATAACTCTGGCTGGAAGAAGTGGTAGGTGATATTGCTCTTTTTAGGAGCCATGATGCTGAAGATGAGTAGAGACAAGTGCTGATGATAATACTGAAGAAATGGCCACTGATTGGCTGGTGCAGGTGATAGCTGAAGCAGATGCTGATGGGTCAATGCTGAAGATGGGGTCAAAACCAAAACCAAAGATGAAAGTGGATACCCTGAAACACAAATAAGCAAATGTCAATATGATGCAGTATGTATGCAAATGATATGCAAGGGTTTGTGACTGAGCTGGATCTGATCAAGAGCTCTGATATAGGTCCAAGTATGTCCAAGAAATCCAGATGGAGGTCTATAAATCCGGTAACCAAGGTGGGGGGGCTCAAATAAAGAGCCACATGTCCAGGGTTTTAGAATCACAAGAACTGTTCCAACATGAAGTATTCTTAATCAAGTCAAAGTAACAGGGTATTCTGAGGTCAAGGTACCTGCAAACCTGTAAACAGCCCAACCCCCTCACAGGTGGTGTTCTAAAACAAGGATCCTCAGACTTGGATCAGTTATGAGAAGTGTAAACACTTCTAACCCGGAGGTACAGTGTTTACAATAACCATAAAAGTTCCTCCTCTAATTCACCTCAGTTTCTGAAGGTCAATACTAAAAGGTCATCCAGACTTAGCAGGCTTCCCAGATAGCCCTAGCATTGCAGGAAATCTGCAACACAAAGTTCTCAAGAAGAAACCCATATCTGAACCGTGTTTCATATTCCCGCACCATACCGAGATGGAATGGGAAAGAATATGATTCACTCTAGCCTAGGTGTCACTCAGGTCCCAGGTATAGGACCTTAACTCTCAATGGAACACCCACCCACCAAAGCAAACAACAGATCCAGCCAGCAGCACAGTATGACAATATGATAATATATGCATAAAGCTATAAAGAAAGCAGTAAACAAAACTGTACAAAATAAATACAAATAAGCACATAACACCCCAGTAAACACAAATCAAACAAGCGCTAGGAGGAACCCACAAAAAGAACCAGAAGCCCTGGTTGCAGTATAAGGGTCCCCAGCAGAGTCGCCAAGCTGTCGCTCCCGAAGATTTGCATCCCGGTACAAGCGCGAACTGTCGGCGAAAAGAACAATGGGAACACACAGCCGTGAACCCACTGGAGGATGAATAGAGTCGCCAGCTAGGCATTTTTATCCCGGAGGAAAGGCAATGCTGCATAGACCTAGAAAAGATGGATAAGACGGTTGCGAACCAGAGAGACTGAGAAAGGGGGTTGGTTACAACCTGGGAAGGTATTAGCACCCAGATTGTCCGTCGTACTCGACGGGATCCACGCTTAAAAGATTTGTGCTTTAAGGGGTAGTGTCAGTGCAATCTGTGTATAAAGTAGCTGGAAAAGAATGTACAGGTGTCAGTGTAGAAGAAGTGAAATGTGGTATGTATAAATGATGTGTCAGTGTAAGAATGAGAATGAATTGCTCAAGATTATGAGGCTAAGAGAAAGATGCTGGAAGGAGGGGGGAATATACAGAGACTTTTGTTCGATAACTGTTAAGTTATGCCTACGTATCCTCTCGTGCAATGAGGAAGTCAGAACACCGTAGTTCGACCCAAAGAGACTGAAAGATGAATTGACTTGTGAACTGCTTACTTGTCTATGCTCAAGTGTATGACCTGTCTGGCTCAGGTGCTTACTGTCTTGCATTAGACGGAAGAAGCAAGTTCTCGTTTGTGAGTGAATGAGATGAGAAAAGAATCCCGAAGGAGACAATTATTGTTTGTTTTTGTGTTTTCAGTCTTTTATTGTTTTTGGATTTTGTCATAAGTTAATGAGCTTAAGTCTAAACCAATGGATTTAGTAAACTCATCACATCTTCCCTCTGATTAGGGGTAATGAGAATACCTTAAGTGTGAAGTCAGCTTCTCACACTTAATCACCATGATGCAGGATTAAGATCATTAACCTACTTGTGATTAATTAGATGTTTTTTTGGTGTTCTTGTTTAGTGTTGAGTAATGAGGTTAAGCCATAATCAGGGATTAAACAGACTCATTACACCATCCTAATAGAAGGATAATAGATGAGAATGTTTAAGCTGAGGAAAACTCCTCAACTTAATCCATGATTAGGGATTAAACTCATGACAAAACATGCCTTTGATTAAGTGGATTTTATTTAATGGTATGATGATGAAATGATTTTTAGGGTTTGTAAGACAACTCGAGGGGGACTTGTCCATTAACACTAGGGTTAGTCCTTCTTAACCAATTAAGGAAGAATTAGAACCCTGATGCAAGGCCCAAGTTACAAGTGTGGTGTCTTGATGTTTATTAGATGGATTGATTAAAGGAGTTAAACACATTAAGGGTTTAACACTTAGGATTAAAGTTATACACTCCATCCTAAGAGAAGGATGCAGGCATAAGCTTAATCACAAAGCCTTAAAGCCTTTAGGGTTTAGTCCCTGATTATGAGATGAGGAGAGAAGACTCAAAAGAGACACAAAGGTAAAACTAAGAGGGGAGACTAATCAAAACCCTAATCATTGTCATACATGGTTGTTCCTAAGGTTTGTGAGGTTTACAAGAACAATCTTCAATGGAACCACCAGGAAGCAGATGAAAGGATCAAGAGAAGCAAAGTGACTTGCCTCATTCAAGAAGTCAAGTCACTTGAAGAAAGAAAGTGGGAAGAAGAAGAATGAGCAAGCTCAAACTCAAACACAAATAGAAATGCAGCATGGATGCAAGAGAGATGAAAAGAAAAGTTATGAGAAGTGAAGGCAAATTCACTTCTCAAATTCACTTACCACCTGAAATGTTAGAAAAGAAATGCAATGCAATGCAAAAATGGGATGAGATGACATGATGAGACACAAAACCAGAAGCATGTTGGTGATGATAATGATGCTATGAGATGCTACAAACATGAGGCAGCACATGGAGATGATCATACAAGTTCATGAATGCAAATGAAGCAAGTTAGGAAGCATGGACATACATGAAAAGTTATGAAGTTCAAATGGCATACAACATGGCAAATGCAAGATGCAATGATCAAACATGCATTCAATATGCCTTATGATGTCAAATGAATCACATGGAAGCATGGAATGTCATGGCAAGTCATGTTATGCAAGAGAATGCAAGATGGATGCATATGGAAGCTCAAATTAGGGTTTATGAACAATGCATCAAACAAAAACCAAAACCAGAAGCAAACCCTAAGATAAAAAATGGAAAATGCCACACAAAGGACCCCTAATCCCATACTAAACCACTGCCCAAAGGAGAGGTCTCAACTCTTAACCAATCTCAAGTTATGATTTTCACAAGTTTTTAGGGTTTTTAGGGTTCCTAAACAAAAGAAATGTCAAACAATTTGAAAATGCAAGATCAACTCAAGGCCATTTAATCTCACAAACTACATGCTAAACACAATGCAATGCAAAAAGAATCAATGTCCAACTCTTCATGGATAGGCAGAAATGATTTTTTGAACTTTGGATCAAAATAATGCACAAAAATGATTTTAATTCAATGAAAAATTCTCAAAATGCATCAAGATCAAAAAAGAAATTTGGTTTGAAGGTTGGACAATGTTTCTAAATGTCTTAGAACATTTCATGAATTTTTTGGTGATTTTTAAATACCTAAAAGTATTTTTAATAAATTAATTCTCATTAATCAATTAAAAATAATCTTTTAAATATTTTAAAATACTTTTTAAATGCAAAAATGGAAATAAAAATATTTTTTGTGTTTGAAAAATTAATGAAACTCAGGATAAAAAATTTCATAATTTTTAAACAATTTTTACTATTTTAAATAAATTAGGCAAATAAAATGAAAAGAAATGAAATAAAAATGAATTTAAAATGAAGTCAACTGGGTGGAGGGCCAGGATTGAGTCTGGATTTGAATGGGTTGACCACGCGCGCTATCCAAGGGCTATGGTTGGCTCAGATTAAATTAATTTAATTAAGTTTAATTAAACTAACTAAGAGGATTAGGGCTAATTGAGTGCATCTGGGCCTTTCATTCGCGCGGCAAGTCAATGGGTCAAGGCAATCCTACGCTCCACATTCAAATGGCACTAATTACAAGGATTAGGGCATAATGATTTTCAGGTGGCCGGAGAAGACCTCCGGTCGTCTTCTCCGGTGGGAAGCCCACCTGAAAATCCCTAAAACTCTCAAAACCTAACTAAAATGAAATCTAAAAACATGGAAATGATCCCCACAACTTGCTGAATCAAAACCCCAAGCCCAAACTCATTTATTTTTCCCCAAACTCATGAATCGAGCAAAACAATTTTTTAGGTCACAGAGTTTCAGAAAGCAATTAAATTCTCATTTCATCACCATTTTCAAAACTAAAAGCATCAGAACAATCAGTGAAGCATGGAGAACAAGTTTAGAACTTAAAAATCCATTTCTGGAAAAAAAGTTCTTGAGCTACCTGAGATTCGAAGCTTTCACTCCAGCAACTTTCAGACCTCCCCTCCTTGTGAAATCCACTCCTTATGACCTCTTGATGATGCTTGAATGCTTTGGAGAAGTTTATGCTGGCTAGATGAAGAGTTTGAACAGCTTCTGCTCAAGCTCAGTTGAAAATGGCAATGGTGATGCAGGCAGTTTCAGGCCAATGTGAGTGGTTCTTTGTGATCAGGGTGATGTTTTAAGAAGGTTTGTGGAGTTTGTTTGGATGTTTATGGCCTGTGGAGTGAGTTTCGAAAGAAACTGCAAATTGGAGTGAAGATGGAGAAGTGGTGTTCTTGCTGGATTCAGGCTTGGTTCTTTGTTGGTTTGGGCTTAGTGAAGCATGGTGAGTTGAGTAGTGGAACTTGTTTGAATGTTTGTGAGCTGGGCAGAGAGATTCGAAGAGAAATGCAAATGGGGTGAGTTTTGTGTATGTGATGCTATGGTGTGTTTCAGCTTGGCTTGGTGTTATGTTTGGCTAGCAAATGGAAAGTATAAACAATCCCAATTGGCCAGAGGATGTGACATGGCCTGCTGTGATTGGGATGTTTGCTTTTGCCAAAAGTCAACTTTTTGTAAGGAAAGGTATGGCTTGGTGCTAGGCTTGGTACAAGGGCTAGGGCTGGCGCAGCATGGTGAGGTGAGATGCTATGGCTGGTTCAGCATCCAAGAAATCAAGTGGGTGAAGTGTCATGAGTGATTTTGCAAGTGGGCTTCTTTTGAAACTTCATGAAAATGCCTTGTTACACCAACCATGAACATGTGATCTTTTGGTCCAATTCTGACCTTTAGGACTTATGTGATGTTTATACATTGGTTTGATGTCAACTAGAAATTACAAACAGCCTTGGTTCATGATCTTGCAAACTTTCCATTTAGTGCACATCTTGAAAATCAATGATTTTGGCCAACTTTGTCACACCATAACTTTTGATCCATGAAGAATTAGATCATGTTCTTGTACTTTTTGAAAAGGGAAAAATGTGATCTACAACTTTCATGACCAAGGTTTTCTTATTTGAAGCATTTTTGGACCAAGAATCAAGGCTTGAAAAATGGCACAAAATGACACATTCTTGAAAAGTCAACTATGCCCAAAAAAGTCAACTTTGCAAAAACTTCAAATTCTTGAATTTTGTGAATTTCAACCTTCTTCCATGATCAAATAAAGATCATATACACTCAAAATGATGAAGATCACCCCTTGGTTGGGTCATTGGGGGCCTCAGATGCCCTGATTTTGCACTGACTTGTCCAGAAAGTCAACCCTTGATCAGATGACTTCCCCATGGAATTTCTTCATGAAACTTGATATGCATACTCCCTATACCATATAGAGACCAATGGAAATAAGAATGACCAAAAAATTTGGAGTTATGGCCTCTGAAACCAAAACCCTAATTTTAGGTCAACTGTGCAGTCAAACCTGGCTCTGCATCCACACCAATCCCAGTTCTTGTGATTCTTTTGCATTTTTGACTTTGAGAGGATGTAATATGATATAAGAACACACATGGACCCCTTTGAAGTGATTGATGACCTTTGGAGTGGCTCAAGAAGCTCCTGGATTGCTCACATCACAAACCCTAGATGCAGATGACTTAAAATCTATGCAGTGAATCAAAATTGAGATGTGAGATGATATGATTGTGTTTATGCATATGAAATGATCACAAGCCATGGTGTGAATGGGTGAGGGCAAATTTGGGGTGTTTACAGTGGGGAGTTCCCTAATGTGCCACTCCTGGGCGTAAGAGGGGGCATTACTTACAACCCTTCCCTAGCTTTACGTCAGTTTGGTTACGCTCGGAGTGATTGTCCTCATGACATGTTGATTCAGGGTATTGTGTTTGACTACGACAACGATCTGCAAGGTTATCATCAAAGGTTTATACGAGCATGGGGTAAAGTGAACAAGGTTGACAGCAAGACTCTGGAACCCAAGTACACTATTCCTATGGAAGCTTATCTCAGATGGGTACGATCTCGTGCTCAGACTCTTATGATGCCATATCCTGCCATCCTGCCAGTTACTATGGAGCCTGTTGCTGAAGGAGATACTTCGTATATCATTCTTCATCCAGACATGCCCACTGACATGGAAGAGTTACAGAGGTCCTGGATCCAGTTGAAGGAGCAAAGGGATACTTTTGAGACTCATTACAAAGCAAGTCAAGAAAGAATCCTGGAGCTAACAAAACAACTTCACGAGGAGCGGAATCTCAACTCATACCTCAACACAAAGAGGAAACGTCCATTGGAGACTTAAAACCCCATCTTTTGTATTCATTTCATTTTTATTGTAAGCCCAAGGGGCAAACAAATTTATTACTAATAAAAGTTTACTTTTTGGTTGTTTAAACAAATTTAAATCTTGCGGTCCTTGAAAACATTGCATACGCATTTACATATCATATCACTGCATCACAGGTTTCTTATGTACATGTATCTTATCTTCTCGCTGTTTATTTCAGCAGAAATGGCTCTTGAACAGACTGTCAAAGATCTCCAGGCACAGAATGCACAATTCCAAGAGCTGATCCTGAACTTGTCCAAGGGACAGGATGAATTGAAGACACTGCTGGCTAAGAAGACTAAGAAGGCTAGAAGATCAGAAGGCCTTATTAATCTGGGAAGAAGATTCAAAGGTCCTGTCAAGACAAAGGAACAGGTTGAAGATTATGAGTCTGAGGAGTCTGAGAAAGAGGGAGGGAGTCTCCATAATACTATGGGGGATTCTGATTCTGAAGCAAATTATTATCACGATCCTAATGAAGATAAGTTCAAGATGCTGGTGGATAGAATGAATGCTATGGAGTTACAAAAGTCTTCTGGGCTGGATTTTGAAGATCTGAGTTTGATATTTGGAGTGGTTATACCCATTGGTTTCAAGGTCCCTGCTTTTGTAGTATATGATGGTGTCTCATGCCCCAAGCTGCATCTAAGGTCCTATGTCCGGAGCATTCAACCACATACCGCTGACAAGAAATTGTGGATTCATTTCTTCCAAGAGAGCTTGTCTAGAGCTCAATTGGAATGGTACTATCAATTGGAGAGTGTCAATATTCGTGATTGGAATGATCTTGCTGAAGCCTTCTACAGGAAATACCAATACAATGCTGATTTAGCACCTACTCGCATGCAACTCCAAAGCATGTCTATGGGTGCTAAGGAGAATTTCAAGGAGTATGCCCAGAAATGGAGAGACCTGGCTGGTAGAGTTCAACCTCCTCTGACTGACAAAGAGCTATTGGATATGTTTATGAGTACGTTGAATGGTCCTTTCTATAGTCATCTCATTGGAAGCTCATCATCTGGCTTCACTGAGCTGATAATGACTGGAGAGTGTGTGGAGAGTGGTATAAGAAGTGGAAAGATACAAGTGGGTGCCTCTTCATCAAGCACTGCCAAGAAGCCCCCTAGTGGGAAGAAGGAGTCAAATGCTGTTTATGGTCAACCTGGTCGTAACAAAAATCACCAATCTGTGGGAGCAATTCACATTTCCAATCCTACTCCTGCAACACCAGAGCCACCACAGAGCAATCAGCAGAAGCCTAGAAGACAGTTCACCAAGATCAACAAGTCACTGGCCCAAGCCTTGCAACACTTGTTGAAAGGGGAACTCATTACTTTGAAGGACCCTCCTCAGAATCCTAATATTACCTCTCCTCGGTACAATCCTAATGCATGATGTCCCTATCATTCTAATTGTCCGGGACATGACACCAACAACTGCTGGATATTGAAAAACAAGATTCAAGATATGATTGATGCTGGAGAGATTGAATTTGACCCTCCTGGGACTCCAAATGTGATCACTGCTCCCATACCAAATCATGAAAAGACTGTTAATGCCATTGATGAAGTTTCATATATTTCCTCAGTTGCAGATGTGACTACTCCATTATCTGTTATCAAGAAGAAGTTGGTACAAGCTGGATTCTTTCCAGGTTGTAATGAAGATTGTTTTTATTGTGCTTATAAACCTGATAGCTGCTGGAAGTTGAAGGATGGTATTCAACGCCTCATGGACAATTACACCATATTGTTTGAGAGGACACCTTTTGTGGAGAGTATGGTTGAACATCTAACTCAAGGTGCGAAGGTTGAAGATGTGAATATGGTTGATAAAGTACTAGTGAGGATTACCTCCAAAGGCCCTGTCAAGATCACTCATAAGGGTCCTATCAAGATTACGGCTGAAGGTCCAGTAAAGACTGTTGCTGAAGCTAGAGTGGCTCCTATGATTATTACCACTCCTGGTCCTATTCCGTATACTTCTGATAAAGCTATACCCTGGAATTACGGTTCTGATGTTTATATCCATGGTGTTAAACAAGAACCTTTGACTGATACACCTGCTACGCCTGATAACCTTGATGTTGATAATATTGCTGGATCTAGTAAGATCACAAGAAGTGGAAGAATTTTCTCTCCTCCGGCTACTTCAAAAAATACAGTTACTCCAACTACTACCTCCACTGCTGAGACAAATACTGATGCTCGGGGCAAAGGTCCTGTTATTGAACCTGTGCAAACTGAGGCACCAACTACTGAGAATCTTTCTAAGCAGATGGAAGAAGTGCTGAAGATCATTCGCAAGAGTGATTATGATATTGTTGACCAATTGGGGCATACTCCCTCCAAGATTTCCATGTTGTCTTTGTTGCTGTGTTCTGAGGCTCATGCTAAAGCCTTGATCAAGTTCTTGAAGACTACTCATGTACCAAATGAAATTTCTGTAGATCAATTTGAAAATTGTGTTGCACATCTGACTTATGATAATGGGTTAGGTTTTTCTGATGCTGATTTGACTCCTGCCAAAAGAAACCATAACAGAGCTTTACATATCTCTATTGAATGTAGGGGCACTACCCTGTCTCATGTGTTGATAGACAATGGTTCTTCACTGAATGTACTTCCCAAAGAGGTTCTAAACAAGCTCAGTTCTGAAGATGCTGTGTTAAGACCAAGTAATATAGTGGTGAGGGCCTTTGATGGTTCAAGAAGAGTGGCGCATGGAGAAATAGATCTCCCGATCAAAGTAGGCTCTCAAGTCTTCAATTCTACCTTCTATATAATGGATATTCGTCCTGCGTACTCTTGTTTGCTTAGGCGCCCCTGGATCCACGGGGCAGGTGCTGTGACCTCCACTCTACATCAGAAGTTGAGATACCCAGTGAAAGGAAAGGTCGTCATTGTTTACGGAGAGGAAGAATATATGATCAGTCATGTGAATACATTTAAGTATGTTGAAGTGGAAGGTGAATATGTTGAGACTCCTTGCCAGACGTTTGAAGTAGTTCCTTGGGTTGTTCCTGCTGCTGAAGCTCCTCCTGTGGTTAAAAGAGTTCTTGTGGTTACCAGAGTACCTCCTACGATGGCTTCCCTCAAAGATGCTAGAGCTGTGGTTGAAGAAGGTGGTTGTACTATTTGGGGTCAGCTTCCTGACATTCCTTACAAGTCTGACAAGTTTGGTTTGGGTTTCACTGCAGAGTCCCAGAAGGTTGTTCGTCGTGCTCGTACTGTTCGTATCACCAATCAAGGGATCATGAAAGATCAAATCAATGTTGTGGGTGACTATAATGAAGACTACAACCTGGATGACTGGATTTTCCCTACTGTGGGTGATGGGCTCAATAATTGGAAGGCTGAAGACGTTATTCCTATCTCCTTTAGTCAGGAGTAAATACTATTACTGTGTTGTTATTTTTAAGTTTGTAATTTTTGAACAATTAAACTCTTAAGCCTTGTGCCTTACCCGAGGCACAATGGTATGCTTGTTTCGGGATGTCATTTCATTTGCATACTTCATTCAATAAAAATCAGTGGACGTTTCGTTTTCGTAAATATTGTGTTCATTGTCTTTCTTTTATTTTATTCTTCTTTTATCAGCTATGTGTTCTTACACACACCCACATCACTAAAATGCAGATCCTCATCCACTCTGGATCCTGTTGATAACAGTTCTACTATTGCCAATTATAATTTCGAGAATCCGATCTATCAAGCTGAAGATGGAAAGGAGGAAGATTGTGAAGTACCTGTAGAGCTTGCTAGGTTGTTATAACAAGAAGAGAAAGCTATACAGCCACATGAAGAGCCAATCGAAGTTGTGAATCTGGGAACTGAAGAAAACAGGAAAGAGGTCAAGATAGGGGCTGAATTAGAGGGTGGTGTTAAAAGCAGATTAATTCAAATGTTACATGATTATATGGAGATCTTTGCTTGGTCCTATGAAGATATGCTATGGTTGGATACAGACATTGCGGTTCACCGTTTACCGGTAAAAGAAGATTGTCGTCCAAAGAAGCAGAAGGTTCATCGCATGCGTCCTGAGATGTCAGAAAAGATTAAAGCAGAGGTGATGAAACAGTTTAATGCAGGGTTCTTAGCTGTGACTTCTTATCCCCAATGGGTTGCAAATGTGGTACCAGTGCCTAAGAAAGATGGTAAGGTACGTATGTGTGTAGATTATAGGGATTTGAATAAGGCCAGCCCCAAAGATGACTTTCCACTTCCTCATATTGATGTTCTGGTAGACAACACTGCTCAGCATAAAGTATTCTCTTTTATTGATGGTTTCTCTGGTTACAATCAAATCAAGATGGCACCTGAAGATATGGAGAAGACTACATTTGTTACACAGTGGGGCACCTTTTGTTATAAGGTGATGCCATTTGGTTTGAAGAACGCCGGGGCAACTATCAACGTGCTATGGTGGCTTTGTTTCACGATATGATTCATCATGAGATAGAGGTATATGTGGATGATATGATAGCCAGGTCCCAGAATGAAGAACAACATCTTGATCATCTGCATAAGGTGTTTGAAAGGTTGAAGAAATACAAGTTGAGATTGAACCCAAACAAGTGCACTTTTGGAGTAAGGTCTGGTAAACTTCTGGGTTTCATCGTCAGTGGAAAAGGTATTGAAGTGGATCCTGCAAAAGTGAAAGCTATACAAGAGATGCCAGCTCCCCGTACTGAGAAGGAAGCTAGAGGTTTCTTGGGACGATTGAATTACATTGCAAGATTTATTTCCCAGTTAACTGCTACCTGTGAGCCAATCTTCAAGTTACTGAAGAAAGATCAGGTAATGGAATGGAATGACGAGTGCCAGACAGCCTTTGATGAAATTAAGAAATATCTCCTAGAACCTCCAATTTTGATGCCACCAGTTGATGGAAGACCCTTGATTATGTACTTAACAGTATTAGACAACTCAATGGGGTGTGTGTTGGGGCAACATGACGAGTCTGGTCGAAAAGAGCAGGCAATATACTACCTTAGCAAAAAGTTTACCGACTGTGAAACAAGATACTCACTGCTCGAGAAAACTTGCTGCGCTTTGGCATGGGCTGCTCGCCGACTAAGACAGTATATGTTGACTCATACTACCTTATTGATTTCGAAGATGGATCCAATCAAGTACATATTCGAGAAACCTGCTCTCTCCGGACGAATAGCGAGATGACAAATGATCTTAACAGAATATGATATACAGTACACTACTCAGAAGGCCATTAAAGGAAGTGTTGTAGCTGATCATTTGGCTCATCAAGCAGTGGATGATTATCAGTCAATGAGTTTTGAGTTCCCTGATGAAGACATTATGATTATCACCAAAGAACTTGGACAATATGACGGACCTGAACAAGGATCCCGATGGACTATGGTTTTTGATGGAGTTTCTAATGCACTTGGTAATGGTGTTGGTGTTGTGATTATTTCCCCTGAAGGTTGTCATACCCCGATTACTGCAAGACTTTGTTTCTATTGTACCAATAACATGGCTGAGTATGAGGCATGTATCCTGGGTATCAAAGCTGCCATTGATATGAAGATTCAGTTCCTGGACGTGTATGGAGATTCAGCCCTGGTAGTAAGTCAGATTAAAGGAGATTGGGATACCAAGCATGATAACCTCATTCCTTACAGAGAGCATGTGTTGTCTTTGATCCCATATTTTGAAGAGATTACCTTTGGACATATTCCACGAAGAGAAAATCAGTTGGCAGATGCATTAGCCACCATGGCTTCTATGTTTTAGATTAGCTGGGATGATGAAGCTCCCAAAATTACTATTGATAGATTTGAGAAGCCGGCATACTGCAATGAGATTGACACTGAAGAAGCAGAGGGGAAGCCTTGGTTCTATGAAGTGAAAATATATCTTGAAGCTCAGGAGTTCCCTGAAGGGGCATCTGTCAAAGATAAGAAGTTTCTGAGGAGGTTTTCTGCTAAGTTTTTCTTGAGTAATGGAATTTTGTACAAGCGCAATCATGATTCAACTTTGCTTCATTGTGTGGATAAGAAGGAAGCAACTGAGATTATGGAAAACATGCATGATGGGATCTTTGGCACCCATTCTAGTGGTCATACCATGGCAAAGAAGATATTGAGAGCAGGTTACTATTGGTCTACCATGGAAGCTGACTGCTATCAACATTCCAAAACATGTCACAAGTGTCAAATCTATGCTGACAAAGTACATATACCTCCATCACCATTGAATATGTTGAATGCTCCTTGGCCTTTTGCCATGTGGGGCATTGATATGATTGGTGAGATCAAACCTACTGCTTCTAATGGGCATCGTTTCATCCTGGTTGCTATTGATTACTTTACAAAGTGGGTGGAGGCAGCTTCATTTGCATCTGTTACTAAGAATGTGGTGGCTCGATTCATTAAGAATAATTTCATATGTAGGTATGGCATCCCTGAAAGGATTATTACTGACAATGACTCTAATCTGAACAACACTATGATTACTGATCTCTGCACGCAGTTCAAGATTAAGCATCACAATTCTTCTCTGTATCGTCCGAAGATGAATGGGGCAGTAGAAGCTGCTAATAAGAACATTAAGAAGATTCTACAGAAGATGACAGTTACTTACAAAGATTGGCAAGAGATGTTACCATTTTCTCTTCATGGTTATCGTACTACAATACGTACTTCAACAGGGCAACCTCATTCTCCTTAGTATATGGTATGGAAGCAGTTCTGCCCATTGAAGTTCAGATACCCTCCTTAAGAATCATGAAGGATGCAGGCTTGGATAAAGATGAGTGGATTCAGACTCGACTTGACCAGATAAATTTGATTGATGAGAAGAGATTAGCAGCTGTTTGTCATGGTCAGATGTACCAGAAACGGATGATCAAGGCTTTCAATAAGAAGGTTAAGCCAAAGGTATATCAGGCTGGTGACTTGGTAATCAAACGTATCATATTACCACAGGGTGATCCTAGGGGCAAGTGGACTCCTACATATGAAGGGCCATTTGTGGTCAAAACAGTATTTTCAGGAGGTGCCATGATGCTTACCACTATGGATGGTGAAGACTTTCCACAGCCTGTAAACGCAGACATAGTTAAAAAATACTACGCATAAAAAGAGACCCGCTAGGTTGACTGGCCTAGGCAAAAATAAAGAGCATTCCGGCGAACCAAAAGGGTTCGGGAAAAAATTAGGGATATATATAAAAAATGTACACCCGGCAAGTCGAAAACCTGAAAGGGTGGCTTGGGAAAAAAAGGGTATCCCGGTGGATTGAAAACCTGAAAGGGCAATCCAGGCAAAAGTTAGGGATTAAAGCGTATGACTATGTCTCGTTTGGATCACTCATGTAACTCCAGCCAGTTGTGCTACCTAACTCAAGCTCAAACAGATAAAGATCAATCCAATCGTTTCCGTCTCAACAGCAGAAGATGAGATACTTGAAGATAATGTCAATAGTAGAATTGAAACTCAATAGGATTGTTTCTCACATAGCTGATTTTCTTTGTAAAATTTTTTTTACGACAAATTCCTCTTACTAGGATTTCTGTCTCCTTGTACAAACTTGCCTATGTATAGGTCACTTTGTAATATAAATAAAATTTCATCTTTGAATCCAGATTTACTTTTACCCTATTTACATAAGCGAAATGTAACACCCTTCTACCCCAAACATAATATTCAAATATTATCAGAGTAATCGTCTAAAAGGGTATCACATTTTCAACAAAAATACACAACAGTGTCCTGTCCCGTAACACGGGTTAATCAACGCCAAAATATCATAAGCATTTCACAGCGGAATTTAACTTCAAAATTCAAATCCTCATAAGTATAATTTTCACCATCCTGAATTTAACATCATATAAGTAGGAAAACATCTATCCAAAGATAACATAACTGAAACAGTTAACAGACTAAAACCCATCCCAGTGTTACATGACACAGAGCAGGACACATAAACCAGAATCACTCCTAAGGAGCACTAAAGCACGCTCTGAGACTCATGAATTACTCCTATTGCACTGCAGGACTATTCTTCGACATCTGCAAGTTACCCACGAAAGAGGCAACATTTCCAAGCAGGCAGGGTGAGTAATCATAATATATCATAAACATATAAGAATATGAAATATAAATAATTAGATTAACATATCATAACATCATTAACAATTAAACTCAGCAACAACAACACAATCATGAAATTCAGCAGCAACAACAACACCGTCATGAGTTCATCCAGAATATGCAATGCTAACCATCCTTATATGCAATATGCATGTGGTACCAAATTCACCATAAGATGGATACATGACCATCAACCCTCCACAAGGGAGCACACCATAAGATGGATACATGACCATCAACCCTCCACAAGGGAGCACACCATAATCATCGAGACATTTCAATCCACACAATGGGATTGAAGCAAATAAATAGGCCGAAGCCCCATCGTGAATGTCATGAAATGCAATGATGTGCTACATCGAAAAATTCACCAAAATAATTCGCATCAATCATTTCAATCAGCAAAACAACCATCAAATATTCATATAATTTCATCGTGAAAATACACCGAAACTTCATCTCATTAGCTATCTCAAAACATCAAGACATCACCATTTATTTCATGTTCATCAAATAATCATTGTAAAATAACATCTTTCGTCATGACAACACATCAGCAACAAAACACCAATTCATAATAATATTGTGTTTATAATCATAAAAATCAATTTTTAACAACACAAGAAACCATTTCTTTTAATCCATAATAACTAATCATCGATTTATAATAAAATCATGTTTCTAATATTTATCATCATGATAGTACGCCTATAACCCTCGTTAATCAACAACCCAAGATAATACACCAAAACTCCGGTTCATTAACCATTTCAACTCATCAAGACTCGACCTAAACCCGGTAAAATTATAAGGTAATTCTACCTGTCTTTATAAAAACTCAGTTCAGAAAATTATCTCACTTCTCTCATTTTCATCCATCAAAATAAAGTTTAATTCATGCTCTTTCCGACGCTTCAAACGAAATGCGAATCGGACTTATGGTTTGAAAGTTATGGATTTTTAAAGAATTGAAATTTGCCTCTCAAATAGCGTTAACCGGTTAACGCCTGCGAAACTTCATTAAAACACCAAAATTGTAATGGTTAACCGGTTAACCCATAGCGTTAATCGGTTAACACACGCTTTACAGCAGTTCTCTGCTGCGCAATGCAAACTGCACTCCAACCATCAAAACTCCAATTTCACTACGGGTTTCATATCAATCCACCCCAAAACCATTCCAATACATCAATCAAAACACAATAACATCGAGACAACAAGTTATACAATCAATTATATGATTCAACACATTTTTATCACTCTAATTCATCAAGGTTTTACTCATAAACTCAACCTAAATCAAAAACCCCTAAACTCACAAAACTCATACAAATCTAATCTAATCATAATCCAATTCTTATATAATTATAATAGATTATGAAAACTCCCCATACCTTAGAGAATTTCGCTGCTTTACACTCTTCTCTGAGGTTCTCCACAGCCTCCTGACTCTGAGCTTCTTCTCCTTCCTTTCTTCAGAGCTCTTTTCCAAAAACATGATAGATCCAATTTTTGATCGTATTCTCACTTTTACAAAAGCTATCCCAGTTTATGCTTTTCCCAACTTAACCTTACTCTTTCCTCATAAAGACCATCTTGCCCTTTTCCTCAATATTTTTATTAAATAATACTAATATAATAATACACTAATTATTCATATTATATAAAAGTACTCTTCATATTCCCAATTGACCAACATAACCTCCATACCCCCACTTTTATTATTATCAAATAATAAACAATAATTTCGAATAATACTACATGATTATTCTTATTATTAATATTATTAAAATAATATCACCACAATGCATCGGGCCACATAACCACCTATTTTCCAAAATCATCATATATCCTCAAATAAACAACAATTACTCATAATCGAATTTGGGGTGTTACAACTCTCCCCCACTTACAGAATTTTCGTCCTCGAAAATTATATCCGATTCAACTATTTCAACTACTTAATCCATCCAACTAATCAATTCTCAACTCAGAAAGACAGCCCCACATATCATACAAACCATAACTCATAGCATCAACGACAATAACAATACGAACATTACACAAATGATACACTTGACAATTAGCATCGCAACACAAGATAGTACCCAACTCAAGACTTCAATGATTGACACGTTAGAATATCACAACATAGGAACACACAATTCCAACATCAAAACAATCGACTATCAACATCGTCGTCATTCGCAGACAAAAGGCTACACCGCATCACACGTTCGCTGCGCACTCTGATTACTCTGCGAAGTTCCAGGACTACCAAGTTTATTTCCAACTTCTTCAATCACCAAACCAACACATCAATAACACTTTCGACTTAACTCTTCCGAATTTCGTTTCAATAGGTATTCTACTATCGTAGTTACCGAATATATCCAACTTAAATTTATAAGGCGACACTCCGAACGTTCAATCATAAATACAACTGTGACAACTTCCCCACAATTTGTACAGATATTTACATACTTCATGAATTTCCAATTATCCTCAACACAACTACAACTTTACCATCTTAAGTAATACATCCTTCAAAAATTACCTTAAACACACTACATCATTATGACAATATAAGATACAGGGATCCAACGAATCTCCATTAGATAACTCATACCCTTTACTTCCAACTAATTCAACTTACCGAATACTCGATTTTTACTCATACCGACACAACCTTTTATAGATTCTTATCCGATTAGGCACAACCAAACAACTCCTCTTATTCCAACCAAAACCGTTATTTAATAAACCAACTTATAATTTTACTCCTAATACTTGCAACTGCCTTATATCTGACATTCTTATCAAATCACCATTTCACATTTCCACCTACTTTCCTTTCCAATCATCTCAAGAAAACTTCAAGTCTCCAGCTACTTAATTCATCATTAAACAAAATTCCAATTATTCCGAGTCCAACTATGAATTTTCTTATTACATTTCAATCCAAGCGCAACTTCATACTTCCCTCTTAAATTCCAACTAATACTCTCATATAATAACTTGCATCAACAAAACAAATAATACTCAAGCATTCGGCTTGACTTCAACCAAATTCAATGTACATACTATACTAGTTGGCATGACACAATTATCCATCAATTATGATTACGTCTGCTATCAACAATAGATTAAGGGTGATCAGTTCCTCAATTTGTCAATAGACATTCGGCAATCATAACGGTGACATAAATCATCATTACTCAACACAATAGCGTACTTCAACTTGTGCCCAGAGTCCGTAAGCGTAATGCCCCGTCAACTCTCTAAGGTTTACCAATATCTCCTTAGTCTCCTTAATTCCAACTTCATCAACGACATAAAACATCCAAAAATCCAGTACCGATTCCCTTATGTACATTCATAGTATCACACGACTCTCGATATCCCACTAACACTTTATTCACTACAACCAGTACCATCCAAGTCGGTTTGCTCCATATACAACGTTCAACCAAGTTAAAATTCTTAACAACATTGATCAAACATCCATCTTCTTCTTAATATTACCATCATCTAACATCAACACTTTAATCGTCCTTATTCGACATAATTCAAATTTCCATGCATTCTCCGATACCCACATTTTATTATTTAATAACAATTTAATCTTTACAACTTTTCAGCAATAGACGTTCAACTTCAACCACAATTATCTTATCCAATCATGACTTCATCCAAATTATAATCTTTAACAGCACAATTCAAGCACCCGTCTTCCTCTCGACATTACTACCATATTACATTAGCCCTTTAATCATTCTCATTACATATTTATTCACTCTCCGAATACTTATGCCTTCCCTCTAATACCAACATCTTATTATTTTTCCGTCATTTTCATTTTTCTAAAATTTCCAGCAACACACGCCCCAGTTTGAACACAATTATCTTCTCCAATACAGACCTCCAAATCAAAAAATTATATTCTAACATGAAGAGAAATTTGTGCAGATTCCAGAACTTCAAGAATCACTCGAATCCGACTTACGAGTAAAAAGTTATCCTCCTTACCATGGGACTGGTCAATAATTCCCGTATGTAGAATTTTCCAAAAATCAGCAGCAGACCTAACTATTAAAATGCGCTTATCTCCCTCATAATAAACCTCCTGAACAAAAATCTTATATGCAAACTGTAAGGAATTTCGTAAGCTTTCCAAAAAGTCTAGAACCGCTTCAATCCGAATCACGGTTAAAAAGTTATGCCACTTCTCGTGACAACTGTTCCAAGGTTGCAAAAACCAGAATTTTTGAGATTGATGAATATAAATTCCACCTTTCTCCGTCTTACTTCCAAGTTCTACCAAAAATCTTGCTCTACATGCAACTTCGAAAATTACTCGACTTGAATCCAACTACACTCAAGGCATAGTAATCTACAGACTTGATCATTCAACTTAATTCATCAACTTGTCTTTCTATTTTGAATAAATCCTTCTTTCATAAACAATCACCATCCATAAATCCATACACTTCTCAACCCGACCGATACAAATTCATGAATTCCATGCTCTTGCTGGTCCACAACAACATCTCTTGAACAACCTTGCACTCTTGTAATCAACATCAACTTTGAACCAACTTCGACGTTCCAACAACAGTCCGGGAGTCAAGCTTCTCCCCCACTTAATTCCAACTAACACCTGCAACAACGACTAGAAACTAATAACAAGTACCGACAGTGTTTCACACACATGCCGCGTACTAAGGAATTAACAACACTAGACAACATTGGCCGGACAGACCGACCTGCTCTGATACCACTAATGTAACACCCTTCTACCCCAAACATAATATTCAAATATTATCAGAGTAATCGTCTAAAAGGGTATCACATTTTCAACAAAAATACACAACAGTGTCCTGTCCCGTAACACGGGTTAATCAACGTCAAAATATCATAAGCATTTCACAGCGGAATTTAACTTCAAAATTCAAATCCTCATAAGTATAATTTTCACCATCCTGAATTTAACATCATATAAGTAGGAAAACATCTATCCAAAGATAACATAACTGAAACAGTTAACATACTAAAACCCATCCCAGTGTTACATGACACAGAGCAAGACATATAAACCAGAACCACTCCTAAGGAGCTCTAAAGCACGCTCTGAGACTCATGAATTACTCCTATTGCACTGCAGGACTATTCTTCGACATCTGCAAGTTACCCACGAAAGAGGCAACATTTCCAAGCAGGCAGGGTGAGTAATCATAATATATCATAAACATATAAGAATATGAAATATAAATAATTAGATTAACATATCATAACATCATTAACAATTAAACTCAGCAACAACAACACAATCATGAAATTCAACAACAACAACAACACCGTCATGAGTTCATCCAGAGTATGCAATGCTAACCATCCTTATATGCAATATGCATGTGGTACCAAATTCACCATAAGATGGATACATGACCATCAACCCTCCACAAGGGAGCACACCATAAGATGGATACATGACCATCAACCCTCCACAAGGGAGCACACCATAATCATCGAGACACTTCAATCCACACAATGGGATTGAAGCAAATAAATAGGCCGAAACCCCATCGTGAATGTCATGAAATGCAATGATGCGCTACATCGAAAAATTCACCAAAATAATTCGTATCATTCATTTCAATCAGCAAAACAACCATCAAATATTCATATAATTTCATCGTGAAAATACACCGAAACTTCATCTCATTAACTATCTCAAAACATCAAGACATCACCATTCATTTCATGTTCATCAAATAATCATCGTAAAATAACATCTTTCGTCATGACAACACATCAGCAACAAAACACCAATTCATAATAATATTGTGTTTATAATCATAAAAATCAATTTTTAACAACAGAAGAAACCATTCCTTTTAATCCATAATAACTAATCATCAATTTATAATAAAATCATGTTTCTAATATTTTCATCATGATAGTACGCCTATAACCCTCGTTCATCAACAACCCAAGATAATACACCAAAACTCCGGTTCATTAACCATTTCAACTCATCAAGACTCGACCTAAACCCGGTAAAATTATAAGGTAATTCTATCCGTCTTTATAAAATCTCAGTTCAGAAAATTATCTCACTTCTCTCATTTTCATCCATCAAAATAAAGTTTAATTCATGCTCTTTCCGACGCTTCAAACGGAATGCAAATCGGACTTATGGTTTGAAAGTTATGGATTTTTAAAGAATTGAAATTTGCCTCTCAAACAGTGTTAACCGGTTAACCCATAGCGTTAACCGGTTAACGCCTGCGAAACTTCATTAAAACACCAAAATTGTAATGGTTAACCGGTTAACCTATAGCGTTAACCGGTTAACACACGCTTTACAGCAGTTCTCTGCTGCGCAATGCAGACTCTACTCCAACCATCAAAACTCCAATTTCACTACGGGTTTCATATCAATCCACCCCAAAACCATTCCAATACATCAATCAAAACACAATAACATCGAGACAACAAGTTATACAATCAATTATATGATTCAACACATTTTTATCACTCTAATTCATCAAGGTTTTACTCATAAACTCAACCTAAATCAAAAACCCCTAAACTCACAAAACTCATACAAATCTAATCTAATCATAATCCAATTCTTATATAATTATAATAGATTATGAAAACTCCCCATACCTTAGAGAATTTCGCTGCTTTACACTCTTCTTTGACGTTCTCCACAGCCTCCTGACTCTGAGCTTCTTCTCCTTCCTTTCTTCAGAGCTCTTTTCCAAAAACACGATAGATCCAATTTTTGATCGTATTCTCACTTTTACAAAAGCTATCCCAGTTTATGCTTTTCCCAACTTAACCTTACTCTTTCCTCATAAAGACCATCTTGCCATTTTCCTCAATATTTTTATTAAATAATACTAATATAATAATACACTAATTATTCATATTATATAAAAGTACTCTTCATATTCCCAATTGACCAACATAACCTCCATACCCCCACTTTTATTATTATCAAATAATAAACAATAATTTCGAATAATACTACATGATTATTCTTATTATTAATATTATTAAAATAATATCACCACAATGCATCGGGCCACATAACCACCTATTTTCCAAAATCATCATATATCCTCAAATAAGCAACAATTACTCATAATCGAATTTGGGGTGTTACAAGAAACGTCCATTGGTTGTGTTTGAATGTATGTATGCTTTTGAATATGATTGATGTTTACCAGAAATGCATAAAATGCAGTAATAGTATTTACTAAGGACGAATAGGGTAGTAGTTCAACGAAGCTTCGCCGGTTCATCCCCACAAGACAACTACAAATCCCCAGTAGAGCAAATCTATCTTTATAGATACTTCAAGTTACGTCTCCCCTTGAATTGATGTCAATCTCTTTTATCCTCAATCAGGATACTCAGGAGTTTATTCCTTCAATAGAAGTACGACGAACAAAGACGGGAGGTTATAAATACTATACTATCAAACAAGACGGGAACGAGTTCCTCATATTCTTCAGCAACGAATCAGGATTTATTTTCCCTAGGCAGCAGTTGTTATACAAAGATATCCAGACGCTTCAGGCTGCATGATTCATACATACATCATTTACATCATACCATAACATATCCATAAATGCATAATACATTTACTTAGATCCACCATGCCATACATGCATGCATATTGCATAAGCTAACTTTTCCTTTGCAGGATAGGAACAGGCAGATAAAATACATCAAACAATTCACAACAGGTCAGAAATGATCCATACATCACTCTTTTGTCCTCGGAGAGTAGGCAAACTGTCTGTACAAAGATCCATTCCCTAGTCCAGGATATTTTTAGGAGATTCAATCCTGACACTCTTTTTCCTCGGAGAGTAGGCAAACGGTCTGTACAAAGATCCATTCCCTAATCCAGGATATTTCTAGAAGATTTCATTTATCTGGTCTTGAATAGTAGGAAAACGGTATGTACAAAGATCCATTCCCTAGTTCAAGATATTTTCAGAAGATTTAATCTATTTGCTCTTGAATAGTAGGAAAACGGTCTGTACAAAGATCCATTCCCTAGTTCAAGATATTTTACAGAAGAATTAATCCTGACATTCTTTTGTCCTTGGAGAATAGGCAAACGGTCTGTACAAAGACCCATTCCCTAATCCAAGATATTTCCAGAAGAGATAATCGTCACGAAGATTTATTTCTACTGGTCTATTCAATAATTCAAACCATGTTGCATAAACGATTCAGAGACGGCCTATACAAAGACCTAGTACTGATATCCAGTATGAACATCAAAATATTATCACCTCTTGATATTATGGATGGCATCTATAAGCCCATCTCCAGTTTTTCCAAGTGGCATCTTCAATCCCACTCAAGCATATACAACTAATCATCAGTGTTACTTTACGCATCTGCGAGTGCAAATTTCTGGGCTTTTGTGTTCAATCCCCTTTAACCTTCTAGGTAAAGACTGGCACATATACCAATCTAACCCCTCAGGTTTCAGAAAATTGAACAGGGGCAGCTGTTGCACCCCAAAATTTTCCCTCCACAAGACAATACATTGTGTCCCAAGAGGTCCACAAGGTTCACAAATTTCACAAGACATCTCATGAGGTTCACAAGGATCACAAGGTTCACAATTAGTCAGAAAGTTTGACAATCCCCTCAGACAATGCATCCTCCTAAGCAATGCATCTTAAACTAGGGTTTTGACTTTCATCAGGCTAAATGGATTTCCAAGACTTCAAGTGAGCTTCATAGCATCCTATATGTGTTCAAGAATCCCCGTGTCAAGTTTCAAGACTTTCCCAAAAGATTTGCTCAGTCAGATGATCAGATAGGTTAAAATCAATCAAAGAAGTTAAAAAGTCAAACTGAGGTCAACTGTGGTCAAACCAAAGTCAAACTTCATGATTTTTTGCCAACATCAAGTATATGAAGTAAAATTCATCATTTGATCAAGGGTTGATCATGATTCATCAAGGAGATTTCAGATCATCAAGAATCAGGAGTTTCTAAATTAGGGTTTTCACAGGAAAAGTCAACTGAACTTTGACCAGCCATAACTTTCAAATGCTTCATCAAAAAATTTCCATCCAAAGCTCATTTTTAAGGAAATTGAATTCTATACAACTTTGTGTCTCACAAGCGAAGCCCAAAAATGCTTCATTTGGAAGGTATGAGCTAAGACATTATAGGTCCTTTTAAAAGTCAACAAAAAGTCAACAACTTCAAAAGAGCATAACTTGAGAATGGTAAAAGATATGAACATGAGACCAAAGAGGTTGGTTAGAGGACTCTTTAAGCTTTCCAAAATGTCCAAGAACACCTTCATAGCATTAAAATTGAAGGATTTGTGCCCTTGAAAAGTTGGGAAATTTTTGAGAGGTGTATGAAGCAAATGGGGTCTTAAAACCATAATTCACCAAATGGGCTTACTTTTTCATAATCCAAACACTTCCATGACATCATGCACGAATTAAAATTTATTTATTCATAATTTTATTCATTTTATTTTATTTATTATGATTTTTTATGTTAAAAAACATTTTAAATTAAAATAAAATATAAAAGGATGGATATTTGATTTGATTTTGGTTCTAGAAAGTCTTAACACTCATTTAAACTTGATTGATACCAATATAATTCAGATCACACCAATATGGCAATGTTAGATCAAGAAAATTCAAGTTTTAAGATCAAATCTTTTTCAATCTCTATGGATCAAAAAGTCCAAAGGATGGATCAAACTCTTGACCTAATTTTGTTATATGGTATATAAACAACACATAGCAAACAAGAATACACGAATTCAGAGCCTTCTATAGCATTCTCAAACTTCAAAAATTCCTCCAAAATTCAATTTTCGGATTCATCTCTAGAGGGTGTTTAAAGGTATTTTAAAGACATAGAAAGGATCCTTGGACATCACTAAACCTATCCCAACCTTCAAAAGCATCGTAAACAAGCTCATATGCATAAACCGATCCATTACATTCATGTTTTTGTTTATTTTCGATTATGAATATTTGTTGGTTTTCAATGAGTTTTGACTTGAATTTCTTGTTTGTGATGAGTTATAGACTGATTATGGACAGGTTTCTTGAAGTTTCATGGACTAAACTGAATTTCACCATTGTTAGGGTTTTACTATTGAGCCAAAATAAATGAATTCTAAAGACATGGAATGATCATAAATGTCATTAGGAACTCAATGGCATTGTTAATTTCATGAAATTTCACTGTTTGTATGGAGTTTGACATTCGCAGGTTTACATACGAACACAAAAACGCAGGAAAACTCGCAGGAAATTTCGTAAGAAATTTCGCAGGTCATGAGGTAGAAGATGAAGTTGTTTGGGCGCGAAAATCATATTTGAATTTGGTGCAGGCCTTAAAACGAATTCCTTTATGTTATATGTTAACTAGCGCGTGTAGCTCAGTTGGTTTTGTTGAAAGGCTTTGGTGGTGAGAGACCTGGGTTCGATTCCCAGGTCTTGTGTTATATTTTTTTTACTTTGTCATATTTTTCAGGTTTAAAATATAATCAATTGTGACTGTTTGATATCACCAGCACGCAGCTGGCCTGGTGGCAGCCTTGCTGGTCCAAGGGTTGGAAGGCCTAGGATGTGGGTTCAATCCCTGCCCCAGGTAAGTTTTATTCTTTTATTTTGTTTTCTTGTTTATTTGTTTTAAGTTAATTCAAATTATATTTTTCATATAAAAGAAAATTATTTTAATAATATATATGTATGTAATTTCATCTCTAATTTATTTTCTAAATAAATTAATCCTAGTTTTTTTTATTTAAATTAAAATATGTATATATTATTATTATATTTTTTTTTTGTAAATAGTTAAATTAATATTGTAATTTAAATTATAAACCCTAATTCTATTTTTCTAAGAAATTCTAAAACCCTAATTTTATTTTTAAAATCTCTAACCCTAGTTTTTATTTAATCTTAAATATTAAAATTAATTAAACTCTTCTAATATCTAATTAAAATAATTAATAATATTTTCTTTGTAAATACTTATTCCATGACTTCATATTATTATTCTCATTATATTTTCTTTCAAAAATTCTTTTAAAAAATGTTTATTTAATTCAAAAATAATTAATTAACTTGTGTATATTTTTGTGCTAACCTCTTTTTTTTCTTATAATTATTTTTATTACTAACCCTTTTTATTATTTAGTTATATATTTATTATTTAATCGTTTCTACATTTATGTAACTGTAAAAGCCTTGTAATAGTCGTAGGTTTTATTTTCCGTCTTTATTTTATTATTTATAAATGTTTATATTGCCATGGTTAGTAAATATAGGGAGTGATAACATGTTTGTATTTTAAAATTAATTTAGAATCACTAATTTAATGAGATAAATATATGAACCTATACACGCACACACGTAAGTCGATCTTTGATCGCCATCTCACTTCTTAAGGTTATCCCTCATGTTGCCTAAATAAAAAGGTCAAGTAATGTGTCTAAAAAGCAAAATCCCTTCTCATGAACAAGTCATCTAGTCCCTCCAATATTATAAGATCAAGTCCCTTCGATGTTGCCTTCGTAAATGATCTTGTCCCTTTCGAATAAAAGATGATAAGTCCCTTCGTATTGCTAAGACACCTTACAGTTGCCTAAACACAGATGACCCTTCACATGTCCCTTATAACATCCAAGGTAATGACTACCTATTCCTTAATAATAGGGATAGTCTTACCATTGAAAGAACATTTAAGAACAGAAAAGACTTAATTTAGGGTAGGTTCCTCTTAAGTACTTGCTCACTTCTCATTAAATTACTTCATTACACTTCACATTTTCAAACAAATTTTCAAAACAAAGTCTTTATATATATCCATACAAGGATCATTATAAGGTACTTAGAGAATTTTTCAAATACACATTACACTTCTCAAAACAATTTAGAGTGAGCTAAGTAACTAAGAGCCCGTGGATAACCATGGATGTAAAGGGTGCTAGCACCTTCCCTTTACATAACCTACCCTCGGACCCAAAAATCTTTTAAGGTCTTTCCTGTTCTTTTATGCCCTTTCCTTTGGACAAAATAAAAGTCGGTGGCGAATCTTGTTATCCGCAACATAACTAAAGTCAGTTCTCCCACCGTGTTACAGATAGTAACAGGGTATGATGTGGCCAAGGGTTCCTGCAAACCTGTAAACAACCCAACCCCCTCACAAGTAATGTTCTAGAACAAGGATCTTCAGACTTGGATCAGTTATGAGAAGTGTAAACACTTCTAACCCGGAGGTACAATGTTTACAATAACCATAAAAGATCCTCCTCTAATTCACCTCAGTTTCTGAAGGTCATAATAAAGGTCATCCAGACTTAGCGGGCTTCCCAGATAGCCCAAGCACTACAGGAAATCTGTAGCACAGAGTTCTCAAGAAGAAACCCACATCTGAACCGTGTTTCATATTCCCGCACCAGACCGAAATGGAATGGGAAAGAACATGAACCACTCTAGCCTAGGTGTCACTCAGGTCCCAGGTATAGGACTTTAAACTCTCAATGGAACCCCACCCACCAAAGCAGCAAACCAGACCCAGCAATGACAGTATGATAGTATGATTTATAAAACTGTAAAGATAGCAAATAAATAAAGTTGTACATAAAGCGATAAATAAAGCAAAGTAAATAAACACACATAGCACATAATACCCCAGTAAACACAAATTAAACAAGCGCTAGGAGGAACCCAGAAAAAGAACCAGAAGCCCTGGTTGCAATATAAAGGTTCCCCAGCAGAGTCGCCAAGCTGTCGCTCCCACCAAATGACACCTGGTCAGAAGGGGTACAGACGCGAATGGTCGACGAAAGAGAAAGAATGAAAAGAGTCGCCATCTAGGCATTTTTATCCCGAAGGAAAGGTAATGCTGCATAAACCTAGAAAGAAGATGGATAAGACGGTTGTGAATCAGAGAAACTGAGAAAGGGGGTTGGTTACAACCTGGGAAGGTATTAGCACCCAGATTGTCCGTCGTACTCGACGGGATCCACGCTTGAAGGTTTGTGTTTAAAAAGGGTAGTGTCAGTGCTATTTTGTGTGCAAAAGCTGGAAAAGAATGCAAGTGTCAGTGCAAAAGAAATGTGAAGTGAGGTAGAAAAGTGTCAGTGCAAAGAAAGAATATGAAGCTCAAGACTATGAGGCTTACAGAATAATGCTGGAAGAGGGGGATATACAGAGACTTTTGTTCGATAACCGTTAAGTTATGCCAACGTATCCTCTCATGCAATGAGGAAGTCAGAACACCGTAGTTCGACTCAAAGAGACTGAAAGATAAATTGACTTGTAAACTGCTTACTTGTCTATGCTCAAGTGTATGACCTGTCTGGCTCAGGTGCAAACTGTCTTGCATTACACGGAAGAATCAAGTCCTCGTTTGTGAGTGAATGAGATGAGAAAAGAATCCCGGAGGAGACGATTATTGTTTTTTTTTGGTGTTTTCAATCTTTTATTGCTTTTGAGTTTGTCATAAGTTAATGAGCTTAAGCCTAAACCAAAGGGTTAGTAAACTCATCACATCCTCCCTCTGATTAGGGGTAATGAGAATACCTTAAACATGAAGTAAACACCTCACACTTAATCACCATGATGTAGGATTAAGGTCATTAACCTACTTGCATTTATTTAGATGTTTTTGGTGTTTTTGTTTAGTGTTAAGTAATCAGTTTAAGCCATAATCAAGGATTTAATGGACCCATTACACCATCCTAATAGAAGGATAATAGATGAGAACATTTAAGCTGAGGAAGGCTCCTCAACTTAATCCATGATTAGGGATTAACCTCATGACAAAACAAAACCTTTATTAGAGTGGATTTTAGTTAATGGTAAGATTAAGAAATGGATTTTATGGTTTGTAAGACAACTTGAGGGGGACTTGTCCATTAACACTAGGGTTAGTCCTTCTTAACCAATTAAGGAAGAATTAGAACCCTAATGCAAGACCCAAGTTACAAGCTTGATGTCTTAGTGATTATTAGGTGAATTGACTAAGAGATTTAAACACATTAAGGGTTTAACACTTAGGATTAAAGCTATACACTCCATCCTAATAGAAGGATACAGGCATAACCCTAATCACAAAGCCTTAAAACCTTTAAGGTTTAGTCCTTGAGTAAGAGATGAGAAGAGAAGACACAAAGGTAAAACTAATGGGGGGGACTAATCAAACCCTAATTGTGATCATGCTTAGGTGTTCCTAGGGTTTATGAGGCTTGCAAGAAGATCTTCAGAGAAGCCACCAAGGAAGAAGCAGGATGGAAGGAAAAGAAGCAGCAAGAAGCAAGACAACTTACTTCACTTAAGAAGATAAGTTGCTTGAAAAAAGAAGGTGAGAGAGAACATGAATTATCAAGCTCACTCTAATACAAAAGTAAAATGCAGCAATGAAATGCATAAGAGAGGTGAGAAGAGATTATGAGAAGTGAAGGCAAATTCACTTCTCAAACACTTACCACCTGAAAAGTTAGCAACAAGAAATGAAATGAAATGAAAGTGAGATGAAATGCAAAGATGAAAACCAAAGTCAGAAACATAATCATGATGCAAATGATGCTATGAGATGGTATGAAAGCATGTCAAGAGATGAGAATGATCATACAAGTAATGAAGATGCAAATGAGACATGAAAGGAAGCATGAAAGTTCATGAAAACTTATGAAATTCAATGGATGCATAACATGGTAAATGGATGATTCAATGATCAAACATGATTTCAATATGTCCTAAGATGTCTTATATGTCATGTGGATGCACAAAATGTTATGGCAAGTTCATGTATGCAAGCATATGAAGAATGAATGCAAATGAAGGCAAAAATTAGGGTTTATGTACAAGATGCAATGCAAAATTCAAAATCAGAAGCAAAACATGAGATAAAAAATTGAAAATGGGATCAAAGGTACCCTAAACCTATACAAGTTCACTGCCCAAAGGGGAAGGTCAGAAGCTAAACCCTAAAGGACTTATGATTTTCCTAAGTTTCTAGGGTTTTAGGGGTGATCCTAAAGGGAAAATGCCAAACAAATTGAAAATGCAAGATAAAAATGAAACAAAAATATTTTTTAGAAGCTTGAAAGTATGTAGAAAACAATGCAAAAAGAATCATTCACAAACTCAACTTGGATCAAAAGCTATGAATTTTTTGAAGTTAGGGTTAAAAATATTCAAATTAAAGAACCCTAATTCAAATGAAAATTATCAAAGTATGAACAAAACCAAAAAGAAATTTGTCTTGTGAGTTTGTTAATGTTTCTAAATGTTTCAAAATGTCCTCTGAATTTTTTTGTGATTTTTAAATACCTAAATGCATTTTTAATTAATTAATTTTCATTAACTAATTAAAAATAAACATTTAAATGATTTAAAAATATTTTTTAATGCAAAAAAATAAAAATAAAAATATTTTTGGGTTCTGAAAATTCATAAAAGATTTAACAAAAATTTTCAGAATTTTTTGATATGTTTTACTATTTTTAAAAATTCGTAGAAAATAAAACAAATAAAATGAAATAAAAATTAAATAAAAGGGAAGTATGTAAAAGGAGAGGCTAAGATGGAATTTGGGGAAGTCCCAGTTGACTGCGCGCCAGATCTAAGGGACGAAATTCAAACTGAGCTAATTTCACTTAATTTAATTAATTAAAGCAATTAGGGTTTAATGATGGCATCTGGACCACTCATCTCACGCGAGAACTCAAATCCTACGGCCACAATTCAAACGAAACCCTAAACCTAATTAAGACACTTAATGACTTTCAGGTCACCGGAGAAGAGCTCCGGCCGTCTTCTCCGGTGACCCCCTCACCTGAAAGTTGCTAACTTCTTCCCTAGGTACTTTCTAGATCTCTAAAGCTCCAGATTCACTCCTTTCGCTCCCCTAAGATCAAATCCAACCTCAAACTTCATTTCTTTTCACTCAAACACAAGATTCGAAGGAAACATCAAAAATGGAAAAAATTTCAGAAGCTTAGTAAATACTCATCTCTCCACCATTTTCAAAAATACAAGGTTCATAATCATCAGTGAAGCATGCTTTTTCTTAATGGAACATAAAATAGAAGTTCTGGAAAAATTAATTCGAATGGCTACCTGAGATGGAGCTTCTTAGTTTGGTGCTTTCTGACTGCTTCTTCTGTGCAAGATGACTCCAATGACCTCCCTGCAGAAGCTTTGATGCTCGGAAAGCTTTGAGAATGGCTGGTTTGTGAGTTTGCAACCCAACTGGTCAGAAATCGTATTTGGTTTGTGGGGTGTTTTTGGCTGTTTCAATGGTTGGTTTGTGATCAGTGAATGATTCTAAAATGAATGGTGAAAGAAGTTTGAAGATTGAGTATGTGAGCTGGGAGATTCGAAGGCTTTTGCAAGTTGGAGTGATTTTTGCTATGCTGAGGATTCTGAGGTTTCAGCTTGTGTTGTGTGTTGAGTTTCTTGAGGTCCACATATCAATCCTTGATAGGTCAGAGAGTTGTTGTGGAGCAGTGTGATTGGTATGGCTCATTTTGCATAAAGTCAACAAAGTTGTCTTTGGAGGTATGGGCTTATGGCAGGCCAAGGACAATGGGGTGTCCTGCGCAACTGGCTTTAGGGAGGTCCATGGAATTCAGATTAAGGTAAGATAGCAAGTGGGATGAAGTTTGTGTGATGTTTTGCAATTATGTGAAGCTTTGGCCCTTTTGTAATTTCTTGATGTTCGAGGAATAGAATGATGCAATTCTTTGGGCAATTCTGAATTATAGGTCATGTACTATGTTTGTGTAATGGTTAGAAGTCAATTAGAGGTCACAAATTGGTTTGACATGAGTTTTTGCAAGTTTCCCTCTTTGGTACATAAGTGAAATTTTGTGATTTTTCCCAACTTTGCAAGGCCATAACTTGAGTTCTATGATGAATTAGATCAAGTTCTTGTACTTTTTGAAAAGGGAATGATTCAATCTACAACTTTCATGACCAATAATTTTTCATTTGAAGCATTTTTGAATCAAAAAGAGGAGGTTGAAAAACTTTCCCAAAATGGCAAGTTTGCATTACAAGTCACTTTCCCAAAATGGCAACTTTGCAAATGGCTTGAAATTCTTCAATTTTGTGAAATTATAACTTCTTATAAGATCAAATAAAGATCATATACACCCAAAATGATGGATAAGACCCTTTGATTGGGTGAATGGGGGCCTCAGATGCCCTGATTTTGCACTAACTTGTTCAAGAAGTCATATATTGATCAGATGCCTTCCCCGTTGAATTTCTTCATGAAAATTGGTGTGCATGATCCTCATGTCATATAGAGACCAATAGAAACAAGAATGACCAAAAAAATTGGAGTTATGGCCTCTGGAACCAAAACCCTAATTTTAGGTCATCTGTGCAGTTAAGCTTGGCTATACTTCCATGCCTTTCTCAGTTCTTGTGATTTTCTGACTTTCTTGATCTTGGGAGGATATAATATGATGATTGAACATACATGGACCCTCTTGAGATGATTGAAGACCTTTGGAGTGGCTCAGATAGCTCAGGGATTGCTCATATCACAAACCCTAGATGCAGATGACTTTAAACCAATGTAATGAAGCAAAAATGTAATGTGAGATGATATGATTGATCTTATGCAAATGAAAAGAATCACAAGCCATGGTGAAATGAGTGAGGGAAAATTTGGGGTGTTTACAGTATGCCCTTCTGAAGGCTCATTCTGAGAAGGATAGGTTGTCAAAGGACCTGTCTGACTACAAGGAGGAGCATCAGCTGCAGGAGAGGCTGAAGAAGGAGCTGGAGGAGATGAAGCTCGAGCGGGATACGCTGAAGGCGGAGAAGGAGAGTCTGGAAGAGCAAGCTGCTGGGCACAAAAAGGTGGCCGATGAAAATGAGCAGCTCCGTGCCAGGATGACTCTGCTTGAAGGAGCAATCCGCCCCTTGGAGGATGAAACCGAGGAGGAGCTTGCTCTCCGCACCCGGGGTGACTTGGTCAAGCACATCCGAGCTGCCAACAAGGACTTGGTGGAGATGTTCAAGGAAGGCTTCGACAATGCCACCGATCAGCTGAAGGTGTTGAACCCTGGGTTGGTGACGGAGGAGTCAGTTTACAACTACTATGTGGTTGGCAGAGTCTTTGAATTTTGTTTTGTTTATATTTTGTATGGCCTACGTGCCTGTATGTGACGGCCTCCGTGCCTGTATGAATATTGGCCTTCGGGCTCACTTTGTATTTCCTTTGGCTGCGGCCGCTTTGAAATAATGTTTCTAATTCACCTTATTTGTTTATTTGTTTGTCTGATGTTGGTCTCATTTTATATTTGCTATATTTTTGAACTGTTTGTGCTCGACTATGTTGGTCTCGTCGGTTTAGGGAACCGATGAGGTGGTGGGCGTTGTGCTCGCCTAAAATCGAGGTCGAGTTTGCAATTGGAGAACTCTGACCTCGGGGCTTGGGTTTTCCCATCGCGAGCTGGGTGCCCTGCCAATCATGGTACTGCGACATTAAGGCTCGTTTGAGGTGCCCAGTGTCGGGGAGGGTTGTGTTCGCTCCTGGGTAGCGTAGATCCCCCCTGTCGTTTTGGTGGTGAAGAGCGTGGTCGTACCTCCCATGTCTCCCCGGGTTATATTTAACTATAATATTGTCTATGTTTTTCTGTGTTCCATGGTCGAGCGAGTTCTTCACCTTGAAGGTTTTCCAGATAGTAGGCCCCGTTGCTCGTCTTGTCGCGGACGCGGTAGGGGCCTTCCCAGTTGGCGGCCAGTTTACCCTCTCTTGGGTTTTTTTGGTTTCTTCTGAGGACCAGGCTGCCCACATGGAACTCTCTTTTTATGACCTTCGCGTCATGGCGTAAGGTTATTTTTTGTTTGAGGGATATTTCCCTAAGGGCTGATTCGGAGCGGATCTCGTCGACGAGATCCAGCTCGGCTCGAAGTGCCTCGTTGTTCATCTCCTCGTCGAGGGGCTCCTCTATGTGTCTCGTCGGTTCTCGTATTTCCACCGGGATGACTGCTTCGGTGCCGTATGTTAGTCTGAATGGGGTTTCCCCGGTTGTGGAATGTGGTGTCGTGCGGTATGCCCATAGGACGTTGTGTAGCTCCTTGACCCATGCCCTTTTTTCCTCGCCGAGTCTGCGCTTCAGTCCGCGCAGGATTACCCTGTTGGCTGCCTCCGCTTGTCCGTTGGTTTGAGGGTGCTCGACAGATGTGAAATGTTGTTTAGTGCCTAAGCTGACCACGAAGTCCTGAAATCCTCCGTCCGTGAATTGCGTTATGTTTTCCGTGATGAGGACCTGGGGTAATGCCGAATTGAGCGAGGATATTTCGTTTGAAAAATTGAAGGATGTTCTGCGCCGTTATTTTGGCCAGTGCTTCTGCTTCGATCCATTTAGTGAAATAGTCTACCCCTACAATGAGGTATTTATTTTGGTACGATCCAGTTACGAATGGGCCGAGGATGTCCATGCCCCACCATGCGAAGGGCCAAGGAGGGGAGAGCATTTTTAGCTCGTTTGGGGGTGCGAGGTGCATGTCGGCGTGTCGTTGACATTTGTCGCATTTTTTGACGTGTTCCTTGGAGTCGTGTTGCATAGTCGGCCAATAGTATCCCGCTCGAAGAGCCTTGCGTGCAAGCGATCGTCCGCCGGGATGTTGGGCATTGATTCCTCGGTGCATTTCCCCCAATATGTCGGGAACTTTCTCTTCCTCGACGCATTTGAGTAACGGGATGGAGAGTCCTCTATGGTAGAGTTTCCCTTCGAGGAGGACATACGAGCACGCCCTACGTTTAGTAGTGGCCGCCTCTTTAGGGTCTGTGGGGAGTTCGCCCTTTGTGAGGTAGTTATAGATGGGTGTCATCCAGCAATAAGTGTCCCCGATCACGTTAACCTTGAGTGGAGGAGGTGACTTCTCGGTGCGGGGCCGAGGAAGGATTTCTTGGATTACTGATTTGTTTCCGCCTTTCCTCCTCGTGCTAGCAAGCTTTGATAGGATGTTCGCTCGTGTGTTATGTTTGCGGGGCACGTGTTGGACCTCCCACTTCTCGAATTGTTCGAGTCTTTCTTTGACCAAAGCTAAATATTCGATGAGGTTGTCGTTCTTGGTTTGGTACTCTCCCCGTACTTGTGATGCCATGAGCTGGGAGTCTGTCGATATTTTTACTTCCTTTGCTATATGGCTTCGAGGGTCGCCTCTGTCTGGGATGGTGTCGGGAGGCTGTAAAATGCCTCGTGAACATGGATCTCATTACTCTCCAGGATGTGATGGACTCCGGGGCTAAACTTTTGTACTAGGCCATGGCTCCTTTCCTGAGGGTTGTCGAAAACAGCCTGCACTTGAGATGCCCGGTGATGTCGTTGCGGTAGTCGAGCATCGCGTTGACATTGTCGACGTGATCGTCGGGGTCGGTGGTCCCGTCGTAGATGGCCAAGTTTGGGGGTTTCTCCATGCCTTTGGGGAGTGGAGACTCCATTATTTCCCGTGAGAGGGGGCAATGCGGGTCTTCCTCGTCACTCCTAGGTGGGGAGAGCTCGTTGTTATCAGGGCTCCGATTGCGCCTTGGCGAGGTCCCTGACCGGCCGGAATCCCGGCGGGCACGCGCCCTGCTCTTGTTGGGTTCTAGGGAGCGTCATCCCCATTTCTTCGTCGCTTCTGGACGTTATTGCGTCCTTCTTTCTTGCTGAGGTCGGCCCTCCTGCCGGTCAGCCTCTAGGGCCATGATCCTCTCGTGTTGTTGGTAGAGCATGGAGCTAGCCTAGTTAAGGGCGTTCACCATAGCAATCATGGTGGCATCCCCTTCGACGGGAACGGGGATGGGTTGGAACGTGTCAATCGCCTGGTCTTGAACTTGAGGTGGGTTCCCATTGTTCTCGGGCTCAGGAGACGGGGTGGCTGGGCGCCCATCTCGGGCGTCAGATTCATGGTATTGCAGATTGTCCTCCATCGTGTAGTCGACGAGGGGACGGTTGCGTTCGTTGAGCTATTCTCCGGACATGCTGAAAGGATGGAGTGTTTGAGCTTTGATCCTCTGCTATGAAAGAAGGGGAAGCTAGTTTCCCACAGACAGCTCCACTGATCTTACCTGATCAGGAGGACCTTCCAGCAATTTGGTGCTACGGCCAAAGAATGGTAGAGAGGGGGGTGTACCTGCAAGGCACTTCGATGCTTAAGTGAGTATAGGTACAATGAAGTAGGTAAGTTATATGATGAATCAGAATACCTGACCCTTTAGTGAAAAAGGGTATTTATAGTGAGCCCCCAGCACTGGGCCAAGGTCCTTCTTTGGGCTAGATCAGCTAGGCCCAAGGAAAAACAGCCAAGGAACGCGTGAGAAGCGTGAAGACCTAGCTAAGAGGTCTGGTCCTTGGTCCAACTTCCCCTATCTTTCAGGAGATAATAGGGGACAGTTGGGTGATGTGGCAAGTGACCTGGCATACTTTTTCTTTGCCCGTCCTGATTGCATGCCCGCCGTATGAGAAACTTGCCCGACTGTCAGATGTCTCTGCCCGTCTGCTAGGTGTCTTTGTTCGAGTATATGGGCATCTGCTCGACCTGTTGGGCCATAGCCTAATACAGTCTTGAGGCCCAGTCCGGAACAGTAAAATTAGAACAACATTTTGAATATATTGTTCAAAAGAAAAAGAAAAAGAAAAAAATAATTGGAACAACATAAAAATCAACATATTTTCCTTCTGTTGAGCGGAAACATTTTTATACATGAGTCCCAAATAGAAATGCTCCCTCGTTGACCCTCTCGAATCTCCCTCAACAGTGGTATCAGAGTCTTTGATTTCGAGTGAAGGGACCGACTTATTTGTATCGAAACACTTCCTGCAGGTGTGGGTGCGGTGTTCCGTTGAAGTGTCAACGATGATACAAGTGTATGTGAAAAAGAGAGCTTCCACTTGAGGGGGAGCATTGTGTATAAACTCACACTTGACGGGAAGTGTTGAGAATCAAGTGTGAGGAAGAAGTCTCACATTTTTTAGAAAAATAAGGATTGAACATTATATAAGTGAGAGAACCCACACACCTATCACCTTAAGATTTTAGATATGTGGGAAGTGTTTATTAATTTTATTTATTCTAACATAGATAATAATAATAATAATAATAATAATAATAATAATAATAATAATATTTATAATTTATTTGAAACTTATAATAATAGTATTTATAATAATAATAATATTTGTAACTTATTTTGCATGTATATTATTATTATTATTATATTAATATTGAATAATCTAAGAAAATGCTTAGAGTTATGGAAATTGTCAGGTAGATAATTAGAGTTAGGATTATCACCAAAGTTGTCATCATGACATCCTTGAATTTAGATTAAGTAGATAAATATTATTTTATCCTATATAATTTATTATAATTTAAAATAAAATAAATATGTTTTAATTAAATGAATAGAAAAAGTTAAATTTTGCATTAAAAAAATATGTATCTCATACTACAATTTTGCTCTATTCCTTTACTCAGTCATTTACACTCCGCCTTCACCTATTTTTATCCTCCGCCGATTCCAACTTCGCTTTCTATTGCTACTCACTTTAACAAACTCGATTTTAAAACCTAATACATAATTATATAATTCTCCATTTTCAATTTTTCAAATGCTAAATGGAGAATTTTCCAAACACATGTAGCGTCACAATGGAATCTGAGATAGAACGGTGAATCCAAGCGAGTAACATCGTGTTACAACGGATTTATGGCACATATAGAGGATTTGAAACATATGGTTTACTAAGCGATCCATCAATACATTTGTCATTGTTATTGGATATCAATGCAATGTGCATTGACCTAGCCCAACTATGTTAATTCTTGTCATCAAGAAGAGGCGAAACAAGCACTAATGCAAGATTTTCATTTGGATGTAGATAAAACAGATTAGTCGAACTTGTTGAAAAATCAGTGAAATATTGGTAAACCGTTAGGGGTGGGAATAGGTCAGGCCGACCAACAGGGACCTATAACCTAGCCTACTTAAGGTCAGGCCAGACCAGACTTTTTTAATAAAAAAACCAAACTTAGGCTTTTATAAAAATCTATTTAATTAAATAGGTCAGACTTAGGCTATTAAAAAAGCTTATGAAGTCTTATAGGCCGACCTATATTTCATATATATTAAAAATAGGGTTAAATATGTTTTTGGTCCATAATATCTCAATTTTCATTTTTAATTAAAAAAATAATAAATTTTAGTCCCTACAAATTTTATTTGCATGCAATTTTAGTCCATGTTGTTCTCTAAATTTTAAATTTTTGTCCCTATTGTTTTCTATATGCATGCAATTATAGGGTTAAAATTTTAAATTTTTGAATAATTTTTTCATCCATGTTTAGAATCCATGTTTAGAATACTATAGCATATTCTTTACTAAATTTTAGAATTTTTTAAAATGAGAAGAACTAAATATGAATTTTTTAAATTTCAAAATATAATGATAAACGTAATGAAAACCTCGACTTAGAAATCAAATTTTGAGTTCTTTTTTTTTTTCGAGAAACTTTTTATAACATTTTAAAGATGTTTGTAAAATAATCATTTAAAAATACACATCAGTTTAACATGAGGGACTAAAACTAAATGCATAATAATTTTGTAGGGATTAAAATGTCTTATTTTTTTAATATGACTAAAAATAAAAATTGAGATATTTATAGGGACTAAAAACATATTTAACCCTTAAAAATATACTAAATAGGTTGTCTTATATGTACATATATTAGAAAAGAGATACATATGTTGGCCTATATATGCATATATAAATCTTCTTAAGTAATATGGAATAATTGAGAACCTTAATCAGAAAAAGGCTTGTAAATAGGCTTTCAGGCCAGGCCAAACTTTTAAAAAGGCTAGGCCAGACCAAAAAATGGAGCCTATAATAGGTCATAGGCCAGACTTAGACCTTTTAAATTTATCGTAGGTCAAGCTCAGACCTTATAAAGCCTAGCCTAGTCTTAGCCTATTTCCACCCCTATACACCATTGTTAATAAGTTGAAGAATAAAAGAGATACAAAAGAAGAAATTGCACTGAAGAAGAAAATGTGACCTTGAGATCAAGAAGCAAGTGTAAGAAGAGAAATCTCTGTTAAGGAAAGAGAAAGAAAATGAGTAACAATGGCTACCAGTAGGGATGTTCATGGGTACGGGTCAACCTGCAAACCCATTCACCTAACCCTTATTTTTACCCAACGAACCAACTCATTCAAACCCATTGGTATTTGGTTCGGGTAACGAGTTTGAAGTTTTAAATCCACAAATCCGCAAACTCAACCAACCTATTGACATGTCACACTATTTTTATTTTATTTTATTTATAAATTTTTTAGCATGATTCTTATAATGCATATATTGTTTTAATATAATTATTATTTTTATTAATTATAAAATTCTAAGTCTGAATCTATTTTATTTATAAATTTTTTAGCATGATTCTTATAATGCATATATTGTTTTTAATATAATTATTTTTTTTATTAATTATAAAATTCTAAGTCTGAATCAAATTTTAGAGATCAAATATCTTTATTCAAAGAGAGATGTATCTTACCTTTTAAATTATACTTTACACCACTTGTATTTTTTTTACTTGATCTGAATCGTAAAAGAGTTTTTAGATATTAAATGATATATTTTATTCAAATTAAATACTAAAATTTTATGATTTTTTAATATTTTTTAAAATAAATATATTAATTAAATTAATATTTTATTTAAAATTTGAAAATTATATTTAGGGGATGACCCACGAGCCCAAAACGATTTAATCTTATAAGTATGAGTTTAAATATTCAACACAAATAAAAAACTATTAATCATACCAGATATTGATTTAATCAAATTAGACTCAATGCAAGTCGCAACCACCTACAAAAACTTGTGTAGTTCTTGTAACCATATTAAGGTTGAAGAATACATGCATAACTTCCACGTCGAAGAAGATGTAACTGAAAATTTGAAAGTTTGTTACAACCATAAACGAAAATGGTATTGTATTGAGTTTTGGATAAATGATTACAAAATGTGTGTAGTATTAGTTTAGATACAAGAAAGTTATGAATCAATAAAAACTATACAAGTGTTTGAACTATCTAATATAATATATGCTAGTAGCAAACATTGTATTTATTCATTTCTTGAATTGTTGAACATTATAATCGTGATTATTTTCCTTACAAATAGAGCCCGAGTCAAAGTAAAAACTAAATCCTATCAAATAAAAATTTAAACAATTATCATGGAAACACATAAATAATGTATTAATGTGTATAAATTAAATCCTATTTGATTCTTTGGTTTTATTTATTACTATTATTGTCTTTATTAGTCATATTTGTATATTTAAGCTTTATAATTTTTCTTTACTATTTTTATTAATTTTGCTCAACTCTTACCCTCTTTATGCTTTGATTAATTATATTAATGAGTTTTTATTTGATTGTTTTAAAACAATATCTAAAATATATTTTTATGAAAAAAAGTAATATGTAAAAAAAATTAAAAATTAAAAATGATATTAAATTATTTGGTCTCGATCATAGACATGGAAAAAAAAATTGAAACCGAATGATCTGACCGACCGAATCTAATGAGGAAAAACCAATTTAACTCGGGTGAAAGCAAGTGAGGAAAAATCCAATTTCTAATTACTAAGGCCGGGACAAGGAAACTTCAATTTTTAATTATGATATAGGGAATGCTAATATTCATCCCTCATTCGTTTCGCCTATCAAAAATATTTTATTTTCCTTATTTTTATAACTTTACTATCCATTAATCTTTCTTAATTTTAAAATATCAAAATATCAAATTTATTATAATTATTATTTATTATTTTTAAAACATAAATTAAATAGAAATGATCAAGTATTATAATTATTTTTAAAATGATAAAATATTTATTTTAATTATTATTTTTAATTGCTATGAAAGTAATATTTTTTTGTAAAGAATACGTGTGACAGGGGCGAAGTTGATATAGAAAGGAGGGGGAGAGGTAGGGGCGGAGTTATATAGAAAGGCAAGGCAGGATAGATATTGCTTAAACCCGTCCTACCCACCCTTTTGCCATGTCTGCTTGACTATTAAACAAAAAAAATGTCATTGACTATTTAATATTCTTTTTTTAATAACGGTTTTTAATTTAAAAAAGAAATTATAAAAATATTCAAAGAATTTTATAAAATTAAAAAATGAATGGGGATTGGGAGTAAGTTTTTTTTGTTTACTTTAAAATCATAGCCATTGAATCTAATCAAATGATTAATTAAGTAAAAAACTAATTTAATCTTAAGATTGGATTTAAATTCAAAGACTATGATCAGAAGTAAATTAAAAAAATTTAGTCTCGAGTAAATTGATCTCCACTTTGAAAAATTATTATTATAATACATAAATTGATTTGTTTGTATCTTATTAAATAATACACCCATTCATCATTTTAATATTTGTATATAAATAAAAAAATATAATTAATTTAATATGAGAAATATAAACTATACCTAATTTTATAACCGTCGCTGAACATCGAAATGAGTGTTTTGAAAACAACCATGATTGCAAGAAAGAAAAAGATTATTACAGATAGAGGGTTATCACATGTATAGGATTCATTATATATTACAGTAGGTATCTTATTTTGTATATAAGTCACATTGTATTCATTATCCATTGATCAATAAAAATAGTAAAGCTTTCACTTCTTCTTTAATGTAACAAACTTCTAACTGTTTTTTCACCTTCTTCAATGGTGAACTTCAACATTCTTGATATGGTATCAGAGCTAACCAAGCTCTGGTAGCCATTGTTCCCTGTTTTTCCCTTCTTTTCTCTGCGTAGTTCTCGGCATTGAACCTCTGCGTTCTTTCTCTGCTTCGCTTCTCTGCAACAATGGCTGCACAGAGCTTCACCGATTTCGCTACAAACACTGCTAATCCTTACTACATGGGTGATTTTTTTTGAAAACCAAAGATCAAACTAGAAGTAGTTTTATCAGTTTTGTTGCTTATGTTGAGAAACAATTTAATAAAACCATAAAATGCTTGAGGTCTGATAATGGTACATAATTTCTAGCCTTACATAACTTTCTGTCTTCTAAGGGAAATCTACACCAAAAGTCTTGTGTTGAAACCCCTCAACAAAATGGAATTGTTGAGAGGAAACACCAACATATACTCAATGTTGCTAGAGCCTTACACTTTCAATCCAATGTTCCTCTAACTATGTGGAATTTTTGTGTACAACAAGCAATTCACATTATTAATAGACTTCCTACTCCCTTGCTAAAATGTTTGGATGTTTGGCTTATGCTACCTCTCTCATGAATCATAGGACAAAATTTGACCTTAGGGCTAGAAAAGCTGTCTTTATAGGATATAAAGAAGGAACTAAAGGCTACATACTCTATGATTTGACTCATCACAATATCTTTGTATCCAGACATGTTATTTTTTATGAAACTTCATTTCCTTTCAAATCCAACTCTTCTTCCCAAGATAACACAAGTACTGATTTTTCTCATAATGATAGTACTCATTCTGATATTTTTATTGACCATCCTTTACTTATTGACCCTCCTTTACATCCTGTCATTACAGCTAATGAACCTACCCTAAATCCTTCAGATAATGCCTTGTCTGTTAATCCACTAGACACTAACCTGTATGATAATTCATCAGACAATACCTTGCTTACTAATCTTCTCCCTCATGAGAACAACCCCCTCTTCATAACTCTCCTCTTGCACATGACCTGACCCCCAGTCCTGCTATTGAGCCTAATACTAGTCCTGGCTCCCCTCATAATGATCATCCTTCTATGAATCTTCCTTCTACTGCTCAACCACCTACTAGACACTCCTCTAGAGTTTCTCATCCACCATCTTACCTTGCTGATTATCATTGTTTCTCTACTTCTACACATGCTCCCTCTTCCACTTCCAAAGTTCATTATCCTTTGTCTTCAGTTTTGTCTTACAGTAAATGCTCTCCAACCTTTCATCATTTCTGTTGCTCTATTTCTTCTAACCCTAAACCTTCTAGTTTCCAACAAGCTAACAAACTTGAATGTTGGAAGCATGCTATGAATGTTGAATTGCAGGCTCTTGCAGATGAGTCTATAAGGTGAAATATAGGGCAGATGGATCCATAGAAAGGTATAAAGCCAGACTTGTAGCAAAGAGTTATACACAAATGGAGGGAGTTGACTACTTTGATACTTTTTCTCCTGTGGCTAAGATTACCACAGTCAGAGTTCTTTTGTCCATAGCTGCAATAAAAGGTTGGCATCTAGAACAATTAGATGTCAATAATGCTTTTTTACATGGAGATTTACATGAAGAAGTGTATATGACATTACCTCCTGGTCTGGTTCCATCTAACATTTCACTGGTATGCAGATTACACAAATCCCTGTATGGTTTGAAGCAGGCTAGCAGGCAATGGTATGCTAAACTGTCTTCATTTTTAATTTCTCTTGGCTACTCACCTTCTCAAGCTGATTGTTCTTTATATGTCAAATCTACATCCACAAGCTTTATAACCTTACTTGTCTATATAGATGACATAGTTTTAGCTGGTGATTCGCTTTCTGAAATTCAGAATGTTAAACATCTATTGGATCAACAATTTAGTATTAAGGACTTGGGACAGCTGAGGTATTTTTTAGGTTTTGAGATTGCCAGGTCTACTACAGGTATTTTCATGAATCAAAGGAAATATACACTGCAGTTACTTGAAGACACTGGTTATTTGGCAGCCAAACCTTCCTCTGTGCCCATTGATCCTAATATCAAGTTGTCCACTACTGATGGCTTACCTCTTGCTGACCCATCTGCATACTGTCGCTCCCACCTGATGACACAGGGCCAATAGGGGTACAGACGCGAACGGTCGGCGAAAGGAGAACATGAAGATGAATTGAAAAGAGTCGTCAGCTAGGCATTTTTATCTCGAAGGAAAGGTAATGCTGCATAAACCTGGAAAGATATGGATAAGAAGGTCGCGAACCAGAGAAACTGAGAAAGGGGGTTGGTTACAACCTGAGAAGGTATTAGCACCCAGATTGTCCGTCGTACTCAACGGGATCCACGCTTAAAAGATTTGTGTTTTAAAGGGGTAGTGTCAGTGTTATTTTGTGTGCAAAAACTGGAAAAGAATGCAAGTGTCAGTGCAAAAGAAGTGTGAAGTAAATAAAAGGAGTGTCAGTGTAAGAAAAGAATGTGAAGCTCAAGACAATGGGGCTTAAAAGAATAATGCTGGAAGAAAGGGAATATGCAGAGACTTTTGTTCGATAATAGTTAAGTTATGCCTACGTATCCTCTCGTGCAATGAGGAAGTCAGAACACCGTAGTTTGAATCAAAGAGACTGAGAGATAAATTGACTTGTGAACTGCTTACTTGCCTATGCTCAAGTGTATGACCTGTCTGGCTTAGGTGAAAACTGTCTTGCATTAGACGGAAGAAGCAAGTTCTCGTTTGTGAGTGAATGGGGTGAGAAAAGAATCCCGGAGGAGACGATTATTGTTTGTTTTTGATATTTTCAATCTTTTATTGCTTTTTGGGTTTGTCATAAGAAAATGAGCTTAAGCCTAAACCAAGGGTTAGTAAACTCATCACATCCTCCCTCTGATTAGAGGTAATGAGAATACCTTAAGTGTGAAGTAAGCACCTCACACTTAATCACCATGATGTAGGATTAAGATCATTAACCTACTTGTGATTATTTAAATGTTTTTGGAGTTTTTGTTTAGTGTTAAGTAATGAGTTTAAGCCATAATCAAGGATTTAATGGACCCATTACACTATCCTAATAGAAGGATAATAAATGAGAACATTTAAGCTGAGAAAGGCTCCTCAACTTAATCCATGATTAGGGATTAACCTCATGACATAACAAAGCCTTTATTAAAGTGGGTTTTATTTAAGGGTGATATTAAGAAGTGGATTTTATGGTTTGCAAGACAACTTGAGGGGGACTTGTCCATTAACACTAGGTTTAGTCCTTCTTAACCAATTAAGGAAGAATTAGAACCCTAATGCAAGGCCCAAGTTACAAGCTTGATGTCTTAGTGATTATTAGATGGATTGATTAAAGGATTTAAACACATTAAGGGTTTAACACTTAGGATTAAAGTTATACACTCCATCCTAATAGAAGGATACAGGCATAATCTTAATCACAAAGCCTTAAAGCCTTAAGGGTTTAGTCCCTAATTATGAGATGAGGAGAGAAGACACAAAAGATGACACAAAGGTAAAACTAATGGGGGGACTAATCAAACCCTAATTTTGATCATGCTTGGGTATTCCTATGGTTTATGAAGCTTTCCAGAAATCTTCAAGAAGAGCCACCAAGGAAGAAGCAGATGAAAGGAAGAGAAACAGAAGAAACAAACCAACTTACTTCACTTAAGAAGATAAGTTGCTTGAAGAAAAAAAGTGAGGAGGGAGCATGAATGAGCAAGCTCACTCTAAGACAAAAGCAAAATTCAGCAATGAATGCATAAGAGATATGAGAAGAGATTGTGAGGAGTGAAGGCAAATTCACTTCTCAAAGCAACTTACCACCTGAAAAGTTAGTAAAGGAAATGAAATGAAATGAATGCAAGGATACAAACCAAAACCAGAAGCCTGCTCATGATGCAAATGATTCTAAGAGATGATGAAAATGTATGTCATGAGATGCAAATGATCATACAAACAATGAGGATGCAAATGAAGCATGAAAGGAGGCATGAAAGTTCATGAATGCACATGGAATGTAATGAAAACATAACATGGAAAATGGATTATGCAATGATCAAGTATGATTCTAATGGGTCCTATGATGTCTTAGAAGTCATGTGGATGCATAAAATATCATGGCAAGTTCATGGATGCAAGCATATACGAGATGAATGCAAATGAAGATGCAAAATTAGGGTTTTATGAAAGGATGAGATGAAAAACTCAAAAATAGAAGCAAATGACAAGATAAAAAAATGAAAATTAACTCAAATGAACCCTAAACCTATACTAGGTTACCATCCAAAGGGGGAGGTAAGAAGCTAAACCTAAAAGGAGTTATGAATTTCCTAAGTTTCTAGGGTTTTTTGGGTGATCTTCAATGCAAAATGCCAAATAAATTGAAAATGAAGGATAAAAATGAAACAAAAATGTTTTTAGAAACTTGAAGTCATGCATAGGACAATGCAAAAAGAACCATTCACAAACTCAACTTGGTTTAAAAGTTATGAATTTTTGAAGTTAGGGTTAGAAAATGAACAATTTTAAGAACCCTAATTCATTGAAAAATGTCAAAGCATGATCAAAACCAAAAAGAAATTTGCATGGTGAGTTTGTAAATGTTTCCAAATGTCTAAAAATGTTCTCTGATTTTTTTGGTGATTTTTAAATACTTAAATGTATTTTTAATTAATTAATTTTCATTAATTAATTAAATAAAACATTTAAATGATTTAAAAATACTTTTTTAATGCAAAAAATTAAAATAAATATTTTTGGTTTCTGAAAAATTAATAAAATGTTTGATAAAAATTTTCAGAATTTTTTGATGTTTTTTACTATTTTAAATAATTATAAGAAAAGAAATGGATAAAAAATAAAAATAAATGAAATAAATGGGAAATTAAGCAGATCCTGTGGCCCAGATTTGAACTGGAGAAAAGGAAGTTGACTAGCGCGTGATTCACTGGTTGGGATTTGTCCTGACTAAATTAATTTAATTAATCCTAATTAAACTAATTAAATGAGAATTAGGGCTAATGATGCAATCCTGGCCATTCACCCACGCGAGAATCACAACATCCAAGGGCCTGAATTTAAACTTGGCTAATTACGTGGATTAGGTCAAATTACTTTCAGGTGACCGGAACAGTGTTCCGGTCATCTTCTCCGGCGAGCACAAACCCTAAATCCTTCCCTAGGCTTCTAAACTCCAAATTTCTTGCCCATAAATGATCCCCTAACATCCCTGAACCTAAATCCCCAAACAAAATTCATTTATTTTGCATCATGATCATGATTCGAACAAAAACATAAAAACGGACAAAATTTCAGAACACACATACATCCTGGTTTCTCAACCATTTTAAAAAATAATCACATCCCCATGATCAGGGGAGCACATAGAATCATTCAAGAACTTAAAAACAAGTTTCTGGGAAAAAAGTTCTTGAGGTATACATGAGATTGAACCTTCTGATTCTGGGCTTTCTGGACCCTTCTTTGGTGCAAGTCCACTCCTATGAACCTCCTGAGGATGATGTGAGGCTTAGAACAAGTTTGTATGGCTTGGTTTGAAGGTTTTGTTCCTGCTGCACCAGAAATCGTGTTTGAGTTTCAGGGGCTTTCAGGGCAAAGTGAAGGGTGGTTTATGCTCTATGAAGCTTTTCTGAATGAATGGTGAAGTTGGTTTTGAGGTTTGGTGGCTGGGCAGAGAGTTTCGAAGGAATGGAGTTTTTGGCAAGTTTTGTGAATCTTGAGTTGTGGGAGAGTTATGGCTTGTGTGTGGTGTGTTTTGGATTGCTTTTGGTTAGTATAAGGTATTGTGATTGGTCAGAAAGTTGGTAATGTCACAGCTTGATTGGTATGGCTTGTTTTGCAAAAAGTCAAAAGTATGTGTACTATAAGCATGGGCTGAAACATAAGTGGTTCAATGGGGTTTCTTGCCTCAGCATGGTTTATGGTGAGCCCTAGGATCAAAAAGATGAAGCTGGATGGCTTGGATAGCAAGATGGCATAAGTTTTGCATTTTGCCCTCTTTGAAGTTTCTTGTGAACCAAGGCATGAAATCTTGTGAATTCTTGGGCAATTCTGATTTTGCTAAGTTGAAAAATGTTGTAATGATGTAAAGAAGTCATTTAGAGGTCTTGAAAGTGTTTAGAACTTGAATTTGCAAAAATCCCTCTTTGGCATGAAACTTGAAATTATGTGATTTTTGTTAACTTTGGAAAGCCATAACTTGAGTTCCAAAATGAATTAGATCTTGTTCTTGTACTTTTTGAAAAGGGAATGATCCAATCTACAACTTTCATGACCAACAATTTTTCATTTGAAGCATTTTTGGTTAAGAAAGAGGAGGTTGAAAAACTTTCCCAAAATGGAAAGTTTACATTACAAGTCATTTCCATTTTTGGCAACTTTTGGTTTTGCTCATTTTCTTCAAATTTGTGAACTTCTAAGCACTTCAATGATCAAATAAAGACCATATAACTTAAATTTGATGAAAAAATCCACTTTGGTTCCATGTTGAGGGGCCTCAGATGCCCTGATTTGGCTCTGACTTGCTTAAGAAGTTACCTAGTGATCAGATGACTTCCACAATGAATTTATTCATCAAACTTGGTACACATGATCCTTATAACATATTTATACCAATAGAAACAAGAATGACCAAAATTTTTGGAGTTATGGCCTCTGAAACCAAAACTCTAATTTTAGGTCATCTGTGTAGTTAAACCCTAGCTCTGCTTCCATGTTTTGCCAGTTCTTGTGATTCTTTGACTTCCTTGATCTTTGGAAGATAAAATATAATGATTGAACATACATGGACCCTCTTGAGATGATTGAAGACCTTTGGAGTGGCTCATATGAATCTTGGATGGCTCAGATCACAAACCCTAGATGTAGATGAGCTTGAACTATGCATATGAAACAAAAATGCAATATGAGATGATATGCTTAAACTAATGCAAACATGAAAGATCACCAGCCATGGTGTGAACTTAGTGAGGGAAAATTTGGGGTGTTTACAGCTGCCCCTATTCAAACATGAGTTAGTTGTGCAGGATGTAAGCGACGGGCTTAACAGACGAACAAGATAACTTGTGGTTGAATACCAAAGACAGTCCAAAATTTGCACTCACTAGGGAGAAGAAGAAAAGGGATATAGATTGTAAGATGAAAGTATAATATGATTATAAAGTGCGGGCGATTGAGGACGACCATCGAGCAGAGGACGACTGCTGGGGATAAAGCGATGACGGGGACGGCCGACATGCTGGGGAAATAAAGAGATCATGATGGGGACGGTCATCAAGTAAAGAAACAAGATTCTCTGGGGATTAAAAGGTAAAGTCAATGATGGGGACGACCATCAGGTTTGAAATAAATGATGAGGGACGGTCATGAAAGGTGAAGGACGATCCCCTAGTAGGGGATGGCTGCTCTGTTGGGGAGATAAAGGGTGAAGGACGATCACCTGGCAGAGTACGGCTGCCGAAAGCATCATGATATAGGACGAATGCCAGATAGAAAAAGGTCGACGATGAGGACGACCATCGGATAAGCATGATGAAGGACGACCATCAAGAGGTGAAGGACGATCACCTAGCAGGGTACGGTTGCTCTCAAGGTTTATCATGACATAGGACGAATGTCAGATAACAAGATCAACGATGGGGACGGCCATCGGATAAAATGATGAAGGACGATCATCAAGAAGGTGAAGGGCGATCACCTAGCAGGGGACGGCTGTCGAAAGTATCATGACATAGGACGAATGTCAGATAGAAGAAAAATAATTTCACTGGAGACTTCCTGGGGAATAGTAAACACGGATGGGTGTTTACATCCAAGAAATAGAAGGTATAAGTGTTTGACACTGTGTATGGATTAAAGATGCGGACGAGCATCCTTAAGACTATGATACAGACGAGTATCGGTAGAAACAAATGTTGACGCATGTTCAGAGATAATGATACGGATGAGTACCAATTGGTTAACAAAGAACACAGACGAGTGTTGAATCTGAGGGGAAATAAGTGGTGTATACAAGATACAGACGAATATCTGTATGAGTAAAAATTAGCATTGGTGAGTGTTGCACCCCAAAATTTGCCCTCACAAATACAAGACTTTGTGTGTTAAGAAGGTTCACAAGGTTCACAAGATTCACAATGCTTACAAGACCTTTCATGAGGTTCATGGAGTCTACAAGTCACTTTATGAGGTTCACAAGGTTCACAATGCTTACAAGACCTTTCATGAGGTTCATGAAGTCTACAAGATACTTTATGAGGTTCACAAGGTTCACAAGATTCACAATGCTTACAAGACCTTTCATGAGGTTCATGAAGTCTACAAGATACTTTATGAGGTTCACAAGGTTCACAAGGTTCACAATACCTCCCATGAAGTTCACAAGACATTTTATGATGGTTCACAAGGTTCACAAAGTTCACAATTGGTCAGAAGAGTTGACAATTCCCTCAGACAATGCATCTCCTAAGCAGTGCATCCAAAACTAGGGTTTTGACTTTAATCAGGCTAAATGAATTTCCAAGACTTCAAGTGAGCTTCATAACATCTTATATGTGTGTAAGAACCCCCATGACAAGTTTCAAGACTTTTCTCAGAAGTTTGCTCAGTCAGATGATCAGATAAGTCAAAACCAGTCAAAGCAGTTAAAAAGTCAAACTGAGGTCAACTGTGGTCAAACCAAAGTCAAACTTCATGATTTTTTGCCAACATCAAGTATATGAGGTAAAATTCATCATTTGATCAAGGGTTGATCATGATTCATCAAGGAGATTTCAGATCATCAAGAATCAGGAGTTTCTAAATTAGGGTTTCCTCAGTAAAAGTCAACTGAACTTTGACCAGCCATAACTTTCACATGCTTCATCACCAAGTCTCCATCCAAAGCTCATTTTGAAGGAAATTTAATTCTCTACAACTTTGTGTCTCACAAGCCAAGCCCAAAAATGCTTCATTTGGAAGGTATGAGCTAAGACATTATAGGTCCTTTTGAAAGTCAACAAAAAGTCAACAACTTCAAAAGGGCATAACTTGAGAATGGTAAATGATATGGACATGAAACTAGTGGGGTTGGTTAGAGGACTCTTCAAGATTTCCAAAATGTCCAAGAACACCCTCATAGCATTAAAATTGAAGGATATGTGCCCTTGCAAAGTTGGGAAATTTTTGGTTGGTTTATGAAGAAAATGGAGGTCTAAAACTAATTTCTTCTAAATGGGCTTGCCATATGATGACCCAATCCACACCAAGACATCATGCACGAAATTTATTTAATATTTTCATAATTTTATTCATTTTATTTTTATTTATTATGATTTTTTATATTAAAAATCATTTTAAATTCAAATAAAATATGAAATAGTGAAGATTTAAAATTATTTTGCTTCTAGAATGTCATAAATGATATTTTGATCTAATTGATACAAGAGTTATGAAAATCATCCCAAAATAGCAAGTTTGTATCAAGAATATTCAAGTTTTAAAAGCCAATCTTTTTCAATCTTCAATGATCCAAATATCCATCAAATTGGCAATATTTTTAACCTAATTCAGTCACTCATATATAAACAACACAAAGACAAACAGAAGCCACGAATTCACAGCCTCCTCATATCATCTTCTAGCTTAAAAAATCTCACCAAAAAACTCAAATTCGGTTTGGTACTTTTAGCCCCTTTCAAGACAAACCAAAGGTTGCAACTTGTTCCTTGAGGTTCACTGATTGATTCTGGATCATAACATCATCCATTCATGCACTAAATCGTGAAAACCGAATGCACATTGTTCATGTTTTAAAATTTTTCGATTTGAATGATTTACACATTGATAATGAAAACTAACTGTTGGTTTGTGTTTATGATGATGTTTGGATGCTTTCTGGATAAATTAATTTGATTTTAGGTACTAGATGGAGAAATCACCATGGCTAGGGTTCTTCGGCCGTTTTAGGGTTTTATGATTTACCAATTATAAATGAATTCTAAGACCATGGATCAACTCTAATTAACCTCTGGATTGTGTTGGTATATTCAATTTGATAAAATTTTACTGTTTTGTTGATGATTGAATTTCGTAGGGTTTGCTGCAAATGAAAATTCGCAGGAAAATTTATAACAAAATTCGCAGCAAATTTTGCAGGTCTGGAGGTAGAAGAAGACATGCGCGCGTTTTCATAATTTGAATTTTTGTTATATATTATAATGAATTTGTTCCGTTTGTATGTCACACATGAGCATGTGTCCCAGTGGCAAGGCGTCTGACTTGGTATGCGAAGGAGCTTGGGTTCGAAACCTGCCTCAGGGCATTTTTTTGGTCTGATTTCTTTTGTTTTTCAGAGTAACAACAAAACAAAGTGGAAGGAGGATATTATCACAACGTGCAGGCTGGCCCAGTGGTGATCCCCTTGTGTTTCCAGGTAAAGGACCTGGGTTCAAATCCCAGGTCCTGTTTTTTGGCTTTTCTTTTTTTGTTTATTTGTTTTTTCTAATTTCTTATATTATCCTTTAAATAAATTAATTTCTAAAAATATTTAAAAGCAAAACTTTTATATTCTAATTAGACCTTATTTTCACAAACCTAAATTAATATGTATATTTATTTATTTGTTTTTTTTATATATATATTTACATGTATATATTTATTTATTAAATTAATAATGTAAATTAAAATTAAAAACCCTAAAACCATTTTATAATCAAACCTAATTTTCTTTTAAAAATTTTTTCTTTCTAAATTGATATACATATTTGTTTATATGTTTTTAGTAATATTTATATGTATATATTATTTAATAATTAAATTGATATTAAATTAAAATAACCTAATATGTTTACATAAAACCTAATTATCTTCTAAACCCTAATATTTAAAACCCTAATTTATTTTTCTAACAATTCAAAAACCTAATTTCCTTTTAATTTTAATTACTTATTTTTATATACTTAATAAATATTTTAATATAGAATTGAATTATTAATTATGTTTATTCATGTAAATAAATTAGTATATAATAATAATTATTATTATTCTCATCATAAATTATTTAAAAATTGCTTATCTAAAAAAAAAATCTAAAATTTTTTAATTAAGTTGTATATTATTATACTAACCTCTTTTTTTTTCTCTTATATTTATTTTTATTTATTATCACTAACCTTTTACTTATTTATTTATTTAGTATATGCTTATTATTTAAATTATTTTATCATAATGTAATTGTGCAAGCTATGTAATAGTGGTAAAAATTTTATTATTTATTTAAATTGCTATGGTTAGTAAAATAGGGAGTGAAAACATGTTTGTGTTTAAAATTGAATTTAGATCACTAATTATAAGATAAATATTTGAATTTGTACACGCACACACGTAAGTCGATCTTGGATCGCCATCTCACTTCTTAAGGGTTAACTCTCATTGTTGCCTAATTAAAAGGTCAAGTAGGGTGTATAAAGCAAAAAGTCCCTCAAAATAAAGTCATCTAGTACCTTAACAATAAAAGATCAAGTCCCTTAACGGTTGCCTTCATAATGATCTTGTCCCTTTCGAATAATGATGACAGTCCCTCCAAAATTGCTTAATACACCCCACAGTTGCCTATATAAACAGATGTCCCTTCATATGACCCTCACATCCAAGGTAATGACTACATATTCCTTAATAATAGGGATAGTCTTACCATTTAAAGGATTCAAGAACAGAAAGACTTAAACTTTAGGGTAGGTTCCTCATAGTTACTTGCTCACTATTTAAAAACTTTTCAAATACTTCACAAATTTCAAACAATTTTCAAACACAAGTTTTTTACGCATCCGTACATGGATCATTATCAAACTCTTATGAAAATTTCTATTCACACACTTCATATTTTCAAAAACATTTTAAAGTGAGTTAAGTAACTAAGAGCCCATGGATAACCATGGATGTAAAGGGTGCTAATACCTTCCCTTTACATAACCTACCCCCCGGACCCAAAAATCTTTTAAAAGGTCTTTCCTGTTCTTTTATGCCTTTCCTTTGGATAAAATAAAAGTCGGTGGCGACCCTTGCTATCCGCAACATAACTAAAGTCAGTTCTCCCACCGTGTTACAGAACTGGCGACTCTGCTGGGGACTTAATAAAAGAGGGGTACCCTTAGGAATTAGATCACTTTAAAATTGTTTGCCTTGTTTGCTTTATACTTACTTGTTGGGTGCTCTTATGTGTGAAAGATCCTAACCCGGATCTAGTGTACCTTAGGTAAATGGCAATAGACCAAGGAAACTGTACGGCGTATACCGATATGGTTGATCTGGTGGCCATAGTTAGTGTGGCTTCTTAGTTGGTGCTTATGTTCCTTAAGTCAAGTTGAGGATAATATGAGGCTGCCATATGTTGTCAATACACTAACTAACTTTTAGAACCCTAGTTATCCCATCTTGGCCTTTAGAAAGTAGTGAGATAACCGACTTTGGTGAAGACTGAAGTTGGTTGATACTCGATACTACGCTCATTGAGATTCTAAACTTGGAGGGTTTTGGTTGGCAAGTAAGTTGCCTACTGAACAACCACCCTTGTGAAGGATCAATGATATTGAGATCCCTTAGAACATGGTTACTTTTGTAGGACAGGATGAACCATCTAAACTTCAGGGGAGGGTACTTACCTTTGAACCTCATGCAAGCCTTTAAACCTAAGGCTATGGTGTGACTTGTTTGTGTGTGCCACATGTTTGTGATTGAACATAACATCATGACATCACCATGCATCATAAGCATAGCATTTTCACTAACCATTTCAAGGACCAAAGGATTTATCTTTGTTCTTTGTTGCAGGTCATGGCTTCTGCTCGTAGAAACACTATCAGGATCAACTTTGTGGGCATACCTGCTAAGCTTAAAGAGTTGGTTTCTCAAGTGTCTGATCACTCCCAGTTCATCAAGAGACATGGTCACCTATTGGATCTAGTCACTTCAGGGTTCAATGAAGATATGATGAGTGTGCTGTTTCAGTTCTTTGACCCTAAGCACCATTGCTTTACATTCCCTGACTATCAGCTGGTTCCTACAATGGAAGAGTTCTCAAAACTTCTGGGTATACCTGTTCTTGATCAAAGACCCTTCACAAGTTTGGAGAAGGAGCTTAAACCAGAGGTTATTGCTGCAGCTCTACATCTGAAGAAATCTGACATTGTTCTAGAAACGAGAAGCGGAGTTAAGGGTATTCTTGCCAAGGTGTTGATAGAGAAAGCTCAGGTGTTCTTGAAGGCCATGAGCTATGATGCTTTTGAGGAGATCTTAGCCTTGCTGATATATGGCTTAGTATTGTTCCCCAATCCAGATCAGTTTATAGACGTTCATGCCATCAACATATTTCTGAGTCACAATCCAGTGCCTACTTTGCTTGGAGACATACTACATTCTCTTCATACCCGTACTACAAGGGCAAGAGGAACTTTGATGTGCTGCATACCTTTGCTCTCTAGGTGGTTTATTTCTCACCTTCCTCGCTCAGTAATGAAGAATGAGCAAGGGTTCAGGTGGTCCAAAAGAATTATGTCACTCTCTCATTCAGACATCCATTGGTGCTCCAGATCTATGGAGAATGTCACTATCATTGATCGTTGTGGGGAGTTTCCTAATGTGCCACTTCTAGGCATAAGAGGAGGCATCACCTACAACCCCTCTCTAGCTTTACGACAGTTTGGTTACGCTCGGAGTGATGGTCCACATGACATGTTAATCCAGGGCATTGTGTTTGACTACGACAACGATCTTCAAGGTTACCGTCAGAGATTCATACGAGCATGGGAAAAAGTAAACAGGGTTGACAACAAGACACTGGAGCCTAAGTACACTATTCCTATGGAAGCTTATCTCAGATGGGTACGATCTCGTGCTCAGACTCTCATGATGCCATATCCTGCTATCCTGCCAGTTACCATGGAACCTGTTGCTGAAGGAGATACTGCTTATACCATCCTTCACCCAGACATGCCTACTGACATGGAAGACTTGCAGAGATCCTGGATCCAACTGAAGGAGCAAAGGGATACTTTCGAGGCTCATTACAAAGCAAGCCAAGAAAGAATCCTAGAACTAACAAAGCAACTTCATGAGGAACGGAATCTCAACTCATACCTCAACACAAAGAGGAAACGTCCATGGGAGACTTAAAACCCCATCTTTTGTACTTATTTCATTTCATTTTTTTTGTAAGCCCAAGAGGCAAAACAAATTTATTACTAATAAAAGTTTACCTTCTTGTTTGTTTAAGCAAATTTAAATCCTGCGGTCCTTGAAAACATTGCATATACATTCACATATCATTTCATTACATCACAGGTTTATAATTGTGCACAGGTTTCTCATCTTCTCGCTGTTTATTTCAGCAATGGCTCTTGAACAAACAGTTAAGGATCTCCAGACACAAAATGCGCAGTTCCAAGAGCTGATCCTGAACCTGACCAAGGGGCAGGATGAATTGAAGACACTGCTGGTGTAACACGGTGGGAGAACTGACTTTTAGTTATGTTGCGGATAGCAAGAGTCGCCACCGACTTTTATTTTATCCAAAAGGAAAGGGTATAAAAGAACAGGAAAGACCTTAAGAGATATTTTTGGGTCCGGGGGGTAGGTTATGTAAAGGGAAGGTGTTAGCACCCTTTACATCCATGGTTATCCATGGGCTCTTAGTTACTTAGCTCACTTTTGAATTGTTTTTGAAAGTGTAGTGTGTGAATAGAAAAATTTTCATAATAGTTGATAATGATCCATGTACGGATGCGTAAAAACTTGTTTTTTGAAAATTTGTTTGAAATTTGTTAAGTGTTTGAAAAGTTTTTGAAGTGAGCAAGTACATAAGAGGAACCTACCCTAATGTTTTAAGTCTTTCTTATTCTTTATCCTTTCATTGGTAAGACTATCCCTACTATTAAGGAGTAGGTAGTCATTACCTTGGATGTAAGGGACATGTGAGGGACATCTGTTTTTATGAAGGCAACTGTGGGGTGTAATAAGCATATAGGAGGGACTATCATCATTATTCGAAGGGACTTGATTCGTAAAGGCAACCATGAAGGACTTGATGATTTTTCTTTTAAGGGACTTGCTTTATACACCCCACTCGACCTTATGATTTAGGCAACTTGAGGGATAACCTTAGAAAGTGAGATGGCGATTAAAAATCGACTTACGTGTGTGAGTGTTCAATATTATTTATCCTATGATTAAAGTGATCTAGATTAATTTTAAATAGAATACATGTTTTGCACTCCCTAATTTACTAACCATAGCAATAATTAAAATATTTACAAAATTACACCAAGGAAGCAATTACATAATTATAAGCAAAATAAAATAAATAGCAAAAATAATTAGCAAAAATAATGAATAAACAATAAATAAATAAATAGGGGTTAGTGATAATTAAAAAAATAAGGTTAGTAGAAATATCAAGAATAAAGTTAGTGAAAATAATTAAATTTAATGAAATAGTAATAATTAGAAAAATAGACAAGGTTAGAAAAAATAATAAGATAAAAATTTAAGATAATAATAAGCAAAAAATAAGAATATGGTTAGCAACAATAATTAATAGAAAAATATTATAATAACATGATTAGAATAATAAACACAAAATTTGATTTTTATATATAAGCATTTATTTAGAAACATGGATAATTAAATAATTACTATAATATAAAAAATTTTAAATAATTACAAATTCAAATCATTATCAAATTTAATTATTTCTAAACAAAAAATTATAAAAGGTATTTACATATTATATAAAGAAAATAAATTTTAAATATCATGTTCATAAATAAAAATAATCATATTTACAAAATTTACAAGAATCATATTAAATAAATAGATATACATAATAATTACATTAAGAATTAAGAAATAAAATTATTTAGAAAAAAAATAGAATTAAGTTTTGTTTTAGAAAATATTTTAGGGTTTGTTTAGAAAATTAGGGTTTGTTTATATACAAAATTATTTTAACTAATATATACATATATATATTATAATTACATAAAATAATAAAATAAATTTCTGGATTAAATAAGAAAAATAGAAAGTTTAGAATTTTTAGAGAATAAGATGTTATTTTAAATTTTTAATATATATGATTTATTTTTTTATTAAGAATATAAAACAAATAAACTAATTAATTAAAGAAAATAGAAAAAGTGATAAAAAATAAGAACTTACCTTGGCTGGGTTTGAACCCAGGTCTTCAAGCTTGCCAGCATCAAAACAGACCATCAGGCCACCCATACGTTGGTGATCATAGAATGACTCCAATTGTTTTTATGCAATGTCTTAAAAATCCAGAAAAATAATGAAAAAAACAAAAGGCCTGGGGTGGGACTTGAACCCAGGACCTTCTGATTACAAGCATGCACGCGTATCCGCCTGGCTGGGAGAGCCTAACTGATAGTCAAACAATCACCAATAATAATATATTAAGAACACAATTAAAATGAGAAAATACCAAAACATTGGCTGGAGGCAGGATTCGATCCCCTCCCCTTTGATCATACGCATACAAGCTTTTCCACTGGGCCACTCAACAACCTGTACAAATTAAATATAAACAAAACTATATAATATAAAGCGAAATTTGAATCCCAGGGACGCGCGCCAAACTTCATCTTCTTCGTTCAAATTTCCTGCGAATTTCCTTTTGAATTTTCCTGCGAAATCTATTGCAAGTTCTTCATGGTGTCAAACCTGCGAAAATCAAACTCATACCAAACAACAATGATTTATGAAATTAATTACAGTTTTATGATCCTTGTATCTCATAGAACCTTCCTATGTGTCCAGAATTCATTTATATTTGTTGAATCATTAAACCCTAAAATTGAGCTCTAAACCCTAATAATGGCCGCGGGTGATATAGGTCATGAAGCTTCAATCCAATTGTCCAGAATCGTTCCTTGGAACCTCACAAACACAAAAGCTCAAACAAAATTCATTAATAATGCACAAATGAACAGAATCGAAAAATTGAAATTCAAGATAAAGTTTGATTCGGGTAGAACATTATGGCATGATTTGGATGAATGTGAGTGATGGTTTATGATCAAGGATGTCCAATGAAGCTCTCTATGTCTTTATTTTACCTTTAAACCTCTTGGATGATGGAATCCGAATATCACTTTTGCTTGAATTTTTTTGAAAACCTACCTTTGAAGCTGCTGGATTCGTCCTTTTGGGTTATGTTTATGCTAAGTACTTATATGTGAGTGAATTAGGTTAAGAAAACTCATTGGTTGTGTGGAGATTTGATCCAAAAAAGATTGAAAAAGATTGAACTTTGAATTTCAAATATTTGCTCATGAAAGCTTACTATCTTTGGATAAATCACATGATTTCTTTCTCTTTCACCTTCAATCACCAATTAAGACTTTCTAGAAGCATTATCTTCCTCCAAAAATAGATTTTCATATTTTATATTTATTTAAAATGACTTTTATGAATTAAATCAAAAATAAATAAAAATAAAATAATAAAAATTCTGAATTTTGGTCATTTGGGTCGTGCATGATGATATGATGTGGATTGGATCACAATTTGGCAAGCCCATTTGGAAGGAATTGGTTCTAGACCCCCATTTTCAATATAAACCATCACAAAATTTCCCAACTTTGCAAGGGCATATCTCCCTCAATTTTAAAGGTATGAGGGTGTTCTTGGACTTTTTGGAAAGCTTGAAGAGTCCTCTAAACAACCCCATTGGTTTCAGGTCCATATCATTTACCAATCTCAAGTTATGCCCTTTTGAAGTTGTTGACTTTTTGTTGACTTTTGAAATGACCTATAATGTCTTAGCTCATATCTTCCAAATGAAGCATTTTTGGGCTTAACTTGCAACATCAAAGTTGTAGAGAATTCAATTTCCTTCAAAATGAGCTTTGGATGGAGACTTGGTGATGAAGTATGTGAAAGTTATGGCTGGTCAAAGTTCAGTTGACTTTTACTGAGGAAACCCTAATTTAGAAACTCCTGATTATTGATGATCTGGAATCTCCTTGATGAATCATGATCAACCCTTGATCAAATGATGAATTTTACTTCATATACTTGATGTTGGCAAAAAATCATGAAGTTTGACTTTGGTTTGACCACAGTTGACCTCAGTTTGACTTTTTAACTGTGCTGACTGATTTTGACTTATCTGATCATCTGACTGAGCAAACTTTTGAGAAAAGTCTTGAAACTTGTCATGGGGGTTCTTATACACATATAAGATGTTATGAAGCTCACTTGAGGTATTGGAAGTCCATTTAGCCTGATTAAAGTCAAAACCCTAGTTTTGGATGCACTGCCTAGGAGGTGCCTTGTCTAAGGGAATTATCAACTCTTCTGACCAATTGTGAACCTTGTGAACCTTGTGAACCATCATAAAATGTCTTGTGATACTCATGGGAGGTATTTTGAACCTTATGAACCTTGTGAACCTCATAAAGTGACTTTGTAGACCTTATGAACCTCAGGAAAGCTTTGTAATCATTGTGAATCTTGTGAACCTTGTGAACCTTCAAGAAGCAACTTATGGACTTCATGAACCTCATGAAAGGTCTTGTAAATGTTGAGAAGCTTGTGAACCTTGTGAACCTTCAAGAAGTGACTTGTAGACTTCATGAACCTCATGAAAGGTTTTGTAAATGTTGAGAAGCTTGTGAACCTTGTGAACCTTCAAGAAGTGACTTGTAGACTTCATGAACCTCATGAAAGGTTTTGTAAATGTTGAGAAGCTTGTGAACCTTGTGAACCTCATAAAGTGACTTTGTAGACCTTATGAACCTCAGGAAAGGTTTTGTAAATGTTGAGAAGCTTGTGAACCTTGTGAACCTTCAAGAAGTGACTTGTAGACTTCATGAACCTCATGAAAGGTTATATAAGCATTGAGAGACTTGTGAACCTTGTGAACCTTCTTAGCACACAAAGTCTTGTATTGTGAGGGCAAATTTTGGGGTGCAACAGCTGCCCCTGTTCAATTTTCTGAAACCTGAGGGGTTAGATTGGTACATTTGCCAATTGTGACCTGGAAGGTTGAAGGGGATTGAACACAAAAGCCCAAAAATTTGCACTCGCCAGTGCATAGAGTGATACAGATGGCTAGTTGAATATGATTGAGTGGGCTTAAAGATGCCACTAGGGGAAAGTTCTTCAGATATATTTCTTGGAAGATAAAGCAGTCCAAAATATGGAGGTATAATGAAAGCTGTCAGGAGTCTGGAGCAGTCCTGAGGTATTGATGATATGCTTTCAGGAGATTGGAGTAATCCTGATGTAACAGCATGTCTTCAGGGGGGATAAAGCAATCTTGATATATGAGAAGCTATCAGGAGGTTGGAGCTGTCCTGAAGTAACAATATAATTTCAAGAGGGTAGAGCAATCTTGAGAGGTTGATGATATGCTTTCAGGAGACTGGAGTAATCCTGATGTAACAGCATGTCTTCAGGAGGATAGAGTAATCAATAATGATAACCCTAAAGCAGTCTTGAAGTAATAATATGATTTCAGGAGGATAGAGCAATCAATAGCTCTAAAGCAGTCTTGAAGTAATAATATGATTTCAGGAGGATAGAGCAATCAATAGCTCTAAAGCAGTCTTGAAGTAATAATATGATTTCAGGAGGATAGAGCAATCAATAGCTCTAAAGCAGTCGTGAAACAATGAGAAATTGTCAGGAGGATGAAGCAACCCTGAGGTAATAGTATGATATGCTTTCAGGAGACTGGAGTAATCCTGATGTAACAGCATATCTTCAGGAGGATAGAGCAATCCTGATGATAATTTGTTGGATAATTAACCTGAAAACAAGGTAGCATTCTGTATGATAGTGTTAGTTTATGCATTATGTATGTATGTATAACATGATGCACTTAGGTAATGTACTATGCACTCACGGCTATGTATGTTATGGTATGATGTAAATGATGTACGTATGACATGATACTGCCGGAAGAGTCTGGATATATTCGTATATCAACTGCTGGCCAGGGAAAATAAATCCCGATTCGTTGTTGAAGAATATATTATATATAACTCTCCGTCTGCTGGGGATAATAAGGTATGGATAACCTCCCGGATGCTGGGGATAGTAAGGTATATATAACCTCCCGGATGCTGGGGATAATAAGGTATATATAACCTTCGTCTTTGTTTGATGGTAGGGCAGATATAACTTCCCGTCTTCGTTCGTCGTCCCCTTATTGGAAAGTAAATTCCCGAATATCCGTATGAGGATAAAAGAGATGGATATAAATTCCAGGGGAGATAAGACTTTATGAAGATGGATTCGTCCTACTGAGGGTTTGTAACTGTCTTGTAAAGGTGAACCGGCGAAGCTTCGTTGAAATCCTTCCCTCGTTCGTCCTTAGTAAATACTATTACTGCATTTTCATGCATTTCTGGTAAACATCAATCATATTAAGCACACATGCATTCAAGCCCAACTAATGGACGTTTCGCTTATGTAAAATAGGGTAAAAGTAAATCAGGATTCAGAGGGAAAAGTAAAGCTGAACTTGAGAACAGAATCATTTCAACTTCGAGAGTGTATAACCAATTGGATTTAGAGCTCCTGAAATTCTTTAACTTTTCTGAGTACCTTCCCAAAAATCCTCATAGCTGGATCTGAAGACATGATACTGACACCATCTGATACTACTGGCATAGACAATTAATTTCCATCATGGTTTCAGCTGAGAATCTAATATCAAGGTAATACAATGAGAGGAATGCGTCTTCAAACTGTGATGGACCATATACGCTCCAGGTAAAGCATTGCCCCTTGGTTGAGGATGAGTTGTCCCATAATGGAAGTATCTGTAATGAGCTACCTCAAGAGAAACAAGCAGAATGCCCCGTAAGCATATGCCCCTGGCATTGTGAACTCTGTAATGTCACCTTTGGTAATTCAACTGTATGAGAAGAGCTGCCCCCTGGCTATTAAGCACTGTTGAATCTGGACCTGATTGCCCCGAATGAATTGAACAGTAACTTGGTATGCTCCTTGATTGGGAAACAGTGACTATGCCCCTGTCATTATGAACTTTGTTACCCTCGGTACTTCAGATAGATGAGGAGATCTGCCCATGGCTACTTAAACATAGTTGAATCTTGTCCTGATTTCCCCAAATGAGTTAGGCAGTATCATGGCTTGTCCCCTTGATTGGGAGATAATGACTATGCCCCTTTGTATACATGGACTTTGATCCAGGAAGCAACTTTGTTCATCGGAAGGACTGTGAACATTCATCCTGTAAGTTTCTTCATTTGTCAAACACTCAGGTATATGCAAACAAATATATTCAAAAATGCAATGCTTATGTCTGTCTTGAAGTTTTTTTTTTTTGAAAAAGAATTTTTTTTTTATTAAGAAAACTGTGATATTAACTCAAGTTTTATAATAAGCCCTAAAGGAGTCAGGATACCTTTTTGTAGCAGTACGCTTTTGAACTAACCATGCTTCAGTTAGGACTTTTAAAGGGTTATAACGTGGCCTGGTTCACGGTTTAAGAAACAAAGGATAAAGGCTCAAATTTTATTTGTACCCAACCCAATCTCCATGATGTTCTTCAGTCCTATACTCAGTTAACTTATGCATTGAAGTTCCAAAGAAGTTTGGTATTGTAACACTGATATTTGTGATGGTTCAGAAACCAAAAATTTATTTGAACATTCAGTCATCTTTCTTTGTTGAGGATTCATAATGACCTCTTTTTTTTCTTTTTTGGTTTTATTATCCCTTCTTTTTGCCTGAACTGTTTATTTCAAGGTTACAGTCAGCGGGATGTCTTAATGTTTTACTAAGTCTCCTTCATAGGTTTTGACTTAGTAAGCTTTTCTTTTGCTGGATATTGACTGTCAGGTTTAATGATTACCGAGAACCATCATTAGTTGTGTACAACACAGATAATTGGCATATTTGATTTAACCGAGTAACTACCCTGCCCCGGGTTATGAATAAGGGTTTTAATTTGTGCGAGAATAAAAACTCCTACTTCATAGGCTCAAAAGGGTTGACTAGGGATTAACTTCCTTATATCTCCACTGTTTAGGAATTGAAACAATGCCTGTACATCGTCAGCATAGTCTGTTCAAAAGCATACTGCATAAGATTATGGTATTGTTTTCGTCATCCTCCCTCTACAGGTTTATAGCTTTATCAGGAGTTAAATATCACAGGATAGAAATAAGAAGCATAATTCAAAATATAGTGGAACAAATGGATTAATTCAAGACAAACATATGCAATGCATTAATGAAAACAAAAGTTTAACATAATAGCAAGTGTTCAAACAAATAAAAGAAATTACAAATGAAAATTCAAATGTTGTCCCATCCAGTTGGCTGAATGTCCTCAATTGCAATCTGTGAACTTTGAGGAGCAGTATACTTCACCATGAAATCAAATTTACCACTTGGATGTCCCAAGGTGCCCCATATTTCAACAGGAACAGGTAGGCTTTCTTTCTTGCAACCTTGGGCAACTTGTCTTGCAGCTTCGGTGTTTGCTGGATGATAGTAGAACTCAACTTGACCCTCTGGAGTAACCTCTAGGATTCCTTCGTCAATCAGGTCTTGGATCTTTTTCTTCAATGCCCAACAGCTATTAGTATCATGTCCAGGACTGTTGGAGTGGTACTCACACCTTGCCTTGGGATTATAGCGAGGAGAGGAAGTTTTAGGATTTTGAGGAGGATTTTCCAAGGAAATTAGCTTCATCTCCAACAAGCATTGCAGAACTTGTGACATTGGAGTGTTGAACTTGATAAACTGCCTTCTATATTTCTTGTGTTGAGGTGGATTAACCTTATCAGGTCTTTCTTCTTCAACTGAAGAACAATCAATGGCAACCTGTTTCTTACCTTCTTTTATCCTCATCTTTCTTTCAATCAAATCAGCTTGTTTTAACGGAGGTTGACTGACAATTAGATCCCTGACTCTATCACTTTGAAGTTTGTGGACAAAGATTCTTAGCTCTTCTTGCCCCTGAGCTAATCTGTGAATAAGAGCCACCTGGCCATTCATCTGGATCCTCATTCCTGTCATCTCAGCTTGTAGTTGTTTCAGCTGATCATCCTTGTTGTCCTCAGGATTCTTCTTCTTGGCCAGCAGTGTCTTCAATTCATCCTGCCCCTTGGACAAGTTCAGGATCAGCTCTTGGAACTGGGCATTCTGAGCCTGGAGATCTTTGACTGTTTGTTCAAGAGCCATTGCTGAAATAAACAGCGAGAAGATAATAAACCTGTGCACAATAAACCTGTGATGCAATGATATGGAATGCGTATGCAATGTTTTCAAGGACTACAGGATTTAAATCTGTTTAAACAACCAAAAAGTAAACTTTTATTAGTGATAAATTTGTTTGCCACTTGGGCTTACAAAGAATGGGGTTTTAAGTCTCCCATGGACGTTTCCTCTTTGTGTTGAGGTATGAGTTGAGATTCCGTTCCCCGTGAAGTTGCTTTGTTAGTTCCAGGATTCTTTCTTGGCTTGCTTTGTAATGAGCCTCGAAAGTATCCCTTTGCTCCTTCAACTGAATCCAAGATCTCTGTAAATCTTCTGTATCAGTAGGCATGTCTGGGTGAAGGATAGTATAAGAAGTGTCTCCTTCAGCAACAGGTTCCATGGTAACTGGAAGGATAGCAGGATATGGCATCATGAGAGTCTGAGCACGAGATCGCACCCATCTGAGATAAGCTTCCATAGGAATAGTGCCCTTGGGCTCCAGAGTCTTGCTGTCAACCTTGTTCACTTTTCCCCAAGCTCGTATGAACCTTTGACGGTAACCTTGCAGATCGTTGTCGTAGTCCAACACAATACCCTGAATTAACATGTCATGAGGACCATCACTCCGAGCGTAACCAAACTGTCGTAAAGCTAGAGAAGGGTTGTAGGTAATGCCTCCTCTTATGCCTAGAAGTGGCACATTAGGAAACTCCCCACAATGGTCAATGATAGTAACATTCTCCATAGATCTGGAGCACCAATGGATATCTGAATGAGAGAGTGACATAATCCTCTTGGACCATCTGAACCCCTGTTCATTCTTCATCACTGATCGAGGAAGGTGAGAAATAAACCACCTAGATAGCAAAGGTATACAACACATCAGAGTTCCTCGTGCCTTTGTAGTACGAGTATGAAGAGAATGTAGGATGTCTCCAAGCAATGTAGGCACTGGATTGTGACTCAGGAAAATGTTGATGGCATGAACATCTATGAACTGATCTGGATTGGGGAACAATACTAAGCCATAAATCAGCAAGGCTAAGATATCCTCAAAAGCATCATAACTCATAGCCTTCAAGAACATTTGAGCCTTCTCTATCAAAACCTTAGCAAGAATACCCTTGACTCCGCTTCTCGTTTCTAGAACAATGTCAGACTTTTTCAGATGTAGAGATGCAGCAATGACCTCTGGTTTAGGCTCCTTCTCCAAGCCTGTGAAGGGTCTCTGATCAAGGATAGGTATACCCAATAGTTTGGAGAACTCTTCCATTGTAGGAACCAACTGATAGTCAGGGAATGTAAAGAAATGGTGCTTAGGGTCAAAGAACTGAAACAGAACACTTATCATGTTTTCATTGAACCCTGAAGTGACTAGATCCAATAGGTGACCATGTCTCTTGATGAACTGGGAATGGTCAGACACTTGAGAAACCAACTCTTTAAGCTTGGCAGGTATGCCCACAAAGTTGATCCTGATGGTGTTTCTACGAGCAGAAGCCATGACCTCCAACCAAAGAACAAAGATAAATCCTTTGGTCCTTGAAATGGTTAGTGAAAATGCTATGCTTATGATACATGATGATGTCATGATGTTATGCTCAATCACAAACATGTGGCACCCACAAACAAGTCACACAATAGCCCTAGGTTTAAAGGCTTGCATGAGGTTCAAAGGTAAGTACCCTCCCCTGAAGTTAGATGGTTCATCCTGTCCTACAAAAGTAACCAGGTTCTAAGGGATCTCAATATCATTGATCCTTCACAAGGGTGGTTGATCAGAAGGCAACTTACTTGCCAACCAAAACCCTCCAAGTTTAAGATCTCAATGAGTGTAGTATCGAGTGTCAACCAACTTCAGTCTGCACCAAAGCCGGTTACCTCACTACTTTCTAAAGGCCAAGATGAGTTAACTAGGGTTCTAAAAGGTCAAGAATCAGGAGTTTCTAAATTAGGGTTTCCTCAGTAAAAGTCAACTGAACTTTGACCAGCCATAACTTTCACATGCTTCATCACCAAGTCTCCATCCAAAGCTCATTTTGAAGGAAATTTAATTCTCTACAACTTTGTGTCTCACAAGCCAAGCCCAAAAATGCTTCATTTGGAAGGTATGAGCTAAGACATTATAGGTCCTTTTGAAAGTCAACAAAAAGTCAACAACTTCAAAAGGGCATAACTTGAGAATGGTAAATGATATGGACATGAAACCAGTGGGGTTGGTTAGAGGACTCTTCAAGATTTCCAAAATGTCCAAGAACACCCTCATAGCATTAAAATTGAAGGATATGTGCCCTTGCAAAGTTGGGAAATTTTTGGTTGGTTTATGAAGAAAATGGAGGTCTAAAACTAATTTCTTCTAAATGGGCTTGCCATATGATGACCCAATCCACACCAAGACATCATGCACGAAATTTATTTAATATTTTCATAATTTTATTCATTTTATTTTTATTTATTATGATTTTTTATATTAAAAATCATTTTAAATTCAAATAAAATATGAAATAGTGAAGATTTAAAATTATTTTGCTTCTAGAATGTCATAAATGATATTTTGATCTAATTGATACAAGAGTTATGAAAATCATCCCAAAATAGCAAGTTTGTATCAAGAATATTCAAGTTTTAAAAGCCAATCTTTTTCAATCTTCAATGATCCAAATATCCATCAAATTGGCAATATTTTTAACCTAATTCAGTCACTCATATATAAACAACACAAAGACAAACAGAAGCCACGAATTCACAGCCTCCTCATATCATCTTCTAGCTTAAAAAATCTCACCAAAAAACTCAAATTCGGTTTGGTACTTTTAGCCCCTTTCAAGACAAACCAAAGGTTGCAACTTGTTCCTTGAGGTTCACTGATTGATTCTGGATCATAACATCATCCATTCATGCACTAAATCGTGAAAACCGAATGCACATTGTTCATGTTTTAAAATTTTTCGATTTGAATGATTTACACATTGATAATGAAAACTAACTGTTGGTTTGTGTTTATGATGATGTTTGGATGCTTTCTGGATAAATTAATTTGATTTTAGGTACTAGATGGAGAAATCACCATGGCTAGGGTTCTTCGGCCGTTTTAGGGTTTTATGATTTACCAATTATAAATGAATTCTAAGACCATGGATCAACTCTAATTAACCTCTGGATTGTGTTGGTATATTCAATTTGATAAAATTTTACTGTTTTGTTGATGATTGAATTTCGTAGGGTTTGCTGCAAATGAAAATTCGCAGGAAAATTTATAACAAAATTCGCAGCAAATTTTGCAGGTCTGGAGGTAGAAGAAGACATGCGCGCGTTTTCATAATTTGAATTTTTGTTATATATTATAATGAATTTGTTCCGTTTGTATGTCACACATGAGCATGTGTCCCAGTGGCAAGGCGTCTGACTTGGTATGCGAAGGAGCTTGGGTTCGAAACCTGCCTCAGGGCATTTTTTTGGTCTGATTTCTTTTGTTTTTCAGAGTAACAACAAAACAAAGTGGAAGGAGGATATTATCACAACGTGCAGGCTGGCCCAGTGGTGATCCCCTTGTGTTTCCAGGTAAAGGACCTGGGTTCAAATCCCAGGTCCTGTTTTTTGGCTTTTCTTTTTTTGTTTATTTGTTTTTTCTAATTTCTTATATTATCCTTTAAATAAATTAATTTCTAAAAATATTTAAAAGCAAAACTTTTATATTCTAATTAGACCTTATTTTCACAAACCTAAATTAATATGTATATTTATTTATTTGTTTTTTTTATATATATATTTACATGTATATATTTATTTATTAAATTAATAATGTAAATTAAAATTAAAAACCCTAAAACCATTTTATAATCAAACCTAATTTTCTTTTAAAATTTTTTTCTTTCTAAATTGATATACATATTTGTTTATATGTTTTTAGTAATATTTATATGTATATATTATTTAATAATTAAATTGATATTAAATTAAAATAACCTAATATGTTTACATAAAACCTAATTATCTTCTAAACCCTAATATTTAAAACCCTAATTTATTTTTCTAACAATTCAAAAACCTAATTTCCTTTTAATTTTAATTACTTATTTTTATATACTTAATAAATATTTTAATATAGAATTGAATTATTAATTATGTTTATTCATGTAAATAAATTAGTATATAATAATAATTATTATTATTCTCATCATAAATTATTTAAAAATTGCTTATCTAAAAAAAAAATCTAAAATTTTTTAATTAAGTTGTATATTATTATACTAACCTCTTTTTTTTTCTCTTATATTTATTTTTATTTATTATCACTAACCTTTTACTTATTTATTTATTTAGTATATGCTTATTATTTAAATTATTTTATCATAATGTAATTGTGCAAGCTATGTAATAGTGGTAAAAATTTTATTATTTATTTAAATTGCTATGGTTAGTAAAATAGGGAGTGAAAACATGTTTGTGTTTAAAATTGAATTTAGATCACTAATTATAAGATAAATATTTGAATTTGTACACGCACACACGTAAGTCGATCTTGGATCGCCATCTCACTTCTTAAGGGTTAACTCTCATTGTTGCCTAATTAAAAGGTCAAGTAGGGTGTATAAAGCAAAAAGTCCCTCAAAATAAAGTCATCTAGTACCTTAACAATAAAAGATCAAGTCCCTTAACGGTTGCCTTCATAATGATCTTGTCCCTTTCGAATAATGATGACAGTCCCTCCAAAATTGCTTAATACACCCCACAGTTGCCTATATAAACAGATGTCCCTTCATATGACCCTCACATCCAAGGTAATGACTACATATTCCTTAATAATAGGGATAGTCTTACCATTTAAAGGATTCAAGAACAGAAAGACTTAAACTTTAGGGTAGGTTCCTCATAGTTACTTGCTCACTATTTAAAAACTTTTCAAATACTTCACAAATTTCAAACAATTTTCAAACACAAGTTTTTTACGCATCCGTACATGGATCATTATCAAACTCTTATGAAAATTTCTATTCACACACTTCATATTTTCAAAAACATTTTAAAGTGAGTTAAGTAACTAAGAGCCCATGGATAACCATGGATGTAAAGGGTGCTAATACCTTCCCTTTACATAACCTACCCCCCGGACCCAAAAATCTTTTAAAAGGTCTTTCCTGTTCTTTTATGCCTTTCCTTTGGATAAAATAAAAGTCGGTGGCGACTCTTGCTATCCGCAACATAACTAAAGTCAGTTCTCCCACCGTGTTACAGAACTGGCGACTCTGCTGGGGACTTAATAAAAGAGGGGTACCCTTAGGAATTAGATCACTTTAAAATTGTTTGCCTTGTTTGCTTTATACTTACTTGTTGGGTGCTCTTATGTGTGAAAGATCCTAACCCGGATCTAGTGTACCTTAGGTAAATGGCAATAGACCAAGGAAACTGTACGGCGTATACCAATATGGTTGATCTGGTGGCCATAGTTAGTGTGGCTTCTTAGTTGGTGCTTATGTTCCTTAAGTCAAGTTGAGGATAATATGAGGCTGCCATATGTTGTCAATACACTAACTAACTTTTAGAACCCTAGTTATCCCATCTTGGCCTTTAGAAAGTAGTGAGATAACCGACTTTGGTGAAGACTGAAGTTGGTTGATACTCGATACTACGCTCATTGAGATTCTAAACTTGGAGGGTTTTTGTTGGCAAGTAAGTTGCCTACTGAACAACCACCCTTGTGAAGGATCAATGATATTGAGATCCCTTAGAACATGGTTACTTTTGTAGGACAGGATGAACCATCTAAACTTCAGGGGAGGGTACTTACCTTTGAACCTCATGCAAGCCTTTAAACCTAAGGCTATGGTGTGACTTGTTTGTGTGTGCCACATGTTTGTGATTGAACATAACATCATGACATCACCATGCATCATAAGCATAGCATTTTCACTAACCATTTCAAGGACCAAAGGATTTATCTTTGTTCTTTGTTGCAGGTCATGGCTTCTGCTCGTAGAAACACTATCAGGATCAACTTTGTGGGCATACCTGCTAAGCTTAAAGAGTTGGTTTCTCAAGTGTCTGATCACTCCCAGTTCATCAAGAGACATGGTCACCTATTGGATCTAGTCACTTCAGGGTTCAATGAAGATATGATGAGTGTGTTGTTTCAGTTCTTTGACCCTAAGCACCATTGCTTTACATTCCCTGACTATCAGCTGGTTCCTACAATGGAAGAGTTCTCAAAACTTCTGGGTATACCTGTTCTTGATCAAAGACCCTTCACAAGTTTGGAGAAGGAGCTTAAACCAGAGGTTATTGCTGCAGCTCTACATCTGAAGAAATCTGACATTGTTCTAGAAACGAGAAGCGGAGTTAAGGGTATTCTTGCCAAGGTGTTGATAGAGAAAGCTCAGGTGTTCTTGAAGGCCATGAGCTATGATGCTTTTGAGGAGATCTTAGCCTTGTTGATATATGGCTTAGTATTGTTCCCCAATCCAGATCAGTTTATAGACGTTCATGCCATCAGCATATTTCTGAGTCACAATCCAGTGCCTACTTTGCTTGGAGACATACTACATTCTCTTCATACCCGTACTACAAGGGCAAGAGGAACTTTGATGTGCTGCATACCTTTGCTCTCTAGGTGGTTTATTTCTCACCTTCCTCGCTCAGTAATGAAGAATGAGCAAGGGTTCAGGTGGTCCAAAAGAATTATGTCACTCTCTCATTCAGACATCCATTGGTGCTCCAGATCTATGGAGAATGTCACTATCATTGATCGTTGTGGGGAGTTTCCTAATGTGCCACTTCTAGGCATAAGAGGAGGCATCACCTACAACCCCTCTCTAGCTTTACGACAGTTTGGTTACGCTCGGAGTGATGGTCCACATGACATGTTAATCCAGGGCATTGTGTTTGACTACGACAACGATCTTCAAGGTTACCGTCAGAGATTCATACGAGCATGGGAAAAAGTAAACAGGGTTGACAACAAGACACTGGAGCCTAAGTACACTATTCCTATGGAAGCTTATCTCAGATGGGTACGATCTCGTGCTCAGACTCTCATGATGCCATATCCTGCTATCCTGCCAGTTACCATGGAACCTGTTGCTGAAGGAGATACTGCTTATACCATCCTTCACCCAGACATGCCTACTGACATGGAAGACTTGCAGAGATCCTGGATCCAACTGAAGGAGCAAAGGGATACTTTCGAGGCTCATTACAAAGCAAGCCAAGAAAGAATCCTAGAACTAACAAAGCAACTTCATGAGGAACGGAATCTCAACTCATACCTCAACACAAAGAGGAAACGTCCATGGGAGACTTAAAACCCCATCTTTTGTACTTATTTCATTTCATTTTTTTTGTAAGCCCAAGAGGCAAAACAAATTTATTACTAATAAAAGTTTACCTTCTTGTTTGTTTAAGCAAATTTAAATCCTGCGGTCCTTGAAAACATTGCATATACATTCACATATCATTTCATTACATCACAGGTTTATAATTGTGCACAGGTTTCTCATCTTCTCGCTGTTTATTTCAGCAATGGCTCTTGAACAAACAGTTAAGGATCTCCAGACACAAAATGCGCAGTTCCAAGAGCTGATCCTGAACCTGACCAAGGGGCAGGATGAATTGAAGACACTGCTGGTGTAACACGGTGGGAGAACTGACTTTTAGTTATGTTGCGGATAGCAAGAGTCGCCACCGACTTTTATTTTATCCAAAAGGAAAGGGTATAAAAGAACAGGAAAGACCTTAAGAGATATTTTTGGGTCCGGGGGGTAGGTTATGTAAAGGGAAGGTGTTAGCACCCTTTACATCCATGGTTATCCATGGGCTCTTAGTTACTTAGCTCACTTTTGAATTGTTTTTGAAAGTGTAGTGTGTGAATAGAAAAATTTTCATAATAGTTGATAATGATCCATGTACGGATGCGTAAAAACTTGTTTTTTGAAAATTTGTTTGAAATTTGTTAAGTGTTTGAAAAGTTTTTGAAGTGAGCAAGTACATAAGAGGAACCTACCCTAATGTTTTAAGTCTTTCTTATTCTTTATCCTTTCATTGGTAAGACTATCCCTACTATTAAGGAGTAGGTAGTCATTACCTTGGATGTAAGGGACATGTGAGGGACATCTGTTTTTATGAAGGCAACTGTGGGGTGTAATAAGCATATAGGAGGGACTATCATCATTATTCGAAGGGACTTGATTCGTAAAGGCAACCATGAGGGACTTGATGATTTTTCTTTTAAGGGACTTGCTTTATACACCCCACTCGACCTTATGATTTAGGCAACTTGAGGGATAACCTTAGAAAGTGAGATGGCGATTAAAAATCGACTTACGTGTGTGAGTGTTCAATATTATTTATCCTATGATTAAAGTGATCTAGATTAATTTTAAATAGAATACATGTTTTGCACTCCCTAATTTACTAACCATAGCAATAATTAAAATATTTACAAAATTACACCAAGGAAGCAATTACATAATTATAAGCAAAATAAAATAAATAGCAAAAATAATTAGCAAAAATAATGAATAAACAATAAATAAATAAATAGGGGTTAGTGATAATTAAAAAAATAAGGTTAGTAGAAATATCAAGAATAAAGTTAGTGAAAATAATTAAATTTAATGAAATAGTAATAATTAGAAAAATAGACAAGGTTAGAAAAAATAATAAGATAAAAATTTAAGATAATAATAAGCAAAAAATAAGAATATGGTTAGCAACAATAATTAATAGAAAAATATTATAATAACATGATTAGAATAATAAACACAAAATTTGATTTTTATATATAAGCATTTATTTAGAAACATGGATAATTAAATAATTACTATAATATAAAAAATTTTAAATAATTACAAATTCAAATCATTATCAAATTTAATTATTTCTAAACAAAAAATTATAAAAGGTATTTACATATTATATAAAGAAAATAAATTTTAAATATCATGTTCATAAATAAAAATAATCATATTTACAAAATTTACAAGAATCATATTAAATAAATAGATATACATAATAATTACATTAAGAATTAAGAAATAAAATTATTTAGAAAAAAAATAGAATTAAGTTTTGTTTTAGAAAATATTTTAGGGTTTGTTTAGAAAATTAGGGTTTGTTTATATACAAAATTATTTTAACTAATATATACATATATATATTATAATTACATAAAATAATAAAATAAATTTCTGGATTAAATAAGAAAAATAGAAAGTTTAGAATTTTTAGAGAATAAGATGTTATTTTAAATTTTTAATATATATGATTTATTTTTTTATTAAGAATATAAAACAAATAAACTAATTAATTAAAGAAAATAGAAAAAGTGATAAAAAATAAGAACTTACCTTGGCTGGGTTTCAACCCAGGTCTTCAAGCTTGCCAGCATCAAAACAGACCATCAGGCCACCCATACGTTGGTGATCATAGAATGACTCCAATTGTTTTTATGCAATGTCTTAAAAATCCAGAAAAATAATGAAAAAAACAAAAGGCCTGGGGTGGGACTTGAACCCAGGACCTTCTGATTACAAGCATGCACGCGTATCCGCCTGGCTGGGAGAGCCTAACTGATAGTCAAACAATCACCAATAATAATATATTAAGAACACAATTAAAATGAGAAAATACCAAAACATTGGCTGGAGGCAGGATTCGATCCCCTCCCCTTTGATCATACGCATACAAGCTTTTCCACTGGGCCACTCAACAACCTGTACAAATTAAATATAAACAAAACTATATAATATAAAGCGAAATTTGAATCCCAGGGACGCGCGCCAAACTTCATCTTCTTCGTTCAAATTTCCTGCGAATTTCCTTTTGAATTTTCCTGCGAAATCTATTGCAAGTTCTTCATGGTGTCAAACCTGCGAAAATCAAACTCATACCAAACAGCAATGATTTATGAAATTAATTACAGTTTTATGATCCTTGTATCTCATAGAACCTTCCTATGTGTCCAGAATTCATTTATATTTGTTGAATCATTAAACCCTAAAATTGAGCTCTAAACCCTAATAATGGCCGCGGGTGATATAGGTCATGAAGCTTCAATCCAATTGTCCAGAATCGTTCCTTGGAACCTCACAAACACAAAAGCTCAAACAAAATTCATTAATAATGCACAAATGAACAGAATCGAAAAATTGAAATTCAAGATAAAGTTTGATTCGGGTAGAACATTATGGCATGATTTGGATGAATGTGAGTGATGGTTTATGATCAAGGATGTCCAATGAAGCTCTCTATGTCTTTATTTTACCTTTAAACCTCTTGGATGATGGAATCCGAATATCACTTTTGCTTGAATTTTTTTGAAGTGAAAACCTACCTTTGAAGCTGCTGGATTCGTCCTTTTGGGTTATGTTTATGCTAAGTACTTATATGTGAGTGAATTAGGTTAAGAAAACTCATTGGTTGTGTGGAGATTTGATCCAAAAAAGATTGAAAAAGATTGAACTTTGAATTTCAAATATTTGCTCATGAAAGCTTACTATCTTTGGATAAATCACATGATTTCTTTCTCTTTCACCTTCAATCACCAATTAAGACTTTCTAGAAGCATTATCTTCCTCCAAAAATAGATTTTCATATTTTATATTTATTTAAAATGACTTTTATGAATTAAATCAAAAATAAATAAAAATAAAATAATAAAAATTCTGAATTTTGGTCATTTGGGTCGTGCATGATGATATGATGTGGATTGGATCACAATTTGGCAAGCCCATTTGGAAGGAATTGGTTCTAGACCCCCATTTTCAATATAAACCATCACAAAATTTCCCAACTTTGCAAGGGCATATCTCCCTCAATTTTAAAGGTATGAGGGTGTTCTTGGACTTTTTGGAAATCTTGAAGAGTCCTCTAAACAACCCCATTGGTTTCAGGTCCATATCATTTACCAATCTCAAGTTATGCCCTTTTGAAGTTGTTGACTTTTTGTTGACTTTTGAAATGACCTATAATGTCTTAGCTCATATCTTCCAAATGAAGCATTTTTGGGCTTAACTTGAAACATCAAAGTTGTAGAGAATTCAATTTCCTTCAAAATGAGCTTTGGATGGAGACTTGGTGATGAAGTATGTGAAAGTTATGGCTGGTCAAAGTTCAGTTGACTTTTACTGAGGAAACCCTAATTTAGAAACTCCTGATTATTGATGATCTGGAATCTCCTTGATGAATCATGATCAACCCTTGATCAAATGATGAATTTTACTTCATATACTTGATGTTGGCAAAAAATCATGAAGTTTGACTTTGGTTTGACCACAGTTGACCTCAGTTTGACTTTTTAACTGTGCTGACTGATTTTGACTTATCTGATCATCTGACTGAGCAAACTTTTGAGAAAAGTCTTGAAACTTGTCATGGGGGTTCTTATACACATATAAGATGTTATGAAGCTCACTTGAGGTATTGGAAGTCCATTTAGCCTGATTAAAGTCAAAACCCTAGTTTTGGATGCACTGCCTAGGAGGTGCCTTGTCTAAGGGAATTATCAACTCTTCTGACCAATTGTGAACCTTGTGAACCTTGTGAACCATCATAAAATGTCTTGTGATACTCATGGGAGGTATTGTGAACCTTATGAACCTTGTGAACCTCATAAAGTGACTTTGTAGACCTTATGAACCTCAGGAAAGCTTTGTAATCATTGTGAATCTTGTGAACCTTGTGAACCTTCAAGAAGCAACTTATGGACTTCATGAACCTCATGAAAGGTCTTGTAAATGTTGAGAAGCTTGTGAACCTTGTGAACCTTCAAGAAGTGACTTGTAGACTTCATGAACCTCATGAAAGGTTTTGTAAATGTTGAGAAGCTTGTGAACCTTGTGAACCTTCAAGAAGTGACTTGTAGACTTCATGAACCTCATGAAAGGTTTTGTAAATGTTGAGAAGCTTGTGAACCTTGTGAACCTCATAAAGTGACTTTGTAGACCTTATGAACCTCAGGAAAGGTTTTGTAAATGTTGAGAAGCTTGTGAACCTTGTGAACCTTCAAGAAGTGACTTGTAGACTTCATGAACCTCATGAAAGGTTATATAAGCATTGAGAGACTTGTGAACCTTGTGAACCTTCTTAGCACACAAAGTCTTGTATTGTGAGGGCAAATTTTGGGGTGCAACAGCTGGCCAAGAAGACTAAGAAGACTAGAAGGTCAGGTGGCCTGATCAACATGGGAAGAAGGTTCAAAGGTCTTGCCAAGACCAAGGAACCAGTTGAAGACTATGAATCTGAAGAGTCTGAAAAAGAGGGAGGCAGTCTCCACAACACTATGGGGGACTCTGATTCTGAGGCTAATTACTACCATGAGCCTAATGAAGACAAATTCAAGATGCTGGTGGATAGAATGGATGCTATGGAGTTGCAGAAGTCATCTGGGCTGGATTTTGAAGATTTGAGTCTGATATCTGGGGTAGTCATACCCATTGGTTTCAAGGTTCCTACCTTTGTTGTCTATGATGGGGTCTCTTGTCCCAAGCTGCATCTGAGGTCTTATGTCAGAAGAATTCAACCTCACACTGCTGATAAGAAGTTGTGGATCCATTTTTTCCAAGAGAGCTTATCTGGAGCTCAATTGGAGTGGTATTATCAATTGGAGAGTGTCAACATCAGGGATTGGAATGATATTGCTGAAGCTTTCTATAAGCAGTATCAATACAATGCTGACTTAGCTCCCACTCGCATGCAGCTGCAAAGCATGTCTATGGGTGCCAAAGAAAGTTTCAAGGAGTATGCTCAGAAGTGGAGAGATTTAGCTGGAAGAGTTCAACCCCCTTTAACTGACAGGGAATTGGTTGATATGTTCATGTGTACGCTGAATGGTCCTTTTTACAGTCATCTCATTGGAAGCTCATCATCTGGCTTCACTGAGTTGATAATGACAGGAGAGCGCGTGGAAAATGGTATAAAGAGTGGCAAAATCCAAGTGGGTACTTCTTCATCAGGTGCTGCAAAGAAGCCTCCCACTGGGAAGAAAGAATCAAATGTTGTTTATGGTCAACCTGATCGTAATAGAAGGCATCAGTCTGTGAGTGCAGTTCATATTTCAAATCCAACTCCTACAACACCAGAGCAGCCACAGGGCAACCAACAGAGGGCTAGAAGGCAGTTCACAAAGATCAACATGTCAATGGCACAGGAATTGCAACACTTGTTGAAGGCTGAACTTATTACTTTGAAAGAGGCTCCTTAGAATCCCAATGTTACCTCTCCCAGGTACAATCCCAATGCACGATGTGCATACCATTCAAACTGTCAGGGACATGATACTAATAGCTGCTGGGTCTTGAAGAACAAAATTCAAGATATGATTGAGGCTGGAGAGATTGAGTTTGACCCTCCTGGTACTCCAAATGTGATTACTGCTCCAATGCCAAATCATGATAAGACTATCAATGCCATTGATGAAGATTCACATATTTCCTCAGTTGCAGATTTGGTTACACCATTGTCTGTTATCAAGAAGAAGTTAGTACAAGCTGGGTTCTTTCCGGATTGTCGTGAAGATTGTGTCTATTGTGAGTATAATCCAGATAGTTGTTGGAGGTTGAAGGACGGAATTCAACGTCTCATGAATAACTATACCATAGTGTTTGAGAGGACTCCATCGTCTGTAGAGAGTATGGTGGATCATATTACTAAAGGTAGGAAGACTGAAGAGGTTGACATGGTCGATAAAGTACCGGTAAGGATCACTTCAAAGGGACTTGTTAAAATCACTCATAAGGGTCCAATTAAGATTACTGCTGAAGGCCCTGTGAAGGTTGTTGCTGAAGCCAGAGTGGCTCCTGTGGTCATTACCACTCCTGGTCCTATTCCGTATATGTCTGATAAAGCTGTGCCTTGGCATTATGGGTCTGATGTTTATATCCATGGTGTTAAGCAGGAACCCTTAGCTGATGTGCCTGTTGATGTTGATAATATTGCTGGATCTAGTAAGATCACACGAAGCGGAAGAGTTTTCTCTCCTCCAGTTACTTCCAAGAATGTAGTTACTCCTGCTGCTACTTCCACCACTGATGCTCGGGGCAAGGGTCCTGTTATTGAACCAGTACCTACTGATGTGCCAGCTGCTGATGATCTTGCTAAGCAGATGGAAGAAGTATTGAAAATCATTCGCAAGAGTGATTATGACATAGTTGATCAGTTGGGGCATACTCCCTCCAAGATTTCTATGATGTCCTTGTTGTTGTGTTCTGAAGCTCATGCCAAAGCTTTGATTAAGTTTTTGAAGACTGCTCATGTACCCAATGCAATTTCTGTTGACCAGTTTGAGAATTGTGTTGCCCACCTGACTTATGATAATGGGTTAGGGTTTTCTGATGCTGATTTGACCCCTGCCAAGAGGGATCATAACAGAGCTCTGCATATCTCAATTGAATGCAGGGGCACTACCCTGTCACATGTATTGATAGACAATGGTTCCTCTCTGAATGTGTTGCCCAAAGAAGTCCTGAATAAGTTGAGCCCTGAAGATGCTGTGCTGAAGCCCAGTAGTATAGTGGTGAAAGCTTTTGATGGTTCTAGAAGAGTAGTGCATGGGGAAATCGATCTCCCAATCAAAGTTGGGTCTCAAATTTTTAATGCTACGTTTTATGTGATGGATATTCGTCCTTCGTACTCTTGTCTGCTTGGTCATCCCTGGATCCATGGGGCAGGTGCTGTAACCTCTACATTACATCAGAAGCTAAGATATCCGGTGGAAGGAAAAGTTGTTACTGTCTATGGAGAGGAAGAATATTTTGTCAGCCATGTGAATACCTTCAAGTATCTGGAAGTGGAAGGTGAATACGTTGAAACTCCGTGTCAGACATTTGAAGTGGTTCCTTGGATTGTTAATGATTATGTAGCTCCTCCGGTTGTCAAGAAAGTTCCTGTGGTCACCAGAATACCTCCAACAATGGCCTCCCTCAAAGATGCTAGAGCTGTAGTGGATGAAGGTGGTTGTACTATTTGGGGTCAGCTTCCTGATATCCCATACAAGTCTGACAAATTTGGTTTGGGTTTCACTACAGAGTCCCAGAAGGCTGTTCGTCGTGCTCGTGCTGTTCGTATCACCAATCAAGGGGTTATGAAAGATCAGATCAATGCTGTGGGAGACTATGATGAAGACTACAATCTGAATGCTTGGATCTTTCCTACTGTGGGTGCTGGACTCAATAATTGGAAAGCTGAAGATGTTATCCCTATCTCCTTTAGTCAGGAGTAAATACTATTACTGTGTTGTTGCTTTTTAAGTTTGTAATTTTTTGAACAATTGAACTCTGAAACCTTGTGCCTTACCCGGGGCACGATGGTGTGCTTGTTACGGGATGTCATTTCATTTGCATACTTCATTCAATAAAAATCAGTGGACGTTTCGTTTTCGTAAATATTGTGTTCCTTGTCTTTCTTTTCTTTTATTTTTGTTTTATCAGCTATGTGTTCTTACACACACCCACATCACTAAAATGCAGATCCTCATCCACTCTGGATCCTGTTGATAACAGTTCTACTATTGCCAATTATAATTTCGAGAATCCGATCTATCAAACTGAAGACGGAAATGAGGACGATTGGGAAGTACCTGTAGAGCTTGCTAGGTTGTTACAACAAGAAGAGAAAGCCATACAGCCACATGAAGAGCCAGTCGAAGTTGTGAATCTGGGAACTGAAGAAAACAGGAAAGAGGTCAAGATAGGGGCTGATTTAGAGGATAGTGTCAAGAGCAGATTGATTCAGATGTTACGTGACTATGTGGAGATCTTTGCTTGGTCTTATGAAGATATGCCAGGGTTGGATACAAACATTGTAGTTCACCGTTTACCAGTAAAAGAAGATTGTCGTCCAAAGAAGCAGAAGGTTCGTCGTATGCGTCCTGAGATGTCAGAAAAAATCAAAGCAGAGGTAATGAAACAGTTTGATGCAGGGTTCTTAGCTATGACTTCTTATCCTCAGTGGGTTGCAAATGTGGTACCAGTTCCTAAGAAAGATGGTAAGGTACGTATGTGTGTAGACTACAGGGATCTGAACAAGGCCAACCCTAAAGATGACTTTCCACTCCCTCATATTGATGTTCTGGTAGACAACACTGCTCAGCACAAGGTATTCTCTTTTATGGATGGTTTCTCTGGTTACAATCAAATCAAGATGGCTCCTGAAGACATGGAGAAGACAACATTTGTTACACAGTGGGGCACCTTTTGCTATAAAGTGATGCCATTTGGTTTGAAGAATGCAGGGGCAACATATCAGCGTGCTATGGTGGCTTTGTTTCATGATATGATTCATCATGAGATAGAGGTATATGTGGATGATATGATAGCCAGGTCTCAGAATGAAGAGCAACATCTTGATCATTTGCATAAATTGTTTGAGAGGTTGAAGAAATACAAGTTGAGATTAAATCCAAACAAGTGTACTTTTGGAGTTAGATCTGGTAAGCTCCTGGGTTTTATAGTCAGTGGAAAAGGTATTGAAGTGGATCCTGCAAAAGTGAAAGCTATACGAGAGATGCCAGCTCCCCGTACTGAGAAGGAGGTTAGAGGTTTCTTGGGACGATTGAACTACATTGCAAGATTTATTTCCCAATTAACTGCCATCTGTGAGCCAATCTTTAAGTTGCTGAAGAAAGACCAGGTGATGGAATGGAATGATGAGTGCCATACTGCCTTTGATGAAATCAAGAGATATCTGCTAGAACCTCCAATTTTGATGCCACCAGTTGATGGAATACCCTTGATTATGTACTTAACAGTGTTAGACAACTCAATGGGGTGTGTGTTGGGGCAACATGACGAGTCTGGTCGAAAAGAGCAGGCAATATACTACCTTAGCAAAAAGTTTACCGACTGTGAAACAAGATACTCACTGCTCGAGAAAACTTGTTGCGCTTTGGCATGGGCTGCTCGCCGACTAAGACAGTATATGTTGACTCACACTACCTTGTTGATTTCAAAGATGGATCCAATCAAATACATATTTGAGAAACCTGCTCTCTCCGGAAGAATTGCAAGATGGCAAATGATCTTGACAGAATATGACATACAGTATACTACTCAGAAGGCCATTAAAGGAAGTGTTGTGGCTGATCATTTGGCTCATCAAGCAGTAGATGATTACCATTCAATGAGTTTTGAGTTCCCTGATGAAGACATTATGATTATTACCAAAGAACCTGGACAATATGACGGACCTGAGCAAGGATCCCGATGGACTATGGTTTTTGATGGTGCCTCTAATGCACTTGGTAATGGTGTTGGTGTTGTGATTAGTTCCCCTGAAGGTTGTCATACCCCGATTACTGCCAGACTTTGTTTCTATTGTACCAATAACATGGCTGAGTATGAGGCATGTATCCTGGGTATTAAAGCTGCTATTGATATGAAGATTCAGTTCCTTGACGTATATGGAGATTCAGCCCTGGTAGTTAGTCAGATTAAAGGAGATTGGGATACCAAGCATGATAATCTCATTCCTTACAGAGAGCATGTTTTGTCTTTGATCCCACATTTCAAAGAGATTACCTTTGGACATATTCCACGGAGAGAGAATCAGTTGGCAGATGCTTTGGCCACCATGGCATCCATGTTTGAGATCAGCTGGGATGATGAAGCTCCCAAGATTACTATTGATAGATTTGAGAAGCCTGCATACTGCAATGAAATTGACACAGAAGGGGCAGAGGAGAAGCCTTGGTTCTATGAAGTGAAAAGATATCTTGAAGCTCAGGAGTTCCCTGAAGGGGCATCTGTCAAAGATAGGAAATTTCTGAGAAGGTTCTCTGCTAAGTTCTTTTTGAGTAATGGCATTTTGTACAAGCGCAATCATGATTCAACTTTGCTTCGTTGTGTGGATAAGAAAGAAGCAACAGAGATTATGGAAGATATGCATGATGGGATCTTTGGCACTCATTCTAGTGGTCATACTATGGCAAAGAAGATATTGAGAGCAGGTTACTATTGGTCTACCATGGAAGCTGATTGCTATCAACACTCCAGAACGTGTCACAAGTGTCAAATCTATGCTGATAAAGTACATATACCTCCATCACCATTGAATGTGTTGACTGCTCCTTAGCCTTTTGCCATGTGGGGCATTGATATGATTGGTGAGATCAAGCCTACTGCTTCAAATGGGCATCGTTTCATCCTGGTTGCTATTGATTACTTCACGAAGTGGGTAGAGGCAGCTTCATTTGCATCTGTTACTAAGAATGTTGTGGCTCGATTCATTAAGAATAATCTCATATGTAGGTATGGCATCCCTGAAAGGATTATAACTGACAATGGCTCTAATCTGAACAACACCATGATTACTGATCTCTGCACGCAGTTCAAGATTAAGCATCACAACTCTTCTCCATATCGTCCAAAGATGAATGGGGCAGTTGAAGCTGCTAATAAGAATATTAAGAAGATTGTACAGAAGATGACTGTTACTTACAAGGATTGGCATGAGATGTTACCATTTGCTCTTCATGGTTATCGTACTACAATACGTACTTCAACAGGGGCAACCCCATTCTCCTTGGTCTATGGTATGGAAGCAGTTCTGCCCATTGAAGTTCAAATCCCCTCCTTAAGAATTATGAAGGATGCAGGCTTGGACGAAGATGAGTGGATTCAGACTCGACTTGACCAGATAAATTTGGTTGATGAGAAGAGGTTAGCAGCAGTTTGTCATGGCCAGATGTACCAGAAACGAATGATCAAAGCTTTTAACAAGAAGGTTAAGCCAAAGGTATATCAGGCTGGTGACTTGGTAATCAAGCGTATCATATTACCACAGGGTGATCCTAGGGGCAAATGGACTCCTACATATGAAGGACCATTTGTAGTCAAAACAGTATTCTCAGGAGGTGCCATGATACTTACTACTATGGATGGTGAAGACTTCCCACAACCTGTAAACGCAGACATAGTTAAAAAATACTACGCATAAAGAGAGACCCGCTAGGTTGACAGGCCTAGGCAAAAATAAGGGCATCCCGGCAAACCAAAAGGGTTTGGGCAAAAATTAGGGATATATATGAAAAGATGTACACCCGGCAAGTCGAAAACCTGAAAAGGCGGCTTGGGCAAAAAAGGGTATCCCGGTGGATTGAAAACCTGAAAGGGCAATCCAGGCAAAAGTTAGGGATTAAAGCGTATGACTATGTCTCGTTTGGATCACCCATGAAACTGCAACCAGTTGTGATACTTACCCAAGTTCGAACAGTTAAAACTCAATCCAATCGTTTCCGTCTCAACAGCAGAAGATGAGATACTTGAAGATAATGGCAATAGTAGAATTGAAACTCAATAGGATTATTTCCCACATAGCTGATTCTCTTTGTTTTGTAAAATTTTATGACAAAATCCTCCTACTAGGGTTTATGTCTCCTTGTACAAACCTACCTATGTATAGGTCACTTTTTTGATATAAATAAAATTCCATCTTTGAATCCAGATTTACTTTTACCCTATTTACATAAGCGAAACGTCCATTGGTTGTGTTTGAATGTATGTATGCTTTTGAATATGATTGATGTTTACCAGAAATGCATGTATGCTTAATATGATTGATGTTTACCAGAAATGCATGAAAATGCAGTAATAGTACTTACTAAGGACGAACGAGGGAAGGATTTCAACGAAGCTTCGCCAGTTCATCTCTACAAGACAGTTACAAACCCTCAGTAGGACAAATCCATCTTCATAAAGTCACATCTCCCCTGGAATTTATATCCATCTCTTTTATCCTCATACGGATATTCGGGAATTTACTTTCCAATAAGAGTACGACGAACGAAGACGGGAGGTTATATCTACCCTACTATCGAACGAAGACGGAAGGTTATGTATACATTACTATCCCCAGCAGACGGGAAGTTATATATACCTTATTATCCCCAGCAGACGGGAGGTTATATATGCCTTATTATCAAACAAAACGGGAACGAGTTCCTCATATTCTTCAGCAACAAACTGGGATTTATTTTCCCTGGCCAGCAGTTGTTATACGAAGATATCCAGACGCTTCCGGCAGCATCATATCATACATACATCATTTACATCGTACCATAATATACATATCCATAGATACATAATACATTGCATCATATTATACATGCATACATAATGCATTATCATACAGAATGCTACCTTGTTTTCAGGTTAATTCTCCAACAAGCAAATTTCATCAACAAATTGTGATCATTGGGCCATTGTTTATCTTCCCAAAGGTTATCATCACCTCAGGACTGCTTCATCCTCCTGAAAGCATATCACCACCTCAGGACTGCTTTATCCTCCTGAAAGCATATTCATACCTCAGAACGTTGTTCATCTTTCTGAAAGCATATCATCACTTCCTCAGGACGCTGTTATCCTCCTGAAAGCATATTATTACTTTGGGTCGTTGTTATCTTCCCAAAGGTCACCAATTCCTCAGGACGTTGCTATCCTCCTGAAAGCATATTACCTCCTCGGGACGTTGGTTATCTTCATGAAAGCTATCACCCCTACCTCAGGACGTTGTTTATCCTCCTGAAAGCATATTATTACCTCAGAACGTTGTTTATCTTTCTGAAAGCATATCACTCCCTCAGGACTGCTTTATTCTCCTGAAAGCACATTATTACCTCAGGACTGTTGTATCCTCTTGAAAGCATATTATTACCTCAGGACTGCTTTATCCTCCTGAAAGCTATCATTATACCTCCATATTTTGGACTGCTTTATCCCCCAAGAAAGGTATCTGAAGAATTTTTCTCCAAGTGGCATCTTTAAGCCCACTCAAGCATATTCAACTAATCACCTGTATCACTCTACGCACTGGTGAGTGCAAATTTTTGGGCTTTTGTGTTCAATCCCCTTCAACCTTCCAGGTCACGACTGGCAAATATACCAATCTAACCCCTCAGGTTTCAGAAAATTGAACAGGGGCAGCTGTTGCACCCCAAAATTTGCCCTCACAAATACAAGACTTTGTGTGTTAAGAAGGTTCACAAGGTTCACAAGATTCACAATGCTTACAAGACCTTTCATGAGGTTCATGGAGTCTACAAGTCACTTTATGAGGTTCACAAGGTTCACAAGTTTCACAATGCTTACAAGACCTTTCATGAGGTTCATGAAGTCTACAAGATACTTTATGAGGTTCACAAGGTTCACAAGATTCACAATGCTTACAAGACCTTTCATGAGGTTCATGAAGTCTACAAGATACTTTATGAGGTTCACAAGGTTCACAAGGTTCACAATACCTCCCATGAAGTTCACAAGACATTTTATGATGGTTCACAAGGTTCACAAAGTTCACAATTGGTCAGAAGAGTTGACAATTCCCTCAGACAATGCATCTCCTAAGCAGTGCATCCAAAACTAGGGTTTTGACTTTAATCAGGCTAAATGAATTTCCAAGACTTCAAGTGAGCTTAATAACATCTTATATGTGTGTAAGAACCCCCATGACAAGTTTCAAGACTTTTCTCAGAAGTTTGCTCAGTCAGATGATCAGATAAGTCAAAACCAGTCAAAGCAGTTAAAAAGTCAAACTGAGGTCAACTGTGGTCAAACCAAAGTCAAACTTCATGATTTTTTGCCAACATCAATTATATGAAGTAAAATTCATCATTTGATCAAGGGTTGATCATGATTCATCAAGGAGATTTCAGATCATCAAGAATCAGGAGTTTCTAAATTAGGGTTTCCTTAGTAAAAGTCAACTGAACTTTGACCAGCCATAACTTTCACATGCTTCATCACCAAGTATCCATCCAAAGCTCATTTTGAAGGAAATTGAATTCTCTACAACTTTGTGTCTCACAAGCCAAGCCCAAAAATGCTTCATTTGGAAGGTATGAGCTAAGACATTATAGGTCCTTTTGAAAGTTAACAAAAAGTCAACAACTTCAAAAGGGCATAACTTGAGAATGGTAAAAGATATGGACATGAAACTAGTGGGGTTGGTTAGAGGACTCTTCAAGCTTTCCAAAATGTCCAAGAACACCCTCATAGCATTAAAATTGAAGGATATGTGCCCTTGCAAAGTTGGGAAATTTTTGGTTGGTTTATGAAGAAAATGGAGGTCTAAAACTAATTTCTTCTAAATGGGCTTGCCATATGATGACCCAATCCACACCAAGACATCATGCACGAAATTTATTTAATATTTTCATAATTTTATTCATTTTATTTTTATTTATTATGATTTTTTATATTAAAAATCATTTTAAATTCAAATAAAATATGAAATAGTGAAGATTTAAAATTATTTTGCTTCTAGAATGTCATAAATGATATTTTGATCTAATTGATACAAGAGTTATGAAAATCATCCCAAAATAGCAAGCTTGTATCAAGAATATTCATGTTTTAAAATCCAATCTTTTTCAATCTTCAATGATCCAAATATCCATCAAATTGGCAATATTTTTAACCTAATTCAGTCACTCATATATAAACAACACAAAGACAAACAGAAGCCACGAATTCACAGCCTCCTCATATCATCTTCAAGCTTCAAAAATCTCACCAAAAAACTCAAATTCGGTTTGGTACTTTTAGCCCCTTTCAAGACAAACCAAAGGTTGCAACTTGTTCCTTGAGGTTCACTGATTGATTCTGGATCATAACATCATCCATTCATGCACTAAATCGTGAAAACCGAATGCACATTGTTCATGTTTTAAAATTTTTCGATTTGAATGATTTACACATTGATAATGAAAACTAACTGTTGGTTTGTGTTTATGATGATGTTTGGATGCTTTCTGGATAAATTAATTTGATTTTAGGTACTAGATGGAGAAATCACCATGGCTAGGGTTCTTCGGCCGTTTTAGGGTTTTATGATTTACCAATTATAAATGAATTCTAAGACCATGGATCAACTCTAATTAACCTCTGGATTGTGTTGGTATATTCAATTTGATAAAATTTTACTGTTTTGTTGATGATTGAATTTCGTAGGGTTTGCTGCAAATGAAAATTCGCAGGAAAATTTATAACAAAATTCGCAGCAAATTTTGCAGGTCTAGAGGTAGAAGAAGACATGCGCGCGTTTTCATAATTTGAATTTTTGTTATATATTATAATAAATTTGTTCCGTTTGTATGTCACACATGAGCATGTGTCCCAGTGGCAAGGCGTCTGGCTTGGTATGCGAAGGAGCTTGGGTTCGAAACCTGCCTCAGGGCATTTTTTTGGTCTGATTTCTTTTGTTTTTCAGAGTAACAACAAAACAAAGTGGAAGGAGGATATTATCACAACGTGCAGGCTGGCCCAGTGGTGATCCCCTTGTGTTTCCAGGTAAAGGACCTGGGTTCAAATCCCAGGTCCTGTTTTTTGGCTTTTCTTTTTTTGTTTATTTGTTTTTTCTAATTTCTTATATTATCCTTTAAATAAATTAATTTCTAAAAATATTTAAAAGCAAAACTTTTATATTCTAATTAGACCTTATTTTCACAAACCTAAATTAATATGTATATTTATTTATTTGTTTTTTTTTTATATATATATATATATATATTTACATGTATATATTTATTTATTAAATTAATAATGTAAATTAAAATTAAAAACCCTAAAACCATTTTATAATCAAACCTAATTTTCTTTTAAAAAATTTTTCTTTCTAAATTGATATACATATTTGTTTATATGTTTTTAGTAATATTTATATGTATATATTATTTAATAATTAAATTGATATTAAATTAAAATAACCTAATATGTTTACATAAAACCTAATTATCTTCTAAACCCTAATATTTAAAACCCTGATTTATTTTTCTAACAATTCAAAAACCTAATTTCCTTTTAATTTTAATTACTTATTTTTATATACTTAATAAATATTTTAATATAGAATTGAATTATTAATTATGTTTATTCATGTAAATAAATTAGTATATAATTATTATTATTATTATTCTCATCATAAATTATTTAAAAATTGCTTATCTAAAAAAAAATCTAAATTTTTTTAATTAAGTTGTATATTATTATACTAACCTCTTTTTTTTTCTCTTATATTTATTTTTATTTATTATCACTAACCTTTTACTTATTTATTTATTTAGTATATGCTTATTATTTAAATTATTTTATCATAATGTAATTGTGCAAGCTATGTAATAGTGGTAAAAATTTTATTATTTATTTAAATTGCTATGGTTAGTAAAATAGGGAGTGAAAACATGTTTGTGTTTAAAATTGAATTTAGATCACTAATTATAAGATAAATATTTGAATTTGTAAACGCACACACGTAAGTCGATCTTGGATCGCCATCTCACTTCTTAAGGGTTAACTCTCATTGTTGCCTAATTAAAAGGTCAAGTAGGGTGTATAAAGCAAAAAGTCCCTCAAAATAAAGTCATCTAGTCCCTTAACAATAAAAGATCAAGTCCCTTAACGGTTGCCTTCATAATGATCTTGTCCCTTTCGAATAATGATGACAGTCCCTCCAAAATTGCTTAATACACCCCACAGTTGCCTATATAAACAGATGTCCCTTCATATGACCCTCACATCCAAGGTAATGACTACCTATTCCTTAATAATAGGGATAGTCTTACCATTTAAAGGATTCAAGAACAGAAAGACTTAAACTTTAGGGTAGGTTCCTCATAGTTACTTGCTCACTATTTAAAAACTTTTCAAATACTTCACAAATTTCAAACAATTTTCAAACACAAGTTTTTTACGCATCCGTACATGGATCATTATCAAACTCTTATGAAAATTTCTATTCACACACTTCATATTTTCAAAAACATTTTAAAGTGAGCTAAGTAACTAAGAGCCCATGGATAACCATGGATGTAAAGGGTGCTAATACCTTCCCTTTACATAACCTACCCCCCGGACCCAAAAATCTTTTAAAAGGTCTTTCCTGTTCTTTTATGCCTTTCCTTTGGATAAAATAAAAGTCGATGGCGACTCTTGTTATCCGCAACATAACTAAAGTCAGTTCTCCCACCGTGTTACAGTGAGACACAGACGAGTATCCAACTTGCTGGGGAGAGTATGACACGGGTGGGTGTCATAAGATGAAGTGTATAAGTTATGATCTTATATTTGTATATGAGAGTGTAAGAGGTGTTCTGGAGATCTGTGGGGAAAAGATGACACGGACGGGTGTCAATGAGAGTGTATTATAAATAAGTGTTTGGTTTACAATAAGTGTTTAGGCAACCATGCTGGGGAGCGGTGACACGGACGAGTGTCAAGAGAGTATATATATAGGTATCTGTTTGTGGTTTATATCTACAGGGGAATGAACATGACACGGACGAGTGTCAAGAGAGTGTATAAACATGTATTTGTGAGTGCAAAGGGGACGCTTTGGCTTTCTGCTGGGATTGTGAGCCTTTATATACATTGCTGATGGAATGTTGGTATGTACAGGTGACGGGTTCAAACCTAACTTGTGATTATGCAATATGTTTGATTTTTGCCGTAATGCTCCGTATTAGACGGAATGCTACGCTCTGAGGGGAAATATGATGTAAATGCTATGATTATGCAAAAGATACCGCTCTGGGACTCGGATCTTGCTGTTGTGGAGATCTTTGACTGATCTGCTTGAAAGGATATCACAGCTGGGGATGAGATCAGTGGTAGATCTGATATATGGCTCTGCTTAGGGAGATAGGTCACTGATAGACCTATCTTAGTAATGAGGAGCCCAACTGGGGACGTGGAAGCTTTCGCCACTTTGTTGTGCGGGAAATTCAGACATTGCTCTTCTTGGAGAGGCTGGAGCTCTGCGGGGGGATGGTTCCCTGTCTAGCACTCGACTGGGGAAGAAGAAGATCACTGAACGATCTTCCTAGAGATTTCTGTGGGGATCCTGCTGAGGATGATAATATCTAACAGCTCAACTGGGGATATGAGCACCTTCTGGTACTGCTCTGAAAGATGTGTTAGGGAAGTGATGCCTGGCAGCTCTGATGGGGAGAGAGCATTTTCGGTGTTGTTTGGAAGATGTGCTGAGGAAATAATGATTTAGCCACTTTGCTGGGGAAAAACTTCCATGCCCCATGTTGCGCTCTGAATATCTGCAATCCTGTTATGACAAAGAAACACACAAGCACTCCGAGGTATCCCTTACTGAATTCCATCATAGGAATTTAGAGACTCTCGAGAGTAAGTAATACATTTCCTGCAAGCATGTGTTTAGAAAGGTGCATCTGTTTTTATGAAAACATTATATCAGAGATATCAGACATTTTTGCAAGTGAAATAAAATATACAAGACAGAGTGTGACTGAAAATCTGATTTTATTAATTTGGGTGCCCTGAATTGGCAAGTACAGTCAAAGAAACAGATCTCCTGAAATGAGGAGACTGTTACAAAATTGAGAAACAAAAGGTGCTGGCAATGTTGATGACGCTTCAGGTGAGCTTTCCTTTGCTATGACCTGTATGACCTTGACGTTCTTCTCATCCTGCTTTCTGAAGAAGGCTGATTCTGACCGATGCTTTAACCTTCCGAAGCTTGCCATGTTGTAAGTGATACAGACGAATTCAGAATGCAGTTTTTCGCTTATCCCCTTATTTTGCATGGATCGCCCTTTCGGGTTTTCAATCCACCGGGATACCCATTTTTGCCTGAGCTGTCCAATGTGGCTTTTCAACTCAGCGGGTGTACATTTTTCTTTATTTTCCCTTATTTTTGCCCGAGTCTTTTATTCTGTTTTTGACTCGCCGGGATGCCCTATTTTTGTCTGGACTTACATTCTGTTTTTTATGTCCAGCGGGTCATTTTATACGAAGTATTTTTTAACTGCATCTGAATTCACAGGGGACGGGAAATCTTCGCCGTCCATAGTAGTGAGCATCAGTGCTCCACCAGAGAAAACTTTCTTTACTATGAACGAATCATCGTAGTTCGGAGTCCACTTGCCCCTGTGGTCTGTATGAGGAGGGAATAGTCTTTTCAACACAAGATCTCCTACTTGGTATTCCCGAAGCCTGACTTTTTGATCGAAGGCTTTCTTCATTCTCTTCTGGTATAACTGCCCATGACAGATTGCAGCTAATCTCTTCTCTTCGATCAGATTGAGTTGATTGTAACGGGATCGGACCCATTCTGCTTCATTCAGTTTGACATCCATCAGTACCCGCAAGGAGGGTAATTCAACTTCCATAGGTAAGACTGCCTCCATACCATACACAAGCTGATACAGTGTTGCCCCAGTGGATGTTCTGATTGAGGTATGGTACCCATGCAAGGCAAATGGTAGCATTTCATGCCAGTCTTTGTAGGTGACCACCATCTTTTGCATAATCTTCTTGATATTCTTGTTAGCTGCCTCAACAACGCCATTCATCTTTGGCCTGTAAGGAGAAGAGTTGTGATGTTGAATCTTGAAGTCCCGACACAGTTCTGCCATCATTTTGTTGTTCAAATTGGAACCATTATCAGTAATGATTCGCTCGGGCACTCCATACCGACAGATGATGTCTCTCTTCAGGAATCAGGCTACCACTTGCCTAGTGACATTTGCATACGAAGCTGCTTCAACCCATTTGGTGAAGTAATCAATGGCTACCAGGATGAATCTGTGGCCATTTGAAGCAGTCGGCTCGATCTTTCCAATCATGCCAATGCCCAACATGGCAAAGGTCCAGGGTGAAGACATTACATTCAAAGGATTCGGAGGCACATGCACTTTGTCTGCATAAATCTGGCATTTGTGGCACTTTCTGGTATAGGCACAACAGTCTGCATCCATTGTGATCCAGTAGTACCCTGATCTTAGCAATTTCTTAGCCATTGCATGTCCTCCAGCATGGGTACCGAAAGATCTTTCATGCACCTCGTGCATCAGCAAGTCTGCTTCTGCCTTATCAACACATCTGAGAAGTACCATGTCAAAGTTCCTCTTGTATAATGAACCATCGGCATTCAGGAAGAAACTACCAGCTAGCCTTCTTAATGTCTTCTTATCATTGGAAGATGCCCCAGGTGGGTATGTTTGATCCTCTAAGCAGCATTTGATGTCATAGAACCAAGGCTTATCATCTTTAGCAATGTCTACTGAGAATACGTATGTTGGTCTGTCAAGTTTGGATACTGAAATCCGAGGCACAAAGTTGGCAGCTTGAACTTTGATCATGGAGGAAATGGTAGCCAGAGCATCTGCAAACTGATTTTCATCCCGAGGGATATACTCAAGCTTGACTGTGGTGAAGAAAGTCAGTAATCTTCTCGTTTAATCCCGGTATGGAATCAGGTGCTCCTGGTGAGTGTATCATTTGTCGTTGGTCTGATTGATTACCAGAGCTGAATCTCTGAATACGGTTAAAGTCTTGATCCTGAGGTCAATGGCTTCCTCAAGACCCTTGATACAGGCTTCGTATTCAGCTTCGTTGTTAGTACAGTTAAAGGTGAGTTTCGCTGAGAAAGGCATGTGAAATCCCTTAGGTGTAATGAGTACTGCACCAACTTCACGACCATTCATATTAACAGCCCCATCAAACATCATAGTCCATTCTTCTTCTGGGTCAGGCCCTTCAATGTGAACATGCTTCTCATGATCTTTTGCTTTTATGAACATGATGTCTTCATCAGGGAAGTCAAATCTCATTGGCTGGTAATCATCAATGGGTTGCTCAGCCAGATAGTCAGAAAATACACTGCCTTTGATGGCTTTTTGAGATGTGTACTGAATGTCATATTCTGTGAGAATCATTTGCCATCTTGCAACCCGTCCGGTAAGTGCTGGCTTCTCAAATATATACTTGACTGGATCCATCTTTGAGATTAACAAGGTAGTGTGGGTCAACATATACTTCCTTAGTCGGTGAGCAGCCCACGCTAAAGCACAATAAGTTTTCTTGAGCAGTGAATAACGTTGTTCACAGTCGGTAAACTTTTTGCTTAGGTAGTATATTGCATACTCTTTTCGACCAGACTCGTCATGTTGGCCCATCACACACCCCATTGACTCTTATAATATTTTCAAGTACATTATTATAGGTCTTCCTTCAACTGGAGGCATCAGAATTAGAGGTTCTTGTAAGTATTCCCTGATTTTGTCAAAAGCCCTTTGGCAGTCTTCATTCCACCTGACCGTTTGCTCTTTTCTTAACAACTTGAACAAAGGTTCACAGTTTGCAGTAAGGTGAGATATGAACCTTGAAATGTAGTTCAATCTACCTAGAAACCCCCGAACTTCTTTTTTAGTCTTTGGTGCAGGCATCTCTTGAATGGCTTTGACTTTGTCAGGGTCAACTTCAATCCCCTTTTCACTTACAATAAATCCCAGCAGTTTACCGGACCGTACCCCGAATGTGCATTTGTTGGGGTTTAGCTTTAGTTGATACTTCCTCAGACGTTTGAACAGCTTCAACAGATTCACCAGGTGGTCTTCTTCTATAAGGGACTTGGCAATCATGTCATCCACATAACATTCAATTTCTTTGTGGATCATGTCGTGGAATAATGTTACCAGAACGTGCCCCAGGGTGTGATGAAAGTACTCTTCTCCATGTCTTCAGGTGACATCTTGATCTGATTATATCCTGAAAATCCATCCATGAAGGAGAATACCGAGAACTGAGCCGTGTTGTCGACCAATACATCAATGTGAGGTAATGGGAAGTCATCTTTTGGGCTGGCTCTGTTCAGATCCCGGTAATCCACGGCGGCGGTACAATGTTAGCAACCCACGGCGGGTAACTAATTACAGCAAGAAATCCAGCATCCCACTGTTTTTGCACCTTTTCTTTTATCTTCATGGCCATATCCGGGCGAGTGCGGCGTAACTTCTGTTTTATTGGAGGACAGTCTTCCTTTAGAGGCAGCTTGTACATAACAATGTCAGTATCCAAACCCGGCATATCCTGATAAGACCAAGCAAAAACATCGACGTACTCTCACAACATGTCAATAAGTTGTTCCTTCACTGAATCTTGCAGACGGGCCCCGATCTTCACTTCTTTCAAGTCTTCTTCGGTACCAAGATTAACTGTCTCAACTTCCTCCTGATGAGGAGTGATAACCTTCTCCTCTTGCCTTAACAACATGGCTAGTTCTTCAGGTAGCTCATAATCTTCTTCAACCCCTTCATCGGCTTGATTAATCGGATTGTCAAAGTCATACGAAGTCATAGCAGTGTCGCTGTCAGTGCAGTCTGGAGGGTACTCTCTGCAAGGGTTTAGATTGGTTCATTTTAGTGATCAATTTTATCTTTCTTAGAAAAAGTGAAAATGAAGTTATTATTTTTTGGAAAACATTGCCATTTTATTTTTGTACAAAAAATGAAAAATGAAAAACAGTGAGCGGGAAAAAAGAGACTCATTTGCAAAAGATGTCCTGATATTCATTAATTGATCGTTTGCACAAAATACAAGATGGCCCGATTACAAAATGAGCCCTGACATCTTGGGCAAGATGCAGGACTTTATGCATGCTTAAAGACAGGAAATAATAATTACTCTGCAGGAGTAACTCTTATAATTTCCTGGGAAGACCAGTTTGAGACTTGGTTCCCCGGGATCCTTGGACGTATCCAGTTTTCCAGGTTGCGTTCGTCTTCTTCCTCGTCTTCCAGACTGTTCACATCATCCGGGGTTAGCATTCCCCCGCTGACAAATTTGGGCTCCATTGCAGCCTCTGGTTGATCTTGTCGAGTTGGTCTGTAACCCAACCCGAATCTGTCTTCTTTCTTTTCAACTGGCAGCAGCATGCCCCAGCCTTGAGCGGTACCCTCCTCAACAACCTTCCGGGCCTGTTGATATGAAGTGATGGAAGTTCCAGATACAGCAGTTGCTTCATTAATGTTAAGGGCCTCAAACCCCTGACTCATAGTCTCATGGATCTCCCCATCCATCTCTATGTACTTGTAAGTAGCCAGCTGGCTAACAAAAATATCTTCCTCCCCGCAGATTGTGATGATCTGGCCTTCCCACTCAAATTTTAACTTCTGGTGAAGGCTAGATGTAACAGCGCCAGCGGCGTGAATCCAGGGTCTACCCAACAAACAGCTGTAGGCCGGCTGTATGTCCATCACGAAGAAGGTAGTTTTAAAGGTCTGTGGGCCAATCAACACAGGTAGATCAATCTCTCCAAGCACTGATCTCTTAGAGCCATCAAATGCTCTCACCACCAAATTACTTGGACGCAACGCCAAGCCATCATACTCCAACTTCACCAAGGCCTTCTTTTGGAGAACATTGAGTGAACACCCAGTGTCCACCAGCACATGAGAAAGAACGACACCTTTGCATTCTAAGGTGATATGCAAAGCCTTGTTATGGTTGCATCCCTCCGTTGTTAAATCAGCATTTGTGAAGCCCAGTCCGTGAATGGTGTTAACATTTGCAACCACAGTTTCTAACTGATTAACCGTAATCTCTTCCGGGACATATGTTGCGTGCAGGACCTTCAACAATGCATTCCTGTGGGCTTCGGAACACATTAACAATGATAATATGGAGATTTTGGAGGGTGTCTGATGAAGCTGGTCCACCACCTTGTAATCACTCTTTTTGATTATTCTCATGAATCCGTCCACCTCTTATTAAAAAGACGTCTTCTGAGTTTCTTTAGCAGTTGGCTCTTCAGGCACCACACTCTTCCCTTTTGCCTTAGCAGCAGCTTCTGCTTCAGCATTGGGTCTTGGTGTTTGTGAGGCAAATTGGCGTCCGCTCCTGGTGAAGCCTCCGCCTCCCCAACATTGTCAACTTGTGGTGAAGAGGTAGATGAATCTAGAGTGATTTTCTTCCCGTCGCAGTAGAGATCAGGCCATAGTGCCTAGGTATGGCATTACTGCTTTCATAAGGAACAGGTCCAGGCACCATAATGGTGACCGGACTGATTGCTGTAGCGGGAGGAACTGTGATGGTATGCGGGTCGTAGTAGATTGTGACTAGGATCTGACAGGAGGTATTGCAGTTTGTTGTTGGAAATTGTTGTTGGGATGAACATTTGCTGGGTCATAATAGATCGTGACCGTCGAGACATCTTCATTAATGTTTGCTGGTGTTGTAGACGTTTCCTTTGATAAGATGAGTGTTGATGTTGTAGAAGTATATGCTGCTGAACTCTGATCTGTTGAAATAATGGACGGAGTAATTGCTGGAGTTGTGGATGAATCAGCGGGAATGATAGTTGTTGCTGTTGTAGGAGAATCTATTGTTGCTGAAGAAAGGATTGTTGATACTGTAGGAGAATCCATTGTTGCTGGAGAAAGAGTTGTTGAAGGAGCTGTTGTAGTAATTTGTAAAATCCCATCTCTGATAAGGCCATCAATGCCAAACCTTAGCCTCTCACAACCATTAATAGCAGCCTTGCACAATTCACAGCAGGCCTCACAGCCTGGGAACACCTGACATCCTAAAAGTTGAGCTTTAACTTCTGCCAACGGTGTTTGAATTTGTGCAACATCATCAATTAGTGCAAATGGTTGATCTTCTTCTATGGCATTAATCCTGGGCCCACCATGATTAGGTATAGGATTTTTGTTTACATTCGGAGGAGGTGCGAAATTGAGAGCTTTGGAATCGACCAGATCTTGAACCTTCATTTGCAAGGCTCTACACTTCTCAGTATTGTGACCAGGTGCGTTGGAGTGAAAGGCACACCTGGCGTTAGCATCATAATTCTTCGGGAGATTGAGAGGATCTGGTGGAGCCAACGTCCTTAACTCAACCAGGTTAAGCTTCAGGAGTTGTGGCAGTAAAGCAGCATAAGGCATAGGAATTGGGTCAATCACCCTATTTGCCTGAGATGGCCTCTGTTGAAAGGGGCGCTGCTGTTGGTTGTTGTTGTTGCTGCTGTAAGTTCTTTGTTGCGGAAAATGAGATTGTTGCTGATAGTGTTGTTGTTGTTGAGGATAAAGTGATTGTTGTGGAACCGGAGCCGGGATAGTAACAGCCGCTATTGATCTGTGAAAGTATTGGGGTCTGCCCCTGCTTGCATGGATAACATTTGTTTCACCCGCCCTTCGGGGTCCTGCAAAGGGTTTTCTGGGGTTGCTGGAGGAACTTGCACCATTGTCAGAGATTTTGCCCATCTTCAAAAGACTTTAAATTCTTTCACCAGCTATAACTACATCGGCAAAACTGGTAGAAAAGAAGGCAGCAAGTCTATCAATATAAGTTCCCTGCAAGGTGTTCATAAACATGTCAGCCATCTCCCTTTCTGACATGGGTGGCTGGACAGCAGCAGCAAGCTGTCTCCACCTCTGAGCATTGATAACGAGAAAAAGTATCGTTTTTATTGCTATGTTTCAATGCCGTTTTATCGCACATTTGCCGTTTTAACACCCGATTCCTCGAGTTTTCTTTGTCATTTTGCATGTATATCAATTACAGAGCTAAATCATGAGCCACAAGTGAAATGAGCAAAAACAACCATGAAAAAAAGAAGAAGAGAGGAATTCTGCATAATCTGCATTTTTTGTAACTGTCACGACCGTCACCTAGGAGTCACGACCGTGACACGCTAAAAGGAGCAGTCACGGTCGTCACCAGTCCCTCACGACCGTGACGCGCGTAATACAAGGGAGACGAGCGTGACACCCTTGTCACGAACGTGACAAGGGGAATTTAGGGTAACTTGATGAGAATTGGTCATGTACGTGTGTGTTACGTGAAGTCAAACTTCCTATTCTCCCGCAGACCAAGTAATGCAACTTCTCCCTGGATTTTCTCAGCATCTACGAAGCCCAAGGCATTATTCCAACTGCCAAGCCCAATTGTGATCCTATAAATAGCTTAGTTTCAAAGAACAATTTACAGAGTTTTATTTTAATTTTTCCTGCGGAAGCTCTGCCGTATTTCCATTGCACCCTGTTTCATTTATTTTTCCAGCATTTGTTTTGTTCTTGCTTTAATTTTTATATCCAAACCAAACCATATAACAATTTCCAACATTAGGAAATTGTTATAAATTAATTTCTTTCAAAGCCTTCAGCATTCGGTTTTTTTTTGTAATTTTATTTCCGATTCCGGTCCATACTCCGAGCTTGCCAGATTGTGGAAGAAGGAGTCTAACATTATAATTGTTATTCAGGTTTTTATTTAATTCACATTTATATTAATGTTAAGAATTTATTTTATTATGCCTATTTTATTTTGTATTACTCTGTTTCTGCATCTGTCTGGTACAACAATCATGAGTAGCTAAACGCTTTAGGGCGGTATGTAATTAAAATCAACTAAATCGGTAAAATCAATTCTAGGCTTAAAATAACTAAGAACTTAAAATTCTGGTTGTGACTTTTTATTATAAAATCAATCTTTTTGTTACGAGAGTAAGGAAAGTGTAATAGGTTAGGTCGAGACCACGAGAGTGTGAGATTTTAACCAGATAGCTAAAGTTAGGCATTTAATTTAAACACAGCGAGAGCGCTTTAAAATGAATTAGACTTATTAAGTTTCCAAAAATTATTTCTAAACACTTATGGGCTAGCGAGAGCAGGCATAGGGCTTTAGGGGTAAGATCTGAGATAAGACCACGAGAGTGTGAGTTAAAGATATTTAAACTGATAACCTCTACAGAATAGATTAAGTGAACCATCATTATAAGCCTAGATTAGATTGACCCGCCTAAGTTAACATAATTACATACCGACCGCCTTATTATTATTTTATTAAACTTAAATTTAATTCCCGCATTTAATCTTTAAAAACAACCAAAAAATCGTGACAACCATTCACCTTAGCTAAACTAGTTAATCCTTTAGCACTAAGTAATCATAAAGTTCCTGTGGGATCGATAATCTTAAATATTACTTCGATAGGCTGTGCACTTGCAGTTAAGATACCGCTAGACACATATTAAAGTACGTCTTTAGCCCATTAATTTTTTGGCGCCGTTGCCGGGGACCTTAATTTAGTTACTAGTTCACTTTAGAGTAGCATTGTCTAGACTAAGGTAACAACTATTTTCTTTTCTTAATCTAAATTCCCGAGTGTATGCCAAGTACTCGCTCTCAAGGTGAAGACTTGCAACCTCTAATCCTAGAATCGAAACGCTTCTTACACGTAAGAAGATGGATATTCGATTACGAACAAAATTACAACATTCCAGATCTTCAAATAGATCCACCTAAACCAGTCGTAACATCAAAGGACGCAGAGATGGCTGAAGAACAGAATCACCCACTCAAATATTACGCTAGTCCTTCGCAAGCTGAACCGCATTCCAGCATTGCCGCACCGGCTATCAACCGAAACGATTTCGAACTGAAACCTTCGCTGATATCAGCCGTGCAACAAAATCAATTCGCCGGAAATCCTACTGAGGATCCGAACCTTCACCTTTCGATATTTGTGCAGTACGCAGATACCGTAAACGCCAATGGAGTTACCCAAGAAGCTATTAGACTACGTCTTTTTCCTTTTTCACTTCGAGACAGAGCGAGAGCCTGGCTTCAATCTCTACCTTCGAATTCAGTAACTACGTGGGAGGAACTAAAGAGAGTTTTCTTGACCAGATATTTCCCACTTAGAAAGACAGCTATGCTAAGAGCTCAGATCAACGAATTTAAGCAAAAGGAAAACGAATCACTTTTCGAAGCTTGGGAACGCTATAAGGATATGCTGAGACTTTGTCCACATCACGGATTAGTAGAATGGATGGTCATCCATACCTTCTACAATGGACTCTTGTACAATACAAGAATGACAATTGACGCTGCCGCAGGCGGTGCATTAATGGACAAAGAATAAAACGATGCTTATGCACTTATCGAAAGTATGGCTCAAAACCATTACCAATGGGGAAGCGAGAGAGTCGCAACTGAGAAACCAACAAAAGGAGGTATGTATGAAGTGAGTAGTATGGACCAAGTCAATGCAAAATTTGACCAACTAAACCAAAAGATCGACAACTTGGCCATAACACCAACAGCCACCGTGGCTGCAGTAACACCTAACTGTGAGTTATGTGGAGTTCCAGGACATGATGTTCCTGATTGTCTACTATTAACTGGAATTCCCACAGATAAAGTGAATTATGCTCAAGGAAACCCGTACTCAAACACATACAACCCAGGTTGGAAGAATCATCCGAACTTCTCCTATAAGAACAACAATGCTTTATACGCACCAGGTCAAACACCAGCTACACCACCAGGATATCAAAAGACTGCTCCTAATGTCCCTAGAAAATCGAACCTTGAGTTGATGATGGAGAACTTCATAGCTAACCAATCTCAAACAAATAAGGACTTCTTTAACCAAAACATACACACTAGTGAGCAGATTAAGCAATTAGTAAGCAAGGTAGATGCGTTAGCTACACATAACAAAATGCTTGAAACTCAGATTTCACAAGTAGCTCAACAACAAGCACCTACCGCTGCACCAGCTGGAGTATTTCCTGGACAACCTCAACCTAATCCGAAAGGACAGGCCAATGCTGTGATATTAAGAAGTGGCAAGGAACTTGACGGACCTACCGATCCAAGACTTGACAATCCAGCCATGTACCAAAAACCGGATAAACCGACTGAAATGGTGAATGAACCAGAAGAAAAGGAAGATAATAATCAAGAGGTAGTGGAGAAAGAAAAGCCTTATGTGCCTCCACCACCCTATAAACCACCAATTCCGTACCCTCAGAGATTAACCAATTCCAAGACGATGGGTCAGTTTAAGAAATTTGTTGAACTTCTGAAACAGTTGAATATTATTATTCCATTTACAGAAGCTATCACTCAAATGCCCTCGTACGCTAAGTTTTTAAAGGAAATCTTATCCAATAAGAAAAAGATAGAGGATAACAGAACCGTTACACTTACTGCCGAGTGTAGCGCCATAATTCAGAATAATATGCCTCCTAAGCTAAAAGATCCAGGAAGTTTCTCTATACCCTGTGTAATAGGAAAATTTGTCATTGACAAAGCTCTATGCGATTTAGGAGCCAGTATCAGTGTTATGCCCTTAACGATTTTTAAAAGGCTAGACATGGGAGATCTAAGACCAACTAAAATGTCCGTTCAACTAGCCGATCGCTCTGTTAAATACCCTGTAGGCATACTAGAAAACGTCCCAGTACGTATAGGACAATTCTATATTCCTACTTATTTCATAATCATGGACATCTCTGAAGACTCCACTACACCTATCATATTAGGAAGACCATTCTTAGCTACCGCCAGAGCTATAATAGACGTAAAGAAAGGAAAGCTAACCTTTGAAGTAGGTGAAGAGAAAGTTGAATTTATTTTAACACAATTCTTACAATCACCAGCTATAGAGGATACATGCTATCTATTGGACGTAATTGACGAATGTGTAAGAGAAATGGAAATGAAAGAAACTACCTATTCTGAAATTATGAAAATTCAAATCCCTCCGATTTTCAAAGATGATAATTGGCGTGAACCATATCAGGATGATAGTCTAAGCGAAAGTTTAGCACTTACACCGGATCCCATGCCAAGTAAGAATAAACCTACATTAGGGTTAAAAACTTTACCTAAGAACCTAAGATACGAATTCTTAGACACTGAATGTACAAGACCAGTTATAATCAATTCCAGTTTAGGAACAATTGAAACAAAGAAACTTTTAGATGTCTTAAAGAAATACCCAACTGCATTAGGATATAACATATCTGATCTCAAATGAATATGCCCTTCAATCTGTATGCATCATATTCTGCTAGAAGAAGATTGCAAAACCTCCAGAGAATCTCAAAGAAGAATTAACCCAATCCTTAGCACTGTAGTAAAGGAAGAAGTTAAGAAACTACTAGATGCTGGAATAATATATCCAATCTCTGATAGTAAATGGGTTAGTCCAGTACATGTAGTACCAAAGAAAGGAGGTATCACTGTTGTGAAAAACGCTAAAGGCGAATCGATATCACAAAGAGTAGTGACAGGACATAGAGTGTGCATCAATTATCGTAAACTAAACAAAGCCACTCGAAAAGATCATTTCCCACTACCTTTTATAGATCAAATGTTAGAACGATTAGCCAAGCATTCATATTTCTGTTATCTTGATGGTTACTCAGGATTTTTCCAAATCCCTATCCACCCAGATGATCAAGAGAAGACTACATTCACATGCCCTTATGGAACGTTCGCTTATAGACGAATGCCCTTTGGATTATGCAACGCTCCTGCAACCTTTCAAAGATGTATGATGTCAATCTTCGTAGATTTCATAGACAACATCATGGAAGTGTTCATGGACGACTTCTCTGTATGCGGGCAAAGTTTTGAAGGATGTCTATCAAATTTAGAAATGGTGTTAGAAAGATGTGTAAAAGTAAACCCCGTGCTTAACTGGGAGAAATGTCATTTCATGGTCAGAGAAGGAATCGTACTAGGACACGTTATATCTGACAAGGGAATTGAAGTGGATAAAGCTAAAATAGAAGTCATAAAAGATCTTCAACCCCCTAAAACCGTTCGAGAAATACGAAGTTTTTTAGGACACACCGGTTTCTACCGACGATTCATCAAAGATTTCTCGAAAATCACTAAACCCCTTACCGGTTTATTAATGAAAGACGCTGAGTTCATATTCAATGAAGATTGTCTTAAAGCATTCGAAACTCTAAAAATAGCCCTCATCACCGCACCAATCATGCAACCCCCTGACTGGAGATTACCTTTCGAAATCATGTGCGATGCGAGTGACTATGCTGTAGGCGCAGTTCTAGGACAGAGGAAGGACAAGAAACTTCACGCAATTTACTATGCCAGTAGAACCTTAGATTCTGCTCAGATGAACTACGCCACTACTGAAAAAGAATTGTTAGCAGTTGTCTTTGCGCTTGACAAATTCCGTTCTTACCTAGTGGGAGCGAAAATAATTGTTTACACAGACCACGCTGCTATCAGATATCTATTAACTAAGAAAGATGCTAAACCAAGACTCTTGAGATGGATTTTACTCTTACAAGAATTTGATCTCGAAATAAAAGATAAGAAAGGTACTGAAAACGTCGTAGCGGACCATTTATCTAGAATAGAAGGTATTAAACCCGAACAAGTGCCGATTAACGATGATTTTCCGTATGAACAGCTGATAGCACAAATAGGAAGCGACCCAGTTCAGTTAGACATAGATGAGCCAGAACCCGTGGAAACAATCCAAACAACTTTAGGACTGCCATGGTACGCTGACATTGTCAACTACCTAGCTGCATGAGCTCTTCCACCTGACTTAACCTATCAGCAGAAAAAGAAATTCTTTCACAATCTCAAACATTACTATTGGGATGAACCATTATTGTTCAAAAGAGGACCCGACGGAATCTTTCGTCGATGTATTCCCGAAGAAGAAATAGAAGATGTCATTGCTCATTGCCATTCATCTCCTTATGGTGGACATGCAAGCACTTCCAAGACTTGTGCAAAAATCTTACAAGCCGGCCTATTCTGGCCTAATTTATGGAAAGATGTCCACATCGCTGTTATAAATTGCGATCGGTGTCAACGCACCGGTAATGTTTCAAGAAGAGATGAAATGCCTCAAAAAGGAATATTAGAAGTAGAAGTCTTTGACGTCTGGGGAATAGATTTCATGGGACCATTCCCATCATCTTTCGGTAATAATAACATACTCGTAGTTGTTGATTACGTTTCAAAATGGATTGAGGTTATAGCTTCTCCTACAAATGACACACGAGTAGTAATAAAGCTTTTCAAAAATATAATCTTTCCTAGATTTGGTGTGCCTAGACTCGTCATAAGTGACGGTGGCTCGCACTTCATTTCAAAAATCTTTGACAAATTACTATCTAAGTATGGAGTCAGCAACACCATATCATCCACAAACAAGTGGACAAGTCGAAGTCTCAAACAGAGAAATTAAACAAATCTTAGAAAAGACTGTCGCCTTATCTCGGAAAGATTGGTCATCTAAACTTAATGAAGCTTTATGGGCTTATAGGACAGCTTACAAGACACCCATAGGAACTACACCTTTCAAATTAGTATATGGAAAGTCTTGTCATCTCCCGGTAGAACTAGAACACAAAGCATATTGGGCGATCAAAACTCTCAATATAAACTATAATGCTGCAGGAGAAAAGCGAATCCTCGATATTAACGAATTAGAAGAGTTAAGGTTAGATGCTTATGAGAATGCTAAGATATATAAAGAAAGAACTAAGCGATGGCACGATAAACGCCTATCTAGGAAAGAATTTAGTGTGGGAGACGTTGTACTCCTCTTTAATTCAAGACTTAGACTCTTTCCTAGAAAACTAAAATCTAGATGGTCAGGACCCTTTGAAATAACTAGAGTGTTCCCGAGCGGAGCGATAGAAATTAAGGGTAGGAATAGTGAACCGTTCACAGTAAACGGACAACGTTTAAAACATTACCATAAAGTTGAAAATAGAGATTATGCAAATAGTCTAAGGCTTTTAGAGTTGTCCACTAATTTCCCTGATTAATCTACACCTAAGCATTACGTCAGGCTTTTGACGATAAAAACAGCGCTTAGTGGGAGGCAACCCATTTAACCATTTAATCATTTAATCATTTAGTCATTTATCATTTTATTATTCGTTTATTTGTTTTGTCATTTTATTGTTTTATAGTTTTATTTCATTATTACTATTATTGCTTTTATTTATACATTTATTTTCTTATTTCCCTTATTTTAATTTTTAAATCACTTTTACAGATTTTCTAAAGTCTTTTCCACTTTCCTTCTCCCCCTGATTTGTTTCCTCCGTATTTACACTAACTATGGCTAAACAACCGAGAAACATTATGGAAACCAAATTTAGAGGTAGGAACCAAAGAATGAAATTTGAAGAGTTATCACAGAGACCAATGGATTTGACTCTGTACCCGGATGATCTGACTATGGAAACCTTAGGTATACATGATAGCATCCTATACTTGTTTAACCAACTTGGATGGGAGAATGCACTGATTAAACAAAAGTTTGTGACTTACCGCGAGCTCACCCTTGAGTTCCTAAGCTCCTTAATTTACTTACCTGAGCGCGGTTTTGGATTCAGGAAAGGATTTATCAGTTTCCGCCTATTCGGAATAGAATATGACTTTAACCATAGAGAACTAGCTGACTTATTAGGATTCCCTAGTGGACCCTTTGCTTTTACTACCACACAGGTAGAATTGATGGACATTGAGCTGGACTTCTTTTGGGGAACCTTAACCGGAAATTACCATCCTGAACCAAATAACATGAACAATGATGAAATACATAACCCTGCTATCCGCTATTTCCATAAGATCCTTGCCCACACCTTCTTTGGAAAAGAAGAAAACCTTACTGGAGTATCTAAAGATGAGATATTCATTATGTCATGTCTGACTAATGGACAGCCAGTCTATGGTGTGCCTTTCATGATGCAAACCTTCACCCGAATCCAAGAAGAACCTGATCTACCCATATTAGTAGGAGGTCTTGTCACCATGATTGCTGATGCCTTAGGACTTAGATACCAATTACACAGGTGTAACCGTTTAGGTACCATCCGTCCTATGAATCTGAACTTTTGCTTTAACCGCCATATCATAAGAAATTTAGGACAACCACCTTTCGAGTACCTAATCAGGAATGAAGTAGTAACCCTGTTCACACTACCAAACCATGCTAGAGTCAGTGTTCACAATAAAGATAGTTGGCTTTATGAGCTTACCCCTCCTGACTATCCATCCACTCCTGAAACACCTCAATCTTACAAGATAAGGGATGATATAATGACCGATGTAGAAAGTGACCCTGAGACACCTCCTGGTTACCATGACATTGCACACACTGATGAAGTGATTGAAACCCCTGAAGTGAATCAAGTAGAATATGCTGACAACTTAAAGAAAATCATGAATACTCTTGAAGTTTACCAAGCCGATATAAATACTGTTAAAGATGAGATTAAAAGCATCCGATTGGACGTTATAGGTTTAACTGACATAACGTGTGAGCAATTCTACCACCTGAACTCTGCAATTGAAGATTTGAAGAAGCACTTTTGAAAATGCTGTAGTGATCTAACTTATTTTACTTATTGTTTTCGTTTCTAGTTAGTTTAACATTTCGCAAACATTTTCGTACCTTATTTTTATTAATGTAATTTTCCTTCAATTATATCAAAAGCAAAGCACTTCTAGTTTTACCAATTTTTCCAATTAAATCAATTTCTATGCTTTCAATTCATTACTGTTATATTTAAATTGATTAATATTTTTATTTCTCGTGTGATGAAATTTGCTCTAATTTATGTTGATATAATTTATACATATTGTTTGTGTTATCATCAATTGAGAGGTGATAATATAAAAAGAAAAATTCTATTGAACGTGTGAGATAATGCACTTTGTGAAGAAAAAAATAAGTTTTTAATCCCTCACGGTCGTCATTGCCCTCTCACGATCGTGACAAGCTAATTAGCGCGTCACGACCGTCACTCACTCATCACGACCGTGACGACCCTGTTATACGAATTCTCAGAAACCAGAACTGTTCTTCTTCGCAAAAACCTTTCTTTTTCAACTTCCACAACATTTAGAAACCCCCCATTATCTCCTCACTATCCCGTAACCTCCCATTACCCTAAATAAATTCCATTAACCTCTCCATTACTCCAAACCTCTCACATTCATTTTTACACTATAATCAGAACCAATTTCTTCACATTTTTCACTTTTCTCACAAAACTCAAAAACCTCTCATCTCCCATTCCCGTACTTGCATGCAATGGAAGAAATTCAGTTTAGAGATGGTGAGCATGGAGAAAATCAGAGACAGAAGTTCATCAGGTTTCAGAACCGTGGCGTTCAACCCACTCGGTATGTCGACACTGACTGCTTGAGGGAGTTGGGACTGCTCAACGGTGTGAAGCTCCTGCTTAGGCATGTTGGCCTGTGGCACTTGTGTAGTCAACCACAGCCGACATTCGAACTCCTCACATTGGAATTTCTGAGTTCGTTTCAATATATCACTCCTCCAGGTTCATCAAGCCAACTCACCGGCATTGCTAAGTTCAGAATGCTCGGCCGGGAGTTCGAAGTTACACAAACAAGGATCTCCGAACTACTAGGTTTCGATCACGGCGATGATGCTCATCTCCGCGTGCCGGACAACTTCAGTGAAACCGCTTTTACCTTATGGCACGACATCACCAACACCCGTGCCACTGCCTTTCAGAGTCTGAATGCTACGCATATCCACAACCCGACGATCCGATACTTTCATCGCATCATCTGCAATACCATTTTTGCAAGAGAGAGCAATCACAAGCTTAACTCCAAGGAGCTCTTGTTCTTGCACTGCGCCTTAAACAACGAGCGCATCAATGCTGCCCCATTCATGTTGTCCCATATCCAGTCCATAGCGCAAAGAGGCGCAACCACCTTCTACATAGGCGGGATTGTCACCACCCTCGCCATTCAGCTGGAGCTTGGTGACTTGGTTATAAATTTGCCTCGCAGAGCCGCAGAGTTCCTAACAAAGAATTATTGCAGGTCCGCCCACTTGATTTCTCAGAGAGAGGATGGCAGGTACAACCCTGTTATCCAAGGCACTGTTTATCACCACATCATCTTGCCGTGTCGTGACCGCATCGATCCGTCCAACCGATCCAACTGGCTATTTGCTTTACCGGATGCTGCCGAACATGTCCCCATTATTGATGAGCAGGCTGATCCACCAGTGGACGAGATGCAAGACACCATGGATGCAGTTGAGCCTGTACAGGACATTCTTGAGTCCTCCACCCGACAGCCTCCTGCACAGGAATTCACACTTGAAGACGTCCTCCGTGTGATTCATCAGCAGAACCAGATGAATGCCGCACTGGAGCGAAGGCAAAAAGAGCAACATGATGCATTACTTCTAGCTGTTGCCACCAACCAGAGGACGACTGATGAGAAGCTTGGGGAGATCTTTAGCGAGCTAGAGTCTTTGTGTATTGATATCACTGCTCTCACCGGCACCAGTTCTGATCCTGAAGCGACTCCGACCAGACGCTCCCGCACCAGAAGCCGAGGCCGTGGTCGTCAGCAGCCTTAGTTTAGTTTTTGTTTATGTTTTTCCATTTCCGTTGTTTGTATTGTATTTTACCCGCTATTATATCACAACATTGAGGACAATGTCTGATATAGTGTGGGAGAGATACCTTTCCTTTTTCCGCATTTCCCATTCCGCACTTTCCATTCCGTTGTATTTCCTTTTCATATTTTAATGAAACAAAGTAATATTTGTGCTATTTCTTTAGTTTCGAATTTTCCCCGTTTATTTAGCCATACCGAAAAAAAATTTAATTTTATCTTCGCATTACCCGACTTACCTACGAAATCATTGTTAGGAAGCTGAGAACGATTCAACAAGATCAATATAGTCTTGACACCTTAGACTTCCTACTTAAGCTTTCCGTTCCGATAATTGTTACGACTACACCTTAAGTTTCAGTTCAAAAGTAACCCCTAGTAGTTTATACTAGCAGTCAGCACCGTCTGAACACAAACCACGTGGGGAGCCGATGAATATAAGTGTTTGATGCCTAATCTATAATGATCCTTCATATCTCGATGCCAATGAAAAGAAATTGCACCAAAGTACACGGTCGCATATAAGAAACGAGAAATATGAGAAGGAGTCCATTGCGGGTTGGTTCAGAGGTACCTGGTTCTGAACTTGGTAGGGCGTGCTACGGCTCGATCCCCCACAACCTCCAAATTGGATAATATATGTAGGGTTACCACATTCGTGTACCAGACCCCGTGCTTATAAAGGATCAAAGTCACTAACCGGCTACTCCACTACGTGCGTGCTAAGGCAAAGGGCTTAATGTGATTGCGCTAGAATGAAACCGGGTGAAATAAGATCGAAAGACTCTAGGTGGAACCGTAACACAATTACCGAATGTTTTGTTTAACGGGAAGTCGACGACTTAGCTTGTTGCTTGTGTCATTAGTGTATCGTTAGTGTTTTATTCTAGTACCGGTTTATCTGGAAAAACGATTCTTCGTATGGTTTGTTATGTGTGTGCGTCGATGAAAACCTGTCCGATCATTTTTCAACCGACTATTTGCTTGAGGACAAGCAAAGGTTTAAGTTTGGGGAAGTTTGATAACGAGAAAAAGTATCGTTTTTATTGTTATGTTTCAATGCCGTTTTATCGCACATTTGCCATTTTAACACCCGATTCCTCGAGTTTTCTTTGTCATTTTGCAGGTATATCAATCACAGAGCTAAATCATGAGCCACAAGTGAAATGAGCAAAAACATCCATGAAAAGAAGAAGAAGAGAGGAATTCTGCATAATCTGCATTTTTTGTAACTGTCACGACCGTCACCTAGGAGTCACGACCGTGACACGCTAAAAGGAGCAGTCACGGTCGTCACCAGTCCCTCACGACCGTGACGCGCGTAATACAAGGGAGACGAGCGTGACACCCTTGTCACGAACGTGACAAGGGGAATTTAGGGTAACTTGATGAGAATTGGTCATGTACGTGTGTGTTACGTGAAGTCAAACTTCCTATTCTCCCGCAGACCAAGTAATGCAACTTCTCCCTAGATTTTCTCAGCATCTACGAAGCCCAAGGCATTATTCCAACTGCCAAGCCCAATTGTGATCCTATAAATATCTTAGTTTCAAAGAACAATTTACAGAGTTTTATTTTAATTTTTCCTGCGGAAGCTCTGTCGTATTTCCATTGCACCCTGTTTCATTTATTTTTCCAGCATTTGTTTTGTTCTTGCTTTAATTTTTATATCCAAACCAAACCATATAACAATTTCCAACATTAGGAAATTGTTATAAATTAATTTCTTTCAAAGCCTTCAGCATTCGTTTTTTTTTGTAATTTTATTTCCAATTCCGGTCCATACTCCGAGCTTGCCAGATTGTGGAAGAAGGAGTCTAACATTATAATTGTTATTCAGGTTTTTATTTAATTCGCATTTATATTAATGTTAAGAATTTATTTTATTATGCCTATTTTATTTTGTATTACTCTATTTTTGCATCTGTCTGGTACAACAATCATGAGTAGCTAAACGCTTTAGGACGGTATGTAATTAAAATCAACTAAATCGGTAAAATCAATTCTAGGCTTAAAATAATTAAGAACTTAAAATTCTGGCTGTGACTTTTTATTATAAAATCAATCTTTTTGTTACGAGAGTAAGGAAAGTGTAATAGGTTAGGTCGAGACCACGAGAGTGTGAGATTTTAACCAGATAGCTAAAGTTAGGCATTTAATTTAAACACAGCGAGAGCGCTTTAAAATAAATTAGACTTATTAAGTTTCCAAAAATTATTTCTAAACACTTATGGGCTAGCGAGAGCAGGCATAGGGCTTTAGGGGTAAGATCTGAGATAAGACCACGAGAGTGTGAGTTAAAGATATTTAAACTGATAACCTCTACAGAATAGATTAAGTGAACCATCATTATAAGCCTAGATTAGATTGACCCGCCTAAGTTAACATAATTACATACCGACCGCCTTATTATTATTTTATTAAACTTAAATTTAATTCCCGCCTTTAATCTTTAAAAACAACCAAAAAATCGTGACAACCATTCACCTTAGCTAAACTAGTTAATCCTCTAGCACTAAGTAATCATAAAGTCCCTGTGGGATCGATAATCTTAAATATTACTTCGATAGGCTGTGCGCTTGCAGTTAAGATACCGCTAGACACATATTAAAGTACGTCTTTAGCCCATCAAGCATAATCCCGGAAGCTTTCCCTTGAAGACTGAGACATGCCCATTAGAAGAGTTCTATTGGGGGCCATGTCTAGGTTGTACTGGTATTGCCGGATGAAGGCTTCGGCCAAGTCTTTCCAACATCTTATAGTGGCCCTTGTCAGATGCGAATACCATTCTCTTGAAGCTCCAGTCAGGCTGTCCTCAAAATAGAACATCCATAACTTCTCGTCCATGGTATAAGCCTTGAGTCTTCCTAAGAAAGATTGCAGATGAGTACGTGGGCATGAGGTACCATTATATTTCTCAAAGCAAGGGGGTTTGAATTTGTGGGGAATCCTCACCCCATCTACCATCCCCATATCCATTACGTCAAAGCCTAAGGAGTTCTGGGATTCCAAGGATCTCAGCTTTTCAGAAATCTCATCAAGTCTTCTGTCATACACTTCATCCCCAGCTCCAATAACAGTGAATTGTTCTTCTTGGGGATCTTCTTGCAGGATTCTGCCCCCAGCAGTATTACCTTGAACATTCCTTGTGACATTAACATCTGGATTCAAATGGGGCCCATATTCTGGTGGGTCGATACGGGGTTGTCCTTGTTCATTATTGTTGGTTCCCCCAGTTCCAAGGTGGGGCTCTTCAGGTGTCTGCCTTTCTACCAGCTCTCTCAACCTCTCTTGGCTCTTTGGCTAAGCCAGTCATTACTGCCATAAACTGAGACATTTGGTTTCTCATCTCGACCCTTTCGTTTGCCATCTGATTTCTTACTTCAGTCAGGTCCTGCTGTACCTGATCCATCTGAATGCCTGGAAGGTTTTTACGCGTTGGGTACCGGTGGGTGCGGTTGACAGGGAACACTCGGCGACGAGCAATGTTTCCTGAAAGCACAACAAAGTGAGAAACAAAGAATAAACAAAAACCTACAAAACAAAGAAAATGTTAGTATGCAATGCAATATGCTTATTTATTTTCCAAGGTATCCGGTTTGGTTCTTGGTTTTGACCTTTCCAGACCTCGAGGAGATGCTTGATGATGTTGAGAAAAGAAGCCCAATGAAACAAACTAAATATATTACAAATGATGAAAAATACATAGTCTGTTTACAATACATGCCCATGGTGGGTCAAAAATACAACAAAAAGGAAACGTACATCAAAAGAAAAGAAATACAAGCAAAAGGAATCAGACATCCAGTCCATAGTCATCTTCCCTAACCTCCTTTAGGAGTGCCTCAATCACCGGACCAGCTGGGTGCTCTGTAATAGTCCTAATGAGGAGGTTCCTGGTAGCAATGGCATTGGTCAGCTTCTTATGCCTGTCCTGGTCCTTTGATCTCTTTAACCCTGCTCGGAGCTTTAATTCTGATATTTCCTTCTGAGCTACCAACAAAGCTTCCTGCTGCTTCTTCTCATTGGCCTCCAGCTGCTTAATCTTGGCCTGAGTCCTCTGGTCTTCTTGTGCACGGGCTTCGGTGATCCTGATCCACCTAGCCTGGCTTTCTTCCAGGTAATGTTCAGCCCTAGCTTTCTGAATCTTGGCCTCCTTGCAGGCATTCTTCAATATCTGTTCCCCGGCTCTTGCTTTCCTTATGTAGTCATCTGTCCTCTCAATCATGGTCAGATGCTCAGTCTTGAGTCTTTCCAATCTTTCAATGTCCAGACGACCGTCATTTCTTTCCCAAAGAGTCTTCTTCAGGGCCTTAGATAGCTGATTATCCCTCTCTTTCAGCTTTTCAAATTCCTCCAGGCTAATAGTTGCTGCAGGCTGTACTGTAGAAGGTCCAGGTGTGTCTTCCAAGGTGAAAGGCATCTTGGTGATCTGAGCTCTAGTACAGGACCAATCTAAGTACTAAGTTGAAGCAACATTGTTACATCTCCCAAGAATGGCTGTCCCTTTGGTCTGGATGTTGTCCCAAGCCCAGGCAGCTTGCCTGACAACAGCTGAATTAGGTTGCACTTCACAGTATAGGGTCTCAGCTAAATCCTGTCCTCTAGGAGGGTGAACTAAGGCATATCCCAATTGTCTCTTAAACAGTAAAGGGTTGTAATTGATGCAACCTTTTACTCCTATTAGAGGCATATTTGGGTATTGTCCACAGCCGGTGATAATGTCCTTGCCTTTGGTGCTCTGGGTGCACCACCTGATTTCATCTGATGTTAAGGCAATGAACCTCTTGGCCTAATTCTTTTGCTGGTGTGGATTTAAGAAAGCATCTGATTTAGGCAGGTGTCTAAGTAGCCAAGAATAGAACAAGGGAGCGCAACATCTAACCAACTTCCCCCTTTGCTTTTCATTTCTCTGATGGATGGAATAGTAAAGATCCCCTAGCAATGTAGGCACTGGGTTCCTCAACAAAAACAAGTGGATGGCATTCTTACTGACAAATTTAGGCTCATCTGCAAACAATATAGCCCCATATATGCTGAGGGCTAAAAGTGCACAGACTGCCCTCCATTCACCCACTGTAGCCTTCAGGATGGCTTGAGAAATCAAGAAGTCCATATGTAAACCAGGAATCCCAGCTTTTGTTGTCATATTTTGCTCAATAAGGGCAGGCTCCAAGTGCAATGCCCTTGCTATCTCTTCACTTCTGGGAGCAGTCATCTCTGGGTTGAAGGGGATCCCTCCTCTGATAGGTACTCCAATCAACAAAGAAAACTCTTACAACAGAGGCCCTATCTGAAAGTATGGAAAGGTGAAGCACCTAAGTGGATGGTCATAAAATTGCAAGCATGTGTGGATCATGCTCCTCTGAGAAGAATCAAGATCCATGACCATGTCTAAAATACCCCCATAGTGCTCTCTAAACAATGGGATGTGGTCAGGTGTGATAAGGGACTGGACCTGCCTGATACCAGTCAATATGGGCTCAAAAAAGTGGTAAGATATGTTGCTCTTCCTTGGGGTAGCCATGAGTGCTGATGAAGAGGCTGAAGACAAATGCTGATGAAGATCAATGACTGAAAAGCAGGAAGATGAGTCTCTGACAGACTGAAGGACGTGCTGAAGCAGATGCTGAAGAAGATAACTGAAGTTGAGGTCTAAATAGTAAAAGTGTCAAAACCAAACCAGATATGATATGGATACCCTGAAAAACAAATAAACAAATGTTAAATGATGCAATGATGATATATGCAAATGATATGCAAGGGTTTGTGATCAAGAGCTGGATCTGATTATCTGTCTTGGTATAAGGTCCATGTATGTTCAAAGGTCCGGATGGAGGCTTAGAAATCCAGTAACCAGGGTAGGGGACTCAAATAAAGAGTCACATATCTAGGGTTAATCACAAGAACTGTCCAAAGTGAAGTATTCTTAAACAAAACAGTAACAGGGTATAATGTGGCCAAGGGTTCCTGCAAACCAATAAACAACCCAACCCCCCTCACATGTAATGTTCTAGAACAAGGATCCTCAGACTTGGATCAGTTATGAGAAGTGTAAACACTTCTAACCTGGAGGTACAGTGTTTACAATAACCATAAAAGATCCTCCTCTAATTCACCCCAGATTCTGAAGGTCAAAATAAAGGTCATCCAGACTTAGCAGGCTTCCCAGATATGAACCGTGTTTCATATTCCCGCACCATACCGAAATGGAATGGGAAAGAACATGAACCACTCTAGCCTAGGTGTCACTCAGGTTCCAGGTATAGGACCTTAATCACTCAGTGGAACCCAACCCACCAAAACAGAAAACCAGCTCCAGCAATGATAATGACAGTATGAATATGCATAAACAGTAAAGAAAAAGCAATAAATAAAGTTGTACATAAAGCCTAAATAAAGCAAATAAACAAACACAAATAGCACATAACACCCCCGTAAACACAAATCAAACAAGCGCTAGGAGGAACCCACAAAAAGAACCAGAAGCCCTGGTTGCAGTATAAGGGTCCCCAGTAGAGTCGCCAAGCTGTCGCTCCCACCTGATGACATAGGGCCAAGAGGGGTACAGACGCGAACGGTCGGCGAAAGGAGAACATGAAGATGAACTAAAAAGAGTCGCCAGCTAGGCATTTTTATCCCGAAGGAAAGGTAATGCTGCATAAACTTGGAAAGATATGGATAAGACGGTCGCGAACCAGAGAAACTGAGAAAGGGGGTTGGTTACAACCTGGGAAGGTATTAGCACCCATATTGTCCGTCGTACTCAACGGGATCCACGCTTAAAAGATTTGTGTTTTAAAGGGGTAGTGTCAGTGTTATTATGTGTGCAAAAACTGGAAAAGAATGCAAGTGTCAGTGCAAAAGAAGTGTGAAGTAAATAAAAGGAGTGTCAGTGTAAGAAAAGAATGTGAAGCTCAAGACAATGGGGCTTAAAAGAATAATGCTGGAAGAAAGGGAATATGCAGAGACTTTTGTTCGATAACAGTTAAGTTATGCCTACGTATCCTCTCGTGCAATGAGGAAGTCAGAACACCGTAGTTCGACTCAAAGAGACTGAGAGATAAATTGACTTGTGAACTGCTTACTTGCCTATGCTCAAGTGTATGACCTGTCTGGCTTAGGTGCAAACTGTCTTGCATTAGACGGAAGAAGCAAGTTTTCGTTTGTGAGTGAATGGGGTGAGAAAAGAATCCCAGAGGAGACGATTATTGTTTGTTTTTGATATTTTCAATCTTTTATTGCTTTTTGGGTTTGTCATAAGAAAATGAGCTTAAGCCTAAACCAAGGGTTAGTAAACTCATCACATCCTCCCTCTGATTAGGGGTAATGAGAATACCTTAAGTGTGAAGTAAGCACCTCACACTTAATCACCATGATGTAGGATTAAGATCATTAACCTACTTGTGATTATTTAAATGTTTTTGGAGTTTTTGTTTAGTGTTAAGTAATGAGTTTAAGCCATAATCAAGGATTTAATGGACCCATTACACTATCCTAATAGAAGGATAATAGATGAGAACATTTAAGCTGAGAAAGGCTCCTCAACTTAATCCATGATTAGGGATTAACCTCATGACATAACAAAGCCTTTATTAAAGTGGATTTTAGTTAAGGGTGAGATTAAGAAGTGGATTTTATGATTTTCAAGACAACTTGAGGGGGACTTGTCCATTAACACTAGGGTTAGTCCTTCTTAACCAATTAAGGAAGAATTAGAACCCTAATGCAAGGCCCAAGTTACAAGCTTGATGTCTTAGTGATTATTAGATGGATTGATTAAAGGATTTAAACACATTAAGGGTTTAAAACTTAGGATTAAAGTTATACACTCCATCCTAATAGAAGGATACAGACATAATCTTAATCACAAAGCCTTAAAGCCTTAAGGGTTTAGTCCTTGATTATGAGATGAGGAGAGAAGACACAAAAGATGACACAAAGGTAAAACTAATGGGGGGACTAATCAAACCCTAATTGTGATCATGCTTGGGTATTCCTAGGGTTTATGAAGCTTGCCATAAATCTTCAAGAAGAGCCACCAAGGAAGAAGCAGATGAAAGGAAGAGAAGCAGAAGAAACAAACCAACTTACTTCACTTAAGAAGATAAGTTGCTTGAAGAAAGAAAGTGATGAGGGAGAATGAATGAGCAAGCTCACTCTAAGACAAAAGCAAAATGCATCAATGAATGCATAAGAGAGATGAGAAGAGATTGTGAGGAGTGAAGGCAAATTCACTTCTCAAAGCAACTTACCACCTGAAAAGTTAGTAAAGGAAATGAAATGAAATGAAAATGAAATGAATGCAAGGATGCAAACCAAAACCAGAAGCATGCTCATGATGCAAATGATGCTAAGAGATGATGCAAATGTATGTCATGAGATGCAAATGATCATACAAACAATGAGGATGCAAATGAAGCATGAAAGGAGGCATGAAAGTTCATGAATGCACATGGAATGTAATGAAAACATAACATGGCAAATGGATGATGCAATGATCAAGGATGATTCTAATGTGTCCTATGATGTCTTATAAGTCATATGGATGCATAAAATGTCATGGCAAGTTCATGGATGCAAGCATATACAAGATGAATGCAAATGAAGATGCAAAATTAGGGTTTTATGAATGGATGAGATGAAAAACTCAAAAACAGAAGCAAATGACAAGATAAAAAAATGAAAATGAACTCAAATGAACCCTAAACCTATACTAGGTTACCATCCAAAGGGGGAGGTAAGAAGCTAAACCTAAAAGGAGTTATGAATTTCCTAAGTTTCTAGGGTTTTTTGGGTGATCTTCAATGCAAAATGCCAAATAAATTGAAAATGAAGGATAAAAATGAAACAAAAGGTTTTTAGAAACTTGAAGTCATGCATAGGACAATGCAAAAAGAACCATTCACAAACTCAACTTGGTTTAAAAGTTATGAATTTTTGAAGTTAGGGTTAGAAAATGAACAATTTTAAGAACCCTAATTCATTGAAAAATGTCAAAGCATGATCAAAACCAAAAAGAAATTTGTATGGTGAGTTTGTAAATGTTTCTAAATGTCTAAAAATGTTCTTTTTTTTGGTGATTTTTACTATTTTAAATAATTATAAGAAAAGAAATGGATAAAAAATAAAAATAAATGAAATAAATGGGAAAGTAAGCAGATCCTGTGGCCCATATTTGAACTGGAGAAAAGGAAGTTGACTAGCGCGTGATTCAATGGTTGGGATTTGTCCTGACTAAATTAATTTAATTAATCCTAATTAAACTAATTAAATGAGAATTAGGGCTAATGATGCAATCTTGGCCATTCACCCACGCGGGAATCACAACATCCAAGGGCCTGAATTTAAACTTGGCTAATTACGTGGATTAGGGCAAATTATTTTCAGGTGACCGGAACAGTGTTCCGGTCATCTTCTCCGGCGAGCACAAACCCTAAATCCTTCCCTAGGCTTCTAAACTCCAAATTTCTTGCCCATAAATGATCCCCTAACATCCCTGAACCTAAATCCCCAAACAAAATTCATTTATTTTGCATCATGATCATGATTCGAACAAAAACATAAAAACGGACAAAATTTCAGAACACACATACATCCTGGTTTCTCAACCATTTTCAAAAATAATCACATCCCCATGATCAGGGGAACACATAGAATCATTCAAGAACTTAAAAACAAGTTTCTGGGAAAAAAGTTCTTGAGGTATACCTGAGATTGAACCTTCTGATTCTGGGCTTTCTGGACTCTTCTTTGGTGCAAGTCCACTCCTATGAACCTCCTGAGGATGATGTGAGGCTTAGAACAAGTTTGTATGGCTTGGTTTGAAGGTTTTGTTCCTGCTGCACCAGAAATCGTGTTTGAGTTTCAGGGGCTTTCAGGGCAAAGTGAAGGGTGGTTTATGCTCTATGAAGCTTTTCTGAATGAATGGTGAAGTTGGTTTTGAGGTTTGGTGGCTGGGAAGAGAGTTTCGAAGGAATGAAGTTTTTGGCAAGTTTTGTGAATCTTGAGTTGTGGGAGAGTTATGGCTTGTGTGTGGTGTGTTTTGGATTGCTTTTGGTTAGTATAAGGTATTGTGATTGGTCAGAAAGTTGGTAATGTCACAACTTGATTGGTATGGCTTGTTTTGCAAAAAGTTAAAAGTATGTGTACTATAAGCATGGGCTGGAACATAAGTGGTTCAATGGGGTGTCTTGCCTCAGCATGGTTTATGGTGAGCCCTAGGATCAAAAAGATGCAGCTGGATGGCTTGGATAGCAAGATGGCATAAGTTTTGCATTTTGCCCTCTTTGAAGTTTCTTGTGAACCAAGGCATGAAATCTTGTGAATTCTTGGGAAATTCTAATTTTTCTAAGTTGAAAAATGTTGTAATGATGTAAAGAAGTAATTTAGAGGTCTTGAAAGTGTTTAGAACTTGAATTTGCAAAAATCCCTCTTTGGCATGAAACTTGAAATTATGTGATTTTTGCCAACTTTGGAAAGCCATAACTTGAGTTCCAAAATGAATTAGATCTTGTTCTTGTACTTTTTGAAAAGGGAATGATCCAATCTACAACTTTCATTACCAACAATTTTTCATTTGAAGCATTTTTGGTTAAGAAAGAGGAGGTTGAAAAACTTTCCCAAAATGGAAAGTTTACATTACAAGTCATTTCCATTTTTGGCAACTTTTGGTTTTGCTCACTTTTCTTCAAATTTGTGAACTTCTAAGCACTTTAATGATCAAATAAAGACCATATAACTTTAATTTGATGAAAAAATCCACTTTGGTTCCATGTTGAGGGGCCTCAGATGCCCTAATTTGGCTTTGACTTGCTTAAGAAGTTACCTGGTGATCAGATGACTTCCACAATGCATTTCTTCATCAAAATTGGTACACATGATCCTTATAACATATTGAGACCAATAGAAACAAGAAAGACCAAAAAATTTGGAGTTATGGCCTCTGAAACCAAAACCCTAATTTTAGGTCATCTATGCAGTTAAACCCTAGCTCTGCTTCCATGTTTTGCCAGTTCTTGCGATTCTTTGACTTCCTTGATCTTTGGAGGATAAAATATGATGATTGAATATACATGGACCCTCTTGAGATGATTGAAGAACTTTGGAGTGGCTCAGATGAATCTTGGATGGCTCAGATCACAAACCCTAGATGCAGATGAGCTCGAACTATGCAGATGAAACAAAAATGCAATATGAGATGATATGCTTAAACTAATGCAAACATGAAAGATCACCAGCCATGATGTGAACTTAGTGAGGGCAAATTTGGGGTGTTTACACATACAGAAGACTCATAGGTAGATTAATATACCTTACCAATAGCAGGCCTGATATATCTTATGCAGTTCAGCATCTCAGTCAATATGTTTCAAAGCCCCTCACTCCCCACTATCAAGCTGCCACCAGAATATTGAAGTATCTCAAGTCTGCACCTGCAAATGGGATTCTATTTTCAGCATCTAGTTCTCTAAAACTTTATGGCTTTGCAGATTCTGATTGGGCCAGATGTTCAGAGACTAGAAAGTCCATTACAGGTTTTTGTGTTATTCTTGGATCCTCCCTCATCTGCTGGAAATCTAAGAAACAAAACACGGTTTCTCATTCCTCCACTGAAGCTGAATACAGAGCTTTAGCTTCTTTAGCTTGTGAACTTCAATGGCTGCAATATCTTTTCCATGATTTTCTCATTGATTTTCCTGACCCTGCTTCTGTATACTGTGATAGCAAATCAGCTATATACCTTGCTCATAACCCAACTTTTCACGAGAGGAGTAAACACATTGAGTTGGACTGCCATGTCATTCGAGAAAAGATTGTCTCTAAACTCATTCATCTTATGCATGTTTCTACAAAAGAGCAATTAGCTGATGTTTTTACTAAACCTCTGCATTCTCCTACTTTTAGCTCTATCTTGTCCAAGCTTGGTCTTTGTAGTATCCAAAGTCCAGCTTGAGGGGGGATATTAAAGATAGAGGGTTATCACATGTATAGGATTCATTATATCTTACAGTAGGTATCTTATTTTGTATATAAGTCACATTGTATTCATTATCCATTGATCAATAAAAATAGTAAAGCTTTCACTTCTTCTTCTTCTTGAATGTAACAAACTTCTAACTGTTTTTTCACCTTCTTCAATGGTGAGCTTCAACATTCTTGATAAAGATACATCAAAGTTTCTCATCTTCTTCAGTTCTTGATTATTTCATGGCCTCCTCTCAGGCCCAACATCGAATATACATCAAAGTTTCACTATCTTCTTTTCTTCTTGATTGTTTCATGGCCTCCTCTCAGACCCAACATCGTTGTATCTTCGGTATCAATGTCAAAACAAGAAACTACATTATTCGACATCACTGAACTGTCTCTCAATAGATTCGACATGTCAGACCATTTATGCAAACCCAAAATTCCAAAATAGAAAATAAGAAATCAAAGGAATAAAACTTTGTAAAATATTACAAACTTCATTAATAAAAATATATATAATGCGGAAAGGATTGAATCCAAATAAACTCAACCTGTCTTACCATAATTCCACTCAAAAAACTTGCATATTGTAACACACTACTATGAAAAATGCATTTAACAACGGTTGGAAAAAAATATATAATGACGCATGCGCATGCATTGTTATATAGAGTGTTGTTGTATAGACAGTACTTACAATCACGATCTTGGGACCGTTGTTGTATTCTTGAAAGTGCACACAATTTTACAACGGTACCATTTTACAACGGTTAGTTTACACAACCGTTGGGATAAAACTAAAGGTAATCGGGTTTGATTGTCAGCAACAACATTTTGTTATTTATAGTATTCTGGTCAACATTCAATATACAACCACAATTAGGTTTTATAACCGTTGTCAAAACCGCCTCTGTTTTAAATATAAAATTTCTCTGTTTTTCAAATTCTTCCCATATTTTATCATGTAAATATTATAATCATATCAGAGAATTTACAACAATATGTATTTTTGCTAACCATGCATAAAGAGCATAAAAAACAGCTAACATTGTGCATCAAAAGGCAAAATTATTATTTACACCAAATACAATACATACATGTAAGCCAAAAGTAATATTCACATCATCATTACAAAAGAAAGAGCAAAATTTATGCGATGAATGTTGCTGAGTAATAAATCAAACAGAAGGAGCCTTAAGCGCATTATGAACATGCGCCTAAAATTTATGAAGATTTACAAAGTCTTCAACGGGGAATGAGGTTTTGTCGTTAAACATCTATATAAGCAAGAGGAAAAAATTGAATATCATGAAAATATCTACATAAGTCAACTTATATATTAATATATGTAAACATTTTATGACATATATACCTTATCCCATGAATCTTCAATGTCGCCAAGGACAATGTTTAACATGTGTTTCATGACATAATAATCACACTCATAAGTCCCGCGTTGTTTTCTCGTCTACAAATTTAAGCAATAATTACATGAATATAACCACACATGAATGTAAATGAAATTAGAAACATGTAATTTAGCCACTTACTTTAGGAGTAATCCATGAGGTTTTTTTTTCTAACATTCATCAGCATATTAACTTGCTCGCCAACACTGTACATTGAAAATGAATTAAATATATTACATGATAAACTAATTACAATGTCAAATAAAATGAATTAAACATAGAATTACGATTGAATAATCTCTTTCATTTTCTTGTTGAGTTGGTTATGCAAGGAACACAATACAGTTATCGTATTTGTTCTAAATGATATCATTGATCAATTGCCAATGACCATTGAATGTACACGAGAATATATATATATATATATATATATATATATATATATATATATATATATATATATATATATATATATATATATATATATATATATATATATATATATATATATAAAATTAGTATTTACTAAAATAAAACTAAATATAAAATACATAAATCAATTAAAAAAATACTTACCAACAGAGAAATGATGCACTGTAACATTCTTTTCCTCCCTCGTTTAGTCGTTCTTTCAAGTAATTTAGAATGATTTTTGGTTCATTATATGCCCATTGAATATAAAGTGGATCTGAGATTCCATAAGTACTTGATTTATTTAACTTTATACAAACAAGGCGAAATGTACCTAAATGGTCAAAGAAAATGAATAAATTAAGAGAGAAAATACAAAAAATGATAATATTCTATAATGACATGTATATTCGACTATATACTTACGTGCACCAAACTTGCAATATCCTTATGTCAAGCCACTTAAATCCAGAGATAAAATCCCATATATCTTCAGAAGTGTAATACACTACATCCAATTTTGGACAATGTTCTAACGGAAGAGCTTGCGATTCATTTATCTCCGTAATGGTCAAGTATAGCATGGTGATTTCATTTGTGTTAGGATCCAATATCCCATTGCAATTATTTACAAGGGGGATGGGTTGTACAATTACTTTCTTTTGTAGAAACGCGGTCTACAACATTTCTACTTGGAGTTTGATAATCACCATTAACGTAACAATGATCTTCATTTGTTTGTTGTTCGAGGTTTTTACTTAATCTCTATATCATAACATTCAATTAGAACATAAAACAAAAATAAGCACAATATATATCATACATTTCCGATAAAACACTAACATCTAAAGTAAAGCACATACCAAATATAACTCTTGTAACTTTTCCATTTCTTTCTCCCCTTTTCCCTATCCTCTTCAAACATCCTCATTTGTTCTTCCAATTGCTTCTAAACATTCTCAATATTCTGTCTTTGAGCATTCAATTCATAGGTTTCAGTGCTTTTTCTTTGAGACCCAAAGTATGACCTTAAGCCGACACCTTCTCCAAAACCACGAACATGACCTCAATGCTCAACTGTTCTAATAGCTTCTACTAATATGTCATGTCGTGCTTCTGGAACAAATGTGCCTTCACGGGACGTCTCAACTAAATTATCCTACACAACATGAGCAACTTACATATATTGTTACTAACGCATTAAATATCAAATAACATAAGAAAAACAAATCATATACTTACAATTTTCTCAGTAACTACTCTTGAAGCCTCAAAGGTGAACTTTCCAATAGGTCTTAATCGAGCCCTCTTCCATTTCTCATGTTTTGACAGTGGATATGGGATGCAATTATCTCTTATATCTAGTTTTTTTAAGCATGATTCTTTTCTCAAGTTTCCTGTAACCCCCACAAGACAATCTATGGAGTAACATGTTTTTCGCCTTATTTTGAATTCCTACTTCGTTTTTAGCCTGTTATTAACATAGTGAAAAATGTATATGATTAGTATCTATAACTCATTAGCATAAAATTATCGGTTACATAAGACTAGTACCGACCTTAAATTCCTAAGAACGGTGTATCTTCGCAAACTTGTTCTACACCTTCTTCGATATAAAACTATATCGAATCCATGTACGATCAAGACCGTCTTAGGCTTCGTAAATCAGAGTTTCAAAATTCACCTTTTAAAATAGGATTTCACATTTTTAACTTCAAAAAAAAAATTAACTTGTATCTCATATTCAACACGGATACATAACACTTAAACATCGGGACACAAATAACAACTTTATTTATTCATTAAACCAAAATATCTTTTACAATTTCGCAGCGGATTTTCAATTATTCAACTAAACATGGTATAACATGTTATTCAACTTAAAACATCTTAGCAACAACATAATCATACTGAAACAACTTAAAAAACAACTAAAACAACTACGCGTCCATCCCCCGAGTGTTACGTATCAGAGCACCGACACCGACTCGAACTAATGAAGATAATCATCTTCCTTCAAGCTACCTGAATGTTACCAACATAGAGGTAACATTCAAACAGAAGGGGTGAGATATCGACAATTATAAACGACATAAGATAAACAATACTTAGATAAGGATTATAAATAATTCACCACCTTATAACATTAACAACAAAACAACTATTATATCCATCAACAGTTTCCATGTAAACCACATAGTCATATATTCAACAAGAACTACTTAATCATTCTAATCAACACAATTCATTTAATCAACTTAAAACAATGTAACTACTTCTCAACTTGAACGACATATACAACTTATCAACTTAAACAACATAAGCAACTTATCAACTTGAACAACATAAACACATAACCAACATCAATAATGCAACACAATGCGACTTGACTATGCATATGCATGTGGTACCATTGGAGTAAAACTCCCAACTTAAAATATACCAGGTTATCGAGGTATCTGCAAGGCATAAGCCCTCAACTTAATAATGTTGCCAATTTACCGAGGCATCAAGGCATGAGCCTTCAACTTTCAACTTAATTGTCAATCTAGGACAATGTGGTGTGAGCAACGGCCCCAACTTAGAAATGCACATATGCCATGTGACATGTACGACTCAACAACATAAACATCACAACACCATCAACATAAACAACTTATACGACATGAACAACTTAAATCAACGTTGGCTAATAAGCCTTCAACTTGAACAACACAACAACTTTGGAAACACAAAACAACATAGACAACATGAGCAACTCATACGACATAAACAAGCAACGCAAACAACTTATACGACAAAGGCATCTAAAAATCAACTTTGGCTTATAAAGCCTTCAACATAACAACTTTAGAATTATTCTGTAAACCGGAAACATACAACAATTTAAGTGTACCGGTAAGTCTACTATACAACGCATTTTCGACAAAACAATGAGATAAAACCAACTCTTAATTTACCCGACTTACCCCGTCAATTTTCGTTAAATTCCGAGCAACTAAGTATTTCGCCTAATTCGGCTCAACCGACTAAATCGACTCTGATTTTATCATTCTGCGATTAATTCGAATTTATTACAAATTATGCCATTTTCTGTTTCCTGATAATCTCATCTGTCATAAGAATAGGCCAACAATATCTTTTTGCTAAATTCCTAAACTTCTCCAATTTCTGTCAAGAAAATCCATCACAGTAGAATTACAGTTTACTGCTAATACTCGTTTGCTACCGGTATAACTACATGATTCCTTCTGATTCAGTACAACATAATTCATAAATAATATTAGTTCCATAATTCTACTAAATTATTTTAACTTAACTTAATTAAATCATTTTATGAAATGTGGTATAATTGAAATCACAAGTTAAGTATTAAACCATTAATTAAAATACCTACCCAAAGCACAATGTGGCTCCTGCCACATTTGTGAGTGGCTTGTGCCACTTTCAAGAAGCCCTCACACCCACCAATTGGTGGCACCTCCACCTCCACTAGTGGCCTGTGCCACTTTAGTTGTTTCATGTGGCTCCTGCCACATTTTTATGTGGCTTGCGCCACTTGGGTGTCTCCAACCCCCTCTACCGGTCTCTGCAATTTCTAATCATCGTCCTTGATCACAGTTTTTCCAGGAACTTTTCAACGTAATAATTATCAAGATTAATTCAACATAATCAAAAACAACTTTTTAATCAACCAAAAATCAGAATTGGACAACTAATTTTATACCAGCAACCATTGCAACAACAAAATACAGATTATTCATAACAGTATCGAAATCAACAAAATACATAACAACCTAAACCACCAAAATCTCAATATTATTTATCAAACCCGATTATAAAGATCGAACTCCACCCTTACTAAATCGGTGGCCACTTCGAATATCCGATCAACTTTTCGTTTTGATTTTCCGACGGTGACTTCTCGTAACCGTTTTCTCCATTTTTCCTCGTTCTCCAATTTCTTCCCGATTCCATCTTCTCACTGAAACTCCTTCTTTTCTTCTTCTAACTAAATCCCTTTTTGACAAATTCTTCTTTTTATTAAATTAATGATAATCCAATTAATAATCAACTAATGAGCCAAATTCTTAAACCCCCCCTTTAATTGCTAATTCCGACGCAATTCTAGTCCATTAACCAACACACTTTGATAATCAATAATATTACTTATAATATTATTTCCTCGATTTTCCGAATAATATTCCAACTTAACAATTTAATTCATCACAACGCCAAATCGACCGAATAATAATTCACAAATAAATACTTATTCTTGACTTAATCGATTAACTTTCGATTACCAACCAAATGGTCCAAACATTTCTAACAATATATCCAACAATACTCGGAGAATATTCCATATCGACTTACACAACTTATATCAACTTAATTAATTAAATTCGAATTAAACCAACTGATAATGATCAACATAATATTCCAATATTTTGGAAATCAACTTAAATCGATGTGACTTAACACAACATACCACAATTATATTTAATTAAATAATTAATTAAATAAACGGGCGTTACAACTCTCCCCCACTTAGAATATTTTCGTCCTCGAAAATTTATCCGATTCAACTACTCCAAATACTTATTCCATCCAACTAATCAACTCTCATCTCCGAAGGCAACCCACATATACTACCAACAATAACTCACAACTTTAATGGCAACAACAACACGCACAACCCTCAAGCGATGCACTTGAAATCTATTAACACAACACAATGATAAACCAACTTAAAAACTTAGAACACATCAACACAAGAACATATAACTTAACACAACATCAACTCAATCAACTATCAACATCTTTTTTATTCCCATACAAACAACTGCACTACACCACGCGTTCACTGCGCACTCTGATTACTTGCAAAATACCAAGTTTACCGAGACTAACTACAACATACAATCCCTAAAATCAGCATATCAACAAAGCCTCTGACTTAATTCTTTGGAATTTCGTTCCAATAGGTACGTTAACTATTATAGCACTGAATACTTCCAACTTAAATCCATAAGGCAACAACTTTGAACGCCTTACAATCGTGATCACTTCCAAATCTTGGACAAGATACACCTATACTTCTCAATTATCCTCAACACAACTACAACTTTACAATTTTTTAACAACACATCCTTCGAAAATCATCTTAAACACACAACATCATTACAACAACATATGGTACATGGGTCCAACAAATTCCCACATGATAACTCATATTCTTCGTTTCTAACTAATTTAATATACCGCATCCTCGATTCGTACTCATACCGACACAACCCTTCATAATTTTTTATCCGAATCGACACAATCAAACATCTCTTCTTGTTCCAACCAAAAATCGCACTTTAATAAACCAACTTATAATTTCTCTTCTTGTAATACTTTGAAACTTAATTCTATCCGACATTCTTGTCAATCATCCAACATTCCATATACTTTCCTCTCGAATCATCTCAAGAAAACTTCAAGTCTCATGCCACTTAATTCATCACCAAAACAACATTCAAATCTTTCATAGTTCAAATATGAATTTTCTTATTACAATTCAATCCAAACACAACTTCATGCTATCGTCTTTAAATCCCACTAATACTCTCATTTAATAACCTGCAGCGACAAAACAAACAATACTCAAGCATCCAACTTAACTTCGACCAATTAAACATACATACTATACTAGTTGGCATGACACATCTATCCATCAATTATGATTCCGTCTACTATCAATAATAGATTAAGAGTGATTAGTTCCTCATTTTTTCAATAGACATCCAACAACCATAACGGTGGCATAAATCATCATTACCAACATAATATTGTACTTTAACTCGTGCCCAAAGTCCGTAGCATAATGCTCCGCCAACTCTCTAAGGCTTACCAACGTCTTCTTAATTTCCTTAGTTCCTACTTCGTCAATTATACCAAATCCCATAACATCCAATACACCATCTCTTATACACACTCATAGCATAATACAAATTTAAATATTCTTCTAACACCAAAATCACCACAACATCAAGTATAATTCAATTTGGTCCGCTTCCAATTACAACTTCCATCCAAGTTAAAAATTCTTAACAACATTCCTCAACACCTGTCTTCCTCTTAACATTACCATCATCTAACATCGTCATTTTAATCGTCCTCATTCTATATAAATTTCATCTCCATGCATTCTCCGTTACTTTTGCATTCCCTCTAATATCAACATTTTATTATTTATCAACATTCCACACTCGTCTTTATCTTACCAAAAATTTCAGCAATAAATACTCAATTCGAACACAAATATCTCTTCCAATAAAGACTTCCAGATCACAAAATTATATTCCAACATGAAGAGAATTTCGTGCAGATTCTAGAACTCCAAAAATCGCTTGAATCCGACTCACGAGTAAGAAGTTATCCCCCTTGCAATGAGGCTGGTTCATAATTCCCGTATGCAGAATTTTCCAAAAATTCAACAGCAGACCCAACTATTAAAACAAGCTTATCTCATTCTTCACAAACCTCCTAAATGCAAAGCTTATATGCAAATAGTAGGTAATTTGGTAAGCTTTCCAAAAAGTCCAGAACCACTTCAATCTGAATCACAAGTAAAATATTATGCCTCTTCTCGTGACAGCTGCTCCAAAATTGCAAAAACCAGAATTTTGAGATTGATGAATATAGGTTCCACCTCTCTCCCTCTTACTTTCACGATCTACCAACATCTTTGCTTTTCATCCAACTACGAAATTACTCGACTTTAATCCAACTACACCCAAATCATAGCAATCTACCGACTTGATCCATCAACTTGATCCATCAACTTATCCTTTCATTGGGATAAATCCTTATTCTCAAACAATCCCCATCCAAAAATCCACGCACCTCTCAAACCCAACCGATACAAATTTAGGAGTCTAAACTCTCGCCGGTCCATAACAACATCGCTTCGACAACCTTGCACTCTTGCAATCAACATCAACTTAATAAACTCCTAAATACCAACAATCACTTCCAGGAGCAACCTCTCCCCCACTTAATTCCAAACCAACACCTGCAAACAATAACTAGATACTAACAAACAATACCAATAGTGTTTCACACATATCGCATACATAGGAATCAACGACATTTGACAATATTGGCCGGACGGACCGACCTGCTTTAATACCACTAATGTAACACCCCAATTCTACCCGGCGAAAATTCATAAATCAGGGTTTCAAAATTCACCTTTTAAAATAGGATGTCACATTTTTAACTTTAAAAATAACAATTAACATTTATCGCATATTCAACACGGATACATAACACTTAAACATCGGAAGAAAAATAACAACTTTATTTATTCATTAAACCAAAATATCTTTTACAACTTCGCAACAGATTTTCAATTATTCAACTAAACATGGTATAACATGTTATTCAACTTAAAACAACTTAGCAACAACGTAATCAAACTGAAACAACTTAAAAACAACTACTAAAACAACTACGCGCCCATCCCTCGAGTGTTACGTATCAGAGCACCGACATCGACTCGAACTAATGAAGGTAATCTTCTTCCTTCAAGCTAGCTGCACGTTACCAACATAGGGGTAACATTCAAACAAAAGGGGTGAGATATCGACAATTATAAACGGCATATGATAAACAATACTTAGATAATGATTATAAATAATCCACCACCTCATAACATTAACAACAAAACAACTATTATATCCATCAGCATTTTCTATGTAAACCACATAGTCATATATTCAACAAAAACTACTTAATCATCCTAATCAACATAATTCACCTAATCAACTTAAAACAACGTAACGACTTCTTAACTTGAACGACATATTCAACTTATCAACTTGAACAACATAAGTAACTTATCAACTTGAACAACATAAACACATAACCAACATCAATAATGCAACACAATGCGACTCGACTATGCATATGCATGTGGTACCATTGGAATAAAACTCCCAACTTAAAATATACCAGGTTATCGAGGTATCTGAAAGGTATAAGCCCTCAACTTAGTAATGTTGTCAATTTACCGAGGCATCAAGGCATGAGCAGCATATGGCATGTGACATGTACGACTTAACAACATAAACAACACAACATCATCAACATCAATAGCATAAACAACTTATATGACATGAACAACTTAAATCAATGTTGGCTAATAAGTCTTCAACTTGAACAACACAACAACTTCGAAAACACAAAACAACGTAGACAACATGAGCAACTCATGTGACATAAACAAGCAACGCAAACAACTTATACGACAAAGGCAACTGAAAATCAACTTTGGCTTATAAAGCCTTCAATATAACAACTTTAGAATTATTCCGTAAACCAGAAACATACAACAATTTAAGTGTACCGGTAAGTTTACTATGCAAAGTATTTTCGACAAAAAAAGGGATAAAACCAACTCTTAATTTACCCGACTTACACCGTCAATTTTCATTAAATTCGGAGCAACTAAGTTTTTTCGCCTAATTCGGCTCAACCGACTAATTCGACTCTGATATTATCATTCTGCGATTAATTCAAGTTTATTAAATTTTTTTTCCATTTTTTGTTTCCTGATAATCTCATCTGTCATAAGAATAGGCCAACAATATCTTTATGCCAAATTCCTAAACTTCTCTGATTTCTGTCAAGAAAAACCATCACAGTAGAATTACAGTTTCCTGCTAATACTCGTTTGCTACCTGTATAATTACATGATTCCTTCTGATTCAGTACAACATAATTCATAAATAATATTAGTTCCATAATTCTACTAAATTTTTTTTAATTTAACTTAATTAAATCATTTTATGAAATGTGGTATAATTGAAATCACAAGTTAAGTATTAAACCATTAATTAAAATCCCTAACCAAAGCACAATGTGGCTCCTGCCACATTTGTGAGTGGCCTGCGCCACTTTCAAGTGGCCCCCACCCAACCAATTGGTGGCACCCTCCACCTCCACTAGTGGCTTGCGCCACTTTAGTTGTTTCATGTGGCTCCTGCCACATTTTTACGTGGCTTGCGCCACTTGAGTGTCTCCAATCCCCTCTACCGGTCTCTGCAATTTCTAATCATCATCCCCGATCACAGTTTTTCCAGGAAATTTTCAACGTAAAAATTATCAACATTAATTCAACATAATCAATAACAACTTTTTAATCAACCAAAAATCATAATCGGGCAGCCAATTTTATACCAGCAACCATTGCAACAACAAAATACAGATTATTCATAACATTATCGAAATCAACAAAATACATAACAACCTAAACCACCCAAATCTCAATATTATTTATCAAACCCGGTTATAAAGATCGAACCCCACCCTTACCTGAATCAGTGGCTGCTTCGAATCTCCGATCGACTTTCCATTTTGATTTTTCGACGGTGACTTCTCGTAACCGTTTTCTCCACTTTTCCTCGTTCTCCAATTTCTTCCCGATTCCATCTTCTTACTGAAACTCCTTCTTTTCTTCTTCTGACTAAATCCCTTTTTGAAAAATTCTTCTTTTTATTAAATTAATAATAATCCAATTAATAATCAACCAATGGGCCTAATTCTTAAACCCCCTTTAATTGCTAATTCTGACGCAATTTTAGCCCATTAACCAACACGCTCCGATAATCAATAATATTACTTATAATATTATTTCCTCGATTTTCCGACTAATATTCTGACTTAACGATTTAATTCATCACAACGCCAAATCGAACGAATAATAATTCACAAATAAATACTTATTCATGACTTAATCGATTAACTTCCGATTACCAACCAAATGGTCCAAACATTTCTAACAACATATCCAACAATACTCGGAGAATATTCCATATCGTCTTCCACAACATATATCAACTTAATTAATTAAATTTGACTTAAACCAACTGATAATGATCAACATAATATTCCAATATTTTGGAAATCAACTTAAATCGACGCGACTTAACACAACATACCACAATTATATTTAATTAAATAATTAATTAAATAAACGGGTGTTACATCGTAATGTAGTCAGCCGCGAGCTATGACTTAAATCCCCTGCAACGAATACCGACATAAGATATCCATTTTTTTCAACTTTGAGTTATCGGTAAACTCAAAATTCAACTACATTTAAATCAATATATAAGTATGAATTAGAAGTTATAGGTAGTGATATCGAATATATGAAAATTATAGTATGTAATATTGTAACATCTGTCAAATAGAACGTACAAGCTTTAAAAATGAAGTACATGAGCCGACCTATAGATGATATATACCAACTTGTACATGTCATAAGCCGACTTGTAGATGTTATGTGTTGGCCTGTACGAGTCATGTGTTGACACATAACTGTCGGAATGTTGTTTTGCATTGTTCGATGATTTTGGCCATAACTTTTAATCCGTATACCCAAATGACATGCCGTTTGAAGTGTTAGAAAGCTAACATTCAGGTCTATAAAGTGATAGTGATAGGTGAATTTTTAAGTATTATTTCTATGCCTAATGTATCAGTTAAGTGTTTGTTCATATGTGCGGTTAATGAATTATTGACACATCCTGATGATTTTGGTCATAACTTTCATTTCGTAAGTCCAATTTTGATGTTGTTTGAAGCGTTAGAAAGCTAGCGCTCATATCTATAACATCATAGTGATTGGTGAAATGTTTGAATATTATTTATATGCCTACTATGTCAATAAATGTATTAGTTTATATGTTGGTGAGTGAGTCGTTGCATTGTTGTAATATCGTAGTGTGATAATGATGTTGTTATATCAATGATATTATGATAATGATATTAAGGTGTTGATGATATGTTTCTGTTTTTGGATGTTAATGATGTGGTAACATGAATTAATTGTTGCACGATGAATGATGTGATGCATGAATGGTGAGATGTGTTTGGGGATCCTCTTGGTGAACCTTGTTGTATTAATGCATGTTATTTAAGAGTCATGCATCATGGTGTACAAGCTTTGGTCCAATTTTGGTGAGCCTCAATCCTATGGTGATGGATCGGGTGAGAGTAGCTAATTCCTATTTTGAGGGATTAGTGAAGCGTAACCTATGGTGATAGTAACAATTTTGTGTGCTCCGGTTCCAAGAGGGAATCAGATCTTATGGTGCTTATTCATCGCAACTTTATGAGTCTAATAGTTACCAACTGCAAGTGCACAGTCTATCGCATAGTAATAAAAGATATTGGTCCCACAGAGACCAATATCAACCTACTATACTCTATCGTTACTTTGTAAAGCTAAGGTGAAGTGTATTTGGTTAAGAAGAAACTAAAACTAGAACTTAAAATAAAACTAAGAAAATAAGTTAATAAAGAGATACCAGAATATCGATTCAGTGTTCCTAAAGGACTATATAGAATTTGGTTACTAAATAGATTATAACTTAGTTATGTAGAATAAATTAACTTAAAAACTCTATCTCACGCTCTCGCGGTATTAACTAAAGACATACTTCCTAATCCCAAGATTTTGCTCTCGCTCGCCCGGTAATTAAGAAATATATTTTGAAAGCTAATATTATCCTAAACGTATCTAAAGCGCTCTCGTTGTATTTAGATTTGTTGCCTAATTTCCACTATCTGGTTTGATCCCCACGCTCTCGCTGTGTCGGTTCTAACCTTAATTAATTTCTCACTCTCGTGACAAAACCGTGTTAAGTAACATCTCACTCTCGTGACAAAGCTATTTAAATTAAACTTGGAAAATAAAACCACAACAAAATTTTAATCATAAGTTCACACCTATTATTTTCTACCGAGTCCCGTCGATAACGACGATCCTCATACGCTGGACTCAAAGCTATTTAGCTAGACATGGACATGAAAATAAATATGCAATTATGATAATAAATTAAAGATGATAACATAATTCGGAAATTTAAATAAGAAGGCGATGAAAATATAAATAGGCGATTTAATAAGAAGGCGAGAAAGATAAATAAATAAACCCGGAATTGATTGATGCTTGAATCATACATTGAACTCTTGAATGAGAATCAGAAAAATAAAATACGGAAAAGATGGAATCCTAAAACTAATATTCGTAATAGTCCTCCGATGTGGAGAACCATTACTGTTACATAAAATAAAGAAACTTAAAAACTAAAGAAGGAAAAATGGTGCAAAAGACGGGTGAAAAAGAGATGATCGATTCAAGTAGCAAGGGCTGCTATTTATAGCCTCTAGACTTTGGTTTGTTGAGAAATTATAGGAATGGATTTAGCTTAGGCCTTAACTGATGAAATTGGACTGAGGTTGATTAGGGTGGAGATAATTTCTCTGTTGAATGAGAAGAAAATGCAGAACGACTCTTTCTGCTTTGACTTTTGTTTCGTAATTAGGTTTTTGGTCTTGAGCTTGTGACGAGTGTTTGACAATTGAGACGATCGTCTTGAAGCCTAGACGGGCGTCTCACTTATGAGACGGTCCTCTGACAGTGATTATGCAGAAATGCATTTTTCTTGCTCTTTTCCTTCTATTTTTTCACGTTTCTTGTCCAATAAGCTTCATTTTATATTTTTGCCTCCAAAAGTCAAGTTTAATTAAATATATGCAAAACAAACACAAAACTCGCGTAATATCGTTTGAAATAAATAACTTAATAACAAAAATGATCGGAAATTATACTAAATAATCGATACAAATTCGAGTGATCACCTATTGTGGAGCAAAATGAACTTAAGTGTTCATATTTGGTACCGAATACATGTCGAGTCGGTGTTAAGTACATTGCATAAGTGTTGCATTTGTATTGATTGTTGTTGCATATGATGTTGATGAGAATATAAACATTTTTATGCATGATGTTAATGAATAAATGAGATGTGGTTCCGTATGATGTTGATGATAATTAAGATGTTGCCATGTATGTGATACGTTCATGTGCATAATTGTGTAGATGTGGTACTCTATTATTCATTTTATACTATTTATCATTGAAATGAATTCTCACCCCTTATGTTTGAATGTTGTCTTTACACGAGAATCATGTAGATATTCAAGAGTAACTTTGTTGTAGTAAGTGGAAGATAGCTCTTGAAGTGCTTCCTATAGTTGTCGTTTCCTTTAGTAGAGTCTTGCTTTGGTCAATGTAACATCGGGATGAGAACATTTTCTCTAATTTATTTTATTTTATGAAACTGTTATTTGTGTTTGATGAGTTTTCAACATTGTGACGAGTAGAATATTACGACTCTTGTTATTGCGTTATGAAGTTTTAAGTTATGAGAATTAACATCCGGAGTTGCATTTATTATTCGTTTTAATTGATTTGTTAATGATTTCGTTTCGATGATACCCTAAGTGAAGGTGAGCATGCGATGACAAGTGTTATATGATATTTTGTAACCCGTGCTACAGAGCAGGATGTGATTGTGATATGTGTGACACCTTATGTGATCATAATTTTATTATAATTATGCGTAAAAATTGCATGTGAGATTTATGGTGTTACACATACCATACACAATTCACTTCTCTCCATATATACTACTAAGGCGTAACAGGTTTGTCAACTAAACATCATATTCCACTATTTATTTACCATATATTCTCATTACACTCATTATTACATAATTTCTATTTTTTCTTATAACCTCTACTCAAGTCTCTATTAGGATGTTTTAGTTATGCATCTAAAAAAATGAAGATGAAATTGATATAACAGAGAAGATAAATATGATATTAAAAACATAAAAAAATCTCTTTTAGTGATCAATTTTCCGTCGTTAAATTAATCGCAAAAGTTTAATGTGACACATCACTTACCACACCTGCGAACATTGTTGTCGTCTTGCTATTTGGATGGAAAACTAACTTTATATTATTTTAAATATCGAGGAATTAAAATATTCTTTTTAAAAATTAAGGAAGCAAAATCAACCATAAATAAAAGATAAAAGATGAAAAAATGTATTTTACCAGTAATATATAATTGTTGAGATTCAAATGTGAGTGTATGGGTGTTCATGGGTGCAGGTTGACCCACGAACCTGCAGACCCAAAACAAACCAACCCATAACTATCTGAACTCATTCATTTACATGTATACACAATCCAACCCATAAAAACCCATATAATTTTGGTTCGGGTATCAGGTATAAGTTTAGCAACCTGTGGACCCGTTGACCAAACCCATTGATATGACTTTAGTAATTTCTTATCATTTTTATTATTATTTTTAATAAAAAAAATAATATAACACTAATAACCATAATTTTTTCAAAAACACTTTATTTTCCACCGATAATACCCTAGACCGATGAGTTTACGTAATTCTAAGATTAAATATTATTTTCTATTTTCTTTTGGAATCATTTCCAACTTATGTAATTTATGGAAATAACATGTCTCGTTGAATTTTATACTATTATTAGGTGTTATGTCATGTTGATGAATTTTATTAGATATTATATGATGTGTTTCATCGAATTTGAGTGTTATAAATGAGTATAATTGTATTAAATTGTGTTATATATTTTTTTAAACCGACAATTTTTTTTTATATATTTGAAACACGATCCACAAATCCAACCCAACTCAGCCCAATAAATAAACAGATCGATTCAGGTCGATTTTGACAATGAAATTGAAAATCTTCCTGTTACCCCCTAATCATACCTGAAACCCCCCATTTTTTTTAATATTCTCATTTCACCTCTGGTATTATTTACATAAAAAGTTACATTTTGAACCCATTTTTTTCTTTCCAAAACTAACAAAATTCCCGGTAGTTACTTTTGAAATTTCCGGTAGGATTTTTTCGTCAACGAAATCTCCGATATTTAGAATTTCAAATTATCGGTAATCAATACCGGGTATTTCAAAATTACCGATAAAAAATACCGGTAATTTAAAAAAAATGCTATCAATTTCCACGCACATACCGGAAATTCCAAATGTCCGGTATATCGAGAATTTCATTTTTATATGAAATTTCCGGTAACAGGACATAATTTTCAAAAATGCTTGCCATTTGCGTTCTGGAACCGCCAGGATCTTCTACCGTCTCGTGAGCAATTACACTCAGTTCTTTACTACATACAAAGTATGTATTATACATAGACATAATATTATTATGTTTGATTTCATGTTTTGTGTTACTATAACTTGTTATGTTTTTCATCAACAAATTTTTGAGAGCTGAGCCGACATATTAATTTGGGCACTGAATATTGGAAAGAAACATAGTATTATTGTTGTCACACTTCGTTCTGATAGTGCAACTGGCAAGCGAGGAAGGAAGGATAAATTGATAATGGATTGTGAGAGAGGAGGAAATTATAAAAGGAAAAAATTCTGAAATCAAGTTATTCGATGAAAAAAATTACATACCGGATAACTTGCAATCAAGTTTTTCGTAATGTAATTTTTCTTAACTGGATAACTTGCAATCAAGTTTTCCGGTATGTAATTTTTCTTAACTGGATAACTTGTAATCAAGTTTTCCAATATGTATTTTTTCTTCACCAAATAACTTGCAATCAAATTTTCCGGTTTGTATTTTCTATTCACCAAATAACTTGCCATAAAGTTATCCGGTTTGTAATTTTTCTCCACTAGATAAATTGTCATCAAGTTATCTGATTTGTAATTTTTCTTCAACGAATAACTTGAGTTTATGCAAACAGAGATAAATTGTGGCCTAAAGTAATGGACAACGATTTTACACACATTGGATATACTATTTTTCATATGTTGCAAAAACCATGTCTATTAAATAATACTAATTAATAAAATTATTTGATAAATGAAAAGGATAGAATTGAAATATTTTTAATAATATAGACGTATATGATTAATTTTAGAGGTATAAGATAAAATTTTCTTGAATAACGAATTAAGCCAAACCCGATCCAATTCAACCCATATACAACGCTATGTGAGCGGTTAAATCCCATATAAATTACAAATAAATGAAATATTAGATTTATAAAACCCATCTTACTAAATTATTATTTTCTTACAATAATAATTAATAATTAAATTATTAAATTCACAAATACTCCGGTTTGTAAATATGATGCACGCTAACCTTCCTTTTAAATAAGACACTAATAATAATAATAATAATAATAATAATAATAATAATAATAATAATAATTGATTTATTAAATACTTATACATACTAACATTTTCATATCCGATATCCCCTACTTGCTGGGGCCCCATTTCCATGGCACCGGCGGTGGTAATCCATTGGCCCTGCCTTGACCCTCCGCCTTCAGTTCCTTCCCCACCCGCTCCAAACCTTCCTCCCCCACTTCCTCCCCCAATCCCTCAATCAACGGCAACTTCAATCCCATCAACATCTCAAAAGAAATCCTTCGCCCAAGTGGTTTCTAATGTTTGCGACATTCCCTCTAGTCAACTACCTAAATCGGTGGTCAAGGTAGACAAAATTTCGATTACTATTCTAGAAGATGAATACCAAGCAGGACTTGCATCTTGTAAACACAACCTGCACGGGAAAATGATTTGGCCTAAGGGTTCCACACCGATGAAGGTCGAAGCATTGAAAACTCAGTTGTCTGTGCTTTGGAACTTTCTTGGTAAATGAGGACTTATCTCACTAGGCAAAGGTTACTTTGAATTTTCGTTCTCCTTCATTGAAGACTTACAAAGGGTGTGTTCCACTAGCTCTTGGAGTCTCAACCCAGGCCACTTGAAGCTCTTTGCCTGGACTAAGGACTTCAACTTGCAAGACTAACACCAAACTTCCGCTCAGGTTTGGATCCGTATATCTGGACTTGCACAAGAATACTGGAGGCCCAAAATCCTATATGCTATTGCTAGTGCCATTGGAAGTCCAATATGTATGGATGATACCACCATGAAAACCATGTTTGATAGATCCTATGGGCATTTTGCAAGAATTCAGGTGGACCTTAACCTCACAAGGGTGTTTAGAAACAATGTGTTAGTGGAACGAGCCAACTTTGCCTTCTTTGTGGATGTGCATTACGAAAATATTCCAGACTTCTGTGATAGGTGCAAGATCATAGGACATAATGTTTGTAACTGTAGAAGAACTTACAAGGGCCCAAATTCAACTCTTCCTTTAGGGAAATCTAACACTCACCAAGTGTTTGTTGAAAAGCAAAAGAATATTGGCAAACAACTGAACCAAAGCGTGGACAACCTAAACATCCCATTTGTTTCCAAGAGTGCTCCAGCTGCAGACTCAAATGTGGTGGAAACTCCTCCTGGGGTAATCGAACTGAATGGCCCTGTGGTTGATAACCAAGCCATAAGTCCAATTTTGATAAGGTTTGAAGGTTCAAGGTCCCATCCCAAAGACATTTTCAATGAGAACGTTCAGAATGCCCTCGCTTTGCAAGGCTTAGGGTGGATTCACAACCCTTCATCTTATGCAGAAGAAGAGCGTAGTTCGAGTGGCTCAGAATTCGTAGACGCAACACAAATGGATGAAGCACAGATTGATAATATCAGTACACCTATCAGTAGCAACGTGCAACAAGACATGGAGTTTCTAAAAAACTCATGGGCTAATATGGCAGATGAACCAGAAATTCAGGAAGCCTCCCAATTCCAACTAGTTGTTTCCAAGCATAATAGAAGAAAGAGTAAAAGTGTCCATCAGGTTTCACCCTCTGGCCCTAACACTAGAAAGAAATCAGTCACATTCAAATTGCCTTCATGAAGTGTCTCTACTGGAATGTGAGGGGTTTTTCCAATCAACCCACAAAATTGGTCTTTAAGAATTTAGTTAAGAAACACAAACCAGATTTTTGTTTCATAGCTGAGCCTTGGATGTGTGTGGATAGGATCAAGTCCAATTTCTTTTCCAACCTTAACCTCAAGATCTTTGCTTGTAACTCTAGACCCGGTTTACCTCCCAACTTATGGTGCCTCTGTGCCCTCCACCTTGACCCTCAGATTGTTAATATTGATGAGCAACAAGTCTCTTTTCATATCAAGGATGACTCATCTACTTTTGGTCTTGCTGCAATTTATGCTTCAACTTGAAAAGAAGGGAGCTTTGGAGAAACCTCTCATCTCTCTTGAATTTGCATGACATCCCTTGGAGTCTTATAGGGGATTTTAATACCATCTTAGGAGCTCATGAACACAGAGGTAGATGCTCTCCCTGCAGGGCACCAATTAAAGATTTCCAAAAGTGGACAAAATTTAATCAACTCATTCATCTTCCCACCAAAGGGGCTGAATTCACCTGGCAGAATGGTAGAAGTGGTATTCATCATATCCAGAGAAGACTTGACAGAGCCATTTGCAACCAACATTGGGTTCAGTTCAGCTGCAATACTAGTGTCTCTACTCTCACCAGACTTTAATCAGACCACTACCCCCTTCTTATGGATTTCTGCTATAAGCCATTTAAGGTACAATCTAGCTTCAAATTTTTCAAGATGTGGTCTCAACACCCAGAATGCATTAAAGTTATTCAGGAATCATGGAAAGCTGTCTTCTATGGTTTCCCCATGTATATTTTATCTCAAAAGCTGAAGCTACTAAAAGGTAATCTAAAGAAATGGAACAAGGAAAGTTTTGGCAACATTCATGTTTTGCTGGAAAATGCCAAAGTCTGTCTCGATAGAATACAATCTCAGATCCAATCTGAAGGTCACAGTGACTTATTGGCCGGCAAGGAACTCAAAGCTCAAGAGATATTGGAAATGGTTCTAAATATGGAAGAAATGTTCTGGCAGGAAAAAGAAAAAGTGAATTGGCATACAGATGGTGATAGAAATACTGCTTTTTTTTTTTCACAGAATGGCCAAAATCAAGAATTGCTCCAAGGCTATCTCATCTATTCAGCATGGGGAGGAGGTCTTTGTAACAGCCCGGGCCCCTCGCAAGGCAATCCCGACACTGCCACCTCACGATCTTCTCTACCCCCCTCACTAGTAGAGTTTTTGCCTTCCGTGGGAATCGAACCTTGTACCTTGGGGTTCAAGTACATGTTCATTCCATTCCCACTACCAATTGAGCTAGTAGCTCAAGTGGTAGTGGGAATGGAATGAACATGTACTTGAACCCCAGGTACAAGGTTCGATTCCCACGGAAGGCAAAAACTCTACTAGTGAGGGGGGTAGAGAAGATCGTGAGGTGGCAGTGCCGGGATTGCCTTGCGAGGGGCCCGGGCTGTTACAAAAAAAGGCGCCTTTTTTTTGTAACAGCCCGGGCCCCTCGCAAGGCAATCCCGGCACTGCCACCTCACGATCTTCTCTACCCCCCTCTCTAGTAGAGTTTTTGCCTTCCGTGGGAATCGAACCCTGTACCCTGGGGTTCAAGTACATGTTCATTCCATTCCCACTACCACTTGAGCTACTAGCTCAATTGGTAGTGGGAATGGAATGAACATGTACTTGAACCCCAGGGTACAGGGTTCGATTCCCACGGAAGGCAAAAACTCTACTAGAGAGGGGGGTAGAGAAGATCGTGAGGTGGCAGTGCCGGGATTGCCTTGCGAGGGGCCCGGGTTGTTACAATCTTCACCAACCCTGAGGACATATCTAGAGTTTTCACAAGTCACTTTCAAAGCCTGTTTTGTACTCCCAACAACTGCACTGAGAATGATCTGGTGGAGGAAACCATCTCTCGCCTCATATCAGATCAAACCAACACTCTTCTCACCATGATTCCAAGCCCTGATGAAATTAAAGCTGCTGTGTTCTCCTTGAACCAGGATAACTCTCCTGGTCCAGATGGATTTGGAGGCTTTTTCTTTCAGCATTATTGGGATATCATCAAAACTGATGTGATCAATGCCACTCTGCAGTTCTTCTCTTCTAGTTGGATGCTGCCTAATTGGAATGCTAATTCCTTAATCCTCATCCCCAAATGTGCTAATGCCTACAATGTGGAGCAGTATAGACCAATTGCCATAGCCAACTACAAGTTTAAAATAATTTCTAAGGTAATTTCTGAGAGACTCTTACTCATCATGCCTGATATCATTTCCCAAGAGCAGAGAGGGTTCATTAGAGGAAGGACCATTGCTGACTGTGTTTGTCTGACCTCAGAAGCAGTTAACTTGTTACACAATAGAGCTTTTGGAGGCAATATAACAGTGAAGATTGATATCAGAAAAGCTTTTGATACCCTTGATTGGAGTTTCCTGCTTAAAGTCATGAGTAGCCTTGGGTTCAACAGTGTTTTTTGCAATTGGATTAAGGTGATTCTCCACTCGGAGAATCTTTCTTTATCCATCAATGGTAGTCAGTTTGGTTACTTTAAATGTCTTAGGGGAGTGAGGCAAGGAGACCCCCTCTCCCCCCTTTTGTTTTGTCTTGCTGAGGAGGCACTAAGCAGAGGTATCTCCAACTTGGTAGCTTCAAGTAAACTAGATCTAATTAAGGGACCCAGAGGCTCAGTTGTACCATCCCATGTTCTATATGCAGATGATGTCATGCTGTTTTGCAAAGCCAAAACCTCTAATGTGAAAGCATTAAAAGATCTGTTCGTTCAATATGCCCAATGTTCTGGACAATATGTTAACCCCCAAAAGTCAGTAATTTATGCAGGCCCCATCTCCTATAGCAAGCTGGCAGCTTTAGCTCATAGCCTAGGCTTTTTGACTGGTTCCCTTCCTTTCCTCTATCTGGGAGTTCCAATATTCAGAGGTAAACCTAAGGAATTTCACCTTCTTCCTCTTGTAGACAAAATCAAAGTCAAGTTATCTAACTGGAAAGCCTCCTTGTTGAGCATGGCTGGTAGAGTCCAGCTAGTTAATAGTGTGGTTTTTGGTATGATAAATCACTGCCTCCTCATTTATGACTGGCCAGTAAGGATTATAAAAGAGCTGGAAAAATTCATGCGTAATTTCATTTGGAGTGGGGACATCAATAAAAGGAAAACTCTGACGGTTGCTTGGCATAAAGTCTGTAAACCCCTTGCACATGGAGGCCCGGGAATCAGGTCTCTCACCAATATTAATGCTGCTGCTAATCTGAAAATGTGCATGGATTTGTTCAACTCCTCTAACCAATGGGCCAAGCTTATAAGGTTGAGGGTTCTTAGACATAACCAGCCTATCAAATATCACATAACTTCTTCACTATGGGGTGGTCTAAAGCATAAATTGCAGGAATTGCTTACAAATTCTACTTGGATTATTGGAGATGGGAAACACATTAACTTTTGGAGCGATTCTTGGTGTGGCCCACCATTAGTTGATCAGTTGCATATCAGTTCTTCTATTCAGCATAACTTAATCTCCAAAGTCAGTGACTTTATTCAGGATCAGCAGTGGCAAATCCCATTTGATCTGCAGTTGGTTTTTCCTAATCTGTCTAGCATTCTCAATCAGGTTTATATCCCCATTTCTCCTAGGAGGGATGAACTATGTTGGTCCCACTCACTGGCTGGGTCTTTAACTCTTAAGGAGGCGTATTCTCATTTGCGACCCTCTTCTGCAGTTCTGAGTTGGGCCAAGCAACTTTGGAATCCTCACACCCCCCATCTAAATCCATGTTTGTCTGGAAGCTTTTTCTTAGCAAAGCCTCTACTGATTCAGCCTTGGCTAAATTGGGATTTTATTTGTATCCTTCCAAATGTACCCTTTGCGGTTCTTAAGTAGAAACTGATGACCATTTGTTCTGGAAGTGTTCATTTGCCTTGCAGCTTTGGAATTGGTTTGCCTTGGCTTTTCAAGGTCCAATTACTCTCAACATCTCAGACATTTGGAACATTTGTGCGGTGTCTAAGTCAAAGCAGGTTCATACGGTTATTCTAGCTACTATTATCTTCATTCTTAATTCAATTTGGCTTGCTCGTAATCAGAAGAGATTTAACAACAAGATCACCTTTTGGAATTCAGCCATTTCTTCTATCATAGTTCAGATTAATCACTCAGGTTCGGATCCTTGCTTAGCCTCCCCGTGCAACATTAATGACTTCCGGATCTTGAAACATTTCAAAGTCAAGATCCTTCCCCCTATTTCTGCAAGGTTTTTTGAGGTGTTTTGGACCCCTCCTTGTAATCCTTGGATTAAGTGCAATACGGACGGCGCCTCCCTAGGTTCGTCGGGGAAAGCGGCTTGCGAGGGAATTTTCAGAAATCAATCCTCAGCTGTGATTGGTTGTTTTGCCGAAAATTTGGACGTCGACTTTGCTTTAAATGCTGAATTTCTAGGAGTTATTAGGGTTATAGATTTCGCCTGTCTCAGGAACTGGAAGTATCTATGGGTGGAAACAGATTCTAAAGTAGTCTCTGAGGCTATCCATAATGCTCACCTGGTACCGAGTGTTTTGAAGAATAGATGGCTCAATTGCATTCATTCTTTTAATCTTAGTTTTCTTCATATTTCGCACGTTTTTAGAGAAGGGAACCAATGTGCAGACACCCTAGCTTCATTAGGCCTTACCATACACGGGTGTGTCTGGTGGAATGAAGCTTCGATGTCTGTTTTTGATAGTTTGGTTCGCAATACTTTAGGCATTCCCAGCTTTCGTCGTTGCTAAACTTTGAGGGTTTGGTTTATGTCCCCCCTCTTTTGTACTTTTTTCTCTTTGTAATATATTGCTGGTTTATATATAAAAAAAGTAGGGCACTACTTATAATAATTATTTAATTTATTAAATTGGAAAATAATAATTAAATCATTGAATTTGCAAATTATAAATAATAAATAATAATTATAATGGCTAATTATTCAATTCACGTGTGCAATATTTTTTTCAATTTTTATTGAAATGGATTTGAATGAGTATTTTCTAAACATTTTTTTAAAATAAATTTCTAACCACTTCTTGAATTAACAATATTTATTAATCATTAATAAATGATTGGAAGTTATCAAAATAGTGAAAAACGGTTTTTCTAATCCTATTTCATAGCTATTTTATTTTTATTTTACCAACGACCTTCACCACTCAGATTTTTATATTAATTAATATTTTTATAATATCTCCACCACTAATATTTTCTTATAATGTTTTAAAATTTTGGATGACACTTTTGATCCTAACAATGATAATGAAAAACAAATTTTAGTTAGGATTAATCAAGTAAATAACAAAACCAAAAATATCAAAACCGTGTAAGATTTTAAATTCATTTTACTTTACATTTAACTTTTCAGATTTACAAATTAAGATTAATCTGCTTAGGTGTAAATAGCAATTTCAGAAATCTAACCGTATAAAATCTTAGATTTGATTAGATTTATTATATCTTTTATTTAAGTTTTCAATTTTTTTTACCAACTATTTAATTTCCAATATTAACAAACATTGAGTAGGTGAACATTAGATTCCTAATTATTTTTCTTATAAATAGACCACTCCTTAAAGTAAAAAGCATAAATTCAGTATTCATCGAAATCTCAAAATCAAAACCAATAATAAAAAATAAAAATAAAAAACATCGTGAAAAATAAACCCTCCAAGATTGAAACGGAGCGTTTTGGGAACAATTCGTAGTGAGGAGGAGGAAGATGAAGCAAAGCTTCACCTTCTTCTTCTCTTGTTGATCGTTCATGGCCACATCTCAGGCCCAACATCGCTGTGTTTTTGGTATGTATATCTATACGCTTTCTCTTTCTATGATTCTTAATTGTTCTATTGAAATTTGTCAACTTTTTTTGTTGATTGGGTTACGAAAATTGTTGCAGTTGGGAATATACCGTATGATGCAACGGAAGAACAGCTTATTGAAATCTGCCAGGAAGTTGGTCCTGTTGTTTCTTTCAGGTGAAAAAATTGATTTTTTTTTTATTTGTTTGTGTTAATACTTGATTTCTTCAAACTCTGTAATTAGGGGAATGTGTTTTAGATAGTAGTGGTGACCTTTTTGTCAATGTAATTTAGTTTTTTTATGTTAAAAAAGCGTTTTTAAGTGTTTGTGGTTGTTGATAAGTACTATTTTGAGAAAAAAGTTTGATTTTTTATTTCTTTAGGATTTAAGTGTGTTGTTGATTTTGTTTTATCTACAGATTAGTTATTGATAGAGAAACTGGGAAACCTAAAGGTTATGGATTTTGTGAGTATAAGGATGAAGAGACGGCTTTAAGTGCTCGTAGGAATCTTCAGGGCTATGATATTAATGGGCGTCAATTACGTGTTGATTTTGCCGAAAACGATAAAGGGAATGATAGAAATAAAGATCAGGTATATTGTCTGAACTTCTTGAAGTAGCAACATAAGTAGTTTCATAAATCTTTGCTGGTTTTTTTAGGCTTTGTTTGGTAATTTATAGGAAAAGATAAGGCGAGGGTTTTTCGGGGAAAGTGAGGGGAGGGGAAGGAGAAATGGGAAGTAAGACTCCCTCCCTAAATTCCCCAATTTTATATTGACCTATGTCTTTTGTTTGTTAGTAATTACGTTTTTGACCAATTAAATTGAGCTATCGACAATCACTCGAAGCCATTACGAAAATAAAGAGTGATGTGCATATGTTAAAATTCACAATTAATTTCAAAACTGGTGGTGAAGGGCATTTAGAACTCCGTAGATATTTCGTTGTTGTTGATGCCCCCTTCCATCCCATTTTTTCCCATGCTTGTGTAGGTAAAATATATTAGTCGTGTGTTTAATGTCAATTCCATCACTGATTAAAATGTTTCTTTTTCCTTTTACTAAAGGGTCGTGGAGGACCAGGGATGACGCCAATTGTTGGTCAGTTCTTTATAGCCTCTCTATTCTTATATCTAGTCACAAACTACCTTGTGCATTTAATCACTGTTTTTTTGGTCTCATGTTTTCATTTTCTCCTTTTCTTTTTTACTGTTAAAGACCCTCAGAAACAAGTCGGCATCCCAGCTGTCCAAGGGGAATCTGCTCAAGCAGCTCAACATCAACCTATTGGTCTTCATTTTGCCGTAACAGCTGCAGCTGTCATGACTGCTGCTCTTGGTGGTGCTCAGACTGGCATCCAGTCAAATCAAAATGGTTTGCATAATCAGTCAGCATTGACAAATGATCCTTTAACTTTGCATCTGTCCAAAATGTCCAGGAGCCAGCTGACTGAGATAATCTCTGAAGTTAAGGTAATACTTGGTCAAACTAACTTATTTTTCCTAGATAACCTTTTATTTTCTTGACTTATTTGTTCTTGTTATGATTGTAGGGAATGGCTACACACAACAAGGAGTTGTCCCGTCAGCTGTTGCTTTCAAGACCACAGTTGCCCAAGGCTCTTTTTCAGGTATAAACTTTTCTCCCATATCATTCCTGTGTTCATTAATGCAAGCATGCCATTATTTGATAACAGACTTGTCTCTATTTACATATTCTTGTATGTTTTAGATATGCGTTACTGTATCCCTCCATTCTGACAAAATGCTTGATGTCTAATTGTGTAATGAGGGGGATGAACAAATGTGAAAAGAACAGTAAGATCTAAGATAGTTGAGTAGTGGATGATGATTTAAATCAAATAGACAGGGTTGAAATGTTTTCTTAAGCAAAAGAAGAATGAATCATCGGATAAACTTTATTCATATTTTTCAATTGAAGTATGACAATGATCTAATTGTGTAATGAGGGGGATGAACAAATGTGAAAAGAACGGTAAGATCTAAGATAGTTGAGTAGTGGATAATGATTTAAATCAAATAGACAGGGTTTGAAATATTTGCTTAAGCAAAAGAAGAATAAATCATCGGATAAACTTTATTCATATTTTTCAATTGAAGTGTGACAATGAGCTGTGAGTTTGTTTTAGGTGTGAGCTTCTTCACCTTACATGTGACACAATGTATTGGGAAGCATTGTGAGTATTTTCTGCCAAAGAGGCTTTGCCCGTACAACTTGTTATGCTACGCGACATGGGTTGGGCCATTGGGATTTGTTGGGCAAACATTTCAGCAGAATTTGTCGAAAGAAAATAAATAGAGATTACTAGAGTTTAGATTTTTTTGGCGTGTTCTAAATATGAGACTTTCAGCAAAATTGAGAATTTCAGCAAAATTTCTCCTAATTTTTACAAATTGAAGCATTTCTGATCTTTCTTCTGTCCTAAGTTAGATTGTGTTGGCATGTTCTATCTAGCAAAAATATTTGTTACTTCATTGAAATATACCATCTGTGTATTTTTTTTTGCCTCTATGTTGAAAGTTCTAACCTCCATATATATGATATAGTTTCATTGGATCTATAACTAGAGTTTAATGTTTTGAATAATTTCTTTGATCATGAAGTATTCATAATTTGTTCTACTTGCAGGCTCAGATAATGCTAGGGATGGTCACCCCCTCAATGGTTTGTTCTGTCTCATACTTTTTTCCAGATTCCATAGCTTACTATGCCCATATTTTTCAGCAATCTCAATCAAGTTTACATTATTAACTTAATTTTAATGATAACTACTGCAGCTACAAATGGCAAATCTTAGACAAGGTTCAGATCAAACCTCACAGTTAATAAATGAAGGCCACATTGGTCAGACTCAGCAAACATTGGCTCAAACTGTGGCTGGTCTACCTCCATATGGACAGAGCAAATTGCAGTCTGGCTTGACACCTTACTTTCAAGAAGGCCAAGCCAACCCTCTACCTCATAACCCTTTGGCTCCTAATCAATCAACCGCAAATCCAAGGCCTCCACTGCAGCCTAGACTTCCCCTTCAACATCACCCAAGCAACCATTTTGTACAGCCTGGAACAGGGCAGAATAATTTAATACTTCCTTCCGTACGTCCCCCAACTTTGGGAAGTTTGTCGATTAGACCTCCAATACAGCCAGTAAATTCAACTGCGATGAACCAGCAAATGCATGCCTCGTTCCTTCAGCATCCGGTACGTGTTGGAAGCTCAACCGTCTCGCATAATCTTCAAATGGTCCGTCCAGATGCAAGCTTTCAGGTGCCATATTTTGCTTGATGTTTGCTTAAATGCAAGTACTCTTGAAGAAACTGTATAAAACTAGGGGTGTTCATTTTAACTGGATAAGTGAGATATCCATAACCATATCCATATCTGGCTAGAAAAAAACTGGATAATTTTATTAAAACTTTTAACCAATCCACCATATGTTCGTTTTGTTGGATGACCATAACCAAAAACATAACCCTTTATATTATTTCATTATTCAAACCAATTGCATAACTTTTGTATCGAAAAAGATATATATTTTTCCTTGACATATTTTTTTTGTCTATTTCGCGTGTGGCAATCAGAGTTTGTTGACTCATACTTTTCATGTCAGTTAATTTCGTATGAAAACAATTAATAGTTGAATAATTTCATAGTTTATTTTATAATTCCACGATCACAAATCTGTATGTGTTAAGCTTCCTCGAATCAATCTTCTGTTTCCATTTGCTATCTCTGTGATTGATTCATTCCTCAGTTTCCATGCTTTTTGTTATTTATTTATATATTCATAGCTATCAGTACAAATTAATCTCCTTGTCTTTTGCTAAACCCACTCTCACTTATAAAAAACACTCTCACCTAAGCTATCAAAGATAAAATCACAATACTACTTGCTTGATTTCAATATAAGAATTTATATATCGCTATTATGGTGATATATAAAGAGCAATTCCAATGGGGGTTCTGAGTGGTTTTTTAAGAGTTCTTAGAGGGTTCACCATTAGAGTTCTCTGCATGATAGCATGGTAATCAGGGTAGAATTGGATTCTTGTACAAGAAAGTAATGATTGGGTATCTACTATAGCCTATATGTTAAAATTGATCTTGTATTCTTTCTACACTTCTGCTTAGCTGGTTTCAACTTTCAACTTTTTTTTGTAAAATATTTTAAGAGTAAACTACCTAACTTCCTTTTATTGAACAGGCTGACCCCTCCATGTCATCTGGTACTTCCCAGTTATTTAGTAAGGAAGGTGATAGATCTTCCAAAGCTCCTGAGGATTGGAACAAAAATAGTAGTAACTATTCAAACATGTCCGCGGGATTAGAGAATATAAGCATGACTCGTGATATTCCAGAATCCTTCACTCGTCCGCTAAAGCAAACTAGATTGAATGATGGAAGGAAATCCTCTCTTGCTTCAGGGACTTCAGACGTGCCTGTCTCCAACGGATCATCCCATGTTCTTGGAAGTAACTTTTTACCTGCACCTGCAGTTCCTAAGGCCGAAGTGCGGCACCCTGACCAACAATCTTCACAGGTATAAATTTCTCAAACAGGAATTTTCTATCGCAATGTTATTCTGATTATTTTTACGACATTCTTATTATATTTGGTTTGTTTCAGCTTCCATCTGATGTGGAGTCTGTTTTGCTGCAACAAGTATTGAATCTAACACCAGAGCAATTGAGTTCCCTGCCACCAGAGCAGCAACAACAGGTCATCCAACTCCAACAAAAGCTTAAGAGAGATCAGATGCAACCTGCATAACAAACAGAAACCAAGTCTGTTGCATGTATATTAGCATTTGATGTAGATTAGGTTCCGAAAATGATATTCTTTTGAATAGTATTTAATTTTTTTGTATGATTTAGTTACATGTCGAAACATTTGTTGTTGAGATGAGGAGCTCTAAATGAGCGTGTACGAAATCATTAGAAGAGATATACTGTACAATAATAATAATTATGCTCATTAAAATTTTGTTTATATTGTGTGTTTGTGTGTTGTAGATTGAGCATCTTTGGTGTTTATTTGAATTGGTAACTTTATGCTTGAATATATGTATGTAGTAGTCTCTATTGCTGGGAACACTTAAAAGTTAGACAATATTCAATATTCTAAAAACAGTGGAATCTAGTATCAATATTCCACACTGTATATTTCTGTTGCACACCCATGTGATATGTATGGTTGTTAAGTTTTAAGAGATTAAATCAATTTGTCTTGATTAGATGGAGTCAATTTGCAAATTTGATTAGATGGAATCGATTCGCAAATTAAATTTGTAAACTATACATATTTACTTTATATTAATATAAATTTATACATGACATTATGTTTATATAATATAGGCTTTCTTGGTTGCTATTACTTCTAATCAATATAATCATATATTAAAACAACGATAAAGGAATTTGAGCATCATTTGCAAACATATTAATATAGAAGAAATTCATGGTGGTAGATACATGTAAACTTCTTGAATAAATGTAATATTAACATCTAATTGATGTATGAACCAGTTTTTAGTGGCATCAATAGAAAGCAAGAATATAAGATTTGGGAATTTGACAACAGGGGAATATGTTATAAAATAATCTACGCCTTCTAATTGTGTAATGCCCTTTCTACAAGTCTAGTTTTATACCTATACACAGAACCATCACTTTTGTGTTTAATTTATAAAAAAAAAACACTTGCATCCGATTGAATTTTTATTGAAGGAATTTCTTATCCAACTCTATGGTATGGAAAAACACCCTAAGGAAAACACAAAATATCCCTGAGATTTTAGAGATGTATCTCTGGACATATTTTGTTAAAATCAAAACGTTAACTAATCTGAAGATGCATCTCCGAAATATTTTAACACATATACCATGCATTCCTCTCTGAAGACTCATTTTACATATTTATTGTTCCGAATATGCATCTTCGCTTAGGGTTTACGGAGATGCATCTTTGTACCCTATCAAAATAGTGCAAGTTATGTTTGTTTTATGGTTACGTAGATGAAAGTGGTGATTTATAAATGTTAATAACCCTGTTATGTGATGAGATTTAAACCATACAATTGATATGTAAAAAATGACATAAATCCAGATGGTCCAAAAATGACATATATAAACAGTCAAAATACACGATAAAGTAGAATGCAATGAAAACAAAATACACTTCAAAGTACAACTACAACTCCTCTGACTCCTTGACGTCCACTACCCCCGTTCTCTGACGTTGTCTCCGATACATTAATGCATATTGTGCCTCCTTCATAATGGCATCCAAGCGCTGCCTCACCTTAGACCCATTAGGGAAGATGCCTCTATCAATGCTTGTCTACGCAATATACAATATGGGATGACATCTAGGCAAAACATCATGATCATGATTTAAATGTGCATTATCAACCTCTAGTATCTCTTGATAAACTGGTCTCGGTGGATCTCTTGGAGCAGCCTGCACCATATACAGATGTGACACCCTAAAGAAACACTTAATGTACCCATCGACATAGCTCCAGTCGCTTTCAAATATGGTACTCCATGACTCCTCCGGTAGCAGATGACGAAGATAATCATCAAACATGACATACATTTCTCTACTGTCATAGCAGGAGGAACATAAACAACAAAGTGTTAAAGAATAGTCTAAGTGTAGCCGGACTGTTGTATGACACACTCAGGCATATGAGGAAATGTGAGACGCGAGCTGCAAGCCAACCATCTAGTGTATAACACTATATTGTCAAATGGTTGTGTCTCATAGTGATCAACATAGTTGTTGAAGTACATATCTTCGACAACCAAGCGGTCAAGATACACTCTGAATGAATATGTCGTTTGGTTCCCTCTGAGCGGGACAAATGCAGAAGCACGCAATATATCCTCAGTGTAGATCGGTACACACGATTAACCGAAGATGCATAGGAAGTGTTGGAGGATCCAAGCCTGAAAAGTGTTGGAACATACAAATTATTAGTAAGGGCGTTGCAAAAATGTAATAAGAATGACACAAAAACATTAAAATACCAATCATACTACCGTCAGTAGTGTGAAGCTATCTGTGACTTGCTTCATCTTCCACCTACAACCCTATGATGACTTCGAGTACAAGTAGACCAAACAAGAGGCCCCTCAATTGTGTGCATGGATTTTCTTGAAGTCCTCGAAGTACTATAGGAAGACGACATCCGTATAAGTGACATTCTTGTCCATAAAAATCGCAATGCCAACCAAATATAGAAAGTATGCTCTCATAACATACGCTATATGGAGCCCCGCTTTCTCATCATTGCCTCTAGCCTCTTCATCTCCAAGGATCTGATCTGTATATACCTTTTTCAAGAATTCAAACCTAGCATGAGCTCCTCTGTTTTTTTTCAAACTCCCTTATGGCATCCTATAGATCAACTCCCGGATATCCGACCATCATCTCGAGTGCCTTGTCTCTGCTAATCCTCATATGATATAGAAGTTTTCCCCTGATCGGAAGATGCAGCAAACACGACACGTCGTCGAATGTGATAGACATCTTACAAAGTGGGAGATGATATGACGAGGTCTCAGCGTGTCATCTTTCTACGAATGCATTAATCATCCCGTGGTTGACTTTAACATAATCAATCATGCATAAGTCCTTCATCCCAAATAAGGACAAAACAATCTGAAACCACTTCTCATTCGGCTGAGGCAAGCCAATAATCTTCCTCCCATGGTTAATAAACTTCAACGGATCACAGTTCCGCAGAAAAAAAATCTATGTCAGAAATTGGTAATATAATAATAAGCGTAATTTAAAAAGAATGAATCCAACTAATTTTAGCTCTCCGTCCTAGATATGTTTGGAAATTTTATCTGGGTACAAAGGCAACATTAACAACTCTACAAAGCCTCCTCCAAATACCAGAGGTGGCACTGACTCATCATCCTCAGCAGCCTTATCAGCCAGAGGTGGGACTGGCTCATAAGCATGAGGTCCCTCCCATGCTTGGGGTGACATTGGTGCCTCAGGTACCACCGGTGACTTGGGTATCTCTGGCGGCTGAATAGGTAAAACTTGTCACCCGCGGGAGGATGAAGGCAATGAATCGTCAATAGATGATACTCGTATCCTACGGGAAGAAAGAATGAGCCCCAGAAGTCGATGCCTTCGCATGTGTTGGACTAAAGTGAACACGAGCCTCCGAAACCTCTCTTTTTCCTCTGGACTGATGCATGTTGTGCAATCCTCCCGTGCCTCAATTTGTCGTCTCTATCAACTATAATGTCTGTAAGAAAAGCAAAAAAAAAAAATAGACTAATAATTTACGAAGATGCATCTCCGGTTACTGTGCAATCCAAACACTGAAAAATTCTGGAGATGCATCTCCATGATTTTCGGCAACTTTCCAGGTCCGTCAATGGCGGCAATGTAGATCACCAAACCCCAAAAATAATGGTTTGATCGTTATTTTCAACCAATAAAGATTTTTTACAATATGTATAAACTATCATTCATGTAATTTCTACTCTTTTCTTACCTAAATCATCAATTTATACTTGTTTATACAAAAACTCAAAACTTTTCAAAACAAAAAACTTACAACTTCAAAGTTTACTTCAGTGTTGAATGATGTACTTGACGTTGATTAAAGAATCTTTCAGTTAGATTGTTTGATTTTGGACTTGGTTGATGGAAGAACTTTTGAGAGAGTTTGAGAAACTTGTGTTTTTTTTTTAGAAATGAAAAAGAAGAAGGGTTCTGGTGCGATATAAGCTTCAATACCATACCGATATACATCTCCGAAATAATTTTAAAAATGCATCTCTAGAGTTTTTAAATTAATTCAAAATTCTATTTACTCAAGATACATCCGAAGATACATATCCGAAAATTAGATTTTTTTTTTTTTTAAATCCAAGGTTTTATTGATATTTGGAGACTGAATTTCACTGTTCATGACCTTAATCCTTTGTTGGGATTTAATTGCTTGTTTGTAAGAAATGGGTTCCGTGAAATTGTTTAAGGATGACAAGAACTTAAATTAGATTTAGATAATTTATCATAGACAATAACAGAACAAATAAAATATAAAAATACAAGGTTTGAAAGTCTTGTTGCAATGAAAATCTTTAAGCTATTCTAGTGGCTTCTTTGTCTTATTTCTAGTTCGTATAAGTTCATATGGCGGTGAATGCTCAATTTTTTTTATTCCAATTATATTATTTAATTTTTATATATAATATTATATAATATATATATATATATATATATATATATATATATATATATATATATATATATATATATATATATATATATATATATATAATATTTTTTAATTAAAAAATAATAATATATTAAAAAATAAAGAATCATTAATAGATCATTTTAATTTATTTTTTCATTGTATAATGCATTGTTTCACTATCTAAGTTCTCAACCCTAAAAAAGTACACCATTATATACAATATACACATTGTCTTTTTTTTTTTCTTTTTTCAATTCTCTTTATCTCCTTCATTCCTCGTCTCCTTTCTTCTCATCATCACCACAATAATCACTCTCCTTTATTCATATTTCATATGGTAATTACTCTTCAATTTCATTATACTTCAATTAGTAATTTATTTTTAATTCATTTAATAAATTAGTGGTTATGTTTTCATTCAATTAGTAAATTACTAGTTATGTTTTCGTAACTATAAGTGTTTTTGAATTTTTTTTTTGTTATTGATGTGAGATGTGTTTTTATTTTTTAAAAAAAAGAAATAAACAAAATATATGTTTTTTTTGTTAAATAACGAAATACTAGTGTCTTAGTTTAGTGTTATAGTTTTGATTGAAAAATATATAATTTTTTTAATATTTGATCTCTGTAGATCTCCGATTCTCTGTGTGGATCTGTGGAGATGAGGACGGGGAAAAATATTTTCTCATGGCAGAGATCGGGGACGAGAATGTAAAACATTAAGGGCGGAGAAGAGAACGGGAAAACATCCTCCACACATTTCTTTCCTCGTTGACCTCCCTATTTCTAGAGATTATAATGTATCTAGTCTTCAAATAAAAAATGAGATATTTTTCGGTGTCTGATTTAAAACTTAGAAATATACATTTTCTAGTCTTCAAACGCATTAATATAATTAAGGTAATGATTATTGATTATAGAGCCTAACAAACTATGAGGGATACAATTATGATTAGATGAGGTATAATTAATGTGGTTCACAATTTCAATCATCCTCTTGGAAACTAAATCTTAAATAATGTGTGATTTGTAAAAAATGTAGCATTACAGTTTAAGGTATTGATTGATTTTTTTGGATTGGGAGGGCAAAGCCCAAACAAACAGACACAACTAACTGAGGTATTGATTGATTTAGATATGGATATTAAGTTGAAATAAAATTGGGGAATATATAATACATTATAGAGGTATAAATTCTTGGTAAACATAATATGATAAACATAATGAGCCATGATTTTGTGTCAATTAGAAAAGGTAACCTGAATTCGTTTTAAGATGTTTCACACAAATTAAGAAAAATAGAACATTAATTATTAAAAGTAACAATTTTATAATACCCCTATTTACTATTCTCCCAGTTTTAAAATGAGTATTGTTTAAGGTTTTTGTACACATAATAAAGAATGAAATAATATTGCCATAAAATATTAATTACTAAATTTGTGTTATTAATGTGTTGGAAATAGTGTACAAAATAATAATTAAATGACACAATTAGAAAAACAGCGATGATTTCTACATTGAAAAGTGAAAACGGCATTCATTTTGAAATATTTTTTTTTCTTCTCTAAAACGACATTCATCTTGAAACGGATGGAGTATCGATTGCTCTAAATTGTCATAAATGAATAGTGAGTTTTAATGACTACTAGATTACTCTAAATTGTCATAATTGAATAGTGAAATTTAATGACTTGAAAGTAGTGTAGAAAAATATTAATTAAAGGTAAAGTTTGAATAAATTAATTAATGTTGCATTGGAAAGATAAAACGACAATTATTTTGGAACAAAATTCTTTTACTAAAGTGACACTTATTTTGGAGCAGAGGGAGTAGTTCAATTCGTTGAGCAGCGGTGCAACTAGAATAGAGCCATGTTTTTCACCAGAATGGAGATAGAAATGGATTCTAGACTTGTGCACTGTGATGGATCAGACAATTAGAAGTGTTGTGTATTAATTCAAATTTATTTAGTTAGTTACTACTTTTTTTGTATATAATAACTACGTGTGTAGTTTTGTAATAGTAACTTCATAACTAACTTTTCTCTCATTCAGTATTCATCATTCTCTCTCTTCTTCCATTCCTCTCCAACACTCTTTATCTTTCTATCAATTAACTTCCGCACTCGCAAGGTGTAATAACACCAACATATGGTATCACGGGATTGGTTCTGATTCAGATTCAATATTGATTGTAGTTATGGTCAGAATAGGAGACAACAACTTCCCTGCAAATCTTCCAATTCTTGATGGCAAGAATTAAGAAAAATGGTGCATTCAAATGAGAGTCATATTCAATGTTCAAGATGTGTCTGAGTATGTAGTATAAGGGATTCAACTGCTAGCAGAAAATACGACTGATGCTCAGAAGGCAGCGTTCAAGGAATAGAAGTTTGGGCGAAATGGCTAGGAGCATGCTGAAACAAAAGTCATTGCCTCATAAATTCCGAGGTGAAGCAGTTTCTACTACTGCTTATGTTCTGAATAGATGTCATACCAAGAACTTAAAGAATCGGGTCTCAGATGAATGTTGGTCAAGAAGCAAGCCTTGCATCACTCGTCTCAAAGTATTTGGATCTTTATGCTATAGGCATGTTCCAGATGAAAAAAGAACCAAACTTTAAGATAAAAGTGAACATATGATCTTAGTTGGTTACCATCCAACTGGAGAATATAAGTTATATAACATAGTTACTGAGAAATTGGTGGTTGGTAGAGATGTAATAATCAGAGAAGCAGAATCCTGAGATTGGAACCATGGTGGAGAAAAAGCAAGAGTGGTCCCAATGCAGGATCCAATACAGTTTGATTCTAATGAAGTCAATCCAATCTCAAATGAGACTCAAATTGAGATTATGAATACTACTCAAAGGGAAAGACCAACCAGAAATAGATAGATACCAAAAATGTTGAATGATTATGAAATTATGCATGACAATACAGTGGATGAGGAAGGAAAAATAATACATTTGGCAATGTTAACAAGTGTAGAACCACTGAATTATCAGGATGCAATGCAAGACAAAGCGTGGAAATATGCAACGAAGGAGGAACTCAGTTCAATTGAAAAATGTGGCACATGGAAACTGACTCAACTACCAGAAAGAAATAAGACAATTGATGCGAAATGGATTTTTGAAGTAAAACTAAGTCCAGAAGGAACAACCGTGAAACACAAAGAAAGACTTGTGGCAAGGGGTTTCCTTCATAGACAAGGTCTGCATTGTAGAAGCATACTTCAAGCTCATTGTTTTTGATGACGTCAACATTTATTCAAGCTCATTCCAGATTGCAAAAAGTCGAGATGACAACAAACGATCAAGATCATGGCTATGCATCATCTATGGAATGCTTCCGATCGGTTCAAGCTTTTGTGCTACTCTTTCAAGACTTGTCTCAAGGCTTAGGTATATCAATAATTACCTCTTAAATATAATATGCAAGTGTTCAACATAATCTTCATGATTTTTAAATGCATGTGCATATTTTTTGAAAAGAAATTGGAACTGGTTTAACACTTTAACAGAAATATTTTTCTGTATTTTAACAGTGTTAACCGGTTAACCATATGGGTTAACCGGTTAACGGTAGCAATTTTTCAGTTCTGTGGTAACGTTCATAGGCGTTAACCGATTAACCTATTTGGTTAACCGGTTAACACTGAAGAAATGTTGAAAAATTGTTTCCTTTCAAATTCAAATATTTTGTTAAAGTTATACCTCTTCATGATTTTATTTCACAAGTTTTTATACCTTTTCAAAAGAAATTCTTTTTAAATTTTCATACCTTTTTGAATAGGTGTTTCAACTATTATAAATTCTAAAAATTTCAAATTCATAAACACCTCCTAAAAAATTTCAAATATTTTCATACAATCAAATTCACTTTATTCAAATTATCTTCATCTTTCAAAAGTGTTCATAAGTTCATAATTTTCATATTTTGTCTTGAACACTTGTGTTGAATATTTATAGTGAATTCTTGATTATAGGAGAAGATCAATTTTATTGATATCATTTCATTGTACTCTCACTCAAAACAATACTATAGAAAATGTCTTTCTATTTTGTGACTTGTGTTCCAAGGGTTGTTTGGACATAAGGGTAAGTGTGGCAAGAGGATTGTTCTTGCACACTTGTTTGTATAGTTTGCTAGAAAGTAGGCCTCACCATTGAAGGTGTGATAGGTTGTACTGTTCTAAAGAAAACTAGTGGAAATCTCTTTCGTGTTGAAAGGGGACTGGATGTACCTTCGGATTGTGAAGGGAACCAGGATAAACCTCCGTGTGTTCTTTACTTTTCTGCTTTACAATTTTCGTTCTTTAACCGTAAAAGCAAAATCCATCCATCTAAGAAAAAGAATCGAGAAAATTTTGAAAACACCTAATTCACCCCCCTCTTAGGCGCATTCTGATTCTACAATTGGCATCAGAGCAGGTTTAGGTAACCTGTTCCTACAAGATCCCATGGCTTCCGCAAACTCGAATCCCGTTTTCAAAGATGGTGGAAGTAGCAACAAGCCTCCGCTCTTCTCCGGCGAATACTTCGATTTCTGGAAAATCAGAATGAGGGCACATCTTGAAGCCCAAGGAGAAGGCATATGGGAAGCAATCGAAGAAGGTCCGCATAATCCCGTCAATGTGATCAACGGTGTTGGAACGACGAAGTTGAAGAATATGTATGATGAAGATGATAAAAGAAAGATCCTAAATGAGAAGAAAGCAATTAACATACTTCAAAGCGCTCTTAGTATGGATGAATTTTTTCGTGTATCACAATGCAAATCGGCGAAGGAAATCTGGGATACTTTGGTAGAAACACATGAAGGAACAACAGAAGTTAAAAGATCAAGGCTTAACACGTTGAGTCAAGAATATGAAATGTTCCGCATGCAGCCCGGAGAATCTATTGTGGCTTTACAATAAAGATTTGTTCATCTAACCAACCATTTGATTGCACTTGGAAAGACCTTCACCAACGACGATCTCAACTTGAAAGTTCTAAGGTCTTTGACAAGGGAATGGCAACCGAAGGTGACCGCGATTTCGGAGAAGAAGAGTCTCTCAACAATGACGTCCGCATCTCTATTCGGCAAACTTCAAGAGCACGAGTTGGAACTTGGAAGGCTCGAGAAGCATGAAAGTCAAGAGAAAAAGTCCAAAGGAATTGCTTTGAAGATTGACACGAAGGATGACAAAGATGACGAGATCTCCGAAGATGAGGACTTCATGCTTCTTGTTAAGAAGCTTGGTAAGTTTTTTAACAAAAATAATAATTCTTCTTTTCCTAAAAAGAATAAACATTTCAGGAAGAAGGATGCATCCACATCGAATCAAGAAGTTACATGCTATGAATGTGGAAAACAAGGTCACATAAAACCGGATTGTTCAAGACTTGCGAAGAAAGGAGGATTCAAAGGCAAGAAGGAATTCAAGAATAAAAAGGCTTATGTCGCGTGGGATGACAATGAAGTTAGTTCCTCATCGGAATCGGAAAGCGATGAATATGCAAATATGGCGTTAATGGCGTCACATCACTCCGATGAAGAAAATGATGAGGTATGCTTGAAAACAACTTCTACGCAATGGTATCTCGATAGCGGTTTTTCAAAGCATATGACGGGCGACATCAACAAATTTTCAAGTCTAACACTTAAGGCCAAAGGATACGTTACTTACGGTGATGATAATAAAGGAAGAATTCTTGGAGTTGGAACCATTGGTGCATCTCCTCATACAATCATCGAAGACGTCCTTTATGTGGAAGACCTTAAACACAACCTTCTTAGCATAAGTCAATTGTGTGACAAAGGGTTCCGAATCAACTTCACAAAGGAGGAATGTTTGATAGAACACGAAGTCACTCATGAACTCTTGCTAGAAGGTAAACGAATTAATAACATTTTTATGATTTCTTTTGATGACTCTCTCTTGAAGGTGAAGTGCTTAATGGCAAACAACAACGATGCATGGCTTTGGCATAAGAGGATTGCTCACATTCACATGGAACATTTGAATAAACTATTAAAGCATGATCTAGTTGTTGGTCTTCCAAAGATGAAGTTTATCAAGGATAAGCTTTGTGACGCATGTCAAAAGGGGAAGCAAACCAAAACATCCTTCAAGACCAAGAAAATGATATCTACTACAAGACCACTACAATTGTTACATATGGATCTTTTCGGTCCATCAAGAACAAAAAGCTTCGGAGGTAACGTTTTTGCACTAGTGTCGTGGGCATGCAAGAAGCAAGCATGTGTTGCACTTAGCACGGCCGAAGCGGAGTACATTGCAGCAGGAAGTTGTTGTGCACAAATCTTGTGGCTTAAACAACAACTCCTCAATTTCGGTATAGATCTCGGTTGTATCCCTCTCCGGTGTGACAACACAAGTGCCATTAATATCACGAAGAACCCGGTCATGCATTCAAGAACAAAACACATTGATATCCGGCACCACTTCCTTCGAGATCATGTTCTAAATGGAGATGTTGATGTTACGTTCGTGGATACACACAATCAACTCGCCGATATATTCACTAAACCGTTGGCTAAAGAGCAATTTTACAAGATTCGACGAGAACTTGGTATTCTCAATGAAGGTGACATCTAACCTTTACTTTAAAATTGCTTATTGTATGTTTTTATTGCATTTTATGTATGTTTGTTCACTTTTTAGTCATAAAAGGCTAGCACGCACTTTTCGTCGTTTTTCGTTTTTCTCACTTTCGTATACCCGAAAATAATCGGTTTCAAAAACTTTTTTGATCGAAAGTTGCGTTTTGATGAGTGCTAACACTTTATGAAATTTTTTTTTATGAAAAAGAGATTATTTTTAGGCTAAAACATGCTGCTGGATTTTTCAAAAAAAAATTCAAATTTTTTAACCGTTAACCGGTTAACCTATTACGTTAACCGGTTAACACATCCAAAACTTGGATTCCAGCGTAGGTTTCAGCTTCTGTCTGTTTGAATTGTTTTTGTTTTATTTGTTTTACTATGTTTTAATATATTATTCTAGTACACATATTGCATGTTTGGTTCATTCTCTTCCACATGTTTTAAACTCTTCAAATCTTTGACTACCATAAAACACTATTTATCATCCTCTTCCAACTTCCAACCTTCAACAACTTAAACCCTCATTTAAAACCCACTATCTCTTCATCTTTATAACACTCTTCAAACTACATTAAACTCACCAAATATCATCTCCTCCATAAACCCTAACTCCATCATTGTTCATGGCACCCCAAAGGAAAGGAAAGGAACCGACTTCTGTGTCAGAAGAAGCTCCAGCTGTGGAAACAATGGAGTCTACCCAGAAGAGGAGGCTGAATTTCAAAGTCAGAGTCAGACCACTGCTTAAGGGTAAATATGTTCTTCTGAAATCCTTCAAACCTCCAACATTTAGATTTCCTACATTGCTAGAATTTCAAGGAATGCTTGATTTTGTTGCTGACAACGGGAGAATTTACCCGAATTTGGTCCAATCCTTTATGCATAACTTTTCTCTCAACATGGATAGGCATGGTAAACATAAGTTGCATACTCTTGTTCGGAATTGTGAAATTAAGGAGGATTTAGGTGCTTTGGCTGCATCCTTGAGCATTCCTTTTTCCGGTGTGTTTCTCCGCAAAGGTGTGAATCACATTGATGACATTTGGTCCGGCTACAACAAAATGGAATATTATTACTCAATCTGCCGTTTTCCAAAGGATGTTGTGACATCGGGACAGCGCACTTCAAGAACTCTATGCTATGCGAAGAATTTGACCGTTGATGATCGGTTGTTACACTATATCATTTGCTATGTGCTGCTGCCCAAGGATTCAAACCACTCTCAAATCAACGACTTGGAGATGCAAGTTCTACTTGCTATCAAGAAAAGGGTAAAGATTAATTGGATGCTTACTATGATGTATCACTTGAAGCAACAACTCTCTTTGAAGACAAGACTTCCGTATGCTAGGCTCATTTCTCGGATTATTGAGCAAACCGACTTGGTTATTGGTAGGGAACCTTTTATCGCCATGAAGGCTACGGAAAATGAAATCAATGAGATTACAATTGTGAAGAATACCGGAATTGTGTTACGCAACGATGGTTCTTATGAATATGCCGATGGTTCCTCCGCTCCATCCTTTCCTATTCCCGAAGGTGGCATAACCAATGACTTCCTTTACACCACCATCATGACACATCACCGAGAAGCTCAACAAAACCACCGTGAAACCCAACGCACTCTCAAAAGTATTCGGAAATTGATTATCGATTCTCACAACCAAACCGAAGAGGAAGATGAAAGTGAAGCCGGTAGTGAAGATGGTGAAGATGGTGAAGATGAAAGTGATGATATGTCGGAAGAGGAATGAACATGCTTGTCTTGTTGTTTTTATTGTTTTAGTTTTCAAATTCATAAACACCTCCTAGAAAATTTCAAATATTTTCATACAATCAAATTCACTTTATTCAAATTATCTTCATCTTTCAAAAGTGTTCATAAGTTCATAATTTTCATATTTTGTCTTGAACACTTGTGTTGAATATTTATAGTGAATTCTTGATTATAGGAGAATATCAATTTTATTGATATCATTTCATTGTTCTCTCACTCAAAACAATACTATAAAAAGTGTCTTTCTATTTTGTGACTTGTGTTCCAAGGGTTGTTTGAACATAAGGGTAAGTGTGGCAAGAGGATTGTTCTTGCACACTTGTTTGTATAGTTTGCTAGAAAGTAGGCCTCACCATTGAAGGTGTGATAGGTTGTACTGTTCTAAAGAAAACTAGTGGAAATCTCTTTCGTGTTGAAAGGGGATTGGATGTACCTTCGGATTGTGAAGGGAACCAGGATAAACCTCTGTGTGTTCTTTACTTTTCTGCTTTAAAATTTTCGTTCTTTAACCGTAAAAGCAAAATCCATCCATCTAAGAAAAAGAATCGAGAAAATTTTGATAACACCTAATTCACCCCCCTCTTAGGCGCATTCTGATTCTACATGCATTACTCTGAGTTATTTGTACTAGTGGTAAGGCATTGGACTATAAGACTTGTAGTGGCTTTAGCTTGCATTAGAAGATGGACTTTGTCACATATGAATGTAAAATATGCCTTCCTAAATGGTCCTCTTGATGAATATGTATATGTGTCTCAACCTCTAGGTTTTGATGTAAAGGGAAAATAACATATGAGGTATAGACCATACAAGGCTTTATATGATTTGAAGCAGGCACCAAAAGCCTGAAACAACATAATTGATGTTTTCTTCATCAGATGTGGCTTTAAAAAATCTTCATTTGAGTATGGTGTGTATGCGAAATACAAGCAAGGAGACATATTATTGCTGGTATGTTTGTATGTGGATGACCTCCTGATAATTGGAGAATCTCAATTGGAAATTGAAGGCCTCAAAAGTACAATGAAGTCATACTTTGAGATGTCGGATCTAGGTAACTTGTCCTACTTCCTTGATATAGAGTTTTTATACAAAGAAGGTGGAATAATATTGCATCAAGAAAAATATGCTACTGACTTACTGAAAAAGTTCAACATGTTGACTTTGTCACACATGGATGTAAAATATGTCTTCCTAAATGGTCCTCTTGATGAATATGTATATGTGTCTCAACCTCTAGGTTTTGAAGTAAAGGGAAAATAACATATGAGGTATAGACCATACAAGACTTTGTATGATTTGAAGCAGGCACCAAGATCCTGAAACAACATAATTGATGTTTTCTTCATCAGATGTGGCTTTAACAAATCTTCAATTGAGTATGGTGTGTATGCGAAATACAAACAAGGTGAAATATTATTGCTGGTATGTTTGTATGTGGATGACCTCTTGATAACTAGAGAATCTCAACTGGAAATTGAAGGTCTCAAAAGTACAATGAAGTTATACTTTGAGATGCCGGATCTTGATAACTTGTCCAACTTCCTTGATATGGAGTTTTTATACAAAAAAGGTGGAATAATATTGCATCAAGCAAAATATGCTACTGACTTGCTGAAAATACTCAACATGTTAAACTGTAATGTTGTTGTGACTCTTGTTGAATCAGGTCAGAAGCTAAAAGAAAATAATGGTGAAGAAAGGGTAAATGCCACCTTGTATAAGTAAATGATTGGATCATTGAGGTACCTATACAATAGTCGACCATATATCAATTTTGTTGTAGGAGTATTGAGCAGATTCATGCATGATCCAAGGAAGTCTCATCTGCTTGTTGGAAAAGAGTACTGAGATACATAAATGGAACCTCGAGGCATGATGTATTCTTCTCATATGGAAGATATAGAAGCAAAGAAGAGGTGATATGATTTTGTGATTCAGACTGATGTGGTGACAAATTGGTCATGTATTCCAGTTTCAAGGAGCTTTAATCTCTTGGATCTCCAAGAAGCAACCTGTTGTGGCTCTGTCTAACTGTGAGGCAAAATATATTGCTAGTTGATTAGCTGTTTGGATTGAAGTTGTATTGACTTAACTTAGAGTAAACATTCAAGTACCAATCAAGTTCTTTGTTGGCAACAAATCTGCAATAAAATTAACAAATAATCTTGTCTCTCATGGAATATCCAAGCATATTCAAACAAGATTTCATTACATAAGGGTGCAAGTGAATAATGTAAGGTTGGCAATGAGATATTGTCCTACCAAGGACCAAATTGTTGATATATTGACTAAGGCTATAAAAGGAGAACAATTTTCTAAACTGAAGATAGACATGAGAATGGTGGCATTCGATTCAGAGATTGGAACGACTTCTGGATCACTAGTCTCTAAAGCTTTGATGGCTTCTAAATCATCAACCTTTAAAGGTGTCAGAGACTAGAACAACCTAGCCTCTGAAGGAGTCAGAGGTGGGAACTACTTCTGAACCTCTGGAGTCTGAAACAACTTCTGAATAATGGCTAGAGTGTAAAGACGTTAGAGTATGAAGCATCAACTTCTAATGTGTATCACTCCGTGAAAGTTTGAATTAAGGGAGTATGTTGTGTATTAATTCAAACTTAGTTAGTTAGTTAGTTACTAATAACTACTTGTGTAATTTTGTAATAGTAACTTCATAACAAACTTTTCTCTCATTTAATATTCACCACTCTCTCTTCTTCTCTTCCTCTCCATCTCTCTCTATTTTTCTCTCAATTAACCTCCACATTCGCAAAATGTAATAACACCAACAAGAAGGTTGTTGGCTTTAGAGGAAGAATCTGAATCTTGATCTTGCATAAGTGGAAGAAATTTGGTGTTTAGGGTTTGCGGAAATTGGTAATTTTGTGGGTTTATCTTTTGATACCCAATTAGAATCTATGCTAATAGGTGACTTCATAGTTGAACATTCAACCAAGCAGGAAGATAGAATATAAATTGAACACAAGATGAAAGAATGAGTGCATTCATTGAGCAAATCATTGTGCAAAACAATTTGTGGGGAGGTGCTTAAGTAGCATTGAATTATGCAGTTAGTTAGCCTAACAAACTAACCAACGACACTATACTAACCTAGTCAGTATATTTGGCTAATAGAGAGCTTAAGAACCTGCTGTTTCAAATAGGTGCTAGGACAAGTATCAATATTGTATTCAGTCAAGCTAATCATAGTGTTTTGGAGATAATAACACAAGGAGTACAAGTGTAAATAAAATTATTCATATATAATGTGTTAAACAATAGTATTTAACTTTGTATAAATCCAAAAAGAATGATAAGATAGAAAACTATGTCATTCACAAACACACCAAATGTGCAAACTAATTAACTTGTTGGGAAAGAAGAACTAGTAATCCTTGTGGACCTACCAATATTTCATTAAGAAAACTAAGCAATCCAAACCAAACCACTGGAGTAACATCCACACCAGCTAGAGGAGGAATCACTTTCCGAGTAGGAACGAGAAGTGGCTCGGTTGGAGCATAAGCTATTACATAAGGAAACTTTCCCACAGGAAGTTTTGGATACCAAGACATGACTATTCTCACGATAAAGAGAAAACCGAACGCTGAGAGAAATGGACCTAGAAATCCAATAGCGAATTTCGCAGTAGCAGGATCAAGATCAGCGAGAATCATCAACCTTGTCATGAAATCTGTGGATGTGTGTAAAGTTTCTGGTATGTTGAGGTTGAGGCTATTCAAATTTGTATCCAAATCAACACATTTAAGTACAGAAGCTGCTCCAACTTCTGTGTAACATGAACAACATTGCATGAATCGGGATCTTCCATCGACATTTCTTCTAGTTGGATGCTTCAAACTTTTCTGTAACAATTAAAATGCCGAAAATGGCTGAGATTTAAGTTGATATCAAATGAAAATTCAGTGTGGATGAAAATGCACATGTTTCAAGTGTTAACATTTGCTTAAACAAACTATATGGAAAATTGTTACTTTTATAAGAAAAACAAGGGAACTATTGTATGTTATGAAACACCGACACCTCTAAAAAAAGGTGTGCTCGTGTCAGTCAGACACCGACACTTGTGATTACATTTAGTTTATTAATTTTTTCAAATTGTTATCGGTGTCAACGTCTCAACAGAGTCGTCTCAAACTTTTGATAAACCCTGTGTAAGAAGCTGAAGAAGCTGAGATTAGTTTAAGTTGAATCGTGAAATATTTTTAAGGGGCTCTATTTAACCTTAACTAAACGTGAAATATGTGTATGGGAGTTTTTTTTTTTTTTTTGATAGCTTAATCATGAAAAAATGTGAAGTCCTATGTTATAGGTCGCCTTGCACACCTTCAAAGACGACCCTGCGTCTAAGTGTTGTGTTTCTAGTGACCGTGATTCATAGATTGCATGTAAAAGGATTAAAGGAATCATGAAAGCTTGAACACAGTAGCATCAAACAAAAGCTAGTGGCCATAAAAACCACCACAACATGCAATTAGTGGATATTCTAACCTCTAAATTTCTGAATCCAATTCCGAAGAAAGTATCAAATGTCAGAATCCCCCAACATATCTCAGAATAATTTCCATTTGTTCAACATAAGTCAATATACATGAAACATCTATTTAATTGAAATGCTCGTTCTTATTAAGCTAGAAGATATAAAAATGAGAAAGTTGTGAGAGAAATTTGCTGATTAGAAAGCTTACCCATATGCCAAAGCCAAAATTGGAAGGTTTGAATATTGAAGGATTTGGTCCTACAAGAATGGAAAATGGAAAAAGAAAGAGAGTGAAGTGAAGGTGGATTTGATAAGAAAAAGAGTAGAAGAAAGTTGAATAGTTACCTGCGATTCCCGTATGGAAGGAGTTGAGATTGACAAGATAAGATTGCGTCGCCATAGTTACTGGTCACCAAGACAGTTATAAGATAAGAACCATTTTTCTTATAGATTTGATAATATATAGTTTTCGTATATCTAATATAGACTATTAAATATAAAATAAAATATAAAATATTATTCATTAGATTACTTTTATGTTAACCATTTATTCATGAAATTCTTTTTATATTATTTGATATTATGTAGATAAGAAATAGTATATTGATGAATAAAATAAATAACTTTGTGTAGAATTCTTGTCTTATTTGAATTATGAATATTTATTTGTAAAATTATATTTTTACTTTTAGTTTGTGAGTTGTCATGTTAATGTTAGATTTCTAAGTGTTCCGTTTTAGAGTTGTAGGGTGATTGGAGATGACGAATTTGCAATTTGTTATGGTGGTTTAAAGTTTTCGACGTGGTAGAGAAAATGTTGACTTGTAAAGTTAACACTTCAATATCCAGGTTAGTAAGAGAATGCAAAATGGAATTTGAATGAGAATGATTTGAATATCTGAAGAGTGACAATTTTTCTCTTTAAATATGGAGATGGTTGGTGGTACCAATTAGATTGATCTAGAAGATTGACATGGTATCCTCGTGATGGGCACTCAGTGACATAGAGGGAAAAACATATATTTACTCTTCTTGTGGCAATTTTTTACTTCGATACTGGGCTTCTGCTTCTCAGGCTTCACGGCTGGTCTAGGACAGTTATCCCCAAGCCCTTTGCCAATTTCTAGATTGATATTTAGATCCATATTTTAGCATGCATACATCAAAGTTTATGGTTATGGCTTAAGAAATATGATTGAAATCAATCTATTGAATTTTTGAATCAAGAATTATGTTTGAGAATTATTCAAGTCATGACCATAGTAGAATCTCAAAATAATTTGAAATTTATTATAAAAAATGTGCATGTGCGATTCGAATCACACAATTTGTCTTACTCGAATCAGACTCATAGAGAGCTTTGGATTTCATTGCTATTTTTCATGATTAAAATCATAGGAATGTTTGATTCGAATCACAATACTATATTTCAAATCATAATAATGCTTGATTTGAATCATAACACTATGTTTCTCAAAGTGTTCTTTTATCTCTTTGTTATAAGTTGTTTGTGAAAAAAGTGTCTTGTTCTTTCTATTATTGTTTCTTGAGAGCATTTCTACAGTTGAATCGAACTCACACGGGCTTATTAGTTGATATTGGTTTTGCATGTTGGATCGATATTTCTTCTAAGCTTGAAATTCATGTTTCCCTTTGTTCTTTTGCTCTTCTATTAGAGCATATAGATTTTTCAAGTTCGCTTACTCTATTGTACTTACATCAATTATGTTTAAGACATATTTAAACCATGTTAATAATGTCAATTTCAAGCAAGAAGGTTGATAAGGATATTTTAGACAATTAAGTGGATCCCAACATATTAAAGATTATTTCTCCCTTCGTTCATAGAGGTGCTTGTGATTAAGCTTCGAGAAACTTAGGTTCTGCAACCGATTAAGGTTTATTTCCTCCGGGTGAAAGTGAGAGGATATGTATCCGATATGGTATGTGCGCTACACTTTTTCAAGAATTCTTGTTTTCTGTCATAGGCTATCACCTCCCTTTCAATGTGCAAGATGTTAACATCTTGAATCATCTGATGCTCGCCCATTCACAACTGCAGCCTCAAGTTGGGCATTAATCAAAGTCTTTCAACACTGGTGTAAGTATAAAGAAGGTAAGCCGACCGTGACGTTATTTTTTCCACCTTTTCATGATTTAAGGCAACCCTAACTATGCAAGTGGAAATGACTTATTCTTCTAGAGGAAACCCATATGGTAGTTTGAAGCTTATTCCAAAAGCATGAAAGATTTTGACAAGTTATTTTTACTCAATTACTCTTTTTATAGAGGAGGTGCACACGTAGATATCTTGCTTAGGGTTCGATTCTCCCTCACTCATATATCTTTCACAAATATTGGACTAAGAGCTACTACTTGACGAGACTTGATTCGTACACTTATAAGAAAGATGTCATTGAAGGAGTTATATTTGAAAAGTCATTTGTTATTATGTTGTTTTGTTATCAAATTTTTTTTAAATTAGTGATAAATTAAAATAACATGAGTATTATTTATAAACAAATCATATAATCGAATAATCATTGTTATTTTTAAATTATGATTTTTCTTTCGTCTATAATAACAATATTTTTAATTATTTTAATATATTTTTATTAAATATTTCAATATCAAATTACATTATAAATAATAAAATAAAACAATCTTGAAAATTTCATTCTATATCACAAATATTTTAAATAATTAAAATAACCAGACTAATTCTAGATATGTATTAATCTTCCATTATCGGACGTTTCTATATTTTTTTAATTGAGAAAAATCCATATTCTAATCTAAATCCAATTAAAACGGATTTTTTCTACAATTTTGTGACGAGTTCGAATGAATATAGATTCATATAAGTTAAGTTATCTTGTCATGCTTAGAAGAAGTACTACGTATAATGAAATTGGAAGTTGTTGGAATAATATCTGAATTTCTTTTTTTGTCAAAGAAGAAAATCAAAATGGTAGGAATAATATCTGATTTTTTTTTCCCAAAGAAGAAAATAAAAAATTTGCTCGAATTTTAGGAAGCATCATAAATAACCTTAAATTTTTGACTTATCCAATAGTAAAAAGATTGTGCATAAAAAAGAAAGGTGATAGCTTACAATTACATCACTGACAAGCAACTTCTCGCTCCACTCCTCACTCACTCACTCATCGAGTTGACCAAAATGTCCGAAGCGCTGATCCAAATCGGAGTAGTCGGCTGCGCCGACATAGCCCGAAAGGTTTCCCGCGCCATAAATCTAGCCCCCAATGCCACAATCTGCGCCGTCGCCAGCCGCTCACACGACAAAGCCTCCGCTTTCGCCGCCGCCAATGGCTACCCTCTAACAGCGAAAATATACGGAAACTACGAAGCTCTACTAGAGGATCCAGACGTAGACGCCGTATACATGCCTCTTCCCACAAGCCTCCATCTCCGGTGGGCTGTTCTTGCCGCCATGAACAAGAAGCATTTGCTCCTCGAGAAGCCCGTTGCTCTCGACGTCACCGAGTTCGATCAAATCACACAGGCCTGTGAATCTAACGGCGTGCAGTTCATGGATAATACTATGTGGGTTCATAACCCCAGAACTTCTTCAATCGCCAACTTCCTCAACGATCCAAACCGTTTTGGCTACCTCAAATCGGTAATTTATTGATTCCACTCCATTATAGATTTTTGTTTATAGATTATATAAGTGTTGGTTTTTGGTTTGTACAGGTTCGCGCCTGTTTTACATTTGCTGCAGATTCTGAATATCTAAACAAAAACATTCGTGTGAAGCCAGATCTTGACGCACATGGTTCCCTAGGTGATGCTGGTTGGTATTGCATTCGCGCAATCCTAATAGCTTCCAACTACGAATTACCTAAAACGGTAATCGCCTCGCACAAACCAGTTCTCAACAAAGACGGAGTTATATTGGATTGTGGAGCGTCACTATATTGGGAAGATGGAAGAGTAGCAACATTTCATTGTTCTTTCTTGGCGAACTTGACAATGGATATAACAGCTATTGGAACAAAAGGAACTCTTCATGTTCATGATTTTATTATCCCTTATGAAGAGAAAGAAGCGTCTTATTATGTTGGAACTGAGAGTAGCTTTGATGATCTTGTTACTTGTTGGGCTAAAGAACCTAGTAAGTGTACTGTTAAAACTGATCTTCCTCAGGAGGCTCTTTTGGTTAAGGAATTTGCTCGTTTGGTTGGTGAGATTAAGTATAGAAAGTCGAAACCGGAGAAGAAGTGGGTGGTGATTAGCAGGAAAACACAACTTGTGTTGGATGCTGTGAAGGCTTCAATTCAGAGGGGTTTTGAGGCTGTTGAGATTCAGGAGTGAGGCAATGTGTCTATAGTGTAATTTGCTCAATTTACAGCTTCTGTTTTATCTGTTAAATGTTAATCTATTCCTAATAAAATTACATTGAATGTATACATTTCTTTACCCTTTCCCTTTATGTATTTAGGAAATTTCTCCCTCTTAGTTTCTTTAAATATGAAATTTCCCCCGCACACTCCTAATCAATTCATTTAGTTCAATTTTACATAACATGTTGTTTTTAGGATAGTAAACATTGTTTCCTGTATGTCTTGAATTGCCTCTGAGTTCTAGTTGAGACAATAAGATTAGTCAAGATATCTTAGAGTGTTTAGGATTAACCATTGGTTATGGTTATACTTGACTATAATTGTGTTAAGGGTTTGATCAAAAAAAGATTGATAATGATTTATCATGGTAAGTGAGGATAATATGATTCAGCCTAGTTAAGAGTGTAATAAGAGTGTTAATGATACATGTAAGTGGAAAAATGAGACACTATTATGTAGCTAATTTGTCTATATCTTACCAAACTATTGAGGTCAACTGTCTCGTTATGGTGACACGAAATTGTCATGATTCCTTGTGTTTACTCATGAGTTATGTTTAAGCATTTGAATGATTCTCACGTTCGAGAACTTAAACGATTAGATAAAGATTAAGATGTTGTTCTTATATGGACCGAGACCAATAGAACATGACTCATTAAAGTATTGGCTCATATCAAAGGCAATCCAATCCCAATGTTAACCACCATGAACGGTGAGATCAAGTGCGACGAGGAAAGACTGTCTAAGAAGAAAGTGGAATAAGACCTCAGGAACATGTTCCTCATTAAAGATATACCTAATCAGGATATATAATTAAATGAAGGCCCTTAGATGACATAATTTGTGATATTATGACACATGACTATTGGAAGAAGGTTCTCGACTCCCGAAAATCCCAAAGTATGCCCTATAAAAAAAGGTAAAATGTCATAATCAAGATAGACACTATAAAACCTAAAAATATTATTCCCTATCTTATTAAGTCTGTGACTTGGGCATTAGAATGTTTGCAGGTACATCCCTCTTTTATTTGTGTGGAGAAAAAACAATAACAAATGAAGCAACTATAGAATCCGCCATTTTGTAAAAGTTGAATATGTCACCAAGACATATTAGATACAAATTGGGTTATTAGCGTCGTCTATGAGAATCATTGTATACTATATTTTCTTTCCTTTCATTCCATAGAAAATGACATGTTCCAGTGACACAAATATCCTTGATGGTTGAGGATTCAAGACCCCAACAGAGTTAAAAAAAACCCAACTCTTTCTCATGCTCAAAACCTTAATCGGTGGGACGATGTATCCAATGTGGCTTACACGAAGGAACAATTATGCACAAACTGTGAGGATCTACCCATGAAATCACAATTATGCACAAAAGAGACAATATACATTAGAGCCTCATCATCAACACCTATTGTCTACCTCCCGATGAGAGTTGTTGTTTTCCCTCACCAAGAAATCCACTCCTTAAAAGCACTCAAAAAAGAAAGAGACCACTTATTTTGTTTTACGATAAGGAACTGGTCATTAGCGTTCTAGACCACCACAAACCCATCCTTATAAGGGTAGCAATGCCCGACCTTGACGTTCGCCACGTGCTGGTGTATCGACAAATTTTGTGTGATATCATGTACGTCGAGCATATGAAAAATTATGTTTACATCTAATTCTGCAACCATACTACGGGGGATATCTCTAAAGCTGACAAAATGATCATGGTATCTTTAGGATGTGTGGATCTCCTAATGGTCTTTGGGGCAAAAAATGGTTGACAATCAATAAGGGTAAAGATCTTGATCCTCAAACTCGTCTATGTTCACAATTGTATCTTACGAAGGTTGAGGATGGCCACCCCATGGATAGTCATCGACCGTCCACATAAAAGAATGACTACAATGAAAGCATTATCTATTCACATGGTTACAAAAGGTGATTCCAGGCCTTATCCCTGAGGTATACTACTACACGTTGGTTCATTGGGACGATGTCACATATGTAGCACATTGGAAAAGGAAACAATCACCAAAATAAATTCTGAAGCAACTAAAGGCCTTTGAAAAGCTCGTTAGAGTCTGATTCATAATTGAGGCAAAATACACGATGTGGTTATCCAACATAGTTTTGGTACAGAAAGCCAACAAGAAGTTGCATATGTGTTTCGACTATTCATACTTAAATATAATGTTCCAAATAGATGCATATCCATTTCCCAACATCGACAAACTCGTCAATATCTTTTCTGGGATTCAATCTCATATCTTGTATGGATGCCTACTTTGGGAATAACTAGATAGAAACTCGACCCCTTGATCGTAGAAAAATTGTATTTATGATAGACTGAAGAAACTTCTATTTATAAACTTATGTTATTCGACCTCACAAACTCATGAGCCACATATCAGAAGGTAAGGAATAAGGTGTTTAAATATTAAATATTAAATATGATGGAGGTTTATATGGATGACAATATCATAAAGTAGAAATTACAAGAACATCATGAAAGTCATATGGAGACCATATTTGGAGAAGTTAGAAAGCTCGGAATGCGAGTAAATCATATAAATGCACCTTTGGAGTGAGGTCTAGCAAGTTTTTTGAGGTATCACCTCATTGAGAGAGAGAGAGCGTGACATGGAGAGATAGGAATAAAATTAAATTCAAATAAATACCAACATCATTTAATATGGAAACACCCAAGACCAAGAATGGCATCAAAAGAATACATAGTATGTTAATATCTTTATCTCGATTCATCTCCAGACCGACCCATCACTTGTCACCATATTACAAACTCTAGAGGAAATAATAATCATATGGATGGAAGCTAGAGTGTGATAATAAATTCACAAAGTATTTTCACAACCCTCTGTTTTGGTCCTCCCTAGATATGGGGAACCCGTCTTCATCCATATCTTTGGTTATCCCTATGCGGTGTGGCCTTCTTTGTTGATGACACTCTGTCATTTCATAATATTTACGAGCATTATCGATATAATTGATGTAATTTCAAGAAAATTATGAGCTAAAGTGAAGAAGAATAAAAGAAGACAAGGAATCATGGAATTAGAATAAAAGAAGAAGCAAAACAAGGAATTTGGCCACTAGATTCCTCACTATCGCGATGTCACTATCGTGGCCGTGATGAAAAGAAATCACGATTGCTTTCTATAGTGGTCATGATGATCACTTGTCACTCACATGTTTTGCTAATCAAATAGTAAAAAAAGGTTGTTTTTCCAAGGGTTACAAATTTTTGAGTAGAAAGTGACGATGACGAGATCTAAAACAAGGTATTTTAGAGTTTTTGAGCCATTATAAACTACATTCTTCATTGAATTTCATGTACTATTCATCTAAATTCATGGTAATGACTTGTATAACTATGAGTAGCTAGATTTACATTAATTAGGTCTTAGTAGAAGAACTTAATTTTACTTTGTTGGATCATATGATTATTTGATGTTATTTGCATGATTTAACTATACATTTTCTGTTCAATTACTTTTGTGTTCATTGCTTTTATGGTGTTTACGTACTCACAAAGTGAATTTAGATGAGCAAAGATTATTGAACCTTACTCTACCGATCTAAAATAAAGTAATTGTTCGACTTAGTAATTAACTAGGAATAAGTAATTATAAGTTATGGCTAGGGAATTAACACACTTAGATATCCTAATTTGGCTACCCAACTCGCTTAAGGAATTAGGAATTGTAGTCCAAATTTATGAGTTGTACATCAAATAATTGGGTACAATGGTATTGTTAATTTGTCATAAATTTATTAATTCAAATTGATTTAAATAATTCATATTCACAAACAGGAGAAAATTAAGGGATTTGGATAAGACATAATCATTTTCTCATTTGAACTTTTAATCAAGTTTAACGTTTTACAACACAACCTCAAGCAAAACCCTTGATTTTACTTTTCAAATAGCACGAATCTCACCTTGTTAAAATAACACAAATCCCAACCTGTGAGTTACACTTAATTATTAAGCCTTGGCCATTTAGAGGTTGGCGTTAGATGATGGAGTTAAAATAAATTAGGCCTACATCATCTAACATTGCTAACTCGAATCCATACTTTCCTTATCTCATTTAAGTTGTAGAAGAGATGATGGAGTTCTGAAATTTGTTAATGAATGAAATGATATTTATGAGTTTTATTTATGAAAGAAATGTTGTTTTCGAGTTTGGTTTAGTGGAAAATAGAGTATCGTAAATGAAAGATGATGTTTGGAGGTAGAAGATATAGTTCGTCTAAGTTGGAAGTTTATCTAAGTTTTAAGTTTCACACAGATCACTAATAGTAGTGACTTGACCGTTGATAATCATTAAATGGACGACCAATATTTTCTTAAGGACGGTGAAGAAACTCAATAAGCATGCCACCTATAATGTTGGTGCGAGGACTTATAAAAATAAGTAAAAAATAAAAAATGTTGGTGTTGGGACTTGAAACTATAACCAAACGCTACCTATAATCACGATTTTTTAAATACCTTTAGTGGAAGGTCTATCAGCATTTTGAAAAATTGTGAAGTCGAAGCCTCTAATAACATTATAATTGGCCTAATTAATAAACACGTGGGACAAAATCCTAGGAATTGACAAGAATTTAGACCAAGCACTTTGGGCTTGTCGAACATATATTTGGGAAACAACTAACTTTACGCCATTTCGATTAACGTTTGCTCATGATGTAGTTTTTCCTGCTGAATATACTTACAATCAGTAAGAATCCAAAGGAAATATGATATTCCATTTAACCAATATTGGATAATCTTGTTATATGAGTTGGCTAACTCAGACGAGGAAAGGTTAACTGCCTTAGACGTTCATATAAGACAAAATTAACGAATAAATAATGCCTACAACAAAAAGGTTAAGTCAAAAACTTTTGCAATTAGAGATTATGTTTAGAATGTTATTCTGCCAAAATATCAAAATGACAGAATCTTCAGCAAATGGTCACCAAACTGGGAAGGGCCATTTCGAGTTAGCCAAATATTTTTGAACAACGCTTATGAAGTTGAAGAGTTGGGTTCTGATAATAGAATCCTAAAGATAAATGGAAATTATTTGAAAAATATAAGCATTTTCTGCAAGAGATCAAGATGTCATGAGAATGATAATACATGAGAGGGTATAATGTTAAACTGGTGTTCATTCAAAAAAGCTAAAATGGAAAAATCATTGATACAATTAATTGAAGTACAAAGAAACTAAGAAATTTATGATTTCAACCCAGTCTTCATGTTTTTGAAACGTAATATGGCATGTCAAATCCACTTATAATTCATTATATCCTCATCCTTCATCTTGCCCACTTCCTTCTCCAGGTCATGAGCAATCGATGTGTGTTAAATTCCAACATTGACTTCTTCAACTATTTTTTCTTCAATAGAGAAAAATCGAGAAACATCAATCCAAAATTTCTCCCCCATTGTTTCATCAGCTACATCCAGTTCATATGCCGAGTTTAGCTTAAAATGTTTGCCCCAAGAGTTGCCATCCTATCTTTGTCCTTAACTTTTGTCTCCCACTCATCAATTCAACTTTGAGACTGAGAAACTAGGTCTCGTTTCTGGAGCATAATTTTAGTCCTTCGGTCAAGCCGGCTAGCAGACTCGTGTTTAAGATTGACAACTTGGACACTTTGTTCAAGGAAAGGTTCAAAATACTGGACAAAGTCGACAATAGATTCATTTGCTTCTGGTTTATTCAGTTTCGATAGTAATCCCTTGATCTCAAAAAGGGCAACATGATTGTCTTTGATGGTCTGAATGAGGTCCATGTTGACAAGTTTTGAATTTAATTGCTGGAACAATTAAGCAAAATCATCACTAGAAGTCTTTGTGAAAACATCAGAGGAAGCAAAAGATTGGTCAGTAAAAGTATCTTGGTTATTCACAAGTTTCTCGAAATCCCCGACTGCATTTTCTTCGTGTTTGTCCTCTATTTCTTTTAAATTAAGGGTCGACCCATAAATATTGGAAGCAAAAGAACTGTGGCTCTCAATAGACTCAGATTGGGATTTTGGAGTAAGAGATGAATGTGTATGCTCTTGCTCACCCCTATTATACTGAGACCCAATTGGGGTCTTGAATTTTCTTTGGTCGTCCCAGATTTGGAACCTTTCCAATTGAAGCTCCCTTATGGTTTTCTTGTATATGATCAGAGTGGACTGGAGTCCCTGATGTCGAAGCCCACTCATTAGGAACATCAGATGGATGGTTAAGAATAGGATTTTCAATCTAAGGTAGGGCTTGGTTAGGCATTGGTTCGTTTGGATCTTCAGGCATATTCCTGTTCTATCCAAATTTGGTTTAAACACCAAAGGCGCTAGCCCTCCCCTTTCCGATCAGGGAGAGCTATGTCGTCTTTATTGAGTAATACTTGGGGGGGGGGTTCGAGAACTGTATTGAAGTAGAAAGTCTTAAGATAAATGTGTCTTCCTTATCCCACTAGAGGGAGCCCCTTTTATGGTTATCTTCATTAGGATAGGCCTTTAAGAGGAGTCTCATGGCCTTCCACCATTGCAAGCCCTTCAATCTATAACATTTCTTCATTATTATCTGCTTTGAAGGCTTAGAAGTGGCTGACATTGATGCACCGAAATTGTTATGTCTTTTTGTTTGACAAGTGCATGAATTTCCGGAAGCCAGGTTTATAGTGGTTAAGTGCCTGGCCTCATAGGAGACGGGTAGTGTATGACGATTGGTCCGGATATGATGTAATATGAAACCGTCCAAGTTGTGGTTGTTATTTGTATCAATCTACATAGGCCGATGTGGAAATATTTGGGTATGAACATAAGCCCCCCTCCCCCCCGAGTTCTAGTCTTGCTTTTGTAGGTATAATGCTCAGAACAACCATGAGCCCGTACATATTTCAGGGAAACCGAGCTATACAATCCGTCCCTCATATAGGCTTTCACTTGGAAAAATATAGCTTCTGAAAGGTCATGTCTCTTAGCCTTCCTAGCCTTATGATGACATTAATGCCTCATGAATAACTAGTCTCTAGCTATTCTTGAATGTTGGACCGCTTGTATTTTAAAATCGTTTCTTCTCTTCTTCTTCTTGCGTTTCTTTTTCTTAAGCACACTTCAAGCCCTAAAATTCACCATTTTCCCAAGTATTTGACTTTTACTTTTAATTTTAAGAGCAATGGTAGTTTTTAGGGAATGTGACAATGAGGGGAGGATCATCCATAGGACTGATGAAGAGAGAAGAGAATTATGTGAAGAATATACATGGGGTATTGAATGCCTCTTTAGGGATAGAAGATCATAGGAGAATTATGAATAAATTTTGTGACGAAGTTCTTTCTTCTGAAAGTGACTTTGATTTTGATTCTTAAGGTTTTGTGGATATTTTAATGGAAACTGCTGCTCCATTTGACTCTGAAGTCATGTGCTATAAAAATAGCATCGGTGATGATACTGATATCGCAATGGTCCGTTCTTTAAGGAAAATATTGTCTACCGGTTCAGAAGACGTTATTTTGGAGGCGTGTATCCCACAAGAGCGAATTTGTACTCTCCTACCAAAGCATGTTTATGAGGATTTATTTTATTTTTATCCGAGTATTCTTAAAGATTTTGATATTCGGATACCCTTTACAAACTTTGAGATTAATGTGTTGAAGACCATCAACATTTCCCCGTCCCAACTATATCCCAATAACTGGGGTTTTATTAAGGCCTTTGAACGAGTGTGTGAGGTTTTATTTGTCACTCCAACAATTGTTTTATTCTTTTCTTACTTTGAGGTGAAATGTGTTGATAACCGGAGTTGGATTCAAATAAGTGGGATTCCTCGGATGAGTTTTCTTCAAGCTTATGCATCCAACTATAAACATTATAAGGATAATTTTGTTAAGGTCCGTTATGGACCGTCATGTCCTTAGGTTTTATGTGCTTCATATGGGCATCCATGTTTTCCTCATTATTGGAAAAAGGACCCTTTGTCCATTAATGGGTTTGACTAAGTCCAAGATTGAGTCCCTGGCTATTTTGGACTCTTTTCGTATGATAAAAGTTATAGAGTTTCTCCCTTTAGACAACAAAAAACTTCTTCTTTTCTTGGGTAATTATTATTTTCGTACACCGCATTTGTCATCTTTTGTTTTTACACTGAACTCTTTTCCTTTTGCAGATAGGAAGACTGACTTATCATTTTCTAAGAAAAGGAAATTGATGAAAGATGCATGATATGCTCATAAAGGTGTTAGGGGTCCTTCTCCATCAAAGTCGAATTTTAGCGGGTTAGAGACACATGCTCCTTAATTTCCTAGAGGAACATGTGCTAAAACCATTCCCTCCAAGGATGAATCTCAACCTTTGGTAGCTCATAACCCGAATGATATTTCTCAGGCGGATCCAAAGAAGCTAAGGATTCTTTCAGATGAAAATGTTCATCAGGCGAGCTTAGAAATTCGCTCTTTAATGCAAGGTCCCAGAGAAAGTTCTGCACCTGGTGAATTCAGTTCTGGTCCAATGACCTAGATGGTTTTAAATTTCTTTGTGATCATATTAATGCGACTGAAGATGTTAACAAAGTTAAATCCATTGGCAAGCAGAAAATTACCCAGAATATCAGTTTTTATCTGATGAGGTGTGCGGTCTTGGCACAAGGTTTATTTGAACTAACTAGTAGTTTCGAAGAGATTGAGCTCAAGCTTAAAGGTGAGATCACCCAACTGAAGGAAGCTCATAAGACTCAATCTGAAAAACTTACTGATTTAGGGAAGTCTCTGGTTAAAGAGAGGAAACAAAAAGATGTTTTGGAGTCAGAACATAAGTTGGCCTTATCTCAATCTACCAAGATATATAAGCAGGTCAAGTACTTAAATGATGAACTCTTGGCTTCCAATACTGAGTTTAAGGAGTCTCTTAAGAGGGCTAAGATTGACATCCTCTCTGTTGGTGACAAAGCTTTTGATAAGGCTAAAGAATAAGTCTTATGTCTTCACCCGAAATTAGATTTCACAAAGGTATACTACTTTAAGGTGGTGAAGGATGGCCACTTTGTGGAGATTACTGATCCGACAGGAGATAGCCTGGTAGAATTTACAACCCTAGTCACAGAAGATAACTTGGGAATTTCTACAACCCCAGTTGTCACTCCCTGGATTTCCATCCTGGTACAAACGCGAAAGTGGCGCGGAAAAGATAGAGTCGCCAGCCAGACATTTTTATCCCAAAGGAAAGGGAAAGGTAATGCTGCACAAACCGAAGAAAAGAAAAGGAAGGACAAAGGTCATGTGAACCAAAGAACTAGGTTTGGGAGTCGGTTACGACCTGAGAAGGTATTAGCATCCCAGATCATCCGTTGTACCCGACGGGATCCACGCTTTCAAAGAAACTGTTTCAAAGTGTGTGAAAAGAAGCTGCTGCAAAAGAAAAGGAACTGGATCTGGATAAAAGAAAAGAAAGAGAGAAAATGTAGGGAAAATAAAAGTGTGATAGAATGGGCCCTACCCCACTTTCTACGTATCTCATCAGGAAATGAGAATCAGAGTTGATGTAGTTCCCTTAACTAGGGATGAATATTGCTTGTGTTTTGAAGCTTGAAATGCGTATGTCAATGCTTAGGTGTTGTAGGCTTGTCTAGAAAGAGTGCATTACCGTCTTGCAACAAGACAAGTAGGAGCAAGTTCTTACGTTGAGAGTGAGTTAGATGAGAAAAGAATTCACGAAGGAGAGACGATTATTCTTTGTCCAGTGTTTTTTAGAAGCTTTTCTGAGTTTGACACAAGAAAGTGTATTCAAGTCCTTTTCCATGGAATGTGTACTTATTACATCATTCCAAGATGGAATGTGGAACAAGCACACCCAAGTAAGGATAAGATCCCCAAGACTTGGTTCCGGAGATTAGGGCCTAAGCACACTAACTCATTGAATTTATTAAGTGTTTTTATGATTTGAAATGAAAAAGTGTCTTTTGAGTTTTTCTTTGTGAAGATGATCTCATAATTAGAGTTGTGCATCATGCTAGACAGGTTTGCACTATCCCAAGATGGGATGAGTACAAATTCCCCATGGAATAAGTCCATACACACAAGACTACCTCAACCATTATTAAGCGTTTTTAGGTTTTGTTTTTTGTTTGAAGATGAGAAAGAGAGCACAAAAAGGATCTCAAATGTAAAAGTCTAAAGGGGGACTAATAATCCTAAGAGTTATCATGCATGATATTCCTAGGTTAGTGAGGTTTAAACTCTATCCTAATGAAGATGAGGAAAGAATAAAGAAGAAAAAGGAGAAGAGAAGAAGAAGAAGTTAGAAGACAACTTACTTCTTAAAAGAAGCTAAGTTGTTTCTAAGAGGGGAAGCGATGAAATTATACAAGCAAGGCACAAAGTGCTAAGGCAAATACAACTTGAAAGCATTTAAAAGAGAAGAAATAAGTTGTATGTGGGATACCCTCCCACACGCACGACTTACCAAAACCCCTTACAAAATAAAGGTTAGTGAACTACATAAGCATAAGGAATAAAATGAAGACTCAAGCAAGTCATAAACCAAAGAGAAAAAGTCGTAAACCAAATCACAATCACAAAGTCAGAACCTAAACCCTAGAGGTGACCTATAACATCTACCAAGCAAACCTAATAGGATGGCATAAATTCCCTCCTCAAACTATGTTAGAAGGAGGGAAGAAAGAAGCTCCAAAAGTTACTTAAGAAGTAAGGCATCAAACACAAAGGAATGGTCATGAAAAAAAGGAAATTAGGTCTCCAAAGTCACCAACCAGAAGCAAACATTGTGTAAAAATGGCTCTAAAAAATTCACAATTAAACTCCACCAAATGGTCACATAAAGTCACTTAAGAACAATTAAGAAAAGCGTACAAAATGCCTTCTAAGACCAATAATAAAATGAGTCTAAAAATATGCCAAAATGCCTTCAGAAAATAAAAACATGGAAGTTCTATAAATTGAATTGAAATGGTAAAATAATTTTTATGGAATTTTCTAATGCGTTTTGATATTTTTTATGAATTAAAATGAAACTAAGTTGAAATTAATAAGGAAAAGAGAAGGGGTGAAACTATAGTAGAAACACAGTTGAAACCAGGAAGTGGGCTTAAAAGAGGGTGTGAATAGAAAAAAAAACTAAGACCCAAGCGCAATGGAGCCCTGAGGTGTATGGTGAGGTCTAGTCAATCTAGTTGACTCAATCTGGATCGTTGATACGGTGGACTCCTCCTGGTAATCTCATCTGATGGCTCAGGAACAAAGGCACATGATACTACACAATGTAAGCACACATACAATTGGGGAAGGAAAGTCCTACCGGACGGTGACATGAGTCACCGCCGGTGTGGATGGAAATCACAAACCTACCACTAATTTTATCTGCATCTGCCTTAATCTATATCACAAAGCAAATGAAATTACATTAAAAACCACAAAACAAACTCACGTTAAAGTTTTCTCTCTCTCCATGAACTTCTGCTTCCTCTTCCTATTGACCTCACCAGAAAACCTACGACGGTCGGAGAAGGCCGGTGGCCTACGGTGGTGCCACCGTATTCTCCGGCGGATCACCACCCCAATCCAGAAAGTATACACATAAATCCTAAGTCAAATTTGCTTCTGAAACCGAATATGGAATCAAAAATATCTAAAACTCACTCAAACCAACGAATCGAAGAGTCAGAAATGGAGCACAACAAATCAGAAGAGATATGCGATTACACATCAACGAATTCAATAAAGCTTACCTACCGGAGATAGTTCGGAGCTTCTTCGAATCGGCGGTGACGAAAAAAACTAGAGGTGATGAATATTGAAGATGATGATGCGATGTCGCACTCTGTTCCTTGGATCTGCGCCCTCTTCCTCTTCACATGGAGTTGTTGTTGCTGAACTCGCGATGTACTTGTGTGGTTGATAAGGTTGTGTTGATCTTTTCAGGTTGCCGAAAGTGCGATGGCAGCAAGGTTGTAGAAGATTGGTAGGAGCTTTGTTAATTGCAGCAACAAAATTTGAAGATGGTGATAAAAGAGCGATGGTTGTTGATGACAAAGACCGTTCTTGCTGAAGAAATGTGATGATGATTTCTGTTTTTTTTTTATGAAGAGCGATCGAAAAATCCAATTTGTTGATGAAGAACTCGGTTATCTTTAAGGTGAAAAGCGATGGAGTTTTTTTATTTTTTGTGTGATAATTATATAGTTTTTGTGTGATGAAGAAAGAGAATGGATTAGGCTATGGTGATGAAGAGGAATGAATTTTCTGTTATGGTGATGGTGAAGAGTGGGATTAAATTTTTTCGGTTTTCAAAGCGTGAAGAGTGATGATTCATGAATTTTGTTTGATAAAAAGTGAAGGAAATTCCTTTTGTGCAATGCCAAAGTTTGTTAGAGTTTTTCCTCTTTCTCATTCTGTTACTTTTTTGAATTTTTCTGTTAGTTTTTGTTTTATATTTTCTTGCGTTTTTTATGCTCATGATCTTTGCATTTTGTTGTGTGTGTGTTGCTTGAAATTGGCTTGGCTTGAATAAGCTGACTTGTGTGGTGTATGCTGTGCGTTTTGAGTTCATAGTAATAATGACGGGATTTCGTTTTAACAAAGTAGTAGCAGCTGATATGATGTTATGAAGTGTAGAGTTTGTGGGACTTGTGACGTGGAAGCTTTGGCTACATGGATGGCTCTTGTAGGGAAAATCAAAACTTGTGTTGGCTGGGAATGTGTGTATGTTGAAGATGGAAAGAAAAACGTGATTGGCTTGTGTGAACCACATTTTATTCTCTGAACTTATTTTATTTTGTTTGTCTTTTTTTGTTGTTGTAAATTTGTAACATAAAAAATTGATAAATGGGCTCTAAATAAGAAAGGAATGTTTATGGGCTTAATACAAATGAAAATAGAAAAAGGTTTTGGTAATTGGAAAATTGGAAAGGAAAAAAATTACTAATGATAAAATGATAGAAATAGATTTGAATTGATCAGGTAAAAAAACAGACAATGGACATGAAAATGGATAAAATATAATGGTTTAATTAGATAAGGAAATGGTTATAGAAAAAAAGGGTATGAACTGATTTTTATAATATGAGCCACATACAATCATGAACCAACTTGACTTTTCAACCCAAAAACCAAACTCACATTGCTTTCACAAATCTCCGATTAAACTTAATAAAACCACTTCTGGACCCATGAATAACTTGCACTTGAATTAATGATCATCTGAACCATCTAAAACTTGCCATGATTATCTAAGTACATCCTGAGAAAAAATAAAGCCACAGATGAACCAATAATGGACTGATGAACACTTGATAAACCCGAACATTCAACCCAAACTTTACACAAACACTGCCTGATAAGCTGATGACTTTCGCATACAACAGAACTTGAACTTTGAATACGCAATGTTTGAAAAAAAACCACTGACACAAATCATCTTGTAGTTGAAACAATCTTCTGATAGTTTGACCAAGATTAGGTTACACATCCATCTAAATTGAAATATAACTGAACCACAACATCTGAAGTGATCACTGCCATGTTATGTGATATGCTTCATTTTTCTATGATATGAACGCAATGCAAATATGCAATGATATGTATGCAGTATGCTATGTTAAAATCTATGAAAAAGAGAGGGCAAATTTTGGAGTGTTATAGTTGGCCCTATTCAATCATCTGTTAATCTAAAAAGGATAAGAGCGTCAGCTATCAGACGTTCGAGATAAAATTGTGATTGAATACCAAAATCAAGAAAAAAATTTGCACTCTGTTGAAGAAGAAAATGGATATAAACCCGACCAAGGAAAACACCGCTTGAAAACCCTGATGCTGTGAACAATGATACGAAACACGATGGAAATGTCTTTTGAACGATGCCAGGAGACTATTAGCTTTCCACAACGACGATGGACTTTAATAGCATTGTAACATTGAGCAATTTAGAACCCCAATAAGATCAAGCAATCTGATAAGGAGATGGCATCGAGCGATCCATAACTAAGAATTGTGCATATTAGTTTGTGGGATAGACATGCATATGATCCTGCATCTAGAAATGCACGGGAAGACCCTCTTCAACTACCTAGAAATAAACTGGATAGATGGCGAACAATGTCAGAATCCTGCATATGGAAATGCGTTGGAAGATTCTTTTCACGTCTTCTGCAACAAAATAAGTGACAACATTGTAATGATTGGAACCCTGCTTCTGAACACGCGCTGGAAGATTCTTCAAGGAAAAGATATGCCATCTTCAAAAGAGGGGCACTCTGCAATTGGTCCGTTGACACTGGACGACGCGATCAATTCAAAGTTATTCCGTTGACACGGGACAAAAGCAATCAACCAAGATTAGATTTGGGAATAGAGTAACAACTCTGTAGGAGAGAATACCAAATGTAACTCCATTGGGGATGAGAACGCTCTGACTAGCATTCTGCTGAGGGATGAGATCAAGATACTCCAACAACACTTGACTCTGGCTGAGGAATGAAATGTGAACATTCATCTGCATTACTTGTCACACTGGACAAAAATAAATTGGAGACTTCTCTGGAGAATACTTCAAAGATGGATGAACCCCAATCATGAAACTCTGTGGGGAAATGAAGATCTCCCGATTCGGTCGGGAAGATGCTTGATCAAATACTCTTGCTAGGGAGAAAATTCTACCATTCTGAACTCTATGGGGAACCAAGGCATTCAGTTGCCTGTTGGAAATGTTGACTCCACCTGGGGATGAGAACTGTTCAACTGACCTTGAAGTTCTGCTGGAAGTATATTATCCTGCTCTGACTCAGATGGGGAATATTACATCTTAACTCTACTAGGGATGACGTAAGGGTTAACCCTTATGCCAGAGATAAGAATTGTAATGTATCTCTCGCTGGGGAGAATACTCCGCCTGGGGAATGTCATCTGGTAACCTCTTGCATTTTATGGACTATTTGATTGCTCAAAGATTAATTCAAGAGGATTTTACAGGAGACGTGGCATCAAAAATGCCCCTGCGTCTTCAACCTCTTGGAAAGGTTCGCCGAATCTTGACATAACTGCCCCAGACTGCATGGCCTGTGAAAGAATTCGTCTCACAAGGATTCCTGAAAAACCTCATATCATTATGAGATATTATGCCCCATTATTCTGAACCTTGGATAGGTCTATCAATTGTCCAGAGGGAATAATGCCCCATACTATTGAAGGGACTTTAGTCTCTCTCTTGAGCTCAGCATGTGACTATTACCTGTAAGCAAAAGGATATGCATACATGCCCCGGGAAGAAATGAACCAAGTATGGTTGGGCCTTGGTTGGTGTGATTTATTGATTTTAGTTTTTATGACGGACCCACTAGGTATCAACTCAAAGGTTGAAGAAGTAAAGACTATGATATTAACTCAAGGGTCATAAGAAACGACAATATTGATTCAAGGGTCGAGGCAACAAAGTGACAATATCGACTCAAGGGTCGGAGAATAAAGCGTCAACATCGACTCAAGGGTCGAGGAAATAAGGCAACAACATCGACTCGAGGGTCGAGGAAATAAGATAACAATATCGACTCAAAGGTCGAGGAAGTAATGTAACAAAATCGACTCGAGGGCCGAGGAAAAAGGACGACAATATCGATTCAAGGGTCAAGAAAATGAAGGCAATATCGACTCGAGGGTTGGAGAAAACCATAATATCGACTCAAGGGTCGAGGAAAGTGACAATATCGACTCAAGGGTCGAGGAAAAGAAGGAAATGATATCGAATCAAGGGCTGAAGCAATAACAACAATGATGCCGACTCAATGATCGAGAAACAAGGGTGATGGTATGACTCGAAGGCCGAGAAACATAAGTGATGGCATTGACTCAAGGGCCGAAGAAAACACCAATATCGACTCAAGGGCGGAAGAAAACTAAAGCAAAGATTGACACACTCAACTTGAAGTGAGAGGTTGGATACATGTAAATGCCAATGGCCCTGGTTGAAGAGATGCCACCAGAGATTGGACTTTAACCGCGAAGATGCCAATAACTATTGGACTTTAGTCGTGTAGGATGATCAAATGAAGAAACCATAATGACTGAGGAGAAATTCTCTGACCAGGGAAATGCGTTTCCCGTGCCCTGTTGGGATCAATCACTAGACGTTCATTCTGAGAACTGCCTTGCATATTGTAAGATCTATCAAAATAAATTGTCCCAAGAGGATTTTACAAAAGACCTAACATCCAAAATGCTTCAGTGTCTTCAAACTCTTGGAGAGATCGAAGTAAAATACATCAAACTGTAGGATTTGTGAATGAATTTTGCCCCAAGATCTCATATCATCATGATGTGTTCTGCCCCAGTATTCTGAACCAAGGCAAGATTGATTAGTCGTCTGTAGAGAGTGACTTCCCCTGCTCTTGGGGAGGCCTGCCCCAGTATGAGACTTAAAGTGATTTCCTCTGACTGACTGTGCTCTGAAGGAATGCTCAGACTAATTTCTCTTTGATAGATTTAAATCTCGAAGTGATTGCCCCAGTCTGGCTGAAATTTGAAGAGATTGATCGCCATGATTGCCCCAGATTGGCTGCATTTAACCCAACTGGTTAGGAAAGTCCCTATTCAATGGAGTTTCTTGGAAAAGTGCACCTCAACATGAATGTCCTTCAGAAGTTTTAGACTTCTCAATTCAACAAGATTAATCTTCCGGACTGAGGTTCCATATGTGAACTTCTTTGATGCCAAACAAATGTATGCAAGCAGAAAATATTTTATTCTGATAATGAAATTTATAATGCAACACACATGTTAATCTTGAAATTTTTATTGAAAGGATGTCGCAAACCTTTGTGAGCGAATCATTGGTTAAGATACGACATTGATTTTTATGAAAGAAAGTATGCATATGAAATACCAACAAAGATCTTTTAGCACAACTAATAGGAGTCAGGAACGCGGTCTCGTGTTAATATGCTCTCGAATTAACCCTATTTTAGTTAGGAATTTTGAGGATTGTATCGTGGACTGGTTCACGGTTATAAAAACAATGGATATAGGTTCGAAGTTTATTTGTACCCACCCCTTTTCGTGATGTCCTTCTAGGCCTATATTCAACTAGCTTTCACGTGCGCTCACCTTTCAAAAAGGGTTTTATTATGGTTGAGGAACCATTAACATTAGCGGTTCAAGCACCAATTAGGTTTTTGTTTGGAGTAACAGTCACCCCTTTTTTCTTTTGTGTTTGTATCACACGACTTTGTTCTTCTGAGGATTTTTGTATCATAATCCTTTTCCATTTTCCGTCCTTCTTTTATTTGTTTATCCCTAACTTTTGCCTGAACTGATTCTTCAGAATCTTTGAATTTGAAGTCCAGTGGGATGCCCTAATTTTTGCCTAAGTCGTTTGTTTCAAGTTTCGACTAAGTGGGCTTTTCATTTTTTGTTTGATTCTCTTTTTTTGAACAAATTGTGTGACACTGTTTGTCTTGGTTTCCTTGAAAGGGTCATGACTGCCTCACTTTTCAGTTGATGAGGGATAACCATTATAGTTTCCGGTCTTTGGACCTCTTAGTTTGGTACAATGACAGGTAATGGATCCTCAGATGCACTTCTTTGTGAAACTCTGAATGCTTGGTCCAACTGACTGACACCTACCCTGCCCCTGGGTTACATGTGAGGGTTTTTTCGTGTGAAAATAAAACTCCTACTTCAAGGCTCAAAGGGGTTAGCGAGAGTCTATCTCCCTTATATCTCTAGTGTTTAGGATTTGAAACAAAACGTGTACATCGTCAACAAGGTCTTATATAAGTGCACACAATCAGAGATTTTGCGTTCTTGTTGTATCATCCTCCTTCATAGAGTTTGAGCACGACAATTGGTATTGCAATGTACATACACAAAATTAAGAGTAAATACGAATGAATTAGTTTAAGAAAAACATGTGCGTTTCATTATGATTAACATTCAAAAAACAAACAAGTTTCATGCATGCATACAAATGTTTAAACAAACATAAAAACTACAAATAAGAATGCAGTAAAGAAAGCTGAACATTGCCGTCATTGAGGAGACTTGACTCCGTCTGGACTTATCCGTCTTGGATACCTTCAGTGATCAAAATATTTTTCATGAACTTGAAATATTCAATCAAATGGCCACACACTCGAAACCATACTTCATTCCCAATTATTTTGACCTTAGGCCTCTGTATTTGAACACTGACACAAGACATCTGAAGAAGAGAGTAACACTGAGAGACAAAGTTGATGCATAAGGTTGCCTGCAAAGAACTGACGATCCTCTGCCTATGTATCTCCATTGACCCAGGACCAATGAAGAATCAAATCAGCGTAGTTACCCTCAATAGGGATGAAAATGAAGTACATAAACTAAATGTTTGTTGATGTCGGGGAGTTGGGTTTTCCATTCTTGATTCACCTCAAACCAACTATCCTCAAAACTGCTATTCAAAATCAAATTGAGAATCACCTTCACACCTATCCTCAAACATTTCCTCCATAACATGAGATGATGAACCCACATGACCAAGTGAAGCATTGTTGATTTGAATTCCCTGAGGCATCACTGAAATCAACCTAGATTCAATCAAATCCCGAACCTTATCCCCGAGTGGTTTGCATTCTTCTGTTGAATGTCCTGGTGCATTGCCATGGAAACCACATCGAACATTGGTATCAAAACTTGGTGGGTATGGAAAAGGCACCAGACCCAGTTTCTTCGGCCCTATCAATCCTCTATCGATCAGGCGTGGAAGTATCTGACTGTATGGCACTGGAAATGGATCAAAATACCTTTTTGGCATCTTAGTGTAGTAACGACATCTTTGTGGAGTATGCTTCTGTTGGCATGGTTGCTATTGATACTGAGGAGGTTCACTATTAACAAGAGGATATCGTTGATATGGAAGAACTGACATCTGACATGAAAATTCAGAAGGTTGCTGACTCTGAGCAGTTGAGATGCATGGGTACTGTTGATAAGTCAATGGGGTTTGTGGAGCTTCCCAGATTGCATCAATTACATCCTTTTATTGTGAACTACCAAAAGATTCATTATTGTCATTTGGGACCTTTGAAATACCTTGGATCTTACCCATTTTGAGAAAACTCTCAATGCGTTCTCCAGTTATCATCAAGTTAGAGAAACTTGATGTTACATTGCCACTCATCCTCTCTAGATAAGGTCCTTGCAAGCTATCTATGAAAAGATCAACCAATTCCCTATCTAATAGAGGGGGTTGAGCACAAGCATTTACCTCTCTCCACATCTAGGCATACCCTCTGAAATATTCGCCATCCTCTTAGGATAAACCTTGAAAATCCATGCGGCTAAGAGCCATGTCAATATTGTATTCGTATTGTTTCAGAAAGGCGCTGGCTAGGTCTGACCATGATTGGATACGACTGCTATCTAACTGCATGTACCAACTCGTTGATGCCCTACTCAGACTGTACTAGAAGCAGTGAATCATCAATTTGTCATTATGCTCACATGAGGTCATCCTTATGCAAAACCTCACCAAATGTTGCCTTGGAAAACTATCCCCTTTGTAATTTTCAAACTTCGGTACTTTGAACTCTGAAGGTATTGCAAGGCCGTGTAACAGACACATGTTCACAACATTTAGATCAACAACATTACGACCTTCAAGGGCTTTAATCCTCTCATTTAACACAAAATATCTTTCTTCCCTCTCAACAACTCGCGGATCATTAATTCTCATCACAGGGATTGCCTTCTGAGAACCTAGCACAGTGAAAGCAAAACTGTGATAGTCTGCAGCATCAACATAAAAAGAATGTCCATTCCGGGTGACCAGACGCTCTCGAACATCTAGGTTCTCAACAAGGATCTGCACAGGCTCAGCTTGAGCGAAATTACGGCTATCTTGCCTTGCCAAGGTTGTCATAGCCTCCACAAGTTGGTCCCACTGACCTCTCGTCAACCCAACATCTACTATTGTTGCAAACTGGCTTTGCTCTCCAGGGTCCATGATATTTCCAGAAGTTGATTCAAGTCCGATACAAGAGTTAGGATCTTAACTGCGGATTATGAACAAAGAATGGATGAGCCCTGTTTGTGGAACCGAAATTCAATGCAATGGAATGACTGTTTTGAGATGCCATGTTCGGTTACTTCCGGGAAATCTATCTGCTTTGATCCACATTTTGATACAGAAGAAAATCCAACAACATAATTCAAATATGAGATCCTCGGAAATAACTGAACACATATGCTGAAATGCTATGATGGCATGTATGCAACTGGCATGTGATCAGGGACTGGTGCCTGTCTGGATTCGGAACACGAATGGGTGTATGTGATTTATCTGGGTTCTTTTATGAATCGAGTTAGATTGAATGAACTAAGGTGAATTCGTACCACATGCATTGTGTCATTGTTAAGTCACATTGAATATTGATTGTTGTTGAATCATCAGTCTTGTTGCTATTTTTTTTGTGTGTATATTGATTGCGTGAGATACTATTCCTTGAAATGTATTATGCACCAGTAGTTATTTAATGTGTTTCTCACCCCTTTGTTGTTGTTGTTGTTGTTGTATTTGTGCTTCCTTGTAAGTATAGAAATCCAGGTACTTGATTGTGCATGGACTGCGTGTTGCTTGTTCGAGTCATATGATTGCTCTGATACATAACACGAGATTGGGGATTATTTTTGATGTTTTACTTATTTTCATCATTTTGTTACGTATCGTAATTTTGTCAAAAACTTGTAAATCAAGAGATGTTGATGAATATTGTTGATGTTGGCGAATTGCCATGAGTTGAATAATTCTTATTTTCCCGCTATTTTGAATAAAGAAGTTTTGTTGCTATTATTGAGGATGTGGCATTCCACTTTGATTAAAAATTCTGATTTTACATATTATTTGGTTATTTTCTAAAATGGGAAAGTGGGGTGTTACAAGTTCCCTCTCGAATAGCTAGATGGGGTGCTCCCTTCTTCTGGATTGGGATTTCCTCTTTCTCCCGTGCTCTTTATGTGCCATCTCGATCTTTTTTTTCTTGGTTGATTTCTTCACCCTTTATGTAACACTCGACCCATGATGTGATTTTGTCCATATTAGCGGTCGGTTTTTGGGCTAGGGATTCATTAAACTGCCCATCTTATAATCCATTCTGAAAGGCTCCCATAAATAAGTCCCGATTAGAATGAGATACTTTGAGAGTCTCTTCATTGAATCTAGCAACATACTCCCTGAGTGATTCAGAGTGCCCTTGCCGGACAATAAATAGAGTAGTGGTGGACATCCTTCGGAGTTTGGTTGCCGCGAAATAATGTAGCAACTTATTGATCAAATCCTGATAGCTAATAATTGAAAGGAGGGGAAGGCTCATATACCACATGAGCGCTACGTCCTTGAAAGTACCCATTATAATTTTACACTTTAGCGAATCTATATGTGCTACTATAGCCATTTGATTGTTTACGGTTATAATGTATTCTTGAGGATCCGTCTTGCCATCATACATTACTAATGCGGGTGCCTTGAAATTATCTGGGACATGATCGTCCCAAATTTCTTGAGACAAAGGTTGTGGCTCGAGCACTTCTTCCTCCGTTTTTTCTTCGACTTGTGTCTTTTGATGTAGATTGTGTACACTGTCCTATAGTGACTCATTCTGCTGGCGTATTTCTTCCATCATGGCCAAGAGCTGGGCCACTGTAAATGGATGATCACTGTCGCCGTCTGGCATGTTGATGATAGTTGTTGTGACCTAGGAAAAGTTTTACCAGGCCCCACGTTGGGTGCCAAATGTTCTAGTCAAATTTGGTTAAAACACCAAAGGTTTTTGCCCTCCCTCCTTTGAGAAAGGAGAGCTACGCCGACTATACTGTCTAGTATATTTGGGGATTTGAGAGCAGTGTTGCAGAAGAAAGTATCAAGAAGAATGTATTGCGTATCCCTCCGTTGGGAGCCGCTTTATATGGTCGTCTACTTGAGTAGAGATAATTAAGAGATGTCCCTCATTCTTCCGCCGTTGCAGACCTTTAACTCATAACCTTTCTTCATCATTGATTGCATTGAAGATTTAATAACGGTCCATATTGATGTGTCGAAACCGTTACATCTTCTCAGTTGTCGAACTTATGAATGCCTGGAACCAGGACTCAACATGATGTGGTACCTGGCCTCATGAGAGGCGGGTTGGGCATTATGCATGAAACAAGGATGGCATACTCTGAGGCCACCCGAGTTGAGATAAACGTCCTTCTCCGGCTATATAGCCCGTTCTATAAATATTTAGGCATAAACACATTGTATATTTTCTTTACAGAAATTGCCTATGATATTTTTTGAGTTAATCTTTTAAGTGAACTAAACTTGTAATTGTTTACTAAAAATACCAATAAACAAATTGACACGCCCGTTGGGACAATTTTGTGTAAAAACTGTTTTTTTGTGTGCAGAAAAGTTATGTTTTTTTCATCCAATTTTTATGTTTTTCGTTCATGAAATGACTTCGATTGTTGAGTGTTTATGCATCTGAGGAGTGGCAAGACTCTTTCTAAAATGGCACGTACCTCCCCCTTTCCCATAATAATGCTCCAAGCTCAGAAGAACAACCAATTGTGTTGACGGTTGGTCATGTAGGAACTTAAACTTCTGTTGGAGAAATTCCTACTGTTATAAGTAAGATAACTATGTTGAATGTATCACCAGAAATGATGATATCTTTACCGCAAGTAATGAGTGTTATATTTAAACCTAGGACTATACAAAATATGATATGAGATCAATGCCTTTTTTTCCTTAATTTTCACATTTCCTCTTAGTGGTGGAAATTGACCTTACAAATCATATCAACTATTATGAAGACAAACCTACACTTTAATACATCTACCTATGCAGATAATGAAATAGCTATTGCATTCTCTATTAACTCATACTTACCGTAGGATCTATTGTGAACAACCGTGGTTGAATGACACAACACTCAGGAGATCTAGGATATATTCCTCTAAGTATGCCACATTTAACCAATAATTCTCTCCAATAAAACAACAAATGAGAGTAATCACAATGTTTATTTATTTATTTATCGAAGTTAGTCTAAACTATTGTAAGAAAATCGAGTAATCACAATGTTTATTTATTTATTTATCAAAGTTACTCTAAATTATTGTAAAAAAATCGGTTCTTGAAACACCATTGTAAATCGATTCTCATTCCAAATTTATGCAACTCTCAACAATTTAAAACACCATTGTAAATTCGGTTCTTGAATAAAAATCCTAAATTAGTGATATTGGGCCGTTTGTTTTGACTTATTTTTAAAATGATTTTTTTAGTGTAATATAATTTTATGAAAAAAATATTTACAAAGAAACTTTTCATAAAAACTTCAAGTGAAAATTTTGTTTGAATAATTATTATTAAAATGTTATTTTAGATATTTCGTTATTTTTATCGAGAAAAAAAATTTGGATATCAAAATTTTAAAAATCACTTAATTTTGAAGCTATTTCAAATAGTTTTTCATAAAAATCATTTTCGAGATGCAACTTTTTTCAAAAATTGTAATTTCGACTATATTTTAAATTAAATATTAAAAAATTTATCCATTTTAAAAAATATAAAGAACAAATCTATTTTTTTAAAGCTAAAAAAAACTGACCCTTTATTTAGTTTTAAATTGCGTATTACTATATTTGGACATTTCTTCGGTAGCTTCTAGAACCTGTCATTCATATCCAGGTTGATGCCGCTTCTCCACCCACTCGTCTCAGTCGACGAAGAAAAGATGTTCCAGCTTATCTCATTTCACATTTTATGTAGGTTTATTTTCAAAGAAAAACATACTTTTCAACCAGATTTGAAAATTAACACCCACTTAATAAATTACTACATCTAAACAGAAGACCATTAGATATCATTATATAACCTTCATAGAAGCTAAATAGCGCTAATGAAAATTTCATATCAGTGATGGAGATTCACACCCTGCTATTATTTGCCTCCTTCTTATCCTTTGTCATATTCCGGTTCTTTCTAAACCGTACAAAGAATAAACCACCCGGTCCAACCGGTTTACCCATAATCGGAAACCTCCATCAACTAGGCCCCCAACCCCACTCTTCTCTTTCTTCTCTTGCCAAAATCTATGGCCCGATTATGTCTCTACGTTTCGGTTCCGTTAATGTCACCGTCGCCTCCTCCCCTACAACCGCCCAAGAAATCCTCCAAAAAAATGACCAATCCTTCGCCAACCGCCCTATCCCGGAATCAGTCGCCGCCCAACCCAACGTCAATGATACCCTAGCTTGGGCACCCGCCGATCCACGATGGCGTAACCGTCGTCGCATCTGCAGCACACAAATATTCACTTCCCAACGCCTCGATCTCCTCCAACACCTCCGCCACCGGAAAGTTGAGCAGCTAGTTCAACACCTTCACAAAAAAGCTGCGGAAAGAACAACTGTTGACATAGGCGAACTTGCTTTCGCCACCATGCTGAACTTGGTTTCGAATACAGTATTCTCTGAGGATCTAGTTGACTCGGAGTTTGAGAGTGCTGGTGAGTTTAAGGAGCTTGTGTGGAGGATCATGGAAGATGCTGGGAAAGTGAACGTTTCGGATTATTTTCCGGTGTTGAAGATATTTGATTTGCAGGGTGTGAAGAGACATGTTAAGGTTTCTTATGAGAGATTGCATGAGATTTTTGATCGTATGATTAGAAAACGTGTTGAGGATAGAGAGAGTTTGCATGAAGGTGGCGGTGGTGAGGGTGCAGGTGACTTTCTGGATGTGTTGCTTGATCATTGTCTACAAGATGAAGGATCTATTTTCAGTGTTGAAAGCATCAAACCATTGATTCTGGTAAGCTGATTAAGAGTTCTTCTTTTCTTTAAGTTTTAGGTGCTTGATCATTTTTAACGAAATTTTGATGTAAAAAGTTTAAATTAACCAATAAAAGAAATTAAGTTGCACACTAGTTTTAAATTGTAGTTAGGATATACAAAAGATTTATATTTTATTATTTATTTTGTGTTTCACATTTCTACCGTTCGGGATATAAATTTTCATATATATATATATATATATATATATATATATATATATATATATATATATATATATATATATATATATATATATATATATATATATATATATATATTAGGTTATCAATTCTTTATATTTTTAAATATAGTTAATCCTTTTAAAACATATATTAAACTTATGATATAATAGATCAAATAGTTTTTTTTGCCAGTATTGTATAATCTAGGTTGATGTAGTTGATACGACCGTTGTTCACAATTACACGATCTAATGCAAATACAAACACTAACACAATCATAATATCGCGGCTGCATCACATTGATTCGGTACAATATTTAAAACAATGTACCGGAGCGAATAAGCCTATTTTAAAACTTAGACATGACATCCTTAAAGATTCTGTTGGTTGGTGATAGAATAGATGTAATAGATTTTGTTATATTGTAAAATATTACGTGCTCAAGTGAATGTCCTTATCCTCATCTTATACTATATATTCTTTCTAATAAGTCACGGCACTACATTTTTGTGAAAATGATTGCTCCACTATTGTCTATATCTCACCGCCACGTGGATCTTCCACCACCATTACTATGTTTTCCACGAAATGAGTATTGATTTCAACGACAACTATTGTACTAATATATATATAGTAGTTCCATTCCATGTTTGCAACTTGAATTTTCTTTGGTAGATTTTGTAAAAGACTTATGTGTAGGGTAGGGTACATGCATTTAGATTTTTTACAAATTACAATGTCGATCAAATAATTATGTGGTCATGATTGAAAACAATGTAAACAGGATTTATTCATAGCTGGAAGTGACACATCAGGCTCAACAACAGAATGGGCAATGGCAGAACTTCTCCACAATCCAAAAATAATGGAAAAAGCAAGAAACGAAGTAACTCAAACAATAGGAAAATCCAACCAAGTCAAAGAATCAGACATTCCATCTCTTCCTTACATCCAATCAATAGTCAAAGAAACACTCAGACTTCATCCACCAGTTCCACTTCTCTTACCTTACATCGCATCAAACGATGTCCAAATCAACGGTTACACGATTCACAAAGGAAACCAGGTTCTGATAAACGCTTGGTCTATAGGAAGAAATCCCGAGTTTTGGGATGATCCGTTGGTGTTTAAGCCGGAGAGGTTTATAGATTCGGATGTTGATTTTAAAGGGAGGGATTTTGAGTATTTACCGTTTGGTGCTGGAAGAAGAATTTGTCCCGGGATTCCTCTTGCTAATAGGATGATTGTTTTGATGTTGGCAGTGTTGTTGCATTCTTTTGAATGGGAGCTTCCCGAAGGTGTTGGTCCGGATACGCTTGATATGAGGGAGCAATATGGAATCACGTTGAAGAAGCTTATTCCTCTTTCTGCTGTTCCAATTTCTGTAACTTGAAGCAGTTGCTAGATACGTAATTCATTATGCAGACTAAATCATTAGCACGAAGTTATGCCTCTTGTTGTGTTTGTGTATAGTTGAGGAAACTATTGAATTTGAGAAAATAATTTGTATTTTAATTTTTAATATATATTTTTTATTTAAACTTATTAATAAATAAATATCATGCTTTTCAAAATATTGTGATGAAGTGAATACCAATTATAAATAATGCATCTTTGGAACTAATAAATATATCTTTTTAACATTTTTTTCATTCTAAAAACATTAGATGAATAATTCTTAAGTCGGTTAGAAGTAGGTTAGATCTTCAGATTGAGAATTGTGTGGTTGAGATTAATCATCGTGATATCTTGTTGTCTGAAGGTAGTTCAGGTAATACGCAGGATGTCTTTGTAGATGTTAGAAATTGGTAGAATTTTTGACAAACAAAGTAAAAGTTATGAACTTAGTTTAGGACATCAGGACATCAGGATGTCTTTGTAGATGTCGCAAACCTGCTATCTGCCTTAAATGATGCGTAACAGAAGTGCTCAAAATCAGGAATAAATATCTGGAATTAATTGTAAAAGGATAAGCACTCCAAGGCGCCTCTTTAGGAAGCTTAGTTATCTGGTTCCAATGTAAAGGAAACAGAAAAACTAACTCACCTTGATTCAAGGAGATAACAAACTAATTCACCTTAATTCAAGGAGATAACTGTGGGATTTATCAAAGTCTGGATAATCTGCAAAAAGCCCACAAACTAAGCATCTATTTAAGGAACTGATACACTCAAGTAAACCTAACGATTTCAAGCAGAGTGTCAAGGGTGTCAGTGAAGCTAGCAGGTTTTAATTGTTTGTTAGTCACTTTATAAGCTTTTAAGCAAAAAGTGAATTGTGACTTGATTGAAACTGATAAGTAAGATCAAGCTGGTGTGTATGAAGTGTGACTTCAAACTTATTAATCATTCTAAGTTAAAGATCACTGTGTGATTGAGGGGGAGTGAGTAGGTACTCATATCTAAGTAGAGTCTTAGATAGAAATTGCCTTGGGTAGATATTAAGTGAAGGATTAAACTGATTGGTTTAACTCCATAATTAATATTACTTATATTGGATTTCCTTCCTGGCTTGGTAGCCCCCAGATGTAAGTGTGGAGATACACTGAACTGGGTTAACAATTTCCTGTGTTATTTAATTTACTAGCTCATTAATTTATTGTTTAGAATATCAGTGTCTAAACATCTGGTTCGACATCACATATCTGATCCCAGAATTTCAATTGGCATCAGAGCAGGCACCCTGCCTGTATAACTGGGTGAGATCTAGGGACTGCAAATTTTGGGAACATGGACAGAGATATAGGATCTGTGAATCGACCATCTATTTTGGATGGATCCAACTATGATTACTGGAAGCCAAGAATGGTAGCATTCTTGAAATCTCTTGATAGCAGGGCTTGGAAAGCAACTAACAAAGGATGGGAGCACCCTGTCAAAGACAATAAGGATGGGGAAAAAGTGATGAAGCCTGAAGAAGAGTGGAGCAAGGAGGAAGAGGAGTCAGCACTTGGAAATTCCAAAGCCTTAAATGCCTTGTTCAATGGCATTGACAGGAACATATTTAGGCTTGTGCATCACTGTGAGCTAGCCAAGGATGTTTGGGACACCCTCAAAACTACTCATGAAGGAACATCAAAGGTGAAGATGTCAAGACTTCAACTTCTCACCACCAAGTTTGAGAACTTGAGGATGAAGGAAGATGAGACCATTCATGAGTTTTACATGAACATCCTGGAGATTGCTAATACTTCTGGTGCCTTGGGAGAGAAGATGAGTGATGAAAAGTTGGTAAGGAAGATTCTCAGATCACTGCCCAAGAGGTTTGACATGAAGGTCACTGCCATAGAAGAAGCTCAGGACATCTGCACAATGAAAGTTGAGGAGCTCATTGGTTCCCTTCAAACCTTTGAGATGGGAATGAGTGATACTATTGTGAAGAAAAACAAAAGCATAGCCCTGGTCTCAAACACTGATAAGGAAGAAGAAAGTTATGAAGCAGGCTCTGAGGACAACTTATCAGATGCAATTGCTATGCTTGGGAGACAATTTAACAAAATTATCAAAAGAATGGACAACAGGCCCATACCAAGTGGAAGAAACTCAACCTCTGAGAATAAAAGATCTTATGACTCTAACAGGAGGTCAAACTATGATGAGAAGACTAACCAAGGAAAATGGATTCAATGTCATGGATGTGAAGGTTATGGACACATTAGAAGTGAATGCCCAACCTATCTAAAGAAGCAAAAGAAAGGTCTTTCTGTGTCCTGGTCAGATGAAGACTCAGGTAGTGAGTCAGAAGAAGAGTCTGCAAAGCACATCACTGCTCTAGCTGGACTATGTGAAACTGAAGGGGGGTCCAGTAATGAGGATCTGACATTTGAAGAGCTTGAAACATCTTACAGGATGCTGTGTGAAAGGAGCACTGAAGTATGCAAGGAAAGTAAACAGCAGAAGAAGCAAATTGAGGAATTAAAGGCTGAAAAGGCAAGTTATCTAGAGATCATTGACACTTTGAAAAATGAAGTCAGCCTACTCAACTCCAAAATGGAGCATATGTCCAAATCTGTCAGAATGCTGAACAGTGGCTCAAACACACTGGATGCCATTCTCAACAGCAACAAGCACTCAGGGGATAGGACTGGGCTGAGATTTAATAAAGTTCAAAACTCTGAGGCTAGCACCAGCCAAACAACTCCAGATCCTATGAAGTCAAACAAGATGTTCAAGCAGATGTCTCAACATCATGAGAAAAACATGATGAAAAAGAAATATCAAAGGTGGAGATGTCATCATTGTGGAAGATTTGGTCACATCAAACCTTTTTGCTACAAACTGCATGGATACCCCAATCAGAGTTCCCAACACCTTCCTAAGCAGAAGACAGAGGTCACCAGAAGAACTTGGATACCTAAAGATATACACTATACTGGTCAAAGCTACCAGTACATGCCTAAGCAGAAGAACAAGTTCACCAGGCAACCTTGGAACTCTAGAGATGGACACTACCCAGGGAAGATGCATCAGAAGAGACATACATACATCCAGCAGTGGGAGCCTAAGAGAGAAAGACAACCTGATCTGAACTCACAAAGGAAACCTCACAACAAGCACAAGTGGTCCAAGCAAGTTGTTACCTCTATAGCACACACATCTCTAAAAGTATCTGCTAAGGAAGACTGGTATTTTGACAGTGGTTGCTCAAGGCACATGACTGGACTGAAGAATTTGTTGGTAGACTTAAAGTCACACTCATCCAGCTATGTAACCTTTGGAGATGGAGCAAAGGGGGAAATCAAGGGAGTTGGGACTCTGGACTGTTCAGGTGTACCAAATCTAGGTGGTGTGTTGTTGGTGAAAGGGTTAATTGTTAACATGTTCAACATAAGTCAGTTATGTGACTAAGGTTACAGTGTCAACTTCACCAAAGTTGAGTGCATAGTTTCTGATAAAGAACAGAAAGTGGTCATGAGAGGAGCCAGATCAAAAGATAACTGCTATATGTGGGAACCTCAAGATTCCAGCCTCACATCTACTTGTTCCATAGCCAAAGAAGAAGAAGTGAAGCTATGGCATCAAAAATTGGGTCATCTCCATCTCAGAGGAATGAAGAAGATCATCTCTATTGAGGCTGTAAGAGGGATCCCAAGACTTAAGATTGATGAAAGAAAAGTGTGTGGTGAGTGTCAAATAGGTAAGTAAACCAAGATGTCACACCCAGAGCTTTAACATCTGACAACCTCCAAAGTCTTGGAATTACTGCACATGGACCTTATGGGACCAATGCAGGTATAGAGTCTTGGTGGAAAAAGATATGCTTATGTGGTTGTTGATGACTTCTCAAGATATACCTGGATAAGCTTCATCAAAGAAAAGTCAGATGTGTTTGAGGTATTTAGAGATCTGTGCCATAGGATCCAAAGAGAAAAGGCAAGCTGTGTGGTCAGAATAAGAAGTGATCATGGAAAGGAGTTTGAGAATCAAAAATTCTCAGACTTCTGTTCATCAGAAGGGATCAACCATGAGTACTCTTCTCCCATCACCCCTCAACAGAATGGGATTGTAGAAAGAAAAAAGAGAACTATTCAGGAGTCAGCTAGAGCCATGATTCATGCCAAGAAGTTACCCCTGTACTTTTGGGCTGAAGCTATGAACACAGCATGCTACATCCACAATAGAGTCACACTAAGAAAGGGAACTCTATCCACCATCTATGAAGTCTGGAAGGGTAGAAAACCTACAGTCAAGTACTTTCATGTATTTGGAAGTAAGTGCTACATCCTGGCTGATAGGGATCAAAGAAGGAAGATGGACCCTAAGAGTGATGAAGGGATATTTCTTGGATACTCTATAAATAGCAGAGCTTACAGAGTATTTAACTCCAGAACCAATGTTATGATGGAATCAATAAATATGACTATTGATGATACATATGCAAAGACAGATGTTGCTGATGATGTTGGAACATCTGCTGACAATCCAACTGAAGTTAAAATAGAAAGTGATAATCTTGACTTCACTTTAACTGAGGCAAAGTCAGGGCAATCTAACAGATCTCCCTCCATCAGAATCCAGAAAGATCATCCTAAAGAACTGATAATTGGTGATCACAACAGTGGTGTCACCACTAGATCAAGAGAGATGATCTCAAGCTCCTGCTTTGTTTCAAAGGTAGAACCTAAGAACATCAAGGAAGCTCTGAATGATGAGTACTGGATCTCTGCTATGCAGGAAGAATTAGGCCAGTTTACAAGGAATGAAGTATGTGATATTGTTCCTAGGCCTGATGGCATTAATGTGGTTGGCACTAAGTGGGTGTACAAAAACAAGTCTAATGATCAGGGAGTAGTTACAAGAAACAAGGTTAGGCTTGTGGCTCAAGGATATACTCAAATTGAGGGGGTGGATTTTGATGAAACTTTTGCACCAGTAGCAAGACTTGAATCCATCAGACTACTCCTAGGAATTGCTTGCATCCTAAAGTTCAAATTATTTCAGATGGATGTTAAGAGTGCCTTCCTAAATGGGTACCTTAATGAGGAAGTATATGTGGAGCAACCAAAGGGATTTGTTGATCCAAGTTTTCCAGAGCATGTATATAAGCTGAGGAAGGCTTTGTATGGACTAAAGCAAGCTCCCAGAGCTTGGTATGAAAGACTGACCACCTTTCTCATTAAGCATGGATACAGGAAGGGAGGAATAGACAAAACCTTGTTTGTAAAGGATGAAGAGGGAAATGTTATGATTGCTTAGATATATGTGGATGACATAGTGTTTGGTGGGATGTCAGACAGGATGGTTAAACATTTTGTGACTCAAATGGAGTCTGAATTTGAAATGAGTCTAGTGGGAGAATTAACTTACTTCCTTGGACTTCAATCAAACAGATGGAGGACTCAATATTCATATCCCAAAGCAAATATGCAAAGAACAATGTCAAGAAGTTTGGGATGGACAATGCAAGTCACAAGAGAACACCTGCCCCCACTCATCTAAAACTGACAAAGGATGACAAAGGTGAGAGTGTGGACCAAAGTTTGTACAGGAGCATGATTGGAAGTCTACTATATCTTACAGCCAGCAGACCAGATATAACTTTTGCAGTAGGTGTGTGTGCAAGATATCAAGCTGAACTAAAGGTGAGCCATCTCAACTAGGTTAAGAGCATCTTGAAATATGTAAATGGCACCTGTGACTATGGCATAATGTACTCTCATGGGTGTGAACCCATACTCACTGGGTTTTGTGATGCTGACTGGGCTGGAAGTGCTGATGATAGAAAGAGTACATCAGGAGGATGCTTCTTTCTAGGGAACAATTTAATTTCTTGGTTCAGTAAGAAACAAAATTGTGTATCCTTATCCACTGCTGAAGCTGAATACATTGCAGCTGGTAGCAGTTGTTCACAGCTGGTATGGATGAAACAAAGGCTCACAGAATACAATGTCACACAAGATGTCATGACATTGTACTGTGACAATTTAAGTGCTATTAATATCTCCAAAAATCCTATCCAACACAGCAGGACTAAGCACATAGATATCAGACATCATTTCATCAGAGACCTTGTGGAGGAGAAGGTGATCACATTGGAGCATGTAGCCACAGAGCTGCAATTAGCTGACATATTCACCAAGGCTTTGGATGCTTCCCAATTTGAAAACCTAAGGGGTAAATTAGGAATCTGCATATGTGACATATATCAATTATGGAGAAGTGCCAGCATGTCTCATGACATCGTATGGCATGATCACCAGATGGCACCACCAGTCTGGCCAATAACTGTTTGTATTCCATTTTTAAAAATTCCAATAGAAACGGGCTCTATTTATGTACAAACGTGCTTTCAGATTCTCACATTCTCATTAGCACCACTGAACCTGTTGCATGCTACAGTTGAAATTCTGAAATCATCTAAATCCATCATCAAACCTTTATACATCATCACTACATTCGAAAACATGTCACAACATCAGAACCCTAACTCCATTGATGAGGGTCTCATTCAGGAAGAAGTAATGAACACCACTACACTGTCTGTAGTACCCATGGATGCTACACCTATAAATGTGATCAGAGGAAGCATTCCCATTGCTCAAAAGCCCAGGACTCCCCATGAAAGAAGACCCAAGGAGCCAGTCTTCCGCAAAAGTAAGGGAGCCTCTTCATCTTCTAGTACTCCCAAAGCTTCTGCTTACATGGACGCAACAATCAAAAAGCTTGTAACCAGGATCCTGGCAGAAGAAAGGATTGTACCTGGGGTGTCAGTTCCCCTGAACAGTATGCCTGCTCCACAAGATGTCCCAAGCAATGTTGGGACAACTGAGGGCCAGGACAAAGCCCCAAATAATGATTAAGGAGTAGAAGGTTCTACTGATGATCAAGCTACTGATGATCAAGCTGCTGAGAATGAGGCTTCCCAACCTCCACCAGTTGAAACCCTGGATGATGATTCTGATACAGAGATCATAGCATATGTTGATCCTAGCATAACCAAGAGGCTTAGGGCTAGGAAGGATAAGAAGCCAGCTGCTCATGCAACTCCTGAGAAAAGACAGCCAACTCCTAAGAAGGACAAGGTCAAAACTGCTTTTGGACCTACAAAGCAATGAAGTAAGGTCAGCACACAGAAGAGGAAGGCCACAACTCCATCTAATTCTGATGTTGAGGAGGATGTCCCAACATCTCAACCCAGAAAGAGGCCAGCACCTCCTAGGACTGCCACTGCTGTCCCTGAAGCACCCCTGGATAATGTGTCCTTCCACCATGTCTCCAGTGTAAGCAAGTGGAAATATTTCTATCAGAGAAGGGTGGCTCTGGAAAGAGAGCTGGGTAGCAATGCCTTGGAATGCATTGAGGTAATTGATTTAATCTCCAATGCTGGACTGTTCAAGATTGTCTCTAAATGTTCTCCTTGTTATGAACTGCTGGTAAAAGAATTTATAGTCAACTTACAAGAAGGATGTGCTGATGGGAAATCTGAGGATTTCAGGAAAGTGTATGTCAGGGGAAGATGTGTAGACTTTTCTCCTAGGGTGATAAATCAGTACCTGGGGAGAGAAGCAGATGGGCCAACTGAGCTTGGCAAGACTGACAATCAAGTATGCAAAATAATCACAGCTAACCAGGTCAAGACATAGCCAGTAAAAGGTAAACTCTCAGTCAGCTCGTTAACCAGGAAGTATGCCATGCTACATAGAATTGGAACAGTCAACTAGGTCCCAACCAACCACACCTCATCTATAGCTACTGGGCTTGGGAGGTTTATCTGTGTTGTAGGCACCCAAACCAAGCTGGAATATGGGGCATATATCTTTGACCAGACTCTCAAGCATGCAGGAACCTCAGCCATCAAGCTTCCAATAGCCTTCCCATCACTACTCTGTGGGGTGATTCTCAACCAATATCCAGGAATCCTTACTGACAAGGATTCTGTCTGTAAAAGGGAAAGTCCACTGTCCTTTCATTACAAGTTGTTTCTAGGTCATCATGCTACAGATTTTGAAGCACTAGGTGGGACATCTGTTGGAACATCTGCTGTCAAGACACCTATATCAAAGGCAGCCCTAATTGCAGAGCTCAGGACAACCTGCAAAGAGCTGGAGGAAAGGAAGAAGAAGCTTGAGGACCTGATTCAAAGACTGGAGCTGGAAGAGGTTGCTGAGAATGTTAATGGATCTGATGATGAGTCTGAGGATACAGAGGATACAGAGTCTGAGTGAAGCTGTGTGTTGGTGGAAAATGTATTGTCTGTTCTGCTTTGTGATTCTGAATGTTTTTGTCTGTTTCTGTATTGTTTTGTTTGGCCCCAAAATTTATGTCTAACAAGGGGGAGAAGTGTATTGAACAATGTTGTTAATGTTTGTCTGGTGAACTAAGTTGAATTTGAATTTTCAATGGTATATCAAATTGTCACTGGGTGAAATGAATAATTATCAAAATCTGTTGGACCAAGTCATGGCAGTATACATACATGTTTGAGGGGGAGCAAATTATTAGCTCTCACATGATTCAACAGAAAGGAACTCCGCTGCTCTCTGACAAAACCAGAAGAATATGTTAGCCAAAAATTAGCCAAAGGGGGAGTTTGTAGATGTTAGAAATTGGCAGAATTTTTGACAAACAAAGTAAAAGTTATGAACTTAGTTCAGGACATCAGGATGTCACACCAGATGTTGTGACATCGCAAACCTGCTATCTGCCTTAAATGATGCGTAACAGAAGTGCTCAAAATCAGGAATAAATATCTGGAATTAATTGTAAAAGGATAAGCACTCCAAGGCGCCTCTTTAGGAAGCTTAGTTATCTGGTTCCAATGTAAAGGAAACAGAAAAACTAACTCACCTTGATTCAAGGAGATAACAAACTAATTCACCTTAATTCAAGGAGATAACTGTGGGATTTATCAAAGTCTGGATAATCTGCAAAAAGCCCACAAACTAAGCATCTATTTAAGGAACTGATACACTCAAGTAAACCTAACGATTTCAAGCAGAGTGTCAAGGGTGTCAGTGAAGCTAGCAGGTTTTAATTGTTTGTTAGTCACTTTATAAGCTTTTAAGCAAAAAGTGAATTGTGACTTGATTGAAACTGATAAGTAAGATCAAGCTGGTGTGTATGAAGTGTGACTTCAAACTTATTAATCATTCTAAGTTAAAGATCACTGTGTGATTGAGGGGGAGTGAGTAGGTACTCATATCTAAGTAGAGTCTTAGATAGAAATTGCCTTGGGTAGATATTAAGTGAAGGATTAAACTGATTGGTTTAACTCCATAATTAATATTACTTATATTGGATTTCCTTCCTGGCTTGGTAGCCCCCAGATGTAAGTGTGGAGATACACTGAACTGGGTTAACAATTTCCTGTGTTATTTAATTTACTAGCTCATTAATTTATTGTTTAGAATATCAGTGTCTAAACATCTGGTTCGACATCACATATCTGATCCCATAATTTCAGTCTTGAAAGCGTTTATCAATACGCAGGAAGAGTTTTGGATGAAGCTCCAATGGAAGGAAAGTAGGTTGAAGCAAAAATCTAGAATCAATTGGATTAGGAATGGTGATAGTAACTCAAAGTATTTCCATGCTACTATAAATGGGAGGAAAAGAACCAATTCAATATCAACTATCAATGTGGACGGGTGCATTTTGGACAAACCTGATGATATTAAGCGAGAGGCAGTAAAATTCTTTGAGAATAAATTCCAGCTTCAACCAGACTTGCCTTTTCGACTTAGAGATGATAATTTATGTACCTTGGAAGAAGCTGATAGGGAGTTGCTGGAATCTGATTTTGTTAGTGATGAGGTGAAACAAGCAATTTTCAGTTGCGATGGCAATAAGTGTCCAGGGGTTGATGGCTTTAATTTCAAGTTCATTAAATCGTTTTGGGAGGTTATAGGTACTGATTTAAATACTTGCATTCTCGAATTCTTCAGGTCTGGTTACTTGCCTAAGGCGTTTTCATCTTCGTTCATATCCTTGATACCAAAGTTCGATAATCCTCAAAAGTTTGAAGATTTTAGACCTATTAGTCTAATTAGTAGTATGTTGAAGATTATTTCCAAGATGCTTGCTAAAAGACTAGGTGGGGTGATTCAAAAGTTGATTTCGCCAAACCAAACAACTTTCATACCGGGTCGCCAACTTCTTGACGGTGTTCTTTTGGCAAGTGAAATAGTGGATTATGTGAAGCGGTTTAAGAAGAAGTGTTTATTGTTTAAAGTGGACTTTATGAAGGAGTATGATTGTGTCAATTGGAGGTATCTTGAAAACGTAATGGCTATCATGAGTTTCGGGTATAAGTGGATGAAGTGGATTAGAGGGTCAATTTTTAATGGTTATCTATCTATTCTTATTAACGGAAGTCCGTCTAAGGATTTCAAAGTGCACAAAGGTTTAAAACAGGGAGATCCCCTATCCCTTTTTTTATTCGCAATAGTTGTGGAAGGATTGACTAGCTTGGTTAAAAGAGCCATTCATTGTGACATTTTGGAGGAATTCAAAGTTGATGATTGCCCTGCTGCCTCTGTGTTGTAATTCGCAGACGACACACTTCTTTTCGGAGATGGTTCAATGTCTAATGTATGGGCGTTCAAAGCTATTCTGCGAGCTTTCGAATTTTCGTCGGGTCTAAAGATTAATTATTCCAAGTTTTTCATTTATGGAATAAGAGTGGAGGAGGAATACTTGATGGCTGCCAAAAGTTTTCTTCACTGTGATTCTAGCCATTTGCCTTTCAAGTTCCTTGGGATCACTATTGGTGGCAACCACCGATGTATCGCATTTTGGGAACCGGTGGTATCTTGCTTGAAGAAGAGATTATCAAGATGGAATGGCCGAAATCTTTCGATAGGAGGTAGAGTCACACTTATTAATTATGTCCTTGCCAATATCCTGATCCATCATATGGCATTCTTCATAATGCCTAAGAAAATTGTCAAGGATATAATTGTTATACAAAGGAGGTTTCTTTGGGTTGGAGTATCGAGTAAACAGTTCACGTCGTGGGTTAGTTGGAACACTATATGTAAGCTTAGAAGTTATGGAGGTCTTGGTGTAAAACATATTGGGCGTTTCAATAGAGCTTTGATTGCGAAATGGATTTGGAGAATCTCTTGTGCCAACAAAGAATTATGGAAGCCGTTTCTTTATGCGAGGTATGGTAATTTGTGTATTAAATTTCAATTGTATCCTGAAATTGGTTGCTCAAAATCAGATTCTCTGTGGATTAAGGATGTCTTAGCTAATACGGCTAAGTTATGTCGCAATTGTATGGTGAGTTTGGTGGGGACGGCGAAACCACGACGTTTTGGCATTCTAAATGGATCCTTGAGGAGCCACTTAAAGTTGTTTTTCCTTTATTTTTCGAGGCTTGCAGGTTGAAGCATGTTGCTGTTAGTTTGATGGGGCTGGTTTGAGGAATATTGACATTGGAAATTGGCGGTTGTAGTGGATTCAAGTAACCATTTGGTGGAATCTCAACTACATGGGCTGCTGTCATTTATTCAAGATGTTGTTCCGTCGTTGAACATTTTAGACAAGTGGTTTTGGAAGGATAGTATTTATCATGGTTTTTCGATTAGATCCTTGTACGAGTCAGTTACTTCTCAGATAGCTTCGCATTCACGGGATGCTAGTATTGCAACAACGTTTTCTTTGGTTTGGAAGACGAATATCCCATTAAAAATTCAAATTTTTGCTTGGAGAATGTTTATCGATAGGATTCCTACCCGAGTGAGTTTGGCCATAAGGAATATAATTACTAACATCTATGAGAAGGTTTGCGTGTTCTATTTTCGTCATGATGATGATTCTAACCACCTCTTTGTTTGTTGTGATAAATCTAAATTGATTTGGAGAAAAAATTGTGTTTGGGTGGATATTGATTACTTTGAAGAATCGAATATGTGTGACCATGCTAATACGTGGATTTCGCGTATTCGGGGAAGATGCAAGGAGAGGAAGATTTACGCGATTTTGAGTTACACGTGTTGGAACATGTGGAATGCTAGGAACAATATTTTGTTTAACGACGTGTTTTGTATTATAGACGATATAGTTTACGATATTGTTGTTTCTTCTTGGTATGGTTTAATGTCGGGTAGACATTCTAGATTGAGTTGTAATTTGTATGATAGGTACAAATCCCCTTTTGATTTCTTGTAAGGTGTCGGCTTTGGTCTGTTTGTTGTACTCGGTTTGAGATTTCCTTAATCCCCCCTTATTGGATTTGCTTATCGGAAAAGAAAAAAAAGTAGAAGTAGACACAAAATGTGACACTTTTTTTTTTATAATAAATTTAGTCTGTCTTTTTTGTTAATATAACTATTGAGCAATTGGTAGGGTAGACAACAATTGATTGTTAGGACACAAAATTGCTAATTGGATTAAGGTAAGTTATATGTACGAGGTTCGATTCCTGACAACAGTATTTAATTTGAAAACAGGTTGTTGATATTTATAAATCAATAACTTAAAATAAAAGGAAAAAGAATAGGATTTAAAGGAACATAATTTAAATAAAAACAATACTTAATTCTATGGATTTTCGGTCTTGACTTTCTCAAAAACCTTTATAGGTTTACGGTCTTGGTTTTCTTAAAGAACTCTATGGGTTCACGTGGCCTCCCCTATGAAAGACTTGCGTTAAAGAGTTTTCCGGAAAGTCCAATAGATTCTTGTGGTCGCCCCTTGTGGAGGACTTGAGTTAAATAATTTCACATCGAATCCAATGGATTTACGTGGCCACCCCTTGTGAAGGACTTTGGTTAAATCATTTCACGGAGAGACAAATGGATTCCAACTTTGTTGTCCGAGTTGTCCGTGTGGCGAGTAAGTTCGGCCGGAGTTTTTGTACACAATTTTGTCTACAAAGAAGTATCATGAGAATTCATCATTGGCAATGTTTACTTGAGAATCTACAATGATCAGCCAGACTTCGAAATTAGTGAACCAGAAGCTTTTGGCATCGCCTTATTGATTTTATATCTTGTCTTCTGCACAATGATTGAGATGAAGAGTCCAATTGTAATGTTGAAGAGATCATCAGTTTCACCGAGATTTTCAAGCATCTAAATGATGTTGTTGATGGATCTGTCTATGATCATTGATGATGTGATTAGTGTTATGATACATTGAATGCATATGAAACTCTGAAAAGCATCAACATTGTATCTTTTACCTTGTAAACAACTTCAAAACTTACACCCTGATGCGATTTGAGAAAAGCATCAACATTGTATCTTTTACGTTTCCTCTGCTTGCCGCATCAGGGAGGCAGACCTTGCATTGCAGTCTATCATAGTTCAATCCATAAACTTTTCCCATACAATCAACAAATATTAAACAATCATTGCAAGAGTAAATAAAACAAAAGATCATATCTAAAGATGGATTTTATCAATGTGAAGCAAAAGCTTCATTTTCGGTAAGAAAAAGCTTCATTTTCTAGAAGTAAGATGTGGTAGGGTAGACAAATAGATGAAAATTATGCTAACTAGTTAGTGAAAACAAAGACTAGATTGACTCATCTCATGTGGCATAGGTCCCTGTGTCGATAATCTGGAGGATGCTTGAACTCGCGCTGCTAATGAACATAACTGATTTGAACATTTCGAGTTAGCAGTCAACCAGTACACATCGACATCAAAGAACCGGGTGCATCATGTGTAGTACAGGAATGTCAGGTTGGTAATGACGTCGTGCTGCTGAAACCTGAAACTTTGATACAGAGACGATTCAATGACAGATCTTGGCCAAAATATTAGAGGGAGTCGTAGATACTAGAGTTTATATATATCTATAAATCTGTCATTTATTGAATATTTTCCTTTTTTTATAATACTTTATTTTGCTTAGAGATATTTGTACTCAACTAAAATTAATGAAACTAAAATTAATGAGTATCTAAGAAATTATTACAAATTATTTAATTAAATTAATAAATTATATCTATTTTTTTGTTAAATCATAATTCTACATGAATATCCGTAGAGATGTGTTTTCCCGCCACTAAATTTTTAGATTAAAAAAATTAGTAAATTATATTTTAATACATATTTATTTTCATATTTTATTAAAACAAAAATTTGAATAAATTATCATTAACTTGCATCTAAAATTTTTTGGTTGGTCTAAATTAAGAACTAAATTTTTAATAATACTTAATAATTTAAAATTATAAGTTAATAATTTATGACTATTAAAAATGGATAAATATAAACTCAAATATTTCTGTTATATAAACTATATATAATTTTAATATTATAACTTTCACTTTGGTCTGGTGATAATTTATGAGTTGCTTTTCAACAAAAGTGTTATTAACTATATAATTTTTAATTATGAAAATTCACTAACAATAAAAACGACTAATTAGTATGCATACAGTTAGAAAGTCTTAAGTCTATCCAATTCAAAAAACTAGAAACAATATAATACAAATATTATAGGAGAGTGATTTAAAAAAAAATGTATCCATATATATATATATATTGTGAGATATTGGAATAAATTTTAGGTTTAGCATGTCGTCGAAGACCACTCACATGTTGTTGTCAAATTGGGTCTTGTGTTATGGATTCAATTGTTTAAGTTAGTTTGTACCCTAAGTTAGTTTATAATGAGTAATTGTTAAAAAGCCCATTAGGTTAGTATGTTAGTTTTCTTATAAATAGCATATTAGCCTCTCATCTTTTGAATAAGAGAAAATAGGAAGATAAAACCATAATTCAAAAGTGAGAGAGGTTATTTTTTATTCTTGTATACTTGTAATATTCTTTCAAGAGAAAGGAAAGAATAACAGTTTATAATCAATCTTGTTGTTATTCTTGGTTACCCTAAACCCTAACCCTTGTGGATTTTTTAATCATAAAGAAACCTATTATACTTTGTTTCTAAGGTATAAGATTCACAACATATATTATACAACCACCGCCCAAATAAATTATTTATTTGCAGGAGTAGAATACTAGTAGTAGTTTATGATTTTATGAGGGGTGCAGTGGCTCCTACCTGCCCCTTATAAGATCTGCCCCTGAGACAATTTGTGAAAGTGACATAATCTAAGCGAGATTATTCCCGTTGGTGATCTCCTGGAGTAAAAATGATGTTACTACTAGCGTTGCTCCGTATGAGTTATCGTTCTTTTGGTAACACAACCCGGTTCATATCGCTCAGGTTTTCTTCCTAAATCGAGCTTGGGTTTGTGTCGGAGAGTCATCTGCAGAGGCCAGTGAAGTGTTCAAAGTTTGAAAGTGGATGAAACTGCCCCAAATCCTTCCATTGGTGAGAACATATTCACCCAAAAAAGGTATGTGAATGGCGTTCAAAAATGGTTACGCCGAAATAAAGGTTTCAACACTGATTTGAAGTTTGAGGTCCGAGTTAGTTTTACCGAGTCTCACGATGGAAGTCATACATTCATGCAAAGAAAATTATTTTATACCTCCACCGAGGGGAGACCAGCGAGGCTCAATTTTTTACCTCATCGGTGGGAGACAATAAGGACCTTCTATGTTTGAATTGAGTATGAATTATCCGCTTTGGTTTAGTGCTTGTTAGCTTTATTTTGTTAAATATGTTATTATTTGTGTTAAGCATGTTTGTAAAGTGCAAGAATTGGGAGAGTCGAATTCGCAAATGTATTCGATTGAATAGTAGTCAAATATAATTTGTAATAGATGAATATGCATGTGTTCGACAGAAGGTCGAATATAGCCTATAGTAGATGAAGGTACATGTATTCGACAAAGAGACAAATACAATTAGTTGTAGTCGAAGCAGCAAGTATTCGACAAAGTTGAGTAACAACTTATTGAAGTTAATTAATCAGTTTGAGATTGCGAGATAAGAAAATAGTCTCATTATAAATAGACAGGTACCCTGCATTTGTAATGAGCACAATATAGACGGAGAAAAAAACTTAGTATTTTGATATATTTATCAATAAACCTTTCCTCTTTTCACTTCAATAACTCATACTCTCTCTCAATTCTATCTTCTCCCTCGTTACTCCAAATTTCTTCTTTCTTCTCATATTAATGTGCGACAGAATCATCTTACAACCAAGGTGTGGTTGAATCACTCGAGTGAAGGTTCAATAATGAGAATCTTGGATCAACTAAGAAATTGATTGAATCCTGTTCCATCAATATTGATAATTGGAAAGAATTATGATAATTGGTGTAAGAAGATGAATGTTGTCTTTTGTTATTAAGACGTTTGGATTCTTGTTAATAATTTAGTAAGACCAATTAGCGACAATGCCAAGAATGAACAAAAAGAAACACATAAATATTTTAAGAAGAAAGATTATAAAGCTCTCTTTATGATCCATCAATACGTTGATCCCGACAATTTTGAGAAAGTTGGTGATGTAGACTCATATAAGGAAGCATGGGATATATTGGAAAAATATTTTGGAGGTGCTGAGAAGGTGAAAAAAGTTAGGTTACAAACTCAAAAAAAGATTGTATGAGTTGCTTCAGATGGAAGAAACTGGAAGTGTGGCAGATTTCTTCACTAGAGTAATAAGACTGGTGAATCATTTAAGCTTGTATTTTACTTGCTTTGTTCTCTCATACTCTTATATTAGAGTGTTGTGAGATGTAGTTAAACATTTGTTTTGGATGATGTGGGTTTAATAAGGTCCTGGGTTAGTTAAGGTTATATTATGTTTTGTAACAATTTCACATAATGTTATTCTCTAGTTAAGGTTTTGGGGTAAGATATGGCGTCTCCATCTCTTTTGATCCTGGAGCGTTAGTCTGATTGTTGCTACCAACTCTCCCAAACATTGGTATTAAAGCCTATTCGGCTTTGTGGGGGAGCGGGAGCTGGATCTTGTGTTGGATCTTGTTATAGGATGTGGAGGACTCACACTTGTGAGGGGAGAATGTTGGGTGCAAGTGTGAGTGGTTAAAGTCCCACAATTCTTATGAATGGGTGAAATGTTGGATTTATAAGAGAGATAACCCATTTACCTAATACCTAAGGTTTTGGGTTGAGATGTGGCATTTCCCTCTCTTGTGGTCCTAGAGTATTAGTCTCATTGTTGCTCCCGACTCTCCCAGACTCCCCAAAAAGGATATGTTATGTCACCCATTGGATAAAAATGTTATCATGGGGTAAAACACTAGAGATTTTGGTCCATGATCCATCCAATGGTTTACCGCATTCTACATTTGAATATTAGTAACTTGTTACAACCGCCCCATTATAAAATGAGGAAGCACACCATTTATCAAGTACATAATTAAATTGAAACTTCATTCATCTTATTCACATACTGACTTGAGCGTTGGAATGTTAATCTTGCATGTTTGCTCCCATCTCACTTTAATAGTAGCTCAAGTCTACTGTTGTGTATCACAACCTCTAATCTCTTATAATTCCTACTTCCTTAACAGAATAATAGTAAAGAGAAATTTAATTTGGTTTACTTTAATTACTCTGCTTGAACAATCTTGATGTTTTTCTAATAATGATAAATTTTTGGAGCTACATAAAATAGGTGTTAAAATTGAATTTCTTAACAAAAATATTAATGAATATATAGTGCAATTGAAGGAAACTTTGTGTCAATAAATACAAAATAGATTTTTTGCAAACATGGAATTCACTTATGAGTTAATAATATTGTCGCAATACCAATACCACAAATTCTCATAAGTTTATTGTCTCATTTAGTTTTAATATAAATATTATGGAGAGTTATAGGTATTACAAATTCCATAAGAGTAAGTTTATACAACTGATATAATATGTCAATTTTATTGTACTAAGTTAGGAATAATATAAGGTTAGTTAATTTGTTAAACCAATACATCTCTAACAAAATTTAATGATGAAAAATCTTGGAAGCATTTTTTATATATATTTAACATTTTAATATTTAAAGATTGTTCTCAATGTATCCTTCTGTTATCATAAATGAGTTATATCAACAAGTTTTAAAGTAAATTCGTTATAAAATACAATAAACTTTGGGATATTTCAATTACTAAGGAAGACTATTGGGTTTTAATAATATTACCTTAAATAAAATTTCGAAATTTTAAAAAAATTTATTTTCCTACACTTTGGTTGTGAGAGTCTTATATATATGCAAGAGAAAAATTATACATAAAATCATTAAACACATCTTTAAACAATATGATGATCATCAGTATGTATGACTCCTATCCTTTTAGATATTTTTATTTAATGGATATATTGTGACATAAGTAAACTTTATAGTGTTTCAACAACATATTTTATTATGTTTATTATCTTATATATTATTGTTGTTGAAGGATAAAACATATAAATCGACTTTATGATAGGTGATTTATTAGTCAAATTCTTGATACATAAGGTATTTCATATGATTATTTTTATGAATGATGTATTAGATTATGGGATCTCTTTTTTGTGTTATATAATTTATTTATTTATTGGCATCAATATAGACTTTATGTTATGACTATGCATAAAAAACACTATCTAGGTTAATATTGTTATAATAATTTATGTATCATTTATGCAAATATCAAAATTACAAATTTAGTTTGATCACATAAATTTTTCATTCATTTAGAAATAGACCTGATTTAGATATTCCCTTGCATGAAAATTATATATCACTCATCCATATCAATTTATGTCATTGATGAAGGTGTGAGAAAAACACAAGAAAGTTGATGCGTGTTTTTCGCAAGTGTACGAACACGTCAGAGTAATATAAAAGATTGTCGAATCCACAGAGACCAAGTGTCAATCTATCGTACTTGTTGTTATGGTGTGTATCTAAGGCAATTGAATATAATGGTTTTAAAGAGTGCGCAATGGTAAATAGAATAATAATTTTAAACAATTAATAAAGACAGGCTCGAATGTAATTCACGTAATCAATTGATAATCCGGTATTTGTTAATAGAACTACTTATGGGCAATATTTTCTACTTTGAAAAGAACTAATTTAACAGGAACTGTCGCTTTCGCGTATTCAGAACCGAGTTGTACTCTCTAATCAACCCCTCCTATTGTCACGGATAAAAAGGTGTGTACTGTGTTAGAGTAGTAAACCTATTTTTAAGATATATGATATCTTAACTAAGTTGAAAAGTATTTTAACCTGGATTTCTTAGCAAAAAGAGGTTCTCACGAACCAGACTCAACTTCTTAACGCGTCCGAAAATGGTTTTAAAATCTCTTTTCTTTTTAATCTAAAAACTCCTAATGAACTAGACAAAGCGTTTTTGGCTGTTTTTGAAATAGTTAAAAACAATTAAACTTAAATTGAAAGTTAAAATAGCCCTTAAGTGTTTCTACGAACAATTATACGGATTACTGGTTCAATTACGATCCTTACATTCTAACCTTTATGGATTTAGTTAGACATGGTAAAGTAAAAGTTCTTTTTATTATTTTTCATAAAAGTAATTAGTGCGAGTGTGGAAAGTAAATAAAAGTAGTGCGAGTGCAGGTAATAAAGAAAGTAAAGCGAGTGCGAGACATAAAAGTATTTAAAGCGAGTGCGGAAATAAAATAAAGTAAAGTGCGAGTGCGGATAATAAATAAAGTAAGGCAATGCGGAAAGTAAATAAAATAAAGCGTGTGCGGAAAAATAAAATACGAACTGGAATTAAAGTGGCGGCAGGATTAACTTCCTCCCAGAGTGCTCCAAAACTCGATCACACAGACGTATACAAACTCGATCACTCGATTGTAGTAACACCCCAATGTGAAGTGATTACTACTTTAAAACTGATATATGCCTAAGAGATACTAAGTTTGGATGATTGAAAACGAAAATCTAAGGCCTTATTTATAGGAAAACAAATAGTAAGAAAAAACCAGGATGCCCCCCTCCACTAAAAAGTGGAGGGAAAACATTTTGCCTTGTGGCGCCCACCACAGGCCTATGGCGCCCGCCATAGGTGTATTTTGGTGGAGAAAGTGGGGATCGTGGGCATAGGCAGTTGTGGAGTGGTCTTGAGACGTGGCCACGTCATGGCTGGCCCCATGGCGCCAGCCATGGTGGATGCTGTAAGTGTAAAAAGCTGAATTTCTTGATTTTTGTCCGTTTCAGCTCCTTTTTCGCTCCTTTTCTCGATTTAGGCCCTGATTACATGAAAAACCTGAAAATAAAGAAAAACAAAGTAATAACATAACAAAATAGCAATAAAAACTAAGAATTCATGTGAAATCGGAGTCAGAAATACGATGAAATTTAGTGTTATCAAAAGTGAGGTTTGAATTGAGTTTTAACTCTTGTAATTTTTTTCGCGGAAGCATAAACGTAAAGTAATGAATAAACAAGAGATAAGAACACACGATATATCTTGGTTCACTTGAAAACCTCAAGCTACTCTAGTCCACCCGCCAAGGTGATCTTGCCTTAAACCAAATACTTAATCAACTATAGCCAAAATTGATTATAATTGCACAACACCACATGTGACTAACACCTTGCACAACCAACTTTCATGACTAATAACCTGCACAACCAACTATCATGACTAACTGTATAATGATCTGTTGTCGCGCACAGATCAAAAACGAGTATTTTTTTAAAACGGTAGTTTAGCAACAATGACTTGAGTCGTATCACAAGGATTTTTGTATTATTATTAACCAAACGACTGGAACAATGAGGGTTTAAGTTTCGATTAATAGAATAAAAATAATGCAAATAAGTGAAATTCTGTGATCAGGTATGAGATGTCCTAAGAGATGTCCCAACACTTGATAGGACACTTGACAAATTTAACCAAAACTTAAATAGCAAGAAAAGTAAACAACACAGAAGTTTGTTAACCCAGTTCAGTGTATAACCACACCTACATCTGGAGGCTACCAAGCCAGGAGGAAATCCACTATAAGTAATATTAATTCTAGACTTAAACCACCCTGTTTAATCTATCACTTAATAACTACCCAATGCAATTTCTACCTAAGACACACCTTAGATAAGAGTACCCTACTCACTCCCCCTCAATCACACAGTGATCAAGTTTACAAGTTTACTGAAATTGAAGACATCCTTCAAACAAAACAGCTTGATCTTACTTCACAGTTTCAATCAAGTCACAAATGCACTTTTGCTTAAAAGCTCATAAAGTGGTACAATTAAAAACACCTGCTATTAAAAACACTAGACACTCTATTTGATCTTCTGAAAATTCGTTATCAATTCTATGAGTTTCTGTTGCTTAAATAGGTATCTGTAATTTGGGCTTTCTGTAGAGGATCCAGCCCTAATGCGCAGCAGCTTCCACCTTGAATTTAGGGTTTGTTACCTCCTAGATTCTAGGTGATTTAGGTCTTCTGTTTTAATCTGAATCTTCAATATAAAACTCCCTACAGATGCGCCTTGTTCTTTTTTTATCCATCATTAATTAATTCCAGATAATTCTCCTTAAATATCTCTGATCAGTTAATCAATAATTAATTATGGTAGCAGGTCTGAGATGTCTCAACATCTGTTGGGACATCCTGAAAAACTGAACTTAAGTTATTTACACAATGTCCCAACATCTGATGAGACATCCTGAAATAAGTTCATATACTCTGTTTGATAATGTCCTAACATCTGATAGGACATTCTGAACTGAATTTAACATTTCTTGTTTGGTCAAAAATTCTGCCAATATTTAAACATCTACAAACTCCCCCTTTGGCTAATTTTTGGCTAACATCTTTTCTGGTTATCAGAGTGCAGCAAAAGTTCCTTTTATCAGAGTATAGCATTATTTTTCTGTTGATTCTTATTTGAGATTACTCCCCCTCAAACATATATGTATCCAGTCTTGTTGCAACAGAAAAAAAACTTATTCAGTTCAGAAGCAAACTTTCATTCATTAATTAAACAGCAGTACAATTTGTTGTTGTTCTCCCCCTTGGTAGACACAAAATTAGGGGCCAAAGACACTATTCCAGAAATACATTGCTGTCATTACATTTGCCTCTGCTATTGGAAGCTTTGTTGCAGAGGAGCTGGCATGCTTCAAGGTCTGATCAAAAATGTAAGCTCCATAGTCCATCTTGGTTTGAGTTCCCACAGCATAGATGAATCTGGCCAGACCAGTGGAGATTGAAGAGGTGTGGTTGGTAGGCACCCAGTTAGCTGTACCAATCCTGTTCAGCATGGCAAATTTTTTGGTAAGCATGCTCACTGAAAGCTTTCCCTTCACAGGCCATGCCTTGACCTGGTTTGCTGTGATCACCTTACAGACTTGATTATCTGTCTTACCTAGCTCATTGGGTCCATCTGTTTCTCTTCCTAGGTATTGATTTATGATTTGAGGAGAGAACTCAACACACTTACCTCTCACAAACACTTTTCTGAACTCAGATGATTTACCATTTGAGCAATCCTCCTGAAGATTCACAATGAACTCTTTGACAAGAAGTTCATAGCAGGGAGAGAGGTCTGAGACTGTTTTGAATAGTCCTGCAGCAGAGATGAGATCAATCAGTTCAGTGCACTCAAGTGCATTGCTGCTCAGTTCTCTTTCTAGGGCAACCCTTCTTTGGTACACATATTTCCATCTGTTAACACTAGAGACATGATGGAATGATATGTTGTCCAAGGGAGCTTCTGGTACAGCAGTTGAAGCTCTAGATGGTGCTGGTCTCTTCTTGGGAGGAGATGTTGGGACATCTGATTCAACATCTGAATCTGATGGTGTGGCAGCTTTTCTCTTCTTGGTTTGGACTTTGCTCCATGGTTTAGTTGGACCAAAGGTAGCTTTAGCCTTGCCTTTCTTTGGAGAGGCTTTCTTCTTCTCAGGAATGGTAGGTTCAGCTTGCATCTTTCCTTTCCTGGACCTTAGCCTTTTGGCTATGCTGGGTTTAACAGATGCTATGATTTCTGCATCAGAGTCCTGCTCCAGGTTGACCACTGGAGGTGATTGAGCAGTCTCCTCTTCAGCTGTTTGATCAGCAGGGATTTGATCTTCATTTGAGGCTTTGATCTGATCCTCAGAGTTTTCTTTATCACTTTCACTTGAGGCCTTTTTCTGGTCCTCAGTCTGTTCAGTATCAGCATCAGATGAATTTTCTTTCTCATCTGCAGATGTTCCAACATCTGTTGGGACATCTTGTTCTGCAGGAGTGTCATTTGCAGTTTGAGCTGGTTCTTCTTGAGGTGCAGGCATGGTGTTCAAAGGAACAGAGATCCCACTCACCACTCTTTGTTCAATTAGAATTTGGTTGATAATCTCCTTGATGGAATCATCAACATATTTTGAAGAGTTTGGGGGCCTGTTAGCAGGAGAGGGAATGCCTTTTGCTTTGCTGCGTACTTGATCTTTAGCTCTCTTTGGAGTTCTTGCCTTTTTAGTGTGAGAAACGCTTCCCCTGAGTTCGTCCAATGGGGTTGATTGCATTGGTACTACAGAGATGAGAGTGGCATGAACTACATCTTCCTTGTTGAGAACTTCCTCAGTTGTGTTAGGGTTTTGAGACATTGTTGAGGAAGATGGATGAACAGCTTTAGGGTTTATGATTTCTGAAGGATAACTAGTTAATGTGATTCGCTTGTGATAGTATGATGAGAATCTTGATAGCTGCTTATAAACAGTTACTAAATAAGTAGCCGTTACAGTGCAAATGATTAGGAATGGAATTCCCAAGAATCTTGTCCAGACTGGTTTTGCCATCTGGAACTTATGCCATACAATGTCATATGACATGTTGGCACATCTCATTAACTGCTAAATATCACATAAACAGATTCCAAGTTTGCCCCTTAAGTTCTCAAATTGTGTAGCATCCAATGCTTTGGTAAAGATATCAGCTAACTGCAGATTTGTAGCTACATGTTCCAATGAAATCACTTTTTCTTCTACAAGATCTCTGATGAAATGATGTCTGATATCAATATGCTTGGTCCTGCTATGTTGGATAGGATTCTTTGATATGTTTATTGCACTTAAGTTGTCACAGTACAATGTCATGACATCCTGTGGGACATTGTACTCAGTGAGCATTTGCTTCATCCAAACCAACTGAGAACAACTGCTTCCAGCTGCTATATATTCAGCTTCAGCTGTAGATAAGGATACACAATTCTGTTTCTTACTGAACCAAGAAATCAAATTGTTTCCTAGAAAGAAGCATCCTCCTGAAGTGCTTTTTCTGTCATCAGCACTTCCAGCCCAATCAGCATCACAGAAGCCAGTGAGAATTGGTTTGCAACCATGAAAGTACATTATGCCATAGTCACAAGTACCATTAACATATTTAAGAATTCTCTTGACTTGATTGAGATGACTGACTTTTGGATCAGCTTGATATCTTGCACAAACTCCTACTGCAAATGCAATGTCTGGTCTGCTAGCAGTCAAGTATAACAAGCTTCCAATCATGCTTCTGTATAAGCTTTGATCTACATTCTCACCCTTTTCATCTTTAGTCAGCTTTAAATGTGTGGGGGCAGGAGTTCTTTTATGAGAAGCATTTTCCATTCCAAATTTCTTGACTATGTTCTTGGAGTACTTACTTTGGGAAATGAACATTGAGTCTTCCATTTGCTTTATTTGCAGACCAAGAAAGTAGGTTAACTCTCCTACTAGGCTCATTTCAAATTCAGATTCCATCTGCTTGACAAAATGTTTGACCATCCTGTCAGACATCCCACCAAAGACAATGTCATCAACATATATTTGAGCAATCATGATATTTCCTTCTTCATCTTTAACAAACAGGGTTTTATCAATCCCACCTTTTCTGTATCCTTGCTTGATAAGAAATGTGGTCAGTCTTTCATACCATGCCCTTGGATCTTGCTTCAACCCATAAAGTGCCTTCTTTAGTTTGTATACATGATTTGGACAGCTTGGATCAACAAATCCTTTAGGCTGTTCTACATATACTTCTTCATTAAGGTAGCCATTTAAAAAGGAACTTTTCACATCCATTTGAAATAGCTTGAACTTCAAGATACAAGCAATTCCCAACAGCAGTCTGATTGATTCAAGCCTTGCTACTGGTGCAAAGGTTTCATCAAAGTCTACCCCTTCAATTTGAGTGTATCCTTGAGCTACAAGTCTAGCTTTGTTCTTTGTAACAACTCCTTGTTCATTTGACTTGTTCTTATACACCCATTTTGTACCAATCACATTTATGTCATCAGGTCTAGGAACAAGATTCCACACTTCATTCCTTGTGAATTGACCTAATTCCTCTTGCATAGCACAAATCCAGTATTCATCAGTGAGAGCTTCCTTGATATTCTTAGGTTCTATTTTGGAAACAAAACAAGAACCTGAAATCACTTCTCTTGATCTAGTGCTCACACCTCTGTTGGGATCACCAATTATCAAATCTTTGGGATGATCCTTCTGTATTCTGATGGAGGGAGGTTTGCTTGATTCTTCTGTTCTTGTATCAGTTTGAGTGAAGTTATATTGATCATTCTTTTCTTCAGCTTCAATCTTGATATCAGCAGATGTTCCAACATCTTCTGGGACATCTGTAGGAGCATCATCAATTATCACATTTATGGACTCCATGATAACCTTGGTTCTAGAATTAAATACTCTATATGCTCTGCTGTTTATGGAGTATCCAAGGAAAATCCCTTCATCACTTTTAGGATCCATTTTTCTTCTTTGCTCCCTATCTGCCAGAATATAACAATTACTTCCAAATACATGGAAGTACTTAACTGTGGGTTTTCTGCCCTTCCAGACTTCATATATTGTGGACAAAGTTCCTTTCCTTAAAGTAACTCTGTTATGAATATAGCAGGCAGTGTTCATAGCTTCAGCCCAGAAGTACATAGGTAACTTTTTAGCATGGATCATAGCTCTTGCAGATTCTTGAATAGTTCTATTCTTCCTCTCAACAATCCCATTCTGTTGAGGAGTGATTGGTGAAGAATATTCATGATTGATTCCTTCTGAAGAGCAGAAATCTAAGAACTTTTGATTCTCAAATTCTTTTCCATGATCACTTCTAATTCTAATCACACAGCTGGATTTTTCCCTTTGTAATCTTTGACATAATTCTTTGAATACATCAAATACATCAGACTTTTCTTTGATGAAATTTATCCATGTATATCTTGAAAAGTCATCAACCACCACATAGGCATACCTCTTACCACCAAGACTTTCAACTTGCATAGGTCCCATAAGATCCATATGTAAAAGTTCCAAAACTTTGGAAGTTGTCAGATGTTGGAGCTTTGGATGGGACATCTTGGTTTGTTTGCCTATTTGACATTCACCACATATTTTGCCATCATCAATCTTCAGTTTAGGAATACCTCTTACAGCATCCATGGATATTATCTTCTTTATGCCTCTGAAATGAAGATGACCTAGTCTTTGGTGCCATAGTTTCACTTCTTCTTCTTTAGCTAAAGAGCAAGTTGAAGTGAGACCGAGATTTTGGGATTCCCACATGTAACAGTTGTCTTTAGATCTGGCTCCTTTCATGACAACCTCTTGTTCTTTGTTAGTCACTATGCATTCAGATTTGGTAAAGTTTACACTGTATCCTTGATCACATAATTGACTTATGCTGATCAGGTTAGCAGTTAAACCTTTAACTAGCAGCACATCATCTAGTCTTGGAACATCTTGACAATCCAAGGTTCCAACTCCCTTGATTTCTCCTTTAGCTCCATCTCCAAAGGTCACATACCTGGATGAATGTGATTTTAAGTTTACAAGCAAATTCTTCAATCCAGTCATGTGTCTTGAACATCCACTGTCAAAGTACCAGTCTTCTTTAGCTGATACTCTTAGTGATGTATGTGCTATATATGCAGTACTTTTCTTTGACCAGATGAGTTGAGATTTCTTTTGATGCCTCTGCCCTGTGTGTTGTTCAGCTGATCTCCAAGCTTGATTGTTAATCTTGTTCTTGGGTATGTGGCTTTGATCAGTCTGAGTGTCAGCTTTTGGTCTCCAAACCTTCTTGATGACCTCTGTCTTCTGCTTAGGAGGTTGCTGATTTCTTTGATGTCTATGCAGCACTTTCTTGGTACCTTCTACTTTCTGCTTGGAAGGTTGCTGATACATCTGATTTGGATATCCATGTAGCTTATAACAGTGAGGTTTGATATGCCCAAATCTTCCACAGTGATGGCATCTCCATCTTTGATACTTCTTCTTCATTTTGTTCTTTCCAGAATGTTGAGACATCTGTTGGAACATTATGTTTGTCTTTGTGTTCTGATGTTGAAGCATCTGTTGGGACATCTTGTTTGACTGTGTAGTTTTTGAAGTAGTTTTGCTAGAGCTGGCTTCATCTCTGTTATATCCCAGTCCACTTTTGTCCCCTGAATGTTTATTATTGCTGAGAATAACATCCAGTGTATTTGAGCTGCTGTTCAACATTCTAACAGATTTGGACATATGTTCCAACTTAGAGTTGAGAAGGCTTACTTCACTTTTTAAGGTGTCAATGATCTCCTGATCATTTGCTTTGTCATCTTCTAATGCCTCATTCTGCTTCTTTAGCTTTATAACATCACTGCATATTTCAGAGCTTCTTTTGTATAGATCTTTGAATGCTTGCTCAAGTTCTTCATAAGTAAGTTCTCCACAACTGGAATCACTATCATATTCACACAGTCCAGCTAAAGCAGTAATATGCTTAGCTGATTCTTCTTCTGAATCTCCTGAGTCTTCATCAGACCAGGTCACAGAGAGTCCTTTCTTTTGCCTCTTTAAGTAGGTAGGACATTCAATCTTGATGTGTCCATATCCTTCACATTCATGGCATTTGACTCCTTTATCTTGACTGGTCTTTTCAGCATACTTTGACCTTCTGTTAGCATCATAAGGTCTTCTGTTCTCAGAGTTTGTGTTTCTTCCACTGGGTTTGGATTTGCCTTCCATTCCTCTGAGAATCTGTTTGAATTGTCTTCCAAGCATGGCAAGGTTTTCTGATAAGCTTTTATCATTTGCTGATTCATCATCTTCTTCTTCATCTGTATTTGAAACCAAGGCTATGCTTTTGTTCTTTTTGACATTTGTGTCATTCATTCCCATCTCAAAAGTTTGAAGGGAACCAATGAGTTCTTCAACTTTCATGGAGCATATGTCTTGAGCTTCTTCTATTGCTGTGACTTTCATGTCAAACCTTTTTGGCAAAGATCTGAGAATCTTTCTTACAAGCTTTTCATCAGTCATCTTTTCCCCCAAAGCTCCAGAAGTATTGGCTATATCCAAGATGTTCATATAGAACTCATGAATTGATTCATCTTCCTTCATTCTCAAGTTTTCAAACTTGGTGGTGAGAAGTTGAAGTCTTGACATTTTTACTTTTGATGTTCCTTCATGAGTTGTTTTGAGAGTGTCCCAAACATCTTTGGCCAGCTCACAATGATGCACAAGTCTGAAAATGTTCCTATCAATGCCATTGAATAAAGCATTTAAGGCTTTTGAGTTGCCTAGTGCTGAATCTTCTTCCTCCTTACTCCATTCTTCTTCAGGTTTCAGCACTTTTGATCCATCTTTGGTGTCTTGGACAGGATGATCCCATCCAACATTGACTGCTCTCCATGCCCTGTTGTCAAGTGATCTTAAGAATGCAATCATTCTTGGCTTCCAGTAGTCATAATTAGATCCATCCAGTATAGGTGGTCTATTTACTGACCCTATATCTCTGTCCATATTACAGAATTTGTATTCCCTAGATCTCACCCAGTATAAATAGGCAGGGTGCCTGCTCTGATGCCAATTGAAATTCTGTGATCAGGTATGAGATGTCCTAAGAGATGTCCCAACACTTGATAGGACACTTGACAAATTTAACCAAAACTTAAATAGCAAGAAAAGTAAACAACACAGAAGTTTGTTAACCCAGTTCAGTGTATAACCACACCTACATCTGGAGGCTACCAAGCCAGGAGGAAATCCACTATAAGTAATATTAATTCTAGACTTAAACCACCCTGTTTAATCTATCACTTAATAACTACCCAATGCAATTTCTACCTAAGACACACCTTAGATAAGAGTACCCTACTCACTCCCCCTCAATCACACAGTGATCAAGTTTACAAGTTTACTGAAATTGAAGACATCCTTCAAACAAAACAGCTTGATCTTACTTCACAGTTTCAATCAAGTCACAAATGCACTTTTGCTTAAAAGCTCATAAAGTGGTACAATTAAAAACACCTGCTATTAAAAACACTAGACACTCTATTTGATCTTCTGAAAATTCGTTATCAATTCTATGAGTTTCTGTTGCTTAAATAGGTATCTGTAATTTGGGCTTTCTGTAGAGGATCCAGCCCTAATGCGCAGCAGCTTCCACCTTGAATTTAGGGTTTGTTACCTCCTAGATTCTAGGTGATTTAGGTCTTCTGTTTTAATCTGAATCTTCAATATAAAACTCCCTACAGATGCGCCTTGTTCTGTTTTTATCCATCATTAATTAATTCCAGATAATTCTCCTTAAATATCTCTGATCAGTTAATCAATAATTAATTCTGGTAGCAGGTCTGAGATGTCTCAACATCTGTTGGGACATCCTGAAAAACTGAACTTAAGTTATTTACACAATGTCCCAACATCTGATGAGACATCCTGAAATAAGTTCATATACTCTGTTTGATAATGTCCTAACATCTGATAGGACATTCTGAACTGAATTTAACATTTCTTGTTTGGTCAAAAATTCTGCCAATATTTAAACATCTACAATAAGTTATTATCAAAATAAGCTAAAATGATTAATCTACTGTTTTGGTTTCCTAACTTATCATCGATTCAAATAATTCTCAATTCCTAAGTGGACTCTATTCTCTTTTCGATTATATTAACAACCAAACAGGCGCAATTGATATTACATGATAGATATTCCTAATTTATGAATTAAGCAAACTGACAATATATAGCAATCATGAATTAAGCAAACACAATAAACATACGCGAATTAAGCAAATGTGATTAAAGTATAGGAACATGCAATCGTCGAAATAAATCAATCAACCCTAAGATAAATAAAATTAAGAAAACAAGATATCAAAGAGAAGAATTGAAAGGAAATAGATTTTTATTGGAAATTAAAAGGACCTCAAAGTATCGGCGGAAACCGATTACAACAGATTAATCTGTGGAATTTAGTTCTCCATCGTAATTGTACAAAGCATGAATTTAGTTTCATGAATAATATTTTGTGTTCTTACTGTAGCGCAGCTCCAATCCTAATAAATAAAATAAGTTTTTTCACTAGTAACTCAAACTGGGTCGAAAACATAACCCAAACCCATGAAAAATGATCAAAAAACAAAATATTCTAAAGGCACAAATTTCAACGAATTTTTTGAGGCATCTACTGTCCGAATCAGCTTTTTGCAATAACTTGAAAGTGGTAACTCTTTATCTTAGCTTTCCAACGTCTGGTAGAGCGCATCAATCTGATTCATGTAGCTCTAGTTATGAATTTTTTTATTGAGAACTGCTAATGCTGAAAATAAAATACGAAAATAAAATAAGGCTGAATAAACTGAATTATATAAAACATCATAAAGTAGAAAAATAAACAAACCAAACCATATAAATTCTTAAGTACAAACATAGAGAAAGATGTATCAAAATGCACTGATCACACAACAATAGTTGTGACTAACACCTCTACAACCAACTGTTGTGACTAACTCTGCACAATCAACTGTTGTGACTAATAACCGGCATAATTAGCTTTCGTGACTAACTGCACAACAACAGTTGTGACTCACAACCACTAAGACACATATTCCTAGTCTTCCTAAATCTTCTGGCCACACAGGTCCTTTAGGGTATACAAACAATCATTTGTAAGAGGGAAATATTTACAAATGAGTACTTCTTCATAAGCTGGGTAAACACATTGATATCAGTAGACTAAAAGATCACTAATACATACACTATGAATATTAAATTTTATGGTAGCTCAGAATTGTGTGAAGTCTTCTTCTTCTTTCTCACGAGAGCATCATCATGGACAATAACCCAACTCTCTTGTTGTCATTATGATCCTTGAGAAACAACTCTAGCAACATGACATCAACCCTTTTGTTGTAATTGTTATCTTCATCATATGGTCACATTGTTACGACCTTAGTCTGTGGCTTCGACAACATATTCATTGGCGTGCTCAGGCTTGGCAACCACAACACTTTTCTTCTCGTAATGAATTCCTTATATATATATATATATATATCCAAAAATAGATCCATTAGAGGGAAGATCATTAATTCTTTGAATGAGATGGCTACTGAAGGAATGTTGTTACATAGGGATGAAAATCGTACAACCATATATGTCCTTTTCCACAATTTCATGTTAGTGGTGAGGTAGTGGAATAAAGCATTTTTGTATTGTGTACTTTTCCCTTGCAAACGGTAATCTTATCTTCTATTATTCAGAGGCTTCTGATTTTGAGATAATTGAAGCATGAAAAGAAGAGTGATAACTGGGTTTTCAGAATCTCAAGTCTTCAGAATCTTCAGAACTTGTTCACCAGAACCTTGTCTTTAGAAACTTCAGCATTTGTCTTTGAAACCTTTGGTCTTCAAAGTTTTCAGAACTTTGTTCAACAGAACCTTGTCTTCAGAGTCTTTAGAACTTAGTCTTTAGAACCTTATCTTCAGAAACCTTAAGTCTTCATAATCTTCAGAACCTCGTTCATCAGAACCTCGTTCAACAGAACCTTGTCTTCAGAATTCTTCAACCCTTAGTCTTCAGAAGATAACAACTTCAGAAGGTTGACTAGCTTCAGAAGTAGAACATCAGAACCACGCATATAATATAATCCAAGAGAGCATTGCAGCAGCACCACAGAGTCATCTTAGGATCTTTCTGATTGTGATCAGACACAGAAGTAGTCTTGTTTCTTTGGCCCAAAAGCGACTTATGTCACACATAATGACTCGCATATAGTCTTTTGAGAATCTTTCTGAATGTGATCAAATATAGAAGCAGTCTTGCTTCTTTGGTACGAAAGCGACTTATGTCACACATAGTAACTCACATATAGTCTTTGTAAATCACCATAACCTGTTTATTAAATCTTCACAATAACAAACATTAGAACACCAAATTGTTCTCACACAAATACTCCACTATTATCATCAAAATATAAAGATAAGATGCAGAACCAAATCTTGTTCTTACAATTTAGTGCATTGATTTGTTAGTCATCAGATTTTAGTCACGTTATAGGTAAATGGTGACATCCGTGGTAGTCTCATTATTGATGTGTGATATGGACCCTATTGTAAAATAAAATCTAAAGACATAGAAATAAGATGTATTATTGCTCAAGTGAGAAATCTAAATATATATTAATCAAATGGGAAATTGTTTGAAATTTTTGGTAAAATATTTAATTTAATTATTATATTCCAATATTATTACATGGACTTTATATGAGTTTAAATCATGTGGATTTCAAATTGTCCATGTTAGAATAATGAGAACAATAATTGAGCATCACATAATATATATGTTATGATCCTCAATATACCATACACAAACAAATTATCTCATCTCTACATATGAAGAGTGTTCAAGGTTTTATGAGTATCGATTGAGAAAGATTCGTAAGTTATCAAATGTCAGTCATTTATCTTTATATTTTTACTTTGAGATCAATACCAAAAAAAATTATCTTCATGTATATAGGTATTCTTACAATCTCATCTCTCGTATACTAACTTTCAATAATCATGTAATTATATCCATTTGTATTTTCTTATTCAAATTTGGACTAAAAGTTTGATTAAAATTATGTATAAAGCATGTATTCTATAATTATTTTTTATTAAATTAATTCCAACATATTTTATTTTTGGTTCATGAAAATTCAACTTCATAACTATGTCATATTCTACTCTAATTCATGAAAATTCAACACATAACTATACTATATTATACTTCTGGTTCATGAAAATTCAGCATCACAACTATATTACATCCTACTTCTAGTTCATGAAAATTTAACATTACAACTACACTATGTTATATTTATTATTCATGAAAATTCAACATCACAACTACACTATGTTATACTTATAGTCCATGAAAACTCAACATTATACCATATTATACTTCTAATTCATAAAAATTCAACATCACAACTATAACAAATTATACTTCATGTTCATGATAATTCAACATCACAACTATAACATATCATACTTATATTTCATAAAATTCAACATCACAATTATATCATGTGATACTTTTATTTTGCAAAAATTCACCATCACAACTATATCAAACTATACTTCTATTTAATGAGAATATCACAACTATATCATATTATATGTATAGTTCATGAAAGTTCAGCATCACAACTACCACATTTTTTCTTCTACATTTTTTCTTCTGGTTCATGAAAATTCAACATCACAACTAACTATACAAGAGTATATTTTTAGTTCATAAAAATTTAGTATCACAACTACATATTATATTATACTTCTAGTTCATGAAAGTTTAACAATTAAATCGTAAGTAAATGACTTAAAACATCTCTTTAAAGTATGGAGGTTGTTTTAACAAACACACGATATTCTTTAACAAAACAATCAATTTAGCATAATCCTAAATTTCAAAATATTCCTTATCATTGATCATTATCTGCATTGAGACCCAAAGTAAAATAAGCCATCATTTTAATGGATAATTTGAATTTGAAGAGTTTTTTTTATTTTATTTAATCATCCAAGGTAATATTATATTTTGGTTTCTCCTTAAATTATTTCATGTTGAAATGAAAATAATAATGTGCTAGGTGTGAAGTTTGGATATAGTTTTTCAAAATTGCAATAAAATTTACTATGAGACAGATTTTGTTAATTTGAATTTTTACATTATAAGTTGGTTTTATATAGCTGAGTTATACTCAACCATATTATTCATAAATATCTATGAAATACATTTTGTTTTCAAAGTTTATTATTAAAAAAAAGTGTTTGAGTGTCAATTTTTGCTAATCATATAGTCAATATCTATTAAAAAAAAGTGTTTGAGTGTCAATTTTTGCTAATCATATAGTTAATATCTAAATTATCATTAAAAAATGCAACAAAAGTCATTTCTATAACTGAGAGAACAAAGTTGTTTTCTAGAGTTTAAGTTTAGGGATTTATGTGATGAAATTTACTTTGAGTTTTTTTTATGTGATCAGATCTACTACGAGAATATTTAGGTTTTGTTGGTGTACTAACATACTTTGAGTAATTTATTCTAAATGTATTTTTTTGACTTAAAAAAAACCTAAAAGAGTATTTTAGTTGAAGTTAATTGACAATATTATATATAAAAATACTATGTCAAACAAGACCTTAGACAACGTTTTTTTTTTTGCCTTAGACAGCGTTTTAAAGCGCTGTCGAAACCTGCGCTACTAAAGGTTTAGACGGCGCTCTTTTTAATTTCAAAAGCGTTGTCTAAAGGGGTATATTTAATGAAAAGCGTTGTTTAAGGTACCATTAGACAACACATTTTGACATTTTTAGGTATACCTTAGACATCACTTTTACCAAAAGCGTTGTCTAAGCCCCACCTTTTTGACATTTTTTATGTATACCTTAGACAACGCTTTTTGTTTAAAGTGTTGTCTAAGGTATACGAAATTTTTTATATAAATTTTTTAAAACCACAATTTTTACCAGGTTTTTCAACCAGAATTTTGACCTGTTTTTCAACCAATTTTTTTTCCAGAAAAATATCACAATTTGGAGATTCAAATCAATCTAATTTGGCCAGTTTAAATGTACCAATTTATGCACCAAAAGAATTGGCAATTCAAACCAATATATATATATATATATATATATATATATATATATATATATATATATATATATATATATATATGATATATGCATTGGGGTTTAAGTCCCTCATACTTGATATATGCATTGCTTCAGCTAGCACGGTGACACCACTATTTTGCATAGTACTCTTATCATCTTGTTCTTTGGTATAAAATGTGTATCCATTAATTGCGTATGCGCTATGAGAAAACACATGCAAACTTGGACCATATGCCAAACATCTCAACCTTTCTGTTATCGAAGCAGGATCTGAAGAGCGCTTCGAATAAATATGATCCTTTAACCATTGTACGAAACTTTTATTGTGCTCTCGTACTATCCAATTTTCATTTCTGTTCGGATTTAACCTTCGGAGTACATCCTTATCCATTTCAACATATGGCTCAACCTTATTATCGTTGTGCATAACATACAAATGCACTTGATCCCGTTCATCCCTTGATACTGTCACAATTTTATTTCCAATTAATTTTTTACCTTCCTTTTTTTCGAAAATCTGAGCTTTAGGGAGTCCAATCAATTGAACGTTGGGCAAATATTCAGTACAAAACTCAACAGCTTCTTCAACAATGTATCGTTCAACAATACAACCCTCTGTTCGACTTCGGGATTTCACGTACCCTTTTAATATTTTCATATACCGTTCAGCAGGGTACATCCATCTCATATAAGCTGGTCCAAACAACTGTGTCTCTTTCACAAGATTAACAAAACCTTAGACAACGTATTTTTTTGCCTTAGACAGCGCTTTAAAGCGCTGTCGAAACCTGCGCTGCTAAAGGTTTAGACGGCGCTCTTTTTAATTTCAAAAGCGTTATCTAAAGGGGTATATTTAATGAAAAGCGTTGTCTAAGGTACCATTAGACATCACATTTTGACATTTTTAGGTATACCTTAGACATCACTTTTACCAAAAGCGTTGTCTAAGCCCCACCTTTTTGACATTTTTTATGTATACCTTAGACAACGCTTTTTGTTTAAAGCGTTGTCTAAGGTATACGAAATTTTTTATATAAATTTCTTAAAACCACAATTTTTACCAGGTTTTTCAACCAGAATTTTGACCTGTTTTTCAACCAATTTTTTTTCCAGAAAAATATCACAATTTGGAGATTCAAATCAATCTAATTTGGCCAGTTTAAATGTACCAATTTATGCACCAAAAGAATTGGCAATTCAAACCAATATATATATATATATATATATATATATATATATATATATATATATATATATATATATATATATATATATATATATATATATATATATATATATATATATATATATATATATGATATATGCATTGGGGTTTAAGTCCCTCATACTTGATATATGCATTGCTTCAGCTAGCACGGTGACACCACTATTTTGCATAGTACTCTTATCATCTTGTTCTTTGGTATAAAATGTGTATCCATTAATTGCGTATGCGCTATGAGAAAACACATGCAAACTTGGACCATATGCCAAACATCTCAACCTTTCTGTTATCGAAGCAGGATCTGAAGAGCGCTTCGAATAAATATGATCCTTATACCATTGTACGAAACTTTTATTGTGCTCTCGTACTATCCAATTTTCATTTCTGTTCGGATTTAACCTTCGGAGTACATCCTTATCCATTTCAACATATGGCTCAACCTTATTATCATTGTGCATAACATACAAATGCACTTGATCTCGTTCATCCCTTGATATTGTCACAATTTTATTTCCAATTAATTTTTTACCTTCCTTTTTTTCGAAAATCTGAGCTTTAGGGAGTCCAATCAATTGAATGTTGGGCAAATATTCAGTACAAAACTCAACAGCTTCTTCAACAATGTATCGTTCAACAATACAACCCTCTGTTCGACTTCGGGATTTCACGTACCCTTTTAATATTTTCATATACCGTTCAGCAGGGTACATCCATCTCATATAAGATGGTCCAAACAACTGTGTCTCTTTCACAAGATTAACAAGACCTTAGACAACGTATTTTTTTGCCTTAGACAGCGCTTTAAAGCGTTGTCGAAACCTGCGCTGCTAAAGGTTTAGACGGCGCTCTTTTTAATTTCAAAAGCGTTGTCTAAAGGGGGTATATTTAATGAAAAACGTTGTCTAAAATGGGTATATTTAATGAAAAGTGTTGTCTATGGTACCATTAGACAGCACGTTTTGACATTTTTAGGTATACCTTAGACATCACTTTTACCAAAAGCGTTGTCTAAGCCCCACCTTTTTGACATTTTTTATGTATACCTTAGACAACGCTTTTTGTTTAAAGCGTTGTCTAAGGTATACGAAATTTTTTATATAAATTGTTTAAAACCACAATTTTTACCAGGTTTTTCAACCAGAATTTTGACCTGTTTTTCAACCAATTTGTTTTCCAAAAAAATATCACAATTTGGAGATTCAAATCAATCTAATTTGGCCAATTTAAATGTACCAATTTATGCACCAAAAGAATTGGCAGTTCAAACCAATATATATATATATATATATATATATATATATATATATATATATATATATATATATATATATATATATATATATATATATATATATATATATATATATATATATATATATATATATATATATCATTACATTTTTTCTACAAATGTACATATTACTTATACTACTTTTGCATCCAACCAAAGTAATGCTTCAACTCTACATAGGTCCTGAAACAACACAAAGATTGTAATTCAATTAAAAGAATACAATATTATAGTTACAAAGTTAAACATATTTAAATTCTCATCAATTAAAGTAAAAGTACAATATTATACCTGATAAAACACTGAGCTCTATAATGAATTGACACCATTCCTCTTTAATTTCATCCAAATGATTACTTGAGTAATACACACACTTGAATTCATCAAAGTACTACATAATAATATAACATAGTTTGATTTAGTTTCAACTATTTAATTATATAATGAAATCAATTGAAAATGAAAATGGCATAATATATAACATTTTACTATATTACCTCTTTTTCACTAACATATCTTTCTTTTCTTTGTTGTAATATTAATTACTTGTTTCTTAGAAATGCGGACAGATGAATTGATCCAAATTCCCTCGTTATGATCATTCCTGATATATGACTCATCCAATATAAGATCCTCATCTTGATCATTTCTATTCAACTCATTCCGTTAATGCATGACTCATTCTCAACATCAATATCACATTAATCGACACCGCTATCATCAACCACTTTGTTAGAGAAATGCACTATAGACCATTTTGTACTCGTTGGGTCATTCATATAGAACACTTGTTTAGCTTGAGATGCTAGAATAAAAGGTTCATCTTTGTACCCCACCCTAGTAAGATCAACTTGTAAAAATCCAGACTTATCCATTCGTATGCCACTACTATTTATCCACTTGCAACCAAAGACGGGAATCTGATTCTTCTCGTAATCAAACACCCAAATGAGCTTAATAACTCCAAAATACGACAAATTTTCATATTTGGGGTTTAAGTCCCTCATACTTGATATATGCATTGCTTCAGCTAGCACGGTGACACCACTATTTTGCATAGTACTCTTATCATCTTGTTCTTTGGTATAAAATGTGTATCCATTAATTGCGTATGCGCTATGAGAAAACACATGCAAACTTGGACCATATGCCAAACATCTCAACCTTTCTGTTATCGAAGCAGGATCTGAAGAGCGCTTCGAATAAATATGATCCTTTAACCATTGTACGAAACTTTTATTGTGCTCTCGTACTATCCAATTTTCATTTCTGTTCGGATTTAACCTTCGGAGTACATCCTTATGCATTTCAACATATGGCTCAACCTTATTATCATTGTGCATAACATACAAATGCACTTGATCCCATTCATCCCTTGATACTGTCACAATTTTATTTCCAATTAATTTTTTACCTTCCTTTTTTTCCGAATATCTGAGCTTTAAGGAGTCCAATCAATTGAACGTTGGGCAAATATTCAGTACAAAACTCAACAGCTTCTTCAACAATGTATCGTTCAACAATACAACCCTTTGTTCGACTTCGGGATTTCACGTACCCTTTTAATATTTTCATATACCGTTCAGCAGGGTACATCCATCTCATATAAGCTGGTCCACACAATTGTGTCTCTTTCACAAGATGAACAACTAGATGAACCATTATGTCAAAAAAGAGGGAGGAAAATACATTTCAAGCTCACACAAGGTAATTACAATCTCTTGTTGTAGTGTTGGTAAGATCTCGGGATCGATCACCTTACTACATATTGACCTAAAGAAAAAACACAATTTAGTTATTGCACTTCTTACTTTTTCTGGCAAAATAGAATGTATACTTATTGGTAGAAAATGTTCCATTATAACATGACAATCATGTGTCTTCAAACTCTTTAACTTGAGGTCTTTCATAGACACAAGTCTTCTAATATCTGAAGAGTATCCTTCTTGAACCTTAACTTCACTCAGAAACTTACACAATTTTTTTTCTCCTTTCTAGATAGAGTAAAAGCAGCAGGTGGTAGATATGTTCGTCTTCCTTTCTTCACGAGTGCTAATTCAGTTCTCATTCCCATTTTTAACATGTCCTCCCTTGCTTTAAGGCCATCCTTAGACTTTCCTTTTATATTGAGTAACATACCAATAACACTTTCAATTTTTTTTTCAATATGCATAACATCGAGAAAATGTCTCACGTACAAAGACTTCCAATATGGCAATTCAAAAAATATCAACCTCTTCTTCCACCCACCTTTGACAACCTTATGTGCAAAAGGTTTGCCAAACTCAGTACACACATCTTTCACCTTTTCAAAAACTTGGTCACCTGACAATGCGGGTGGAGCTTTACGTTGTTCGATGTCTCCATTGAATGCTTTTCTCCACCCACGGTAGTGATGTTTAGAATGTAAGAATCTATGATGACCGAGAAACACATTTTTCTGACAAAGTTCCAATCGAATCGTATCGGTTCCATCTTCACAAATAGGACACGCACATTGACCTTTAATGCTATACCCATATGGATTCCTGTATGCTGGAAAATCATTAATTGTGCCAAACAACATCGCCCTCAAATTGAAATTTCTTTTCTATATCCATCATAAACCTCCACACCGTTCTCCAACAAAATCTTTAAATCTTCGATCAAAGGTGTCAAGTATACGTCTATGTCATTACCTGGTTGTTTAGGCCCAGAGATTAACATAGATAACATCATGTACTTACGCTTCATACATAGCCATGGAGGTAGGTTATAAATCATAAGAATCATTGGCCATGTGGTATGTGAGATACTTTGAAGACCATGCGGGTTCATTCCATCAGTAGATAATGTCAAGCGAAGGTTTCTTGCTTCTTCTCCAAAGTCAGGATACTCATTATCAATCTTCGACCACTGTGGTGAATCAGCCGGATGCCGATACTTTCCATCAATAATTCTTTCTTTTGCATGTCAAGTCAGGTGTCTTGCATCGGTTTCGCTATGAAACATGCGCCTAAATCTCGAAATTATAGGAAAATACCATAAGACTTTTGTTGGAGACAATCTTTTCTTATATCGAGACAAACCGCATTTAAGGCACTCAGTTAACGATGCATATTCATTACGAAACAAAACACAATCGTTAGGATAAACATGTATCTTATCATAGCTCATTCCAATAGAGCACATCATTTTTTTTGCTCATAGGTTCGATTAGGAAGAACATTATCCTCCGGTAGCATTTCTCTCATAAGGGCCAACAACTCTGTGAAACTTTTATCCGACCATCCATTGCCCGCCTTTAAGTTGTACAACTTTAATACCGCAGACAGTCTTGAGAATTTAGTGCAACCTTTATACAACGGTTTCTCTGCATCGCTTACCAACCTCTCAAACATTTCAGGACAATCATGAAGATCTTCTTTAAATGCTTCTACAATCTCTTCAACTCGATCACAATCGTATATTTTCGTGTCTTTGTCGTCTGAAGCATAGGTCGTATTACTTTTCCCACTCGGTTCAACATTCTCGTTAATTTTCTCACCATGAAATTTCCAACACTGATAACTTCAATCAATTCCATGCCTCAGTAAATGTGATTTCAGTCCATCTGCGTCAACCTTACCAATATAACAACAACGCAAGCAAGGACATTTCATTCGTCTGGGGTTTTTAACGTGTTGAACAGCAAACTTAACGAATTCCGCAACCCCATTCTCGTACTCTTTGGACAATCTCTCGGCACACATCCATGTTTTATCCATGGTTTTCCTACTTATTAAGGTAAGCAATCAATATCAACTTCAATAATGTATACATAACCAATGTAAATCCAAACGACAATAACCTATATATACATAACCAATGTAAATCCAAACGACAATAACCTATACATAACCAATGTAAATCCAAACGACAATAACCTATACTATTTTCACAAAATCATTCAAGAACGAAAACTATTATATTAGAATTATAAATACAATGCTATTAAGTATTACGATCTTACTACACTTGTCATACCCGTGTGCCGCATAACTTTTAAGAACAATATTAGACTTATCGAACATAACAACAAAATAACAACAATATAACAACAATATTAGAATCAATAAACAACATTATAACCAAAAATTCATTGAAAATAGACAAAAACTCAGTCAACACCCAAATGTTACGAAATAACCTAAAATGAAATAACTTAAACCTCGACTAAAAAGAGACAAAAACTCAGTCAACACCCAAGTGTTATGAAGAAATCCGTACCTCTTCTTCTACACGATGGAACAAAACCTCAGTCAACACCCAAATGTCTTCACGATTCTTCAAAGAAATCTTCACAAGAACCACAATGATCCAAACCGAAAACGAAGAATAGAAACGATTCAAGGTTTATGGAGGTTTTTCAGGTTAGGTTTCGCGTTCGCACGGGGGGGGGGGGGGGGGGGGTGGGAGAGAAGAACAGAAACGAACGAAAATAGAATCTGAGCTCTAATATTTTAATTTAAATTAGACCTTAGACAGCGCTTTTGAGAAAAACGCTGTCTAAGGGCAACCTTTAAAAGCGCTTTTGAGAAAAGCACTGTCTAAGGTTGACCTTAGACAGCGCTTTTGATTTTATTTTATTTTTAATTTTAATACCTAAGATATATCTTTAAAAGCGCTTTGAGAAAACGTTGTCTAAAGGGCATCTTAAACAGCGCTTTTTAAAATATTTTGTGAACAGTTTCCGTGTTTTATATTTTTTTCACTTATAGCAGCGCTTTTTTAAATAAGCATTGTATAAGATCCGTTGTTAAATGTCATTTTTGACATAGTGAAAAGAGTAAAATAAAAATCTAAATAAAAATATCCATAATTTTTGTCTTCATTAAATCGCTTAACCACGTTTAAATATAATCATTAGAACAAAACAATAAAATATTTAATTTTGTTATAATGCTTCTTTTTTTTTTAAATTTGAAGTGTTATATTTAGTATAATTTTTAGTTGTAAGTTGTACTTGAGTTATGTATGCATATCATATGGAATTATTACATTTTCGTTTTTTTATTTTTCATTTCATTAATTAAGATATGGAATTTACTACTTAACTTTTATCTTTGTCTAACTTTTATCTTATATATTTAGCTACAAACCTGATTGATCACTTCCAATTATGTAATCAAGAGTTCAACCAATTGTCAGACATGAGCGATGTACTTAAAATCGTGAGTTGCCATGAATGATTTTGAAATCTTATGTTTCAAAATCACTCATTATGCGGCAATGTGAAAAGCATTGCGATCGCAACAAAATTTTTCTCAATTTGGGTTGGGTTTTAGTGACCAGAAACCCTAATCTCTTTAGTTTATATTTAGTTTATAATAATATAGGTCGGGTTTTGGTAAAAAACTTAGGTTTAAAATAGTATAAAGAATTAAAATTAAAATGTATTTACTTCTTCCTCACCAAGTTCATTATTCAGTTCAGAGGCAAAACGTCTTACTTACATCCTTCCGCTTCTCTGTTTCTTGCTAGTTGGATGTGGTTCTTCTCGTGCTTGTGTTAGTAGATTCATTTTTGCTGGGAACCAATTTTAATATTTTTGAGTTATCTATGAAATTATTAATGTATTACTAAACTTTTGAGTTAACTCAATTGTATGAAGTGACACCATAAAGGAGTCTAATAGCCTAACATAAATCTATTCTTCTTCTTCTTTTTTTATAGAAAAACAAACTTCATTAAGCAAGAGGATAGGAAATTACACTTTGTTGATCAGTCATAGTGGGACAACTCCCCATCCATGTCTATTTTCCTACTAGGTGCCCAACCTGAACAAGGTTATGGGCCATAATGTTTAAGTTTCTAGATAGAAAAGAAACAGAAATAACATGAAATTTGCTACACATAATTCTACAATCTTCAGCGACTTGCATCAAGTCCGCAATGACCAAGCTCAAATTAATACAGTCAACCGCCGTCTTCGAGTCAGAATAAACAACAGCTTTCTCCACACTTATACTCTTTGCCAACACCAGACTCCAACGGATAGCCGAAATCTCCACCATGGATGAGGTAGTCTTCATCGTATCAGACTTGCACGTCGACATGACAACCTCATTCTCAGAATTCAGAATCACACATCCGAATGAAAATGTATCGTCGTTAAAGATTCCAGCATCAACTTGAATAGTGTGTACACCTGCATTTAAACCAGAATCCTCTACAACAATCATGTTTCTGATAGCCAGTATGGGATTCCATCGGTTAAATTCCGTAACATGACCGACGGCTTGCCTTGCAACATTGATCGGACATTGAGTTTTAGCCTGAAAAACCAGCAGATTCCTAGCATGCCATATGTTGTAGAGTAAGGAACAGAAGACTTGACTTGCCCACTTATCTTTGCCTGCTAGCACTGATTCCAACCAAGAAGACGAGTCGAAATTTCTATCCAGACGTGGACCTAGAGAGGAGGAGGAGAAGAAAACTTGTCTCGCAAAAATACATCGCAGTAGCAGGCGATCGGAAGATTCAACACATTCAGTACAAAAAGGACAAGAAGAGTCAATATTCATACCTTTTTTAACGAGATTACCCCGAGTCGGAAGTATATCGTTATTGGTCCTCCAAAGGAAATTCTCCATCTTATTACTAAGAGGAACTTTCCAAATGAATTTCCACACTTTCTGGAAAGAAACTGATGAAGGACCAGGTTAAAAGCTTGTCTTCTCACTCATATAAAGATTGTATGCAGATCTGATAGAGTAATTACCGTCTTTCTCGAAATGCCAAATAATCGCATCGTCGATATTACGAAGCGATAGAGGAATATTCAAGATGAAAATTGCCTTCTCATGCCCAAAATTCTCAATAATCATCTGTTGTTTCCAATGGCCCAGATCATGATCAATGAGGTCATACACAGTAATGTCAGTTTCCAAATTCCCCCTATGATCACTGGCCTTGAAATCATAATTGTTTGGTATCCATCTGTCCTGGAGGGCCATCACACGTGAACCATTCCCAATCCTCCATCTTGACCCTTTATCAATCAGTTGTCTTGTACTGAGAATGCTTCTCCAAGCAAAACTTGGAGAGAAACCAGTATGCGCTTTGTCGATGCCAGTACGAGGGAAATAACGCCCTTTCAAAACTCTCTCCACAAGTGTGCCTTCATTGTTCAAAAGTCTCCAGTATTGCTTCCCAAGAAGGCTTACATTAAATTCACTGATTTCGCGGAATCCTAATCCACCGCCCTCTTTTGATTTGGCAAGCTTTTCCCATCTCATACAATGGAGTTTTCTCTCCCCACTATTGGAGCCCCACCAAAACTTTGCAATTAAACCTTCGATCTCTTTACAAACCCCCTTCCGGCAACTTATAACAGCTCATCACATAGCTTGGGATAGCTTTGGCTACAGCCTTGATCAAGACCTCTTTCTCGGATCGCGAAAGAAACCGCTTCTTCCAACCCTTTAACTTTTTCCATACCCGCTTCACCACCAACGCAAAGACCTCCTTCTTTGACCTCCCAAACACCACCGGTAAACCCAAATATTTCGCATGGCAGTCCACTGTCTTTACACCCAACCTTGAACGAATCAATGTTTTATCTTCTTCACGCGCATTTCGACTAAAGGACGCCTCAGATTTATCCAGATTAACCAGTTGCCCAGAAGCTTTTTTATACTTCTCAATAATGTCCAGCATACAGTCCGCTTCGGCAAAGTTTGCTCTAATGAAAAGGAGGGAATCGTCTGCGAAACACAAATGAGAAATTTAGGGGGCCTGTTGGGCAATCTTCAATCCATGAATATGTTTCCTAACCACTGCTTGCTTAATGAGTCCTGAAAACACATATGCACATAAAACAAACAAATAAGGTGAGAGGGGGTCTCCACGGACGGAAACTCCTTCCCGGTTGGCCGTTAAGTAGCACATTATAAGAGACGGAGTTGATACATCTCTCAATGAGGTTGACAAACAGCAAAGGGAAGCCCATAGAAGACATCACAGAAGTAATAAACTTCCACTCCAGTTTGTCGTACGCCTTTGACATCTCCAATTTAATAGCCATGTGACCCCGTTTACCCTTCTTCTTCTTCTTCAACCAATGGAAGTATTCCATGGCTACCAGTGCGTTGTCTGTAATCAATCTTCCTTGTATAAAAGTACTCTGCTCTTCACTAACAATATCCAGCATAATCCTCTTCAATTTGTTCGCAGTCGTCTTAGTGACTAACTTCATAACCACATTACACAAACTTATCGGCCTGAAGTCTTTAGGGGATGAAGGATTTTTGCCCTTGGGAATAAGGCACAATATTGGTTGAATTGATAGCACTAGGGTCTTTACCATCATTCAGTATATCAAGAACGATTCTACTTACCTCCGCTCCAACGATATTCCAATACTTCTGATAAAAGAGAGCCGACAATCCATCCGGGCCAGGAGCCTTAAGAGGATGCATTTGAAAAAAGGCTTATTTGACTTCCTGACTAGTAAAAGATTCTTCGCACATGCTCACGTGATCCACATTCAGCCTACCCCTCACAACCTGACAAACCTCTTCAATAAATTCAGTTCTCGAAGACGTGAAAAGAGATTCAAAATAAGCTGACAAAAGTCTCTCGCAGTTCAAGCTGCCCCTCCACCACTGCCCATTTTCATCTTTGAGCTTGGAGATATTGTTAATTTTCCTTCTCTGCTCAGCTTTCTTGTGGAAAAATTTATTGTTCTTGTCACCATGTTGCAGCCATATAGCCCTGCTTCTTTGCCGCCACGATATCTCCCCCACCCGCAGAAGTTTGTTGCGCTGTTCTTCCAAGGCTTTGAACCGATTGATGGAAGCCTCGTCACCCTCCCAATTGAAATCCTTAGCCAGGAGACTTTCAATCTGTTTCAATTCCATATGTTCCTATATTTAGTGAACTATACTATATTTAGTGTGAATCCATATGTTCCTACATAAATGAAGTCACAAACCAGAGTACATGTGCAAACCCATCTTGCAAATTTTCTATCACAATGTGAGGAGGTAAATGAAACCTACTTTGATATGGTGAAACCTAGCTCCGTCAAGATGAATATTAGACTACTGAAAAAAACCACATTCTCATCCATCACTCTTCAATGTAATATACCTTTTGATTTGTCAAATTTTCCATTTATTTTGAATTTGTGTTGCTCTTTGTATGAGTTATAAATTTATCTCGTCATACATGGATTTGTCTATGAATTTTGAATTTTAAATTTAGTTGTTGTGTATAATCTGCAAATCCATATTTGTTTCATTTATTAGTTGCATACCTTAACATTTAACTATGTACTTGGAAAATTCAAGTTTGTTTATTGTATATTTTAGTTTTTGAAATGAAAAAGTGAGAATATATATAGTTAAAGGACAAATTGTATGCACTAGGAATTGCCATATTGTTGAGTTAGATTATATTTTAGAAGATTTTTTATACTTAAATGATATGGAGGTCATTTTTTTGTGTGCAGGTTGCATGGCAGTTTTGGATACAAAACATTTTTTTTGTAAGACATTAGTTAACAATATAATAAAAGTGATTACTAGCTAAGGGATGTCCAATAGTCGGAAGATGCTTAATTAGAAGCAATGTTTGATTTCTACTAATAAGTCGGAAGATGCTTAATCGAAGGTGGGGAATAAATTGAGAGTGCAAAATCTATTTGATGGAACATTGGAATTGAGTTTGTTTTTATTATAGGCTCGACTAAGAGAAGAGCTTGAGATAAGTGTCTATGATTTTAGCAGACTTAGGTTTTTTTTTTAGCATGTTTGTTGAAAGATATTATGGGTTTGTCTTGGAACTTTGTAATGGTTTCACATTTTTCTTTAATGGTTTCAATATTTTCTTTGTTTCTATAATTCATTTATATATATATATATATATATATATATATATATATATATATATATATATATATATATATATATATATATATATATATATATATATATTAAAATTTTAATGAATAAGTAAGATTTAAGAAATAAATTTATATTTAATATTTAAATCAATTTCATTTAAAATAAAAATTTATTGACAATGTAAAATATTTTTATATATGTGGGTTAATTCAATTATTGTTATAAACGGAAACAATTATACTATTGTTTCAAATATTTTTATAAATATTGTCAAAACAAAAATAATATTTTGATTCAAATATTTTTATATACGAAAATAATTTTACTATTTATCCAAATATTTTATAAATAGTGGCAAAACAAAATTGATATTTATAAATGAGAAAAATATATTATTAATTGAAATACTTTTATATAGGGAAGAAAATACTATTGTTATAAACTGGAACAATTTTACAAAATATTCAAACATTTTTATAAATATTGTCAACACAAAAACAAATATTTTGATTCAAATTCTTTTATATACGAGAACAATTTTTATATTGATTCAAATATATTTATAAATAGTATCAAAACAAAATTAATATTTATACACGAAAAAAATATATTGTTGAATAAAATATTTTTATATATGGGAGAAAATACTATTGTTATAAATGGTAAAACTTTACTATATTCACTCAAAAAAAATTTATATCAAAACAAAAATAATATTTTAATTCAACTATTTTTATAAACTCTAACAACTTTACTTTTATTTCAAATAAATTTATAAATAATGTCAAAATAAAAATAATATTTATATACGAAATAAAATATATTGTTGATTAAAATAATTTTATACATGGAAAGAAATAATATTATTATAAACGAGATCAACTTTACTACTTATCAAAATATTGAGTAATACAAATTTATCACAGGAAAAAACAATATATAAGTAATGTAAAAACAAAAACCATATTTATTTACGGGAAAAATATATATTTTTGATGAAATTATTTATATTTAATTTAAAAATCTTATTGTTATAAACGGGTTCAATTTTAATTATTCTATATATTGAACCATATAAATTTATCGATCATTTTTTCAAATTCATGAAAAGTTTAATGGAAAAATATTATTGTTATAAACAGGAACATTAAATTATTGATCACAATATTGAATAATAGTAGGAACAAATTTACTATTAATTTAAATTTAAATTTACAATTAAATTATAGAATTCAATGTATTCGGGAAAAAATGTATTTTTATTGTCATTAATAATTTTGGCAGTGTTGATCAACTATAAAAAATAAATTTTGATCTTGTTATAACTTATCATTTTCTTAAAACACCAAATTAAAATAATTATAATGGGAACATGAAATTATTGATAAAAATATTAAATAATAATAATAATAATAATAATAATAAAAGATTACTATTGATTCAATTCTTACAAATTACTACTTAATATCTATTTTTAATAAAAAAAATTAAGCATGTTATGATTATATAACTTTTTTCTTTACTATTTGTTTTTTACAAAGTTCATACTACGTCTTTGGTGACAAATGCACGTACCACACTGAGATTTGTGCGAACGCACAGATATCATACTAGTTAGAACAAATAATATAATATATGATTTTGTTATAATGCTTACTTTATTTATTTATTTGAAGTGTTATATTTAGTATCATTTTCAGTTGTAAACTTGAGTGTATGTATGCATTTCATATGGAATTATTATCTTTAATGTTTTATTTTTTATTTTCATTTCATTAATTAAGATATGGAATTTACTATTTAACTTTTATCTTTGTTAAACTGAAGAGGAAATCCATGGTACCTCGAGTTCTATTAAATTACCATAAAGTTTGTGGCAAGCCATACCATTTTCAAGAGAATATCCTATAAGATAAGGTGAGAGATATGATACCTCGTGAAATGTGTCACGAGACTAGACTAAAAACTAGAAGAAGAGAAATAACAATTACAAACATTGGTTTTATTAGATTACCACATAAAAGACCAGTAAAATTATTTTATAGACTTGATCCCATGAGTATGGACAATTTATGTTTTCCATATAGGAAGATATTGTTAGATAATTCTTCAATGTCGAATGGATCCAGACTGAATCGCGAACGAAGTCACTTTTCTTAAAATTATTTCAAGCACACTCTCAAATTGTCTTAGAGTTGGAACGACCTAAATACCCAGGATAAGTCAGCCTTTTCTCGAAACTGCACAAGACTGGTGAAGATTCGAATGCAAGGAAAACGTTTGGAATTATATAGAAGAGGATATCATTAACGCCTCATTAACGCCGTGAATAGCCCGATTGCTCCGATGCGTCGTGCCTAAGTGCTCAAGTGCCGTCTACAAGCCGCCACTAGTGCCTCTACGCCCACGCCCTCGGATCCGGTTCCGGAGCCGGAGCCGGTGTTGCCGGTGGCGACACCGGCGAGGGGTGTTTTGTATGAGACAAGTGACATAATGCTTGGGACCACCACATATGACTATGTGGCACTTTATCCTCTTTGCCTCCTTTGGAAAGTACATTGTTCCAAGGGTCTTATAAATGCTATTTAATTTTACTCCACTTCCAATGTGGGACTTAAGTGAAGCATTTATTGTCAATTAACTATAACCCACTTTGTCATGATTGGAACAACTTAATAGAAATAATATTTCATTATTTCCAACAATCCCCCACTTGTTCTAATAATGACAAAATAATAATTCCAGAAATAAGACATAAGAAGTGTTAGTACAGTTAAGTATCTTTCGATTTTAAACTTAACCTTAGTAAGGATAACACAAAGTTTAATCGGAATATTAGGTAGCAATGCTTTTAAACCATGAATCCATATGAATAGACCGGTGTTACCTTACACACACTCCTTAAAGATTCTTCCTCTGCATAACTCGCTTAGCACTTATTTATGGCCATGTGCTATCCTGTTTCATGAATTTTTATGAGAGAAACTCCAACTCTCACTTTGAGACGGCACCATCTCAGAATTCACATAGGTGAAGTTCATATTGTATCTGTTTCCAATAGATACGTACCCTCGGTATTGAACTTCATTAAGAGTTTAAAATAAAACTCAACCCTCATTTCCAAGGTCAACATAATCACGAAATGTTAGACAATTATCCAAATCAACGACTTGTTATTACCCATTGAAAATCTTAAAGTTAATGTTCTGTTAACTTAGGATTGGGTTACCGTCGTTGTCGGTACTCTTACTCAAGGAGTTTCAACCCCATACCTCTCGAGGTTGTTTTTACTAAGTCTCTGGCCAGTGGCTTAGTAAACGGATCAGCCAAATTATAGTTTGTTCGTATATACGTGAGTGAAATGATTCCATCCTTAATCAGTTTTCTCACGAACGAATGTCTAAGTCCTATATGCCTAGACTTTCCATTATACACTTCGCTAAATGCTCTTGCCAAAGTGGCCTGACTATCGCAGTGTATCATCACTTTTGAAACATTGTCTTTAGCCAAAGGAACTTCCAAAAGAAGATCCCTTAACCACTCTGCCTCTTGACCAGCGGAAGCGAGAGCCACGAACTCTGATTCCATGGTCGAAAGAGTGATGCATGTTTGTTTCTTGCTCTTCCAAGAAATTGCTCCTCCAGCTAGGGTAAATATCCACCCAGTTGTAGATTTATGATCTCCCACATTAGAGATCCAACTCGCATCAGTATATCCTTCTAATACAGCAGGAAACCTACCATAATGAAGGCCAAGATCTTTGGTTTTCAACAAATAACCAAATATCCTCGTGATTGCCTTCCAATGTTCATTACTTGGATTACTAGTAAATCTACTCATTTTACTAACTGCAAACGATATATCGGGTCTGGTACATTGCATTAAGTACATAAGACAGCCAATCGCACTTGCATATTCTAATTGAGCCACTGCTCTTCCATCATTCTTTTCAAGTTTGATTACATGATCAAATGGAGTAGTGACTTCCTTAAATTTCAGGTGTTTGAACTTATCAAGCATTTTCTCAATATAATGTGTTTGGTTAAGTTCATAACCCCCACTATTTCGCTTAACTTTTATTCCTAAAATTGTGTCAACAAGTCCAAGATCTTTCATCTTGAAAGTGGAAGTTAGAAACCTTTTTGTTTCTAAAATTCCATTAAGTTTGTTGCTAATTATTAGCATGTCATCAACATAAAGACACAAGAATATTACAGTGTTATTATTCACTTTTGTATATAAACACTTGTCACAAGAATTAGGAATAAATCCATTTGACATTATTGTAGAATCAAACTTTTGATGCCATTGTTTTGGTGCTTGTTTTAAGCCATATAGAGATTTGACAAGTTTGCACACCTTTCGTTCATTTCCAGGAAGGACGTATCCTTCTGGTTGTTCCATGTAGATTTCCTCATCGAGATCTCCGTTTAGGAATGCTGTCTTAACATCCATTTGATGAACAATCAGATCATTCAAAGATGCTAAAGCAAATAACAACCTTATAGTGGTTGTTCTTGCTACAGGTGCATAAGTGTCAAAATAATCTATACCTTCCTTTTGTCTAAATCCTTTTGCCACTAATATTGCTTTATAAGTGTTTAATGTACCATCACTATGATATTTCTTTTTAAACACCCACTTGCATCCAATGGGTCTTGATCCCTTTGGTAAATCAACAAGTTCCCAAGTGTGGTTGGACATAATTGAATCCATTTCATCTCGGATAGCATCTTTCCAAAAAGATGAGTCTCTTGAAGCTATTGCTTCCTTATAAGTTTTGGGTTCTTCCCCGACCTGAAGAATTACCGGAATGCTTTTAATAAACTTTGTATTATTCCCTTCAACCAGATAAAATGAAATGGATTGAGAATCAATTCCGTCTGGTCCTAGGTTCTTTGTTTTCCGGACTCTTTTGCTTATCCTAGGTTCAGGTTGTGATTCAATGATTCGAGAAGTGCCTTCAGGTTGTATTTCTACGATCCGAGAAGAATCTTCTTCACAAGATTCTTTATTTATGGCCGACTCTAAATCTTTATCCTTAGTGATAAGATTTTCAAAGAATTCTACATCTCGAGATTCAACAATAACATTAGACTCTAAATTTAAAAGTCTATATGCTTTGCTATTTTGTGCATATCCTACAAAGGCACATCTTATCCCTCGAGGACCCAACTTGGTTCTCTTAGGATCCATGTTTTTGTAGTATGCCACACACCCCCACACCTTAAAATAGCCAATATTTGGTGTCATGTTTTTCCATACCTCATATGGAGAAATTCCAGTTTTCTTTAAAGGAATTCTATTAATTATGTGACAAGCGGATAATAAGGCTTCATCCCACAAATTGAAAGGTAGTTCAGAATGCATTAACATTGCATTCATCATTTCTTGATATGTTCGATTTTTCCTTTCGGCTATGCCATTTTGTTGTGGTGTTCTAGGCGCCGAACATTCATGTATTATACCGTGTTCTTCACAAAATGCATCAAATTCAGTAGAAAAGTATTCACCGCCCCTATCACTCCTAAGGACTTTTATACTTCTACTTAATTGATTTTCCACTTCTGCTTTATAAATTTTAAAGGCATTAAAAGCTTCATCTTTATGCTTTAAGAGATATACATATGTGTATCTAGAACAATCATCAATGAATGTAATGAAATATCTATTTCCCCCACGGGTCAACATGCCATTAAATTCGCACAAATCTGAATGTACAAGATCAAGCAGATTTGTATTTCTTTCAACACTTTTGAAAGGTTTCTTAATCATCTTTGATTTAACACATAATTCACATTTATTGAAATTTTTGATATTACATGATATCAAGCCAAATTTTATTAGTCTCTTCATTGAACTAATACTAATATGTGCTAATCTATTGTGCCATAAAGTAACTGAATCAAGCATGTAAGCAGAATTAGAAATTTCATTAATCATATTATTGGTGATACATAGTTTGATCATTCCTTCAGCGGAATATCCTTTTCCAACAAATACACCATTACGGGTTAAAATAAGTTTGCCCGATTCATACACAAATTTAATACCCGGTTTTCCCAATAAATCCCCACTAACAAGATTCCTATTCATGTCTGGGACATGAAGTACATTGACAAGAGTAACTTTCTTTCCAGAAGTGAAGTTGAGTTCGACCGATCCGGTTCCAACAACTTTAGATCGTACTTCATTTCTCATTTGTACTTCTTGTCCATCATTTGTCTCAGAATATGTTTTGAATGCAGCCCTGTCATACGAGACATGCACCGTGGCACACGTATCATACCACCAGCCTTGGACTTTGCCTTTGATTGCCATAATTTCGCTCACAGTAGCAATTATATCATCATTGGCATTGACTGCATTGATCTCGTTTTTTGCTTTATTGTTCCTGCAATTTCGAGCATAGTGTCCAGGTTTTCCACATACAAAGCATCCATTCTTAGGACCCCTCGGACCACCAGAATTCTTGAACTTGGTATGTTCCCTTTTTGGTGCGAGGTGACTTTTCTTGACATCATGTTTTTTCTTTTCCTTGTTGGACACAGCATTGGCTTTGGAAAGACCCGCAGATTCTGATTTTTCCCTCTCCTTCGATTCCTCCTCGATTCGAAGATGTTTCTGGATTTTCTCCAATGAAAAATCATCAGAACTGTGCAACAGTTTCTTTTTATAGCCTTTCCACGAAGGTGGTAACTTAGCAATGATAGCACCAACTTGAAAAGTTTCAGGAATGTCTATTTTCACCGCTTTGATTTTGTTCACCGTGTATAGGTCGTATAGACGGTCAGACAGTGTGTTCAGAATGTGTCCACGGCATAGTAATTCGTCCTCCTTTCGCAGCATGCGCTCCTTCTTGAGTTGGTCAGAATCATCTTTAGTTGGTTCTGGAATAGGTGTCAGATCAGGATTCAAGACATAGTGAACCTTGAGTGCAGTAAGCAGGAATGTCATCTTGTCTTGCCATCTGGTAAAGTTGTTTCCATCGAAGCGATCCAATTTTACAAGATCCTGATTCATAACTTTGATGCTAGAAACAGCAGCATCGGAATCCATGATACAATTACTTTTAAGATGCGAACGAAGTCACTTTCCTTAAAAGTATTTCAAGCACACTCTCAAATTGTCTTAGAGTTGGAACGGCCTGAATACTCAAGTGCCGTCTACAAGCCGCCACTAGCGCCTCTACGCCCACGCCCTCGGATCCGGTTCCGGAGCCGGTGTCGCCGGTATCGGCGAGGGGTGTTTTGTATGAGACAAGTGACATAATGCTTGGGACCACCACATATGACTATGTGGCACTTTATCCTCTTTGGCTCCTTTGGAAAGTACATTGTTCCAAGGGTCTTATAAATGTTATTTAATTTTACTCCACTTCCAATGTGGGACTTAAGTCAAGCATTTATTGCCAATTAACTATAACTCACTTTGTCATGATTGGAACAACTTAATAGAAATAATATTTCATTATTTCCAACAGATATTATCAAACAATTAGATGATATGTTAAGAGAATAGTTTATAAACGTATGCATCAGGTTCTTCAAAATATATCCTAAGAAATGAAATTCCCCATACATTTATTTTTTCTCCATGATCTTCTCGAAAGCATGTAAAGAAGAAGAACGATCATCTTATGCTTGAGCCATCTGTCTCCCAGCATTGTCCCTGTGAAATTTGGAATTAGGTGATTGATGTTTGCATCATGTGACCTGTCTTAAGCCAAGGCATCCATTTTTATTGTTTTTGATGCAATCATAGTTGGTGGTGTAAGTGGATTTGGTGGAAACCTAAAGGTTATAAAGAAGGGAGTGTTTATTCTCATGCTTAAGTTGTGCTCCTTATTTAGGAACAAAATATCTTAATTAAGAGTTCACTATGATATATATGATATACCTTAATGCACCTCTTTTATTTATTGGATTTTCCTACATCCAGTTGAAATGGTAAAAGATTAAATCATTGGCTTTATACAATTATAGTAAATTATAGTAAACTATAGTTTTGGGGAAGATGGAATTAGAGGTTACATATTACCATTTAAACAAATGGTTGTTTCTTTTGGAAAAATCCAAAGAGATTAATTTTTTTACTTTGTTTATGAGACTAAAAATGATTTTTTTTTTATAAATATTTTTGAGTTAGATGTTCATTTTGTATGTTGGAAGAAAAATCATTTTACAATTATCTAAATTTTACAAAATGGATGTTTTACAAGTTGGAAACAATTTTTAAATTTTACAAAATGGATGTTTTACAAGTTGGAAACAATTTTTAAAGTATCCCAATGACATGTAAAAATGCTCTGGAGAAAAACAATTCATTTTTTACCTAGTTATCTTCCTCCATGGATTCTCTGCAACCACACATCCTTTTCCCAAAAACCTCTACTCACTAACCTGCCATACAGAAACCCCATCAACCTAATATTGCAAACCCTCTCTGAGCAAACCTAGTAAGACATTTTTTGAAGTTTTAGGAAATGTGTGTAATATTCCAAAAAGTCGGTTGTCGACAAAATGTATGGAAGGAGACAAACTCTCAATTTCTATTCCATAAGAAGAATACCTCAGAAGGCTCGAATCCTACAAACATAATTTGCATGGAAGAATTCTTTGGCCAAAAGGCTTCACTCTGTTAACAGTGGTTCAACACAGAGTTAAGTTATCAACCCTATAGAGCTCAATCGAGAAATGGGGTATCATATTTTTTGGTAAGGGCTTTTTTGAGTCAATTCAGATGCAAGCAACATCCCAGTCCTCTATAAATGATCCTTTGCCTCCAGGACCTCTATCTTTTTAGGAAGATACGTCTACAGAAGTTGAACAACCTTCAGATAAAGGTTCTCTTTGTTCTGCTCTGAAGCCACATAAGAAGAAAATGAAGAAAACAAAGAGAAGAAGAATCAAGAGGTTTGACTATTCCATCCAAAATATATAAGAAGAAGAAGAAGAAGAAGAAGATGTTGATTATGAGGATGAAGAGATAGACTATGACAACATTGGATACCGCTACTACAAAGATGCACTAGATAAGGATTTAATCTAGTTTAGGAACATCTTGTATTATTTTGAAAATCTTTTGTAATACTCTATTTTCTTGATTAATGAAATCGTTTTTACTTTAAACCAAGTTTCGATTTCATGCAAGTACATTCAGAAATTAAGTGAAACGAATCAAAACTGACAGTTAAGAACTGACCAAACATAAACTCATAATCATTAAAAGAATCTTAAATAGGTTAGAATGTTAGATACAATATCCCAAGAGTGATTATTAAAGTACTGATAAGACTTGACCAATACTTAAATAATTTTAAACTCAAAAACAGTGTATATAACATGTCTATAAAAAGGATTCAAGTAAGCTTTCTTTCATCATCACTTAATCCTTAGAACACTAAGATGTATAAGCAAAAGCAGATCTGGGTTTCAAAGAGATATTTCAGAAAGACAGCAATATTGAATGCAACAACTCAACCAAATAAGGATAAAGCAGTAGCTGAAGAATATGCAAACATGTTGACGTCTTCAGAATCCTATATGAAGACACACAGAAGAAAAATATCTTCTGGGTCCAGATACAGACAATAGCAGAGGAAAGATGCTTTTGAGTTTGATAGGGAAGAATGGCGGCAAGATTTCTTAGATAATCTTGATATGTCAGATGATTCTAGGGAGTTCCTAAGGGAAAATCCAACAAAGTAAAAAATCTAATATTTCTTGTAATAACTTCCTTTCAAATTAATGAAAAAGTGAATTCAATGAGTTCTTTCTCCCATTTCTTTAATCAAATTCTTTTGAATAACACAGAATAAATATTCAATAGTTAAGAATTGAACACAAACATGAACCAACAAAGAATTAATAATAAGAAAATTTATTCATTGATTCCAACAAAGATACAAAGCATAATTAAGAAAAAATTTAACATCAGAATCTTTCATAGATAGCTTCAAACTTGTCTCTCAAAATCTTGGATGAACTAGCCTCAGAACTTATGTTAACCCCCTGTTAAACAATTAATTCAGAAATCACTCATCCATAAGGAATGGAGAAAGTCTTTCCCTCTTGAAAAGAAGGAAGAAACCTCTTCAGATGATCAAACATAACTTGAGGAAGATCAATCTTCAAATCTGAATTAAGAAGCAGAAACAGATCTTGTTCTACAGGGTCCACTTGGTCTAAATCTTTATCGTTAGGAAGTAAGTTTGAGTTCAGAATCTGACACCAAACAAAAGCTTCAGGATGAAGATTTGAGACCTCTGATGTTTTAAAAGGATCTTCAAATAAATATACACCAAGTAGGAATATAGTAGTTCCAAATAAAATTTCCTGGAATTTCACCAATCTCTTCACAGTTGATCACATTAGCAATCACTTTAGAATTTATTGTAACAGAAACACCAGTTACTCTAGACAGAATAACATACTTTAAATTCACCTCTATAATGGAAGCATTACTCCAAAACTCTTTAACATACTTGGATAAGTGAAACCACAAAGCATTTCAAAGTAGTCATTTCATACTTGTTCATATACATTCTTCCAGAAGTTGAAACTAATCTTAAGTAACTCATCAAAATCCATAAATTTTTCATTGATGATACCCACCTAATTCAAAGAAGAATTAGTTGAGGTACTCATCTCAAGTTTGGTTAGTTTATCACACAACAAAGAAGAAGAAAAAGAAAAAGAAAAAGGAAAGAGAAGAGAGGAAGTGGAAAACAAAGAACTAAACAAGAATCTTAAAAGAATAAGAATCTTGTCAAAAAAAGAATCAGAGAATAGTAATATTAACTATCAAATGAGAGAACATCATTACCCAAGGGTTCTTATCCAGCAAATATCTTAATTCCACAAGATAAATTTCATCTCTATAAAAATTTAAGTACATCAAATATTTATAAGAAACCTTTTTCTTAAACTACTATATCTATACTATATATAAAGAGGATACATTGTTTTGGTCTGGCCTATTTTTATTCCAATTATACTCTTTATAAATAATGTAATTACCTTTTGAATAAATAAGCAGTTTTTGTTTTGGGTGTTTACTATAAAACGCATACTAACTTCCACTTTCTTTTTCAGTTCTACATTTCTTATTTCTTTAAAACTGCAAACAAACCACCATCTCTTTATTTCTTCTTTCTCTACATCCATATTTCTCTCTCTATTCTCTGTCTTCCAATTCTATTTCCCTTTTTTTTAATTCTTAATTTTCAATTCTACATAAATTTTCTTACATGATACAAAGTCAGACAGGAATCCATCTTATAATTGATCTCTTCTCATTTAGATTGATGTCTCCTTGCATATATGTTTTTGATACTTTTTATCTTGAAGAGTTGAAAATTACTCATATTCAACATCTATTTTTTTAACGATTTCAACATCTTGAAATTCATACGAAAAATATTGCTTGAAGAACCTTTGAAATTCATAAGGTTGGTAAAGTGGACAACACATGGAACTAGATGAATTTTTCCATGTGTGTAACAGTTTGTTATAAAGAACTTATATGCTTATATCTTGGTAGTTACTCCATCCATTGAAGGAAATTTTCAATGACAATTTATCCTTAATGAACATTGTCTTTACCTTATGAGTAATTTTCTTAATGACCTATAAACAATTAATTAAGTTGAGTGGTCCCATATAATTATCATGTATTCACTACAACTATGCATTTTGGGTGTGAATTTAATTCTTCTCTATTTTAAAGTTATTCTTAATCTTAACCTTTAAATATACTACTATTCATTTATCCTTAAATTAAATAGCACATTTTTTTAAATCACTGCATATATAATTTCTTCTCCTAAATTTTTTTCATAAACTGGGTAGTTGATAATAACACATTATTATCAATGTCAACAAATTTTTTTTATCAATACCATATATATTTTCTTCTCTTTTTTTATAAAAGAGGGAACATTGTAGTTGAGTACAAAGGAAACATGTTAAAAAAAAAAATTATCAAAAGTGAATTGTGGAAGAGAAGTTTAACGGATATCAAATTTTATCAATAGATGACAATGTCAAGAGATAGGAGAGGAATTTATAATATAATCAAAAATAATAATAGAAAAAGAATGATACAAGCACATTAAAGGAAGAAAAAAGAAAGAGAAATTTTACAAATGAAAGAAGAAATAGATAGCTTACATTTTTTCCAAGGTAATATTTTTTTCTATTTATTTTTGTTTAATATCTCAGTTTTTCTATATATGACTTTTGTTAATCTTACTATCTGTAAAGGGATAAAGAAAATTGGTCTGGCCTACTTTTATTCCCATTTTACTCTTTAAGTTTCAATTTATTTAATTATTATAAAAAAAGTTATTATAAATTTGTGCAAATTTTTTACCAATGAATTTGCCAATATAGATTACAGCGTGGATAGTGCAATTATTCATCGAGAAAAATAATAGTGGTCAAAACTGCTCTAACGGTTATCAACTCAATTAATCAACTTCCTTTTCTATTTAATCATATTAAAAACATGGTTATCATTTACCTTATATTACTCACACTCAAAATTTCATTAATTTTGAAAAACTCTGCCACTTGCTATGAAAGACAAACCCTCTAACAACAATTCTTATTTCTTATAATGGAACACTTGATAATTGTTATTTTTTGCTTTTATTTAGTTCACTTTTTATTTCTTTTTTTTTTTCAGATTTGTGATATTTAAATATTTTTAAACTTTGAAAGATGACAGTAAAGACATTGAAAAACCCATATAAAAAGTTATCATTGAAGATAGTTATAGAAGATGTCAATGGTGACCATTATAGAAAAACGTTCACCTCGCAAGCCGATAATAAATTTGAGATGGAAGAGAATGTTTACAAACTGTAATGTCGTTTTCATGATCTCGGTGCTCTAAATCTTGTTAAAAAAAATTAAAATTTCTTTTTGGGTTGACTTATTTGCTCTTCTTTCTATCAAGTCACCAAAAAATTTGTTTTATAATTTGGATTTTCTTTTCATTTCTCTATAGGTTAATATATTATGTGTAGATGTGTTTTGGTGTTTACATATCTTTTCTGTTAAAAATTATGTCCTGTTTCAGTTTTTTTCATTAAAATTTGATGTGTTTTTTTTATTTATTTTTAAAAACACTTATTTAATGGTCATGATGTTTGCCACAAGTCCTCTGGTATGTTTTAATCGGTTGAAAATGTAGTTGTGTTTTTTTCTTCAGATATTCATGCTAATTTAAAACTCTATTTTGGATATTCAAAGTAATAGTAAAATTCTCAACAAATAATTTTTATATCTTACATGTGTTATATCAATAACAAAAACTAATAAAGGATTTTTTTTTCTTAATGATAATAGTAAATGGGTATTTTTGTAAGTTTAATTTTTAAATATTTTATATGATTTTATATGCTTAAAGTTGAGAGACAGAGAGGATTATATAAATTTTGTGTTGTATAATATCAATTTTATTACATAAATAATTAAATTTAGAATTAAACAAAAAACATATTTTATTATCACGTGTGTTTTTATTAAAAAAGCAGATAAACGAGTGTCCGTCTAGAAGAAGATGAGCAAAGGGGTCGGGATAAAGATTTGAAACTGAACGAAGTGTCCGAGATAAGGATTTGGCTGAAGAGTGATATGTAAAAGGGGTGAAGTCTTTTGATTCCACTGTTATCGGGATCTCTCTTAAAGTTTCTTTTTTTTTATAATGTGGTGTTCCCCAAGTTTTCGTTAACTCTTTCTTCCAAGGTGCCCAAAATTCTCAAGACGCGCGAGTTTCATTTTTTTAACAAGATTACACATATGTTCAGGGCCTCTATGTAAAAGATGCTCCAATATTTTCAAGGAACGTGGGTTTGTTTAGTACCCGTTTATATTTTAATATGTTAGATAGATATGGCCATGGAGGCATAATTGTCTTTCAGTAAGCTTTTATGTTACTTTATAATTTCAAACAAAAACATTGTGTTAATTTTATTTTCTTCAATTTTTGATTTCATAGAAAAAGTAACTCTTTATGTTTATGTATAATTT